>OX438941.1:1295000-2545000 GCA_949316185.1 Pyrausta nigrata | reverse complement strand
CTGATCTTAAAAAGTTGACCATTTTTATGTGCTTTTGTTACCCGACTGCAGGAGAAGGGTCATGTTTTTCGAGAGTATGTATGTATGTATGTTTAATTGTTTGGCTTGCCCTACAGCCCAAACGGTTGGACAGTTGTTAACATATAAGGTATCGTTGAACTAGCAAAATTGTGGTGGTGACATAGGCTATGAATGGCGCCCGCAAACAAAGGGGGGAAGGGAGATTGTTTTTATCCTTACCATAGCAATCTGGGTATCAAATGAAAGCCAGTAAAAATACAATTTCATAAATATAATAATTTTTGCAGTCGGGTGTTTTGTTTCTTTAATAATAATTATTATTATTATTAATCTTTATTTCAGAAATAAAAATTTCCATATATTGGGTTAGTAGTTATAGAAAAAATATCTTACGAGCTAGGGTTAGTAAATCAATAAAAAGAATGGCACACAAAAAAATGACCTACTTAATATTTACTAAGGCAGGTCTCGAACCAACATGGACGCTGTTCCAGTGTCTCAGGATAAGGCAGCAATAGCGACTCCCTATCGCCGCCAGGAGGCTGTTGCGGCTGTCTCGGACGCGGCGCCAGGCAGAGGCAACCCGCTTGCGCATGACTACTGCAAAACTGTCTATAACTGTCTATATTATGTTTGCTGGTTATCGATGATTTTTTCGCCATTTTAAACTCGTGGAATGCCACTGTTTTGCCACAGAGAGGGTTGTGCTTCAACACCTATGAGACGCGACACGACATTCTGTGGATTCGAATTTCTATATGCGGTTAATCCAAAACTGGACGGCTTGCAAAAATGACAGTTAAACTGATGTCAGTTAAGCAATGAGACACAGTTTGCAAGCCGTTTGTAAAAGCTATCGAGCAGACGCTGATCTATACTAATCAACACTGTCCAGGGATATTTTGGATATAATAATACTATGTTTTGTATATCCTTAGACAGTGTTAATGTGTGTATAATTCTCATTTCCAAGTTAAGATTTTTTTAATTCACTTTTTTTATTGTTATCGATGATTTTTTCGCCATTTCGACCTCGCGGAATGCCCGCAGAGTGAGGGTTGTGCTTCAACACCTATGTGACGCGACGCAACATTCTGTGGATTCAAATTTCTACATGCGGTAAATACAAAGTCGTGTTAACTAATGTATTTAAACTATATTTTATATTTTATTTAGCATAGAATTTGTTAGAATAGCTTTAACCCTGAGCTCTTTTATCGTTCAGTGAAAGGTGCGTCTTTCATACAATGTGTAAACAATTCTAAATGTTGTAAAATATGTATTTAACCAATATAATTCCAAGCAAAGAATAGTTGATTTATTTTATCTTGTGCGTCTTTTGTACTTACAATGTTTAACCATGTTATATGAGTATTAAAGAATCAGATGATGATTTATACAAAGTAAAAAGCGTCATTATTTTCGATTTCACGATTTTAGTAAGTAAAGTTCTAGGATTGTATTCGCTGATTACAAGTTCTAAGAGTTGTGAAAATGAATTAAGAATGTTTTTGTTTACCAGTGTGTATCATTTTTCATTCACTGTATTTCTGCTCAGTGAAAACACCGCTATTTCCACGCAACCTCGTTAGCAATTTGTCTGTTCGCTCTTGTTTCAAATAGTTCTTCAGGTTGCGGCGTTATGGCGCCATAACCGCCCTTCGGCCAGCGATTATCCATGGCTAATTACACAAAATCCAATAACAGATCGTTGTGCGGCCTAATTGAAAGCACCCTATGTATACTTATACTGAAAGGTAGAGAACAGGTGATGTTGGTTAGGTTAGAATTTGATGGCTGGGATAAAAGTTTAAAAAAAGGTATTATATCCTATCCAGAGAACTTCACTACTTATCCGGGTTATAAGTTAGATTCCCGGCCTTTACCACCGAGTTTGTTCAATAAACGCTTTCGCTGACAGTACCCCAGACACAATAGAATTTTTACTGTCTTAACGCCTATAGGCGTCTCTTTAACAGTAAGTGTTAAGACAGTATTTTTCGAAGGTAAAGCTATAAGCCTAACTGTGAAGGAAAATATCGTATATATATAATATAATAATATCGGCGATTATGATAGCATTAATGACTCTCTAAGCAAGTGCAACTGGCATTCACTTTTCCATGCGCAAGCCACAGAATACTGCACGGATACGTTATACAAAATTTTAAATGATTTAATTCATAAACATATTCCTTATCGTAAACACTTTTCTAACGGTCTTAAATATCCTGTATGGTATAGTCCAGCACTAATTAAAATCATTAAGGAAAAGCGTAAAGCTCATAAGCGCTGGAAAAAGTATAACAATATTCTTGTTTACGATGTCTTTTGTTTGATAAGGGACAGGCAAAAACGAGTGCAACGTTTCTGCTACGATAAATATATAGCAAATACAGAAAGAGCTCTAAAATATAACCCCAAAATATTCTGGTCCTATCTAAAGTCGCTACGTCGTGGGTCCAACTACCCCAACAGAGTAATGTATAATGATATAAGTTACACCGATGGACCTTCTATTTGTAACGCTTTCAGCGACTTTTTCCGTAGTGTATTTGGTGCTCCGTCTACCGTGGTCTATAATAATTTATTCGAGTGTGTCACTTCGATCCCAATATCTCGAATAACCATATCCGAAAGTATTGTTGAAAATCATTTGAAGTCTTTGGATATCAATAAAGGTGCTGGAGTGATGGGATACCTTCAATATTTTGGGCCAAATGTGCTAAATACTTGTCAATACCCATTACATACATTTTTAACTCCTCTATGACTGAAGGTGTGTTACCAGATATCTGGAAGAGAGCTCTTATAGTGCCGATACATAAAAAAGGGTCTAAAATTCAAGTTGGAAACTACAGAGGTATCTCGTTACTAAATACGGTAAGCAAAGTCTTCGAAAAAATTGTATACCCGCAGATCTACCCCATACTAGCCACGCAAATACCCAAGACCCAATACGGCTTTCTTAAACAACGTTCCACAGTTTCTAACTTAGCATGTTTTACAGAATATGTCACAAAGAACATGGAGAACGGTGGACATGTGGACGTGATCTACACGGATTTCGAGAAAGCGTTCGATCGCGTAGATCACTTCATACTTTTAAACAAGTTAGCGACACTTGGCATCCACGGAGATCTCTTAAGATGGATAGAATCATACTTATGTAAGCGTTCACAAGCGGTTGTTCTCGGTGGATTCGTTCGGACTTTGTAGAAATACCCTCCGGTGTTCCCCAGGGCTCGCACCTAGGACCTCTTTTTTACAATTCATACATATACGACCTGCCTAATTGTCTCACTCACGCTAAACATCTCTTGTACGCTGATGATAAAAAGATTTTTTTTTAAATAAACGACATCAATGATTGCAATACGCTCCAAGCGGAATTAGACGTACTGTACAATTATTATACAGCTGATAAAATTACAGTAAATGCTAAAAAGTGCCAGTGTATATCTTTCACTCGCAAAATAAACCCCATTTTAAATACGTACAATTTTAACGGCATCTGTATTGAGAGGGTTAATATGATCCGCGATCTTGGAGTTTACCTCGATAGCAAAATAACATTTGTGGATCATATCGACCTAATCACAAAAAAGGGATACAAAAATTTGGGGTTTGTTCTGAGGGCTTGTAAGACATTTAAGAATATAGACTCCCTTAAGGTTGTATATTGTGCATACGTACGTAGTTTACTTGAATACGTCAGTCAGATTTGGTCTCCTATGTATAATATTCATAAAGAGAGAGTTGAGCGTTTACAAAAAAATATTGATAAGGCATATCTCGTATCGGCAGCGTCAACCGAGTGTTTCATATCCTGAAGCTTGTCACAAATTTGGTCTTTTGACGTTGGAGGATAGACGGAAATTACTTGATGTTAATCTCTTATTTGATGTTGGTCAAGGTCGTTTGGACTGTTCAGACTTGCTGCACAATGTTACATTCTGCACGCCTAGAAGACGTGCACATCACACTCCTTTATTGAATGTCCCTCACCGACGTACAAACTATGGTGCTAACTCCGTTATGGCCAGACTTCCCCGATTTTATAACGAAATATTTAAAGAAGTATACTTATTTCATTTTAAAAAGTTACTTTCAAAAAGAAAGTAGCGGACATTATCAAAAGCTCACAGTGTAACGGCTGACCTTGTATTGTTGTACGACGCTGATCGGTTCACTAGATTTGCCTCACCTACAGGTTGCCTGTACGCGGCTATTAATGTTTCCGAACCCAAGAACTTGTGTATTCCGTAGGGCTTACAGGCACCTGTAGGTATGTATTCCTACTGTCCACGCGTGCGCGCACTTCTATCTGTATCGGAGGTTAGGTACGCATGCTATCGCCCATGCATTCGAGTCGAGGTACATATAAATTTGTAATTGACACTGTTTTTATATTTTACTTTTTATAATAAAGTATTGTTCTAGGTTGGATATTTTTAGTTAGCATTCATGAACCCCACTCCAATAGTAGTTTTACTATATTTTTCTTTATTCCTATAATTGTCGTAAAGTGTAATAATGTAATTTCTGAAAGGATATTGTTAGCACTCACAGATCGGATTGTTACAGTATCATGTGTTAATAAGGGAAACCTATTATTGGCGATGCTATCATATACATACTTTTAGTTTATATGTCTGTAAAGCTGTTGGTTTTCTAAATAAATAAAAATAAAATAAAATCGTGCGGAAACCTACACACTAATAGTTGGATGTTAGCTAGGGTTTGAAATGGTGTGGCAAACCACTTCATTAAAGTTACCAAAAAGACCTTATGTGTGTTTTGTTTCATTTCACATAATGATCACGACCCCTTGCCATGAGGTATACTTATGAAAAGACCAGACAGCCGCATCCTCAGATGCTTCAACCTAAAAGTCTTCAAATGCCGTAAGACCGCAGTTTAAACCATGATTCAACCTGCACTTTCCCTTCACACTAAACTATCACATACTATTAGCTACGTGGCATACTAACGACCCCTTACGAGCCTACTGAACCCTAAAAAACTGGCTGCAAACGCGGCAATAAACTCATAATGAGATTACCCACTTACGGGAGAACTTCCCTTATTTAGGGTAAAATCAATACGGCAAAGATCTTGAGAGACTTATTTATAGTTAGAGGTTGAGGTGGTCTAAATAAATTCCGGGGGAGTTCAGGTTTAGTGGTGATAAACATGCTTCGTGCTTCGCAATAAAAATAAATTAACTGCCCCGAACTGTTAAATGGAGTAGGTTTGGAGTTTGTAGCGATTTAGTATGGTTAAGTATATTGGCGTTAAGTGGAAAAGACGGGGTTTTTTAACGTAGTGCCTACATAAAAAAGAAATAGTCTAAATTAGATAATACAATGTCCTTAGAACTTCTACCCAGAGTCGGGTATAATAGATGATAGGAAAAGCATATATTTATCGTTTTACTTTCTGACATCATCTCATAAATTGCTTTGATCCCAAAGTTAGTTGCAAAATCACTTGTGTCATGGAGATCAGATACAAAAGTGGTGCCACAACACCAAGACCGGATATAATATTGAAACCTGGGTCCCGGAGGAAACCCGGGAGCTCAAAGATGGCGACACCACGAAAACCGGGGTGCGAGCCACTAGACCACAGAGGTCGTCAAACATTAGGTATAGGGAGAGCCCAGCATGTCGATTCACTAAGCAAATGACAATGCTGTCATCGAGAACGGTAAGATAGTTTGACGATTTTCTTTTACTTCAACATTGAGCAGCGCATTTAGAACCGTCAAGCTATTCTGAAATCCAAGCTCGACGTCGAACACAGTGGTGATGTTGCTGCTAGTAAGGCGATTCGCCTCCCAGGAGACTTGCATAGTTAATAGGTTTATGGTTCATTGTTGACTAGTTTTAGTTGACCAATTAAAATTCAAAAAAATATTGTGTGCAAATCAATTTTACAAAGTATGTATATAGTATCATTATTTATTACTCAAAATATATATTAGTATTATTAACATTTAATAGCCTTAGTAATTTATGTATTAAAAAGACACGAAGCATTTATATAATGAATGCTTATATCGTGTCTTTTTGATTTTTTACCCATTTTCCTTTATATAGTGTTTACCGCCGACCCAATTTAATTTTAGACTGTCCTCTATTTGAAAGTTGTCTGGAAGAAATTGCTTTCAGCAATAAGACCGCCTAAATTGTACCATTCTCTATGAGCATTTATGTAAATGTATACTGTGTGTGGTGTGCAATAAAGACTATTAGTACTAGTTTTGAGACAACACTTTTTAAGCTGGACACTCGTGTTAGGGGGTCCCGCTCTTTTCAAATCTAAGGTATATACTAGAATAAGTAAGCTAAGTAAGGTTAATTTATACTCGTACATATTTAAAGTATGAGGTGTTTGTGGCGCAGTGGCGGCAGCGCTTTGGTAGTGATACCAAAAGTTAAGCAACCCACGGCGCGGTCGTGATTGGATGGGTGACCATTCCGACCATTTAAGTGACGTCCATGACAAGCATCTCCGTGCTTCGGAAGGCACGTTAAGCAGTTGGTCCCGGCTAATATCTGTGGTATTAGTCGTTAAGCCTAGTCAGAGGCCCTAGGGCGGCTTGATAACTTCTGACAGTAAGGTTTGTCACTTGCCTTACATACACCCCTCCACCAATCCGCACTGAGCCCGCGTGGTGAAGTATGGCTCGTTCCTCCTCATAGTTGAGGTGAGGCCTTTTCCCAGCAGTGGGATCTAATAGGCTGACTTATTATAACACTTTGAAACTAATACGTCAGGAAAGAAACATGAAGAGGGACTCTGGGAGACTTGCTCAGGTAGGAGACTTGACCCATCCTTGTAAATTCAATTAGTAAGTAATTCAAAGTGTTATACATGAATCTATTTCCTTTCTCAAACACCTTTGTTTGGTGCCACAGCAAATTCTTTTTGTTTCTAACTTAGACAAAAATGGAGACCTTCCAAATATGTAAGTGAAAGTCTCATTAGAGAAATATCTGGTTCATTGTGATAATGACGAACACTCGTTAGCTGGGTTCAATAACACGCATTATGTCCCCTGAATCAGCGGTGGATTGGACACACCAAATTAGGACTTGCATGTGGTCCCTATGATGTCGCCGTCACTTGTTGAAAATGTTATGGGCATGGGTAGAAAAGAATAGTAGGAAACTCAAATTAAATTAAATTTCACTTACAAAAATTAATCGACTGTGTCATCCGGTGGGACTCGAACCCACGTCCCTTCGCTATCCGGGCGAGTGCTCTTACCAACTAAGCTACGGAGGACGTTAGTCAGTCGACGAATATTTTGCAAGTGCTTGCTACGCCAGTGAGCCGGCGTTTAAATTTAATTTAATTTCGTAAAAACTTGCAAAATAATTGCTTAAGTTATAAAAATATAATAAGTAGGAAACTCCTTGGAGTGTACCGCCGCACCTATTCATTACTTGGGCATTCTGGAGGTTTAATGCTATAAATAAAACCTCCACATATTTGTTTCTTACGTTTACGCGAATTGTTGAACTCATTAAAACACAATTTTACGGATTACTTCGCGATTTATTCACATTTTATTTTAAACCTGACGTTTCGAACACTTTACAGCGATCGTGGTCACAGGGAGACTAAGGTATTATTTGTCATTACAAAGTTTTGATTAATTTTAACTACCGTCACTCAATAATATTAATTTACGTTTCTATTTACGCAGAAAGAGCTAACCGTGTCTTGAGATCTTGCATTGCTAGGTGTTGCTTTGGTTTTTGCTAGAATAGGATCCCATGCCGGTGGAACTTTCCAACCATCTTCGTTAGCTCTTTCTGCGTAAATAGGAACGTAAATTAATATTATTGAGTGACGGTAGTTAAAATTAATCAAAACTTTGTAATGACAAATAATACCTTAGTCTCCCTGTGACCACGATCGCTGTAAAGTGTTCGAAACGTCAGGTTTAAAATAAAATGTAAATAAATCGCGAAGTAATCCGTAAAATTGTGTTTTAATGAGTAAAACCTCCACGTTAAACTCCTTTGAAGCTCCAAGTATGAATTTCAAATGGTGACTCATTAGGAATAGGTCTTATCTTGATTTGTATGATTTAATGTCATACACTTAGATACCTCAATATGTGGATTTCCAGCGAAGAACAGGCGACGTAGTTCAGACCCGACAGTACTTATAGGGAATGTTTTTAGTTTAGTAATTTGTACAACTTGATTGAAAACGAACATCGTACCACAATATTCTTGATACATGATTAAACATTTAAAGATATTTTATGTAGACACGCAAGAAAACGTTTTCATTTACTTTTATGTACTCAGTAATGATATCAATGAGATAAGCTTAAGCGTAAGTGTTGTATAAACATATTGTGATTGAATTGTTTAATTAACCATCCATTTTCAAAAGTTAGGCCAATCCATACATTGACCAATTCCAGTGTCTATACGCGACATCATAGCCTAGAGAAAGTCCCCTCCTTATACGGTGTGTCGGCTTTCACGTAATTTGCCCCATAATAGGACGTTGTAAGAGGATCGAATTATCAATACAAGTTTTGATTGGCTCGTACTATGTAATCTTGATCACAGCTCAAAGAGAACAAACAGAATGCAAAGTTACAAATAATTGATGCATTTTCAGATTCTAGTTATGGTTTATTAATAATAATAATAAATATAATAAATTGTCTCAACAAACACACCAAAATTACCTAGCCCCAAACTAAGCGTGAACTTGTGCTATGACGACTAGGATAACGGATAGACATACATAAATACATTTAAAACATCCATGTCTTATGTACAAATGCTCGTGTTCATCACACAAATATTTGCCCCGTGCGGGATTCGAATCCGCTACCTCAATATATCGAATGCATTTTTCCACACCCTGCCGGAAATATTGACAGTTTCATAAAACCATTTAAATCTATTACCTTAAATTTTTACAAAGCCAATGTCATAATATTAGCGTCCCTTGCGGTTATTGATTTTTGTTCAACAAACTATAGTAGCATCAAAAATCAGGAAAAAAAGTGTGGGACGAAAAATTATTTATAAGTAAATGTAAGGGTACTTTGTTTTACTGTTTACTTATAAATATTTTTTTGCTAGACAGCTTAAGCTATGTAAGATGGTAAGAAGCCCAGTATATAAGTTATACTATATTATTTTTGTTATATTATAGTATAAGTTATTTTTGACTCTTGCTGGACAGCTCAAGCTCGCCCATTCAAGCTATTCAAGCTTGGAAGTAGCCCAGTATATACATAAGAAATACTGGCCTGCTTATAAGCTTGCATAGCTCGAATAGGCAAGCTTGAGCTAATTTATATACTGGGCTACTTAACAAGCTTGCATAGATTATATCAGACTCATCTAAGGCAACGCGATACTGAGTACGGTCTGTCGCCAGTCTTATTTTCCAAACAGACTTCTATGAAATTAAAGAAAATACTTGCACAAGAAGGTTAAAATATGCGGAAATACTATTCATCGTTGTAATCAAGTGAGCTGCTTGTTATCGTTGTACTATACCGTTTTTGGAATCTCAGCCGAATATGTCGCTGGCATTCGTCACCGTCACTGGTCGCCGCTCATTGCTACAGTCGTTTGTCTAATGACCTCTTTGCGGCAACCATTTTGGTGATAATTGCTGTAACAAAGGCGGCTGCCGTTAATTTTATTGTCGGTATGAAGCTTTAACTTAATCGGTTGTTAGATTAAAGGTCTTGTCCACTTTTTGTGTGGAGGCTGTTTTTTTTATTCCAAGATATCACCAACCACCAATAAACTACATTTATCTTTAAGCTACAAAAATATGAAACATGTTACCATAGAAATCAGAACTTTAAACGCCTCCATTTTTGAGAAAAAATATGTTTTGTAATGAGGCATCATCCATTGATCACTTACTTGTATTTTTGGCTGTATGGCTATGTACCATTGCCTTTCCACTGGTGGATATATACTACTAGGTACTACAACAGATGATATAATAGGTAGGTACTACTGTCAATGGAATGTCAATTTTGTGTTCATTTTTTTTCTTGCGTGAATTGACATATGCGGAGGTGCGGTTTATGTACAGACAAAGAGAAAAATTAATTTCATTATTTCTCTAAATCGGGGGCCTTAAAAATATATTAACTATGCAGAAAGGCTAGTTTTTGAGAACTCTTTCATATAATATTTAGTTTATTCTGGTTAGAAATATTGACGAATAAAAAACCATTAATGGACAAGTCCTTTAACTGTTAGTGTTAGTCAATCGTTTAGTGCAATGCGTACGTTTTTTGACTAAGCTCTGATTTATATATAAAAAAAGACCTTTGTGTGTGTAAGTATACACGTTATTGGAATTGCCCGAAATATTTTTATTTTATTTTTTTATTTACTATTATTTATTCTGTGGTATTAGTATCAATTAAGTACTTTATTAACATACTTAACAGACCCCATTACAACCTAAATGGCATGGGTTTATTTATATTTCAATAAAGGCCTCATTTAATTTATAACCTACTATTAGGATTTATCAACTTAGAGCTACGTCTCACTACTATCACTTGATTACAACAAACGCTTACTACCCTTTGTAAATAAGAAACAATTAATTTGTGGAAGTCCATGACAAGAACACTCTATACCGCTCATACAAGGGTATAATAACAAAGTATTTAAAGAACTGCTAATGCTCAAAAGATACAAAACATGTGCAGTGACCAGAATATTGACGGGTCACTGCAAACTCAACAAACACATGACAACCATGAAGTTGACCGAGGACGCAATGTGCCGGATCTGCCACTCAGCAGAAAAAACGACTATGCACATACTCTGCTCGTGCGGACCGCTTATGAGCAAAAGAAGTATCCATTTAGGGCAGCATATAATGCACCCGGATAAGATAACAGAACTCACTCCCCGAAAAATCTGCCGCTTCCTGGATTCAACGGGTATAAGTAGTGAGCTATAATCAAAAGGACTGCCACAATAGACCAATTACTGGTCGAGATGGCTTATACTTGGCCCAAAATTTCCAATAATAATACTTGAATTATTCAGAACACACTTTTCCAGATTTCTTTTTCAACCAACCTTTGTTTCTCTGGCCGTTTATTCTAAAAGGAATTCAGGCGTAAGACGTAAAGTCTTTTCCACGGCAAGCGACCCCAAAGGAACGAGCCTGTGACTGACAGACAGACAGACACCGGCGTGATTTCTGAAATGTTCCAGAGTTTTCTACGAAACAAAGAAATAATTAAAAGGAAAATAAAAAGGTAGTAGGTTGTAATTCATTATTTAATTTTATTCAATTTGTGTATGTTGTTATTATACATAATTGCTGTATTTTATAAAAGTGGTTTACAATAGAGTAAAGTAAGAAGTAATCTCTAAAACGAATCGTAATCGATTTTTTCTTCTATAATTTAAACAATTTCTTTTCGAATTTTTCGAAAGTAAAAGCACCATCGTCCTACCGGAAAACACCTGGTCTTTCAATTTTTGTGTGCAAAAAAATTATAACCGATTTTAAAAAATCTTTTACTAGTAGACAGTTTTATTATTCCTGATTGACATAAGCATGTCGGAGCGCGAGGCGATTGGCGGTGTTTATTTTGAAGTTTCGGGCTGTCAGAACGCGATGACAGACGTCATTCGACTTTTACGTTTAAACATGACATCATATGCTTACGTTAAACTTTAGCTATTTATCGAGTTTAGTCAGAAACGTCAAGTAGTTTACTTGGGCATGGTCGATACGGCGGTGGCAGCACTTGTTTCTGTCATTTTGACGTTTCGTTGACGGGAACGTGAGAACCCTATGGGAATGTTATGGCCGAAGTGCCGACACAAATGGTTGTGTGGTTGTGTCTTGTTGAGTTTTGCGTCGCCGTATTGAACTTGCCGCGTTTCTTGACTGTAATCCGAAGCCATCCTGTTCACTGTTTGTTATTTTGTGTTAAATTGATTGTGATACTGAAAATAGACGTCTGTGATAACTAACCGGACTAATATTTCGTGTACGCCACCATGTATGAGACTTCTGATAACGATCCCTCTTATGTCTATGTCGTTATCAGAAGTGGGATGCAACCGCAACGTCCCGCGGTATAAGTTTTAAGAAAAACGGGCAATGTGACGACGAAACGCGAGCAACCGAAAGCGACGCGATTGACAAAAAAATGGGGTCTGTTGATGGAGCAGCAATGTTGCAGTTTCTTGGCGTTGGTTCAAGCAATGCATTCGTCCGAATACACGACGAAAATCACCAATTGAAATTTCTTCCTGATTTCGACCCAGCGCGGAAATATGAGTCTACGCAATGCCCGGACTATAGGCCAGTAAGGATACGATTTCGTCAAGTGCCTGGACTATAGGCTAGTAAGGATACGATTTTGACCTTGGATAATTTTAAAATGCCTGGTTTGTGCGTCAAGGACCTTTGGTGATGATTGCGTAAAGATGCGTGCTAAAAGGAAAGGCCTGGTTGGGCCTTGTTTTTCCTGGTATGAAATGATGAAATGGAGCAACTTCAAGGACCGTTATAACATTTTCAAATTCAAATTATGTATGCAGAGGCTGATGTTTACGACTGACATCAAGACCCGCAATCAGCTGCAATGCTGCAAAATGAGTTGGAAGGCTGTTTCTATTCTGAAGATGAATGCACTGACCAGCATGTCGATTCGCTAAGCAATTGACAATATTGTCATCGAGAACGATAAGATAGTTTGACGATTTCCTTTCCTTCAACATCGAGCAGCGCATTTAGAACTGTGGCCTTTGATAGCACTTCCTAGCAAGTGGACTGTATAATGTTCGGACGTAAGCACTAATAGGCACTGCTGTCGTCAACATCCTCCCCCCGGCGAAGGCGTAGCGCAGCCTCCTTTGGTAGACAGCTCCTCGTCGTTGCAGCGCGTCCCTTCCCGCTGGTCCGGGGAAGGTGCGGATGTAGTCTCCAGAACCGTCAAGCTATTCTGAAATTCAAGCTCGACGTCGAACACAGTGGTGATGTTGCCGTTAGTGAACCGCCCCCCAGTCTGCTAGACGATCTGATCCTGTCACCTGCCTGTTACGCGTCTAGCTGCCCGGAGCGGGACAAGAAGGGAACGAGTGGTGCTGCGGAAGTGCAATCAGCCTGCGAGAGGCGCGTCAATTTCTGCGGCGTGAACGCTCCTGTTGGATCCTTACGTCAATCCGGTGAGCTGTTTTTGTTTCAATTGAGATTTAGGAGACGAGTGCTTATTGTAAGGGATCGATAAACAATTTTATGACCGTGTGTGACTATGACTGGAATAGGGCATACCTCGATTAGTTCTTACTTTACAACTTTTGACTTTCGTAAAAGTTGTTCGCATAGTTCTTAAAGTAATTTTGCGTATTTTACCCAATGACTGTTTGCAAAACGAATGATCCATAATGACCGTGGAGAGGTTTAGGCTTACGATTTAGTTGTTCACAATGTTCACATATCGTCAGATAAAATTTAGTTTGAAAAAGTTAGTGCAGTCTAATCATGTGACGTGATCGTGGATCACAATAATTGATTTTCATTTTATTCACACCGACCTACCCCCGGATTATAAAACGAAACTTTGCCTAAAGTATCGAGGCCCTTTTTATATTAGAAGTACTTGACAGTGACCAATACATTAATAGCGGTGAATTCTGATCGTAATTTCTAGGTTACTTGTACTAAACGTGCACACGATAGGTTTAGTAGCCGGAAGGTCATGTACCAGTCAAGAAAGAAGTTGAAGTACATCGTAACCCAAATGTTTTATCAATAATCTTAGTTTTTTGTATGATCTCGAGGTAGTGCTCTTATGGCCGTATTGTGTCGACTATACCAGTAGCTATTACGTAGCCGTAGGCCGTGTGTGCGCGGTGCGTGTTTAGCTCTGGCGAAGGTCGTGGTTATCTGGATCGTAGTGTGTGGTCAGTGGGTGATGCACACATGCGTGATAGAGTGAGAGCGATTTTGATCGCTGTTCGGCCGTGTGAGCCGTGGCATTGGAGGGGTTAGCTCGAGATATCTCAAAAAACTATTATAGCTAGTTTTGATTTGTGGATTGAATGGTACATGGACTTCGGGTACTTGTTTTTAGTTTGGATTTGATGTAAAGAAACTTTTTAATAAAAAAAATGATTAATTTTGTAGGTAGTTTTTGACTTAAAAAGGAGTTGCTTGTAGTTTTTATTATGTCAAGTCGAAAAGAATAAAATTAGTCAGAAATGACTGAGTGGGACGTATTGTCTTTGGATAATGAGAATTAATTCTAAGCGGAAGTCTAAATAGTTAATCTCATGACCGTTTGCGGAATAGTAAAGGATTTGATTCCAATTGATTTAAGTTCTTTTGTTAAAGTTTGCAATTGACTGACAGGTGGGAAAGTGACTGTGATTTAGTTCAGTGTTTAAGAAATGTTGTAGTTGGATGGTATTATATCACAAGGGTGGTAAAGAGTACTTGCGCTGTGTGTATTCTACCGCGTGGTTGAGTGTGTCAGCCAGCGGTAATGGTATCCTATCATCTGCATGTGGAGATTATAAAGAGTGTTGAGGGCTTTAGAGTATTCTACCTCGTGGTTGAGTGAGTCAGCCAGGGGTAATGGTATCCTATCATCGGTGATGATAAAGAGTGGCACTGGAGTATTCTACTACTGTGATAGTAGTAAAGAGCCTAAGCATTTTTTTTTGCCTGTGAAAATTACTGTGATTTTTTGTGGAGTTCGTGTCATTGTTCCTAACTGTCAGTCAAAAAAAAAAAACTTGTGGCTAAGTTAAAATTAATTTAAAAAAAAGTTTTGTGATTGCATTTCATTGCTTAAGAATAGAGGAAGTACATTGTACACGGAGCTTTACCATTTAAGTAATGCAAAATGATCAGGATTGACCGATTGTCAGTAATTTCGTTGCATACCGAAAAAAATCTTTGATTTTAAGTGGACGTACAAATACTCTCATGACAGATCTAGGAAAATGCCTGACAGTGACTATGTTGACTTGGACGGAACTGGATCGAATAACGAAGGGTGTAAGTTATGATGAAAGTCTAATGCCTTCGACTAGATTTGTGTAGTCAGTCAAAACACACCTTTTTCCCTTTAATTGCTAGATTTATTTTGATTGGAATAGTTTTTAGTATGCAAGTGGCTCCGATTGCTTACATTTTCCTTGCATTCGTGCGGCCACGGTTGTAAGTGAAGTGGCGTGCGCTTGGCTCGGAGGTGTAAGTGATTGGTTTGCCAGATGGAGGCAGACTGGCTTGCCAGTTGTGGCTAATATGTGTTGAGTACGGGTACCGGATGAGGGTAGCCCATGATTCAGTGAGTTGATGACTGAGTAATGTCGAAAAGGATAACCGGACGAAGGTTGCCCTTGAAATTTACGAGTAGAGTATTGCATACTATGTCCAATTTCCTTGTTATAACACCCCTGTAGAGTCTAGTGTTGTAGACGATGTAGAAACCATTGACTCTACTATTCTAATTTAAGTAAGTAATTGATTTCATGGTAAGCTCAGTGAAATGAGTTATCGTTGGTTTCATGAGATGTTGCAGTGATAGTTCATCCAGACTATTTATGAAGTTCTTGTAGTGTAATCGTAACCTGTGAATGCTGAACAATGGTTTCTCTCTGTGTGTTTTCACTGTGTATTGTGAGTTGTTGGAACTGACTCTAGGGTCAGGGAGGCCGAGTGAGTAACGTTTTACTGTTCGGAGCTGTTTTTCTTTTCAGGTCTTCTACCAGCACACACACACACACGAGGACGTGTGAAATGTCAAGATGGCCGTGTCGGAGCGCGAGGCGATTGGCGGTGTTTTTTTTGAAGTTTCGAGCTGTCAGAACGCGATGACAGACGTCATTCGACTTTGACGTTTAAACATGACATCATATGCTTACGTCAAACTGTAGCTATTTATCGAGTTTAGTCAGAAACGTCATGTAGTTTACTTGGGCATGGTCGATACGGCGGTGGCAGCACTTGTTTCTGTCATTTTGACGTTTCGTTGACGGGAACGTGAGAACCCCGTGGGAATGTTATGGCCGAAGTGCCGACACAAATGGTTGTGTGGTTGTGTTTTGTTGAGTTTTGCGTCGCCGTATTGAACTTGCCGCGTTTCTTGATTGTAATCCGAAGCCATCCTGTTCACTGTTTGTTATTTTGTGTTAAATTGATTGTGATACTGAAAATAGACGTCTGTAATAACTAACCGGACTAATATTTCGTGTACGCCACCATGTATGAGCCTTCTGATAACAATCCCTCTTATGTCTATGTCGTTGAGAGGAAACGCGGTCTAAGTGACATTTGAAAAATGGGTTTTTGAATAAAATGTTGCTGTCTCGATGCATACTCTGGCGGCCGCCCCCGCACCCCGCACTGCTCTATCCTTGTGTGAGTAGCGTAAGTTAGTGTGTGTGCGCACTGGACCTCGCGCAAAACTCTCTAAAATAAAGTATTTTCAAGAAACATGATGTACTCTTTGATAAACTATAACCGAAGATACAGTACGCAATACCAAATAAAGTCTATGTGTACACAATTCTTTTTAGTGGAAAGTTTTTTAAAACTATGAAAACAAAGAAGAAAGAGTTATTCAAATTCAGGTTATGGTAGAGTCAATATTGAAAAAAAATTCGTGTTTTCATTCCAATATTTACGTTATTATATCTTTATAGCAGGGCATTATGCAATATATAAATACGTTGCTATTTATATAGGAGCTTGAACATGATACATCATTAAATTAAAAGAAAAAAATAAATGTAAATATGTGCCGTGGCTGACAATTTCATGATTATATCCTTCAATACAGTTTATCAAAGATATACCTAGAAATACGAAGGCGAGGTGACAGGAGACATTTTCCGGTGCACTCATACTACGATTAGGTTACCTAATAAATATTTTACAAAAATAATAATTTATATTTTTTTATACCTTTACAAACATACTATTAAGACACGATACGACAGTCTACTTTAACAACAAGAATAATTTTGCAAAATCTTAATGTTTATGAAATTAAAGAATCACTTATTTTTTTTAATTTTCTTCATACGTGGAACGGAACTTTTTACTTATGAAGATTGCTTGACAACAATGACAACACCTTTCAACAAGATATTATTTATTTGTGCAACAATAATAAGTTGAAATCCACTATCTTTTAAAGAAAATGAAGTAAATGTCATTTATTTATGATCGCAAAACGGAAGAACATAATTTTCGTATAAAATGCAGGATTCAGGAATACTTATGTTTCATATGCCCGACACAAATGGTCAACCTGCAAAAACATCATACTTTACACATAAACAACACAGCTTTACACGAAACGATCACAGCAAGAGAAGAGGCTAATTATTCTTTTAATGTTGGCGTGGAAGAAAAACGGCGGAATTCCTTTAATAACAGTGGTCGGAGATGGATCTTGGGCGAAGAGAACCGACAAAAGTGGATAGGTACAATACCCTCGGACAATTTCATATCAAGTGCAGGATAATGCTGCGTGTGTAGCACCTATAACTACGGGTTCAGGGCTCTGCTTGGACTTCTTCGTTACTGTAGCGCATCCGCGATGTTTCAAAGCATAGAACTGATGATCTTTACTCAATCATTCGCAAGACAACGGGCTCAGTCTAACCAGAATGTTGTTGTTACAATCTCAATGTGTTCGTGTAACGACATTCATAGTTGTAACAGTAAAATTGTTTTTTTTTTTATTTGTTACTAACCCTAGTTTTGAAGATAATTGTATATTATACTAACAAGTGGTTTGCAGTTGGCGCAATAAAAACAATTATTATGTAACTATTTGTTTAATTGGTTTAAGAACCTGGCATGTGTGTGTTCCTCCTGTAGAAAGTAAAAGTAGGTATTTTTCTTATGAGATTTAGTGATTTGCACCTGCAGATTGTCTACAGTGTGCTTATAAACCATACAATAGATAATGTAATTTATTAGACGTCTTGGTAGATATTACAACAAGCCCTACTCACCTTATCTTCTAAATATGTATATAAAAATGAAAACTGACTTAATGACTAACTGACATATAAACCCACAGCCCAAAGTGCTGGGTGCAGAGACTCCAAATCAAAGGTTCCATAAGAGGTCTAGGGGTGCACTAAGTAAGGTTTTTTGAAAATTCATCCCCTAACGGGGTAAAAAAGGAGGGGCAAGTTTGTATGAAACTCGCTCAGTTATGGAGCTAAATCGACAAAATTTTGTATTTGTTAGAATGGTTAGAAATTGAGAATAATGTAACGGAATTTTTGGGAATTCATCATCTGAGAAGGAAAATGGGAGTGGAAGTTTGTATAGTAAATTCGACATGTGCGCGGATGAAGTCGTGGGCAACCGCTAGTAAAATCCATTTCTTATAATTAGCTTCCACCGACATCAAAAATCAGCTTGGCTGCAATCTATCGAATTGAAATGAATCTACTTACGTTACGTCCTGAGTAAGTGCTTACATGTATGTGCACAGTAATTCTAGGAGTCAGCAACGGAACATCTACCAGCTTTTTTCTTCTATAGAAACACCACTGACTTTTAGAAGTTAAAGTGAAGAAAGCTAATGATATAAAATATTAAGACTAATTATCAAGACAAAACTAACTTAATATATCGATGTCGATTAGGTCAACAATGGCGTATCGATATAATTATCGACTATAAAGCATCACTATACGTATACGTATTTGTTACGACACTCCCCACTCCCCAAACCTCTCCTCTCAAAGCAAGAAAGGGATAAATGCAGCTTAGACCAAAATTCGCTTCATAAAACTGACCAAAACAGCACTTCGTAGTCCCCTGTTTTCTTGAAGAAAACGTTATCAATGATCATATTGTTTGTAAAAATAATGAATAAAAGGATGGGACTATGCTCCTGCTCCTATGTTTTAGTTTTTGTGTTAGTGTGCGTATATTTTTTTTGGCGAGTGTCTAAAGTTTGAGGTTGAAATTTGGCAATTTTCCTAATGTTTGAAGGCTCATATTTCCTGTGTTTATTCAAATATTGGAAAAAACGAAACATAGGAGCATAGCCGTAGTAAATGCAGATATTATAGCAAAAAAAGTTTTCAACCTAAGTCTATATCCAGGGAGGAAACAGGGGACTACGTTTGTATGGAGAAATGGTGCTATTCTTTCGTCTTAAGCATAATTTTTAAAATTGTATCCGATTGATTCCAAACCGTTTTGCTATTAGTGTGAGTTCTTGGGTCAGTGTGACTGCAGGCAAATAAAGTTATTAAATCAGCAGAAGGCAGAAGCACTGAAAATATACAATAGCCTAGCTTTTGGTTCATGTGACAGAAACTGTGTATCAAAACACTATGATCGAGCTGGCAACTGTGTAAAATTACCGTCAAAACTGATATTTTATTCTGCCAGTATTAATGTATGAGTTTCCATGTATGTTTTCGGCACACATATTTTCGTTGACTACACAACATGTTTGGTTTTACGACACTCGTGATACTTGACACAAATTGGTCCATTAAGTTACCATTTAGCCGTAACATCAACACAGTAGTTCTCTAGGAAGCCCGTAAACTCGGCTGTTAGAGAAACGTCAATAAAATGGCAGTAAACCATTCAATATAGAATTGCTGGAATATCAATTTTGACGTCAAGAGTTACGGCCCGTATTATTTTAGGCCTGTATTTATTAAGTTGTAGGCGTCTGTAGTAAGTAGGAGTACACCTTCTCTAATGTTTGATTCCTGAAGTAATACTAGACGAATGTCAATGATTTACGACGTTGAATACAACGAAAATACTGATGAAAATTAAAAACCGGCCAAGTGCGAGTCAGACTCGCGCCCGAAGGGTTCCGTACCATTAACTTACAACATTAGACAGTATAGGCAAAAACAAACACGTTTGTATGGGAGCCCCCTTTAAATAATATAATTTTAATTTAACTATTTATTTTTTAAGTGTACACACAACTTAATATTCTGTGAATATTTCAAACGTTGCTGTTATTAATAGTGAGCAAACAACGCAAAAAAAAAACACGTTTGTTGTATTGGAGCCCCCTTATATATTTGTTGTTAAAGCGGCAATAGAAATACATCATCTGTGAAAATTTCAACTGTTTATGAGATACATCCTGGTGACAGACAGACAGCAGCGGAGGCATAGTAAAAGGGTCCCGTTTTTACCCTTCGGGTACGGAACCCTAAAAAGCAAAGGTGCTCTAATAAACTAAGGAATTTCATCTTATACAATTTAGATGAAATTCCTTAGTTTATTTGAGCGTTGCTTTTAAGTTGTCTTCGGTATTGTCGTTGTATTTGTCGTCGAAAGACGTTTGACATTCGTTTATTTGGCTTGGTCAAGTACAGTCACGATACAGTTTGAGGCAATTAAATCTACACTAATATTATGAAGAGGAAAAAGACTTGATTGTTTGTTTGAATTGAATAGGCCCCGAAACAAATGGATCGATTTGAATGTCATTTGGTACAAAGATAGTTTGAGATCCTGGAAAGGACATAGGCTACTTCTTTTCACGATATAAAATCATCAGGGGGGTGAAATGGGGGATGAAAGTTTGTATGGGAAATCCGACTTTTGGCGCGAGCGAAGTCGCGGGAAACTGCTAGTAGATAGATTAAAGCTAAGCCTACAAGAAACCACAACGGAGGCTCACAAGTGAAGTCTTTATTCAATTGGACGTCTGCGCCATTGTTAACAAATCCAATCAAGACGTCACCGATCGAAAGTTCGTAATAAAATTACGGTATTACAGCCACAATTTCCGAGGAATCATCAAACTTTTCTACCGTTAAGGTGAAGCGATTGCGTAGGAGAAAAATTGAAAAAATAAAAACTTTTTTATTCTGCTTGAGAGGACAAAATTGAAATTGGGCCGTCTGCAAAAGTGCCGGCCAGAAAAAAAATACTTCGACAAAACAAGCTGAGTATTTTGTACCGTTGCATTAAACCTTTATGACCATCAGCAGTATTGCATAAAGCCCCATGTTCTAAGGATGGTGAATGATCTATGTTTTTTGTTTTTATGGGAGTAAATGGATCTATAATTTATCTACAATATCATTTTTTCATTGTATGTAAATCTATTGTTATTGTTTTATTTTTAAATGTTTAAAAAATTTTGAACAAAATAAGTATTTGAATATTTAAAAAAAAACATAAAATTTTAAAATCTGTAGTTCGAAAATCTTAAAAACTTTAAAGTAATACAAAATTTTGCATTGCATGTAGTTTCCTGAACTAGTAAAAAGTCTGATAAAATTGTTTAGAAAAAGAAAAGCATCTCGGCAGGCTTACCGCCTAACTTAATCGCTTTCAAATTGCAAAAATCAAAGTTTCATAACTTTTTAAAGTTTTGATAATCTATTTCGATAGACGTAAAAAATATGCGCATTCTACAAAACGATTGTCATTTTTTTCTTTCATCTTCTGAATACGGAATCTGAAATTCGAAGCGACCAGCCTTAATCTATTGGCAACAAGCTGTTGCGTTCAGAAATTCAATTTATAAACAAGTTTGCATCTTGTTAAAATTCTTCGGCGTAATAAGGCGAGTTGGGCGAAGGCATTTGTTGAATTTGGATCTTTAGGAGCTCAACAATTCAACATTCTTGAGGTTCAGCAGGGAGAATTTTAGTATTGTGGGTGGGTATTGTATTAATATCAAGATTTGTTCGCATTTGGAACTTATCGATTGATCATGAATTAATTATTGTTTTTAAGTGATGAGCATTCACTTTGCAATCTAAATATATTATTGCACTTGAAAAAATGACCGCCATAGGCGGGAATCAAACCCGCGTTCCCCGCATGCCGGGCGATTGCCTAACCTCTCGGCCACCCTGGCGTTGGCAGAGCCTGTCGAATTTTCAAGTGCTTCTTAACGCTGTAATGCCGCGTTGCTTTCATCAATGATCATAAATTCTAAGCTTAACTTTTTGAGGAGCGTAGTCTGCTGTAAGATAACATTTTTTATACGATTGTATTATATATATATATATGTATTGCATTGCATATGATGCAAATTATTGCAATTTATTTCACCCGCTAGTGGGCCAAATATAGAAAGAATATTGATCATTACCAACACGTATAATATTGAAGTCGAGCTGGTCGAGCGCTAATATAACCAAAGTTGGCAGATTTTACATCCCGTAATGAATAACACTTTTGACGAAACATTGTCAATCCATACTAATATTATAAATGCGAAAGTGTGTCTGTCTGTCTGTCTGTTACCTCTTGACGCTTAAACCACTGAACCGACTGAGATGAAATTTGTTATGGAGACAGTTCGAGACCCCGGAAACGACATAGGCTTACTTTTTGTCGCGATATAAAAACATTAGGGGGTGAAATGGGGGATGAAAGTTTATTTGGAAAATCCAACTCTTGCGGGCGAAGTCGCGGGGAACCACTAGTTTGTTTATATGAGCGTAATCATGAACGAGTACACTACCAGTGTAGTATTCCGTGGCAAGAGAACAAAAAAATTCGTCTCTCAGATACACATTCTCACTGCGTTCACTAACTTGCGTTAAACCGGTTATGTCTTTTACCACGAAAGTGCAAACCAATGTCGTCTGATATTAGAACTTGACCCGAAATGGCTGCAGGACTCAGCTAAGCGATTTCATGCCTATAACAATATTATTAACGTAATCCCTATAAGCCTGCGACACGTGTAGTTTGTGGCTGCCTCAATTTGGCATTACGTATAATACGCAATTGTATGATTTTCAATCAAGCTCCCTTATGATAACCTAGAAATGTGCCTTTGCCTTGATTGAGTGTAATATTATATCTTCACGATTTGTAAGCCACAATAATTATAAAAAGCAAACTGTTATATATGCAAATAATAATAATGTCCTCCTAGCCTAATTTCAACTACAGCGGCCAATCTCAACAGAGACTAGCCAACTGTGCGGGAAATATTGTAGTGCACAAGTGTGTGCGCAATACACAGGTGCACTCTCAAAAGACAGTATGAGAGTGAAGGAACACCTTCATAGTCCGACATAACTGGAGATAGATCAGGCGCAGGACCAACGACTTAACGACACGGGGGTGTTAACACCATCAATTAAATCTTTGAAATCATCCTATTCAGAAATTGGCAAACTGAAGTCGTCAGTGGCAGTCATGGAGACTGATATTAACAACAGAGAGCAATGGGCCAGGAGATCTAATGTGGAGATCTACGGAATCCCGGAGAAGAAAAATGAAAATTTAACTGTTATATTGAATAGCATTTCTGTGGCCTCGAAAGTTGATGTTAACTGGTCCAGGGACATTGACTTCATTACCAGAGTTGCTCCCAAAAAGGCGATGAATGGCAGTAGTAAGCCAAGGCCGGTAGTAGTGCGTTTTCTGTCTAGATGGAAGAAGGACGAGTTTTTATCACAAGTGAGAAAACTTAAATTGAAATGCTCTGACATTGGATTTAAATCGGACAATAACCTAGTGTATTTTAACGACCATCTTACCAGTTCTAATAAATCCCTACTGCAATCTGTAAAAAATATGGCCCGGGATAAAAAATACCAATATGTTTGGGTTAGGAACTGTGCCATCATGGTTCGTCGCTCAGACACAAGTCCTGTAATTCACATTGCTAGCATGAGTGATTTAAATAAAAATAACGTAGGTGTTACTGTCCTTGTTTTAGCACTTTACTTGTCTCAGCTCTTAAACATTTTAATATTTATCGTATTGCACTTGTTTTTTATTTTAAATGATGTATTTTTATATTTATTGATGAAGGGTATATTCAGAGTCGGTTTTGTTACAGGAGAGTCGAAGGTTTGCATCTGCCTAAATTGCATACTGTTGTGCGGATTCTTACGTGTACTTTTTGTACTGTTTATTCATTGCTTTTATGAGAATATTTTTTTTGTATATTAGTTACGTTTTGCAATGGATAAAGATAAGCTATTAGTCTTTTATCAAAATGTGACGGTACTGAGAACTAAAACGAATATATTTTACCGCAAAATGATTCAGGCCGAGTATGACATAATTTGCTTAAGTGAGACTTGGCTTTTGGATGGAATATATGATAGTGAACTCTTCGACACTCGGTATAATATTTATAGGTTTGATCGCGTTTACTCTGCTCGTAATGATGAGAAAGGTGGTGGGGTCTTGGTGGCAGTTAACCGTAAGTTTTCAGTTTCCTCATCGTCACCGTTGCCCTTAAAGGGTTGCGCGGGAGATGTAATTAGAGTGTCCTTGCAGTTGAACCCAACTTTGACTTTACACATCTTTTGCTGTTATTTTCCCCACTGTGCCCTGCATCGTGAAGTTCTTTGTGACTGTTTCGAGTCCATTTCTGACGATATCTGTAATCACCCTACTGATAAATTTTTAATTTTAGGCGATTTTAATGTCACTAAGAGACGATGGGCTCTAGATGATTTACGGATGAACTTAATAAATCATGACTGTGGTGATGCTCTGGTGGATGCGGTGAGCTCATTCTTAACTTTTAATGACTTGTCACAATATAATGGTATTCCAAATAAAAACGGTAGATACTTAGATCTTTTCTTCAGCAACTTCATGTGTTTAGTTAAACGTAGCTCCAACCCTCTTGTCCGAGAGGACCGCCACCATCCCGCGCTTCTGATAGAAGTAAATCAGCTTAATCCTCGCTCTTTACGTTCTACTCGGCGAAGTGTACATGATTTCCGCACCGCAGATTTTGATGTGATTAATCGTGAAATTGCCCTGGTAAACTGGATTGAACTGCTGGGGAATAAATGTATAGATGAAGCTGTCGAGTGCTTTTATAAAACTATTAACGGAATTATTTCAGCCCATGTCCCTAGAAAAACAATAAAAAATTGCACGCGATACCCGTGTTGGTATTCCGGATCTCTAGTAAAAATTATTTCTGAGAAACTTAAATATCATAAAAGATGGAAAATGTTTGGTAAACTAAGTGACTATGATACTTTTTGCCTGTTGCGTGATAGACAGAAGCGTATTCAGTTGCAATGTTACGATTCTTATATTCGGTATTCTGAGAGTAGGATAAGGTATAATAGCAAATTCTTCTGGAATTTCGTGAAGTCCAAGAAGTCTGCGAATAATATTCCTGACACTATGTTTTCTGGTGATGTATCATCATCAGACGGGGTAAAAATTTGCGCATTATTCAATGAATATTTTCAGTCCGCGTTTGTACCTAATAATAACGATTCCCCAACCCTACCTGACGCTAGCATCTGTCATGGACCCGTGTCAATAGGTACCATTGATCTTTCATCTGAACTTATTCAAAAGTATTTGAAGGGTTTGGACCCCAATAAGGGTAGCGGGCCTGATAACCTGCCCC
Source organism: Pyrausta nigrata (assembly GCA_949316185.1). Lineage (NCBI taxonomy): Eukaryota > Metazoa > Arthropoda > Insecta > Lepidoptera > Crambidae > Pyrausta > Pyrausta nigrata. The sequence goes on along the minus strand of OX438941.1, from coordinate 2,519,592 downwards.
CTGTCTTCTTGAAGATGTGCCACAAATACATAGCATTGCCAATTCATATTCTGTTTTCGTTGGCTTTGAGTTCGGGTGTAATGCCAAATATCTAGAAGCAATCTTTTGTTGTTCCGGTATTTAAGCATAATGTTCAAGATTATAGGCCAATTTCAAAGATATGTTCGATTGCCAAAATATTTGAAAAAATATTTACGATGCCATTTATCCGATCTTAAGACCAGTGATCGTGGAACAACAACATGGATTCATTAGTAGGAAATCAACTGAGTCTAACCTTTGTGAATTTGTGCATCGAGTTACCGCTGCAATGGAACAAGGGTATCAGGTTGATGCGGTTTATACCGACTACTCAAAGGCATTTGATAAGATTCTCCGGTGGGTCATTTCATATTTGCGTGATCGTAGTCAGGCAGTCACTGTTAAAGGATATGTTTCTTCTTTTGTCCCTGTTACGTCTGGTGTGCCCCAGGGGTCCCACCTCGGTCCGTTGTTTTTTAATTTATTTATCAATGACATTATCGGTATATTGCTATGTCCTTATATATGCGGATGATATGAAAATTTTTAGAGTGATAAAGAATGTGTCTGACTGTCTGCTCTTACAGGAAGACATTAATGGCTTGTCTCAATACTGTTCGGATAACTTTCTTTGCTTACATATAAAAAAGTGTAATGTGATAACTTTTACTCGTAAACGAAAACCTATTAATCGAGTACTTGAGATAAAGGATTTAGGTGTTCTCCTTGACAGTGAAATGACATTCGAGGCTCACATTAGTGCAATATTTTCGAAAGCTTATCGTATGCTAGGGTTTGTTCTAAGAACTGTTAAGGACTTTAAGAATTGCTCTACGCTTATTATTTTATTTAACTCTCTTGTTCGCTCTATTCTGGAATATGCATCTGTTGTTTGGAGCCCGCACTATAAAAAATACATAGATTTGATTGACCGTACTCGACTTAAATTCATGAAACATCTTGAGTTTAGATGTCCCGATCATACATCCTGTACTCATAACGAGTCCGTACCTTCTTTACTCAGTCGCCGTATTGAAAGAGATCAATTATTTCTTTATAAACTTTTGCATAACCTTATCGACTCTCCCTATCTTTTGAGTGAAATTTCTCTTAAATGTCACCGACTAAGCGCTCGTCATCAGTGTCTTTTTCATGTACCCCTTAATAAAACCAAATATGCCTGTAACACTTTTTTTGCCTCGCTCTTGCCGCAGTCATAACGACAAGTTTCAATCAGTGGACATTTTTGCATCATCCATACACAAGTTTAAAAAAAATATTCATGATTTGTCTGTTGGCTGCAAATAGTGCGCTTGCAATTGTTAATCTTTTCCCATGTATTTTTTTTATATTTTTAAATAATATGTAGTTTTACATCCTTTTTGTTTTTGGTCTGCTCTAAATGTTAAACTTAAGAGAGGAAACTTAATTGGTTTAAGTGTTATCGATTTTGTAATTGTATTTTATCTTTATACTTGTAACTGTATGTTTCCCAAATATTAATAAAAAAAATTAACAAATAAACTTTCTGACTCCGGAGCCGTGTCTGAGTTATATCAAGACAGAAAAACCCAGAAACTTTCTGCCCGTCCCGGGATTCGAACCCTGGACCTTGTAGATAGTTGGTAGGTACCCAGCGTGCGGACCATTCGACCCATGACATGAAGGAGTCATACATGCAAATAATAATAAATAGAATATAAAAGTACTAAAAATGCCAAAAACTTGCTTCTTTCGCCTATTTCATTGCTAATCAAAATGACGTTTTAGGTACGACGTAATGCTAGTCTCGTATAGCATAAGAGCGTGTGTTTATCTATTCCATGCGTAATTGTGTCGATACATTTACTACATCTATCGGGTCAACTCGTCCATAATAAAACCCAATCACCTCAAAAAGCCGGTACATTCCAGATAACATCGTTACAATCCGCCAACTCGGCAAGAAGTCTTAATCACTGCACTTCCCCGGTACGAGATTAATGACGTTTTGATAAATTGCCCTAGCCCGGGTTAATGGGGTGTATCTGCCAGATAAAGATGCGAGGGGTTATTATGCGACCGCAATCAACTGGCGGTCTTTTCAAATGAGTTGCATTATACTCGAGTGCAAGAAAATCGGACTGCGTTCGGGGTTGAGTCGTTGAGAATTCAATCGAACATACGATGATATACCTAAAGCAAAGAGGTGTCTTGTACTTTTTGCGTTTGAATCAGATTGAGGACTGAAAAAAAAACGTTGTTTGAGAAGGTCAAGTGTAAAATAATAATTTAAACGATCTCCTACATTTGTCCCTTATTATTTATGGAACCTTAACTATACAAAGAAAGTCTATTGTTGTTATTTTAATGAGTATTACACTATTTATTTATTTTAGTATTTTAAATAGTTTAGTAAATAATTATTATGCTGACCAGGGCCCGTAGACAAGAGGCAATTAATTCTCAAGCGAAGTTCGTTATCGCTATCAAAATGTATGAAACTGACATAAGCCATCGCGTGACTTTTGCATACATATTTTGACCTTTCGTTGGCGATAGCGAAGTTCGCTCCAGAAAGATTGCCATTTGTCTACGGGCCCTGTCCTGTCTTACAGAGTTCTTCTGCCAGCCATAGAAGAGATTTATTGATTTTTTTGTGATTTCGGACCATTCAATTTAATTTTTAAACGATTTTTATAAAACTACTTCTGGATTTAAATATCCAAATGTGTTTTTTAAATTAAAAATACCAATTAGTTTGCAACGCAGTGCACTTGCAGCAAGCCTTTGCATGTTATTTGACGCGGTGAGCGATGGCAACCATAAATCAACCGCCTTCAGGGATGAAAGGAAATGACTCGAGGAAGTGAGCTCGCGTGTTGTTCCCTTGTAATGGCCTGTAGTGTACATGTTGTTTTTGTTGGGATAGGGCAAGAAATCTTTATTCTTTGATGATAGAGAAAAAAGTGCCTTTAATTTGTATTGATTATAAAATATCCCTAAAGTAGTATTTTATGGTTTTGCACCAAACACCCCTTTCTATGTTTAAGAATATCCTATACTACGGTATACGTAATACGTAGGTATAGGAAGGTTGTCTGAAAGAGATCTCTTAACAATAAGACCGCCTACATTGTACATTTTACTTACATTTTAATTGCATTTTTGTTACTTTAATGGTGTGCAATTAAGAGTTATCTACGAGTATCATCCTATGTAGTTCATTTCAAGAAGATCATCAGCTCTACTGATATAAAGAGTTTTTTTAATGTGATTTAGAAGTTACATTTGCAGTGATAATAACTAGTGGTTTCCCGCGACTTCGCCCGCAAGAGTTAGATTTTCCATATATACTTTAGTCCCCATTTCACCCCCTTAATGTTTTTATATCGCGACAAAATGTAGCCCATGTCCTTTCCAGGGTTTCGAACTGTCTCCATACCAAATTTTATCTCAATCGGTTCAGTGGTTTAAGCGTCAAGAGGTAACAGACAGACAGACACACTTTCGCATTTATAATATTAGTATGGATAATAATAGTTCCCAACACCCATAACATTAAAATCACAATATCTGAAAAAATACATAAGTACACTGAGTTAAAAGAAGATGTTTTAAGAATTTGGAACCTAGAAATAGTTTTTATAGTACCACTGGTTCTCTCCAGCACAGGTGTTATACCCAAGCACTTACTTAACATCCTTAAATTAATTGATCTTCGTGAAAATATCAATTACTTGGCATAGCCCGTAGCTGATTCCAAATTTACCAGCTCTCAGAGCTGAGAAAAAAATGAAAACATATAAATAGTAATAATAAATCATTTATTTAATATTTGCATCCATAAGTGTGAGTAACAAGGTGTTCTTATCCTAATGTTAGTAAAACAATAAATTAATACAATTTACAATAATAATAAAAATAAAACAAAATATAGGTAGGGTTTTTTTCTTAATCTATACTTGTTGGAAAGTAGTTAAAATATAAAATGAGCGTACTATACATAAATGTTCAGAACTATAATAAAAACTTCGTCTTAAAAGGAAATCATGTGACTTGTATGTTAACCTGTTCAAAATAATAATGTTAGCAAGGATAACGAAATAGTATTCCTTTGTTAAAAAAAACATGATATTTGTTAGAACGAAGTCAGCCAAAACAAAAGTGCTAATCCTTTTAAAACCTTTTTTTTGGAAAATGCCAAAAGCTCCCAAATACACAATGAAAAAAAGTTCTTCAAGCAATCCTTAAGTGCTGGCCACGTCATTACACCATGGTCGGGGCTGAAATTAAGAACCATAATTTATTTTTATTGCAGATTTTCCGCGGTGCACAAAAATAAAACTGGCATTGTGCCCCACTTTGATCTCGTTTTAATTGGCGAAGGGCCCAATGTTTTGCTTCTAATTTAATTTGGTGAATCGCTTATTTCGGCAGGGCACATTCACCCCGTTCTTCGCCAAAAAGTGGGATAAGGCTTTGAGCTCTGACGAATGTATTGAGGTGGAATTGCAAAGGTTAATTAACTTGTTGTTGCTACGTCTTGCTTTCTTTTGTAAGACAATGAGGTTGGTTTTTTGCTGTCTTTTCTTTACACCCCTAGTGTTGTCCTGTAGCAAAAGTTAGTGGGCGATAATGTTGTTTCAAGATTTTCCTAATAGGGTTTTTTAATATTACTAATATCAGAACATTGCCCTCATCCCAAAGTAAGTAAGCACTTGTGCTATGGAAATCAGGAACAACACTGGTACCATAGCACTCAGACCGGAGCCAATATAGAAAATATGCTTCTCTTTATTGACCCGACTGGGGATTAAACCTAAAAGAACTCAGAAGTGATATAGACACTCATTAAAACCGGAGTGCGAGCGAGTCGACTATTAAGGACGTCACTACTACACTACTTAAGTTATCAAAGATCTGCCATAATAAATCATGACCCATAAAATTCATTTACCAAGATGTTGTAGCCAACGGTGACGAATTTCTACATTAAAAATAATCATTAATGAAATTTAACTAACTCACTATGACTCATTCGTTAATTACGCATTTGAAACGCCGAAAAAGTGTCAAGATTGTATCGTTTCGGGAAACGTAAAGGGTTGGGCTGCGCAATTCGTAATTCGCCAACTTTATGGCTTAGTGGACACACACCCTTGCCCGATTTTAATCGCAACATGAATCATAAACAGAAACGTATCTGTTTCGGGTATCTTGATGGGGAAAACGCCAAATTTTCTGTCTGCGGAGTCTTAATAAAAATGGATTCAGCAGAGTCGGTTTACTTTTTTTGGAAAAAAGTGGTATCTAAATACCTACGTAAAATAACACTTTTTTCAACTTGAAGTTTTTAGCTGACCTTGTAAACAATCTAAGCTAAGTAAGAAGCTTAAACGTGACAACCCAAATAATAAGAATATTTTAACTGGAAATAAATAATAAAGAGTATTTTTGTTATAAATATTAACCTAATTAAACCTACATATGTAGCATTTGGTAAAGTACATATTCAAAAACAAACTGCTATGTTGAAAATACCCCAAATTCTGACCTTTAACCCCGGATAACTTTTGTTGCACACAGGATCGATGGGGATTTTTAAAACTTTATTTGTAATGGAAAACTTCAGCTCTTTACCAATATTTAGCTGTCCGAGAAATATTGTTATTTGAAATGTCTATATTGACTCATCATATAAGCCCATTGCCGTCCACTGGACATAGGCCTCTCCAAGACGGCGCCAACTTTCACGGTCTTCCGCTTCTCGCATCCAGCCACCACCGGCCACCATCCTCAGGTCATCGGACTATTATATTATATTGACCGGATCGTAAGTAAAGCCTACTTTACACTTTTATGTTGTAGCCGACCGAACCCTTTTTTGCCTGCTACTGGATACGAGGATGTCCTAATGGATTAAAACTCTATCACCGATAAGGGAATATGATTGAAGAACCGAATTACTTTGTACGTTATCTACTAAGATACCTACCTACCTAGATTGTGCTAATGAAATCAGAATTAAAGTTTGGAAAGCAGCATCGTTATCATATATTTACTTAGCATTAATACGATATTATTCATACATTCATACAGTCCACTGCTGGACATAGGCCTCTCCAAGACGGCGCCAACTTTCACGGTCCTCCGCTTCTCGCATCCAGCCACCACCGGCCACCTTCTTCAGGTCATCGGTCCATCTAGCAGGGGGGCGTCCAACACTACGTTTCCCAAGACGTGGTCTCCATTCGAAAATCTTCCTACTCCAACGCCCGTCGGTTCTGCGACAGGCATGACCAGTCCACTGCCACTTCAGCTTACTGCACCTCTCAACGATATCTATGGCCTTCGTCTTTTGGCGGATGATCTCGTTTCGGATTCAATCCCTTAGCGAGATCCCCAGCATAGACCGTACCATAACTCGCTGAGCGACATGCAGTCGGTGGGCCAGTTTGACTGACAAGTTCCACGTCTCGAATTAATACGATATGCTAGAGATTTATTTCTTGCGAGCTACATTGGTGGACACAGAGTGACAAATAGGTACATGGTAATATTAGAAAAATACAATGTTTCGCTCGTAAGGCTCGTTAATAAAATTAATTAGTACATTACATTTTGTACTAAGGACATTTGTTTGGGCTGTAACATCTAGGGAGTGTACTCAGAAATCGAACACATGGCCTGTGGCTTATATTGAGCTACAGTTTTAAACACACGTGTTAAATGGAAAAAAGACAGCCACGCACCAAAGTTCTACAGTATCTATAGATCTACATATCTTATCACTTGTCATCCCCTGATCCCGCTCATAAAGCGGCGTATAAAAACCGTCAATGTCATCACAGTTCGTAAACTTTACGGCGTTTCGTCGCACGCGCCCGTTGCGGGATGTAAATACGCGGCTTCGGCGAAGATCTAAATTGGTGGATGAGGCTTCCTTTGATAATAATTATTTTTATGACTTAAGCAATTACTTTGCAAGTTTTTACAAAATTAAATTAAATTTCACTTACAAAAATTAATCGACTGTATCATCCGGTGGGACTCAAACCCACGTCCGTTCGCTATCCGAGCGAATGCTCTTACCAACTGAGCTACGGAGGACGTTAGTCGGTCGAAACATTTTTGTAAGTGCTTGCTACGCCAGTGAGTTGTTTGTTTCGCCTTTGACAAATACAGGAATTATCTAAAAAAAACAACAAGCTTAAAACAGCAGTGTTTTAAATCAACAAAAATATCATAGTATAAGTACACGAATAAACCCGGGGAGATTTTATATTGCTGTGGAATAATTAATTAGCATATAATTGTTAGATGAATCCAATAAGGATAATTAATTAGCTCGTTAATTTCTTACTGCAAATGTTGTCAAAAATGCCAATTTTTTAACAAACTATAAATTAACGAGCTTTTTTTTAAATTGTGCTCTTTTATATGTGTAAAAAAATATATAAATAATGTTCAATAATCAAGATATAACATTATGATGTGTCTTTATCGTTTTGTTTTGTAAATACTAAAAGTTATGCCATTTCTTCGATCAATTTGTTACTCTCTTTCTCTTTAAATCTTCGTAAAGATTTGGCATAGATGTAAAATTCGTGTAAAGACGGGTGCGTCCATGTGTTTTATTGCTCCAGCCAGCGTCTCCTGAAATATGAAGGGTGCTGATGTATGGCCGAGAAATATGCCGCTGTTAAGGAAATATTGAAAATTTTCTGATTTATATGACGGTTCGTATAAATAAGGTATTCTATTCTTGTCGTTATTGTACACCTAAAGCTTTCATTAATCTTAATATACACTCCTTCAAAATTCTGAGAATTAAAGGTGATCGGGTCTAATTTATTAAAACACAGAAGTTACTATGAGAAACAGTAAAATCAATACTGATTTTGAACTCTTTAAACTTTATACGTAATAATTAAATATACGAGTATATACATAAATTTCCTTCATGACTCCGAACATTTTGACGAATTTAGAACTTCCTTTTTTATTTAAGGTCGGTTAAAGCTCTGACAATTATTTTAACATAAAAAATTACATCTGAGTGAAAGTTAACAAAACAATTGAACGCCCGTGCTTGCTACGCCAGTGAGCCTGGCGTAGCAAGCACTTACAAAAATTCGTCGACTGACTAACGTCCTCCGTAGCTCAGAATAGCGAAGAGACGCGGGTTCAAGTCCCACCGGATGGCACAGTCGATTAATTTTTGTAAGCGCAATCACAGAATAAATAATAGTACAAGTACAAGGCGAAATTTTATTATATTTCGTAAAAAATCCAGTGTTTAAGTAAGTCGTACTCAATAACAGGTCTATAAAAATCAACAAATTACGATACAATTTAATTTATTTACTTAGTGCTTCGGAAGGCACGTTAAGTAGTTGGTCCCGGCTAATATCGTTGGTATTGGTCGTTAAGCCTAGTCAGAGGCCCTAGGCCGGCTTGATAACTTCTGACAGTAAGGTTTGTCACTTGCCTTACCAGTACATACACCCCTCCACCAATCCGTACTGAACCCGCGTGATGGAGCATGGCTCCTCCTCATAGTTGAGGTGAGGGCTTTTCAAAGCAGTGGGATCTAATAGGCTGACTTTACATAGTAAACACAATCAACGATGTCATTTTCTAACACTTCACACATTTAAAAAGTAACATCTCTATGTATTCACGTACACACCTACTCATTTATACCGCTGTAAGTGATAGAGGCAAAACGTCTACCGTTAATGTCCCCGGAAGAGCGCCGGATCTTGATAAAACTTTCAACAATACGTTTGTTACGTGTTTATGTAACAGGCCTCTTTTTAGCTAGGCCTCACCTTTACAGATTTAAATAATAAAACAGGTTGAAATAATAAGTACGTTTCGGTGCACACAATAAGGTGGCGCACACATCAAATATCATCATCTTCAAAAATAAACTAATAAGATTAAGTGATGATAACTCTTGTGTTAGTATGTATATATTTTCTTACAGTTTCAGTATGCATCTTTATCATATTGACTTCACAGTACACGGACGGAATATGGCCAGCAAGAATACCTAATCTTTCAGATCACTCTATTTATGATTAACTAGCAGTTCCCCGCGACTTCGCCAGCGCCAAAAGTCATACAAAGATTTTTCATACAAACTTTCATCCCCCATTTCTCCCCCTTATGATTTTATATCGCGAAAAAAAACAGCTTATGTCCTTTCGTCTTTTCCAGGGTTTCAAACTATCTCATTACAAAATTTTATTGGAATTGGTTATTTCGTCAAGAGGTTATAATAATTAATATATTAGATTGAGCGTACTTTTCGATCATAAATGTATAGAGTAATTTGAGAGCGTAGGTACCAGCTTCCCTTGCTGGCCATAGATTCTGTTATGCTGCAAAGTCGAGGAAATTAGTTTTAGCTGTAGCCCATAAAACTAAATAATTTACTAATTCTATTATAATACTATTACACTTATTTATGAACTAATTTAATAACTGTGGCAGTAGCCATACGCTTCTTATACATCTGTGGAACATGTTGTTGGTGTGTACTATAGTACCTATAGAATATTTTGCCTGTAAACCACTATTGTACATTACCGTTTGTGTTCCTACAAAAAATTATTAAATAAAAATAAATTGTAGTAATTTAGTGCGAGATATGTAGGTAGTAAGTTCTTTGATTTGGTAAATGTTATGGGTGTAACGTGCAATAATGTAATGGGTGGTCGCTAGCAATAATTGAACCCTTTCACATCGATAATTCACGCATACAATCATTTAAAAAATGATACACCGTGTAAAATCGCTGTATTATCATACAAAGGCTTTTGTTTTATTTTATTGAACGATTTAATTTGCGGCCTCAATTAATTACAGGGTTGGCCCATTGTCGTGTGTTGTCGACAAACGGTGCTTATTAGCATTTTATTAACACTTGTAAATCGAAACATTGCTTTTGTTGTACTTGTGCACTCGGCGGTGGATAACCCTTAATATGTTCGGTGGGTCTTTCGGGACTTAAAATTAAAACAACACAACCAAAACAATAATTATCTTTTTAAGACTTTATTATGATAAAACATGTGAAAATTTCACAATGATTTATGAACAAGCATTTTGTGGAGGTGCAAATGTTACTAAATATGCTTTTTGTTCTTTTAATAGAAGAACAAAGTTTTGGATCTATACGACGTTCATCTTGCACGACTAGAGAGTTGAAATTGAATTCGTTGCTGAGTGAAGTTTTTCTTGAGCATGAATACTCTCAAGAAAACAGAAAATAGGCTGTTAATAGTCAGTCAGACATAACCCATCCTCGACCGCATCATTGCTTACCGTCGTGAGATTACGGGCAAAAACTATGAAAGTAGAGCCATAAAGTTTATTTTATTTAACACTAGCAAATCCCTGCGATTTCGCCAGCGCCAAAAGTCGGATTTTCCATACAAACTTTCGTCCCCCATTTCACCCCCTGATAATTTTATATCGCGACAAAAAGTAGACTATGTCCTTTCCAGGGTCTCAAACTATCTATGTATGAAATTTCATTTTAATCGGTCCAGTAGTTTCAGAGCCTATTCAATACAAATAAACAAACCATAAAATCTCTCTTCATAATATTAGTATAGACGAATTCTATGACCGATCAAAATAATGCGAAGACTTGTATGCTAAAATAACTTACTGTTTGTTTTTAAGTTACAAATTGACGGGTCTTAGAGACCCCACCATAAACATATAGACCAAGAGCCGACGAAAATGCGCCAATAAAACACAGAACGTTAAACGACAAACGAGTGAAATAAAAATGGCCGCTTTCCACCGAATAAGCGTTACCATAAAAAAGGTTTTCAGTGAGCAAGTGAATCATAATTTATAAATTCCGGTGTCCGACCGAGGGACGGGAGATTTACGCGGGGTCATTGTGTCGACGCCTGCTCCTGGACTAGGAACCATAGAGATACAAATAAAATAAGCCGATTTTCAGGATATCAAAAGAAGCTAATATGTAAAAAAGAATTCTAGAGTGAGATGACCTCTCGGAGCAATAGTATAAATTCTACTTATTTTATAAAGATATAATAAGACTATCTTTATTGCACACCACAATCAGTAGACACTTGCGAAGATTTTATAAAGAGTTCGGTTTTTTATTTCTCTAAAGATTTTTTCAGACTTCCTTCTGCTAGAGGACTGTCAAAAAATAAAAGATATTGATAGTATTTATAAATTTAAAAGGAGCTCTCTTAGAAACTATCGATAATCGAACAGTGTAACACGCACTGTAGACAGAATAGAATAGCGTTATTACAAAAAGGTCATTAAGAATAAAATCTATCCACACTCAAAGTACACTCTATCTAAGACTTCAACTATTATTATTCTCTTGTTTCACCTGCACGCTGCCTACATTTTGTAATTCCTAAATCTACCGTCTAATAAAAAGACAGCAACTCTGCTTTTTAAAATCTAACGGTCTGATTGCGGAGGTATATTTATAATTTCCTATAAATATTATTTATTATCTACGATTATTTCTTGGGGCTACATTTTTTCTATTTTTACGACATATTGTTGATAATTCTTATGTCAGGTCTAAATCACAGTAAGGTCTGCAACAAACCATCGTTAATGAAACATAAGGGGTGTGCATCCCCCGTTCCGTATATCTGCTCATCTCTTCGCTACACATACCCTATATAACTTACCACTAATCGTCACTGACAAATCCCACACATTCAATCCCAACCCTATTCTCAAGACCCAAGTCAGAATGTTGAATAGCAAAAACCGATTAAAGAAATAGGTTTTTTATTAGACAGTAAAGCAAGTTCCAAATATTTTGTTTACGGCTTTGATATAATCTGCAATTCGCAAAGAGATAAAAACGACAATTGGAAGTGATATAAAATGTTTTTATGTCTGTACATTTATTACAATAACCATGTTTGAAATGGTTGGGACACCTCGTTGAGTGCACTATAAAAATAAAAACAACTCAATAAATACGGAATTATGTGATAAATATTGTACTTACTGATTTCTGAAGTGCTTTAATACTTATCATGTTATTTTTATTTTATTTATTTAGAAACACAAAACGGAATAACATCACACAATAAACTAATAATACATACATTTTAGGCTAGATATTATCCCAAATTATGTGTCCACTGCTTGATTATCAATTAGTGTACCTTTTAAATAGAAATACTTACGCGTTAAACACCAAAGAGGTACTTGTGGCGCAGTGGCGGCAGCGCTTTGGTAGTGATACCAAAAGTTAAGCAACCCACGGCGCGGTCGTGATTGGATGGGTGACCATTCCGACCATTTAAGTGACGTCCATGACAAGCATCTCCGTGCTTCGGAAGGCACGTTAAGCAGTTGGTCCCGGCTAATATCTGTGGTATTAGTCGTTAAGCCTAGTCAGAGGCCCTAGGGCGGCTTGATAACTTCTGACAGTAAGGTTTGTCACTTGCCTTACATACACCCCTCCACCAATCCGCACTGAGCCCGCGTGGTGAAGTATGGCTCGTTCCTACTCATAGTTGAGGTGAGGCCTTTTCCCAGCAGTGGGATCTAATAGGCTGACTTATTAAACACCAAAGGCTATTAAACATTGAACAGTCGAAAAAAATGGAAACTTGTTAAATAGAGAGTGCTTCATTATATCATAAAATAATAGTTAAATATATAAATCTGCATCCAAGAAGTTGGTGGTGCGCCGTTTCGTCAGTGGGTCGTCAGATTTTATGTAATTACTTAAGTGATTTGAACAGCTTATTTTTTCGCTGATAGTGCAATCTCATTTCGAAAAATTAGGTACATCATATTTCCCGCGAGTTGGCTTATTAATCTCGGTGGATATTGATCGAAAGTCGGCTATAAGGACATTATTATTGCAGAAAAGTGAATCGTAAACGTAATCTATATATAAACTTTTGGAGTCTAGCGATAAAATCAACATTTCCACCATAGCTGCTTTGTCCAAACGGTCCATGAAATTAAATGGTGACTATAGAGGCAGCATACAACATACTTGTTGAGTGCAAAGTTAATACTTTCCATGCATTCGGTGTGTTGCTCTTTCTTTGAGTCTGGGTGGGGACGATGACAATGGCCCGTTTGAAATGACAGCCCATTTCGCCACATCACAACTCTTGTGTTTCCTATACGAGCGTGTACAGTGTACGTGGACTTTGGTACTGAAAACGGGGATTTAAAACTGATTTTGATAGCCTTAACAAGGAAGAGCCAAGGATTATTTTTGAAATGAGACTAATGTATTTAACGTAAATATAGTACACACGGCCGCACGTCAGCCTACCCCACTTTGACCTTGAGACCGCCTCTATTCCCTACGTAATAAAAGCTGTTTTTTATGACTAACCTGATGTGCTCCCGACTGTACATACATTAACAATTTTTTTTTGAATAGGTTTAGCGTATTAGCGTATAAAGTTACACAACAAACTCCTATAGTTGGACCTTTGTAAATACATATCTAGACACTATCTCCGTTATTCCAAAAACGTAGTACCGGCGGGGCGACCGCCTAACTTTATAGGTATCAAAATAGGTATACGTATAGGCTTGGTACAGACTTCAGAAGGAATGACAGCTGTCAAATAACAAATTTTGAAACGTATTATTTACTTCAAATGGGCATGACAAAATTGAATGCAATGAACGAATGGTTTCCATGGAGCATGCGCAAAGGACCGCCTTTATTAAGCGCCTTTTAAACGATCAAAATTGTTTGACAAAGTCTTTCAAGCTTTTTGTTAGTGTGCAGCAGTTTGACGCGTTTGTCAAATATAATTTATATAAGAACGTGAGCTTGACAAACTAATCTGTCAAACTAATTTGATCGCTTACAGAGGGCTTTAGTCTGAAGCTTTGTTTACTACGGCAACGTCAGTCGTTATTTTATTTACCATATACTTAATTAAATTTTGGGGAAAAGATTGTGAAACAAACTAGGAGTACCTACTAGCTAACTAGGAAATAGCTATGTCAGCTGCGAGAAGACTACATAGGCATGCTTCTTCCGGAAGACACCTTCATCAGAACATTATGCCTCAGAAAAGATCTATATTTGCCGCAAGCTAAGATTGCAAGGATTTGTCCTTGTAAACACCATGATAAAGAACGTCGCATTGCGCTAGTAAGTCTGAGATCAACGTATTTTTCAATCGAATTATTGTTCTGATGTTGTGTGTTAACTTTTTTATAATGCTATTTCTGTGATGTTGTAGATCCTAACTGCGTTCGTTTTTTGCAAGTGGGTCTTATCAGAAGATCTTTCGGTCTTAGTCGTCAACATGGGATTGTTATCATACAACGTAACGAACACCGATTGCAATTACGAATACTTATAACAGTGTTTGTCTGAAAAATCTTAACCCTATCGATAAGCTACAGAAACCTAGAGACACTACAGTAATATAAGAAGAAATGAAGTCAAGACACACATAAAGTAAACAATTATTTATTTGTATGTTTGTTAATACATAGGTTAGGTATAAATAAACGGCATTAAAAGCACCAGCCTCTATTTTTTTCTAGTTTCAAGCTTATAATGAATAAATTAGAAGCAGCATGCACTCTGTTATTATTCCCTATTCATTAGTTGTTAAAAGTAATTGAATTTAAATCGTTGAAACTGAATCGTTATTTACAAATCTTTGACATAGGTAACTGACAACTGTCAGCAATACAAGCATAGCACACAAATTCTTAGAGCTCAAATAAATCTATGGCGTGCATAGAGTAGAAATAAAAAAGTTTGTATATTTATCACAAATTCATTATGCACATCTATTACAGGAATCCGATCTGCTTGCTTAAAATTGCATATGTCCTATGGAGTTATATACCTATCATTTTTAAAGTATTGTCGTCTTACAAAACCTTACTCAGTTGGTATATAAATTTAATGAAAGTGAACATGGTGTTCGTTTTCCTGACGTAAATCTGAACGTTATTTCCAATTCGCTTCTAAAACCTCAACTCTTTTAACGATACTTATGTAATGTAGGTACCTACCTAACTAATAAGAAACATAAACGCCTTTTATTTATTTCAGATATAAATAATGCTATATCATATTTGCTCTTCATAAGCGCCCGCCTCTCTTCCATCCAACGCCAGTCGCCGCTCCTCCACCACCGTCAATCTCCATTTCTTAGTCTCCAGTTGCACTGCTTATTGCGATTCCGACGATCCAAATGCATGGTCCACTGCAGGGGGCCTACTGTAATAAATGAATTAGTATATCTATTAGCGAATACTTTTTGAAATGCTATATTAAGACGGATTTATTCCAAGCCGAGTATTCGTTTCGTTCGTTGCTTTCATGATATGCTTTAAGCTGAAATAAATTTATGTAGGTATTTCAAATAAACCAAAATGCATTCCTATTTGCATGATGACTTGTTTGATGAACCGAAACATTTTAGTATTATTATACATGCAGTAGTAGGCGAAGGATACTTACAAAATAAAAGTATCCAATGCTTTGTAAGCTAGGCTTTATCTTGGTCAGATTTGCAGACACCGTCACCCACTGCATTAGGCCTGGAGGTTAATCGTGTGAGGTCAGCTTGCTTGGTCTAGGAAATATTGGAAAAGGTTCCCCTGGCTCTCAATGAGTGTGTCTTCATCCACGTCCATAGTTCTTTAATATTTTCTTGGTGCCAGTATTTCGACGTACAATACAGGGTTAGAAAATGTAATTAAGCACCAATACACAATACATTTTGTATGAATGTGATCACTGACTCAATAATCACTATGAATGTAATTTTCTAGTTTGTTTTTATAAGACGTCAATCTGTCTTATTATTGACGTAATGATAATTCAGGTAACCCTGACAATGCGTTTTGTTATGTACGCTACTTTATTTTTTCAAATGTAAATAATACGTATTGATATCAAATAAGCGAATAATACTAGCAAAAATAATAAAAATATTATAATATATTCCAAATAACGGTCATTAAAAATATTTAAATTATCGTATAAATTAAAAAAAATTGTATTAATAACTTCAAAATGGGTGAATAATACGCAAAATTTGCTTTCACTCGGTATTCATAGCCTTCAAAAATCAAAGCAATTTCAATTCTTATGTTCATTCAGTTGAATTGAATTGAAATAGGTATAGGTTTCAAGTTAGGCAGTAGGCCTGCGGGTTTAAGACAGGACTAACCTATTAGCAAGCCAATTAGAAAAGCGCTTCTCTATTAGGTTATGACACGAATGTGTCATTCATTCCTCTGTTGTCGGCTAATATTTAGACCCATTTTAAACCTGGTCTATTTTTTTTTGTAATAACATCGTATGTTTTTTACATCATACCTTTTAGTCGTTATAACTCATGCATAAGTAAGAGCCGTGATCATTATGCAGAATGAAGCACACACGACTTTAAAAGTTATAATAGGCATTAGATGTAACGTCTCTAATATTGAGTGCTTTCTATATCTTTCATATAACTAACTTTTTACAGTAAACGATGTGTGTACGCCATCTCCTTCGGAAGGCAAAAGCACTCGTCGTGCACAATACGAAGGGGTGACAAAGACGCTTCCCCACGTATGACGTTTATACTATGTGGGGAACGCTGTGTAGCCAGGAATCTAGTTTTAGCGGGCAAGCCATGTAAGCGATTATAAATATTAAAATTACGCTAACTAGGTACCATTAATGGGCAGTTGTAGGTGAAGCCTTTATTGCAATGCTATAATATAATCTAGAATTCAGTAGGTGTATCTAGATTACTAATGATATGAATATAGGGTATACGTTAACCAAGTTCTAAGTGGTATAACAGTTCTCAAGGCCTGCCGACTCCTTTGAGACCAACTCCGAACTTAGTTGTAGTTGGTGTTTGTTGTGTAATGTACTTAGGTACTATATTAGGCTCTCCGTATTACGTAATAGATACATGAGTTACACGATCTTGAGGGTATTAGAGAGGCTAAATCATAGTAATGAGATTTAGAACTGTTTATACAAAAGTTTGAGAAAAGGAGTCGTAAAGGTACAGAGCGACTACGTCATAATTTAAAATAATTTTATAAATTCTGTCTAAGGGTTGTTGAATTTCTTTTTATAATGTTTTTATATTTTGTATACATTAGTTAAGTTTTTTCGAATTATGTAAACTATGTGTATTAATGAAAAGCACATTTTAGAACGGTGTGTGTAAGTATAGTTTTAATCAAATGATTGATGTGGCGATAAGTTATGTATTCCGTTTTCATAATGTACGGTTGATAGCACGTCAACATCAAGATATACACTGCGGAATCATTAGTAATAATTAATAATTGACCATTATGAATTTGATTAATGTCTGTCTTCAGTCAGCTAGTTCAGCAAAATATGCGAGATCGCTTGCTTTCCGTAATTTTAACTTTAATTAAATTCTACTCAGTGTTTTTTTTACTTTTCAATTTCTAATTTTGTTTACTTTCGAAACACTGAAGCCACATATCTCAAGATTTGATATATTCCACACAAGCCCACAGCGCCCTGCGTGAGACCGCAAGCCGCAACTAAACGCCAGTTGGAAACTAACTCTGAAGTTGACAAAGAGTTGAGCACAAGTTACTTTAGAGTACACATATTGCTTGTACAGTCGACAGCACGTCAGGAACTACGAATACTGCTTTTATTACGTAGAAAATAGAGCCGGTCTCAAGGTCAAAGTAAGGCAGACTGACGTCCAGCCGTGTGTACATGCTCTCTTGCTAGAGAAGACTTGTGACAAAAAAGAAAAAAGAAGGGTAGATTATTTACAACTTGAGTTTTAAGATACATACTTGAGATTGAATGAGCTTATTAGTAGCAATTATCATCAGTAACGGGGCTAATGCATAAATTGTTGTCTAACCATCGTTTAAGAGACAATAAAAAGTAAATAACACCGATTCTGCGAAATAAATAAGATATAATCAAATCAGATAAAAATTAAAGGCCTTTGTGAAATGAAAACATATCATAGTTTTATAGAAAAAAAAAATGGTAATTTAAAAAACCCGACTGCGTTTGTGTGTAATTAGAAATTAAAAAACCCTAAAACAAGAAAGGGGTCATACCCGGGTTAAATTGGTACTTGCCCATATTAAAAATTGTATAGCAGTCCGGACCCATTCTAGAAATATTCGTTTATGTTAAAATATTCGTTGAATGATCACAAAACATAAGTGATTTTAATACGTAATTACCTCATTTGTGACATTTCTTATCCAATGGCATTTAAAATACCTAGGTATACAACGATAATTATTCGGCTAGTATTTTTTTCCTGACGATTAAAAAACCGTTGCTTATTTTATTTATTCGTAGATTAACCACTGGAGACAATAGGTATGATACATTTCTATGTCAAAATAAATTACCGAAAGCAATTGCTTTCTCGACGTACAGGATTATTAAAAGGAAGATACAAAAGCTGTACCACTGAATATCAAAAATCTTTCAAATAACAGCAATCTAGTCTATCACACTCATAACGAAACCGACCAGTTAGATCAAGATACGGCTCAATTCGGCAGGCGCAACAAGATGGAGATAGGAGTCAATTCCTGGCAAGGGTTTTTTGTCCCGAGACCTCGTCAAAGGGCTGTGACAAACGGATTCCAGCCTGGGGCGCGGTTCACAACAATGCGTCACATACGGGAAGATATTTTGAGCAGGCCCGTTTAAAATCACAAGAAATCTTCTTACGGTCTGAGGTTACACTCTATAGTTGTCTGTACCTTCCTAGGGTGTTTGTATATTTCTATAGTCCGCCTGCGCCCCCGCATGGCGCGCGGGAGGCGAAGAAGTGCCAGTCGTATGCAACTGTTATAGGAAGTCCCCTTCCCGCAACACCACACATCCCCGCTGACATCTAGCATGCCTCGCCATTTGCCCCTTGCGGGATTCGAACTCGCAACCTCTGCTTTTGTAGTCTGAAGCACAAACCACTACACCAAGACAGTCTTACATAAAATTGTTTCGTTTACCTAACTTTGCTTCGCTAAGCTGTTTCCACAGGAGCTGCGCTAAGCGAGGCTTAGCGAGAAGCGATTCTAATTGGTTCTTAACAGACACATTCTCGCTGCGTATCCTCGTTTAAGGTGAAAACACAGTTTTATGCTTGAATTTTATTTTTTAATTTTGATAATCATTTACCCTAAAGCAGTACCGAATAACATTGAAACTGTGTCGACATGTCTGAAACTCACAAATAAAAAAGAACAAGGTAGCAGATCCGTAGTATGTTTTCCTAGAAAAAAAAATGCTTGTACGTCTTCTTTCTTCGTTGGGTGAGTTGAATTACTGATCCTAGAACACATGAAATCAAAACTGTCGTGCTGATTGAAAGCGTTAGTTTGTGCTTTTATTTCCCGTAAGTCCACAACCAAAGAACCTCGAGATATTCACGGCACTTTGGGTCAAGAATGGAATTTTGGCACTTTTCTTTGGACACTATTATTGTCCCTTTACGTCAATAGCTGTATTTTGCAGAAGTAATATACCCTTAATAATTTATCAATATGTATATACGGCAGGTTCAATAAACATTTAACCACTTTCGAAAATCTATGGAAAAAATCACCTAACTTGAAATAAGATCTACATACTTATTGTAGCAAATTTACACCAATTATGCAATTTTAACAGCATCTATCTAAATAAGATTAAAAACCAAAAATATAAAATAAGTCAGCCTATTAGATCCCATTGCTGGGAAAAGGCCTCACCTCAACTATGAGTGGGAACGAGCCATACTTCACCACGCGGGCTCAGTGCGGATTGGTGGAGGGGTGTATGTAAGGCAAGTGACAAACCTTACTGTCAGAAGTTATCAAGCCGCCCTAGGGCCTCTGACTAGGCTTAACGACTAATACCACAGATATTAGCCGGGACCAACTGCTTAACGTGCCTTCCGAAAATATAAAAGCTTTTTAAAATACAGTAGCAAGTAATCATTGCTTTTAGGAACGCACATGACAAATAATAGATAAAAATCAGCTGATCACCGAGTAACAATTAGTATAATCGCCTAAATTGTACCATTCTTTATGATCATAAGTATTTGCATTTTTTTACATAGTAAAAGGTATCTTATTTACACGTTAATTATTTAATTATTATTAATACCAGTACTTTTTTAAACGACAATATCAAAATAATTGCATTTGGCCTTGCACAAAAACGTACTATCAATTCAATCTTCTTCTTAAAGTCAGAAAGACAGTGTGGACAAAGTTTCACTACTCTTAACCAGTCTAGCGGCTAATTCGCCGACTAGTCAAACGTTAAATAGTGTAACTGTGAGGCGGGAACCGAGGACGTCGCCTTCATTTCCTTGATTAATGCCTGCAAAGAGCCTTTGGGCGAACAGGGAATCGGTAATTGTTATCAACGGTCGAAGCCACTTCTTTGGAGCATTTATTCGAAGCTCTATCTTTAGTTTTGGTTCAAAAATAAGTTTGAAAAATATTGATGGTATCCCTGAAGGGTTATAGGAATAAATGAAAGGTTTCCACAGGATTAACCGAGATTTATTAAGATGTAAAAGTGTAGAACCAGTCAGCGACAGCAGCCATAGTGAGGACAACAAAAAACCGGAACGGGGTTCACACATAAGTTATAGGTGACATTGACACATATCAAAGACAATTTATATTGCATTTACATATTACAACACTCGTAAATTAGCTTCCATGCATAGTGTTACATATATAAATCCTTACCAAATTAAATCAAATTTCACTTACAAAAATTAATCGACTGTGTCATCCGGTGGGACTCGAACCCACGTCCCTTCGCTATCCGGGCGAGTGCTCTTACCAACTAAGCTACGGAGGACGTTAGTCAGTCGACGAATTTTTGCAAGTGCTTGCTACGCCAGTGAGCCGGCGTTCGATTTCATCAATACTTGGGGAATGTACCCGCATGTATCCAATGGAAATATTTTTACAAATATTTAACCATCAGTTAAGATGAAATCAGCTTAACCTTTTATATTTTTATAACTTAAGCAATTATTTTGCAAGTTTTTACGAAATTAAATCAAATTTCACTTACAAAAATTAATCGACTGTGTCATCCGGTGGGACTAGAACCCACGTCCCTTCGCTATTCGGGCGAGTGCTCTTACCAACTAAGCTACGGAGGACGTTAGTCAGTCGACGAATTTTTGCAAGTGCTTGCTACGCCAGTGAGCCGGCGTTCGATTTCATCAATACTTGGGGAATGTACCCGCATGTATCCAATGGAAATATTTTTACAAATATTTAACCATTAGTTAAGATGAAATCAGCTTAACCTTTTATATTTTTATAACTTAAGCAATTATTTTGCAAGTTTTTACGAAATTAAATCAAATTTCACTTACAAAAATTAATCGACTGTGTCATCCGGTGGGACTCGAACCCACGTCCCTTCGCTATCCGGGCGAGTGCTCTTACCAACTAAGCTACGGAGGACGTTAGTCAGTCGACGAATTTTTGCAAGTGCTTGCTACGCCAGTGAGCCGGCGTTCGATTTCATCAATAAGGGAAGGGACGTGGGTTCGAGTCCCACCGGATGACACAGTCGATTAATTTTTGTAAGTGAAATTTGATTTAATTTCGTAAAAACTTGCAAAATAATTGCTTAAGTTATAAAAATATAAAAGGTTAAGCTGATTTCATCTTAACTGATGGTTAAATATTTGTAAAAATAGTTCCATTGGATACATGCGGGTACATTTCCCAAGTATTGATGAAATCGAACGCCGGCTCACTGGCGTAGCAAGCACTTGCAAAAATTCGTCGACTGACTAACGTCCTCCGTAGCTTAGTTGGTAAGAGCACTCGCCCGGATAGCGAAGGGACGTGGGTTCGAGTCCCACCGGATGACACAGTCGATTAATTTTTGTAAGTGAAATTTGATTTAATTTCGTAAAAACTTGCAAAATAATTGCTTAAGTTATAAAAATATAAAAGGTTAAGCTGATTTCATCTTAAATGATGGTTAAATATTTGTAAAAATATTTCCATTGGATACATGCGGGTACATTCCCCAAGTATTGATGAAATCGAACGCCGGCTCACTGGCGTAGCAAGCACTTGCAAAAATTCGTCGACTGACTAACGTCCTCCGTAGCTTAGTTGGTAAGAGCACTCGCCCGGATAGCGAAGGGACGTGGGTTCGAGTCCCACCGGATGACACAGTCGATTAATTTTTGTAAGTGAAATTTGATTTAATTTCGTAAAAACTTGCAAAATAATTGCTTAAGTTATAAAAATATAAAAAATAAATCCTTACCGTAAAAATTATTCACAAACAATACCATTTTTGATCATTTATCGGTAATTAACTGCACTAATTAACTAAACATAAACAGTAATTGACCAAAACAAATAACCTGATGCTTTGACGGTGACAGACTCATACAGATTAACTATTCCTAATTGTTTATTATTCAAACGTCGCTGTCAAGCTCACAGGACTTAGTGTCAATTTTATGGTTAGTCTTTTTTTATAGCTTAATTTATTTTATTAACCATTTGTGTTAATGTTTATTTGTTTTAGCTGTTAAAATTAGATTTTGTCATACTCACTGCCATGATTTATCATAATAGATTATTTCGAAATTTCTAAATTGAGTTTTGTTTCGTCTTGTGAACTGACTTGGCTGTATGGACTGAGGTCCTTTGCTATTTACTTATAAAAATAGATTTTGTTTTCAACTTGCCGGAACTATGACGTTTCTTCCTTATTCTCGAACCGGCGAGAATAAATTTTGAAAATAACTGGTAGATGAACTGAACATATAAATAGGGCGAAACTGTCTTTAAGGCTCTTTTCCTCTGTCGCCTTCAGAAGACTAAGTTTATCTCCAAGTCATCCGAGCATCGCTGACTAACCTGTGTGAAAAAAGTGTTAAGCCCTTTTACAAGTTTCCTGCTTGGGCCATCACACATTTATCCGCAAGCTATTCGCAGGTTATTATTGTGAGTATTCTTTTCTTCCCCGTTTTGGGTTTATTTTGTGATAATTTTGGTGTCTCAATGACCCATGATAGGTTATGTGTTCATAATTGGTTTCTATTCCTAGGATCTGGAGGCGTAGAACTACCTTTTGTACAGTTGTGTGGCGTGGGATCAGCACCGACAGGTTGCCCTTCTGCCCTTACATACTCTCCAAAAACCCCTTACAGGTAATTTTTATACTTTTTATTTTTTTTATGAGGGTAGATATCCGGTTTAAAATGTACTTAATTCTAACTTATTAGCAACTAAATTTAATTGTTTTCAAGTGTTTTACTAGATTTCAGCATTAAACCTTCCGTCAAAGTACCCTTACATCAGTTTTTTAATAATTTAAAGTAATTTGGTACCGTCTCGGGTAACCATTTTAGTACTGGGTGTGAACAATTTTCTAAGTAGGTTATTTGTCACATTCCAGGGGTTTTTTTATCTCTTTACTTAAGTTTGCGTTTGGCCCTCGGCTTGCGCAGAGCTACGTGTACCACCGGCTACTTGTCCTACCCTCGGTGTTGCATCACTTACCCGCAGAGGAAAGTTATATCTTTTAATATTAGTTAATTTACCTGTTTTGGGAGGCACGCCCTTTTAATAGTGTCTTTTTCTTACCTTTTACTTTAATCTACCTTACTGCTCCATTTTGTTGTGCGTGACCTTTCTCCAATGCTCGGTAAACCCAACTATCTCGCCCGCGCTCTACCCATGAGCTAAGCCATATTCTTGTTGATTTATGAATTATACTTTAAATATCAATACATTATTATTTATAATTTTCTATTATATTGACATTTTTTGATATTTATTAAAAGGTTAATTAAATATAATAATTATTACCAAACATATTTTTTATTTAACAATAGGTACGGTCGGCCAAGAAGTGGTCTATGACTAGCGAAAATTATTTGCTTGTCAGAACAACAGGGTTGATTTTCCTATGCAAAAATATTGTGACAGCTACTACTAATAATACGTCATTTGTATATCTCTCATTGTACAAAGGTCCTAAGTGAATTCAACCTAATCGCAATTTTACTTAACACAAGAAAGGACTTGTCCATTAGTGGTTTTTTATTTGTCAATATTTCTAACCAGAATAAACTTAATATTATATTAAAGAATTCACAAAAACTAGCCTTTCTGCATAATTAATATAATTTTTAAGGCCTCCGATTTAGAGAAAAATTGAAATTAATTTTTCTCTTTGTCTGTACAGAAACGGCACCTTCGCCTATATCAATTAACGCATGAAACGCATGAAAAAAAATTGACAGCAAAATTGACATACCATTGACAGTAGTACCTATTATATAACCTGTGGTAGTACCTAGTAGTATTTATCCACCAGCGGAAAGGCAATGGTACATAGCCATACAGCCAGGAAATACAAGTAAGTGAACAATGGATGATGCCTGTTACAAAACATATTTTTTCTCAAAAATGGAGGCTTTTAAAATTCTGATTTCTATGGTTATGTGTTTCATATTTTTGTAGCTTAAAGATAAATATAGGTTTATTAGTGGTTGGTGATATGTTAGTATAAAAAAACAGCCTCCATACAAAAAGAGGACAAGTCCTTTCTGTAAAACTGGTAGACCACTTTGTGGTCCCATACAATTACACACACGCTCAGACAACACGCATCTATATGAATAAACAGTCAGACACATGTGATTAGGATCTGGATGTCTACTCTTGTTGTTCGAACGAAAATTCTCAGTTTCGTTCAAAGTGTATTCGTATCAGAGAAGTTTAGGCTACTCTCTAACACTTTCGAATAGGAATGTGTTTCCAACGAGTTCATAGACAAATCATAGATTTCATCGGGAACGAATGATGTCTACTACCACAGATTATATAATAGTTACAACGGTACAACTAGGGTTGTGATACTCTATCGACATTTACCGGTTTTCCTAATTTGAGACATGATTATTTGTTTTTACATAAATTCATGCACTTATTTACAAGAAATTATTACGAAATGATCAAATTTATCGCAATTTATATAAATAAAGTGCGAAATAAGTATTATTTATAAGTTTTGCTTTAAATTTAATTCGTGAATGGCATTACATGCAATTCCTTTGCTACTTTTTATCATAGTCATAGTCATACGTTTATTTGCTTCATGTTGGTACATATATAGATCACATACATTAGGAAAGACCCGTAAACATGGCTCTGTAAGAGCATTGCAAATTACAAATTATAGTATGTAGGTACCTAGGCTAGGTACTCGTACTATAAGGTATACATGTAATTGTAATAACTTAATAGCTAATTAACAATCAGTGATAGTCATTAAAACACAATTTTACGGATTACTTCGCAGTCTCCCTGTGACCACGATCGCTGCAAAGTGTTCGAAACGTCAGGTTTAAAATAAAATGTAAATAAATCGCGAAGTAATCCGTAAAATTGTGTTTTAATGAGTTCAACAATTCGCGTAAACGTAAGAAACAAAAAAAAAACAGTGATAGACTGAAACTAACTGAGATCTTAGAATAATACTGAGATCATATATTTATTATTAATATTATTAAATTATAATTTAATTATCGAAGTATTCATTTAATGAATAAAAACATTTATTAAGTAGGTAATCTTTAAGTTTAGTATTAAATTCTGCTTCTTTAGATATGTTTTTTATTTCAGTCGGAATTTTATTGTATATTTTAAATGACATATGGTATGTTCCTGAACTGACAATATGAAGTTTACTGAAAGGTTGAGCTAGTCTATTTCCATATCTTAAATTACGTGGTTGGTTGTACAAATCTTTAGCCTGAGCATATAGATGTTTGTTCTTTCTGACAAATTTACATATTTCGTAAATATATATGGATGCAAGTGTTAATATTTTTAGTTTAACAAAATAAGGTCTGCAACTTTCCATATCCGTTATGTTAACAAGGACTCTTATACATTTTTTTTGTAACATAAATAGTTCGTTCACATTTGTACTATTCCCCCAGAGAATGACTCCATATTTTAGCCAAGCATGAGCATAGGCGTAATAGGCACTGGTTGCTGTCTTTAGGTCTGTACATTTTTTTAACTCATATAAAGCATAATTGAATCTAGATAATTTAGATGAATTTTTTGATATGTGGTTTCCAGTCTATGTTAGAGTCTTTTTCTATTCTAAGTAAACTACACGAAGTTTCAAATTTTAATTCATTATTATTCAATGTGATTTTAGTTGATATGGGAAGTTTTTGTCTAGGTTTAAATTGCATTAACTTTGTTTTAGATATATTAATTTCCAAATTATGATCGCTTAACCATTCAAGTATTTGTTCTAGGGTAAATGATAGTTGTTGTTGTAGGGCTTGACCGTGTGTGCATGGAAATATACCGGAAATATCGTCTGCGTATAGTATGCATTGTTTACTTAAACATGCCGCTAAGTCAGTGATATATATTATAAATAAGATACACCCTAGTACACTTCCCTGAGGGATTGACCGTTCTACATTTAGTCCACATGAGCTTACATTGTTTATACTATTATTATAGCAATCGTAGTTTTCTATCTGGACAAACTGCTTTCGATTCTTTAAATACGACTCAAGCCATTTGTGTGCTAATCCACGTATACCTAATCCATAGAGTTTTGTTAGGAGAATTTTATGGGTCATATGCCTTACTCATATCCAACATTAATCCTATGGCATACTGTTTATTATTGATTATATTAAGGGCTTCATTCATAAATTTGTACACTGCTGTGATTGTTGATTTTTCATGCCATGCTGACTTTCCATCCACAGATCTCCTTGTCCATCCACAGATAATGTCAAGTTAACTGACATTTACATTTGACGATATCAAAAGATGTTTTACAAGTTTGTTTATTTTGCGTAATTAGACCTATTTTAATATAAAAAAGCCTAAAAATAAGTATCGTTAACCCGATATACCTACCGTCTGCGACTCGTGCCGAAGTTGGGCTCTCTTTAACCATGGAGATTGTAAACATATTATCCAAACACAACCAAGTGAGTATCATGTTAATAAAACATTTTCAATTGAATATTTCAGAATATTACAGTGCTAATCCATGCTACGTACGTACTAAATAAATCACTTATGTTGCCGCAGCCTGGAACGGCATTTACAGAAATTGAATTTGAGACCAGAAGTAGGTATATTTTTATATCATACTAATGATGTTTTATTTCATTTACAGTAATCAAATCATGCCAATTATATGGCTATCAGCTCGCTCTGAAGATTCAATAGAGATCTCAATCATTGTGGTGGAAGAGCAACGGATTTTAGAAAACGCAAATGAAATGTCAGAAATCTAAACCTCGCAGCAAATGGAATATAGGTTGCAATCAATAAGCTGTGTGAGATTGAACATTATAATAGTAATACTAGTTAAGTGGTTTAGTTAACCTATTGTATCTATCGAATATGAAAGTTATGGTGAATTCTATTAAGTATATTTTGACCAACCACACGAAATGATAAAACTCAAATGCGAAGGTTGTTGTAAGTTATTAATTACTATTTATTGTGCTCTTAATACTTTGTAGATCCTCTGTGTAGTGTGATGTTTTGGTATTTGTAACTTTCTTTTGATGTCGGATCAGCTGATTTCATTGTGATTTTTATGCATAGTTTTCTGTAAAAATTGTTTAAAATGTTTGCTCCTCATAATTTTTCAAGAAAATTTAAGTTGTAAAATTAAAGTTAGGCCTAGGTTATTCTTATTACATTACATGTGTTATGTTAAACATATATCTTTAAATAATAAAAAAAATATTGCTTAAGTATTTGTTTTATTTTAATTTTCTGACTTTCTACCTATACAGAAATTCCAGGTTGAATTCCCCGGTTGGGTCATGTAATAGGAGTCACCCAGGAATTAAAGTACTGTATTTTATCCATAATCATTATCTTTAAGTAGCTAGGTAGCTAGAAATTCCCCTGCCGCTGCCTCTCTTCAGTCCCTGCCCTACATGGAAAGTTAAGTTACTGTTATAACCCAACCCAAATGAGTTATTTGGGTTGCAAGGGAAGGTCAACCTTGCAATCCCTCTTCCTCTTTCTCCCCTACATGCCACACACAGAAAAGAACCCGAAATGTCCTAAATGATTGTGACATTTTCACTCTTATTGCAGCACAAATAAGGGAACCAATTTTGATCAACTTCTGTATAGTTATAGAACGGACCTTAAAAAAGGTGAAAGGCCTTCTTTTGTCACAAAAATAAATCTTGAGAGGAGTAGTATGAAGTTGTTGGAAGTCACTACAAATGCTTGTTTATCTTCACAAACTGCCTAACGAGTGTATTATAAAACAATAAAGTATTGACACAGAGACATCCGCAATCGCATTTTAGGGCTTCACAATATGAAAACACCATTATATAATTACATTTAACATTGATTTGTTGCATTCGTAAACCAACACGAGACCTAGTTAGCTGTCGTATAAAATGACAGTTATTTCGATCGAATCAAGGTAGTTTCGATCGGAAGAAAACGCTTAGAGAGTAGCCCTAAACTGTCAAATTACGTCATCATTCATTCTTCGATCGAGTTCGCATTCGTACCTCGATTCGTAGGTGTAAGATAGTACAAAACGCCCGTAACTAAGGTCGAAAGTACGAGTTACGAGCAACAAGAGTAGACGCCCTGGTAACGGAAATGGAAAGGATGTTTGACGTTCATAAGTGGCATTTTCTGTCCTAGATTGAATAAATTATTTTTGACTTTGACTTTGATGCTCTTTTTACCATTTCAAAAAAAGTTTTATAATTCGTCCGAATGATTTTCTCGAAGTAGAGATTCTAAAAGATAACTAACTTACAAATAAATAACTAACTATAACTTATTTTTTTTTTTCAATTCCAGAATTTCCTATTTTATTTGTGAACATGTTATTTTGCGTAACAGTATTATAAGTTCTAACATAGCATAGTATATCAGTTTAATAAGCGTCGGACCTTTATCCCTTAGCGGTGCAGGTTACCCAAACTGTAGTTAGCAAGTGTGCTTAGTTTAACTCCTCGAGAGCCGTCTTAGCGAGACAAACTCCTTGATACGTTCCCCTAATTTGGTGCGAAAGATGTAAGAACTAATACAACTAAGTAACGAAGGAATTACACATGGTACATTTAAAAAAACTACGCATCAAAACGCATGCAACATCATTGGACTAACTGGCCGCCATAAAAAAGAAAAAGAAGAAATCGAGTCGACCGCGCGCCGCGAAATCGTGTGTCAATTGTTTTTTTCTTAAATAATCTCGTATACCGTGCGTGCCTAATACGTTGCAATATGTTAATTATTTTCTCTCTAAAGTAATAACGCCAACATTCAAATTGTTTCGCGATTCACCAGCTATAAAAATATATACATCAACGAACGTCACCAAGAGTCACAACATTAGGGATTAAATACGAGGCGTAAGGCTGTTTTTTAAGGTAGATAGACACCATAAATTAAAACTGAGCTTCTTGTTTGCACATCTATTCTTACAGGAATAAAAAATCTACTGCATAAATGTGATTTTTACTTGGTCAAAAAGGAATATTGGAAATGTTACCGTACTTCTTCATTGTGCAGTTTAAAAGTAAAAAAAAACACTTAAAAAGTTTTTTGTGTGAACAATCATGATGCGTTACGTTGGCTTGCTGTGACGCATCACGTTTCAATTTTAGTTTCAATAGCTTCAAACCCTATTCGTATTTTTGTACAAATGAAAATAGTCTGCATCTTTCATAGAACTAAGCAGTAAATGTTTCATTTTCCACAAGGGCACTACGTCCGTCAGCCGGAGTGTTCGTCGTCGTGACGTCACGTACGTTTTTTATTTCCAATAGCCGAGTCAGCGTCTGTTAAAATATGAACCGGTGGAATACGAATGCCGAGCGTGAGTTTAATCATCGTTACGCCAGGCTGTAGTGTTGCCGAACTATCGACAGTAAAACTATCGATAGCTTTCACCTGAAAAAGCCATATCTATCGATTGACCTATCGATTGTATCGATACTACCGATAGCCCAAAACAAGGCAATACTATCGAATGAGTGCAATACTACTGAGTACCTACTGCTTGCGACGAATAAATTTATCGACAGTATCGATACTATCGATAGTATTGTTGCTCGTAAATAAAAACTATTGATAGTATCGATATTATCGATAGTATCGATTATTGTAAAAAATACTATTGTAAATTGCCTAACTATCGATAGTCTAGAACAATCGATAGTATCGATAGTTTTTGATTTAAAAGTGACAATGCAATGACAATAATATCGATATTTTATTCTTCACGAGCAACAATACAATCGATAGTGTTGCACTCATTCAATAGTATTGCCTCGATCTGAGCTATCGATAGTAGAATCGATAGTATCGATACTATCGATAGGCCAATCGATAGTCTTGGGATAGTTTGACTATCGATTAACAATCGATAGTCGACTATCGATCAGCAACACTACCAGGCTGCCGGAGAATATTCTGGAAAAATCCACAACTTTATTTAGCTCGGTGGCCTCCCAAATTAAGGAGTTATTGGAAATCCACTATTCGAAAGTAGTTCTAGAATATATTGGACAAATATTGGAAAACACCATCACGTATGATGCTCTGATCCTAAAGGAAGTTGCTACGGCAACAACGGTAGTACCATAACACCCAAGCACGAGTCCTGAGATAATACGCTATTTATGCATATACTTTTTAGTAATTTTTTTTTATTATTATCTCCTGGTAACTAGTGATAACTACTTACTGTCACATAAAATAATGGTTGAAAAGTGAGTCATGTTAGTGCTTTTTTGTAAAGCGAAGTGAATATATATGACAAAATACTATAGACCTCAGATCACGCTGGATCACGCAGTAGCCATAAAATATTACGTAATAATGTTAAGTTGTTTCAACAATCACAACAATTACCGACTAGGATAACAGATCTAAATATTATTTATAAACACCCATGACTTTTGATATATTGATTCATTCTTGGGTAATAAGTTTTTCAGCTCCTTCTTAAACTGACTCAAAAACCTACAGCAGAGCAATATTGCTCTTATCTAGTTTTTTTGAAGTCTCTTGAAAAATTACTCCAACTAGCTATACAACCATCCTACATCCAACCACTACATTGAAAGGGACTCTCGAGCCGGCGACAAAAGAATTCCGTACAAGAGAAGCCATTCAACTAAAATGGCCACTAAAAATCATCGAGTTAATTCCACTAAGTTCCCATTCGAAAGCTTAGTTCGAAGGTAAGTTCCGAACAATTTAAAAGCAGTAATCGAAGTTGGAGTCTTAACTTGTTTCGAGTCTAAGTGGACAGAGCTTATCTTGAAAATTTTGAAGTGAATTGTAGAGTATTATGCGATTTAGATGTATGATTTTATTTATGTTTACCTGTAGGTTGTCTGGAAGAGATCGCTTATAGCTTATAGTAACTAAATTCATACATCTAAACTATTTTGACGTACATTAATAACACACATTTTAATGAGTCTCATGAAAATGAAACAATAACACAAAAAAATGTATTCATTAATATTACGAACGCAAACAGGATTCTGAGGTGTTAATTATGCGTGTTTATTATTTTCCACCCAAGTGTGAATTACAGGCTGAAATTGAAATGAATTTCTACGTAGATATTTAATAATATATTTCCTTTTGTCATAGTCTTAACTCACAAGTAATGTTTAATATTTACGAAAATAATATAAATGTGACAAAAGAACGAGAATATTAATTTAACGCTCAATTTTATTGCTTTCATAACAGAAATTCTGAAAGGGAAGCTCTCTTGAGAACCCTGTATTTCGAAAGTCTTTTCTCTATAAAACATTTAAATGTTTATTATATTTGTAATGTCAAAAAATACATATTTCTCTCACTTTCCTTCGTTGACGATTTCGACAGAACTGTACGTCAAAAACTGCAACGACATCGAGAGCTAAAATATTATTATGAATCTCTAGTTAAAATTTTAAACTACCCACCCACACCTACGTGACTTTAATTTGCAGCTTCGCTTATTGCCATATAACCCATAAAGAAGAAGAAGAGAGTGGGGTGAAATAAAATATTATGTATAAAGTATGCTTTAGTTTTTTTCATTATAAGGCAACCGGTTGTATTACAATTACACAACATAATTAAATTTCAAATCCAGTCATTTTTGCGACGTCAATGGAAAAGTCAAAGCAAAGTATCCCACCCGTGATTTCGCGAAAACGGCATACCTTTACACCGCCGTACAAAATCTTCGCAATTAAACTCATCAAACACATCCCAATATCGTGAACAATAAACGCATAAATTACGCCTTCCCTAATGAGTTTGTTAACGTTAATTAAGACGTTCCTTTGCCGGCAATTACTCGTGTGTACGCAGCTGAATTCACTTCGAAACTGGGACAGACGGGACGAAGCGGGACAAATGGGTCCAAGTGGGACATTGTTTATGTTTGCCGAGAAGGGATTTGTGGGGAAACTTGCAAATAGAGAAAACTAAGACGCCTTTAGTTCGGGTTGCGGGTGATTCGAAATCTTTTGGGTGTAAGTATAAATGAAAACAAATACAAATAAAATCAAGAAAAAGATACTGAAAACTACATAGCTCATGCCTTACGTGATATTGACGAGTGTGTGGACTCGACAAATGACCACAGCACAAAAATAATAAAAACCTAAATGTGATGGTGGAAACATAAATAGCCAACAGCTATGAAAACCAAAATGACATGACACATTGTGTAAACGAAACGTGCAGAAGAAGAAGAGTGAATATAAACACAGTCACACTACCATTTTCTACACTCACCTTTATTCATATCATTTCTTCTCAATTGGCATTATGCAGCCAACTTCATAAATATGAAAATCATTTAATCTCTCGACAACCTTACTCCGTCCCAACAAGAGTCAAAGTCAAAGTGCATATTTGAAGAGTGCACCTTGCACAAGCAACGTCTAAGCCTCAGCATTCCTTTATCCCTGAAATCATAAAGCCAGCCAAATCCAGCTTATGCGCACAAAATGAAACTGTAAAATTTAAAATGCTGCGGTACAAGAGGGGTATTTCAGTAATAATTAAGGCAACCTCTAAAGGAAAGTATAAAGGGCCATTGTAGGGGTTTCAAAGGATTTCAGACGTTCAGCCGTGATATATGGGCTTCATCGAACCGCGGGGTTTCAACTTATAAATAAGTTATGGGCTCGCCAGATTTACACGGGATATTAAATTCCGATAAGATTTGTTGGTTGAAGAGCAGATATCGGATGGTAAGAGAAACCACGTAATCCTCTAAAACGTTTTTAAACTCGTTTTCTATGAAACAATATTTAATCTTTCTTTTAGGGTAGAGTTCACAAAACTATAATTAATTTTAAAAATACGTTTTAATATTATTTGATATATTTTGTATAAGAATTGTTGTCAAATAAACCGTCAATCTATGTGTATCAGCTGTTTATAAATTGGTGAACTCGGGTAGTTAGCAGGTTTTCGCCACTCGTCGATGCACGATACCAACGTGATAAGTATGTACATGGCAGTATGTATTTTGCATTACAAGAATACAGTATTTATTAGCTTGCAATAGCTTAAATGCGCAAACCATACATAATAAGAGTTCTTTGTATACATAATATTTCAAATCTTGCAATTGGCGATGTTGTTGCTGCGATTGCGGTGTGGTTAATCTTGTCTTAGAAGCAACTTCCATGGAATTGTAGTATTTTAATGTGCTAACTGGGCTAGTCAGATCGGCCGATTGATATAGTCGTCAAAGATATTTTCACGTCTCTTTTTCAGACGACAAATACTTTCGAGTATCGTCAGTTGTTTTTGTATCATAGACTATTCAAAGTTAATATTTGTATGAAAAAATATTTGTTTTTTACGATCACTATTACTCTCTCCTTAAGGGGGTGCAGCGCGAAGCAAGTCGAGTAAGTCTAAACGATCTTCAAACAGAATCGAACTTATTAATATTAGTAATTAGATCCATTCGCTTTAAAGTTTTAGTCTTGTTGATTTAATTAGGACAATAGTTTTATGCTGCGCAATGCGCAAAACCATCAGACATTTGTGTATCCGATGGAAATATTTTTACAAATATTTAACCATCAGTTAAGATGAAATCAGCTTACCTTATAATTATAATTATTGCAAAATAATTGCTTAAGTTATAAAAATAATTGTTCGTGTATATTAAAAAGATGGGGACCTGCGGAATATCAATACAATTATTTTCATATACAAATTATTGTTTCATACGTAAAATCACCAAGTTTTCGAAAAAAATATGCTCTTATATATCATCAGCTAAAAGTCATGTTTATTATATAATAATAAAACTGTTTCAAATTTCAACAAGACCAGGACCTTGTTCAATGATTAGGCTAACGTAAATAAGTTGTTTTAATGTATTTAACTAATTCAGCTCATCGTACAAGTGATTTAGAAATACGTTAATTTTCTCAATTTCGTGCAGGACCGCCTCAACGATAGCTGGTAAAAGTTTCTGCTAATACCGTTTAATTAACATCTATGTATAGACGACCGTCTTGGTACTATGTATAGACGACCGTCTTGGTGTAGTGGTTCGCGCCCCAGACTTCTAAACCAGGCGGTTGCGGGTTCGAATCCCGCAAGGGGCAAATGTTTATTTGTGATGAGCATGAGCATTTTTACCTAAGTCAAGTTATCCTGGTCACCATAGCACAAGCTCACGCTTGGTTTGGGGATAGGTTAGGAAGCGCCGAAGGCATAGGAAATCCCCTTTTTCGCAATACCACCCCTCCCCGCTGACATCTAGCATGCCTCGCCCTCCTACACCTCTGGCGACCGCAGGACGATTGCGAACTTGTTGAAGTATAGTAGTTTTTCTCGTCAAAAGCAAAAACATATCAAATAGCCAGCAGCAATTTATGTGCGATTGTTACGGACCCTTCACCGCATTTTCCTTGGCTCGTCTCGATTGCCCTTCAAGGGACACTTTGTATTACAAGTACAATACACAAACCGTAAAACGCTGGGGGATCCGTAGCATCGTTCCGTTCCATTGCACTTGGCCGCGGCGTCACTTGCATCGCCCATCCCTCCGTCATTAGCCACACTAGCCGGTGACTGGACACCCTGTACATATATAGGCTAGGAGATGTGGAGCATACATTTTACATCAAAGATATATAAATGTAGGTACTAGTGGTTCCCCGCGACTTCGCCCGCAAGAGTTGGATTTTCCATATAAACTTTCATCCCCCATTTCACCCCCTTTATGTTTTTATATCGCGACGAAATGTAGCCTATGTCCTTTTCAGGGTCTTGAACTGTCTCCATACCAAATTTCATCTCAATTGGTTCAGTGGTTAAAGCGTCAAGAGATAACAGACAGACAGACACACTTTCGCGTTTATAATATTAGTATGGATTTAGGAGTTTTGTTAAACTGCACTTAGGTGCGGCCTCACGTTTCATAGACCACGAGGCGGGGTGCGTACGTTGTGAAGAGTTTTGAGTCATACACTGAAGTGGGTCATCATCATCACCATCATCACTGTTGAACAGAGGCCACTCCTATAGATTTCCAAAGTGATCTGTTACAAGCGGCTTGCATTCCGTGCGTTCCTGCGACCTTTATTAGGTATTAATGAAGGCATACATAGGAGAACTAAGGTAACGGACATAGCCAGCGGATCAGCAAGGTTAAGTGGCAGTGGGCAGGGCACATTGCGCGAAGAACTGATGGCCGTTGGAGCAGAAATGTTCTTGATTGGCGGCCATTTGATCAAAAGCGTAGAGTAGGGCGTCCACCAGCAAGATGGACAGACGACCTGGGTAGTGAAGTGGGTATGTGGTTTCATATCCGTCATCATAAGCCGTTCTACCAAATAACTGTTCGGATAGTAGTCCTCCTAGCGGAATTTCGACTGCAGTGGCCAATCTCAACAGAGATTAGCCGACTGCGCGAGAGATATTATAGTTCACAAGTGTGTGCGCAATACACAGGTGCACTCTCTGTTCCCTCATTTTCATAATTTGGTGAGATGGCGGTCCGGCATGACCGTAAAGAGATCAGGCGTAGGACCAATGGCTTAACGTGCTTTCCGAGGCACAAGTGTTAACACCACCAATTTCCTGACCCCGGAGCTGTGTCTAAGTTATTTTAAGACAGAAAAACCCAACACTTTCGGCCCGAACCGGGATTTGAACCCAGGACCTCGTGTGTATTACCCAGCGTTCTGACTGCTAGACCAACGAGGCAGTCACTTTGCGAATACACTGGGCGCTGCACATAGATATAGGCCAGGAGACTGAATGCATACATTGACGTAGGGATATGTCGTTCTATCTCTTCGACATTAGTCGCACTTGCCAATGACTCGACACCCTGGTTGCACTTAGCGATAGGCTAAGAGATATGGTTCATACAATTGAATAGTAGAAAGTTGCAGTAACCTACGTTACATTAAAAAAAAGAAGTGCCTTACTGCAGTAGCTGATTGGTGACTTAACACCATGGTTTGCGCTGCACTTTGACATAGGCCAGGAGATATGGTGCACACAATTTTGGTTAAACATAGTTACACAGTAACTGCAGTAGAGAATGCAACATGATGTTGTGTTATTACCTGTAAAGATAATCTACATTTAATTTAGATAGCATAGCATAAAGTTTACTTTTAATGCGATAAAAGGTTTTCCCTCCAAGCCTCTCTTCAACTCTATACCAAACTAAAACTTTTCAAGCACTTTACGATAACATTTTAGCATAACTTGGTTCAGTTTTAGCATAACATCCCTTGTCCTACCTGCAGTATGGCGGGTCCCTCTCAGAGGGCCCTCGCCCTTTGCATGATTTGAGTTTAATATCCGCGCTGAGTGCTTCGAAGGGATACGGTAACTCATCGGGGCTCGATATGGTAGGGTGCGAAAATGAGGTACGTTTGTTTTTTATATTTTTGAAAAAAAGGCAGAGGCCCGCCTGGCTTTGACTTGGTGAACAAACATCAAAAGAGACCTCAAGAAACGACTAATAACCAGATGTGAAAACCCATGACAGACTTACCTGTTAATAATTTGTAAGGATATCTAATCTCATTTAGCGGTAATAAGAATGGACAACGAAGATGTTTTTTTCTATTTCGGTGTATTTTTTGACATGGGCAGGAGTGATTTGTGTAATTTTTTATACAACATGCTAGATTCTACATAGCAACTACGAGTATTTTCTTACGGTGAACAGATTTTGGAATCACATTTCTGAAAACCCTACATGCGTCTGGCGGAGCCAATATTATTAAATATTATGATTAGGTACTATAACTTAAACAATTGGCTAGAACTAGAACTCATTGTATGGGTAGATACCAAAACAAAGAAATGAGCCAATATTTATTAATATGACTTATTGGCGTTCATGAGTGGCATTTTGTGTCCTAAATTGAATAATGATTTTTGAATTAGATTTTTAAAAATAGTAATAATATAATATTTTCCAAAATCCCGTTGCAGAATAAACGTTTTTTTCTTATTTTTTGGAAAACACCCGCTTTTTTGCAATTTCTCTAGTTACGCCCATCTCTGCTACAAGCACAAGTCATGGGGTGAAGTCAAGACCTTGGCATCGACAATGACGGAGTGGAAACCTTTGACGAAGGGACTGTCTTGTCAGTTCGCTTGCTCGCATACATTATGCGTGATTAACTCCAGGGTAGCGCTGACGACTGGATTTTATGGTCGTAAGATGAGATGACGTTGCGTTACTAATTTGGTGCATAAATTATTTTGCTAGAATTGTTTGCGTCGTAATAGATTACAACCTAACTGCGGTGAAGGAATAAATCCAACACTGACAACATGAATCAAGTAAATGGTAGGTAAAAGTAATGCAATATATTGTACAATATATCCAGGGTATCCAGTAATTACAGGATAAAACTTTACTAAATTACACAAGTAATGACTTATTTATATCCAAAAAAAATACAAGTAAGGCATGATGTAACTAGACTATACTTATGGAGTATACTTCATTTACGAGACTAGACATTCTGTGTAAACTATTGATCACAAGAGAAGATGATAAAATATGTCACAAGACTAAAGCAAAAAAAGTACTTAGATAATCTCGTGCACCTTCCATTTTATCTTTAAACAGTAAATTCAGATATTAATATTAACATAACAAAAAGAAGTTAAAGAAACAGAAACACATTATCTTCTAAATAAATCATCATTATTTATAGGGTGAAATATTTTCTTTTTAACCGACTTCAAAAAAGGAGGAGGATATCAATTCGACTGTATGTTTTTTTTTGTGGCTATGTTACCGCATATCTCAGTCAGTTGTGGACCGATTTGAAAAAAAAAATGTTTACCTAGAGGCTATACCTTCTAGTTAGTCCCATTTTGGCCAAGTCGAGATCTGATGATGGGATCTTGGTGTAATCGAGGGAAACCCTCAAATTTTGAAGGCACATACAGTGTTTTCGTACTAGTATCTTAATGCTGACATGTTGTTACGTCCGATTATCATTATGTGGAGCTGAGCTGATGGTGGAACTCCTTAAAAATTAGGAGTTTAGTAATTAAAACACCAGATGTTTTGTCAGGTACTGTATAGGATGCTAACAAAACAAAATCAAAGGCGCAGCTCCCTCCTCTTTCCCTTACACTAAATTTCAACTAAAAATAGAAAAATAAATTTCTTTTTAAAAAAACAAAAACCGACTTCAAAACTGACTACAGTGCTAATTAAAACTAAAATTTTTATAAACAATATGAAACTAAAAAGTACAAAATAATATTTAAATTACCTAACTGTTCTACGAAATTATACAAGAAACCTATTTCCAATTTATTATCTGTTATTTTTGGAGTCGGTGCCAGACCATCCAAAACCATCTCTTGGCTGCTTAGAGTAGATAGCATATCTAGCTTGGTTGGCACCGACTCCAAAAAATAACAGATAATAAATTGGGAATAGGTTTCTTGTATAATTTCGTAGAACAGTTAGGTAATTTAAATATTATTTTGTACTTTTTAGTTTAATATTGTTTATAAAAATTTTAGTTTTAATTAGCACTGTAGTCAGTTTTGAAGTCGGTTTTTGTTTTTTTAAAAAGAAATTTTTGATTGGTGTAATTGCTACACACGGGACTCTTTTTTACCCGACTATGGCAAAGCAAAAGAAGGGTTATGAGTTCGAGCGGTATGTATGTATGTTTATCGGTTCCCTTATTACTTCTAAACTGCTTAACAGAATTAGATAAAAGAGGTGTCGTTGAAAACGTCTTAGTTGTCTACTGGTTATAGGTCATGTGACATCACATTAAATTTAATGTGGCGCCCTCTAGATGGCATAAAGTCTTGGACAAAATAATAATTTCTTCGCCTCAATAATATCGTGTTGGGTATCAAATGAAATGGCTTTAATAGCACATTTCAAATATCTATAAATTTTTAAGCTTTTGCTTGCAGCATACACTACATGATAATTTTAGTTATTTTACACACTGCACCGCGATTCCGTTGCAAATACAATATTGTTTGTTTTTTTACTCTTTTTCAGTGGACCTATCGATGAAACTAAAACGCTACCAATGTGCACCTTTGCTTATCCACAGTCATATACATTAACACATAAATTATCGTGACATTCAGAAGCAGGCCTGTACTAAACGTATTAGCGCGTCGCTTCATTGCGCTAATGGCCCGTGACGTCATAGATTACAGAAATGTGACGTGGTAAACATTTTTATAAACAGGGGAGAGGGGAATGCGCCTACGGTAAAAGATTCGAAATTGATATGAGCAAATTGAATAAAAATTGCAAAAGGCGCAATTAGGACGCGCTCTCGAGAAACTGAGTACCTATGTGTTTGTAATTTAAATTGAAAATTGTTTATTTATCACAAATATGTTATTAAATAGATTCATAGTATTAAATGATATGTATAATTTAGTAAAGATAAGTAAACATACTTTACAGGTAACGTAGCCTTAAAACTTTATGTATTTCTCTGTAAAACAACTTTGAAACATCTGTTCAAAATAATATCTTCCCACTTGCTATCTGAGCTGAATTTATAGAGTAAGATTTTTTAAATGATTTACTAAGCAATAATATATTTATATTTTTTATTATTTTGTTAAGTGTATTGTAATATCCTAATTTATTAAGCTTATAGTTCATCAATATATCTTTAATTTTTATTCAACCGATTTTGAATTAATTGACATATTTTGTATGGGAATTCTGTCAAATTAACCGCCAACCGACGTTTACCGACTGTTTTAAAGTAGGTAAACTCGGATTTGAATGTATATTTCTTTTATTCTATCCATACAACCTACGACATGAAATCTTGTCTACATTTCCCCCAATAATTATTTTTGTCCAAAAGTCACCCGTCGTACCCTGTCAGTGCGAGATTTATCCATAGCTTCCGAGTCGTCTCTGCGCTGCGCTCGTCGCTGTACAATTTATGACGTCACACGCCATTAGAGTGCCCGTGGTGGTATCCTGTCATTTCCCTTTGCCACAGTAAAAAAGAAAAAGCCAGTTTAAACAATCAATGAGACACAGCCTGGAGTTCACCAACACATGTTTTAGTTTATATTCAGTCGGTTTAAGGAAATTCTGTCAACTTAATCGATGTTTACCGGCTGTTTAAAAAATGGAAAGGGAATGGTGAGAGTTTTTTGGGTATTTTTAGAGTCGCACGGATTTGCTCTTGCACGCGAAATTGAGATTGAGATACATAATCTGTGACACAGCATATATAGCACAGTGTCAAAGAAGACAAGACAGAATATCACTGCGACAGCGCAGTTAGAATTTCTTTGACATTTGAATGATCTAAGCTGTGACACTTACATCAAGTATTTGAACGATCTAAATTTTGAGAACACAGATTAAACATCTCAATTCCGCACGCGTAATCAAATCCGCACGACTCTGAAAACGCCCTTATCAAAGACCGAATCAATTGGCGCCTTCTATTATATGTGGTAGTCTAGCGCTAGGGTTGGTGCTAGATGGTAAGCCACCACAACAGAGGCCATGTCATGCCTGCATGACAGCGCGAGCGAGGGTGATAACAAGACTCGACTAACCCACTTACCCATCATATACTTAAGAACTCGTTGGTATTACG
Source organism: Pyrausta nigrata (assembly GCA_949316185.1). Lineage (NCBI taxonomy): Eukaryota > Metazoa > Arthropoda > Insecta > Lepidoptera > Crambidae > Pyrausta > Pyrausta nigrata. Next base: position 2,478,382 of record OX438941.1, on the reverse strand, counting down.
TCCACTAAGCTAGCTTACTTCATCTTCAATAAATCTATCATCCTATTTGGATAGGATAGGGTGGTGAATTAATCAAACTATATCGCTACTATTTTATTCTAACTAATGTTCTACTCTTACTTTTCTTGGAATATCTGTACTTATTTTAGACTTAAAGTTGGTATCAGCCATTGCTGAGAGTAGTTTAAAAAATCCAATCACTCCAATAAATGTAAATGCATCTTAACTATGATAGCGTTATTTTCTTAGACCTAACATGCCTACATCTTTTTGAATAGTTAGGCGGTCTTCACACTGACCTGCGGCACGCTGCGTGGTGCTGGACAGTGTTGAGACCGCCTTAGTGTCCTGTCGGTTCTTTTTTGCATGTGGTCTGTCAAAAGTTGCATGTTACGTAACTACACCGTGTTGTGTTGCGCTCCGACTGGATTTCAGTCTTGGAATTCAGTTATAAGTTGTTGAGCTCCGGTTTTACATTTGTTGTTCATGGACGAACTCGCAAATTGGTGCAGTCGCGGTTTATGATGAAGTGCTTTTGTACAGGGACACTTGATTTAAATAAGCTTAAGCTACAGATATTTTTTACGTTATTTTAAGGTAAACAGAATCACATTTTCCTTATCCATTGGTTGTTGAGAAAGGTTTACGTTACAAGTTTAGTTTTACAAAGGGTTTTATTTCGTGAACTTGCTTATGATATTTGAATGTTTCCATGTCTTGTATACTTACCTAATGCCACTTTACAAGTCAAAGTTTTTCGAATTTCTTATTTTATTATTCTTTAAGATCTGTATATAAATATTATTTTTTTATATAAGGAATTTGATTACTTTCAAAACGCTAACGTCATAGCTAAGTCTTTGTTTTAGAATTGCAATCGCCATCGCATTCGCTGTTGATAGTTTTAAATAATAGACTTCATTGCGATCGATCTTGTCACTGATTATAAGCCGCGTGCCCACCTGAGCTTGGACGGTAGACCGCCATAACGGGATGCGCTCGTGCCCCCGCATCAAATTGCAGCTCCGTCCACCGCTAGCCTACATTCTGTTAACAATGAATTAAATAAGCTAGGACTAGATGTGGTAAGGGTGTTTTTGGGTGACATGCGGAATACTGGCACGTAACCTACAGAGGCGAAGTAAGCGCGATTTTTCTCCGAAACTTATCAGTGTACTGTACGAAAAGTGACAAATTATTAAGCGTGTATTCTATATTGGTGCATGTGGATTTTCTCACGTGCGCGGGATCGACATACATAATCTGTGATGTGTACCCGTGTCAGCGCTGTAACATGTTTTTTGGCAGCACATATTATGTTTCTCAACCCCGCGTGCGTGAGCAAATCCGCACGACTCTAAAAACGCCCTAGGTGTATAGATTTAATATTAGTATGTCTACGAAATTTTAAGTAAGTTAATCACTAAACACAGGTGAATCGTTACCGACGGTTTAACAAAACAAGTAGTTAAAAACTTTCAAATTCAAACCTGCATGAATCAACATTCAAACCTGCAATGACTCAACCAAATTGAGATTAAGTTTTGTAAAACATTACAAAGTTTTCTCAGTCACACATATTATACACATAACAGTTTGTCTTTAAACGAGTCCGGGATGTCCATGTATGTCGGCTAGAAATGAATGATGATGCAGGAAAAACCGTGAAGATAAACAACAGACAGGCTCAATCACTGATTGGCTGCTCTATCATCTTTGTCTTGGTTTTTCATCCCTTCCTACGGTTTGACAAGTTCGTGTCAGACCCAAGACGTGCGGGAGGCAAGGAAGCACCAATCACACGCGACTATAACAAATTCCTTTCCCTGCAACGTACCTGTCCCCGCTGACATCTAGCGTCGTGCCTCGCCCCCCGCACGTCTTGCGAGGCGCATGAAGGGTCTCGCACGAACTTGTCGGACTATAAGAAGGAATGAAAAGCCAGACAGTGATTGAGCCTCTCTTTACTTACTTATTCGTAACTTACGTAGGTACACTAATATTAAATCTAGACACCTAGGGCGTTTTTAGAATCATGCGGTTTGCTCAACACAATCTGTGCTGCCAAAGAACATTTCACATGTCACAGCGCTGTCACGGGTGCTATATACATCACAGATTATGTATCTCAACCCCGCGCGCGTGAGCAAATCTGCATGGACCGAGCCTATAGAGGCGAAGTGTCATTAATTTTGTTTCAGAAAAATCCCGTCAAAATCCCTTGGCACTGAATGCCGCTGACATCTAGCGTCGTTCCTCGCTCCCACTTCTGGCGACCACAGAAAGGTCGCGCTCGAACTTGTCGACATATACCCATCCGAGTACGAGAAATTACGAGATAAAAATACGAGAAATGTCAAGAAAGTTTAGCGAAACATTGAAATATGTTTCGCTAAACTTTCTTGACACATCCAGGAATCTCTAAATCCAGCTATACCACGAACCCTTGTATACGGGCCTCTTCCTACCTGACCTATATTTTTTATTTCACTACAGAGAAAATGAAATTGCTCGTAGTGGGCTTTCTGTTTTTTTTTATTTTTTACCGAGCACTTTTTTCTGCACATTGCCGCTTGTTACGTGGTATCTGCAATCATGCTAATGAATAGTAACCTAGGGATGTGCGAATAAAATCAATTTTACAATGCAATTTTTTATTCATTTGCGAGGCGATGCTGATCGAAAAATTTGCAAAATAATCATCGTTTACCGTGTTTTCATTAATGTGACTTTTATCCACATAAAGTTATACGTTTTTATTCGAATGAATATTTCTTCGAATAAAAATGTTATAATCAGTGAAGCATTGATTTTATATTAGTCACGAATTATAATCATTTGATTTAAGCGTCAACCAACGGAACATGATGATAGATCGATTAGGTAATGGTAATGGATTAGGTAAGGTAATACCCTACATTCTTTATTGTTTCTTCAAGGCTCTCTAAATAATAACAATATTTATTTTCTCATCACAAAATTATACAGAAAAAGTGTTCCTGTATAATACAGTAATCTAGATGCAAAAGAGAAGTTAAAGCTTGTGTGAGACTGATGCCTGAGCTAGGTACCGAAATACCTATGTTACAGATCATCACCTTCACCACATCGAATCATCATCACATCTTAAAGGTACAACGGTTAACAGTGATGAATATGTGATGATAGAGAAAGTTACTTTTGGACATATAATAAGAAAACTAATTAATTCAGGATAGTGTGTGTGTGTGTGTGAATTATGTGTTTTGGTATTGAGAACTAAATATAACTAGGTTTAAGGAGTCTTAATTCACCATTCGAATGATTGCCTTAATAATTTGAATAATTAAATAATTCGATAGTTAATTTTGCCCATCTCTACTGCATAGTACTCATGTAAGCAGCAGAATGAAACGATGCTTCATATGGATTAATATGGTATATTGTTGTAATGAGGAGTATTAAATGAGGAATCTGAACTAATTGTGAAAGGAAAATGGAGCATAATGATAGAGATAAATATTAACGAGTAGTAGCGTATTGATACGATCGATAGCATGTCAAGGCGGCGCTTACTGCGGCATCTTATTCAGTTGTAATAGGGGTGATTTTACGACAAAAATGTATTGCCTGATGTACTGGCCACTGTACACATCAGACTACCACACTCTGACCTAGAGATCTCTATTCCCTACGTAATAAAAGCTGTTTTCGAATTTCAAAGGGGTAACCTGACGTGCTGCCGACTGTACTTGTAACTTAAAGAATAAAAAAGTAGCGGGTAAATATCATTTTATATTAAGAGATATAATAATATGGGTTGTGGTTATTGTTCTAGCAAAAGCATTTTTTTTTTATCACAAAAATTAAGAGAAGAATGATTGCAATAGATTTAGGTATGTTTAATTATTAATTAAATTAAATTTTGTACTTCAAAACAATGTGGCTTATTGTGAAATTCTTCATTAGCGATATATTAAAAATTAAACGTGAACTTGTCTTTATTGATTAATTTTTATACAACGGATAGACAAAAACTATCTTCCCCATTTTAGAAGGTGCCTACCCTAAAATATATTTCTAGCGGTCACATATTTGCTAATTGCCAAATTACAGCTTACTAGTAATAAAGGTATCTGCGCTAGGCCGCAGACAGACATAGAGACGATATGGCGAATCTTTAAGGGTTATTTAAGGACTACGGAATATTTAAGAATAGATATTTAAAAAAAAAAGTTTACTCAAGAGATAACTAACAATATTAAATTTAAGCTTAAACTTTTTTATTGTGGTGATGGTGCGTCCCTTTGACCACAGATAGGATGTAACAGGTTCGTTCCCGCGGGAAATGTGCTGAGTATGGCGTAGGTGAGTTGACGTGCGCGATGTCGCTACGAATGTAAGGGCGGAGGTACACTGGCGCGTCACTAGCGAAAAATTTATTTGTGCAACAGAATAAAAAGAAAAGGCATTGACCTTCTTGCCTTGGAAGCTAATTAGATTTTTAATTAGCTAGTGACGTTAATGAAATGAGAGGAGTTAAATATTTTGTTTTTTGGTTTTGTGTCTAAATATGTAAACATAAAAATAACGACGCGATTGTGACCAGCAACTCTGATTACGATACAGCACTATTTACAGTAGAGTTAGACCAGAATTCACCAACTTTTAAACAACCGGTAAACCCTATTGAGGGTTAATTTTACAGGATTTTCATACAAAATATGTCAATGCTAAACCGGCTGATTTAAAGTTTAAGACTCATATAACATTACTCGCAATTGTATAAAAGAAACAATCCAAGATATTTTAAAACGTATTTGATATAAAGGGAAAGTCACATTTCATTAAAAAATAATTGAAATACTAGTCAACTTGTCTTTGGCTGCAATCTCAAAACAATAAAATATTTAAAAAAACTTTAAATTCCGTGCTCAGTGTATAACGGCTCTTAGGTACAAGCTCCGAGCGTTCTACGAGACGACTACAGCGGTGCTACGAAACTACTACGAGCTACAATGTGCTACCACAATAACGCAGTTTGTTTCTACGACATTTTACGTAGCCATTTGCCGATGATGTAGCGTAGTGCTACGTACTGTAGTGTGATGTAGTAAAAATAAGTTAGGTACCTGTGTACAGCATAGCGATGGGCAATTATTACTAAATTAATCGAATTATTCAAATGGTCTCTGTAATCGAATGTATTCGATAAGCAACCGCAGTCATTCGATTATCCTTCGATTATTCGGCGAGCAATATCGGAGCGCGCGGTGCGCAGGCCGTACTACTAACGAATGAATCGTCATTCGTCGCGTCGATTAATCATTCGTTCTCTGCCAGTCCTGTCGCGGCAATTCAATCGAATGCATCGAAGGGCCGGGTATAGATTGTCATTCGACTGTCGATTATTATTCGATTTTTTTTCCTAATTCCTAAATCGACATTCGATAGTTTGTATGGTCGATTGTCGATTCATTCGATTTTTTTTTTCGAACAATCGCCCATCGCTAGTACAGCATAGCACTGATAAATGGCGCATTCGAATTAAGATCTTAGGTATTCTTCATAGTCGTATACCTCATGACTGAGGGTCGTAAATATTATGTGGAATGAAATACTCACAACGACTCTCTTGGCAATTTTTAATGGAGTGGTTTGCTATTGCCTTCTCCATTTCACACACTCACACACATTAGCCCACTAGTGTGCAGGTTTCCTCATGATGTTTTCCTTCACCGTTAGGCAGCGATATCTTTGAAAAAGACTGTACTTCAGTTTTTATACAAACTCAGTTGTACAGGCAGGTATCGAACTCAAGACCTCAAAGATGAAAAGTGAAGTTTTCCAATAACTTATTTCACACACCAACTACTGTGCAGGTTTTCTCTCGATGCTTTCCTTCACCGTTAGGCAGCGTTATTTGTGACAAAGGCTGTGCTTTAGTTTTATACAAACTCAGTGATACAGGCAAGTCGAACTCAAGACCACACGGATGTGAAGTTTTATCCGCTCGGCTATTGCGCCTTTTCTCGCCAAGGATCTATTACAAAGACATAAAATGACCTTTGTAACTTCGTAGAAAACGTCATATTAATGTCATAATTACGTAAGGTATATTCAGTTGTTTTTAAAAGTATCCATACTTATATTATAATTGCGAAAGTGTGTCTGTCTGTCTGTTACCACTTGACGCTTAAACAACTGAAACGATTGAGATGAAATTTGGTGTGGAGACAGTTGGAGACCCTGGAAAGGACATAGGCAACATTTTGTCACGATATAAAAATATTAAGGGGGGGAAATGGGGGATGAAAGTTTATATGGAAAATCCAACTCTTGCGAGCGAAGTCGCGGGGAACCACTAGTTTATTATAAATCTTAATTGCACCCGTGCGAGGCTGCTAATATATTACCTATATACCGCTAGAAATCATTAATATAATTAAGATAAATAGGTAATGTACTATGGAGGAATTATTATGCAAAACGGGGTCACACATGCAGTTTAACTGCAGCTAATTGCTGCAAGCGGGAGTCCCAAACAATTCAATTTCTCCGTTAAAGATTCTACACACCACAAAATATCGTTTGATTTCTATACATGTATTATTAGGGTGCTTCTATCTACTAGGTCCATTGTTGCCAGCTATCAGCGCACGCAGCCAAGATGGGCATCTGGTCAGGAAATCCGTAGGGGGTGCATCGCACCGTGTAAAATTGGCAGCATGGCTTCCTATACGCTATAGCCCTGTATGGTATGTCTGTAGTCTTTGTGATGTTGTCTGTTGTGACGTCTCTGGCGTACAATTCAACGTTTTTAGACCCTGTTTTTATTCGCCAAAAATTTGGTGAGAGAAAATAAAATGAAAAGGAACATGCTGTATTTGTTTTTGAAGACAGGAAATGAATTCAGAAAGTAGGTGATTTTATGTTTGTCGCTTATAGTTTTGTCTCTAATTTGAAACTTTTATAAATTAATGTACACAATGCCGCACGTCAGACTACTCCACTTTGACCTTGAGATCGCCTCTATTTCCTACGTAATAAAAGCTGTTTTCGTAGTACAAATGGGTAACCTGACGTGCTATTGACTGTACGTCATTATTAGCCGAGGGTTAAGTCTACATTTTCAATGTTCTATATTTAGGGACGCCTCCCTGCTAGGTGGACCGATGACCTGAGGAAGGTGGCCGGTGGTGGCTGGATACAAGAAGCGGAGGGCCGTGAAAGTTGGCACAGTCTCAGAGAGTCCAGCATTGGACTACAATAGGCTGATATGATGATGATGATGATATTTTTTATATATACTCGTAATATTTATTAAAAAGGGATAACTTTTCAAACGTCTTATAATATGAAAATAAGAGTAATATAGTACAATATACTATAGGCTATATGTTCATTGTTTTGTAACTTATATTGCATTGTCAATAGCTGTTTGTTTTTCTACAAAATAAAATAAAATATCGGTACGTACTTTGAAATGGTTCTGTAATTACTTTTTCTGCCATTCCACAGTAAAATCGACATTTATTTAACCAACGAAATACTAATCCTTTCGCAAATTAATACCGAAAAAAGGAAACGGATTTCATTAAAACGGGTAAAAAATCAGGCCGGACTTAATTTCAGGCGAAGATATACGAAATAGAATTTAAAATTAAAAAGGCGTTTTCGTCAATTAATTAAACAAGGAAAGGGCTCGTCCTAAATAATATAAAGGTCGTTAGGGACGAGTGCAGTCGAACCGTCATTATCTACCGGCGGGGTGGGGCCTTGCTATCAGCTAGCTTTGAGAACAGGAATGCTTCAAGCCTAGTTTATATATTTATTGGAACACAAACAAATTTGCAAATCATAAGTTTCAATATACAGGATAATAAGTCCCATATGTCAAGGTCTAAGTCATGGAAAATTTAAGGAAAAAATCTATGTCGCTTATTGTAAAAATTTTAGACATTTTACTAAAAGTCTAGAAAACAGACACTCTGTGGTGCTATATTGGGCACCACCTCTACCAATATTTACTCATCATATATTTTTTCTATAAACTATAGTTCAAAATTATCATAACCTGTCACAGTATTTTTTTAATCACTTTCATACCAATCAATGTTTTTAAGATAATTAGTTACCTCAAATTCAAAACCCCGTACTAAAAAAAAATACGGCACTATCCTGGCAAGTTAGTCTAAAAATTAGCGCATTTGATCAGGATTTTAAAATGGTGAAATACTTGCTAGATTATTTTGTTAAGTAACGTAAAAAAAAAACACAAGAACTTGAGTTTTCTGATTCGTTGGTTTTGCTTAAAATGCTCCAATTTAATTCAAATACTGGTTGTAAAAAACGTCGATATTCGACTACCAATTGATAGTTGAAATCATGTTAAATAGTATTAGACTTATCGATTGTATCGATACTATTTGTGCTGAATTAAGCAATTTGTTGATATCAAAATGAGCTCTTACTCCATCATGGTTAATCCGCTGATAATAAAGACACAGGCTTAATTCAAACGGATATTCCTTTTATTTTTTACGAAGCAATTAGACCGGCCTCTTCAAAGGGTAAGGTCCTGAAAGAAAATAAAACCGTATCGAGACAAAGAAATAATTATTAGGACTTAATGAGATCTTCGACTCTTGATTTCGTTTCACTAACGATGAAGGAAAGGTATTGTTTTAGGTGCGATGGTTCTAAGGGTTATCAGTTAAAGATAAAGAAAATCTTTAAATATAATACAACATTCCTTATTTTGTTACTTACAACCGATACCTACCCATAAAAGGTCACGATATCGATTACGATTGACGATCTCTGACCGAACTGGACTCGTAAACAAGATGCAATCTATTCTAAAGTGAAGTTCGCTATCGCTAAAAAAATTATAAAACATTACGTGACTTTTTTTTACATTTAATAGGCGCAGACATTTGACCGCAATCTCACCTGATGGTAAGCGACGATGCGGCCGACGATGGAACATGTCTGTCTATAAGCAGCCTATTCACTCTTTTCTTTAAGGAATCCAAATCGTAGTGTTTAGGGAACACCTCAGCTGGCAACGAATTCCACTCTCTAGCCGTTCGCGAGAGGAACGAAGATTTAAAACGTTTGGTGCGTATTAGTGGTATGTCATATACTTTTGCGTACACAATTTGACATTTCATTGGCGATAGCGAAGTTCACTGTAGAAAAATTGCATCTTTTCTAAGAGTCCTGAGGTCTGAACATATTTTCTATTCATGTATTTACTTTCGAACCTTAATACAATAAACCTTTGAACATAATTATTACTTACTGAAAATTTGGAATACGTGATACTGTGTGTGTTATTCAATAGAGATAATTAAAGTCAGAGAATAAAATAATTGTATTTTTCGACTTCAGTATTTTCCAAATTACTTCACAATCCGCAATCATTACCATACCAAGAACTTTCCTTCACAACTCATAAGCCGCAATGAACACATCGCTCCCGATTCAAGCAACGAAGTCACTCGCATCTTGTATGCTAATCGGCTTACAAACTCGCATACTTACAGCAGGGGTTCTATTCACGTAATTTAAAACACATTTAAATTACAGTTCATATATCGACGATGTCGAAATGGCTTTTTCGTTAGCAAATTTAACGTGTACAGAACTTCAATGATAGCGAACGTAAGTTTTCCATCTTAACTAGGTGAGCTGGTAGATGGCAAACTTTCTAATAATAATACTTTTATTTCAGATTAAAAATTCATACAATCTTGAGTTATTATCACTTATGTACTCATGCAGTGGCTTAACCAATGTCACGTGTAGCTACACTGAAAAAAAGGATCATCCAAACTAATTTTGTTAGTTGAAGGTTTCATTGTAGGGAAGTCAATTTTTGTTAAATATAAACAATCTTTTGGTTATCAGTAACAAAATAGTTTGTTTTACTTGTTACTTATAAAGTTCACAAGTCACTAGATTATAAGACTGAAACCAAAATTTGGCTACTAGTGTCTACTAGTAAATTTTGGTTACTGTTAATCAATATTTTTTTTCAGTGTACATGGCAAGTGACCTAAATACTTGCCAAGTATGTACGACGGCAGCACGTCAGGTTACCAATGAAAAATACGAAAACAGTCTAGTTAATGTTACGTTTATACGTAGAGAATAGAGACGGTCAAAGTGGGGTAGGCTGACGTGCGTTCGTGTGAACAAAATAAACTTAGCTTTCGAAAATTAGCCGCCCAAGACAAAAGGACAACACCGATTCACTGATATTTTTGAATTATACAAGTATCTATTTACAAAAAATTTGAATGAAGAAGAATTTCAACTTCAATTCAATTTGCAAATGATAGAATGAATTTTCCCTCTCATTCTCTCGTTGGCAAAGTGAACAAAGAAATAACGTCAAACCTGCAATGACCGAGAGTTGAGTGAAATAAGATACGAGAATAGAGTCTTCTGATCAGCTGTAAGTACATACAAGTGGAGACTGGTACTGCCAACCAAGTTTTGAAGATTTGTTTGTTGATACTGTAGATGTAGACTGAGTTTTGATTTGTTTAGTGAGAGCTTAGCAGGTTATGAAATCCGAAATAAATTCATGTTTTTGGTGTTGTCAAGAAGAGACAGGGTCCTTAGGCAAGATACAGCATATTCTACAGAAGTTCGTTTTCGCTAATTAAATGTGTAATCCGAAATAAACCATCTAAACATCACGTGATTTTTGTATACCTACATAGTTATTTTGACATTTCTTTAACGATAGCGAAGTTTTAAGTAGAATATTGCATCTTGTCTAGGAGCCAAATAAAAATACATGATAGACATTTTTGTTGTATTTTTGATGTGCTACTAAAACATTTCTGTACATTAAAATAGTCTCTCCTAGCAATATATCGTGCATAGCAGTGCACATGTACCTACTTTAAATATTTTGTTACCATTTTTAACGTTTGAACTTGAACTTGCACTGGTGTGCCAGTAGTGACGTCCCGCTGCATTCCGTGAAGACGATTGCATGCTTCAGTTGCGTTCTTTTGGTCCAGTATTTAACTATCATTTAGTTACAAACAAACCGAAAGTAAGTATTTTTTATTTCAATATTCTATTTCAAGCTTGCCGACTCGGCGTACTTTATTCGTTATTTTGCACCACATTAAGCGATTCATTTTTATTTATTAAAAATATTTGGTTTACATTGAGGTAATAACTAACGGACATAAGGTAAATATCTTTTAAAAATAAATTTGGCCCAATACTTTACAAATAAACTAACTTGACAAAGAGGAAACGATCACGCAAGCAGCATGTCCAGTTTAATGAAATATTACCGCCGCATATTTCACCAAAAAGTCATTAATTGCAGGATTAGATAAATTAACGACATTGCAGATTATCAGCATTATCAACTTAAGCAATTAGTATCTTTTAAGTTTATCTTGTGTACCAAGTAATAGTGCAATATCATGCATGAGGCCGTCAAAGGCGCAATATCACAGCCGAGTGCGTCTCCTATCAGATACGAGTATCGTGTTCGCTCAGGTGACAAATTGACAGATGCTGGCTTAGCAACACTTATTACCGTGAAGAAATTACGTGAGTTGACTCAATTTAATTTAATATGCACGTTATTATGTGATACATAGTTGGGTCAGATGGCAGTCGCTCCACTGTAATATCCTGATCTGCCATATCCTGGATCATGGTCCAAAGTGGACCCTGTTGTTTCTATTATGATGTGCTGGTAAGAGGCATATAGCTTATCTACTTATTGACTCAGAGTTTTATGATGCACGAGCTATTTTTATTAACACTTCGATCTTATTCACAATAATTTATTTTAACTTTTGCTATGGTGACTAGAATAAACAATAGACATACATAAATACGTTTATAAATATCCGTTACTTATAAACGTATTTATGTATGTCTATCGTTTTTTCTAGAGAGTAAATACCCTGACTTTCCTGTGACCAAGAATTTCTGTACCCAAATGTTCTCTGAAAGAGAGCGCTCTCAGCGATAAGACCAAAGATGTACAAAGTAGGGTACACCTTTTTGTGTAAATTATATTGTTGTTTCTATTATGATGTGCTGGTAAGAGGCATATAGCTTATCAACTTATTGACTCAGAGTTTTATGATGCACGAGCTATTTTAATTAACATTACTTCGATCTTATTCACAATAATCTATTTTATAAAATAGTATAAATTGTTTCAACAATCGGACCAATTACTAGCTCCAAATTAAGCATGGGCTTCTGCTATGGTGACTAGAACAAAGGATAGACAGACATGCATAAATACGTTTATAAACATCCATTACCTAGGTGCAAATGCTCGTACTCATTACACAAACATTTGCCCCTTGTAGGATTTGAAGCCGCAACCGTTAGCTTTGTAGTCCAAAGCGCGAACCACTACGTCAAGACAGTGCTAAGACTCTCTATTACTTTATTGAAGCTCATCATCTCGCATTTTACTATCAGGCTTGTCTTAAAAATAACAAAAGACAGTCGCGTGCGAGTGCCGACGCGCGCCGTCACTCGCGATCGTCTTTTGTTCACCGCTACGCGCCGTGACGTTAGGGGCTCCTGAATCTGACAGATTGAAAAGGGTAGCCTTGTAAAAGATTCCGTTTTTATTATTGTTGCAAGACTAAAAGGAAGATGCACGTAGGTTGCAGACGTGGCATGCGACAGTAACTGCATAGTCAATGTCGGATTATCTATCTCATATCGATCGATCATTTGTAATTATCGTCTTACTAATAATGATTTTGACATTGTCACATGATTATACATGAAACGGCCAATTTGAAAAGTTTGTTTCCACTATGTCATGTCACCTATCTGTCATTAATTCCAAACTAGCAGTCCCATAGATAAACAATAAAGCAATTTCAAAATCATTATTAGTAAGGGAGTTTGAGTATTTGTTTTTATCAACAGTTAAGCTAAACAATTTGATTGCAATGTTCCATAAGCAGTTTTCATTTTGCTGCAGACTCAAAATGGTGGTAAAACAAAACAAAATTATGACTCTAAAAATCCCATTTAATAATATTTATCTCACAATCTTTTCACTTTTAATATAACCTCAAAACTTTTTCACAACTTTCGCCATAAAGAGGACAGACATCATCAGTCAAGTTAATAAATTCCTCCATTAATATGTTAATGGGAGGACTGAGTGCTTTCTTGTGTCTGAAATATAACTAAAGAAACATTATTCTTATGGAAAATTAATCGATGTTGCGTGCGAATTGTAAGATGTAGCGAAAATTATTTAAAACCTTTATTCACCTGTCCTGTCCAAGTGGCGGCTCCCATTATAGAGGGTAGGTTTAAGTGGTGTACTCAAGTTATCACTATCATGATAATAATTTTCATTTGAAATTGTACTTCAAACATTCGACTAAAATCTGCATAAAGCAAAAACATAATTCGTAAAGTTACATACGATCACTTTTTGTTTAGAAAACGATGTTTATAGTATTATATTAAAGTTTATATTACGTATTTCTGCTGACTTTCTTGAGTTTGTAGCATAAAAAAACCTCTTACAGAAGGTCCTTATAGGTAATTCATTCCACATTCTAAATTTTCCACATTATTCACGAAAAACCGTTTTGTGACATATGCCGTTTCATTCAGAGCCAAACTGACTTTAAACAGGCTGAGCGACATTGGACCGTGTTTCTGCTGTAGTAGAGTATATTGATAAATGAGGGGTCAGCGCGAGAGTAAATGACTAAATAATTTTTTGGGGGCCGGCTCTTAAGTCCCTAGAATAAGAATCATTACCTACGATTTACTAGTAAAGCTGATGCTATTGACACTATTGAATACTATAGTAGTTTTATTCAGGCAAACTGATTTGTATTCATAAACCTTTTTCATTCATGTTTTAAAAAATAAGATTTGATAAAACAAAAGCACACATGGCCATAAAAAAAAAATTAAAAAATACCTACAAATAAGCCCACAACGCAATAATTATTTTCAGAAAGTTTAGAAAAGTAGTTTTTTTTTAATTTTTTTGCCATTTAAGATCGCCTATATATATATTTTTTGCAAATATCCATGTGTGTGATTATGACACATAATCAATAGGAATTTTGTGACAAATGGCAAAGTTAAAACTCTCCCAAATCTTTTTATTTTATAAAAAAAGATCGGTCAATAAAAAATATTCTGGTCGCATGCTCTTGGGGATCGGTTATAATAATTTATATTATTTGAAAATTGTTGCAATTATTTCATTACTGCCCGGCGCCCGCCCTTGTTCTAACACTTGAGGTAGTGTCAATAACAATGGTGAAAATCAATTAAGTGCTGGTAAAACCATTTTTTACCGAGAGCGATATAATATTTCACGATAATGACTAAAATGTTTTTTGCAGCCTTTTTGCTGTTACACGGTTAAAAGGGTTTTAAAATGAATAATGACAGGAGAGGATATTGAACTAGGCTTTCACTGACACATGGACACCATGTAATATATGTCTGTATTATTACATGTATTATGATATTGATAAACTTTAACTTAATCATTAGGAATTTGCAACGAAACTTATTGTGCTTGATTGTAATATTAGTATGAAAAAATAACAATCCTTTCTTCTTTGAATGAAATGAAAGATAGCGAAAGCTATATCTTTATTACAATAAAAAATCCCAACATAGTAAATGCTGGCCGCATTCAAAAAGAGAAAATATTATTCTTTGTTATTGACAAATAGACTACAGAGTGTAAAATTAATTTGATTATATTAAAATGCGTATACATTATTACACTAATATTTGATCAAATACACGATGCCTCATCATAAAGCGTGTGTATGATGTTATTACGCCTACATTAAAATGTTATTACCGTCTGTCCTTTGATGTGACAATATACTTAATGCAAAAGATACTATTGTACGATAAATCTATGGGTATATTAAATTAATTTCGGCGGAAGCTTGTGGAGACAATAACTTGTAATAATTAACTATATCGATACTATAACCAACAACATTGAAATTGTATTAAAAATAAATTTAGTCCTTACCAATAATATTCATCAGAAGAAATGTATATTAAGTTAACAGTAATAAGAGGTACCAACAATATTCATTAGAAGCAATAAATAGTACTTAAATTAGTAATAAGAGTATGTATAAGGTATCTTTTAAAATATTTTTTGTTGGATAAATTTTGTTATAGAAAAATAAACACGTTCAACACATGAAGTTAGACGCAACACCAAAAAAAAAAAACTAGCTATGTATCTACAGCGTCTGGAAAACGTCAATTGATGTACATAAAACAATTATACATAATGCCTATGCCAGTGTCGCCTTCTGTGATCGTCTCCCCAGCCCGGCATGTCAAAACCGTTATAAAATTAAATTCCGCATTTAATTTCGTAATTCGAATGCTGTCGAGGTATTTTACGGTGTCTCGTCTCGATGATTACTTTGAATTTATATCATTTCATACATTAGAAATGCTCGGGTATTTTCATTAAACATTGTAATGTAAGCTGCTGTAAAGTTTAATGGTTAGATTTTTGGAGGTTACAAAACACAAGAAATATAAGTACCTTCCTTTAGTAAAAATAAACTGTATTTTTTGCAAAAATAATGTTCTTAGGCGTCACGTCTACCACGTCTGGTTTAGTCTAGAGTCAAGAGAAAACCCATTTCGAATTAAAAGAAAACGTACTAAGTCCAAAACTTCAACAGTCGCACATTTTTCTTTAGTAGTAATTAAGACAAACGTATTTTTATGGAAATCAAGACCCCGCAAATCTGTAATAAAATTACCGTTTACTTACACAAACTTTTTTGAGTGTAAACTGTGTATGGTTAAATGTGTACTCGTATATGTGTGTGTCTGGAAATGCTAAATATACCCGCATCGATTGTGTTGTGAGCGTAATCACTGGCCGTCGACAACGCTTAACAGTCGAAAAATGAAAAACAATTCCAATTTGTTACGTCAACCGTTTGAATTTGGAAGAGGCGACGAGCCGAACTGTTAGGGAGGTGACTTGCATCACCTTGTTAATTAATTTAAACGTTATTTTACAAAAAATAATTAATAGTGTTATAATTGTAGGTAAATATTTCATTATTATTTTTCATTAGGCTTAATGTAATCAAAATATATATTTTAGGTATCAAAAGGGGAATTTAGCCCTTTTGCATGTTTGTAAGGTTAACTCGAATCTACAGGACTAAATACAATATATCGATAAATTCATTCAGATCGTGTGCGTTTTTATTGCTTTGTCTCTTTGGTTATCAATATACATTTTAGAAAGAGTTTTTTTCATCTACTCTAGATCGACTTATATTAAAACGCTTATCATCACGTTCTTTCCCACGCGTAAGCATATGTCCAAGATAAATTAGTTTAACAATAATTTAAAGATTTTATTTTCATTAATTTTATCGATAACTTCTGTTAAAAAAGTAAACAAGTCAAATACCAACAACCTGTTTTTCCCACCCCTAGCGGCACGTCGAGCCGCCCGCAATGCGCGTCGCGGAACGCACCCGGCACGCCAGCGGGGCGCGCGGTATTTGAAAACGGAATTTCGGTGGCTGTTCTTTATTTAAAATGTATTGTCAATTCGAAAATAAAGTTTGTGGCGCAATTTCGGTAGGTAAATAAAATGGCGGGCGACAAGTTGGGGTGGAAATTGTAGAGTAGCAGTCACCGAGAGGTCGTTAACTTGAGATTCGCAAATATTTTTACCCGACTGCGTCAAAAAGAGGGTTATGTTTTTCAAGAATATGTATGACTGTATATATGTATGTATAATTGTTTGGCACGCTCTGCAGCCTGAACGGCTCAATGGATTTTAGCTTGAGTGGCGTCGATTGATTCGTATTTATTGTGAGAGTGACACTGGGTCTATAAAAAAAATATGGCGGATTGTTGGCGCTAAATTCAAATGTTTGGCATGCTCGATGGATTTTAGCTTGAGAGATGTTATTAGATTTGTATTTACTGTGAGAGTGACACATCAAAATAAAATAAAAAACAAAATGGCGGATCATTGATCTATAATTGGGTTCTATACCAGATGTAACTTCGTTTAGATTAAGTGTTCCGCACAATGTTTGTGATGTATAATGTAACCTGTTTGTGTTCCCAATTAAATAAATAAACATAAGCTGGAAGTAGGTTCCTCCAGGCGGCGAAGCAGTAACTAAAAAAATAGATAGATAGATAGATACTCTTTATTGCAACCAGAAAAACACTTTACAAACATATTATAAAAAAACCATATTGGTAGGTGCAATTAGGCGGTCTTATCGCTGGGAGCGATCTCTTCCAGGCAACCTTTAGGTAAAGGAGGACACTAGTGATAACAGAAGGGGGGTTACGGTGCAAGCTAAAGTTAAAAATAATTAAATTGAATTTTAAAACAAGAAGCTAATTAATATAAAAAAAAACATACAAAAATTAAAATTACATAAAATGCTTACATTTAATAACTAAATAACGTACGTAAATATGTATAAAAAATTATATATACCTATATAAACATACTCATACTAAATATAAAGACAAATACATAAATATAAAATAAATAGATAACAACTGTAAAAGTGATAACGATGCTAACAGACAGGTTAAAAGCGTCAAAGTGAAAGAAAATGTGCCTTCACTCTAGCCTTAAATACGGGAAGGGACTGGGATTGCTGGATATGGAGAGGAAGGGAGTTTCACAGTCGAATGGATTGGATGGTGAAAGACTGAGAGTAGTACTGAGAGGAGTGGCGAGGAAAGGAAAGGTGTAGTCTACGGTAAGAACGCATGTTGTCCTGACCATTGGCGGTTTGCAGAAAGTGGAAACGTTCCTTGAGATACGGAGGAGATCGTGGATAAAATAACACGGTGTACAATAAGGAGAGAATGTGAAGATTTCGACGCGAACGAATAGGAAGCCACCCAAGCAGGGTACGGTATTCAGAAACATGGTCATACTTACGCAGACCGAAGATAATGCGGATACAAAAATTTTGAAGGCGTTCTAGTTTATCAAGGAACATTTCACTGAGGTCAGGATAGCTACAATCAGCGTAGTCAAGAATAGGTAGCAATAAGGCCTGCACAAGAGCAACTTTGGTGGGTATCGGTAGAAAGTTACGCAGTCGGTTGAGAGAACTAGCTGATGCAAACATTTTTCTGCTTACCTCGCTTATCTGCTTGTCTTAGGTTAGGGAGCTATCTAAAAATACACCAAGATTTTTCACAGTGTTGCTGTAGGGTATATGGACTCCATCAAATATGATTGGAGGCAGTGACCCCCAGTCGACCATTGAAATCAACCGAGGACTGCCAGCAACCAACACCTGTGTTTTTGAAGGGTTAAAATAGTTAATTTAAAAATCTTAAAAAAAGCCCGACTGCGTCTCTGTGTAAAATAAGAAAAAACCTTAAAACAAGAAAGTGGTAATATGTGGTACAATCGGTACTAAATTAAAATTGTAGGAGTCGGGACCCGGTTTCTTAAAAATGGTAATGAAACACCTAGCGTGTCCTATCGTGTACACAAAAAAATTTTGTCTACATTTTCTAAGTAAATAAGTAGTATGACCTTACTGGTAAGCATAGAATGATGGTGACTTAATGATATTATTATTATTTGCATTTTTATTCAGTTTAGAAATTGCATGTCCTTTGGCGTAGCGTTGGCCAAGATGTTTTTCTTAGGCCATTATACACAAACGATGCTATAAATTTTGGACCTTATTGCATAGACATAAAAACGACACAGGTGAGTTTTGCTGTTCTCTGTACATTCCTGAGTGTGTAGCTGGCTCATTTAGTTTTATTAGCACTAGCCTACGAGCGTACTTGCCAGGATTGATACAGTATTGTTGAGTGTCCATTGTTACACGACAAACGAGCCTTTTTAGATGATCAAACGAACTTACCTTAAGTGAAGTTCGATCTTAATTGTCCTGGTTTCGTCGAAGAGATTTAAGAGATAACAAGTAGGAAGCTCCAGCGACGCAACCAGCAACCGCACACAGGTTCAGCGCAAGAAAAGAGAGAGAAAAAACATCCCCCTCTCTGTCCTACGCCTCACAGCACTGTCCCAGCGGCCTGCTTCTCATTCATTTCAGAGCAAGAAGACGAGTTATGGATAAACAACATTGATTAAGACTTATTGGGTGATTACTATTTATTCATAAATACAGCATAATTGGGAGGGACGGGATCTTAAATCTCTTCGACGAAGCCAGGACAATTAAGATCGTACTTCACTTAAGGTAAGTTCGTTTGATCATCTAATTGTCCTGTCTTCGTCTCCGAGATTTAAGAGATAACAAGTAGGAAGATGTTTAGAGAAAATCAATGTTGTTTAAACCATAAATAAAATATAAATATATCTGTATTATATATATACATACCTATATATATATTTATATATATTACTTGTAATAAACATTATCTATTATAAAATTATAATATGAGTTTGTTTAAAACACAATCAATAAGTAACATAAATTCTTAACGAAAATATGTAAATTGCTACGGAAATATTTAGGTACTTAGACAAAACAACCACTGCTATTCAATTATTATCTTGTAACTGTAAGTCTCTTTTAGAAATTCGCAAACACTGGATTGCCAAACTCAACCTGCGATTATGCGAATATTATATATCAACACTAATTGCGACATGGCCACTGGCAGATGTTGCCGCATAGCGTGTGCTGGAAGCACGGAATGTACTGGTATCGATACCGCATGCTTCTAGAACTCAAAAAGTGCCAACGCTCTATTGTTTGGAAATATACGGCGTGGTAAGGATTTCTCAATGTTAAAATCAGTCTTGTTCACATTTCTCGGTTAAATCTATTAGCAGGACAAGTATTTGGATCACTTGAAAAATGGTAAATCTTAACCAAGGCTGAGATTTTCCAATTGACTAGGTTTTAATGAGATCTATTATTTTAATTATATCTGTTATTTTAAAGATAGGTTCTTCGAGTCGACGGATATTTTAAACAACTCAAACAGAGTATTTGGCATCTTTAGACAGAGGCTAAGGACATGATGATTAAGAATTAGGTTATAAATAAAAATAATTTAATTTATATCGCAGATAGCTTGTGATATAAAGATGAGACCATGGTTAGGATTTTTAGTACGGGGTTACTAAAAATACTGTAGCACGATCAGCTTTTTTAATTTTTTTAATGCAATGGCAGAAAAGAAAAACAATTAAAGAAAAAAAAAACATTGTGCCAACGGATAGTAAAAGCATCACTTAGTAGGGCGTGAAGAGATCTACTTAATTCCCTTATTAACGTATTTGCACACTTTGCATTTACACTTTTACATCGATTTTATATGGAAAGCAAACAAAAAACTTAGCACATTTCACACACACAATTTTACTGTACAAATACCATGCCGGCCCTTTTTGTTATTATAAGATACGGCGGTCTTAGAATAATAACGGCGGTAGGATTATCTGCCAAAAACACAAGCTGCCCTCCAACCGGTGCGGTGTTTGACGCATCGGTAACAAATCTCTAATTTAAAATCAAAAGATTTAATTGTATTTAAAGACAAACTAAAGTGTGTTTTTGTTCATTTGAAATCAAAAGACAAATACTAAAGCCATTATTGGAATAGAGAGCTAAAAAAGTTGCTCTTTCAGATGACTTTGTATGGGCCCAGCCTGGACTAGACATACTGCTATAAATAGCTTGACAAAAGTCAGGAACAGAAATTCTAGTTTTCAAATTTGTGGGTTTGCAAAGGATTCAGTTTTTTTTGTGTATCTATTTCGAGGTTGTTTTTAACACATAGATATTTTTCAGAATCGAACAGGAATCCATTATTTACTAAGTATTCAATTGTTTATCTTGATTTAAACTCTCATGGTTACCAACACACTAAATATCGGAAACTCCGAAATAGAAGAGTAACAATCCCATAAATAACTTTTCTACTATTCTTATTTTTTATTTAAAAAATCCAATCTATTTGTGGTCATAACTTGTAATTCGGGTAGTTTTTATGACAACATAAAAAGAACACATTTTTTATAATATCACCGACAAAAGACCCTCTGATCGGGGAACAGCTGCTACCGGTTTTAGAGTTTCGTGGAAATATACGGGACCATACAAAGACCGGGTAGAAAAGGTATTGTTCACAAATTTGAATATCAAAAAAATCCTAAATATTTATTTGTTGTCGTCATTTGTAACGAGCGACCAAAGAATTGGGTTTTAAAATCGAGATTTGATATAATATAATAGTTAGGTCTCACTTATCAGTCTAGCTGCTGTCCTAATTTTTCCTGTTTAGAATCTCATTGTTCCAATTGATTGTAAATGAGTTGATATTTCTTCTATAATTTCTATGCACTCGGTCTTGGTAAAAAATATAACTTTCAGAAGTTTGACCTGGCTTTTCCACGGATTGCATATGGTAACCTGACACAGGCTGACACGGCGTCCTCAGTAATTGAGGACACCCACTCGTTAAAAAATATATGTTTAACTTACCAGTCTGTAGGTTACCTACCTACAGACTGGTAAGTTAAACATATATTTTTCCTCTATCTGGTCGGTTTCTAAGCGCGACACGTTGTCGGCGCTTGAGGTGCACGGTAGCTCGCTGTCGAAGCAAAAGCAACTTGCAGCGCCTAGCAACGCGTTATCACAGGATATGCTGGCGGCTGCTGCTGTTGCGTGGGGTGCGCAAATGCGGCGCGGGGTGAGGACGTGCTCGCTTCACTGCGCCCGCGAGCTGCCCGCTACCCTGAGTTATCAATTAACTTAATATCTTATGCCTTTAGAAGATATGATAAAACCTTTAGGCTGATCTGCAAGCAAAAAAGTAACACTTTTCCTGTCCTTGATTGGATCAACAAAGAATTTGTCGAGTGAAGGCATGATCAATGACCGCCTAGTGTCTTGAATCTGCAATTATTGCCACCGTCATTAATAGTACTTGCAGTACTTAGGGGGTTTTACATGAACCTCATCACAAACCCGACACAGCCTTCCTTAGCGCAGCTAGCGCACAGGCTAATTGTTTCCTGTTTGGTGGCAATGCAGTTATCCTGATAACGGCTTGTATTTGTAACTATTAAGCCTGCTTCCGGGCTTAGCACGGGCATTGAATTCCGCAAAACTACGCAGGTGGCATGCATGGCGGTGTATTTTTGGGTATAAGTATTTTTACACAACCCTTTTTAACGCCTCGAGTTTCATAAGAACGCCGGCGTCCCGATCACAAAATGATTGTCTATTGTGTCTGGGATACATGATACTTGAAGGATTAATTTCCTTTTTCATAGATAGGTTCATATCTCTCTGATAAATATATAAGTAGGTACTCACCCTACTTAGGTATCATTCATAAGACAAGTAAACAAAAACAAACATCAGGCCCAGGAACATCACAGGGCGGGGTATCGCACGACGAAATATCAACGGGCGAAACTTCAACGGAAGGAACGTTGCAGGATAGTACGAGGTACTTCATAGGAAAGTTCCTCGTAGTATTGAATAGTACCCTGGTTCTGTAAGTGGAGTTTGGGGGCTACTGGTTGACATTAATGTTTTTCAAAAATAAAAATAAAAATTGAGGGTAGGTTGAATAATAAAGCAACATACTAATATCTAACATCTCGTGTTAGATTTCCTCAGCAAGTCTAGGACTTACAATAAGCAGACTGGCTAATATCTCGTATTAGCTCGGAAAAAAGGTAGACTGGCTAATATCTCGTATTAGCTCGGCAAAAAAAAATAGCTTCAGATCAATATCACGTATTGATTCGGAGCAAAAAATGCACTGCTCAACCTTTCGGATTGAGTCTGGCATAAAAAAGTAGGCAATAATGAGTTGCAGAAGTAATATTTTTACTTTATAAAAATATAGGTCAATATCACGTATTGATTCAAAGCATAAAATAATAAAGCACAGCGCAGTTGCGCGGGTTACGTTTGTTTCAGTATCCCAGGCACTATTTTATAAGCAATACACTGCACTTACCTTAAATTTATTTATTATGACGTATTTCAAATAAGATTTACACATATACTTTTTTTCTATTTTACTCCTCAGTGTAACCGTAATGCCGTTTTTGCATAACGATAACGAAAGCCTAAAGCTTTTGGCTGAAATTGAACACTGCGTGCATTCGGTGCCCGCGCACGGACACGAATGAGAAGCAGGCGGCTGGGACAGTGCTGTGAGGCGTAGGACAGAGAGGGGGGATGTTTTTTCTCTCTCTTGCGCTGAACCTGTGTGCGGTTGCTGGTTGCGTCGCTGGAGCTTCCTACTTGTTATCTCTTAAATCTCGGAGACGAAGACAGGACAATTTGCTAAATACTTCTTAAGATTAGTACTATTCGGCATTGCTTAGCAGAGAATTTCATATGTTTTGTTTTAATTTATTTACTATGTGCAAATCATTACAATATATGTTAGTAAAATCACGTTCTTAAACCACTAAGGTTTGTTATGACATGACCCGAGTCGACGATATAAGTAGGTACAATTTCCAACGATATAATTTAAACACACCCTACTAGGTCCTACTAGGTAATTACGTCCTTGTGACTTTGGATTCACTGCAAGATTCCCAAAAACTTTAATTTTAAACGGTTGGTAAACCCTAAAATTAAAATGAGTTACACATAATAAGCTTATTACAATGTGACATCAGTTAAAGTCTTTATTTTTTAAAGTTCATCATCGACGACTGGCGGCTGAATTAATTTCACGACATTAACTTTGTTAAAAAACGATCTAAATCATCATGCTATTTTGATTTGAAAACATAAAACGATCATGCGCAATGAGTCCACCGTACCGTAATAAAGCATCAAGCAATGCAGCTTGAGAAAGTTTGCGCAGAACTGCCGACTATGCTGAAATTCACAGGTTGAAAAAGCGAGATGGGGCAGACAGACTTACAGGCTAAATCGTATGTACACTACGCTGAGTCTTAGTAAGACTGTCTGAATACCGCATAATCTAATAACCCCTTAACTGTTGCACAGTTAGGCAGAATAAGTCAGTCATGCAAAGAATTATTAAAAAAGCCGTTGACTTGATGATAAAAAAAACTAGGTATTCTATCAAAGTCGTATCGCAAGTGACAATGCAAACGCATAACCTTCCCGAGTGTCGTTGTATCGTGTTACGCGAACGTTACGAGAGGCGTAACGTTTTACTGCCGCGATGGCGAATCAAATTCCATCTTCTTTGTTGCTCCATGATGTCCAGAATTACAGCGAGAATCAAATAATAGGTAATAAGCTTATTGACGGCTGAAGACATATGTAACGAAAATGCGAGTTTGGGAAAACAAACACAATTCTTACTAAAAAGTTACACAATTAATTTGGGATTTTTACTCGTAGAATTGTGTGCGAAATAACTTATTATGTACGTACGTAATAAGTTATTCAACTTTATTTAAATAAAAAGTCACAAAAACTTTCGTTTATACTTTGCGACTAGTAAATCTTATCTTGAGTAGTAGCTGAGACATAAACTTCATTCGCAAATTCAAATTTTTTAATCCGCCATAGAACAAATGTAACGTTCGTCTTTTAAAACGTTAAACGTAACGTTCTTGGGTAGCGTTACTTTTTGCAATTTAATCTCTGTAAATACAAACAAAAAACATTGCCTCGTAAACCTTGCTATAAACATTACTACAGCTCGTCTCCAACTGTTACTGGCAACATTAAAATACAGACACAATCAGTAAGATTTCTGCTACGAGTTTTTGATTAATTGTAGCACCGGAGCGTAACGCCAAGCAGCTTGCTGTGTTCCGTCGGTGAGTGAGGGTGCCAGAACCTTCTGGGTGAGCTCGCTCCACCGTAAACTCTGTCTACGCCACGTATGGGTCTAGGATTCAACAGGAAACCCATTTCAAATCAATAAGAAAACAGCAGTAAATGTTTTAAAAATATTTTCGATTGAATTTTCGGGTAACAAAAACAATTGACACTTAGTAAGTAGTTTTATTAAAAGATAAAAAAAGCAGTCCATATTTTTAGTATTCACATCGTTTGCTTATAGATATTGGGTATGATGTGATAATTAATCAATCCTCACTAAGCTAGGACCCCAACAGAAAGCATGGAATTGTTTGCTTGGAAATGTTCGGTTCGGTTGCAGATTCGAATACCGCTAGGGGCGAATGTTTGCGTGATGAGCACGAGTGTTTGCACCCAAGTCATGGATGTTTATAAACGTATATAAGTATGTCTATCCGTTATCCTAGTCGCCATAGCACAAGCTCTCGCTTAGTTTGGGGCTAGGTAATTAGTGTGATCGTTGGAACAATTACTTTTTTTATGTCTAAAGTCTAAAGCGTTGCTATGGAAGTGTAATTTTACTTAAGCTTGCTGACTTCGTTTCTATTGTGGCAACAGCACATAACAAGTAAACGTCAATTGCGATATTGCTTACAAAATAGAGTTGTTGGCAGCCTTGCCAGTTATTAAAGTCTAGTTTGTAATCAAGAGACGATGTTTTAACGTAATTTAGATTTCAATTGCTGCGTAGACTGACGTAAAATGGGCAGTAAGTAAGATCAAAGATGCCGGATCTTTTCATAATAAAATTTACAGCTCTGATTAAATAATGTATAAAACTTGACAACTCTTGTTGATTTTACATCAAAACTGTATTTATTATTTTAAGATACAAGTAAAAAACTATGCACCAATCAACTAGGCGTTGGTTTCATGATTTCATATAAAATTACATGTTAGTTCTTTGCAATTGCCTTGCCAATTCTGATTTTTGTTTACTACGTTATACTCTTAGGTTTGGTTTCCAAACACAACGTTGAGTATCGGAAAGCGATAAAAAGTAACCCTGTGTAAAATTAACATTTGTTATATAAATAAATAAAAAATTGGACAACTTCACATACATTGCTCTAATCCCAAAGTAAGAAGCTAAAGTACTTGTATTATGGAATTCAGTAACAACGGTGGAATCACAACACCCAGGCCCGAGACAATATTGAAAATATGGATTTCTATATTGAACCGACCGGAGATCGAAGCCGGGACCTCAGAGATGGCGACACCTTAAAAACCGGTGTGCGAGTTACTCGGCTACGGAGGTTGTCATTAGTACATAACTATATATACTTTATGTAGTTTACCTACATAGTAGATATAGCATGCAATCCATCTGCAACCGAATAGTGACAAGAATCTTCAATTACGTCAATCAAAATCAATGTAATAATACTCGTAGGCCATTAATTGATTAGTCCACTTGCCTTTCAATAAAACATCCTGTAACTAGACAACTCCATTGATATCACCCCAACTTACTGTTGTAAGTTAGGTTTTGTTGTAGCTAATATTGTATAATATGTAATACCTCTTAGTACATTTTTAAGCCTTCACGCATCATGTTTCCAGACACAATAAGAAAACTTATTGTTATCAACCCGCCCGCGGGTCTTAATGGGTTTGTCAGGTTAATTACATAGTTATGGTTCAGTACAACTGTGAACAAAACTGTCCATAAAAAGGGCCACCTAATAATAAATACGGCATAATATGTTTTTAATTTTTTCCTTGTTTCTTGTTTAAAAAACGCTCATGCAGGTACGAAATTAGCGACCACATTCTGCGTCGAACAATGCGAAAGAAAAATGCATGTAAACTGGAAAACACGCGTTTTCCCAAACATAAGACTAATCTAGATCGATTTTTCACCCCCGATAACCCCCCATACTACATTCCAGCGATATCGTAAGAGCCGTTTCCGAGATCACAAATATAGATATAAGATAATAAAGAACACAATCAGAGCATCGATTTACGATTTGAGCCGAAAACTACCTACAATCGAAATCAATATACTGCCCGCTTATCAAATTGTCATTAATAACGCAACGACAATTTTTCAAACGACATAATAACAACGATACGAGTCAACAAGCCGACTAATACAGTATAGATCAATATCGTCGACATAACTCCGAGCTTCCCTCTTCAATAATTGACGGGAGGTATTCACGGCTGTGCAGAGTGCATTATTAATATCACTGTAGCGTTCGCTTTGCAAACAGCCGATGCTAGGATAGTTTTAGAGCTCTATTGTGGTATGTCCCTGTTCAATGTTTTATACCGGTCTTGGTGTAGTGGTTCGTGCCACGGACTTCTATACCAGGCGGTTGCGGGTTCGGATCCAGCAAGGGGCAAATGTTTGTGTGATGAGCACGAGCATTTGTACCTAAGTCATGGATGTTTATAAATATATATAAGTATTTATGTCCGTTATCCTAGTCACCATAGCACAAGCTTACGCTTAGTTTGGGGCTAGGTAATTGGTGTATTTGTTAAAACAATTTATTTATTTATTTAATGTTTTTTTAAAATTGCACTTAAATTAAATTCTGTTTTAGCAAATAGTAAAGCTGGCTCGTTCCTCGCTCAAAGGATAAGTATAGCTATCCAACGCGGTAACACAGCCAGCATTCTCGCCTCCTTGCCTCAAGGATACGGGTTTATTTTTGATTAAGTAGGTTTTAAGTTTTTATTTCATGCATGTCTCTGTGTTTATTTTTTTTTATTGAATAAAATAGTCTACCTCATGTTTTATAGGTCTGTGGAACGATTCTCGATAAAACGTGTAGAATACTATTGAATTCTTCACTCGAATGATCATTATAAACTCACTTGCACTGACACTTGAAGTGAACAACCAGGAAATGTATTCTTTTGGCATTGCTTATCTATTACCTTAAGGTAATAATGGTGACCTATATTTATTTGTAAACCTTCACTTATCAAGTTTCCAGACACAATAGAAAAAATGTTATCAACCCGCCCGCGGGTCTTAAAGGTTTTGACACGTTAATGACTGTTTTTGCTATAATACATGAAAAAATATATATCTAAAATTGCGGGACGCATTTTTCGTCCAAATCCAAGATCACAAAAAACAAGTTTTATTGATTCGCTCAATAAATTCCACCGATTCAAATCCAATCAGTTTCCAATTAAATCTGAAATCGGTAAGCGATTACTGAAGAAACATAATTCCCAGCGAGATGGAGCAAGATATTAGAAAATGCTGACAAAAAAGATTTTATATTTCGCCTTTTATTGGGTGATTAGTGTGAAAGCGAATGATGATACGATTATTTTATCCCTGAGCCCCAAAGAAATAGTAAATGCTCTTAAATCGGTGGCGTTGTCGGACAATTTCAAAGACCTTGCAAGCAACTTTGCTACAAAAGCAGCGGATTTCATAATTCAAGAGATGAAGAAAAAATCAAAAGAAACGACGGGATCAGAAATGGTGCACAGGTTTAACGAAATTTCAGTACCAAGTTACTCAGAAGAACGCAGCAAGTATTCAGATTTTAACGTCCTGGATGAAGATGAAGCGTTTTCTCTACTCGAAGATCCTTCGCCAGATGGCGATAATTTAGATAGAGAGTTTCCATATCTTAGTGATGAAGAAATTGGCGCGGACAACAGAAACCTGAAGCAAAAAAACCCTGTGATAGGTCTAACGAAGATCAATGGCGTATATTACAGAAGACTATTGGGGTATATTTAGTTTTTATGCTATTTTTGTAAGGATTAAAATACGAAACGAACTATGTTGTTGATTGATTTTTAAAATAGATATATGACCTGGAATCTTTAGCGATAAGATCCCCTAATGTTACTTTTATGGTGTGCAATATAAAGTCTAAACTTAATTGCTATACTTTGACAAGCTGTGTGGAAACGCATGTACGTTATCCGAGATGAGGCTACGTTGCAAAAATCGTCATTCATCATCATCATCCTAGCGCTATCCCGGTTATACACTCACACGCGAGGGCCCCGGATCCGCCGACCATGATCCAAGATGTTGTAGATCAGGTAATTACAGTGGAGCGACTGCTGTTAAGGGGAACCTGATTGGGTTTTGGATCATAGTTACACATTCAGTTGCCTGAATGTGCAGGTTTTCTCAGGATGTTTTCCCTCACAGTGCATCGGTTAGTGAAACAACTAGTCATTAATTTAAAAAAAATACTAGAGTTTAAAAGGATATATACATGTATGGCTATACATCTATATATTTAATATTACAAATTTCATGGCAGTTAGGTACTACTACTTGCGAAACCAGAATTTCATCACGGGATTTGCTATAAGAAAAATGTAGAGAAAGAAGTGCATTGTGCTTTAAACTATCTATAAAGCACTTATTCGTATATTCTCCACTTGAAAGCGAGAGCAAGCCAAGCGGCGCTCCAGCCATACATCACGGGAATGAATTATTGATGCACGCCGCGTCGGGAGCGACGGGACGCCACGACGGAGTCCTGTAGGATCCCAAGATGCATTGCAGGTTTAGAGTTCAAATTTTTAAGTATTTTTTAAGTGCAATAGTCCACGAGAGACAAAGAAGAGAGGGAGAGCTAGTAAAATAGCAATATGGTGTTTTACTCCTTTTTTAGTTAGCCAGTGCTATATTTGTTTCTTACGTTTACACGAATATTAGAACTCATTAAAACATACTTACGGATTGCTTAATCAATCACGTAAATCAATATTAATTAGAGACGGTAGTTTAATTATTCAATACTTTGTAATGACAACTAACACCTCAGTCTCCCTGTGACCACGGACGCTGTGACGTGTTCGAAACGTCAGGTTTTAAATAAAGTGTAAATAAGTCGCGAAGCAATCCGCAAAAATGTGTTTTAGCCAGTGCTAGCTAAAGTTTTCTGTAACTTTTTACGTCCAAATAAGGATTGCGAAAATTCAGTTTTAAAAAACAAGCTAGAATCTTGAGTATGGATCGCTTCAAGGATTTGGAATAATGCAGATGTACTTAGTACCTATAATATAATTTTATATTATATTTTCTAACGACCACCATAATAACATGATATATTTTGTAAATGCATAGGTATAATATGTCTCCTAATGTCTCCTAATCAAATAAAAAACTAATGCCTAATCAAACGTTTTTATCTGTTTACTGATCGTCGTAACTAATCCAGTTTTATCTTTAGCAGGCAGAGCAAATGAATTATTAATGGTCGCCGTCGGAAATAAGCAGAGGCTAGACTGAAAATGCCTTATAGAATACATGCCTTCACTCAAGTAAAGCGTATTTCTTTTAGTAGTTATTATCACTTAAAAGAGGGATTTTGTTACGGAATTGTCTTTAAATAATATTTTAAGAAAAATCGAATGATTTTTCTAGAATTATCAATAAATAAATACGATTTCATAATCGCCCTAAATAAATTTTAGGGCGATTTAATTTTTTATCGTATTTAATTTAAAAAAAAAAAACAGCTGCAAAATGAAAATAGCGTAGTTTAAAGGTTGAACTAAGAACACATAATAGTTTTTTTACTTACCATGAGTTGTTGGTTTTTGGAAGATTTACATATTCGGTTCAATAGTGCCGCCAAAGATAAGAATGATATTTTTGTACTATGCTGATATGTAACTATATCCACGAATCCCTTGACCATCTACACTAGTATTACAAAGAGGAAAGATTTGTTTGTTGGTTTGTATTGAATAGGCTCCGAAACTACAAGACCGATTCAAATGAAATTTAGTACAGAGACGGTTTGATACCCTGGAAAGGACATAGGCTAAATAAGATATGAAAGTTAGTATGGAAAATCGGACTTTTGGCGCGGGCGAAGTCGCGGGGAACTGCTAGATGTCTGATAAAACAGAAAGCACGTGTGCCCTTGAAAGAGCTCTTTACGTAGCAGCCATAACTCATGCAGGTATGAATTATTTATCCCCGTTGTCTGCCCGTCGCCATGCCATGAAACTCGAAGTTAGTCTCAAATTCTAGAATGATCGCGATACACGTACAAGCACTTTTCCATATATTTGTTTCTTACGTTTACGCGATTGTTGAACTTATTAAAACACAATTTTACGGATTACTTAGCGATTTATTTACATTTTATTTTAAACTTGACGTTTCGAACACTTTACAGCGATCGTGGTCACAGGGAGACTAAAGTATTATTTGTCATTACAAAGTTTTGAAAAATTTTAACTACCGTCACTTAAAAATATAAATTTACGTTCCTATTTACGCAGAAAGAGCTAACCGTGTCTTGAGATCTTGCAGTGCTTGGTGTTGCTTTGGTTTTTGCTAGAATAGGATCCCATGCCGGAGGAACTTTCCAACCATCTTCTCTATTGAAATTTGGATGTTTTCTAATTTCAATGGCTTCACGTAGCATTCGAGGAATAAAACGCCGTTCTTTTGCAAGTATTTTAGGTTGGTCGAAACGAATGAAGTGGTTGGGTTTGTCTAAGCCATGTTCACACACTGCAGATTTCGTGTTCTGTCTATGTTTTACGTCAGCTATGTGTTCTTTTATCCGCACGCCTATACTTCGCTTTGTTTGCCCGATGTAGGAGTGGCCACAGTCACACTCCAGCTTGTACACTCATCTTGCATCTTGAAGAGGTATGTTGCACTTGACATGTGGTAGGAATTGGTTAATCTTCTTTTGCGGCTTGAAGTAAGTTTTGATTGAAGCACGCTTCAAGATTTTCCCAATCTTGTCAGTGACTCCCTTCATGTATGGTAGTACTGCAGGTTGGCGTTCCACTGTCGTAGGCTTGGCACGGGGTCTGCAACGACGTGGTACTGGAAGCTGGTTGTCCCGTAGTACCTTCCTTACATGCTGAAGCTCGGCAGCCAGGTGTCGGTCGTCACAGATGCCTCTCGCTCTCTGAAACAAAGTTTTGCTTACGGTAGCTAACTGTGAAGGATGATGGTGAGACGCATCATTGAGATATTTATCGGTATGGGTGGCTTTTCTAAAGACTGTGTGGCTAAGGGTATGATCCGAATTCCTAGTTAGTAAAATATCTAAGAAAGCTGGTTTACTGTCTGCCTCAATTTTCATAGTAAATTTAATTTTTGGATGTATTGAATTAAGATGATTAAGAAAAGCAGAAACACAGTGACAGTTTAAGTCTAGATATTCAACAGCTAGTACCTACGTGTGCAAAACCGCCGAAATTGTATGGGTTGCCAAAAATTCATAAGACTGATATCCCGCTACGTCCCATTGTGAGTCAAATTGATACCCCAACCTACAGATTGGCTCAGCATTTAGCTAAAACATTATCAAAGCTAAGGGGAGAAACAACGGCGTATGTGAAGGATTCCTACCATTTCATCAGCGAAATTAAGAACTTACAATTAGCAGATGATGAAACTATGGTTAGTACAGTCCCTATTCACAAGCTTACCAGTACAGGACTGCATTGAAATTACTAAAAGGAAGCTGGTTTAACTCGACATGCCAATAGAATATGCAGAACTGTTGGAACATTGCCTTACATCTGGCTATTTACTGTGGGATAATGAGTTCTATCTGCAAACCGATGGTGAAGCAATGGGCTCTCCGGTATCCCCAGTTGTTGCTGATATATTCATGGAGGATTTTGAGGATCGAGCTCTGAGCACATCACCTATATCACCAAGGTTTTATAAGCGGTACGTAGATGACACTTTTACAATTTTACCTACCAATAGTGTTTCTGCTTTTCTTAATCATCTTAATTCAATACATCCAAAAATTAAATTTACTATGGAAATTGAGGCAGACAGTAAACTAGCTTTCTTAGATATTTTACTAACTAGGAATTCGGATCATACCCTTAGCCACACATTCTTTAAAAAAGCCACCCATACCGATAAATATCTCAATGACGCGTCTCACCATCATCCTTCACAGTTAGCTACCGTGGGCAAAACTTTGTTTCAGAGAGCGAGGGGCATCTGTGACGACCGACACCTGGCTGCCGAGCTTCAGCATGTAAGGAAGGTACTACGGGACAACCAGCTTCCAGTACCACGTCGTTGCAGACCCCGTGCCAAGCCTACGACAGTTGAACGCCAACCTGCAGTACTACCATACATGAAGGGAGTCACTGACAAGATTGGGAATATCTTGAAGCGTGCTTCAATCAAAACTTACTTCAAGCCGCAAAAGAAGATTAACCAATTCCTACCACCTGTCAAGTGCAACATACCTCTTCAAGATGCAGGGGTGTACAAGCTGGAGTGTGACTGTGGCCTCTCCTACATCGGGCAAACAAAGCGAAGTATAGGCGTGCGGATAAAAGAACACATAGCTGACGTAAAACATAGACGGCCATAAAAGGGAAATGTCAGTAAAAATGTTCTGTTAGCTAGCTTTCTTTTCGTTGTAAAATTGCCCTTGCTATAACTACATGCCGGAATGTTTAGCTTGACGTGCTGTCGTCAATAGCCCACACTCTCTTTGGAAATGTCCGTATTGATCAGACGTGTGTATTGGTTCAGCCGTCACCTGCACTGCAGCGCATATTAGCACAAAGCGTTGCACGAAACTGATAAGAGGATGTAGATGGCGCGGTGGTTATCACTTATCATAGTCAGGGTGAATATCATGT
Source organism: Pyrausta nigrata (assembly GCA_949316185.1). NCBI lineage: Eukaryota > Metazoa > Arthropoda > Insecta > Lepidoptera > Crambidae > Pyrausta > Pyrausta nigrata. The sequence continues at coordinate 2,444,930 of OX438941.1, read as the reverse complement.
GTAATACCTTCGCTGATACACAACTACTTTTCTTAACTGGGCACAATGAGGAGAACTATTTGAAAAGATAACATATAGTAATAGCACACATATTATGATTATTAGGGATCAAGAGATGGATACGAGGTACGAGTAAGTATGAGAAATCATTGATCGTTTAATATTATTTTTCTTTAAAATCTCATACAGATTATTTATTTATTTAAGCTATATCGCACAGCTAAAACTTTTTACAAAAGGCGGACTTAATGCCTAGTGGCATTCTCTACCAGTCATACCTTTGGGCTCAGCAGAAATGAAAAGTTGGCGGCGCAACAAAGGTAAAAACAAAATTGTTAAATTTATTTAAAGAAAAAAAAATCTATAAAGTTTGTAGAAGGTATGACAACGTTTCTAACTCAAAACAATAATAAGTGATCACATTGTATCTTTTTAAAAAGTATTCATGTTAGTTAAATTATTCTTGAAATATTTGACATAAAAAAGGGATATTTTACTGTTGGCGAGTGCTGTCTGATAAGCTTAGAAAGTTCTTGTTACCATTTAGCCAATATGTATAGAATCATTTTATTTCCGTTGTACCACCGTGGAATCAAAAACAGAAAGATATCATCTTACTTTATCTATTCAATGGATAATCCATAAATTTGATCCACCCCTGTCGCATGATGAATCCTATCCATTGTTGTCCCCCTGCCTGCCAATACCACAACCTGCCATTTATTTATTAGCCGTAGACAGACAAAGCTCAGGTACTTTACAGGTATTGTAAGGTACGTATAGGCCCCGCCAACGGGGTACTATGAATAGGTATAAAGTAATGAGAGCCAACTTTGGGAATCTTTTAGATATAATCGAATTACAACAACCTATTGTACATCTTTCTGTGTAAATTGCTGTACTTTTTTCTATCATGGTATGCAATAAATAGTTATCTATCTATCTACAACTCAACAAATTAATCAGCCAAATACAACGAGACTCAGGAAAGCTTAATAGATATATTGCACACCTAAAAACCACCTGAAACGATAGATATACGTTAGATAATGCAGGATCCTAAGATCAACTGTATCTGTAGATAAGATAAAATACTACTATTGATTCTGACGAGTTTCCGGATTTTTTTCTAATGTTGGAAGTGCCAGCATCTTTAAGATGATCATTGATTTAACTCCGTAAAACTCATTTGCAGCGGTTAGCGTACCATGATGTTACCATGTATTAAAAAAATTCTTTCATATTTCCTAAAAACTATTTTAATGCCTGTAACCCTAAAAGTTTAAACCTTCTCTTGAAGTTTGACTTGTGTTACATACACAGTTTTTAGGAAATATGAAAGAATTTTTTGTGTGCTGTACTTACTTATCCTTAGATTTGAAGCTCACATAAAAGCTATGAAATTCAAGTCATAATAAAATAGCTATGGTTTAAATTCAAATCTTGATTCAAAAGCTATGGTTTACAAGTAGTCAAGAATTTAAGTCTTAAAAAAGTTTTTAAATCCATCATGTTTGAGAGTTTAGGCAGTGGATTACACGTGGAGGGCGACAATGATAGGTAGAAAATTAGTCAGGTCTGAGCACTTATAGCTAGGTACTTGCCACATCTCGCTTTTAGGGTTTAGGTATTACTTCACAGGCCACAATCACTCAAAATGTCTGTAAGGAGCTTCACAGGATACACACGCGGCGAAAGCGCTTTGGTCGGTCTAGTACATGTGTCATAGGGAACGTCTCGATGTCGACTCGATCTCCGGGGTTCTCACGGTACGTTTTAAACAAATAAAAATAAGGCAGATATGCGTGTGAGTGTGCGCGGCGTAGTATCAATAGGGTACACAAACAAATCAAAATATTGTAGCAAACATATCGCCCGCCCTAAACACGTCAAGTGTTTACGAGAAGGTTAGGAAGCTAAGGGAAAGGAAGTTCACTGGACAGGAAGACGAGCTAATTTCGTCAAAGATCTCTTTAGGCTACCGGTAGGAGTTTTAACATCTACTACACGAACAACTTGGTCTTGGCCAGGGTGTAAATTAATAATGCGTCCACGACGCCACTGCAAAGGGGGAAGGTTGTCATCTTTTATGAGTACTAGCTCACCCACTTTAGGAGGATCACAAGGAGAGGTCCATTTATTTCTAATTTGTAATGTATTTAAGTATTCTAAATGCCAGCGAGACCAAAAGTGCTGGGTAATTTGTTGGATTAGCTGAAACCGTGTAAGGCGATGTAATTTTACGTCTTTATGAGGGTACTCCGGAAGTGCAGTTAAGGGTTGTCCAATTGGGGAATCTGGGGTGAATTTAAAACTGCTTCAATTTTAGCAAAAACAGTGGTCAGCTCTTCAAACGTAATGGGGGTATCGCCTACTACTCGTTTTAGGTGCGATTTCGCCGATTTAACCGTAGCTTCAAAAAGACCTCCCCAATGAGGGCAAACAGGAGGATCGAAAACCCAGGATATGTTCCGCTTTGAAAGCTCAGAACCAATAGCCGCCTGGTTTTGAGGCAGGAAACACTCTAACTCTTTAAGGTAATTGTTGGCACCGATGTAATTTCGACCGCAATCGGATCGGATTAGGCGAGGTACACCACGGCGCGACACGAATCGGGAAATGGCCGCAATAAAGGCTTCAGTAGTTATGTCCGACACAACCTCAAGGTGAACGGCTTTAGTAGAAAGGCAGACAAATACACACAGGTAACTTTTCACTAACCTTTTGTTCCTATAGGCCTGGACTTTGGTAAAAAAGGGTCCTGCAAAATCGGTACCTACACCGTCGAACGGTCTAGCAGCCGTGACGCGGTCTTTAGGTAGGTCACCCATGAAGGGTTGAGATACAGCCGCCTTGAGACGATAACAGGGAAGGCATTTAAATATCACATACTGAATAGCTCTGCGTGCCGACAAGATCCAAAACTCTCTATTTAACATGGCAAGAATTGCATTAACACCTGCATGAGCATTCTCGCGATGGTAATGTGAAATAAGGATGTTCACGAAATTACCATTCTTAGGCAGAAGAAGGGGGTGGTGCGCATTAAAGGATAGATCGGAGTTTCGTAATCGGCCTCCAACTCGAATTAGGTCTCCGTCATCCAGAAATAAATTTAATTTTCTCAGGGAGTTAGTGATAGGATCGCCACGCCGTAAGCGATCAAGTTCATCAGAAAAGGAGGTAAATTGAACGATTTTCACTAAAAACAAAAGGGAATCTCTCCGTTCCTCAGGGTTCAGGTAGGACGAGTAAGATTTAGGAAATAAAAACCGCCTTAGGTAACAAGTCACGTTTATTAGCTTGTGGAAAGAACTATACCGCACTGATAAGAATGAGGGATCCGGGGTAGGTACATCGGCAGAGACTACTAAACAACGTAGTCCAGGGAGATCACTACTTGGGTTAGGTTCCGAAATACCGGGCCAGTTGTCAGGAGACTGCGTCAACCACAAAGGTGAAAACCAAAGGGAGTGGTCGATCAGTCGGGTGACTGACATAACTCTCGATGCACAGTCACTAGGGTTCATGTAGCCTGGGACGTGCCTCCATTCACTAGATGTAGGACTTTTATTAATCTGGGAGACACGATTAGCCTCAAAAGTCTGAAGGAGGTGAGGAGTGGTTTTTAACCAACACAACACGATTTTTGTCACTAACAGACTCAAAAATTCCATGACGAGGGATAAAATAATGTTCCCGGGTCGAGTCATATGAAGAAAGGGACATATGGTTTAGGTCAAGGTACTCGCGCATAAAGGAAATATATTTCTCTCCAAAATTAGGATTGGCTTGCAAACGCTTCTCAAGATTATGGAATCGCCGTAAGGCATTGGTTTTAGAATCACCGAGAGGTGGACTATCATGAAGAAAAGGGAGTCTAACCATAAATCGACCATCGCTTTCACGAGTGGTAGTTGCTTTAAAAAGGTTTCACACTCTATATTCAAGGGGTTCGCAACTGGAGATTGGGGGGCCTTTTCGATTTTCCAGAATATTTCAACTATTTGGGACAGCGAGACTCCAGTCATGGGGGGTTCCAAATCAGTAAATCCTCCATAAACAGGACCACACAGGACATAACCAAATATCGTGGAGATAGCAGTAAGGCCATCAGGGGACACAAACAACTGGGACCTTAAAGGGCGAACAATGACGTCAGCTCCAAGAAGTACACTTATAGTACCAGGTTTGTAAAATAAAGGGTCAGCAAGAGGGAGGTGCTTAGTACAGGTAATTACACTTTTAGGTAAGTCTACCTCTGGGAGGGTACCAGCAATCACATCAACAACTATTGCACTGGTAGAGATTTCTGGAAAGGCAGAATTAACTGGCTTAAATGAAAAGGATACAATGCCCGGGGAATTAATTGCTTGAACTTTACCTATTCCACAAACAGGAATTGGAGAAGGAATGATAGGTAAGTTCATGTGGTCAACAACAAGCTCAGTAGTAAGAAGGCAGCCCTGAGCACCAGTGTTACATAAGGCACGCGCTTCCACATAATATCCAGACGAGGTTTTATTATGAATCAAGGCCTTAGGTAAAAGAACGACAGAATTGCGAGGTAAAGATGTAAAAGCGGGTATGGAAGGGGGGCTGCTATCTAGTCAGAATTGTGGGGCCTCATCGTACTTATGATGAAATGCACGTTCATCCTGGGTTCTTTGACCTAGAGGGGCATTATAAGTACGGTTACCGCTGGGTGCAGGTGGGGATCGCCCGCCCGAACGGGGAGGTGATGCTCTACGGGAATCAAGAGGTGGCGGGGTACGAACACGGTGCCATTCAGTACGCGGGGGTGACACACGGTCTGTTAAGTGACTTTGTGGAGATTGCCGCGGTTGGTTAGAAGCTAAGGCCGCGGCGTCTCGGTATGAGCGCTCGCGGTCGTAATTCACAGGAGAGGAGTCATCATAACACAGTGACGTGTGATGACTAGAACGGCGGCACGTACGGCAGCGATAATTTCGCGTGCATTGGGATATGGAGTGTTTATCCAAGCATCGATAGCACAGTCGGGCTTCTTATACAAAGGTAACACGTTGACGTGTAGGAAGGCGAATAAAATCGGGACATTCGCGTAAGTAATGCGAAGTACTATTATAAAGGTGACATTTAGATGTCGTCGCAAAAGTAACAAAGGCTCTCGTAGGAGGTGGGGAACGCGCGTTAGGTTTAGGCAAACGAGGGGAGCTCACAGTAGGGGGGGTAGTAGTGTCAACGACAGAAGCACTACCTACATTGTCGTGGTACCTACATTCATCCTCAAGAAAGGTAATAAGATGATCAAAAGTAGGGAGGTGATTAGGATGGCTAATCATCGTCGTTATGGCTATCGCCATAACGTTCAAATCTCGATTTTAACCCTGAAGGCAGTTAAGCAAGGCATAAGTGAACTAATAGGTATGACCAATGTTTAACAGGAATTTCCAATCTCTCTAAGCATCGATAAGTCGAAAGCAGCGGGTTCAGGAACGACACACGTAACCCGTGAGGTGCCTGTGGCGCAGTGGCGGCAGCGCTTTGGTAGTGATACCAAAAGTTAAGCAACCCACGGTGCGGTCGTGATTGGATGGGTGACCATTCCGACCATTTAAGTGACGTCCATGACAAGCATCTCCGTGCTTCGGAAGGCACGTTAAGCAGTTGGTCCCGGCTAATATCTGTTATAATATTATTAGTCGTTAAGCCTAGTCAGAGGCCCTAGGGCGGCTTGATAACTTCTGACAGTAAGGTTTGTCACTTGCCTTACATACACCCCTCCACCAATCCGCACTGAGCCCGCGTGGTGAAGTATGGCTCGTTCCTCCTCATAGTTGAGGTGAGGCCTTTTCCCAGCAGTGGGATCTAATAGGCTGACTTATTATACACGTAACCCGGAAACTTTAGGCGTTATAATAGGGAGCATCATTATTTGAGCTATGTGGGTATCCGCTAAAACACGAAGGTTATGGTACCTACGTTTTAGGAGGTCACGGGCCACGGGGTAATTGCCCGCCTCAATCTTGAGGTGTTGTATCAATCGACGATCATTCGATAAGGCTCCCACTAAATAGTGTAGCTTCAAAGTCGGGGTAAGGCTAGGCTGGTTGTGCACCACGCTATCAAACTGGTCTATAAAACTAGGTATAGGTAGGTCAGGCAATTTACTAGCCGGGCTATCAATAGCCAGGGATTTATTCTCCTTGAAGGGGGTGCTAGTACGGGACGTCTCAAATTGGTGAGGTCGTATTTCGTCTAACTTAATTTTTAAGTCGTCTACTTTGTCCCTTGCTACGCGCATCTCGTTCTTAACTTGCTCATATTCTTGTTCATAAATCGCAGGATCGAGATTACCTAACAGCTTGGAACAAGCGGCGGAAAACTTATCGCACATAAGTGGCAGGTCGGAAAGACGTGCTCGCATACGATTGGAGGAAAAGGTCTCAAGAACTCGGTGGGAATCATCAACCCAGTCACTAATATAACGGAGTTCACCTATAGCTTCACGGTATTCAGCTGTATCCGTGTAAAGTACGGCCCTTACGGTCTCGTTGCCGGTTTCGGTATCCGACATTTTATTTACTTTAAATCGCAAGAAACAAAGTAGGTAAATTAAACTCACAAAAGATTCCAATAGGATGCGTAAAGGAACAAATAGTAAGGGACGGCACAGATGCACCGGGTATAGCAAACGTAACTTGTAAACAACTCGCACGCGGTCACGCGGTAATGGCGTGATCAATAGGGAAACAAAGCGCTCGCGCACCTCACTTGCACTCAAAGGGTAGGTAATTAACGCGCTAATCGATTTAATCAACACTTATGTAAAAGGGGTTGTACTCGAATGTTATTAGGGAATTTACTGTAAATAGTGTGCGCGGCGTAGTATCAATAGGGTACACAAACAAATCAAAATATTGTAGCAAACACATCACAAATCAAGAAATATGATAAGATCCTCAGAAGTTTGCTTTAATACAGTCGGTATTACAGGAGCTTCGGAACTGTTAATTAAAATTCCGTGTTCGACAGAACTACCATTTTATTTGAAGCGTAACTTCTCAATTTGACAATTTGAACACAGCTCGAACTAAACAGCCAGAACCATTATGATACCAATATACTATATAAATATTATAAAGCGGAAAGATTTTTTTGTTTGTTTATTTGCATCGAATAGGCTCCGAAACTACTGGACCGAATAAAATGAAATTTGGTACAGAGATAGTTTGAGACACTGGGAAGGACATAGGCTACTTTTGTCGCGATATAAAATCATCAGGGGGGTGAAATGGGGGATGATAATTTGTATGGAAAATCCGACTTTTGGCGCGGGCGAAGTCGCGGGGAACTGCTAGTATACTATAAACATACCCACACTTTATCACCGTAAAACGCCATTTTTATTTGTTTAGTCTTGGTCCTATATTTAAAGAGAGTCGGTGGCGCAGTGGCTAGTGGGTTGCCTCTCATGCGGGAGCGACTGTGTTTGTAACCATGATCCAAACCTGGTCAGGTTCCCCTGTTAACATTAAGACGGTCACGGACGGACGGACGAACGGTATCACGGAGGTCAGATGGCAGTCGCTCCACTGTGATTACCTGATCTGCCACATCCTGGATCATGGTTAGTGGACCCTGGGCCCTCGTGTGCGAGTGCACAACCTTGATAACGATAGGAGTCTTGGTCCTATAATTCACCTATTTGTTATATAATATGCATATTAAGAAAATCTATGATCAGGGCGCCGTAACAGAATAGTAATAGTAAACCTGTAGGTGCGCTGCGTGATAAATATTACAACCCCTGACACTACGGAAAAATTCCTAATGTGTCCCTACGGTGTGAAGGATGAGCGACTTTTTTTAAATTATTTATTTAGTTTCAACCAGATGTCATGACGTACAGGCAGTTGTAGGTGCTGGCAGAGTACAGAGAAGCGTGAAAATTGCTCCATCGACGAGAGCGTAGCTCTTAAGTTATGAATGAATGTCTTAATTTCCTGGCAATTAAAAGCTGTATTTGAAACTCTGTCTTGAAACTTTTGTAACGTTTTGAATGTGTTTGTTGAATTGTCGCCATTGTATCGTTTGTTCAAACGGGCTGACTGTTCTGTCTAGCTATGGCAATGGCTCCGGCCTAATCCCCATCACTCATACTTACTGACGAAGACGCACTAAGTGGATTATAGGGCATTACCGTCGGATCACGGGGGCCGTTCTATTCCTTCTACATTTTGTTACTTTTTCCATGCCTTCCCAAGGATTTGTTACACCAATTTTATTGACAGCTGTGAAATTTGATAATTTCATGGGCGATGAGGCCGAGTTATTGATGTACATCTGGTTATAAAAGGATTTGGGATCTAACAAGGATAGCAATCAAATCGCTTAAAGAGAATTTAGTGTGGTTGAAGGTAAGAGTAAGCTGTTTTATTTCAATAAGTTATGATTAAGTAGAATTATTTATGCATCTTGCATATACATATATAGGTTATAATATATTTTAAAGGAATATATAGTTAGAATATCATCTCATCAAAAAAAAAAACATCATCATCTTAGCGTTATCCCGGTTGTGCACTCGCACTCTTGGGCCCATGGTTCGCTGACGATGATCCAGGATTTGGCAGATCCGTGACCCCGTTAACAGGGCAACTTGACCAGTTTTGGATCATGGTTACACATTCGTTTGCTTGAATATGCAGGTTTCCTTACGATGTTTTACCTCACTGGAAGTGCATTGGTTAGTAAAACATCTAACTAACATAACTAAGCAAAAGCCATTGGTACATGGCGGCACGTGAGATCAAACCCGGCTCCTCCCTCTTAAGATGCAGCCCGCAAGCCACGTCTTTGTCACTGATCTCATTACAAAAAATGTTATTGTTTGTAAATACTAAGAGGACAGGAACGTAAAACAGAACGTTATACGTACATAATTTGCCACCACCAAATACTAGGTAAATAAATAAATCAATACGAATGTCACGTTTCATTCCGCTAACGAAATATTCCACTAAAAAACCTCCAAGCTACGCTAATGACCATAGTTTTCCCGCAAACTGTGTCTTGATTAACAAAGCAGATGACCAAACTTATTCTCGTCTAACGAAGTTCATTAAAGCCCAGACTGTAATAATAAACAAACTCGCGGGACTCGCCAAATAAAAATAAACGCTAATGCAAAACGAAAATGTAGACGATATCTGAGGATGTAACACGATACTGCAGGAGAGAAAATTGTGCGGCGGTGGCATAATATTTTACCTCATTATAGGGTTCCGTGGTCAACAAGGAACCATTATATTAAGACCCGGGTTAACCAATTTTTAAACAGCCGGTAAATCTCAATTGAGGGTAAATTTGACAGAATTCTCACACAGAATATATCTATTAATACTAAGCCGGCTGATTTAAATCAAAAATGTGTTGGTGAACTCCAGCTTAGAACGTCTTTCTGTTTCTGTCTTTCTGTCCGCGCAGACATTCACTCGGATGGTGAAGGATCGTAGGTTCGAAATCCACCTGATGACGGTCGATAATTATAGTCCAACCGCTTATCTAAGACGTCGCCTGCCGGGGACAGAGGTGTGGGGGTAGTCGCGAACTGTGGCACTGAGCAGTGCGGCGGCAGGCGCTTGTGAATTGATTGTGATTGGGTGATTTAAATCTTAAAATTCGAAACTTGCATTCCTTTCAAAATTCAAACCACCCAATCAAATCCCTGTTCTCGTCTTGTCCCGCACCTCTGTGCCCCACAGGCGAGGTCTGTAATAAGCGATCTGACTAAAATCAACTTTATTTTTATGAACGCATAACGTTTTAAAGTGTAGACTGATTTTTAGGGTTTCGTAGTCCGACAAGGAACCCTTATAAGGTCGTTCAGTCCGTCCGTCCTAGTCTGTCACAGCAGAATATCTTCTACGTTTATGGACAGATTTGCATGTAACTTGGTTCGAGGATACTTCAAATATAGATCTCATTTTAAAAAATACAAAAAATTAAAACTACCCCTTTTTAAGGGTACCTCCCCATACATGTAAAGGGGGGGTGAATTATTTTTTTGAGTGCACCCTCTTGTCCGGGGTATCGTTGAAAAGGGTATTTGCGAGATCCAATCCCGCCAAAGTCGTTTACACGGTGTCCCCCCCCCCCGTGATTTCTAAAGTCTTGGACCTATAAACTTCAAATCACTCACGTAAAGAAACAGGCGCAGAAACTCTTATTTAAAATTGTTTCGGGTATCCTGTGATGAATACTTTTGAAATTATAAATAAAATTAAAATATATACTTTTTTTCCAAAAGAACAGTAAAAGTAACTTGAAAAGTTTTTTTGCTTATACCGTCTAATGTTGTAAGTTAATGGTACGGAACCCTTCGTGCTTGAGTCCGACTCGCACTTGGCCGGTTTTTATTAATTCTTTTTTTATTGAAAAGTGTACACTTCTGAGGTGGAACCATTGTCACAAAATAAGAATCTGATGGTGGAATCCAGGGGAAATCGAAAGAACTCTTCAGATTTTGTACGCACATACACCATTATTGCTAGTGTCAATAAGCATTTAAGCGTTTACATCAGAGAATCTTTATTGGTGCTGGCCAGATGGCGATGATTCTTTCCGCTTAGGAGTTCGTAGATATTTCCAGTTTTTTCTGTACTTTTTTGAGTGCAATATTTACTTAATAACTATATAGGTGCACATTTTTTCTTAACTGTACTCTGTTAATTGCATCAAGTTGCAACCAATACATACATATTTTTATTATCTTTTTCTACCTAGTTTATTAGTATACTACAATGTTAAATATCTTTATTGTTAATGTATAGATGATAAGGAAGAGCGAGGCAACCCCTTACACAAGTATAAGGGAAGCCCCGGCAACATATTTGTTAAAGATCTTTTAAAATAAATGCATTTTATTTTATTTATTATAAATACTTATGCAATTTACTGTCATACTCAAAATTTCAAATTCCAATCCTCAAAGTTCCAAATACACAAATCATGGTCAAGATTCAAGAAATGGAAATGCTGACGCTATTCACCGAATTTCAAAGACAGATCATAAATTGGCAATCAATCCAATAATCAACATGCTTAGACCATTTCGCATTTGTGTGACGATTGCATAATGGCTAATGTAGCCATTATAGCTCATATATACAGCCATTGCAACCATATATTATCTACTATGTGCTGATTAGTCAACTTGCATGTGAACCAGAGTAATAATGTCCTCCTAGCCGAATTTCGACTACGGCGTCCTATCTCAACAGAGATTAGCCAACTGCGCAGGACATATTATAGTGCACAAGTGTGTGCACAATACACAGGTGCACTCTCTGTTCCTTCACTCTCATAATTCGGTGAGACGGCAGTCCGACATGACCGTAAAGAGATCAGGCGCAGGACCAACGGGATCACGTGCTTTCCGAGGCACGGGGGTGTAACACCACCAATTTCCTAACTCCGGAGCTGTGTCTGAGTAATTTCAAGACAGAAAAATCCAAACACTCTCGGCCCGACCCGGGATTCGAACCCGGGACCTCGTGGATAGTACCCAGCGTGCTGACCACTAGACCAACGAGGCAGTCAACATAGCTGACGTTAAACATAGACGGAATACAAAATCTGCAGTGTGTGAATATGCCTTAGACAAAGACCCAGTCCCAACCACTTCATTTTTTTCGACCAACCAAAAATACTTGCTACAGAACGGCGTTTTATTCCTCGAATGCTACGTGAAGCCATTAGAAAACATCCAAATTTTAATAGAGAAGGTAGTTGGTTATTTGGTTTTGGTTATTTAATTATTTTAATTTAATTTTAATTTTGTCCTTTGTATGTGTGTACACAGTGCCCCAAGGGTTCCTGCTGAAAATCAGTATCGTGACATGCCTCGCGCTGTCACGATTAATGCTGAGCAGGGACCTTTTTGGCACCAGTTGGTCTAATAAGTACAACGTAATAATCATTATAAAATTATCTGAGTGCCAAATAAATGATTGAATTTGAATTTGAATTTGGTTGGAAAGTTTCACCGGCATGGGATCCTATTCTAGCAAAAACCAAAACAACACCTCGCAGTGCAAAATCTCAAGACACGGTTAGCTCTTTCTGCGTAAATAGGAACGTAAATTAATATTAATGAGTAACGGTAATTTAATTTTTCAAAACTTTGTAATTGACAAATAATACCTTAGTCTTTCTGTGACCACGAACGCTGTAAAGTGTTCGAAACGTCAGGTTTTAAATAAAATGTAAATAAATCGCGAAGTAATCCTTAAAATTGTGTTTTAATGAGTTCAACAATTCGCGTAAACGTAAGAAACAAATATATCAACCAGAGTAATTACTGAAGGGTTCATCATGATGCTTTAATACAGTGAAGCTGTTAAATGGAATTATATAGGTCCATGGCAAATGGTCATAGAATGAGAGCTAATAGTATGGATTCACTTTAGTTGCAAGTTAAGTAAAAGTTGACAGTTATCCTAGTCTAGCACATTGAGGCCCACTTAAAAGCCTACTTACGCCAGTCCGAGTTAGATAATTCAGACTAATGCTTTCAACTCAGATAATAGGCCTTAAAAAATTTAGAAATAGCTAATCCGAAATCCTCGTGCGCAAGTGGGCCTAAGGTGATGTGGCGTGCAACCACATTTTCTTTCATAACATTTTCATTATTACTTTAAAGTAATAATGAAAATGTTATGAAAGTACCTACAATTTGTATTATAGGAAATGTAACTATTTTATTATAAATTGTAATTAGTAAACTCGACAAAACTAAAACAACATTAAATAAAAATATAAAATATAATGTACAACTTACAACTATATAATTATAACTAATATCTAAATTGTAAAACTAACCTAATTCTAAAACATATTACATACATTAGTTAAAATAAATTATAATGTCATATTTTGTATCAATGAACAAATGGACAACGCGTTCTGTATGTTATTAGATAAATTCACGCTCGCATCGCATCACCAGCGGCGCGCGCAACTTGGCCGCAATGGCCGCGGCCGGCCGCCGGCGCTGGAATGTTTACAACATAGTCGCATAGATGCTTTTACCTAATCACCGTAATAATAATTGCGAACTCGTTCGTGTTTTATGTTTTAATATCGTCTGTCCGTCCATACTTGCTACTACTCCTTCTATTTCGTGTGTTGTACTGATTGTTGTGAATTTTGTGTACATATTAAACTGTTCGTGTTGTTATCAAGAAGGATTGTTTACTTTGTCTCTCAACACATACTTGTACATATCACCGTGCACCTACAACCACAGTGACAAGACAAGCGCAATGATATTTTAACCATCTAAATCTGTTCAGCCGTTAAAATGAAATGAACACTTAACCAAAATATCAAAGCAGTCTGTTAAAAATTTATAATGCAGAATGCATTCTTTTCATCTAGTAAAAATCAGATCTGGTTAACGTTTTCAAGTCACAAAATATGAGTATTCCACACTTCGGCGGTCAAAAAACAAGGCGACCTATTTTATTTTATTTTTATTTTTTAATTAACCTACATCATCCCACTGCTGGGCAAAGGTCTCCCCCAACACCTTCCATTGATCCCTATCAGCTGCCAATGACACCCAATCAGTCGCAAAGCTGTCCAAGTCGTCACACCACCTCTTTTTGGGTCTACCTCTTCGTCGGAATCCGTCTGATGGTATCTAACGCGTGACGACTTGGGCCCATCTGTCTGGGTGCATCCTGCAAACATGCCCCGCCCATTTCCACTTCAGCTTTGCTGTCTTCTCGCCAACATAATATAACTGAACAATAACAGAACTGGCATAGCGGATTTTAGATTATCCCAGTATAAAACTGTATCGAGTATTTTTGTAGCTACGATTTCCAATAACGGAGTGTTATGCTGTCTTATTTGCAGATCGGAGGCGCTACTGTTGTTAACGATTTCCGTATTTTCGAGTCTAGCCATCACGCTCGTTCGCGCTGTCTTTCTGTCGTGAGAGAAAGGGACGGCTACATTCAAAAGTTCGGACATCGTCAACCGGAGTAAGGCCTCTGGGCTGCACGGAGCGCTCTCTCCCGGGATGAGTTTGTTGCTTGTTTTCTAAGCTCTATTGGAACGATATGGGAAAAATATTGACGTGGCTTGATACGAGAATGATAAAAATGTTTTTAGGGTTGCATAACATCTGCAAGCAATTCTTTTAATTTCGCTATCTGTCTGTTTGTCCACAACAAAACTACACCAACAAAAATTATAATTTTTTGATGTCGAATTATATCATATTATACATGTAAAACGATGTGTAGGTGTGTACCTATAAGTTGTTTATTTTACTTTGTAACAGTGTTCAAATTATAGTTTGGGTATTTTGAAGAAGTAGACTGATGTTTATGTCAATGTTAAAATAATAGTTAGCTGTTAATTTTGTTTTAAAAATGATAATTACACGAAAAAAAAAACAATCACGTTGATAAAACAGTGATTTAACGAAAATAGTAAGTAAGTATCAAAATATTGTAATGCGCTTGCAACATTATAATTAAATAAACAAACAAATAACTTTAAAAAAGGCACGGACCAAAGAGTCTGGATTTAGTTTTATTTAAAAAAAAAACAGTAGAATAAAATTTGAAAAATATTGATCAGAAAAGTTTTAAAAGATGCTTGGTCTACTGTGTCGTAGGGTAAATCAATTCTCGATCAAAAGTTCCGTTTGCAAAATTGCGGAAAAAACTATGTATTTAGGAATATATAGCAGACTAGCGGTTGCCCGCGACTTCGTACGCGTGGACTCGATGATACAAAATATTGTATACTCCCGTCGCCATCCAGCTATCATGATCTCTTAGTCTACCATGTCGTAAGGAGAAGAGAGGAATGAAAAATCAAGGTCAATAGGCACTCTTTTTTAGATAGGTTACTATCACCTCGCCATTGTCCTCTTGTAAGAAAATTTCGGATTGCAGTGACACCGACTCCAAGACAAAATTTTGTCGTATATCTTTCTTAGTAAAAGTGCAAAGGATTTTTTTTTACTTTTTAGTTTACTTTATAAAAGGCAGTTTTATTCGTTTGTAAAAAATATAGGTAACTTTAGGTTTTAGTGTTCAGATGAAAAGTCAGACTCAAACCTCCCTACCGCAATAGATGAATGTGGTTAAGCATCTAATTATTGTGGCCCTAGCCTACTCAAAGGTCAGTTTGTAAGTTACTACTATCGTAAAGTTATTATTATTATTAGGAGCCTGTCATGTCCCACTGCAGGGCAAAGACCAGGGCCACCTTACCCTTTCTCCTATATCGTAAAGTAAGTAAGACTATTCTTATAGTTCAATTTTCGTAAGTAAAATAGTGTCAATTGACTTCGATCTTTCATTAATTATTACAGTAATTCAATAAAATTTCGACAAATCGTCCTTGGTGAAAGTATCCAAGAACTACTTAGCGTTGAGGTCAGCACCACAAAATTATGACTTCGGAATGTAAACTCTTAAATACCTAAATCAATGCTGTAGCATATATGGTATAATATCCCTATAAAATCTGAAGGATTCTCTCGATTCCTCCAGGTTTTCGTCATCAGACCGTAACTTGGAGCCAGTAGGATTACTTTGGGAGTTTAAAAATCAGTCTAAAGTAGTTTGTAAGTGTCAGTCAATAGAAAATGCTCATCAAGCTGAACAATGTTCCCTAAGGCGCTCTACTCATATCTTTTACAGTTGAGCTAAGCTGCCAGGGTTCTTTATCAGTTGCTCCAGACCTTCAATTTGTGTACGTCAATAGAAAATGCTCATCACGCTGAACAATGGTCTCTAAGGCGCTCTATTCATATCTTTTACAGTTGAACTGAGCTGCTAGGGTTCTATATCAGTTGCTCCAGACCTTCAATTTGTGTACGTCAATAGAAAGTGCTCATCACGCTGAACAATGTTCCAAAAAAGTTTCATTTAAATCCGTTCAGTAGTTCCGGACATTAGCGTGTACAAACAGACAAACAGACAATTATTATTATTATTAGCCCGCAATTACTTTCGTTAGGTCGGGCCCAAACAGTTTGCGATTGCTGGCCGTTTCAGAATACTTATCTGTTTTTTGGGATGTTCGATTTTTAAACATAAGTAATTTTCTCTACAGTCCGACCGCCTAATTGAGTTCTCGCCTGCGGTGTACAGGGCTGCGGGGGACAGACGAAAACGAGGACCATGAGCGGTGCGGCTGGCAGGTTCTTGTGATTTGATTGATTAATTTGAATTTTGCGCCCGCACCGCTCACGGTCTCCGTTCTCGTTTCTCGTCCTCGTGCCTCTGAAACCCGCAGTCAAGGATTCAAGTAAGCAGTCGGACTAACACCTCTTTTTCCGAACATGTTCTTCAATAGTTATATTAACCATTCAGAGATCAAGTTTCCAGACACAATAGATAATCTATTGTTATGCAACCGCCGGCGGTCTTATGGCTTTTTATTTAACCCCTTGAGGACATGGCGTTAAGTAAAAAGCAGCCCCTCTACATCACAGTCACCTTTTCCATCCTGAAAATTCTCGACCTCAAATCCGGCGCAAACCAGTTTGACCCGGCTCTGTCCGGCTGTAACACAATAAAGCCAATCGCGACGCCATTCGCGTCACGTGCTCCAAACCCCTTACTCTGTACGACTTTGGCCAAATTCCAGACATCAGCTGTCACACTCACTCATACTGTCATATTGGTATACGTGACAGAGACGGTTACAGCTGTAGATATCAATTTCAACATACAGAGTAGGCCCCCAGACAAGCGAATAGAAATTAGGCTATTCCGATTCCGAGCTGGTCCAGAGATGTAGCAGAGCCTCGTTTATGCTTTTGTAAATACCGTGGTAAGGACCAATGAAAAAACGGACTAGAACTTAACGATACAGAAGATTTTTAGGTCTCTAGCAGCATTACTGCAGCTGGCATTGTATTATTTTGAAAAACCGTGCGAATACCTGTTGCCTACGCAGGCCTTTCAATTTGTGACATAGAATTTCGAATTTGGAACATGAAATTTTTAATCTGCAAAATCTGCCCAGGAGTTTTTTTTGACCATGCAGTCGAGAATGGGACTTGTCTGTCTAGAAGCAGCCTATTCACTCTTTCTTTCTCTTTAGTTCTAGTGTTAATTAAGTTGTACGGACTGTCGCATATGCGCATGCAGTGTCATGTTATTAATGGTGATAATTAATTTAAAAATAAAAGCGAAATAAATCTCAAGCCTTAAACTGATTGACACCTTAGTTCCACTTTTAGCATCCATACTTGCTGAAATTTAAGTAGACCCCAAATCGACTGACACTTAGGCTCCGCGCAGATGGGCCACCGACTACCGCCACCGGTGGCACAGAATAAGTACTAGTACTCCGTACAGAAGTATGACTTTGCAATGAAATTCAAAGAAATATCTACTCAATGTTGTTAACGATATGGTGTAATTCAGTTCGCCTCTAACTCAAGCACATTTTCGTGTAGACACCTACAGAAATACATTGCAAGATAATTTCATTCTTATAACTCTGGAATATGATTCATAATACACTAAACCTATTCAGTGACGTACTATCACGCAACGCGGTAGGGTTGACTGCCACAAGAAGCTACTTACGCCATCTAGCGCATCTTTCTAGGACTTTATTCACGCACGTCCAACCAGCAACCTAGTGTCGCGCACCGCCGGTGAATAAAACGCGGGAGCGTGTCGCTGTCGGCTAGCGACACCCAACTCGTTTAGTCCCTTATCAAGGGGTCCCCGCGCGTAGGTACGTTTTTGCTACCTACTCGGGAAGATACACAGGCCTGCCGGTGGCTGTTGCGCGCCACGCCCTTTGGTCCCGCGCATCCAGGTGGTCAATGGCTGCTATAATTGACGCTCATCTGCTAGATCCTTTAATAGATGTTTTGTCAAAATGGCGAGTGGCCACCGGTGGCGTGTCACGAACACTGAGTCGCAAGTGACCGCCACTCGCTTCGCGTGAGCGGGGACGTATTAAAAATAATGTAGGTAAGCAGCTTGTCACTAGCCACAGGTGGCTGTGGTCGGTGGCTCATCTGCGCGGAGCTTTAGTTTCATGTTTTACATCCATAGTTACCAAAATTTATTTGGACACGTTCATTACAATCGAGGAGCATGACTGAAATTTCTCAACCCAAGGTATTCGATGCAGCAGCCATTAAAATAGGTGGATCCACAATTGCGATTTGTGGCAATGTTCTTCGCTGTTGGAGTTACGACAATTTTGGGTATTCCAGCCATGCTCTAGTATTTGCAATTAATTTCGCCGCACTGCAACGGAACTTTAGTAATTAATTTCAATATTACCGTTATTGTGATATGTGCAACGTAATGTGTGTCGTAATTGAAATTTGCGTTCTGCAAATTCACTGACATAATTGGTTTGTATGGATATGACAATTGTGGATAGAACGGGGTTGAGAGGCACATACAAAGATTTTGTGGCAACACTAGGGGAAGTTTAAAAAGACTTCTGTATTCTAGCAAATAAACAAGTGAATTCGAATTTAACCTAGTTTTTTTTTACCTGGCCATTAAAAGTACCTACTTCAAATTTACAACTTTTTTTTTCCTTACTTACTTTATTTATTTTTTCTTAATAGGCAGACATTTGACCGCAATCTCACCTGATGGTTAGCGACGATGTGGCGGGCTTAAAAAAATTGAATTATTAAGAATTACGAATACTGCTACCAACCTGAACAATTCTCTAAAATCTAGATGTATTTTAACACTTCTAAAGTAGAACTCGTTTTAAATTACACCTTATCTAACGACTCCCAGCTTTTAAGAGAAGCTCAAGCGAAAATACTAAGTAAACGGTTTCTTGAAATTTCTTTTTCTTTAAAATAACTGGAGTTTCTCCGCATAGTCGTTACATCTCAAAGGAGTTCGTACCTAGTAATTAATCTTTAAAACTAGCGAGTGCTCGACTTGTAACATGATATTAGTGAAACTAGGTACAGCTTGTGGCTTCGTCTGGTTTGATGCAAGAAGAACATTACTTGATAATATGAAGTTTAAGTAAAAAGATGTACTTTATTATCTGACTGCAGCTGGTGCTGAAAAGGAGGGTTATTTAAATCCAAAGAGAACTACTTATATATATCTTCTATAATACATAGGTATTATAGAGAGATCATTAGTAGCCGCATTTATATAGATAAATGCGGCTACTAATGATCTCTGGTAATTCTTTCTTCAGAAATGACACTGATGTTGAGGTACTAGAACTGTCAAAGACTTTAACGAGTACTCTAATAGATGAAAACTAGCGCCAGGGCCTTCAGAGAAACTGGCTTATGCTGAGTGAGGTCCTCTTGGTTTGGACATCACAGACATGTCAAAGGCACCTTGTGGCTGGCATTGACTGGTACGTAATTGTTTTTTTTTATGTTTGTGTAATATGTACTAACGTATGTCTAACTAACTAACTTAGCTTCTCAACTTTGTTCTATGTGTGGTAATAATAGCAGAAGTAACTATATAACTACTGACTTAAATAGCACTGGATTGGAATTCAACGGCTGTCATTTAAGAAAACTGTAAACCTTATCTATAGCCTTGCAATGAGGTTTATCTTTAAAAACTTACTTTTTTTGAGGATTTTTCACGGTTTATTTTGGTAGTGATGCCCGCCGTTAGTAAGTACCAACACTGACCTAGGTTACAAATATTGCAAAAAATATAAAGCATCGGTCACTTAACCCAAGAAAATTTCTACTGCCCCGATAGAAAAGTTTAGAAAAGTTCTAGAAAGAAATCAACTTTAGCTTTCTTACTGCCTAGTTGTCTTCCGAGTTCAAAGTTGCCGTCCGATTTCAAACTTCAGCCGTGATGCTGCGACCTGAAAACAAGGAAAAGTCTTTTTAGTTTTTAATATGGCTGGATGTGACTCGATGAGTAAGCTGTTAAAGAAATATTTATAGGTGTCTGAACACAGATACGCGAAGGTACCAAAACTTTTGTAAATAAGTTTAATCAATCGTTGAATCTATACTCGTATCATATACATATAATAAAACTGTAAAACCGATGCGTCTGTACATTGAGTATTTTTACCAAAAAATAATTGTGGGTGATGTTAAAATAGTAACAGAATAGGAATCTACAACTTTTAATTTTTTTGTCTGTATGTCTGTTTGTCTGTTTGTACACGCTAATCTTCGGAACTACTGAACGGATTTGAATGAAACTTTTTTATTGTGTAGCTATTAAGTCTGGGCAAACACTAGGCTATAACTTATTTTGAAGATCGGAGTACCTGACGTAGAACCTAAGCAGTACACTTAAACTAAGAGAGATATGAAAGCAGCGCCTTAAGAAAAGTTATTCAGCGTGATGAGCATTTTCTATTGAAGCACACAAATTAAAGGTCTGGAGCAACTGATATGGAACCCTAGCAGCTCAGCTCAACTATAAAAGATATAAATAGAGGGCCTTAGGGTACATTGTTCAACGTGATGAGCATTTTCTATTGACGCAAACAAATGTAAGGTCTGGACTAACTGATCTAAAACCCTAGCAGCTCAGCTCAACTATAAGAGATATGATTAGAGCGTTGAAGGGAGCATTGTTCAGCGCGATGAGCATTTTCTATTTACCTACACAAATTGAAGGTCTGGAGCAACTGATATAGAATCCTAGCAGCTCAGCTCAACTATAAGAGATATGAATAGAGCGCCGTTGGGAACATTGTTCAGTGTGATGAGCACTTTCTATTGACTTACACAAATTGAAGGTCTGGAGACATTTATATACTAAATTACTTCAGACTGATTTTCAAACTAGAAAGGTAATCCTACTGTCTCCAAGTTACGATCTGGTGACGGAAACCTGGAGAAATCGAGAGAATCCTTCAGATTTTATAGGCATATAATAGCATGTATTAGCTGTAGCAAATTAGCATTAATTTAGATATTTAAGCGTTTACATTTCGGAGTCATAATTTGATGGTGCTGACCTTAACGCTAAGTAGTTTGTGGATACTTTCACCACAGACAGTTCGTCGAAATTTTGGTAAATTACTTTATTATTAATGAAAGATCTAAGTGAATTGGCCCTATTTTTTATACAACTTATCACTAACTAACGGAAATTGAACTACGAGTGTAAGCATAGTCTTACTTACTTTACGTTATAAGAGAAAGGGTAGGGAGGCCTTTGCCCTGCAGTGGGATACGAGAGGATTCTAATTATAATAAAAACTTTACGATAGTAGTGACTTACAAACCGACCTTTGAGTAGGCTAGGGACACAATAAATAAATGCTAAACCGCATTCATCTATTGCGGTATGGTTTAAGTCTGACTTTTTTCTGAACACTAATACTAAAGTTACTTATATTTTTTACAAACGAATAAAACTGCCTTCATTAAAGTAAACTAAAAAGTTTTAAAAAATCCTTTACACTTTTACTAATAAAGATATACGACAAAATTAAATTTTAGAGTTGGTGTCACTACCATGCGAAATTTTTTTACCAGAGGAGGATGGCGAGGTGATAGTAACCTTTCAAAAAATTGACCTTGATTTTTCATTCCTCTCTTCTCCTTACGACATGGTAGACTAAGAGATCATGAAAGCTGGATGGCGACGAGAGTATTAAATATTTTGTATCATCGAGTCTACGCGTACGAAGTCGCGGGCAACAGCTAGTAGTAAATATGCAAAGCATGCCACATTTACGTAAACAGTCGCTGCTGCTGCATTTACGTAAACAGTTTCTGCTTTCACTGTAGACTTAAAAGAAAAAAATGACTGTCGAATCTATATATTATGTATTGTAGGCATTGTAGCTCTCTTCTATAATGCCTAAAATACACCTAATCACATAAAAATATTAACGAAAACTAGTCATTTCAAATTTTTTCTTTTGCATTGACTTTACATTTTCTGGTTGTTCAAAAATCCGGTTTAATTCCAAGTCACACGCTACATACAGCGACTCACAATAACATTGTGTCCCTGACCTCTTACCACACCTAGTGTGCTTTTATTACTCGACAAATTCAGATTTAAATGCGATATGCGATAGTTCATTATTCATAAAAGGCGTCGCGAGACAGATTTTTCTTGTTCTCAACACCAGGATAGGGCAAAAAGGTGACAGCTCTAAAGGATAGCTTTGTAGTGATAAATAAGGAAGCATAACCATACGGCTTTGTGTTTTTGTGACTTTTAATGTTTATTAATAGAGTAGTCTTGCTTTGTTATTATGCATTTTAACGTTGTTGGAAAGATTTTTTAGAATAAAACAAATAGCGAATCCCGTAATTAGGTTAGCACTAATTACATGATTAGTAAATACCTAATATCGGCTTTTTACTGTTGTCCGTCATATAATGACCATTAAGTCATAATAAAAATATAGGGATTGTCTGGACGAATTGCTTTTAGCAATACGACTGACAAAATTGTTAAACTCTTGAAGAACATTCTTGTATCTAAACGGTTTCTGTGCACAGTGTGCAACAAAAAGTATCTTCAATTTTTTAGCAACCACTTACCTCTATATGGCCCTGGTAATGTAATGTGTTGACTGCCTCGTTGGTCTAGTGTTCAGCACGCTGGATATTATCCACGAGGGTTTGAATCCCGAATCGGGCTAAAAGTATTGGGGTCTTTTGTCTTGAAATTACTCAGACACAGCTCCGGAGTCAGGAAATTGGTGATGTAAACACCCTCATGACTCGGAAAGCACGTTAAGCCGTTGGTCCTGCGCCTGATCTCTCTACGGTCATGTCCGACTGCCGTCTCACCGAATTATGAGAGTGAAGGAACAGATAGTGTATTACGCACACACTTGTGCACTATAATATCTCCCGCGTAGTCGACTAATCTCTGTTGAGATTGGCCACTGTAGTCGAAATTCGGCTAGGAGGACATAAATGTATCTATCTCGAAGTTGCCCAGATGTTGAAGTATCTCTAAAAAATTACACGCCTGTTTATTTTCCGTTAAGACGTAAATAAACACACGCGTTCTAATCCATACAGCCTCCTTTTCGGCAACATAAATACTAATACACGGAGCGGGGTATTAGAATAACCCCATACATTCAGGAGAACGGATGGGGACCACAGCCTGTATTACACAATAAAGAAGAGTTCAGTATTGTTTATGCCAAACCACCATAATCTATATGGGATATACAAGGTATTCCGTTAGATATAAGTTCTTATGGGAAATAAACTTATTTAAACCTAAGCCCCGTTATTCCAAAAACTTAGTACCGGGTTTAAGACAGGACTAAGCTATTAGCTAGCCAATTAGAAAAGCGCTTGTCCATCAGGTTATGTCACGAATGTGTCATTCATTTCTCTGTTGTCGGCTAATATTTAGACCCATTTTAAACCTGGTCTAATTTTTTTGTAATAACACCGAAGGTGTTTGGTGCACCGTTTGCCAAATTGAAATTGCGGATAAGGTCATTTGCTAGGATCTCAGCCTAAAAAAATCTAGGCCTTTCCTTTTTTTTTAATTTGGCAAACGATACCTATGCACCAAACTCCCTGTAGATCCTATATAATAGTCCTTTAAAATTGTAGAAAGTCGATATCTGTACATTACTGCATTGATTTGAAACAATCGAATTACTAACTTCGTCGAAATGTTTGACTGTATGTTCCTGAAAATCTGCTTAATTAATTTTGATTTGCAAACTAGAGGTAGTCTAGTAAACAACGTAATCTATAAGCTGTGATAAATATCAGGCAAATGCCCTTCTTTTTGCATCGGTAAAAAACGGCGAAATCAGCACTAAACGACCAAGCCTGCTGCATATCGCCATGTTATGCTGTACTTGCCATATGCTAATAACCCCGGTAGGCGCGGCTATGGGATCCGTAGCGATTTATGACACCCGCGACACGGCACAGATTAAAACTTCGCTTGCGACGTACAGCACAAGCAATCAAATGTATACAAATAAGTTTTTATGCCATTGTAATAAGGTCTCAAAACGAATGCAGATGTATACATATTGATACTGCTGACTGTACTACCCGCGCCCCACCCACTCTTCGGGGACAATGCAGATTAAAGATTCGACAGTCATTTTTTTCTTTTAAGTCTACAGTGAAAGCAGAAAACAAAATGCAATCGCTTTGCGTGACACGTTTGGATGCCGTATTGCCGTCAATTGTTTTTTTTAAAGCGCTTATATAACTGCTTAAAAAAACAAAGCTACAGATGACCTGGAAAAAGGTGGCAGAACGCGCTGGGCGTAGGATGCTCACAAGACAGAAACGAGGATTTTGATAGTAGAGGTCAATACCAGCAGTGGACGACCTGCGACTGTTTACGTAAATGTGGCATGCTTTGCATATTTACTACTAACTGTTGCCCGCGACTTCGTACGCGTAGACTCGATGATACAAAATATTTAATACTCCCGTCGCCATCCAGCTTTCATGATCTCTTAGTCTACCATGTCGTAAGGAGAAGAGAGGATGAAAAATCAAGGTCAATTTTTTGAAAGGTTACTATCACCTCGCCATCCTCCTGTGGTAAGAAAATTTCGCATGGTAGTGACACCGACTCTAAAATTTAATTTTGTCGTATATCTTTCTTAGTAAAAGTGTAAAGGATTTTTTAAAACTTTTTAGTTTACTTTAATGAAGGCAGTTTTATTCGTTTGTAAAAAATATAAGTAACTTTAGTATTAGTGTTCAGAAAAAAGTCAGACTTAAACCATACCGCAATAGATGAATGCGGTTTAGCATTTATTTATTGTGTCCCTAGCCTACTCAAAGGTCGGTTTGTAAGTCACTACTATCGTAAAGTTTTTATTATAATTAGAATCCTCTCGTATCCCACTGCAGGGCAAAGGCCTCCCTACCCTTTCTCTTATAACGTAAAGTAAGTAAGACTATGCTTACACTCGTAGTTCAATTTCCGTTAGTTAGTGATAAGTTGTATAAAAAATAGGGCCAATTCACTTAGATCTTTCATTAATAATAAAGTAATTTACCAAAATTTCGACGAACTGTCTGTGGTGAAAGTATCCACAAACTACTTAGCGTTAAGGTCAGCACCATCAAATTATGACTCCGAAATGTAAACGCTTAAATATCTAAATTAATGCTAATTTGCTACAGCTAATACATGCTATTATATGCCTATAAAATCTGAAGGATTCTCTCGATTTCTCCAGGTTTCCGTCACCAGATCGTAACTTGGAGACAGTAGGATTACCTTTCTAGTTTGAAAATCAGTCTGAAGTAATTTAGTATATAAATGTCTCCAGACCTTCAATTTGTGTAAGTCAATAGAAAGTGCTCATCACACTGAACAATGTTCCCAACGGCGCTCTATTCATATCTCTTATAGTTGAGCTGAGCTGCTAGGATTCTATATCAGTTGCTCCAGACCTTCAATTTGTGTAGGTAAATAGAAAATGCTCATCGCGCTGAACAATGCTCCCTTCAACGCTCTAATCATATCTCTTATAGTTGAGCTGAGCTGCTAGGGTTTTAGATCAGTTAGTCCAGACCTTACATTTGTTTGCGTCAATAGAAAATGCTCATCACGTTGAACAATGTACCCTAAGGCCCTCTATTTATATCTTTTATAGTTGAGCTGAGCTGCTAGGGTTCCATATCAGTTGCTCCAGACCTTTAATTTGTGTGCTTCAATAGAAAATGCTCATCACGCTGAATAACTTTTCTTAAGGCGCTGCTTTCATATCTCTCTTAGTTTACCTACACAAATTGAAGGTCTGGCTTCAATTTGTGTAGGTAAATAGAAAATGCCATCGCGCTGAACAATGCTCCCTTAAACGCTCTAATCATATCTCTTATAGTTGAGCTGAGCTGCTAGGGTTTTAGATCAGTTGGTCCAGACCTTAAATTTGTTTGCGTCAATAGAAAATGGTAATTAGGTATTTACTAATCATGTAATTAGTGCTAACCTAATTACGGGATTCGCTATTTGTTTTCTTCTAAAAAATCTTCACAACAACGTTAAAATGCATAATAACAAAGCAAGACTACTCTATTAATAAACATTAAAAGTCACAAAAACACAAAGCCGTATGGTTATGCTTCCTTATTTATCACTACAAAGCTATCCTTTAGAGCTGTCACCTTTTTGCCCTATCCTGGTGTTGAGAACAAGAAAAATCTGTCTCGCGACGCCTTTTATGAATAATGAAGTATCGCATTTAAATCTGAATTTGTCGAGTAATAAAAGCACACTAGGTGTGGAGAGAGGTCTGGGCCACAATGTTATTTGTGAGTCGCTGTATGTAGTGTGTGACTTGGAATTAAGCCGGATTTTTGAACAACCAGAAAATGTAAAGTCTATAACAATGCAAAAAGAAAAAAATAGAAATGACTAGTTTTTGTTAATATTTTTATGTGATTATGTGTATTTTAGGCATTATAGAACAGGGCTACAATGCCTACAATACAATCATATAATAATATTGTAATACACAAATTTTAAGGGATCTAATAGCTAGACCCTGCTGAATTGTTGTAGGTATCACTTGACTTGCTCTGATTGTTAATCAAAAATGCAAAATTTATTTAAAAAATATAGAGGTAACTTAACAGCCAAAGGGTCTCCAATACGTTTTACTTATTCTCAGCTTATATCATAGAACAAATGCCAATCAATAATGTAACTTGTAAACGAAAATAAACATAGTAATAAATTGAATTGAATTTAATCCTTACAAAATAGATGTCTGAATCACTAGTACGTGGTTGTTGTACACAGAACGGAATGGAAATGGCAAAGCAAAACTTGAATGAAGCAAATAAATAATATTCTATATTAATTTTATTTTAGGCCTTACACCGGATGACAATGTCCGTATTTTGGATTGTAGCTGTCCCTGTCATTCATGCCAGCATAACAGTGCGAACGAACGAGATAGCTTGCCTCATTACATCCTAGATACTTGGTTGCCCTCGAATTGGCACGCCAGATTCCTCCACTGAAATTGCGAAGAATTTTCGTGTGTGTACACAAGGCCGCACGTCACTTTGACCTTGAGACCGGCTCTTTTACCTTTGTAATAGAAGCTTTTTTCGTAGTTCAAATGGGTAGCCTTACGTGCATTTACTGTACAAGAATCGTAAGTCGATATAACCACGATGTCAGCAACTTACAGCAACTGACTAATGAACCCGCAATGAACAGTCTTTCCAACTTTGCATTGAATTAAAAAAATAGAGCTGAGTTTAATATTTTAAGCAGCTTGCAACGAGCATGCCTTCTACTTTATTAGGTCGCCTGTCCATCTGGCAAGCAGTTCCGTGCCCAATCTCCCGGAAAGTCAAAAATTTATTAAAGCTAAGGCAAAAATAATTAAAGTCCTAAAACATCTTGCGCCTTCACGATGAAACAGGGTAATGTACACAAATCCTTACGGCCCATCCCTTTTCGTCCATTTTTCCGTTCTCCTTATTCGTTTAATTTAATCCCTTTGTTAGGACAGCTGTTTCTTAATAAGGCTTGTTGCTACGAAGAAAAGTGTCACTCGTATCGCCCGGTGCAAGAAGGTTTAAAAGATTGCTGACTTTCCAGTGTTCCGTAGACAAAGAGGTGCTGCTATTAGGGTTCAGCGCTTATGTGCTGAACCCTACACACACAATACACATTAATGTGTGTAAGTAAATTCATTCAATTATTTGACATCAAAGAAATAACGTTATTCTGAATTTACTTACACACTTATGTGCTGAAGAAATAGTAGAGAAAGCTGGTAAGAAATAGTTCATCCTAACAAACATTTATAAAGAAATCATGTACCTAGTCTAATAAATAATAATAAAAAATTGTTTCAACAAACACACCAATTACCCAGCCTCAAACTAAGCGTGAGCTTGTGCTATGGTGACTAAGATAACGGATAGACATACTTATATACATTTATAAACATCCATGACTTAGGTACAAATGCTCGTGCTCATTATACAAACTCATTACAAAAATTGGTTTAGAAGTCCGGGGTGTGAACCACTACACCAAGACGGTCGTCTTGAAATAAATCAAGTAAACGAAAGTACAAACATAAAATTAAGATGCGTTTTTAAGGTCCATCATTAATTAACTTATATTTATATAGATATATTTTTTGTTAAATTGTAGAATTTTCTAACTGACTAGTAGTAACCAGCATGTGTTGCAATGCCACGTATCGATAGATTTTTTGCCCAAGGAAGATTTTGCGGAAATCTCCAGAAAACACTGCCAAAGTTACATCACAACCTAACCAATGTTTTTGGAACGTATAGAGGACATTGTCGTGTCGAATCAGGTGGCCTAACATTCGTCCCCTCCTACACTCTATTGTTTCCATCAATCTCCTTTTTTCCCTAACCATAGACAAAACTTCTTCATTTGTTTTCTTCTCCGTCCAACTTATACGCTCCATTCTCCTCCAGCACCACATCTCGAAGGCTTCCAGTCTCTCTCTGTCCCTCTTACAATTTCACGACACGACACTCTTGTCACGACAATTTTATTAAAACGATAATAGAAGGAAGAATAGAAGGAAAAAGGAAGCGAGGAAGACCAAGAATAAGCTACATGCAGCAAATAAAAGAAAAGATATATGTCGGGTCGTATCAGGAGGTTAAGAGAAGGGCGGAAAGCAGAGAGGAATGGAAGAAACTCCACCGACAAGAGCCTAGCTCTTAAATTTGATGATGAGAGGACATTGATTTTTGTTTACAAGTAATTGAAATAAAAAAACTTCGGACTTTCTACGGAACCCAAATCTCGCAAAAAGGAATAGTTTCTTTCACTAAGAAGAGCTTTGCGCTATGTTTTATTCCTTCGCTAAATGGATTAAACAAAGCAGAATTAGTTAAATCGAATTAGCTTTCTTGACAAAGGACGTGCTTGTTGTTATTAATCGACTTAAGGTAACTAGTTCAGTGGTCATAGTGACTCTGGTGTAGTAGGCCCACAAACATCTGAAAATATTAGGATTCCCGTACCTAAGAATATAGTTTTTTTTTATTTGAAATGTTAGCTCTTGAATCTAGACTAAACCAGACGTGGCGTAGATAGAGTCGACGATGGAACAAGCATACCCAGAAGGTTCTGGCACTCCCACTCACTGACGGAACACAGCAAGCTACTCCGGTGTCAAAGATGTCTAATTCGCTAACGTTAAGAATGGTAATTCTTAACGTTAGCGAATATAATAACGATATCGAGAATTGAGCAAAATAATAAGACATCATTTACATAGACATCATATTTCTTGTACTTTCCTTGCTTATGCGCTCACCTTCGTCCGTGTGAAGAAAATTTGTATAGGGAAAGGTCAGCCTAGTAGTGTCCCTCGTTAGCGAAACCTGTTCCATTTATAAAAAAAATATAACTCAGTCGATGGTGATTGTATAAAGCTGCCAAATAAAATGCAGCACAAAATCACACCAGAATTGGTAACAGATACTTTTTATAAAATAATGCCGAAGTTGCCAGCATTCTTGTTTTTTAAAGTTTGTCTGCCAATAGGAAAACCAAGCAGAAAGAGTCAGGCCAACGGTGGCCAAGTAAGATCACGTGCCGTCGAAGTAAAACACAAACGCAATTGTACAAAGACTAGCTCTGAGCACAAAGTCTAGCGTCCACGTGCCGGTCACGTCTTGGGGTTCTATTCCGAAAGAGCTTTCAAAATAAAATTGAAAAGTCTCAAAAGTTTCTGGAGCCCGCGATGCCACAAAATACATAAAAGTGGTCATAAATGTAAAAATCCCAAAAATTTAAAAAAAAATATTACATATTAATTAATTTAGGACAGATAATGCCACTTATGAATGTCAATAATAAAGAACAATGTATTTTTGCATATTTTAGCCTAATAATAGATAGTAATTAACAGCAATAGAATTTTTGGCCCATTATTATAAAGTTCAGGATATCATATCGTATATATATTAAAACTTAACTGAATTGGTATATTGGATACATTTAAATATCATTATAAATGGCACATACACGTTTGATAAAGGAAACTCCTGTTAAGCAGGTTATGCTTGTGATAGGAGTAACCGCTCTCTCTTAGTCCTAGCTAGCAATAAACTTTCATCCCCCATTTCACCCCCTTAATGTTTTTATATCGCGACAAAATGTAGCCCATGTCCTTTCCAGGGTCTTGAACTGTTTCCATACCAAATTTCATCTCAATCGGTTAAGTGGTTTAAGCGTCAAAAGGTAACAGACAGACAGACAGACAGACAGACAGACGCACTTTCGCATTCATAATATTAGTATGGATTTATTCAATTGAAAATGTAATAATATGTTCTTACTAAATAGTTATCTTAACTCAAAATCGCCATGCACTGAATTGCATTTGCCTCACACTGAAGTACTACGAGAACCCTATACTAACCGTGTGACCGTGTCAGAAGGGTTCAGTTAGGACCAAATTACGAACATTTTGTTATAGTTTCAAAGTAGGACCCTTGGTCAACAAAAACCGTCCGTTCCATTTCCTTCTCAGACGAATGAACAATATTTCTTCATATTGTCTGATGGAACAATCTAAGACGAGCTTGTGGACAATGCTATTTACATATTTGGTTTTCCAATTGATGAAATATTTTTCCCGCGCTTCCACAGACTTGGTCTTGTTTTAACAAACGTCTGTCGGAAAACAAGTTTTTTTTTAAAATACAGGACTGTTGTTTATAGAGGAAAATAAATATTTTGCAAATAATACCAACATTAGGAGATATTTCAACAACATGTTTATAATCTTATCAAAGTCATATATATCATATACCATTTAAACAACGTTTTTCAATATTTATCGCCCGAATAAATATGTCGCCGTACCACTTACGTATTCAAACGAAAGCAAACTTTTGTTCCTCGTATATCATCATAATTTCTAGAACAGTATGAAGTCATAATATCACGCCTATCGCCTGTCAGTATTAGCATAATAATGCGACACGCCCAAGGACCAGCGAGACTATTCTGTAACGTCATTTCGATACCTCAGTTCAGTTTTTTTGGTCAAAGTTATGGATTTTGGTTAGTGGTAAAGAACATGGTAATTCTATTTTATTTGAAAAGGAGTTTAAGGTAACCAAATAATTCAAGACTATGCCACCTTACGTCACAGTAATACAGGCTGCAGTAGTCTACAGTAATATATCTACAGATCTAGCAACCGTTATTTTTGTGTTTCGTTCAAAAAGACGAAATAGGCAGACTTATGAACGTTCAGGGTAAGGAATGAAACTACAAACAGAGACTAGAATTACTTAATATACGAGGGGTGTTCAAAAAGTAGTGAGAATGAAGTAGTAATGGTGGGTACTTGAAAAAAGATTTTATTGACACGGAAAGATTAGTTCTTTGTCATAATACCCTCAAATATTTAGCTTTCTATCTTGTCTGTGTCAGTTGAATTAATTATTTGTTTCTGACGTGTCGATAACTCTCGCTAAAAATGGATAAAATTGAAATCCGTGCGGTGATAAAATACTTTTGCTTGAAAAATTTTACTACGGAACAAATTTTTAAAGATTTACGTGAGACATTGGGGGAGTCTGCTCCTCCATATTCCACAGTGGCTCGGTGGTGTGCAGAGTTTAAACGTGGTAGAACATCGGTTAAAGATGACCCGCGCTCTGGCCGCCCTTTGACGTCAGTCACTCAGGAATGGTCGAAAAAGATGAAAAAATTGTTCAGGATGATCGCCGTGTAACAGTCCGTTTTATAGCTGAAAAGTTGAAGATTTCAACAGGTAGTGTGCATAGCATTTTTCAAGATCACTTAGGAATGAAAAAGGTATCCGCGCGTTGGGTCCCGAGAATGCTAACGGACGCACAAAAACAAACGCGACTCAACATTTCAAAGAGCTCATTGGAACTGTTTCAACGAGATCCTGATCTTTTTTTGGTCCGATTCGTAACAATGGATGAAACATGGCTTCATCATTATGATCCTAGAAACGAAACAACAATCAATGTCTTGGAATAGACCGTCATCTCCCACGCCAAAGAAATTCAAGACTCAACCATCTGCCGGCAAGATCATGGGCTCAGTTTTTTGGGACAGCCAGGGGTTGGTAATGATTGAATACCTTGATCATGGAGCCACTATCACAGGAAATGTCTACGCAGAACAAATATAAAAATTACGTCAGGAAATCTTTAAAAAGCGACGAGGAAAACTCTCGAAAAAAGTTTTGTTCCATCAGGACAACGCGCCGGCGCACAAGTCTGCAGTTGCCATGGCAGCAATCCAAGATGCTGGCTTTGAGATCCTCGATCATCCGCCATATTCACCGGACTTAGCCCCTAGTGATTTCTACCTATTTCCGCGTTTGAAAGAACACTTGAGAGGCACAAAATTTGAAGATGACGAAGAAGTGAAGGCCGCCGTAAACGATTTTTTAAGTACTCAAGATGAAGATTTTTTTAAAAAGGGAATTTTGGCCCTAGAAAAAAGATTTGCTAAATGTATTGACCTAAAGGGTGACTACGTCGAAAAATAAAATTATATTAAATAAATTCATTTTCTAACAAAGCTATTCTCATTACTTTTTGAACGCCCCTCGTACATAACATACCCAGTTTTTAATACTCACAGTGTTCTTTCTTATTTATTTTTAGTTAGCCCGGTTAGCCAAAGGTCGTGGGTTCAAATTCTACCCGTGTGCGAATTTTCGGTTTCTTATTTAAACTTATATACATAATTTTTAGGTATCGTAGCAGATTGTAGTGAAGATTAGACATGATGAAAACATGACGGTGGGCTTAAAGATTATTTCTGTCTCAGAATCAGTGCAGTTGTGTACAATCATGGCTGTGGGTGGATATTTACCGACCGGCCCGGCTGGTCTGATAGAGCCGTTCGCATCAGCTGTTTACGGCTTCTGGGCTTGTGTGACAGTCATGTTGTGTGATCTTGTTAAAAGGATCATATTAAATTATATCAATGAAAAACGTGTAAGCAATCTGGAGTTACAGTTAAGTCACGAATTAAAAAAAAACCCGGCCAAGTCCGAGTCGCACGAAGGGTTCCGTACTATTAACTTACAACATTAGACAGTATATGTTTGGGAGGCCCCCTTAAAAATATATTTTTTATTTTAATTATTTATTTTCAAAATTAAGCGTCTAATTGATTTTCGCTCACAAAAATTAATCGACTGTGTCATCCGGTGGGACTCGAACCCACGTCCCTTCGCTATCCGGGCGAGTGCTCTTACCAACTAAGCTACGGAGGACGTTAGTCAGACGACGAATTTTTGTAAGTGCTTGCTACGCCAGTGAGCCGGCGTTCGATTTCATCAATACTTGGGGAATGTACCCGCATGTATCCGATGGAAATATTTTTACAAATATTTAACCATCAGTTAAGATGAAATCAGCTTAACTTATAATTATTTTTATAACTTAAGCAATTATTTTGCAAGTTTTTACGAAATCAAATTGATTTTCGCTCACAAAAATTAATCGACTGTGTCATCCGGTGGGACTCGAACCCACGTCCCTTCGCTATCCGGGCGAGTGCTCTTACCAATTGCTTAAGTTATAAAAATAATTATAAGTTAAGCTGATTTCATCTTAACTGATGGTTAAATATTTGTAAAAATATTTCCATCGGATACATGCGGGTACATTCCCCAAGTATTGATGAAATCGAACGCCGGCTCACTGGCGTAGCAAGCACTTACAAAAATTCGTCGTCTGACTAACGTCCTCCGTAGCTTAGTTGGTAAGAGCACTCGCCCGGATAGCGAAGGGACGTGGGTTCGAGTCCCACTGGATGACACAGTCGATTAATTTTTGTGAGCGAAAATCAATTTGATTTCGTAAAAACTTGCAAAATAATTGCTTAAGTTATAAAAATAATTATAAAGCGTCTACTTGTTGCCATTATAAATATAGAGCGAAAAATGGCAAAAAAATCACGTTTTGTTGTATGAGAGCGTCCCTTAAATAATATTATTGTTTTAATTTAATTATTTATTTTTTAATTGAATATACAATTCAATATTCTGTGAATATTTCAAGCGTCTACCTGTTGTCGTTATTGATAGCGAACATGAAACGCTAAAAAACACGTTTGTTGTACGGGAGCCACCCTTAAATATTTATTTTATTCGGTTTTTAATATTTATTGTTATAGCGGCAATAGAAATTAATCATCTGTGAAAATTTCAACTGTCTAGCTATCACGATTCATGAGATACAGCCTGGTGACAGACAGACAGCGAGAGCTTAGTATAGGGTCCCGTGTTACCCTTCGGGTACGGAACCATGAAAAGTATTTTGCAAGGTCCAAAATACAATTTTTGATTTCAGGAAATAAGCTAGCAGGAGGAGCATAAACTGTTTACATTACTATTTCTAGCGTCAATTGTTTCTAGTTGTCACAAACGGGAAGATATTTCTAGCATAAAAGTTTCTTTCTTTCATAACCAAGAAGATATCCAGTTGTTTTATTTATAAAATCAGTTAATATTTACTGAAAGCATAAGACATTTTGACACTTGGAACTTAGTTTGATCATATATATTAATTATATTATATAATTTAAGAAATCCAAGCCATAAAAATAATATAAAAAGATTTTTTTAAAAACAATCATAATACAGTGAATAATTTATTTTATTGGTCTGAGTAGGTTGATGACAGTATGGCAATTAGAAAGTAATCAATTTTTTTTTCGAATATTTTGTAGAAATAGAACCGGCATCGCGGTTTATTTTTGTGATCGCGGTCTCTCGATGCAAATAGTATCGCAACAGTGTTGCCATGTAAAAAACGAAGTTTAGATACGAGCGCAGCACTCGATTCGATCAGCAACCTATAGCAAGGCGATCTTTTATTTTTAGTTTCGTTCACAACTTTAAATTACTATAGCAAACTGGCAGCTCGTTCTATGCAACTTTAATAGCCTCCAACATAGTGCAACTATGTGCTAACATCTCTCCTCTACTACACAACCTGCAACCTACATCTATGTTGACGACGTGCTTATGTTATCAGAATCCATTGAAGAGCTGCACAAGTATTTGAGTCGTTGTTTGGTTTTAATTCATCGATGGTTGCTGTAGGTGGTTTAAAGTGTAAATTTTCCTTGTTTATTGGTAAAGGGAATGTATTTGTTTTACGCAGTTCATTCAATCAACCGCCCCAGTGAATGCTGATTGGTAAATAAGGTGCGTGTTTCAGGATATATTTTTTAACGGCGGCCCTGTTACGCAGCTTAACAATGTGTCAACAGCAGTTGGTAGGGATTTCATATTGTAAAGATAAATTATGAGAGGTTTTTGCGTAGTTTTAAATTTGTAGCCGCCATGACGTGGATGCATTGATCGGTCACTTTGTTATGAATGCTGATGGTGTTAAATTTTTTCAGGCTTTTTTGTAAGCGTATTTGCATTTGCAGAGAAAAGATTTGACATAAAACAAGTTTATTTCTGTAGTAAATAAAAAGTACATGAATATTGATATTATAGGGCAGTGTGGACACATTAAGTCATGTAATGACCTAAACTTACGTAATAGGTGAATATCATACAATAGCTTCTACAGTGCAACTCTATTGATTAGGCATTGGGTTTTAAGAGACTTTCTATTGAATAAGCATCATTTTGCTAGAAAAGTCGAAATATTTCGGAGCATTAGTCAGACCTATAAAGCAGTAATTTAAAAATAAATATAAATATAACTTTTCAAATACTGTCCAATTAAAATATTAAACAGAGTATTAATGATCAAACATTTATAAACGATCAATGATTCGAAAATACTTATCCATCAGAATATCTGCTTACACCCCACATATTGCATGTAAAAATATTTCGTATTTATTTTATTTCCGTTTGTCTTCCGTGCCTTCAGGATTTATTCTAGCGTGGCAGGATAACGACGTGTACAGTCGGCAGCACGTCAGGTTAACCATGCGAACTACCAAATAGCTTTTATTACGTTGGGAATAGAGGCGGTTTGCCGTGCGGCTGTGTGTACATATAAATATGCTTTAAATCGGCGTTAAGCTCCGAGCGATGATATAGCGAACGCATCATCCCCATATTATATTGTACACCGTCAAAATGTACAATAGCTTAGGGGCTAGCGTTGGGAATATTTCGACATGTTGTACAGTCAAGAAATTTAATTTGCGACCACTTAAGATTTAATATTATGCACATCGTACAGCAAATTGGCATCTTGTGAGTTATCATGTGAACAAACCATTTAAAATCACGGACATAGTAAGCTAAGTTGACAATACACATCTGGACATTGACGCTTATTGGTAAAATTTTCGACATTATTCCATATTATTAACATTTTTTTCACAAAATGGGTCGGAAAAAAGCAGCCTCTTTACTACAAGGAAGTTATTTCTACTAACTCTGTATCCTCAAGTTGGTACATACCTTAGCAACAACTTTTAACAAGTTAAGTAGTGAATAAATAAAAGTATCAGACATCTTTGTGTCCTATAAACTCTTAATTAGGCGTATCGAGACTGCGCAGTGCAAGTGATATTTATTCTGTGTTTTCATATAGTACAAGTATTATTTATTCCGTAGTAGTGCTTAGCAGAATACTTAAACTATTAAATGCTTGGTTTGGCAGTTTGGGTATACGTAATAAAAAAAAAGAATAATGGTTTCCAATCCCAATTATGATTTGTTGAAAAAAATAAGATTTTCAATTAAGTACATTTCAATAACTAGTATAAATATTACAGTTGTTAGAAAAAAGCTTTATCATATTTGAAACTTGTAGTTTACCGAATTTGTAAACGATCAAACGTAGTTGTTCTTGATTTGTAATATTTTCTAGCTCCTGGTCTAGAATAGAAAATCTACAAAGAGCTGGAAACCGTTTGATCTTATATAGAGAGATTTTCAATTTACATCGTATTCCTTGAAAGGTCTTTGGTAAAGGGGCGATATTTTTGCGACACTAGCGCGAGTGACAAAATGTATGATATTTCTGCGACAGAAAATATTTCTACATGTTCTAGGTATCTATTGAAACATCTTCAAAATAAAGTAGGTACTATTTTAACATCGAAGTGGAGTAAGTATCGTTTGTATTCAAATGTGTGGTTATTACCATCAAATTAGAATTCTTGTTATAATTTAGAATTTTCAAGTTAATATAGCGATGAAGGGAATAAATAAAAGTGGTCTTGGACTCGATCCTTGTGGCAGTCCTGTTTTGTATAGATTTTGCATGAAACAAAGCATTTCGCAGTGAAACAGTGATGTTTTTGGACAAGATAACAATAAATGCAACATATGAGAATAAAGAAACCTTAACCAAGACTTGATTCTTGGGTTCCGTCTCATTTTAAAGCAATAACTATTTTTTTATGTCAAATCAAGTGCAGGTTTCACGAAAAATCTGGATTGAATGTGGGTAATTTTAATGCCTTAAGCAATTATCACTGGACTTTTAATTGAATATTTGTTTTTGTCACCCTGATATTCACCTATCCTCAGGTACAGTGGCTTTACTCTGGATGTCGACGTCCGTATTTTGACTGTAGCCGTCCCTATCGCTCATACCAGCAGAGCAGCGCGAAAGGGCATGATGACTAGACTCAAAAATAAGGAGATACGAATATTGACGATGTTCGTATCTCCTTATTTTCGAGTCTAGTACTGAAGTTCGCTTTCGCCAACGAAATGTCAAAATATGTACGCGAGAGTCACGTGATTTCGATGGCTTATGTCAGTTTCATTATTGTCATTTTACTAGCGATAGCGAACTGCGCTGTAGAATAGATTGCAACTTGTCTAGGGGCCCAAAACAGAATAACAAAACAGTGGTATCTGCAGCCGAGCGCGCAAAGCCTACTGTTCACGCTCGGTGGGCAGCAAATCCGTTAAAGCACTTGAGAGAGAAAGTGAATTTCAACGTTTGACTCCCAAGGTGAGAAAACTGGAAAAGTTTCATGCACATGATGGTTTTGGCTGTGAGTTTTTTCGACATTTTGCTGAATGATTGTTGCTAAAACGCATCGATTTCAAGCAGTCGTTTCGAACCAATGTCACATTTTGCTACTTCTGCAGTTCATCCACAAAAGCGATAGTTCGCTCCGACAAGAAATGGAACATAGCAATCACATTACCATTATTTAACATTATCTAGCAACTTAAAGTACAATTCAACCGGTCTTATCGCTGGAAGCGAACTCTTCCGGACAACCTTTTTTGTATGAATCTAAAACCAAGCGACTTGCGATTGAAGCTTGTGAATTACTTGTGGAAATAACAAAGAGTAGCCGTAGCAGGAGAATAATTGAAACATAGTTTCTCGTGTTGAGTAGAAGACGACATATTATATTTTTCCGAGTGACATCAAAAAGATAGAAAAACAGTCTCTTTCACATAAAACATACGATGTAGCCAGTTGTTTGGCGCAGGAAGGGAAAAAAAGCGATGTGCTTTATTTCTTAATTTTCGAAATGAGTTTTTTATAGCTAATATTGT
The DNA here is from genome assembly GCA_949316185.1 of Pyrausta nigrata. Classification (NCBI taxonomy): domain Eukaryota; kingdom Metazoa; phylum Arthropoda; class Insecta; order Lepidoptera; family Crambidae; genus Pyrausta; species Pyrausta nigrata. Next base: position 2,406,455 of record OX438941.1, on the reverse strand, counting down.
AACTGTGTGGTGAAATCATAATAATAATGTATAAAAAGAAAGCCAATGAAGTCAATGTGAGAAATAAAGTAAGGTGCTTCTATTTGATCCGTATTGCTTTTAATAATAATAATAAATTGTTTCAACAAACACACCAATTACCTAGCCCCAAACTAAGCGTGAGCTTGTGCTATGGTGACCAGGATAACGGATAGACATACTTATATACATTTGTAAACATCCATGACTTAGGTACAAATGCTCGTGCTCATCACACAAACATTTGCCCTTTGCGGGATTCGAACCCGCAACCGCCTGGTTTAGAAGTCTGTGGCGCAACCAGTACACCAAGACGGTCGTCAAAATTTTTCGCTCAAAACTTCCTTGAACATTCAAATATGAACCATCCACGCATTTCAATGAGTTAGGTTAGGTTAGTTTGTAGTATTTAGTATAAATTTAGGTGTTTAAGTGCAAAATGAAATAATTAACTGAAGAATATATGCTGTATGGAATGTTCCAAGCCTCACGTAAACCTGTATTAAAAGAAAATGGCCAGTAACACTGAAGGTAGTAATACCAACAAGTCTGCGGCCGCCATTGATTTATTATATTTACATCAATGGCGGTCGCTATTGGAGAATATCGTAAGAACATAATATTCACTGTTATGCAAAGTTAACCTACTACCGAAGTCTTTCTGCGTTAGAACCTGTTTATTATCATGGACTAAAGTTTTCCAACACAGCAACAGTTGCCGAGACAGTAGTTGTCTCATTATTGGCACCAAAGTGTTACCGCCACCAAATACACTGATACATAAAGCCTCTTTACTAAATATGAACCTTATTTGCTAGCAGTAAGATCTATTTAAGAATACACAAGGTATCAGCAATACTTGCACAAGTTTGTGGTTGAAAGTACTGACATGACATTTAGCACATAACTTTATATTAAATAGGTGTTTAGACTAAACGACTAGAGGAAGGAATTACGGAAGGTCTGGTTTAGGATCGTGCCCCAAAGAAACTAGGATGATAAAAAAAAAGTAAATAGACCTTCACATATTTACGCTAATTATCATGGGTAGGGGTAAGGGTGTTGGGTTTTTCTGTCTTGAAATAACTCGGACACAGCTCCGGAGTCAGGAACTTGGTGGTGTTAGCACCCCCGTGCCTCGGAAGGCACGTTAAGCCGTTGGTCCTGCGCCTGATCTCTCTACAGCCATGTTGGATTGCCGTCTCACCGAATTACGAGAGTGAAAGAACGGAGAGTGTAACACCTGTGCATTGCGCACACACTTGTGCACTATAATATCTCCCGCGCAGTTGGCTAATCCCTATTGAGATTGGCGGCTGTAGTCGAAATTCGGCAAGGAGGACATTATTTTTACTTAAATGGCAGCATAGTGGTCAGATCTCAACACTCTTTTGAAAAATAAAATGATGCATTCAAATTACGACCACTGAAAGCCTAAAGAATTTATGTCACGACTTTATGATTCCTCAAAGAAATAAAAATTATGCATGGAATTGTAATAGCCTGATGAATATTTGTCATTCGGTAGTAAGTACACTTTTTATTTATCTGGAGACTTTTATAAGCAGTCAAATAGGTAATAAAAATCCCTTGTCTTGGGCCCACAGACTCCGCTCAGTGTACGAGTACTATAAAATAGTGATGTCCGTCAAAAGTGTATTACCATTAGTAAATAGGATATTCAATAAAACTTTCAGTGTAGGTGTTTAAATGCTAATGGGGCTGCGAGGTATAGTTCTTCAGAGATGCTAGTGAAAGTAGAAGTCTTCTTATATCTTTAGTCTATCTTAATCCTTTATGAGCAGCGTTAGACGTAGGTACACATGGTCGCACCACAGACAACCTCATTTTGACCTTGAGTTCGTACTTAGTTCAAATGGATGAACTGACGTGAATAAATATTTTGTAAAGGTCGCAAGATGACGCTGAAACACATCGGTTACAACCCTACTATGGAAATCGATGGGAGAAATTAGCGTTTAGAATTAGATGTAATGCGGCTGATTATAATGATAATAGACTGCTATAATGCAGCACTGGGTCTTAGGTAGGCGAATATTTTGCATCAAAGCTACGTTTAATATGATTTTCAAGACTATGTTCTCGTGAAAACCGTTACATATCCGTTACGTGTTTCCATTTAGATCTATGATCTAATTTATTACCTTTTTCTCTTGAAAATCGATATTTTATTTATCGACAGCATAAAAGTCGACACTTTGTCATCACTACCAAACGTGAGTTTATGGGCAAAATGATAAGTCGTTTCAAAAACTCTATAAAGTGGAATCCTGTCGTAAAAGTGTTTTGTGTTCGCATTTTATGATCATTTGATCACCGATGATGCTCCGAGTGTCAACTTGTTTTATACCGGTGAGTTATACGGCATTCGATTGCGGAAAACATATTAAAATATGAATAACTTCGTATGAATGTTGGGTGTAAAATATTTTCAGTCGAAATTCATTTTTGATGGGTATATTAAATGACATTTTGAAAGCGTTGTTTTCAGTTTGTTAAAAGGAAATAATGGTATTCGGGGGAAATGTATTTGATACTGAAATATATCTAGTATTATTCAAGTTTGAATTAAGCTCGTACTTTGTACAGTGCCAGTAATTCCTGTTATTGATTTTTGATACAAAACCAACCCCTAACTACGTAAGATCCTACAGTGTTTACCTTAACGTGCTGTCGTCCATACCTATAACGTGACAATAATACCTTTTCTCATGAAATGAAATGGAAATGGAAATGCCTTTGAAAAAGGGTATATTTAGGTTTCTTCTATTATAATTTAATTCAGGTTTTCCAGCAAATTGAGTATTGGTAATATTTATGTGCCTATTGCTAGTCCAATAAACATGGTGTTCGAAAGACGAGTGCAAAACTTTTAAGAAATGCTAGCATAGACCATTTAGGAGCATTGGAGCCATACTATTAAGTCTGATTTTTTTGTGTGAAGTGAATTGATTGAAACAAAACTTCAATCGAAATAATTTATTTTTCGTATTCAAAATGTTAGTCGCAATTTTGACATCAAAAAGAATTCAGTTATTATTCAAGTTGGCCATCATTTGTAACTAATTGTGTCATTCAATTTTGGGATTTTTCATCGAAAACTATAAAAAGAAACTAAAAAAAGAATGGCTCAAATGGCTTTAAATAGTCTGTGCTAACTTTAAAGATTTGCATTCATCTTTTAAAAAGCCCTGTATAACGTCATTATAAATCCATAGGTTTTTTGCCCTTTCAGTTCACTTACACTCTTTCACGTACAATTTGTCTACGTGATCTTTTATTAAAAAGAACGGAATGCGATATATAGCGTACCAAAGAAAAGCATCCTCAAGGCAACCCTAAAGGAGCTCCTAAACTTTTATTTCCGAAACCTATTGTCACCGTAGGCATTTTTAATACCAGCTAACTCCTTCCATCACACAATAGGTATTCGTGTATGTTGTGGAGCAAGTGGTTATTTAGACATTTCTTGTAATGTCCAGGGGTCCAATTCCCGCGTCTTCGATATTATATAATATACGATATTTATCAACAAAAATGGCGGATATCACAAACTATGAGAAAAATTTTACATATTCATACTCGGAGAATACGTAACATCTAAATTTTGTGGTATCCGACATGTTTTTTCGATTAATATCGTATGGGACATAATATCGAAGGCTCGAGAATTGGGCCCCTGACCCTGTAAAATGTTAGATAAGTAAAGCCCAAACTATCGTATGCTATCATACATCAGTTGATTAGCGTATTCCATTCACTGTCAATCAAGCAGTTATTTTACGAGTATAATTTGATTAGGTGACTGCGTAAAATCAATAAAAGTACGGGAAACTGAGGGTAAGTCTATAAAAAGTGCGATAACCTTAAAGAAAATAGTGTTTGTTTACTGGTTTCCCATTCAGATGGGAAAAATAAAATACAATTATTTTGCTTTAAATTTCCGCTAAGAGACGCTAGCGCAGGCAACACAACCACACCAACCGCAACCGCTTTGAGTACCAGTTCAGGCAAATGCAGAATGCACCGCCCTCCCTCCCTCAATACGCATGCACTACAGCTAATGCAGTTGTTAGTTACCAACACCAACGTGCAAAAAACCTCGACGCGTCGCCACTCCACGCGGCATCCTCAGGAGATGGTTTCCCATTTCTGCTTTGTCGCCAGTAAATACAGGTTTATACCTATTACAAAGTATGCAGTTGACCTGGGTAGTGTTACATAGTTGGAAATCGATGTAGTAAAAATGAAACAACGTCAAGTAAAGTAGTGGAAATACCCCGCATTGCAATATTAAACAAGGACATTTTTTTACATCATTTTAGTCTTAAGGTTTGGCACACATCTAATTTTAAAACAATCTTAGGAGTTTCGATAGATGAAATCTAATTTTAACTGTAATTTCACTGCTTGTAACACATGATTTTACTGCAAAAATGTATCAAGTTATATTATACGACTTGTTTTCTTGCGGTGTAAGTAATTTACGGTAAATATATTACGGTGTGCCTGTCAGGTAATGTAGTTCCTGATATAAAAAAAAAATTCAAGTATGGCCATTGAAATCATATTATGGATAAAAAATAAGTTAAAGCATCTTACAGTTATTCCTCGTTATTTCATTAGTTTATTTAATTACGGACGTAATACAGCCACAGCTATTCTCTGATAAGACTATAATTACATCCGGACATTATTATCACTGCCCAATTAATTGCCCTAACTGCAACATACCAAAAATCGATAACCATTCAGGCGTTTGCCAGATTTCAGTGATTTGTCATTAGCCCCGTCGCACAATAGTTGTATGGAATTGTATGGAGGATGGAATGCCAATATCTGCACATTGTGCGACCCTCCGGATGCGGGGATGTACAATAACCATTTAATGTGTATATGTATAGTTGTTTAAGTATTGAGGGAGGGGTCGTAGAATGCTCTGGGATGACAGCCTTGTTGTGGAAAAATGCTGACGAAAGTTTTATTGTACGACGCAAAGAAAAGTGATTTGCAATGAGAAGTTTAATGTTTTTTAAATGTCATGTGTTTGGTCATTTGTTGTGGTTGCTTCACACTCACTTCAAATTATACACACATTGTTGACTCTTTTAATGCATTAAAAATACATTTATTATGAAAAATGAATTTCGTAATAATGCCAATTTGCGCAAAATGAGACACAATGTATACTTCTTTTTAAGTCTGTGCTGTGGTGTTTAGCAGGTAAAATTAAAATTGAAAAAACTATATCCATTTTGAATAAAGATCTGAATCTAAAAATATATCCTAAATGTCTCACTTGATATTTTGGGTGGGATGGTAGTTCAAAATAGACTTGATTGTCCTGACATTTTTGTTCAGATCAGAACAGTAAAAGTGTCTCAAACGTGTAGATTGTAGAAGCAAAACCATTAAACGTATATTACCCATTCAACCATTGGGGTGGGTTCCGTAGATGTCGTTACGTACGTATAAGTGCTTGCGAAGCTTTCAGCTGATAACTTAATCTGTACAAGTTTCCCAATATTGCGAGCAGTCTCATATTCTGAATCGTTATCATATTAAATCGACTTGTAGTTAGTTTGTGATGTTATTGCGATTAAGTATTTAAGCAAGTTAGGGTATAGTATATAGATATAGATAGGGGACCTATTGACAAAATTGTGACATTCATTTTCAAATTGACGAACACAATGTTTTGTCAATTATTTCGTTTAAAAAAATAAGTTCAGACAAACGATTAATTAGAAAATAATTTAAAAAACATAGATGCTACTAACTAGAGTATTTTATTGCTACAAAATACCCATTGAATGCTAGATGGAGCGTTCATTTGTCATATTTAGGGTTCGTCTATAACACAACTATACTAAATGGTGTCCGTTTTTTATCAATTCAATGGAAACAAATACGAACCATCAGATCAACTGATATTGATGATGTTTTCATTTGATTAGTCACACCCCATGTCTAAACGTTTCCTGATTACTATCTCAGTTTATTATTGGGCTTATTTGAATAATTTTGTCATCTATCTTTTGGAAAGCCACTGGCATTTAACGGAGAATCTAATAAGGAATATTGTTATCATCATGGCGTAATTAGAACTTGATGAATTATATTTACAGCCCTTTTTTAAAGTTTCAGTTACGTTTTGCGATGGTAAACGATAGCGTGTTTTCCCATTTGAGAATCACTATCACCATCTGAGAATCTTAGTTTATGTTATTTTCCAGTTTCATTGTGATATGCTCAATTATTTTTACAGGAGCGTTATTTGCATACATCAATTTTCCTAAATCTTATCAAAAGGACAAAGGTTTTATCATTATCACACTTTTTTGTCATTTACATATTGGCAAGACTATCGTAACTGGTTTTGAAGCATCGACGTTATCACTGAAACAAAACGCACAAACGTGATGACGTCACCAGAATTTCAATGACAGGCCATTGCCCTCTTCACCTCACCTACCTCGTAATACAGACACAAGTAGCTGACATTATTAAAACGGAACTTGCAAAGTTTCTTGCCAAATAAAAAGGTGGGGGGTGCATAAAATAACAATAAGGGAGTCATCAAGGAACTTTAGCGAGGGAATCACGTACATGGTGCGTATGTGAAAACATTCCCATCGTTTGCCGTGAACCAGATTGAAAGATACTATGGCGAGGAAAGGAAGCTTTGAAAAGATACTTCAAGAATAGAAAGAATGAACGCTTTAGAAAATTGGAATTGAATGCTGAAGAATTTGAATTAACTGACTTTATATCTTGAAAAAAGATGTATCAATACTTTTATGCTTGTCAGTTAGGTTGGTCAGTTTTTACAGTCATGTCACTTATAAATTTATATCCTTACGGTAGAGTTGAAATGAAAGAGTGAAAACTGAGAAATTAAAGATGAAAGCGCTTTTTATAAATATAATACAGTCGGCAGCATACAAAACGATATATTTTTATTGCAAAATGTCCTGTGTGTGTGAGCAGTAAGATGTGAGTATCAACGTACTTGTTAGAAATAGTGATCTTGATAAGTTATACCTAATTACTAATATCTCAACAAAACTTTTCATTTGTGATGACTTTTAGTGCTTAATATCAAAATAAACAGCCAAGCACCGTGTTTAAAATTCCTGGATATATCTAACACTCCGAGTGAAAACACCCTCAATATTCGACGGTGTTTCGTAATCCATGGGATTCTCAAGTAAAATACTCCTCTAGGGTGCTTTAAACTCAAGAGATGGTGTATAGCAAGTATGCACTCAACTTCCTTTACGCGTTAAACTGTGTGTGTGGTGCCAAGTTATTAGTGATTAACGTTTGCAAGTTTGAAGTTGCCTTTTGTCACATACATGTACCTACTAATATGTATATCAGTCAATGTTTTGTTCAGTATAAGTTTACAATGTTTAAAAAAGGAAAATTAATAAATAAATATTTAAAAAGTTTAATATTCTAGGTTTATCTTTCATTTTGTTACTTATTAAAATAGACTGCTGGCTTATTGACATTATCATAAATCCAGCTTTTTGATGACTAGAACTTCACAGTTTTTTCCGTATGTTGTGTAGAACAATAGTAGATTGTTATTCAAGGGACGAAAGTGACTATTTCACTCGAAAAGTTTGCTCGAGAGTGGAATGGGTGCTTTCACCCGAGATAAACATACTATTTTTCATTTCGACTGTGAGGAAAGTATCGATAGAATATCGATAGACTATCAATAGTTGCGGCAAAAGCAAGAGTATCGATAAAATACCGATAGTGTCGATAGATTATCGATAGTTGAGGCAAAAGCAAAAGTATCGATAAAATATCGATAGTATAGATAGACTATCGAAAGTTAAGCCAAAAGCAATATATCGATAGAATATCGATCGATAGTATCGATAGACTATCGATAGTTGAGGCAAAAGCAATAGTATCGATAAAATATAGATAGTATCGATAGACTATCGATAGTTGAGGCAAAAGCAAAAGTATCGATAAAATATCGATAGTATCGATAGACTATCGATAGTTGAGGCAAATCAATAGTATCGATAGACTATCGATAGTTGAGGCAAAAGCAGTAGTATCGATTGACTATCGATAGTCTAGGCAAAAGCAATAGTATCGATAGACTATCGATAGTATCGATAGTGGCCTTTTATTGAATAGTAGGAGTATAAAGTAGGAGGGAAAAGCTATTTCACACCCGGCTATCTACACATGAAAGTTCAACTTTCCGAACAGGTGAGATGAAAAGTATTTTGCTGAAATTTCGGTATTTTCCTAATATGAAAATGGCCACAGTTTTTTTATCATAGTACCTAATCACAATAAAACTTGTCCCTGAATTTAAATGTTGGATTTACGTTTTCAGGAGGTGAACTGAAGGGCGGAAAACAGATGAAGATGGAAGAGACTGAACTAGTGAGAGAGACAAACAAGTGTTAAGCTAATTGGATGATGATTTACAATTACGAATATGTCTATATATTAATTACATAAAAAGCCCACTGGTCAGAGATAATCTACGTAAACGCGATACCACATAGCCGACAGAACAACCTATTTGGATAATAGCTGCATACGGACAGACGGACGGACAACCGATCAATTTTGTTCTGAACTTTGGAACTAGTATTGGTACTGAATTTTTGTTTGTCTACTTGGCGTAGATAGATTAGCGGTCCTGAACCGCCTCACAACTTGGTTGCAGGGTGGATACTACCACAGAATAAATAATAGTACAAGTACTCGTACTACCTACTATTGTTTAAATTAAAATCTAAGAAAAAATTCTACGGGTATATCTGTCATCATCACACCATTCAACTAATTGCATTTTGTTAGGATTTAATTAACACAATTCAGGAATTGTGGATTATGTGGGTTCTGCTTATTACTATTTTACAATTAAAATATATTGTTCTAACGCATAAAGTTCTATAACACATTAACTATAAGTGGAAACTTGTAAATGGCCTTACTCTTCTACTGTACTAAATATTCAATTTCTAGCTATAAGATTCTCGAAAACTGTTAAATAAAATAATATAAGATACACAGTATTATTATGACCTTATTTGCAAATAATACAACAAACATTCATTACTAAAGAGAAGCAATCATTAATTTATTGTTTTGTTATATTTCTCAAGCCCGCGTGGTGGAGTATGGCTCGTACCTCCTCATAAATGAGGTAAAGCCTTTGCCGAGTAGCGGGATCTATATAGGCTAACTTTACTTTATTAACTTTTTATAATTCTCAAAAGCGTTTTCGATAAAAGCTTCTAGACAGCAAAAATTTTAGGACATGTTAAACAATCATATTTTAACTATTTACCTTAACTTTCCTCAGAAATCACTGTGTCAATAGGTGAAAACCGTATGAAAATACGTTCCACAGTTTTTGAGATCATCGCTAACATATTTTATTTTATAATATAACGCTGTTTCATAGTTATTTCCAGCCCAAGAGATTTACTTTCTCTTTCAGCTTAATGGCTGCTCATATAAACGAGTGCACTCAAATATCGCATTCCTACCGAATGATACTAGCCACATGGCCGCCAGATACTAACGCAAATATCATTACATCGCTCACAACTCCTGCCTGCCTGGTATCTGGAGTTATAAGTTATTCTGAAGTATTTATTTTCTTTATGGCTATACTAATGTGCACTCGATGGTTACTCACCTTTATACATTTGATGGTTGTAAAGGAATAAGCTGCTTTCAAATCAGGTTTATTTTCAGTGTCGATATGTATAGGTAAATAAATAAAATGCTTTATTGACAATTTACACGAATGGTACAGTATACCACAATTTTAAAAGATTTTTGTACCATTGACGTCAGAAAGTGTGATACAAAGTAAGTAAGTACATTCTTTAGACGAAGGCAAATGAGGGCAAAAATTCCTGAAACGTTATTATTAATAATTATTATTGAAGTCTAATATTTATCGTTTTAAGTTACTAAATAGTTACAAGATCGCTTATTTTTTTTTTAGAATGTAAATCATATTTCATAAGATTTTCATTCAATTAAATGCAACCCTTGTTTAATAAAGCAGGGGCAAGTAATACTACTATTGAATCACTCAAGTTCGTACCATTTCGTCCTCTCTCCAAACCCTTAACCGCTATCAAAATTTCTCTCCTAATATAGAACTTACTAATACCACTTCAAACTATCCTTAATCTCTTCACACATGGACTAAGCCCCATAGGATCTGAAGCCTTATTCCGATGTCCGTATATTCGAATGTAGCCATCTCTGTCACACATGCCAGGCCAACCGCCCGTGAGCGTGATGGTTAGATCTGAAAATACAGTAGTCTTCAAGTAGAGCTTCTGATGCATGGAATTACGTCTAGGCATAGATGTCTTGATATAGCAGTGGTATGTATAGCGGATCACGCGCGGCGGCTACCGTGAAACGAGATTACGCGTCCGGGAATCGAATCTAGGCCTGTTTGCGGGCTCTGATTCTGGGCTTAGAACGTATAGAGATGCTCATCCTATTAGACGAGATTTGATACAGTTAGGCCCACTTGCGTACATCCGGATTAGCTATTCCGGACTTTCCAAAGCCTATTATCTAAGTTTAAAGCCTACTTGCAAGTCTCGATTAGCTAATTCGGAAGGTCCACTTGAGTCAGTACCGATTAGCTAATTTGGACTGGCGCAAATGAGGGACGAGACAGAGACGTCGATTATATTTAATCTATGATTAAGTCTCGTTATGTCACTTTCTTTTGTCAATGAATTGAAAAAGGACGGTATGAGACTTATTGAGTAATTAACTTTCCAACGATAGTTACAATTTTAAACCATTATAAATTAAGCGCAGTCCCAAGTCGTATCTTAAATCACAGACTGGCATTAACGGTGTTATTAAAAAAATAGACCAGTGGCCCTAGCATGAGCCAAACAACATATCATTATCGCAGCCGTTAATCGTATTTTGACAGCGTTATATCATTTGTCTACCGCTGCTAACATGTCATGCCAGGTTTAAACTATGTCTAAATATTAGCCATCAATAGATAAATGAATGACACATTCATGACATAACCTAATAGAGAAACGCTTTTCTAATTGGCTAGCTAATAGCTTAGTCCTGGCTTAAACCTGGTACTAAGTTTTTGGAATAACGGGGTAAATGTCCTACAGCTATTTACATAGGGAGTTCTAGTAAGTATTATATTTGTTTCTTACGTTTACGCGAATTGTTGAACTCATTAAAACACAATTTTACGGATTACTTCGCGATTTATTTACATTTTATTTTAAACCTGACGTTTCGAACACTTTACAGCGATCGTGGTCACAGGGAGACTAAGGTATTATTTGTCATTACAAAGTTTTGAAAAATTTTAACTACCGTCACTCAATAATATTAATTTACGTTCCTATTTACGCAGAAAGAGCTAACCGTGTCTTGAGATCTTGCAGTGCTAGGTGTTGCTTTGGTTTTTGCTAGAATAGGATCCCATGCCGGTGGAACTTTCCAACCATCTTCTCTATTGAAATTTGGATGTTTTTTAATTTCAATGGCTTCACGTAGCATTCGAGGAATAAAACGTCGTTCTTTTGCAAGTATTTTAGGTTGGTCAAAACGAATGAAGTGGTTGGGTTTGTCTAAGGCATGTTCACACACTGCAGATTTCGTGTTCCGTCTATGTTTTACGTCAGCTATGTGTTCTTTTATCCGCAAGTATTGTAAGATATTGCGCCTTCTTGCAATGTTGTAGATACGAATACCATCGATTCAATTTCGCGTAAAGGAGAATAACCACACACAGATAGACAGGCTCCAGAATCGGTGCCCCTTTATATTAAATTTTCGATAACGCGACTTCAAAGCGAGATAGTGCATCTGGCATTCGTTCCAATCCTCCTTGCAAGGCTTAACGTATTAGGGATCGTATTGGAATGTTTGGAACTGGGAGACAACCCTTTTGTGTACGAAAATTCGAAAATAGCAGATGCTGTAAAAAATAAGTAACAACAAAAATGATTGTCATGGGTTTAACAAAAAACTGAAAATTATAAACAGTGAGTTTTATCTTAACCAAAGATTAGACATAAAGTTCTAAGGCCCAAGTTCACCATTTTTTTAACAGCCAGTAAACATTGCTTGAAGGGTAATTTGACCGAATTCCCATTAGAATATCTCAAGTGAAGCTAAATCAGTTGATGAAAAATTAAGACCCGAGTTTACCAATTTTTGAATTGCCGGAAAATTGAAATTGACAGTTAACTTGACAGAAATCCAATTCAAAATATGACAAATAATGCTAAATTCGCTGATTAAAAATTAAACATATTGTGTTGATTAACTCCAGGCTAAGGATCTCGTTCACCAACACATGTTTAATTTTTAAACAGCAGCAAACATGTTTAATTGTTATTTGACATATTTTGTAAATAAATGGGAATTGTGTCAAGTTAACCGACAACTTACGTTTACCGGCTGTTTAAAAGTTGGTGCACTCGAATCTAAGTCGATAAAAGTAGAGCTAGCAAGAAGGTTGTCGTGTATAAAGGATTGGAATTTGATAGCTGTCATTTCAGAAATCGTTGAATCGAAGCAAATGGTCCCCTAATTTTCATGTTTTTTCAAGGATTGTCCGAGTCTATCTTGTTCAATAGTGAAAGGGCAGCCCTTGACGTATTTTGAGAGATGAACGATTATTTATTTATTATTATTTATCGCGTCACATGACTACGCTACAGCGTACGCAATTTTAGTATAAAGTGCAAGTCGGATACGCTCACTGACCGACGACAATACCGACCTGACGATAATACGAGTACGCTGGATTGCATACTGTCAACCTAAAAATGAAGCCATTTGATTACCGCTATTTTGGCGCTGACGGCTGTAGTGAGCATGGTGGGTGACCGTCTACGGAACTTATAAGAAATAACATAAACATAAGCAAGTTACTCTATTTTAGTTCCCTAGACACTCGGATGGGTGCTTTTATTCTGCATTAGAATTACTGTCATTTTTTAGAGAATGTTTAGTCCAGCGTACTTGTATTATAGAGGTCAGTGGATACGCTACATACTATAGGCTAGCAGCTAGACGGTATATTTACGCTACACGCTAGCTAGACAGTCCGATTCTCCGTAAAAACTGCAGTGCGATCCATTAGCGTAATAGATAGGCGCGACTTGGCCGTCTAAAACGGATTGTACCAAAATTGTAGTCAAGTAAAAGTAAAGTCAGCCTATTAGATCCCACTGCTGGGAAAAGGCCTCACCTCAATTATGAGGAGGAACAAGCCATACTCCACCACGCGGGCTCAGTGCGGATTGGTGGAGGGGTTTCTGTAAGGCAAGTGACAAACCTTACTGTCAGATGTTATCAAGCCGCCCTAGGGCCTCTGACTAGGCCTAACGACTATTACCAACAGATATTAGCCGGGACCAACTGCTTTACGTGCCTTCCGAAGCACGGAGATGCTTGTCATGGTCGTCACTTTAATGGTCGGAATGGTCACCCATCCAATCACGACCGCGCCGTGGGTTGCATAACTTTTGGTATCACAACCAAAGCGCTACCGCCACTGCGCCACAAGCACCTCAACCACCAAAATTGTATGTTTATTTCACTGAACATAGGGAGATGTGTTTTGAATCAAGTGCATATTCGTCCCAAGGACGGTCTGTTTGTCACCAAGCTGTAAGTATCTTATGAACCGTGATAGCTATAATTGAATGAGGTTCCTATACAACAAACGTGTTTTATTTTTGAATTTTATTGCTCTATATGAATAGCGGAAACAGGTAGACGCTTAAAATAGTCACAGAATATGTGGATGTAATCATCTTTAAAGAGAAATAATAAGTAAAACAATATTTAAGGGCTCCCATACAACAAACGTGTTTTTTTGCCGTTTTTAAAACTAAAAAAGGTTATAAATATATAGCGTCTAATTTTTTATACATAATGATACAGACCTTCCGTGCGCGAGTCCGACTCGCACTTGGCCAGTTTTTATACATATGTCGTGGGAGGCGTGTGAGGAATCATTGTCAGGTGGCTCATACAAGGCGGTACGAGTATACTCGAAATTAATAGTCCGGTTGGTTAGTTAATACAGCCGCCTATTTTTAGTATCATAAACAAATAGACACAAAATAACTAAAGATTACATGGATGGCTTGGATGGCATGGATTACAATCGAGAAACGCAGCAAGTTCGATACAGCGACGCAACAGCCAAAACACAACCGTTCGTGTCGGCACTCCGCTCAGTGATAGACTGCCCAGTGTTTTTACTTTCCCATCGAAGGAAACGTTAAAACGACGGAAACAAGTGCTGCCATCGTTGTATCGACCATGCTAAGTAAACTACTTGGCGTTTTTCGACTAAACTCAATAGATGGCGCTAGATTGACGTAATTGTATCAAACGATTTCCGAACGAAGCTCAATGGTTAAACAAGTAATCCGAATGACTTCTGTCATCGCGTTCTGATAGCTTGAACCTTCAAAATGAACAGTGCCAACGGCCTTATTCTCTGACACATATATGTATTAAAGTATCTAAATCCAACCGATTGCCAACACCAACGAACACCTCGTTATCCCCAAACAGCCACAGTTTCCTAACGCCTCTTAACCGCTAATAAGTGCTATTAGCCGAATTAAAGCATCAATCTTAGACCACGCACGCGTTCCACGTTCACGTCTTTGAGGACACAGTGTAGGAGAATGCGGTGGGTCAAACGCGATATACATATTACATAGTCACTTCGCTAGTCCAACGTCCCAAATTGGATCTTGATTTTCAACGCCGGAAAATGTCGCTCTTTCAGATTCTGTTAATTTCTCAAATGTAAGGGCACAATCAAATTCACGCCGCATCCGAGCGCTTCTCTCTCACTCCGGTTTTCAAGGGTTCGCCATCTCTGAGGTCCTGGGTTTGATCTCCTGTCAGGTCAATATAGAAATTCTCATTTTTTTATTTTGTTTCAGGTCTGGGTTTTGTTATACCGTTGTTTCAGATTTCCGTCTGAGCAATGTATGTGAAGTTGTCCAATATAAAAAAAAAAAACAATCGGACCGAAGTGATGAGTTAGAGCCCTTGTTAACGATACGGTTTGAATATGGTCCGTCGGGCTGGATACAAGTGATTTTTAACCTAGGAGTTCACATTAGTTCTTATTCTTACAATGAAGCTAAGAAATTGAATATTTGTAGGTATTCTGAAATAGCACACGTTGATATTTCAGCATTATTGTTCCCTATCTGGACCAATTCTAACAACAGGCTTATTGAACGTAAACTTCTTTAAATATCTTAAAGGATCTTAGAAACTGGTTAGTTCTCAGTTCATTGTATTATGTTCAATAGTTCAAAACTCTTCTTTATTTCTCCATTTTCTTTCAAAATTTTAAGAACACGGATTGCCGATGCCAATTAAAAGGGACCAAGCAGGAAAGTAGAAAAAAAAAGATATTTCATTGAATTTCGTTAAAACTTGCAAACAAATTGCTTAAGTTATAATAATAATTAAAAGAAGAGATTGTTCTCAAAATTTTAAAACAGTACATACAGCACTATACAGCAGCTTCTTCTATCTCTTTTATGCTACAACCTCAGGTGAAAGTCCGTGTTGCCCGCAACATAAATTAACGAGCGCGCAATAACGTCATTGTTGCCGCGACGTTGGCCGGGAAGCGGGAAGACTCCCTTCCCAACCCCGGGAATTAATTTAGTAATGCAATAATAATTGCGATTATGGCCAATAAAGGTGCCTGTTTCCGGGAAAACGTCTTAATGATACGCCTTTTTGGGCTACTCTGAAATAAATAATAAAAAAAAGTGTATCGTATTATTCGGTAATATTTAACTTTTACGAATAGTAAAACTTGGTACAGTAAAATTAAGAAAAAAAATTACTTAGGTAGTAATATTAAGTAAGTAAATGGCAAAGGTTTCGCAAAAATTTCACAAAAAGAGTTTGTCAATTATTAATAATAATGTCCGGCCCGGAGACAGCGGCCTATCTCAACAAAGATTAGGCAACTGCGCGGGACAGACATTATAGTGCACAAGTGTGTGCGCAATACACAGGTGCACTCTCCGTTCCTTCACTTTCATAATTCGATGAGACGGCAGTCCGACATGGCCGTAAAGAGATCAGGGGCAGGACCAACGGCTTAACGTGCTTTTCAAGGCACGGGGTGGTAGTGTTTTTCAATTACTAAAACAAAACTAAGAAAATATGTTTAAAAATATCTTGGTTATCACTATTTCTTTGATAAGAAATAAGCACAATTCAAATAAATTCCAAAATATCTATCTGATTTTACCCCAAAAAATGCAACCTTTTGTGCCAGCATCAGCGAAGTTTAATGAAAGCCTCTTTTGTTGGCTGACATTATCGCCTTTGCTTTGTCTGTGGGTTGTCAAATTTGGCGGGAAAATGCCAACTTGGCGGCGTGTTGTGTAAAAAGAATTTCAATGTAATAAGGGTCGAATGTTTGATAAAAATTACAGGTTGACAACTAGGTATATCAAATACTCTTGCGTACTGCTTTTAGATAAGCTATAGTAGGATTTATTGTCAAAACCCAGCCAGAAAATCAGTTCGAAAGTACCAACGGTTATGATATGATATTTTTTTTCATCTACTAGCATTAAAATTAAACGAGTATTCCGCCTGCAGCTGTTTTTGAGAGTAGGTATTGAAGACGCTTTGTAACTATTTACACGCCAAAATAAAACATCTTGACAAAAGGTAAATGAGGAAAATTTTTATTTACGATTTATTTACTTTTACGAACCATCTTATTATTACTTAAAAAAAATTGAGTTATCAATAAAGTGTAGTGGCGAATGGCGGCGTAAAAACAATTTTCAATTATCGACATTGAGACAGAAAAATACAATTTTTCCGGATTTTTCTACAACGCCAATAGCCGAATGGAATATGAGTAAACAAATTAATACCGGGTGTATAGCTGATGGATGAATCTGTAAAACCGGTTTTGTCCGGTTCGGCTTTGTTCCGGGTAATCCGGCCGTACAATACAACACGGACCGACGAACACCGGTATTTGTATCGATATAAGTGATCTATTAATGAGATAATTTAAAGTACTCATAATATCAAAAACGCATTTGAACTTGAACTTATAACACAAGCCAGACGAGAGAAGTAGGTAGGTTAAGACCTGAGTTCACCAACTTTTGCAACAAGCCAGTGAACATTGATTGACGAATAATTTGACAGAATTCTCAAACAAAATATAACAAATAATCTCAATATATAAAAAAATCATCCCTTTTTCCTTGGTCACGCCATCACGCGTGAATGGCTGGACCAATTTTACTAATTATTTTTTTGTTTTGTATGTTATTGTCAGGAGAGGGTTTTTAAATGAAAAAAAAACTAAAAAATTGCACGGAAAATTAGAAAATTTAAAAATACTTAACCACCATATAATTTTTTTTCTAATCAAACCGCGCTTTGAACAATATAAACTTTTTTAATGTAACCTCATAACGTTTTACTTAAAATTGACAGAGTGCTATATCTCAGATCTATATCGTCAGAGGGTGTAAAAATAAATAAATACCGGGACAGAAAAACGACTGTCGGGTCAGCTAGTGCTAAATAAGGTTGATTAAAAATTAAACGTGTTGGTGAACTCCAGGCTTATAGTTTTCCAACACAGCGGATTTCCAGGTGAGATAGCAACATTTCTGAGGTAACGGGTTCAATCCCCGGTCGGAGCAAAATAGAAATCCATATTTTCTATATGGTCTCGGGTCTGGGAGTTGTGATAGTTTTTTTTTATTTGCATAAAACAATGCTTTAGCTACTTACGAGTATATCGGAACTGAGCAATGTATGTTTACTTCTTAAGAACCAGTGGATGTATGGTAAATGGTTAAATAAAACATTAAATAACCATTGAATTAATTAAAACCAAACAAAAGTGGCAGCCAAAGCAAATCTTTTTATTTAAACGCAGATAAAAACACGTTCAGAAACAGCGAAACTTTAATCAAAATTAAACATTTGTCTGGAAAAATGTTGAAACAAAACGCGTGCGAATCGATGAAAAAGTGAAAAAGTGGAAAGCTAGCAAACTCGCTAACAGTTTGTGCGACGATCCGCCGACTGATCCGTACAATTTTTACCAGTCCGGGCGGTTTATTTGCACCGATGTGTACGGACTACTGAACTTCCTATGGTTGACCAAAACCTCACTGCCGCACTCAGACGTCAATTAAATTAAATCTATAATTAAGTCTAGTTCTGTCACTTTTTTGTCAGTAAAATAGAAAAGGACGGCATGAGACTTAATGAAGGATTAACTTTAATTTATGTCTCTGAGTACGACAGTAAGTCTAAAACCTAGATAGTGCTGATTATTTAGTACTAGCTGTTGCCTTCGTACGCCCACGCGTACGAAGTATAAAAAAATATTTTATGGAGTCCACACTCCATGATACAAAATATTTTATACTTCGCCATCCAGCTATCATGATCTCTTAGTCTACCATGTCGTAAGGAGATGAGAGGAATTAAAAACCAAGGTCAATGGGCACTTTACTTTTGATAGGTACTATCACCTCGCCATCCTCCTCTGGTAAGAAAATTTCGCATGGCAGTGACACCGACTCCAAAACTAAATTTTGGCGGATATCGTTCTTAGTAAAAGTTAAAAGGAATGTTTTGTACTTTTTAGTTTACTTTATTGAAGGCAGTTTTATTCGTTTGTAATAAAATATATGAAAGTTTAGGTTTTAGTGTTCAGAAAAAGTCAGACTCAAACTTCCCTACCACAATAGATGGATGTGGTTTATTTAGCATGTATTTTTTATTGTTTCTGTGGTGTCCCTAGCCTACTCAAGGGTCGGTTTGTAAGTTACTACTATCGTAAAGTAAGTAGGTAAGACTATTTAGATTTCAACAAACTGTCTGTGGTGAAAGTATCCACGAAATACTTTGCGTTAAGGTCAGCACCATCAAATTATGACTCCTGAATGTTAACGCTTAAATACCTAAATTAATGCTGTAGCATATAAGGTATACATGCCTATAAAATCTGAAGGATTCTCTCGATTTCTCCAGGTTTCCGTCACCAGATCGTAACTTGGAGACAGTAGGATTACACTGGGAGTTTGAAAATCAGTCTGAAGTAATTTAGCAGATCAATTTTACTAACATAGTTTATAAGCAAATTTTTACACACCAATATGGATTTATGGTCCAAAATAAAAGATTTTTAATTTAATTTAATTGCTCCAGACCTGCAATTTGTGTAAGTCAATAGAAAATGCTCATCACGCTGAACAATGTTCCCTAGGGCGCTCTATTCATATCTCTTATAGTTGAGCTGAGCTGCTAGGGTTCTATATCAGTTGCTCAAGAACTTCAATTTGTGTACGTCAATAGAAAATGCTCATTACGCTCCACAATGTTCCCTAAGGCGCTCTATTTATGTCTCTTATAGTTAAACTGAGCTGCTAGGGTTCTATATCAGTTGCTCCAGAACTTCAATTTGTGTTCGTCAATAGAAAGTGCTCATTACGCTGAACAATGTTCCCTAAGGCGCTCTATTTATATCTCTTATAGTTGAGCCGAGCTGCTAGGGTTCTATATCAGTTGCTCCAGACCTTCAATTTGTGTACGTCAATAGAAAATGGTTATCACGCTGAACAGTTTTCTCTAAGGCGCTCTATTTTATATCTCTTATAGTTGAGCTGAACTGCTAGGGTCCCATATCAGTTGCTCCACACCTTCAATTTGTGTACGTCAATAGAAAATGCTCATCACGCTTACTAACTTTTCTTAAGGCGCTGCTTTCATATCTCTCTTAGTTTAAGTGTACTGCTAAGGTTCCACGTCAGGTACTTCGATCTTCATAATAAGTTATAGCCTAGTATTTGCCCAGACTCAATAGCTACATAATAAAAAAAGTTTTATTCAAATCCGTTCAGTAGTTTCATAGATTAGCGTGTACAAACAGACAAACAGACAAACAGACAAAAAAAATTAAAGTTGTAGATTCCTATTCTGTACTCAATGTACAGACGCATCGGTTTTACAGTTTTATTATAGTATAGATTTATTGTTTCTGACTGCCTCGTTGGTCTAGTGGTCAGCACGCTGGGTGCTATCCACGAGGTCCCGGGTTCATATCCCAGGTCGGGCCGAGAGTGTTTGGGTTTTTCTGTCTGTAAAATAACTCAGACACAGCTCCGGAGTCAGGAAGTTGGTGGTGTCTGTTGGGATAGGCCGCTGTAGCCGAAATTCGGCTAGGAAGACATTATTTCTTGTTTTAACAAATTTTGTTTAGGAGTGGAAGAAGAGGGAAGAGGCCTACATGCAAACTAAGCTAAGGGGCCACCACGATGATGATGATGACTTTTTCTGTAGTATCTTTAGTTTATCCGATGCAGGTGGGCAATTAACTGAGGGTCCAATTTTACAGCCCCGAATTCGCTTATTTCATTTTTACAAAATCGGGTTTTAAATTATAATATATTTTCAGAGTTTTAACGAGAGGGCTCGCAGATCACTCGCATTTATAAATATGATTATTTTATAAATGCAAAAAATGTACTGCCTGTCAGTCATTTGGTTTTACATGTTATTTTGCAAACCAATTGCAATAACATAGGAATACAAAATCCACACAATGTACCTATAGTTCAGTGAATAAAGACTAAAAAGAAGGGCGTTAGCTTAAAAATGAATAATGCACAATTCCCCACCTTATGTTCTCGAGACCACTTATTAGTCAAATCCATTGTTTGAAAACTAATGGTTAAACAATTTTAGTTCCTGCCATCCCTATTAGTCTACTTACTCGGCCGCAAGTCAGCCTATGCATGTTGAACTTCAGACCGCCTCTAATTCCTGCGTAATAAAATAGGATTTCGTAGTTTAAATGTAAAATTTGACGTGCCAACTGTACACTTCGCAGCCGCAAGCGGTCGGTTGAACAATTGTTTTGGGTAAATTACACTGCGTGCCAAAATAATTGGCGCCATACGAGTACGTCTAATCAATTATGTATAGTACAGGTTGGTAAAGTCAATGCAATAAAGTTCAAAATTGGATATGCTGACTATACAGATCTATGTATTATTCGTTTTGTTTAAATTGATCGCGAGTTAGAATGGACATTCAGAATTTCGGATCAAGCAAATAATTGCATTTGACAGTCATTCGATTTATTATGGATTGGTCAAACATATTGTTCGATGTCATAGTGCAAGCAAACAGTCACTGTTTACTACTGTAGTCAATTAGGTACCATGCACACCTTATTATATACTAATATCTCGAAACGATCATAAAGTGAAAAATAGAAGGGAAAAACCCAGAAGACTTTTCATGGACCAAGTGAAGGAAAAGTTAGGCGTCGTGTCGTATCAGGAGGTCAAGAGAATAACGGAGGGTAGGGAAAGATGATAGGTAAAAAAGGCTAAATTTAAAGCCTGTTATATCACGATTCCTGTCACAAGGTGATATACCTACAAGGAAAATGTGGTGATCATATGTGTATTATCTCTTAACCACATACGTATGTATGTAACGAAATAAAAGTGAACGAGGATCTTGCTTTTAACGGAAGCTAAGATAATGACAATTTTGCATAGTTTTTATAGTGTCAAAGAGTTCCTATATTGTAAGACAAGTTAGTTGTAATTAGATGAGGTGCTTGTGGCGCAGTGGCGGCAGCGCTTTGGTAGTGATACCAAAAGTTAAGCAACCCACGGCGCGGTCGTGATTGGATGGGTGACCATTCCGACCATTTAAGTGACGTCCATGACAAGCATCTCCGTGCTTCGGAAGGCACGTTAAGCAGTTGGTCCCGGCTAATATCTGTGGTATTATTCGTTAAGCCTAGTCAGAGGCCCTAGGGCGGCTTGATAACTTCTGACAGTAAGGTTTGTCACTTGCCTTACATACACCCCTCCACCAATCCGCACTGAGCCCGCGTGGTGAAGTATGGCTCGTTCCTCCTCATAGTTGAGGTGAGGCCTTTTCCCAGCAGTGGGATCTAATAGGCTGACTTATAGTTGTAATTATTAACCTAATAAATGTTAAAAGTTGCACGTGTGCATGCAGGCTGAATACATTTACGAAGGTAAACTTTAATACCTTAAAATCACATTATGTATTTCGGCAAATAAACTTTCTGACTTCTGATGGAAAAAACTCCACCGATAAGATAAATAACTCGTAAATAGGATGATGATGATAATTCCATATTCACTCTACCATTTCACGTGATGCAGTAACTTATATTATCCACGCAACACCCAAGTTACAAGAATATTTGATTCAAAATAAACTGACCAATCCAAAATAAACCAACAAGTAATTAAATTGCACTACAGCTAGACAAAAGCCATTTAAGTTAAACGAATCAACATCACCGCACAAAGCACCTTAATCTATGGATAACTTAAACTTGAGCTGAGCGCACAGAGCTGAGCTAATAAAGCTCGCTCGAGACAGACGCAGTCGCGGGCCACGGCGAGCACCTGCGCCCCTGCGATAATGAAACTAAAATGCTAGAATCTTGGGGAACTAAGAAAATACGATGTGGCAACACCAACGATAGTGTTATAAACGACACGAGCACCATCTATTGTAAAAAAATACTTTTTAGATGGCACATCAGATGTTTGAGGAAATGGAAAAGTTAAAGGTTGCCTAGCAGTGGAATAGAAACACCTATGAAAAAACAGAAGCCAATGTTTATAGAATTAAGAAATAAAAAATAAATTAATGTATTTTCTATTCTATTTGAGTGTCGCGTGGAATTTAAAAATGTTCAAAATATTTAAGTTAGTTCAAGTTTTATGAAGCTCATCGTATCATCATATTTTACGGAATTCATTTAACAAGGTGTATGACTATTAATCCGAGATAAAAGGTACGATTTGAAACTACTTACACATCTGACCCTTATCGTTTAAAGTAACCTAGGTTTTTAATAGTAACTGCGTGAAAACATACTTATCGGTATTTCGAGACGGATTCTTTCATAAAAATTGGTCCTGTGATCCGGATTTCAGCGACATATGGTTTTTAGAGCTGGCACGTGTTGTTATAGTCCCTCGTAAAAACGTGTTGAACAAGAAAGTAGGGTTAAGACCGTAACTAAATTCTTACGACTTTAATAGGTTAGCCCGAAAATTGTATTGAGAAGGAGCTCTAAATATATACCATATACCATTTTAATTTTATTTATCGCAATAATAATACACGAATTTATGCAAATTAAAAAGATTTAAGGTCCTAAAACTCTATTGATTTAAATTAATAAACAAAGACAAATAATACGCTTTTAAAAACTTTACCAAAAAAATTAAGAGAAAATGAAATAATTTAACAAACATCGATCAGTAACTGGGTCCAATATCTTGTAAATAAGTTAATTAAAATCTGGTTAAAATTAAAGAAATCACTACCAGTTTAAATACTCTTTTAATTAGCTATCTTATAAACAAACAAATCAACTTTAATTTCACTTTCAGAGCTGCATGTTTTCAGCGAAGAGACGGGATTTTGAGGATTAAATTTTCTTACCCGCTGAATACAGTTACGATAGCTCCGGGATTCAAAACTAGAGAATAATTCCGTAATGTTTCCGTCTACGGTATCAATTAATTATATCTTTCGTTGCCAAAAGGAAGTTTTGACGAGAAACTATGGTTTCTTTTGGAAATTCTGTGAAATGGGACTTTATCTATTCTTCCTTGATTCTCTTTCTTTTTTAGAGCATTTTCTTACGACCATGATGTAAAATGATACGAGTAACTTAATACTAGCAGAGTTTAGACTGTGGCGGTGTAGCTTGAGATGTTTTAAAACTTCATCAAGTCTGGAGTTCATTAACACATGTTGAATTTTTAATCAGACGGTTTAGAATTATTTGAATTATAAGTATTTCCAAAAAAATATAATAATAATAATATTAAGTCGTGAGACGGAAATTGCTGACAAACCGCTACGCAGTTTGGCAATGTTTGTTTAATGTATATGTTATATTTTATTTTTCTAGAATAAACATATTAAAAAATTATAATTATTTCACATATTTCGTACCGTCAATCGAGGTTTACCGGCTGTTCAAAATTTGGTGAACTCAGGTCTATATTTGTTTCAAAAACATTTGGTATAGTAAAAACTTAGAAAATATTAAAGGACTTATCTGTCAACCGACTTAGGTGTTCACCTACACCAAGACTGAAAACATATTTTCATTTAAATTCCACTTTATCCTTTTTCGTCATTCGTTTTCTATTCACACCACTGTCAACAGTCATTTCTTGGGGCGTATTTTTGGCATTTCCTTGTCTCTTGTTTATACCTAATATCCATAAGAATAACGTCACCAAATAACAGTTTGGCATGGCTCATAGACTCGGTGAGTTATTGCGGAGGTTCTGAGTTATTATCGTTTTCCTACGGCTTCATTTCACCCCTTTCGTCTCCTCGGAAGCACTAAATAAGCGAGAGCCTGAAAATAAGCCGCAACTTTGGTATGTTTTGTGCCTCGAATATAATTTTCAGAGTTGCAAAGCCGCTTGTAAACTATGTATACTTATGTTATTATGTTCTTAGAGTAGGGTCATGTATTTTAGTAAGCCACTTTATTGTATTTTTTAGACTCCATTTTGTCCTTATCGTTGTTATTACTCTTATCTATCTATATCAGCTTTTGGGTTCGTCTTCGAACATAGGCCTCCTCTTCAACATTCCACAGACTTCTGTCCCTGACCACCTGCATCCAGTTAATTCCAGCCTGTTGCCGGATGGCGTCTGTCCATCTTTTAAAAGACAGCAATTACCTACATCCTATTTTTGGAAAGCCGATCTCCGTGGCCTGGTGGCACTGGTGTCGCCGTCTTTAAGGTCCCAGGTTCGAACCCAGGTCGGGTCAATATAAAAATCCATATTTTCTATAATTATTGTCTCGACTCTCGGATCTTGGTGTTGCGATACCACCGTTTTTGCTCGTTCTTTAGATCCTTACTTTAAAATCAGTGCGTATGTGATGTTGTCTAATCTTATTCATAGTGAAGACCATACAAGTTCTCATCTACGAGTATTTGTTAATTATCTCAGCAAAACATGTCACATAAGGATGAACGTCGACCGCATTACATCTAAACGGTCATACAAAACGTCCGTGTTATTAACGTCGAGGGTGTATTTTAAATTAATTTCGGCACAGCTCGACTGTATTATCAGGTGCTATGCGAGAGGTATAATTTATCAGCGCACACTTGAATGCTCTCGTGTTAAATTAAACGACATTTTATGGTCGGTGCAAGGTATAAGCGTCGGCGGTTGTGTTAAAAAAAATACTTGTAACTTGGAAAAAGTCAGAAAAAATTCCTTCCCCCCCCCCCCCCCCCCGGCCTCTCACCATTCAGGTCAGACTGTAGGCGGACAGTTTCACACAATTTTGGAAGTAACAGGGCTACTTCCAAAGTTGTGTGAAACCGTCTATAGTGAAGGTCTCTAACCTGTCAAACCCCATACGACCCGCGGGCGGGCCGATAACAATTAATTTTATATTGTGTCTGGAAACATGACACGCGAAGGTATATGTTAGGCAACAACCGATTACCAAAGCAAGAATACTTTCAGAAACTTTGATGTTAAGTAATTAGAAATAATGCGATGGGTAATTCAGATGATTACTTACACTCCATTTAATGTCTTCTCAAAGATTAGGGATTTGTAATTATTTTTATAACTTAAGCAATTATTTTGCAAGTTTTTACGAAATCAAATTGATTTTCGCTCACAAAAATTAATCGACTGTGTCATCCGGTGGGACTCGAACCCACGTCCCTTCGCTATCCGGGCGAGTGCTCTTACCAACTAAGCTACGGAGGACGTTAGTCAGACGACGAATTTTTGTAAGTGCTTGCTACGCCAGTGAGCCGGCGTTCGATTTCATCAATACTTGGGGAATGTACCCGCATGTATCCGATGGAAATATTTTTACAAATATTTAACCATCAGTTAAGATGAAATCAGCTTAACTTATAATTATTTTTATAACTTAAGCAATTATTTTGCAAGTTTTTACGAAATCAAATTGATTTTCGCTAACAAAAATTAATCGACTGTGTCATCCGGTGGGACTCGAACCCACGTCCCTTCGATTTCATCTTAACTGATGGTTAAATATTTGTAAAAATATTTCCATCGGATACATGCGGGTACATTCCCCAAGTATTGATGAAATCGAACGCCGGCTCACTGGCGTAGCAAGCACTTACAAAAATTCGTCGTCTGACTAACGTCCTCCGTAGCTTAGTTGGTAAGAGCACTCGCCCGCATAGCGAAGGGACGTGGGTTCGAGTCCCACCGGATGACACAGTCGATTAATTTTTGTGAGCGAAAATCAATTTGATTAGGGATTTGGTTTTGTCAGTGTAAGCCATAGTTTTTGATATTTTTTAACACTCACAGTGTTCTTTATTATTCGCACACAGGAAGGATTTGAAGGTCGTAGGTTCAAATCCTACCTGTGAGCGAATTTTTGGTTTCTTATTTAAACTTATATAAATAAGAAAGAACACTGTGAGTGTTAAAAAATATCAAAAACTATTGAAAAGCGAAACCGTCATCATTGAAGTTGAATTTATTCTGTAAAGGATAACTACTTGACCCACTGCTGTTGCAAAACAGCTCGGGTAGATGTCGCTGCTGTCACGCATTGACGTAAGACAATAGAGGTGTAAGCCATTTTATTGAAGTGGCAGTGGGCTGGTCATGTCTGTCGCAGAACCGACGGGCGTGGGAGTAGGAAGATTCTCGAATGGAGACCATGTCTCGGGAAACGTAGTGTTGGACGCCCCCCTGCTAGATGGACCGATGACCTAAGGAAGGTGGCCGGTGAGGCTGGATGCGAGAAGCGGAGGCCTATGTCCAGCAGTGGACTGCAATGGCTGATATGAAGCCATTTTAAAAATTGTAAAAATAATTTAATATCCCATCTGAAGTATAATTAGTATGTATAGGACAAATTTAATCTCTAACTATCAAGAGTACTCATAGCTCTATGAATATTTACCTCAGAAGCCGGTGGTTGCTGATGACTTAGTCCTCGGCTCATTTCGCGTCAGTACAAACAAAATTAAATGCAATACGAACTCGACAATGGCGATATAATTAGATGTCATAATTTAACCGAACGGTGTAAAGCGAGCCGCTCTGATGTCTCCATTAAAACGGAGTTTTTATCTTCAGGTTTTATTAAGCGTAAATCATAAAATAATTTGCAGTAAAAAAGTTACTGCTCTTATTTTGTCATCTTCGTGTATATTATTATGATTTTAGGGGAAAATATTTCAAAAATAATATCAAACATCTCTTTGACACTTTTGTCAGATGCGTCATTATTATCCGAAGCAGGAATTCTAAGAAAGAGGTCCAGGGAAAGATTTTTTTCAAATATAATGTTCAGGTATAGGAAAATACAGCCTGATCTATATATTACCCGGTCAATTAGAAAGACACTGCACGCAACATTTAAAATTGACTATCTTTAATATAGAGGTATAGACTATTTGCTTTTATTTGTAATAAGATTTTTGTTCTAACATTTCTATTATTCACAAAAATAACACTATTATAAAATTACCCTTTTGAAAACCTATCTCGTGTTCTTTTCAAACGAACACAAACTTCCAGACTAGGGAATAGTCTCTAGAAAAAGAAAAAACTATACTCCTCCCAAGATGTTTGTAAGCATGAAACTTTTCCACTTCAGCAAGCAACATCTACTATTACTATAGTGCCCTGTCTGTTTCCTAGCCAAGTTCGGTAAAGTAAAGGAATTTTCGGTACAGCCGGCACCGCAAAACGGTAGCTAAAGATGGCTAATTGTAACAAAAATCCTGTCCGACCTTACTGTAACAAAGAAATAATGCGGCATTAAAACCTGAGCACTACACGTGTATTTTTGCCAAAAATATGTGTACTTTTTTAGAGAGCTGTAAGTTCTATTATAAGGGATGAAGGACCATATTTGTTTGTGAGAAGTAGAACACAGGTAGTTACGTTTGCCCAGCTTAGTTTACTATTAAATCTGAGACTCACTGCTAGATAAAATGAAAACCTTTTTATATATATAACCTATTAATAATATAATTCTGGCGGTAATTTTTTCAAGTGCAATAATATATTTAACCTATTAATAAATCAAACTCATATATAAAACGTTAGAGCTCACATCAGGATTATTAAAACTTATTAAAAATCGTAAGTAGCTTATACTTTCACAGTATACCAACATGTATTTTTTTAAAGAGTTATAGTTTTCACTCCAAGAACATTATTAAGACGTTATCTACCATTACATTAACGTTTTTCTTTTTAACGTTTGGTTGCATCAGCTTACTCTTAATATTTTTGACTTTGTTACTATTAGGGTATAAATCGAATTTTAGGGTTTAAATCGAAGTTTGTCTCCAATGCGTTCCAAAACCAATCAGATTTTAATGAAATTTTGATAAGCTGTTCTGGGGACGTGACCGAGAGTTTCTGGCCCAATAAAATCTATACGTGGCATTTTAACGCATGTCAGGTACGAAGTAACTAATAAAAGTAACAGAATTGGTGCAACGGGGCCTTAAATAATATAATATTTACATTCTTACATTATACATTCTGAATGTATGGTACATACTTTAAATAATATATTATTTAAGGCCCCGTTGCACCAATTCAGTTACTTTCATTAGTTACTGAATTGGTGCAACGGCAAATTTAAATAATATATTATTTTGCTTTAGAAATTATTTCTCATCCCCGATATCCGTATGTATAGATGCGGAGTATCCTAATTTGGTTTTATGAGGCCGTCTTAAGGCACGGCTGGCAATGTATGGGGGCAACCTGGCCTGGAAAATACTAGTCTCTAATGGATGTTTACGCGGTTTCGTTCTAAAAGATACAAAAGTGTATGGCCGTCGGTAGACTTTTAAAACTAAAAAATGTAAGTGGATGCATAGTTTAGCCCAGCTGCAGTATAGTATGCAGAATTATTTAGGGAGTAGGTACCTGAGTTGAACAGCTATTGGGCAACCATTTTACTTGAAATACCAAGATTATGAGCTAAATTATAATAATTAAGCTGATTTCATCTTAACTGATGGTTAAATATTTGTAAAAATATTTCCATCGGATACATGCGGGTACATTCCCCAAGTATTGATAAAATCCAACGCCGGCTCACTGGCGTAGCAAGCAACGTAACATAAGATTCTTATGAATTATACATTCTTATAATTCAAGATTTATTATTTCTCAGAAATAACTCGCTAATACATTTTCAGCGTCTCTATTAAAAACTTTAAAGTGAATACACTATTCACAGCCAATGAATAAATACCATTTCATTTATTAAATAAAAAACCGAATTGAATATTGTAATATCCGTTACGGCGTTCGAAGATGATTTTTTTGTTTTAACATCAATAAGTTTCGCTGCGAGCCAATCCAGAGGGCCTATTCCCGTAACTTCCAACACAATAAAATTAAAGATTTATATCAGTCCAAATATTCTTGACTTTGCGTACCTACTTTGAACCTGATACGATTTTTTGATACCAAGTTTAATTATTTATTTATTTAAACTTTATTGCACCAAAAAAGAAAGTACAATTGGCGGACTTAATGCCTTAAGGCATTCTCTACCAGTCAACCGCGTGTTATTCTCTGGTTGTTAACGAAATTTTTACTTATTTTTACTTAGCTTAAAGAGTAGTTCTTCAAAAAATTACTTCTAGCTGTTAAAAAAAATTAAAAATGTTTAAAATCCAAATGACATCGAGGGTGACGAGACAATTTTATTCAAATATTTACCTTATCTATAACTGTACTAAAACTTTATTCTGCTTTTGATCAACATTAAATTAATTGGTCATTCATGATGATTATGATTAAAATCTTATTATGGACGAGAGTACCGTATTTGTCAAATTCAAAATACAATTTGATTCCTTGAAAATACGATTGACATAAATATGGGAATAGGCCCTTAGCACTTATTACAATTTTCCAAGGCACCAACATTGCATTTTAATTTGCATGTTAATGGAGATCCAACGAGATATAATTGCTATAAATTGGAAGGGAAATGATAAAGTGGCGATGTCTTAGGTGAAAGAGTAAGCACAGTGAGCAATGCAAAAGGAGAATATAACATTTTATATACTATACTTAATGAACGTAAAGCATGTATGACTGGTAGATAATATTTCATGACACAATAATTTCACCTTTTGTACAATATTTGGTTGTATAATAAGAAGAAACAAAGGTACATAATTAGTGAAATATTTAATGAAATGATTTTGGTCATTTTTATGTTCGGAAGTTTAATTAAGTGGGAGTATTTCCTGCCATCTACTTTAAATGAATATCCTAGCAATATTATTGAACAAATAAGTAATTTAGAAAATAGTGCTAAATGTATAAAAATACTTAAGAACTACATATTGTCTTAAATTGTAACGAGTAGTGTAGTGGCTCTCATTACCACGTATAAATCTAAATAGGTTTTTGTTGGTATTGAAATATGTTTCTTTAATGTAAATTGTTTAACATAAATAAAGAAATAAAGAAGAAGAAGAATAAACGTAACTCATTAGTAGAATTTGTTTTTTGGTTATGTTTTGAGTTGTCAAAGGTATGTTTAGCTGCCAAAAAGAATATATTATGCTAATCTTAACTGCGTTCTTGTATTTGAGACTGAAACATTCTGGAGCGGGAATTTTATTTTTTTAAAGTTTCATGTTTCCATGTTGTATGGCATTTTCGAACCAAGTAGAAGCTTTATTTTTTCAATATTTAACCTGAATAAAGTGCTCCTCAAAAATAATCCGTCTTACTGAAATCTCTTAACCTCTGTGGGTCGAAAATTATTCGCTCCGAAGCACTGGGCAGTCTGCAAAGATTGAACCGGAAATACATCCGTTACTTTGATCAGTCTCTTTGTGTAATAATCCGAATTAAGAGGAAACCGCATCCGATGCAAGCTTCGCGGACTTTAATTTGATTTAGTTCGAAAATTCGTTTGGAAAATACTGTTTGGTTGCAAATTGATTTTCAGAACTGCTTTAAAACTATTTTAATTAAAAATGTAATTATTTGAATCTAAACCCGTGTTCAATGATGAATGTGTGACAATGTATACGCATAATTGGATTTAAAATCACCAAATACTATCAAATAACGGATTGCGAATCGGAGCTAAAATTTTTGAACCTTTCACGTGTCCCTGTGGCAAGGAGGTCGACAAATACGGTCTCCATGGTCTTTGTTGCCAGCAAAGTGCAGGGCGTCTCGCCCGTCATGCAGTTCTCAATGATGCCATCAGAAGAGAAGAGCTCTTGCCAGCATTAATTTTCCGTCTACGCTAGAACCTCGTGGGTTGGTGCGTGACGATGGCAAGAGACCAGATGGCCTCACACTCATTCCCTGGGAGCGGGGACGGGCCTTAGTATGGGACGCAATTTGTCTCGATAATTTGGCCCCTTCGCATCTCAGGGAATCAGCTCTTAAACCTGGTTCTGCTGCTGCGTTGGCAGAAAACTCTATGCGACGCAAATACGAGTCCCTTGCTGGTGACTACGTGTTTGCGCCGTTTGGCGTTGAAACATTTGGACCGTGGGGACCCCATGCTTAATTACTTTTCGGAAAAAATGTACCCAAATTAAACATTTTATTAGAAGCCAAAAAATAGCTGGCTCGTTTCTCACTCAGAGGATAAGCATTGCTATCCAACGCGGAAACGCAGCCAGCATTCTCGCCTCCTTGCCTCAAGGACACGGTTTTGTTTTAGAATAAGTCATTTCTTTTTTATTTTAGGTTAGTTTACTAGTGCATTTAGTTTAATTGTTTGTGTATATGTGAATAACGGGTTCCCCGCGACTTCGTCCGCGCTGATGTTGAATTTCCCATATGAAATGTAATTTTTTTTATAACATAGACGTTGCATTTGCAAAAATCCTTTAACTGTCAATCTCAATTTTTAACTATAGATAATAAAAAGTAAAGACAACTTTGTGTGCAAAAGAAAGGACTTGTCCTCTTTTTGTAAGGAGGCTGGTTTTTTATTCCAAGATATCACCAACCGCCAATAACCTATATTTATCTTTAAGCTACAAAAATATGAAACACGTAACCATAGAAATCTGAATTTTAAACGCCTCCATTTTTGAGAAAAAATATGTTTTGTACTGAGGCATCATCCATTGATCATTACTTGTATTTCCTGGCTGTATGGCTATGTACCATTGCCTTTCCACTGGTGGATAAATACTACTAGCTATTAACACAAATTATATAATAGGTAGGTACTAGGTACTACTGGTACTACTGTCAATGGAATGAAAATTTTCCTGAAAATTTTTTTTTCATGCGTTAATTGGTATAGGCGAAGGTGCGGTTTATGTACAGACAAAGAGAAAAATTAATTTCAATATTTTTCTAAATCGGAGGCCTTAAAAAATATATTAATTATGCAGAAAGGCTAGTTTTTGTGAACTCTTTAATATAGTATTTAGTTTGTTCTGGTTAGAAATATTGACGAATAAAAAACCATTAATGGACAAGTTCTTTACTTAAATAGATAAATATATTTTTTCCTTGACTTCAAAACGGACGAAGTCATACAAACTTATTCCAAATTTTCGACCAGTGCTAAGTGTAGTACTGGTCGAAAATAGGGCATAAGTGTGTAAACTATAATAATAGGAACCAGGTCCAAAATTTCAAATTTCTAATAGCAAATTTCCTGCGTTTTCAGTTCTATGCAATAACTACAGGTATGGTTGGTTGCTCTAAGTGTGCAACTTTCAAAGTGTACAGTCGCCAGCACGTCAGGTAACCTTTTTTAACTTCGAAAACAGCTTTTATTGCGTCAGGAATAAAGACGGTCTTAAGGTCAACATCGTGTAGTCTAACGTGTAACCATGTGTGCATGCATGAACGGTAAGTGATGCGCAAGTTACAAGGAACATGCTAACAGTAAGTTAGGACTTTGAATTCAACTTGGGAAAGTTATCCTCTGTTCGTACTTTGCTCTTATACAAGTAGGTCAACAGTCGAGCAAACACTGACATTAGAACTAAAGTATCTGTCCAACTGTAGTTCTGAAGAAACTACTCCAAATGTCTTCTGTCTCCAAGTATGTTTGTGTGGCTGAAGAGTTACTAAGACTAGTGGTAACTAAATTTCTCCCGGCGTTTCTTCTCAGCACGTGCTAAATTGTAAGGCTCGAACTCGACGCGCTCGGTAACTACTATTAAATAAAAAAAGCTTTATAATTCGTAAATCTTATTTAAAAAATAAAAATAAAAGATATAAACTTGAATAAATACAAAAATAAAACATGATTTAATTTTATGATTTGTCACTCGGCAAGATTGAAACCGACGTTTCAGTCCGACGTCATACGCACTCGGCCAAGGCGCTCTTGCGTACCGGTGCGAAGTTAGCGACTATATTCTGCGTCGAACAAAGTAAAGAAAAATGCATGAAAAAACGAAAACATGCGACCAAACATAAGATCGATTTTTCCAACTGTATTTCATTTTTTTACATTGGCTCTGACTTCCTTCCACGTTTAAACTTGGAGATAAAAAAAATATTTCAAACTTAGTATTGCAAATGCATTTTTTTACAAACTCCTATGCATTAAAAAAAGATCATCACCATCAGGCCAGCACCATAGTAAACCCTTGAATACCTAACGATGATAGCCAAAACGGTATACGTGCGTGCAAAACCTGACGAGTTTCCTTGATTCCTTCAGGATTTTATCATTAGATCCTGGCTTGATGACAATGTGACCACCTCAGGAGTATACCCTTTCCAATAGTAAAAGAATTCAAAATCGGACGGTTCTGTAAAAAAGTTATAAGTATTTATGAGCAGTCATATTCGAACCTGTAAAAACCCATTGAGATATAGTTAAAATTATTTCCTTTTTTGAATAGGTCGTTTACTTTGCAAGATGGGTTCAGTATATTTTTAATCAAATCAGTCGAGGCTGTGTTCCGTGCGGATTGCTTTAATTGGGGCTTGTTTGATAGATACTGTTTTATGGTCTATCTGGGTCGTTCTAACGAGTGAAGGATGGGCGAAGTTGGGGTGGATGCAATTCAAACTAGATTTTACTATTTATCAAGCTCCTATCTACATTTTTTTTTACTTAGTACCACAGAATAAATAATGGTACAAGTACTTACAATTTTAAGCACCGATTGAACTTTTATTTTTTGTATGTACTTAACGAATTTCATTACGGCCCTGATCAAATGCATGTGTATCTGTATCTGCGTTTGTATAAAAAAAATGGTTACTAAGTGAACAGTAGCCCCTTCATTCATGTGATTGAGTGTAAGTGACTATTTCTAAATTTCGATAAAATAATTGTCGAAGGAAACCAAATTACTTGCACACTAGCACATCACCTTACACATTTTCGTTGCAGAACCACCTCTAAAAGTGCATAAGAATCCACCTTAATGTGATGTCGTCGGTATTTGTTTTTTTCATTATTTGAGATATGTGTTTGCTCTTGACTCTAGACTTAGTGGCGTAGACTACTAGGTGGAGCAAGTTAGGCCAGAAAGTTCTGGCACTCCCACTCATGGACAAAACACAGCAAGCTGCTTGGCGCGTCGGGCTCTGGTGGGAGGGTGGTCACTACCAGGCGGCACCTAACGGAGCCTACCACCGCTGATAGAAGTGTTCAGCCACCATCGTCGTTGCCTCGAGTGGGTCACTAGGAGGTAGATCATCCACCATCCCAATGTGTGTAGAAGTTTTGTGTCCATATTGTCCCTAACTGCCATCACTTTCAAAAGACAGCCAAATATCGCCAGCCAGGCAGGTGGCCACAATAACGGCCCCAAGTAAAGCCGAGGGCCGAGGTTAGCGTGTAATAAAACCTTTTTATTTCACCGTTAATGAGTTCCTAGCCCGACCGCTCGCTGACTGGGGATTAAAGGGCCACTACTAACTGTTCTCGAATGGTCGAAAATATTAATATTAACTCAATTGCTTTCAAATTGGCTTTTAAACTGACGTCTGAAAAGTGAAGAACACAAGCCATAGGGTTAGGCGGAGCTCTGGCTAAGCATATGTTGTCAAGGTGTAGCAAAATATTGTAACATACTAATAAGATAAAGAAGATGGAACGATACTAAAAGATAAAAAATAACGATTTTAAAGTCATCTCTCATTTCTATTTCACAAACTCAATCTAAAAAAAAAAAAACTATTTGAATAAAGCTAAGGGCCCCTTTAGCTTTATTAAAATAATATGGCACGTGAGATCGAACCGGTACCATCCGCATGAGAGGCAGCCCGCTAACCACTGCGCCACCGACGCTCATACGCTAAATACTCCTCTATTTTGTGAAACTCATGGTAGAGGCACGCAAAAACTGCAACGTTGCTTGATGGGCTGAATCTTTTTGCTCCTGTTGTAAAGGTGATTTAGCGAAGGAATTAATAAGAAACCGCTTTGAGATTGATTAGATGCGAAAATTATAAGTGTTTGCGTTTCTTAACGAGGTCGGGTAAAACATGAGAATTAAGGGTGAGGGTTCCCAGATATAAAAAAAACTAAATTCTCAAGTAAATCGGTGATCATTTCTGACTGCCTTATGAATATAATATTAATGTTAAATAATAAATTGTTTTTAACAAAGACACAAATTATAGCCCCAAACTTAGCGTGAGTTTGTAGTATGGTGACTATCCTAACGGACAGACATACATAAATATTCATCACTTAGGTACAAATGCTCATGGTCATTACACAAACAATTGCCCCTTGTGGGATTCGAACCCGCAACCGCTGGATTTGTAGTCCGGGGTGCAAACTAGTACACCAAGACGGTCGTCGCATGATAAAAGATATTATGCAACGCGCATGGGAAGAAACGATACAAATTCTTCAATTTTCTCGCACCGCATAGTGCAGTTTCCATAAGAATGATTTAGCTACTAACATTAGGGTAAAAAAGGTCAAAGTAAAAAATACCATGCTTAACATTCTGTAACAAATGCTAAAACAAAATCTAAATATTTTGTATGTTTTTCTTGCTGATTCTTTAAGGAAAAATAATTAAAACTTTCTCTATTAAAGTAAAAACGTAATGTAGGTATCTTATCAAAAGCTTAAGCAAAATCACGTTGTAAAGTGTACGCGATAAATGTTCCGTTTGCCCTTAATTCAATCCGAGTTTCTTATGCTCGTAATTATAAGGTAGGGTTAAAAATAAATTTTCATGACGTTGAAATTACCAACGCGGCAACGTGGCATACTTGATTAGGTTTGTTGACTCATACAATAATTGGGTTGCCCTTGGGAATTCCCTTCATGGAAGAAATGCTAAGTACAAATGAAAGATGAAGTATGTACAGGCAAGTGTCTGGAACTACTAATATAACCTTACTAAATTGTACCTAAGTATTAATTGATAAATTATGGACGTTATTGCATAAAGGTTCTAGATTGGAGATTGCTGGCGACAATCCTCCTTTTCTATAATTTTGTAAATACTTTTTCTTTAATATTCTATTTTTGATACTTTTTTTGCTTTGTTTTTGTTTACTATATAATTATATTGAGTAGCGAGTGAGTGTGTGCAAATATAGGTAATTATTATCTTAAAAGTGTTCATCTTCCTGGCCCCTGCTCCTACGTTTTCCCTCGCGTGCAGAGACCCTTTGATAAAAATATATATTTCTGATTATTCCAACGATACGAACGTTATAGTAATTATTTAAGTACGTATCTAAATCTGTCCTACTTGTCCCATCAATCTCGCAAACACAGCTTAACAACGCCCTTAGTATTTATAGAGTAAGTTTGTGATACAACCACTTATGAACAACTGAACGACAGATTAGGCCCAACTGGAAGGTTGGGGCCTACATTCTCAGGAACATCGAGTAATTGCAGGCCTCTTAATATTACGTCTTAAACAGCTCTAAGTGGGAACTTTACTAGGTATATTTTGAACGGACTTGAGATAGCTGAAATGGATCAGACAGTGTTGATCATAGGAAAAGATTTTAAGCAAAATTGGATAAAATTAATTAGAGAGAAGCTTTAAACAAATGTTAGTTGAAAGCAAACGTTCTTCGATCACCGAACCATTTGATTCTGGTTTTCTGTTTTGAAATGACTCGGGAAAAGCCACGAAGTCAGGGAGCCGGTGGTGTTAACGCCCCCGTGCGTCGGCAAGCACTTTAAGCCGTTGGTCTTGTGCCTGAACTCTTTCCGGTAATGTCAGATTGCCTTCTCATCGAACTATGAGAGTGAAGAAACAGAAAATGCACCTGTGTTTTGCGCACACACTTATTCACATAAAATCTCCTGCGTACCTGATTGATTTCTATCGTTATTGGCCGCCGTAAACGAAATTAGGTAGGAGAATATTGATTATGATTTTTGACCCAGAGGGCAACCAAAAACAAAATGGGCAGATGTGGTCAGGAAAGCCCTGCAAGAGACTCTGTAATGTCTCCGTAGACGATGCGTCCGATAGGGCAAAGAAGTGGAAAAGAAGAATTGAGAAGGCAGACCCCACTATCAGATGGGATTTATAAAGCTCAGGAGAGAGAGAGACAGAGATACAACTGGCTGTTCTCTTAGAGCATCGCCCGTGAAAACTTTACTATATTTTGAACGGTCTTGCGAACTTTGCTCGTAATTCCTACTCGACCCTTTTTAGGTCACGTACGCTGGCCTAAATTTAAAGCACAACACTCATATAATTCGGCCCGAATTTTAAAGAAAACACTCGAGAAACTCGCCTAATAACTATAGCGACGTGTGGTAAAGGATTCCGTATAACACCTAGGAGTTAAATGTGGGTCAATTAAAATATTGGGTTTTTCTTCAGGAAGGTAGAGCTACGAGCAATGTTTGTCTAGAAGTGATTTTATTACATTGTAATAAGGTGCACCTATAAGTACATACGAGTATTGATGCTCGTGTCTATACTTTAGATAGGAGCTTTAGAACCAGAGGGAATATCACCAAGCCTGAAACTAAGCTTGAGCTTGTTATATGGCAACTAGGATGTTATATTTAAATGGATCACTCTTTAATGCACATCATCAAATAAATGAAAAAGATAGATGTACCTACAATGACCTACCTATTTGTGCAAGATAGCTATAGATTTTCGGGCTTAAAAAAGGGAATTTTAAGGGAACAGTACAAAGGCACGAAATACAGGGTGACAACTAGTTTTATTTATATTGATTGACAAAATCAATAAAAAAAAATATTAAAAAAAGACAAACAAAAAGTATTGATGTGCGTGCGGCACACTATTTTTGTGTGTATCAAAACTTTGAATTTCGTTTAGAACTTTTAAAATAGTAACGAATGAACGATTGCATGGGATAAAATAGTCGTTATGGTACTGTACTAAGTTCAGAAGAAGACTATTGTAGTCTATGCCGCGTGATTAAATACTCTACAAGTATACAACTCTATTTATTTTGACATAGAAAAAAAACTAAAAGTTGCGCGAAATGTTTGAAAACAAGTACGATGCCAAGTAACTTAAAAATCTAGGTTTTGAACTCCTGCATCTTACCATGCTCGCATGCATTGCATACTCATAAAGTCAATAACCAATATAGGTAATATTTAAGCATGTTAAAATCCAATAAAACTGTTCAAGAATAATTCTTGTGGTTTCATCCTGGTTAGCTTTAACCATGAAAGTAAGTCTTTAAAAAAGCGATAAATTGCCATGTACGCCAACAAATGCCAAGCTTCCGAGCTTCACCTTTCAACAAAGCGCCCAAAACAATAGACTTTTCACCTCTAAAAAGCTTAATAGTTACATGAAAGCGACCGCTTGGAAAACAAACCTCGTACTGTGGAGTCAAATTCCGTTGACCCGAATACCGGTATCAAAGGCTTGCGGTGGCGCCCCCCACAATAAAAGGCTGAATTATGCCAAATTTATAGCTTTTATAGCCCTTTCCTTCTATTGGCTACAAGGGAAATTGGCGCAGTAAATTCACTACTCGGTAAGTGAATTTTGATATCTTCTTGTCGGACACGTTGAAGACCAGTAACTGTGATACAGAAGACTAAGACGGAAAATATGGAAATTCCTAGAAAAGCAAACGCCTTACTAAATTACCAATAAGTTTTTACAATTTTCTTGTCAATTTTATATTCGTCCCCCTTTTTTGTATCAGATATGTTTTTTGTTATAAATTGAAGTTGTGACTTTGTTTCACTTTGGTCAGCTAATTTACTATTGAGTTCTCTATTTTATACATTAGTCAAGAAGCAAAATTATTTGTAAAGACACTAATAAAATTTAAACAAATGTACAAAGCAGAAAACTAATTCCTAATAAGTAATGATACTTTTGAAATGACTCTATTGTGCCATATGAATAGAACTTGCTGATACTCTGCCAGAAGCCATAAGTTGTATACGGCCATGTGCGTTCATAAAACGTCAACCTCAACTCATCGATCGATCAATTAAGTATTTTACATACGAGTATGACTAGCTGTTCCCCGCGACTTCACTCGCGCTAAAAGTGGGATTTTCGGTGGAAAGGTAGGGTGCAACCTGATGTTTATATATCGCGAAAAAAGTAACCTATGTCCTTTCCAGGGTCTCAAACTATATCTGTACCAAATTTCATTTGAACACACGGACAGAGCTAATTTCGCATTTATAATATGAGTTAGGATTAGGATTAAGGAATAACTTTATTGTTTTGTTTAAAGTAGGCCTTCTCGCCCCAACCCAATTGTGTATTGGCCCTTTGAAATACGTTTTTTGTTTTAGTCGCTGGCGTGACTAAGGCGCCTGGTCGTTTTTAAGGCCTTACTCCAGTTGGAGATGTCCGTATTTTCGACTGTAGCCGTCCCTGTCACTCACGCCAGAATGACAACGCTAAAGAGCGAGGTGGCTAGACTTAAAACTAAGGACATCTTTAACCGGAGTAGGGCTACTGGTATGTCGAACATTCACTAATCGTGTATGGCGAAGCGATAAGGTTGTTTTGGTGAAGCCTAATGATTATATTGCTTTGTATTACATGGTCCTTTTCGGATTATGCCGCGTTTTGGCGGCTAGCGTGGCACAAATTGGAGGATTATTAATTTTACCGCTTTCGTTCTGAAAACTATTATGCTATTAAGATTAAGCATTTATTGGACTTGTTCGTATAAATAATTTGTATGTGGGAAGTTGTTGGCTAATGTTTTAACTTGAATGCAAACTTTTATGACGTAGTGATAAAGATTTTAATCTAATCAAAGTTCAGAGCACACGTTTTTCAAAGAGATCTCTTTCAGCCGTCTTTGTAACTTTAT
Source organism: Pyrausta nigrata (assembly GCA_949316185.1). Taxonomy (NCBI): domain Eukaryota; kingdom Metazoa; phylum Arthropoda; class Insecta; order Lepidoptera; family Crambidae; genus Pyrausta; species Pyrausta nigrata. Next base: position 2,366,006 of record OX438941.1, on the reverse strand, counting down.
TTTAATTAGCAAATATGTTTAAAAACTAGATTGAAGGAACCAATGTATAACTATATTGTGCTGTTGACGGAGGTAGGAAATATAAATCCATATTAATAAGCCAACATTCATGACTCTTGTTTCAATGATGATTTTATTTATATATAGATAGGAAGGTTCATATTATGAACCTTCATGAAGATGTATTAAATTTCGCTCACAAAAATTAATCGACTGTGTCATCCGGTGGGACTCGAATCTTCCTGAAGATTACAAAATCATTATTCCTAGGCTCAGTTTCATCAACATACACAAACGTGCAAGATAGACAGATGATCTTATAAAGGGCGCAAGATCGCACTGGATATAGGCTGCTTATAACAGGTCACTTTAAATAATAGAATGCAATAGAATAAAATTTTAAAAATCTATGGGGGCAAACATAACATAGGCCTATGTTCAGCAGTGGACGTCGTGCGACTGATAATGACGATGACGAATGATATAAACCTTTGCCAGCGATATTTTCAACAGATTTTACATACGTCGTTACAGATATACTAGATGCAACCAAGCATTATCGAATATTTCAAGTTATGACGACCTCTGTAGCCGAGTGGTTCGTACACCAGTTTTCAAGGTGACGCCATCTCTGAGGTCCCGGGTTCGATTCCCGATCAGGTCAATATATAGAAATTCAAATTTTCTATATTGTTCGGGTCTGGGTTTTTTGGTACCAACGTTGTTTCAGATTTCCTTATCACAAGTGCTTAAGCTACTTACTTTGAGATCTGAGCAATGTATGTGATGTTGTCCAATATATTTAATATTATAATTATTTTTATAACTTAAGCATTTATTTTGCAAGTTTTTACGAAATCAAATTGAATTTCGCTTACAAAAATTAATCGACTGTGTCATCCGGTGGGACTCGAACCCACGTCTCTTCGCTATCCGGGCGAGTGCTCTTACCAACTAAGCTACGGAGGACGTTAGTCAGCCGATGAATTTTTGCAAGTGCTTGCTACTTGCTTTATATTTAATATTACCTATATTTAAGTTGCAAGTTAACACAATTTGAATTTGAATTCTCAGTCTACAGAGTTTCGTTAAGATAAACGGAGACTGGAGATGTTAATTTATTATTCACACGCCATTACACAGGTAGGGCCGGGTGCATAGCTCTGTACATTAGTTATGACGTCCTATCCTAGTTATTTATCGGTTTTGCTTGGATGAGTTTCAGCTACCAAGTAGATTTTACTGTTGTCATTATCTACTAATTTAATATACAATCTTGAAGGTATTTTTATAAAGATCTATTATTGTAAAAGCTATTGCTAGTACTTACTTAAAGACTATGTTAGTATTCGGGTTACATCAAAATAGAGAGAAAAGAATTGTACCTCATAATTTACAAAAAGTAAAGGGAAAGAAATGAAGAATAACTTTGTCGTTTGTTTGGGGAATCCGACACATTTGCATGGACGAAATCATTAGGTCTCGCTTATTTATAATAGAATCTGATTTTAGTTTATTTTTAATTTGGTTTATCGCTCAAAGTGTCTGACAAAAACTTAATTCACATAATAATTATGTGTGAAACTCAAACTGTCCAAAAAATGTGGAACGCTTCACGATTTTGCGTGTCATCCTTGCGCAGGGGCCATGCTAATCTTCTCTGTATCGTTCCAATTTTAGTATATGTACTGCCGAAGCAAGTACACTCGTAGCAAGCAAATCATTCTATATATACTTACTAGGATCAAAAACTTTCATAGCGCAATTCAGGTAGCGCAGTTTCTATGAAGTGTTTACAGTGACGCCATCTATTGGTAATGTGAAAGCAACTTTGTGTCACCTGTCAAGGATCACAAAATGCCATTCTGAGCCTGGTGTTCACCAACACAATACATGTTTTATTTTTAATCAGCCGATTTAACATTATTTGACATATTTTGTATAGGAACTCTGACAAATTAACCGTCCATCGATGTTTACCGGCTATTTAAAAGTTGGTGAACCCGGGTCTGAGACGATTAAAATAAATTCCAAAGGAAATGTATTATGTCGTAGTTGACGACCACAAAATATTGCCACTAATTTCAGACGGACAGTGACAAGACAATATTGAAAATATGTTTTTTTAAAACGTCTCGACCGGGATCTAGCCCGGAACCTCGAACATGGCCGAGAATCCGCGTGCGACACACTGGACCACGGAGGTTGTTATATTTTTTATAACTTAAGCAATTATTTTGCAAGTTTTTATGAAATTAAATCAAATTTCACTTACAAACATTAATCGACTGTGTCATCCGGTGGGACTCGAGCCCACGTCCCTTCGCTATCCGGGCGAGTGCTCTTACCTACTAAGCTACGGAGGACGTTAGTCAGTCGACGAATTTTTGCAAGTGCTTGCTACGCCAGTGAGCCGGCGTTCGATTTCATCAATACTTTGGGAATGTACCCGCATGTATCCAATGGAAATATTTTTACAAATATTTAACCATCAGTTAAGATGAAATCAGCCTAACTTATTATATTTTTTATAACTTAAGCTATTATTTTGCAAGTTTTTATGAAATTAAATCAAATTTCACTTACAAAAATTAATCAACTGTGTCATCCGGTGGGACTCGAACTCGAATTTCACGGAGGTTGTCATATTTTTAAGGTCTGTTTTAGTTAGTGATCGCTATGCATTAACGACTCTATCGTTAAATATAAACAGAACAAAACATCAAACTTCTGAATTTTAATTTTAAATTCCAAATGCTAATTACAAAAATTCAACTGAAGCAGTCTTCAACGGCACAGAATCGAACAAAACGAAACTTTTGCCAAAGACGAAGTTACTAGAACACTGAGTTGCCAAGTTGCCGAGTTGCGATCCTTGAAAGGGCTCCGAAGTTGCCAACAATCCAGGATGATTGATGTGCTGAAGTTGGCAACCCTTTGACCCGCTAATAAAAAGGTGTTGGATGTTGAAATTAATTATTTTCGAGTTTCGAACCAGACTTCGAGAGGAATTGTGAATTATTTTATGATAAATTGTTAGTTGCCACGCACCTGTTTTAACAATAATGTTGGAAATGGGCCAGTAATTTAGATTTTGGTTTCGGGTGCGTTAGGAGAGCCTGTTTATTTTGGTTCTTGGAACAGACGAAGCAAACAATCTACAGTGGATCTCATATTTCGATCCGAAGTAAATATAATGTTTTTAATGGCAATCAGTGATCAGAGACTGGAAATGAAAGAACAAAGACAGTATTTGTGTTACAAGTACAGTTATAAATCTTCTGTGTACTTGGTTATTTCTGTTAAGCTAGGTTACATATAATTAATGGAATCAGGCGTTATTTCGCGGAATTCCATTATTAGATGGGAAAAATATAATAAGGTGAAGGTGCCTGCGCTAGCGTCTTTTAGCGGAAATTTAAAGCAAAATAATGTTATTTTACTTTTCCCATCCAAGCTAGGTTACCATACCGTGATACTAAGATACTCATCAAATTGTGTATTTTTTTATTAAATTGTAAAATTCCCAGCTGTGTCCCATTTTCGCAGATTATCGTCCATCGCAATATCAAAAACTAAACTTAAACATACCAAGCAAGCCGGAAACTTTGTTTAGAGCCTTGAAATTTAAGCGTGTCTTAACACGAACAAAACCGAGTTCCCGAGCTTATTAAGTAAAAGCAAAACTGTGTCGCGCGCCGGGTCGCTCGCACCATGCATAAAATAAGCACACGCCGCGAAATTTTCGAGTGTTTTCTTAAGAAAATCGAGACATATTTCCCTAACCACAGACTAAAAATAGCAGAGAGTGGATAATAATTCCTGTATTTTTACATAGTTAAAAAACGAAGATATTGCAATTAAAATTGGTTAGGTAATTCGTTTCTTTCTTATTACAGAATAAGAAACTGAGATGGATGTGTATTTTTTGGGTGTTACTTATTCATCCAGCACAATACTTTATAGTATTATGTAGACAAAATGGCAATATAGACAAATCGAATCCAGACAACCTTGAATGACATACATGTCGCGACAAAATAGATGATGTACAGCACTTGTTGACGGAATGTGTAAAGAACCAAAGTGAGCGGCTGTCATTGGTGTCGACTTAATCTTAGGACTTTTGATGTAGGAGTATTTCAAAGCATTTTAGCCAAACTTTCATCAGATGCCGCTAAACTCGTCAGCGATATGGTTGCGGTGATTCACCAGTGACAGTCACTTGTCTTTTTTTTAATTGTTTTGTTATTGTTGGTAATTTTTGTTTTGTTTCTGTTTGAATGTTAAGATAATTAAGATTAGGTTATATTATACTATGTAAAAGTCCCTAAATTAATAAATAGAAAAAAAAAAACCTGGAATGACAAGGGAAATATTTCAGGTAAAGCTAAATTATAATGGAAATTTTATCGAAGAGGTTATGCCACATTTTCAACGTTGTACATTTTTAAGATTGAACTGATTTTTAGTCTGTGCCATGGCTCTCTACACTACAGTTTTAATCTCCACGTTCGCAAGTGTGTTCAGCTGTTTGTTTATAAGCTCAATGTATTCTTGTGCAATAAAAGGCTAAAATTTAATCTTAATATATTTTTAAATGTTTGCATGCCTGAATGCAGGCGGAATACACGTACTACCATAATTTTAAGATCTGCTTTTGTATGTTGTATTCTCAGCAAATAAACGTTTGATTTGATTTGTTTTCTAGCTTGATTTTTATAGCCCTTGTTAAAGGAAACTTTCAAAAAAGAACAGTAAAGCTTATATAAAAATAAATGTCTAGGTTTGGCAAAGCTCCTAGATGAATTTAATTACCGTAGGTTAAACTACGCGTTACAAAATCACTTGGCATCTAAGTTACACAAATATTGCGTCGAAATGCCTGAGCATAAAACAAAAACAATTATTGTGATATTATGTGTAGAGACATTTAGTGGAACTACTTGCGTTAAAAGTTAGCAAGTTTCAAATTGCAATTAAAATTAAATTTAATAGAAAAAACGTCTTTATGATCACTAAATTGTTAAAAAAACAACCTTTTCTCTTAGTACGCGTGAACCATAAACAAGCTAAACATATACATTATAACATATTAAACGAAGAAAACCAACCTTTTTCTTAAATAAAATCTACCTGACTTAGATTGGTCAACGCTATCTAGCGGATTTTTAAGTACTGATTTTTGACACTAGGAAAATCCCTCATTTAAATGCCAGTTATTTCTTCATTGATGGTTATGAGCATATGGTAAAATTGAAATTTTTTACTGACTTTAAGGGGTGAATTTCCAAAAATCCTTTCTTAGTGCTCGCCTAAACTTTAAAAGGAAGTATGTTGCAAAATTTTACGTTTTTTATCCTATTAGTTTAGGAGTCAGTCAGTAAGTCAATCATTTAGTCATACTTGTAAAGATAGAAAAAATATATATACAATGGTTGATCTAAGCCTAAACTGGGCCCTTAGACAAGATGCAATCGTCCTATAGCAAACTTCGCTATCAACAACAAAATGTATGCCAAACTTACCTGTCTACTTGTTCGGTGGTTTTCTGAAAGACATCAGAAACTTACCAGTGTCCACAATATTGCAACTTGGTTTTATTCACTTACCTGCAACACAAATACATGTATTAGTAAAAGGTCAGGAGAACCAAGTTGAAGTACCTATTTGGAAAGTCATAGTCGGTGTTAATATTTCTATTACCTACAAATATATACTAGGTATTACTTATTTTCTAGTGAAATTAAATGCTATAATTTAAACATTTGTCAACAGAGGATCAAAATAGTTTTATAAAAAAACACCCTCGAAATGCTCCCCTCTACACACACCATATACCTATCACAGGAAAAACGCACACTGGGCAGTAATGGCGCACTAGTCCGCGTAATAGCACTTCAAAAAATTCCAATTTATATAATGTATGGGAGCCCACTTAAATATTTATTTTATTCTGTTTTAATATTTGTTGTTATAGCGGAAACAGAAATACATCATCTGTGAAAAATTCATTTGTCTGGCTGAAAGTTAATGAATTAATTCTGACAGACGAACATTGGAGACTTAGTAATTGGGTACAGTTTTTATCCTTTGGGTGCGGACCTCTAAAAAAATGCAGTTAAGAAAACGTACAACTAAGCGTTTAAATGTCCAACACAGAAGCAAATTTTATAAAAAAAACAAGAGAACTTAAATGGACCCTTCAGTAGCGTAGAGAAAGGAATAAATGCTCGCCGCCCATTTACCCATACATCACGTGAACAACGCACACTGGGCTTAATAGCGCTACTAGTCGTGTAATAGCACTCCAAAACTGAGGCCCCACTCTTAAACAAATCCGTATTTTGCCTGACTGCGGAAGGAGGCTTATGTTTTTCGAGAGTATGTATGTTTGTATAATTGTTTGGCACGCCCTACAGCCCAAACAGCTGGACAGTTTTTGACAAATGAGGTGTCGTTGAACTTGTCAAAATTGTGAGAGTGACATACGCTATATACAAATGTCGCTCGCAAATGGAGATAAAGGTGGGAGAGGGAATTGTTTTTTTTCCTACCATAGCAATATGGGTCTAAAATAAAAGCCAGTAAAAATACCATTTCAAAAATATAATATTTTTTGCAATCGGGTGTTTTGTTTTTTCAATAATTATGTATTTTGCATATAAAATATTTTTATGGCCAGGGTTCCACCAAGTTTAGAGAGACATGCTATGAAAACAATTCGAGTGTATTCCTTTAGGTGGTGATTCTGCTGTGCTACTACAAAAACTTTAACTATAGGACCAACATCGAAATTAAAAAAAAAGCTGATCCCTTTTAGAAGTTTTGTAGGTAAATTATTATCAGTATTTAGGTAGATGTTGACTACATAACAATAGTCGTTGCGTTTGATGAGTACAAGCACGCCGAACACAAAATCGGCGAAAAATATACTTTTTTATTCTAGACCACTGACTGCAAACGTTTTGTTTGCTTATGTCTTTTTTTATCAATTTTTTTTGGGGCTTTTGTCTATAAGACATGTCAGTCCCATCGAACAAACAATTTTACAAGAAAAAACTTATATAAAGTTTGCTTATGTCTGGGATGCGAGCGATTGAGTGAGTAAGACGGAAACAGTCGAAAACAGACATTGACTCAAAGAATAGGACCCCTGTATCGCTAAGGTTTCGAATGTAAAGTTAGTGAAAAGCACCTAGTTTTAGTCTAATGGTCTTCAAAATCTTAAGTAAATCTTGGATTTAATGTATGGAAAGCCCCAGCTTGAAAAACTTCATTTCTTAGCCATGCCCAGGCCATGCCATTTGGAAGATTTATTATGAAACGTCTATTTATCAAGTAAAATATATAAGCGCCTATTTAGTAAACACGCTGAAACTTTAACGGTTGTTTTCCCGCAGTAAAATAGTGCAGTTTATGCTGTATTGCTTAGTTGGTAGAGCTTCTTTTGCTTCAAACATTCATTTCGTGCGTTAAGCAGTACCCAAATACGTCAATTCTCGTAAAAGAAACTATCTTTTCTCACGTTTTCGAGTTGATGATTATTTTTTTGAGAACAGAAATATTTTTAGTTTAAAAAAATATCTTGCATGATTCGATAGTACTGCTAAAGGTAAATCGTTCTGCTGCGGGAAAACAACCACTAAAATTTCAGCGTATATACTCGTAACAAATATAGTAACTAGTCAAAACCTGATGATTATAAATCATCCATGATTCACTGCTGACCACCGAAATAAATACGATAAAATAATGTGTCATTCTTTGGTATGCAATTTCAACACACGGAAAAACTGCACTGAACTAACATGACTTTTCATAAATACTCGATTATGAAATAAACTCGCCAATCAAAACGTACATAAAAATACAGCAGATAATTTTATTAGTCGACTTACGCTATAAATGTGCCGTTAAAACAACGAAGATATTCAAATTTTGGAAATACACAAAACAAGTCAGGTGTCTCAACAGCTTGCTCATTAAATCTTCCAAGGTTCGATATTAAAAGTCGAGGAGTTTGACACAATTTCTCGAGTACGAAACAGGTGCGTTCGAAACTTAATAATTGGCTTAATTTAAAACCATCGGAGGGGCATGCAACAGGGGGTAAAGACCGATATGATGTGCCGCATACTAGATGAGTCAAATACACAGAACCAAGAAAAAAGGTTAGAAAGGTCATCCATATGTACTCTGTTTACATTTGTTTCTAACGTTTACGTGAATAGTCGAACTTATTAAAACACACTTACGGATTACTTAACGATTTGTTTACTTTTTTTAAACCTGGCGTTTTTACAGCTTTCGTAGTCACAGAGGGACTATGGTAATTTTTTAACATAGTTTTAAAAAAAAAAAAAATAACGTAACTCATTGTATTAATTACGTAGTCTCTTTATATCGAAATATTATGTGCCGACCAAAAGTGAGCGCAGCAGGCTATAATCCGACTTTGTGCCTAGCCTTTCTACAAACACCAGAGGTGGGGGGCTAGGCATGCTTATGTCAGCAGAGAAACGAATGGTGTTGCGGGGAAAGGGTTTTCTTTTGATAGTCGCGTAGGTTGGCGCTTCCCTGCCCCCCGCACGTCTTGCAGGGTCGCGCATGAACTTGTCAGACTATAACAATTACCGTAATTGCTTCCAAATTGCAATAGCTTTTTAGAACATACGGTTTGCAGTAATGATATTTTCTAAACTAACGTCTGAAAAACAAGAATAGCAATCATAATCGTGATATCATAAATAATCTAAAAAAATTAACCTTAACGGACAAATCAATTACTCCAATGCTCTGATTGGTATCTAGCATGGTAGATTTGTCATGATCATGATTGTCTAACCAACACTCTCAAATACCTTTCCATCCTTATTTATCTATTCCGTGCTTCGGTCGAACAAGGGCTCTTAATTAATTTTTAATTGATTTGGGAAGTTCGCGTCGAGCGGTTATCGAGGCTGACGATGTTACATCGATATGGCAACACTGGGGAATCGCCTCTTGGGGATTGAGGTAATGTATGAGTTAAGCAGTTATACAGAATTGATAGCTGCCTTGAGTTTACGAAATCGTGGCCCATTAAAAGTTTTTTAATTGATTTAATAAAGGGAGGATCTCAAAAATTTGAGAATTGTATTAGGGTAGTTGGTGCGTGAACGCCAATTTTCGAAAGCACTTTTATGAAACTCTTAAAAATGTATCTGCAAAGAGCATTTCTGGATTTCAGCAATCTATCTGGTACTGCGTTTCTTTCAAGTAGCCATTGACTTGCTAAAATGTAAATAATAACATGATATCGTTGCAAATATCTTTTATAACGATATATAACACATGTCTAACAAAATACAGTACCCTAAAAAAAAATTTGAGTATTTGCTAATTTAAAATAGGTCTTGCAACCTGGATGGCATATTGCATCAGGCTAACTTGCACAATCTTTACACTACACATAGTTTCCAGCTGACAGGACTTACTCGGCTTCCTTTAATATCGTTCTTCACATAGATCTTGCCTAGGGGTCCTACTGTGTAACATGCTGACCGTATTTTCGGATCTAGTCGTTCGCCTCGATGGTCCAGTAATCGACACCCACGAAACCGCGGGTTGGAATCCGAGATCGAGCCAAAAAAAACATTATGTTTTATCTTGAAATACCACTGAAACAGCAGCGGAGTCGGATCACGCAGTTGAAGTGTTTATTCCCCTGTGCCTCGTAATGCATGTTAAGTCGTTGGTCCTGCACCAGTTTTCTCTCTGCTCATGTCGAATTGCCGTCCTACTACAACAATGGGAGTGATGGAGCAGAGAGTCACCTGTGTATTGAGCATACTCTAATATCTCCTACGTACTTGACTATTCGCATTATAGTCGCCGCAGCCGAACATTTTGATAGGAACAATGATAGTGCATTTAAAAAGAGTTATTTGTGTCTTTAGCGCGCGGAAATTGATTGCCTTAAATTGAGCAATTTGCTTAATTTTGCATTTAAATATGACATTTGACGCGTAAAAGAACATCGTGCTCGGAGCATGAAATTCGAATCGCCACGCAGTACGAGATGACAGGTCTACCTCTTTTTTATATACACTGTCAGTAGATAGGAAAATATTTATAGCCCTCGCGTTCACTCATACTCGTCATGCTGACCAGAGTAACAGAGATGGGTCAAGTCGAAAATACGAATACCATTTTACACAGTAGTGCAACCGGCATTATTGGACATCCTCCAAGTAGGACACTGCGCATTTTTATCAGAACTCCGTGGTAAGTGATAAACAGAACTGAGTTTTAGAACGACCGTAACTTGGCATAATTATACATAGTTGGTTTAAAGTACGGACCACAGAACATCGAGTTAAATACTGTGGTAACTTTTGCAGTTTTAATAGGGGCGATTTTGCATTGAAAATGCGTAAGTAGCGATGTGCTGGCTACAGCACTTGGCAAGGAATTTGAAACATCGTAGTAATGTGGCCTTAATTGCAAAATAATTGTATCAACATAATAATATTAAACTTTGTGAATTTTTCGAATATACGAGTAAGTATTAGATGGATAGATAACTCTTTATTGCATACTATAACAGAAAACTACAGTAAGTATAAAGACTTTTACAGAAAAATGTACAATGTAGGCGGTTTTATCGCTATAAGCGATCTCTTCCAGACAACCTTTAGGTAAAGGAACATACTCATTAACAGGAAGGGGTAGTTTGGTGCAAAAATCATAGAATAAGTGTAATGTGTACGATCGCTGATAAAAAGACTATTATTCTTGAGAACAACTATAATTTTCAACTTCACATTACAGACTGCTGTTACATTCCACAGAAAAAATTACCTACTAATCATAGACAATAAACCTCAGAGTGAAAATGTCACCGAGTACGATATCGATTGTGATTTTCAAATATCGATTAAGAAAAATCACAATCGATACCAGTTTAATTAATTAACAGATTCTTTATATCATAATATTGAATTTAATTAAACCTACTACAATATTAATCAACTCCAACATTCGGCCATCCATCAAAATACACGACCTCGTGTAACAAGTACGTTACAATCTAGGTAAGTACCTGTATTACTATATATGTTATACAGCGTATATATGGTAAATTAAGTAATTACTGAAATCATGAATTAGCACGTAAGTACTAAGTCTATACAAGTAAACAATTCATGTATATTTAGTTATAGCAATCAACAATAACTGCAGCACAAGTCTGTTATTTATTTGTAACTTGAAATATTTGTCTCAGGAAATTAACCATTTATACCATTTGTGGACAGTGACAATAATAACAATATAATGATACAAATAACTGTTATAATAATGATACCACAAAAATCAAGCATGGTACAAGTCGCTACTACCTTGAAACCATACATAAAGCAACAAGTATTCCAAATAATGTTCATAGCACTTCTATAACAAAAGTGCTTAGTTTGCATTATGGTACAAGTCGCTGCTACCTTGAAACCATAAGATAATACAAAGATACACGGTACAAGTCGCTTCTACCTTGAATCCGTGTTAGACTGAGAACATACATTTAAACTCGAATACGGTACAAGTCGCTTCTACCTTGGAACCGTGTTAGACTGAGAACATACATTTAAACTCGACTACGGTACAAGTCGCTTCTACCTTGAAACCGTGTGTGACTGAGAGATAACATACCTACATTCTACCGCGATTACGGTACAAGTCGCATTTACCTTGAAACCGCAACAATGGAATCATCCAACTTAAACAACCAACCCCAATAATCCAGTTAAAGTAATAGAAGCCAGGTCGATGTGATCCTATGAGATCGTTAAATCAATTAAACATTATCAATAATTAATAACTTTAAAACAAGTTAAATCGATCAGCAATTCTCGTCACTATCTTCGCTGCTGCTATCAGATGTGTCTATCTGAGATCTATCAAAACATAACCATGGTTTAATTTTATCGACAGCAACCACTGAATTGTACTTTCTATTTCCTTTCCTTGTGATTGGCGTATCTTCTACCTGATATCTTTCATTCCCAAGCGCTGACACTACTCTATAAGGACCTTTATACTTGGGCACTAATGTTTTACTTTGGCCTGTTGAGGGGATCTCTCGTTCTATACTAACCAAGTCACCTACTTTGAATTGTTTAGAATCAGACGCCTTCTTATCATATGCTATCTTTTGTTTCTCCTGATATTCAGTAATATGTTCGTTAACTTTATCTCGTATAGATTCTATGGTATCTTTATCATTAAATGTGCTCATTATCTAAGTATAACTTTATCCTGCCTTCTGTGATCTCCGTCAAACTTAAGCCGAACAAAACCTGAGCCGGTGATTTTCCTATCCCTTTGTTCATTGTGTTATTGAGACCTAGTTGGATGTCCGGCACGTGTACATCCCATTTCTTTTCGTCCACCCCCGCGCATCTAGCAGTCAAGGCATCCAGTAGAGTTCTGTTATAACGCTCCACTTGCCCATTAGCGCGCGGTGTGGCGACAGCGTTGAGTACATGCCGGACGCCCAACCCGTCCATATAATCTTTAAAATTATGGCTAGTGAAACAAGATCCTCTATCTGACAATAATCTTTTAGGAATACCAAAAAAGCTGAAATACTCCCGTAACTTATCAATTACGACGGAAGTTTTAGTGTTCCTAACTGCTTTAAGAACTATGAACTTTGTATATGCGTCAATTATAACTAGCAAGTAAGTGTTACCCTTAGAACTCTTGACAAAAGGTCCCACATGGTCGATGTGGATGGTTTCGAAAGGTGTAACCTTTAGGGATAGGGTGCAATGGTGGTTTCTTTGTCGATGTTGATTTAGCGTAAGCACACTCTAAGCATGAAGACACATACTTCTTTACATAGTTTCGCATTTTCGGAAACCAGTAGGTTTCTTTTACCTTAGCGTTAGTTTTATCAAACGCAAAATGACCTATGTCATCATGACACTGCTTCAACAACTGCCATCGGACACCCTTCGGAACCACCCACCTCTCACCTAGATCGGTTTTTCGATAAAGTTTACCGTTCCTTACAACAAAGTTAGTTCTAAGGTCAACTACGTCATCAACAAGTGGATCCTGAAGTACAGAGATCTTGCGCTGAATCTCAGTGTCAGATGATTGTACTGTACTTAACCAATCTGATTCTGCTACTGCCATGACAATTCCCTGTACATCTTCCACCGCTGAGCTGTCAGGTGGTGGATTCCTACTCAGGGCATCTACATAAGCCATTAATTTTCCGGGCCTGTACTCAACCGAAAAGTTAAACTCCTGCATCGCAATCCACCGTCTGGCAACCCTAGGGATCAGATCTCGTTTAAGGAATGTAGCTCTGAGGGAGTTACAGTCCGTGAATATTTTAAACTCTATCTCTATTCGATAAACACGAAATCTCTGAAGCGAAGCAATAAAGGCTAACGTTTCCAGTTCATAAGCCGTCATGTGCTGCTCCTCAGTTGTGGTCTGACGGCTGTAATATGCTACTGGCTTTAAAAGGCCGTCTTTATCCCTTTGCATTAGTATACCCGCAATACCTATTTTACAAGCGTCGGTATGGAGTTCCGTGTTCGCTTTGTGATCATATAAGGCTAGAATTGGCTTACGCAGTAATTCTTCCTTTAAACGATTGAATGCTTGCCGTTCATCTGCACCCCATACCCAAACCACATCTTGTTTAAGCAAGGTTGTAAGTGGTTTTGCTATAACTGAAAACCCCTTTACAAAACGTCGAAAGAAACTGCACAGGCCTATAAACTGCCTAACGCCGTGTTGATTCGGCGGTTCGGGAAAACATCTAACAGCTTCTCTCTTACGTGTTCCAGGTCTGATACCTTCCGAACTCAACTCAAATCCTAAATAATCTACAGTTTTACTAAAGAAACAACACTTTGAAATTTTTAAGGTTAGGTTAGCACTCTGCAATAGTTTCAATACGATCTCTAATTTTTGGAGCCCTTCATTGATAGAAACTGATGGGACAATAATATTGTCCATGTACGCGGATGCTACTTTATTAAATCAATCCTTGTGTTACCATCAGACGTGCTGACGTCATTATTCGAGGCATTTACCAAACGATCGGTGTTGTTAACTACTAAATTGATCATACGCATGAAAGTAGACGGCGCATTAGCAAGCCCAAAAGGCATGCGTGTAAATTCAAACTGCCCGTCGGGCGTAACAAAAGCAGTTTTGTAGCAATCATCCTCTTTAATAGGGATTTGGTAATATCCCGAAGCTAGGTCGAGAGTAATGTAAAAAGAAAACCCGGCTAGATCATCAAGTTGGTCGTCGATTCTGGGCAAGGGGTAGTTCTCCTTTACGGTTTTTCGATTTAGCGCCCTGTAATCGACGCACAACCTCACGTCCCCAGTCTTCTTCTTCACTAATACTATAGGGCTTGCATAACAAGAAGTAGAAGGCCTTACTATACCACAGTCAATAAGTTCCTGAATAATCTCATGTACCTTACCCCTTTCACTAAATGGTAACCGGTAGGGTCTATAAACCACGGGTTCCTCAGTTTTCAAACGGATTTCCATCTCAACTAAATCAGTCTTACCAAGTTCCCTTAGATCAAACGCGAAACAATTCCTGTACTTATTGAGAAGACTTACTAGATCAATTAGGCTGTCTCTTGTTAGAGTGCCATCGAAAATTATACCAGACTCTGTTATGGTTCGTGGTTGTTTATTGTAATCGTCCTTATTACAGCTGTCAATTTTTAAAACTGATTTTTCGGAATTATCTGTGTCTAAAGTGGCTCCTCTGCAACGAGCTAATAATGTACCTGCTTTTAAAACGAATGGATTGTTTAAAACTCCCCCTATTAAAGCGGTACCATGACCATCAATCACAGAAAACAACCCTCGAACTAAATGATACTCTTCACCAAATTTAAACCTATTACTACTCTCAATGTAGACGTTTCCCGAAAAGATAGGGTCAGTTTGAAAATCCACTAACGTAGTTCCCTGAACAGTTACGTTTTCAACGCAATATAGTTTAACCTTCACAACTTTATCTCCTAATGAGATGAAAGTCAGCCGATTACAATCCTTTTCTACAAAAATATGTGGTTGCTCAGTAAAATTTTGCCCTACTATTAAAAGAACTCGCATTACGACATCTGGTACAATTTAAGATACATACACGTGCAGAAACACCATCTACTGACAAATTAACAGTAACTGTGCCTGAAGGCTGAACAACAGCGTCACCAAAACCACGTAATGAAAGCAAATTTCCATATTGTTGCACCCATTCAATAGCTAATTCTTTTATCGCCGAGCAACTGATCATTGTAGCTGTGCTTCACAAAATCAATAAAACAATCTATCATTTTATCGTTAATAAAATCCTTATTATGATACTTAGTAGAATTGGACTGAGTATTATCAACTATCATAACTGTTTTAGTATTTTTATCTGCTGCTGGTACAGCCCTACACCTATCCGAAGTGTGACCAAACAATGAACACTTATCGCACTTAATTTGAGGTTTTGGACATTGAGACTTATAATGACCTTCTTGATGGCAATTATAGCATTTAACAACACGGTCTTTAGCATAATCTCTAGAAGAAACATCAGATTTCATATCGCTAGGTCTAATTATTCTCTTTTTATCTGAAGGGGTATTGGCTTTGGCGCTTTTTAGATAAGGCAACAACAAGTCTGGTGATTGAAACCTCGCGGCCTCAGCCCCTAGCCTAATACTTCTATGTCTATACCAAATACTATACAATCTACAGCCCGTTCCCCACTTATACCGCAGCGATTTAGCATAACTACTTTCTCGTAAAAATATTCCTCCAGAGAGTCAATTAACCTAGCACGTTTAGCGAGCATTGACGTGAGTAACTGACCATAAATTTCGTCGCTCGGAAAAGCTAGTTTAAGTTTTTCCTGCCACTCTTGCCACGAGTAAAGTACGGTTGGCAAGCCCTCATACCATTTCTGGGCTAGGCCTTTTAGCTTAGGTAAAGCAAAATGCACAGTCTGTCTGTCTGTCCAATTGTAAATTACTGAGCACTCGTTAACTTTGTGAAGCCACATAGTTATAGTTTGTTCTTTACGCGCGGGGTCGAATTCTCCTATTGTATTCACATTTGACAACCTCTCATTTATATTATCTTTACCTACTCCCTTTAATGCGTTTAATAATTGGGAAAGAACGTTACTATCACTAATGGCAGAAGCAGCTGCTGCAGGCTCACTAACCGGCTTAAGATTCGACGTTGACGACTGGCCGCCTGAGCAGCGACGAGACTGACTGGCATCTTGATCCTGGCGTCCCTGATTGCTGTTGCAACCACGCGAACGTCGACGTAGACTCGAACGGCTGCGGTCGCAGCGCTCCATACAGCAGCTCACTCTGCCCTTTGCACAGCCGCTCTCACGTCCTCTGGATCTCGTATACCTCGTTAAAGCGTGGCTTCTATCTCGCTGTCGCGACCGCGAGCGCATGCTGCGATGGTCCCGTGACCGTCGACCACCCCCGCTCAGTGTGCGACGTCGAGGAGTGTGACCGCTGCGGGACCGTGTTGCACGACGCGACCCTCGATCACGGGCGCTGCCCCGTGTCCTGCTCCGAGATCTCCGCGGAGGCGTACACACCACACGATTCTTCAGGTTGTCGTTACCCATATCACTGGAACGGAGACAATTTTTCGGACAGTAATATGTCAGAGTGATTTTAAACTACCACTAGTGTAAAGCGTAAACTTTAATAAAATACAACCTTCAACTACAAAATACGTAAATTTTGCATAAGTGTATACTTAATACTTTAAAAAATAAAATTAAAGCGGTTCAAACGGTAAAAATACTTACTAGGTATAGAACAATACTGATAAAAGGTATTTTGTAGAACTAACCAGACTATGACCAACACAGGTAAAACTTTAAATCAAACAACTGCTTGCAAAATGACTCTGCATTTAACAAAACTACGTAGGATGTGGGTACGAGGTGGGAAATTCACTCGCACAAAACTTACTCCTGGGCGTACATCCAATAAGACGAAATTCGTTTTCGTCTTACAATCCCAATTCTGAGATGTTCGATCGCTGATAAAAAGACTATTATTCTTGAGAACAACTATAATTTTCAACTTCACATTACAGACTGCTGTTACATTCCACAGAAAAATTTTCCTACTAATCATAGACAATAAACCTCAGGGTGAAAATGTCACCGAGTACGATATCGATGGTGATTTTCAAATATCGATTAAGAAAAAACACAATCGATACCAGTTTAATTTATTAACAGATTATTTACATCATAATATTGAATTTAATTAAACCTACTACAATAATAATCAACTCCAACAAATGATAATGAACAAATAAATAATAATATCTAAATAATCAATAAACTACAGGTATTTTATGTATAGGTTTTTTCCTATTTTTAAAATACCTGACTTACTGGCATGTAAATAGTTTAGTTTTTATTTTTAAGTTTATGTGTGTATATAACTGTATTTTTGTTAAGGGTCTTGTATTAAATCTTTAAGCCATTTTGAATAAACCTGTTAAATAATAAACTACATAAAAATAAGTAAATATACCTATATATAAATCATACATATTCATGAAGTATTACTTACTTACTTAGCTATAATGTTTTAAAATTTGATTTTGTGTATAATTATCAACATTTTGGATATCAAATTTATTAGATTTTGATGATTTTTTGATAGGTATATGCCATGCTTTTTACCCGACTTATTTTGATAAATAATATCATATGTGAAATAATATCGAAGACGTGTGAATTGAGTCCCTGTTCTGCAGTGACTATAAGTTAAATAAAAAACTAAGTTTTCCGTTAATTGCATCATATTTGCTATATTGTTATCACGAAATTTCATTTCTAGCAACATTCTGTTGTTTAATAACCTCTGAAACATGTCCGACTATTATTTTTATTCCGCTCAGCTTTACTACATAAAGTACACACGGCGGCACGTCAGACTACCCCTCTTTGACCTTGATACCGCCTCTATTCCCTACGTAATAAAAGCCGTATTCGTAATTGAAATGGGTAACCTGACGTGCAGTTAGTTAAGTGCTACACCTGCCCGGGGAGCTCTAAATTAACTTAGTTAAGCTCCGTTCTAATTAAAAAGTTCAAATCTAGAAATAAAGTGTGGAGTTAATTGTTTCGTTACAGCTCTGTACCGTACAACTGTGCCTCGTGTTAATTTGTCCAATTTTCCAATGTTGTTGGCAGATTTATTGTATTATATCGGTGAGGCTGTTATATCGGTGAGGCTGTTATATCGGTGAGGCTGTGGGGGTGATGATGGGCTCAATTCCAATGCGCTATGTTTAAGATTAAATTTAGGTTCAATTTCTCTCTTTCTCAGCCAAACAAACGAAAAGAGACAGACTATATTAATTTAGAAACGTCAGACTAAACAGCTGTCCGTTGCTAAGGAAAATAAAGAACCCATAGACAATTTTGTAAAGATGTCATTCGATGACGACTAAAGTTAGACGAAAACACGCAAAAACTTGTACAAATGCGTTAGAAATAACATCACTTAATTTGACGTATATATATTATTGTAGTTTGTCTCTTTTCGTTTTTTTGATAGAGAAAGAGAGAGACTGAACCTAACTTTAATCTTAGACAGGGCGCATTGGAATTGAGCCCATTGTCTTTATGCTTATTTGTCCAAAATTCTGGAGATTTTTGTATATTTGTTTTAAATAAGCGAGAACTCTTGGATTTAATTACGCAGAACCTCAATTATTGTTTGTTTCAAATACATTGAAGAATTAAGGATGTTGTGTATGTGATATCACAAGCATGAAAGTTTTTCTTGGTGTAGCATAAAAAAGGAGTTTCTTTTCTACAAAAGCCGAGGGTTGTTGTACCAAATAAAATAATTCTCATTCTTGGAATAAGATAGTACAATCCAGTCTAAACAGCGTCTGTATTAGTTGATTGTCTATTACGATCGAAAACCGCTACAACATTTAGTATATCGATAAATTTAAATAAATATATAAAATAAGACTAGATAAATTAAATGAAAAGTTACGAAACAAAAGCCAATCAAATGCAAAGCCACAAATGAAGTTTTCAACAAATTCTGACCGCGGTCTATCAACAACAAACCGATTCAACTGATTTACATACTTTATGAAACAATCACATACTCAATAAGGTTATTTTAACTGACAATGGTCAAGAACTTTCTGCGTGTGGTTGAATAATTACTATTTGTAGCGGCACCCTCAGCCTCGGCCAGGTTCGGTCCTGCATACTCCATTCTTTGAATTCCTTGTCTGTGGTCTGAGTGAACAGAGGAAGCGAGACTATCAGTATTTTTAAACACCCACACGTTAATCAGATTTATTATACGACGACGACGATTTGATTTTGACGACCGTCTTGACGTAGTAGTTCGCGCTCCGGAGTACAAAACCAGCGGTTGCGGGTTCAAATCCCGCAAGGGGTAAATATTTGTGTGCTGAGCACGAGCATTTGTACCTAAATCATAAACGTATTTATCCGTTACTGTTTCACGTTTAGATTGAGGCTAGGTCATTGGTGTGTTTGTTATTTATTGATTATAAAAAAAAAACTACAAGTTAGTAAGATTAAAATATCATCATCATTGGCCACAGCATCTGCTGTAGATGATTGTTGCAGCGCTTGTGGGTTTCAGGGGTTCTTGCATCGCCTTTGATGACTATAAAGCCCTATAGCAGCACGGCATTTCTTGCCACATCGATCGCAAACGAAAAGTGACTCAGTAGGAGGTGATGAAGCACGACGAAGTCTCTTTTGCTTAAGGATCTCCAGCCAATCTTTGTCATGTTTTATGATTCCAGATTTAATGTCATGACGCCATTCAGGTCTCATTTCAGCTCGTTTTTCCCAATTGTCAGGTCGGATTCCGTAACTATTCATGTCCCGCTTGCAAGAGTCCTTGAATCTAAGCATAGGACGACCGACAGGCCTTTTCGCATTCGCCAACTGTCCCAGCATGACCTGGCGAGGCAGTCTTTCGGGATCCATGCGGTGTACGTGGCCGAGCCAACGAAGTCTCCTCTGCTTTAACATTGCAGTTATGCTGCAGCAGTGTGTTTTTGAAAGGACAACCTCGTTGCTCATTTTATCCTTCCAGGTGACTCCAAGAATAGTCCTAAGTTGTTGTTGTATTGTAATGTTGTCCAAGTTTCTGACGCATACAATAATGTACTTAGGACGCAGGTCTTGTATACAAGGATTTTGGTGTACGTGGTAAGCTTACTATTTCTCCAAACGCGTGCATAGAGCCTTCCAAAAGTAGTTGATGCTCTGCCAATCCGAGTATCTATCTCTTTGTCATTCGATAATGAGGATGTGGTAGTGGATCCGAGGTAGCAAAAATGTTCCAAGACATCGAGAACATCCCCGTCGAGTGAGATTTTAGGAGGCTGGCTTACGCCCTGTACCATGATGACAGTTTTCTTGGTGTTCACGCTCATAGAGAACAGATGACAAGCGTGGCTAAATCTTGACACCAGCTCCTGAAGCTCTTCTTCTGAATTTGCAACGAGTGCAGCATCATCTTCATAGAGAATTTCTCTGGCAATTAAATCCTGACGACACTTTTTAGCCTTCAGCAGGCTGATGTTGTACAGTCTTCCGTCTTTTCTAGTATGCAGATGTACTCCGACATCGCATGATCCAAAAGCAGTCAGAAGTAGCGCCGAGAAAAAGATTCCAAAAAGGGTAGGAGCCAGTACGCAGCCTTGTCTAACTCCACGATTAACACCGAAAGCTGCAGATTTTTCGCCGTCGAATATTACCGAGCCATTCCTATCGTCGTGGAAAGACCTGATCAGTGATAGAAGTTTAGGAGGACACCCAATTCTGCGCAGTGTTTCATAGAGCACTTCCATACTCACAGTATCAAATGCCTTATTGAGGTCGACAAAGGCCATATATAGCGGTTGATGATGTTCACGGCATTTTTCTTGGATTTGTCGAAGGGTAAATATCATGTCGTTCTCTGAATCCGCATTGAGATTCAGCGTAAATCTGGGAGGCCAGGATTTCTAACCTTCGCAAAACAACTTTTGCAAATGCCTTTCCCGCAATACTTAATAAAGATATACCCCTGTAGTTATTACAGTCGCCTCCATATCCTTTGCCTTTATACAGGGTGACTATGTCAGCATCTCTTATATCTTGAGGAATAATCCCTTCATCCCAACAACGCCGTAGAAGAGCGTACAGGGGAGAGGAAACACGGCTGATTTTGACTAATTCTGCAGGTAGGTTATCAAGACCTGTACTTTTGCCTAGTTTCAGACCCTGAAGAGCAGCATGGAAATCATCGCCTGTAGGGGGATCGTCAAGTTCAGTCATCACGGATCGAGGAGTGAAATTTGCCAGTGCATCACGGTGTATAGCAACTTCCTGGGAGTACAGGTTTGAGTAGTGTTGTGCCCATCTTTCGAGTTCTACCCTTTTATCTGCAATCGGATTTCCATCTAGATCTTTTATTGCGGCACGCTTTCTTTTGGTTGGGCCAATTGCAGATTTTATTCCTCGGTACATACACCTTTTGTCACCTACATCATTACATTTGTGTATTGACTCGCACAGCAAAACCCAGTACTCATTAGCGCAACCGCGACTAGTGCGTTGTAACTCTGCTTTAGCTGCCTTATATGCAGATTGTTTAACAGGATCTCTGTGATTGCTCAATAGGTTTAAGTGAGCTGTTCGTTTGATTTCTATTAATGGATGCAGTATGTGCTTATACACAGCAAACCGGTCACTGACCTTTGTTTCCTGCTTGCCAAACACTTTTCGGCGGCCTGTGTCATTTCAGTTTTTATTAGGTGCCACATATCTTCAACACTACTGCATTTATCTAGAGTATCCTTGCTGAGCTTTTCATCCAGTAGTTTTCCCAAGTCATTACACAAGTCTTTATTTAGCATAGCTGCGGTGTTCAGTGAAACTTTTCGGGGAGCTTTCATAGCAGAGTGAATTTTCTTTGGAACATGGCGGGTCTTGGCTATGACTAAGGAATGGTCAGTATTACAGTCAGCACTATGGTAAGTACGGGAATTGAGAATGTCACGCAGATCCTTCCTCCTCGTGATAATAAAATTGATTTGATGCCAGTGGCCTGAACGAGGGTGCTTCCAAGATACTTTGTGGATAGTTCTGCACCTGAAATAGGTGTTTGTTACGCATAGAGAGAGAGACGCACAAAGCTCCAGCAAACGTTGTCCGTTTTCGTTAATGTTTCCGATTCCATGATTTCCCATGCATTCCGGCCAGTCATCAGCCTTGTTTCCAATTCTCGCATTAAAGTCGCCGAGTAATAAAAGTTTATCAGATGCACGAACTTTTTCCAGACACTGTCGCAGATCTTCATAGAAGCTGTCTTTAACGTCAGCGAGGGCCTTAAGAGTTGGGGAATAAGCCGAGATAAGTGAGACTGGACCTGAGACTGTCATTAATCTTATTGCCATTACGAAAAATGTATGTTCAGAAATGTAGGAAGGTATTTCAATGCATGGAAGTAAAGAGTTACGAACGGCAAACCCAACGCCGTGTTCTCATCTTTCACCGTCATTTTTTCCTTTCCAGAAAAAGGTGTAATTATCTTCTCGCAGACTACCTTTCTCTAAAAGACGTGTTTCCTGCAGTGCAGCTACATCAACTCGGAGACGGAGGAGTTCTCTGTCAATAATAGTGGATTTCCTGAGCTCTGGTATATCATTGGTATTAGACGTCAATGCATTTTCCAATCCAGGAATCATAGTTCTCACATTCCAAGTAGCAAATCGCGTGATAATAGGAGTGTTTAATTTGGTTCTTTTTTCTGTTTTGCTAGGTGCTGCAAGACCCATCCTGTTTCAGGCACTATGACATGCCTGCTGCTCCACACACCTATAGAAGCACAGGATGAGAGGCGGACCAGTACCTTATTGGCCGAAGGCTGCCCAGCTGAGGCAGGCGGTAACTGGTCAGTAAACCGCGATGGACTATCCTACCGTCGGGAGTCACCCCTGGCGCCTGCGCACACGCCTATAAGCGCAAAGCTTAGAACCGGTAACTGCGACTCCCCGTGTTGTTTACGCACCTTTTCAGGCACGAGTGAAGTGTCCTCTCCACAGGCGCTACATGCCTGGGACGCAGTATAGAGATCACGGACTTGCCCAGCATCCGTGACCCCCTCTCGACCTCTTTGACTGTACCCACAGGAAAGACAAGTCAGTACATGTGGAGCCGACTCGGTTGCAGGAGATGCTGACTTGTTCAGGTTGAACCTTACTGTCGCCTTTGGATTCCCCAGATCCGTTGCCTCATCCGCCGACGTACATCGTACCGAACCCCATCTTCTCCGCTGTAGCCGCCGTTAAGGTCTTCACCCGTATCCCTGGGCAGGGGTCCACGATATACCCCGCAGAGCTGGGTCCCTGACCGAACTTAGCCACCTACTCCCTCCGGCCTACTGAAGCGAGTGGTGCCCACCCCCGCGACGAGGACGCATAGGTCAGGAATTACCCCAGTGGGAGACAGGGAAGATGACCCTGTCCCCCCTGAGGCCGGGCTAACGGTTCGTATGGTGCCGAAACCGAGGGCCGATTAAAGAACCTCCGAGGAAAGATTAAAATGAAATTCAATAAAATTCATTTATTTCTGCATATATACCCAACTAGGGGCACTTATACACGTCCCAATCTTAACCCTACCACTGCTACGGGACAATTGTGGGCTAGTGCTGAGAAGAAGCAGCAAGAAACTGAGTCACTATTGTCATAGCTTCGTAAGGTATACTTTGTAAGAGCATCTCCTGGTCAGAAATCTACCTCAGAGGGCTTACAGAGAGATTTCATTTCAATCACTCCTAGGGCGTTGACTACAAGCCATAATTTCTTTTCCCACACGGGCAAAGGCAGGTGTGAGCACGTAAAAATTGCACTAAGTAACAATTATATAATCTGTGACTAAGCTCCTTTCTACCTAAGTGTTTAACAACCATTTTTTTATTATTATTTATTATTGAATAAATGTGCTTTTCCTTCCAGTGATGTCATATCGATCTCAAGAAGCTCAAGATCAAGCAGCGAACTACGGAGAGGGATATGCTTGGTGTTTTTTTACGGGATCGAATGAGATTGACCATGAACGTAAGAAAACTATGGGCTATGGGGAATACTAACTGATGCGCAGAGCTATCTCCGTTATAGCCCTGCGAATCAGTGTGGCACTTTGCGCAAAGAACTGATGACTATGTCGACATGTTGATACAACATTAAGAATTAGACCTGTTATGTTATATGGCCACACATGTTTAAGTGAATAAGCTTTTCTTATCTTGTCTTATCTTATCTTATCCTATCTTATCTAACCGTAGGGCAGGTTGTCGGGTTTTGAGACACCTCGAATATACTTTTTTTCCTACAAACAACCACAGGCCAGCAAATCGCTGCCCGCTCATGAATCGAAATGAAAATTTTAAACATCCAACTTTTCCAATAAACGCTACATACGTACGGACTGTCGTTGCGGCGACCACGTGCATTGTTGTCCCTCCCTCATTGATTTAAAGGCGGTTTGAACCGGACCTAACCGGTTTTAATCTTTCCGACCCGTTGGCCAGTGTTGGGGTTGCCATTCTCATTACGTCGATGATTTCTTTAAATTAAAAAAGAAACAGAATAATGCTTGTTACATCATGTCTAATTTATATAAGTTTAAAAAAGAAACCAAAAATTCGCACACAGGTAAAGTGGCTCAGTTGGTAAGAGCGTTGGCCCGGTTAGCTAAAGGTCGTAGGTTCAAATCCTACATGTGTGCGAGTTTTTAGTTTCTTATTTAAACTTATATAAATAAGAAACACACTGTGAGTGATAAAAAATATTAAAAACTATTTTTTAACACTCACAGTGTGTTTTTATTAAAAAGCAAAAGCGTCATCATTCAAGTTGAATTTATTCTGTAAAGAATAACTACTTGGCCCACTGCTGTTGTAATGCAGCTCGGGTAGATGTCGCTGCGGTCATGCAATGACGTAAGACAAAAGAGACCAAGAATTTCACACGGTTGGATGAACTGCACAGTGGCTCAGTTGGTAAGATCGTTGGCCCGGTTAGCCAAAGGTCGTAGGTTCAAATCCTACCTGTGTGCGCATTTTTGGTTTCTTATTTAAACTTATATAAATAAGAAAAACACTGTGAGTGTTAAAAAATATTAAAAACTACATGTCTAATTGATAAGGGTCTTAAGTTAGACCATATATCAATGTTTTTGCAGCTACATTTAGAGAAATAAATAGGGCCAGGGCCACTGTCTATATTTGTTTACGCCTTCAGCTACGATGTTTATACCGAAATCTCTGTAACATTACATAAAAATTTAATCATGTCTGTTTTTTTTTATTAACCTTTAGGTTATTCAGTTCTGGCATAAAGTCATTTACTTCTGTATTCAGAACCGCTGGGGGCACTTCTACGTCCTAACATAATAATTATGGGTCCTACGCTCAGATCAGAGAAACGATCTGAGGTCCTCATCATCTTCCTCCATCCGACGACCGTCTTGGTGTAGTTGTTCGCGCCACGGACTTCTAAACCAGGCGGTTGCGGGTTCGAATCCCGCAAGGGGCAAATGTTTGTGTGATGAGCACGAGCATTTGTACCTAAGTCATGGATGTTTATAAAAGTATTTAAGTATGTCTATCTGTTATCCTAGTCACCATAGCACAAGCTCACGCTTAGTATGAGGCTAGGTAATTGATGTGTTTGTTGGAACAATTTATTTATTTATTCCTAGCGTTATACCGGTTCTGCACTCGCACGCAAGTGCCCAGGGTCCGCTGACAATAATCCAGGATGTGGCAGATCAGGTAATAACAGTGGAGCGACTGCCATCTGACCTCCGTGAGCCTGTGACCAGTCCTACCACTAGAATATTAACAAGAAAAAAATAGCATCAATTACCATGATCACGAATGACTAAGACTTGAGTTCACCAATCCTTAAAAAGCCGGTGAACTTCGAGTGCCAGTTAATTTGACAGAATGCCCACACAAAATATGTCAAATAATGCTAAACCGTCTGATTAAAATTAAACATGTTGGTAGACTCCAGGCTAACATCGACAAATGAGATTCATTTACCTGCAACCCTACTAGGCGTTTTGTGTCAGGGTTCCTCCGACAGGTCGGTTGCGGTCACCTCGCTAACTTTTGTGTTTGATTGGAAAAGTGTGGGGCAGGTAATTGTTTTTGAAACGTGGTCTAAGCTTGTTTTGATTACGGAGAAAGGGAAGTGTGCTGAACAAACTTTTGGTATGGGCTTAGAAAAGGATGGCACAATTGGGAATTGTTTTTGGATGTGAAAGTTGATTGATTGTGTTGTTTGGAATTCGTGGGTTTGTGGACTGATTAAATAAATATTGTTCTTATGAGTTGATACTAAACCTTTTTTCTCATTATTTTTACTTTTTTGTTTGTCTCTCATGTGTAATCATATAAGGCAATTCAGGGTTTCAGTTATTATAATTAAAATTTTAAAAACCCCCGACACAAAATAATAGACGCACATAAAAATCCTAAAACAAGGTTTTATAACTATGAAATTATAGCTAGATACAATAAAGTTGGTTTAAATGGAAACCCTATAAAAAGCAAAAAATAAAACTAAAATTTTGACCCTACGTAAGCCCTTTCATTTGATACCCATTTTGAAGGAATTTTAAAAAAATATGTAATCCGCCATTTTGTTACGGCGGCCATCTTGGACCGATTTTCATCAAAAATAGCTAAGAACACTCCCGACTTATAAATCATTCAAACAAAAAAGACTAAATTAAAATCGGTTCATCTGTTCGGGAGCTACGATGCCACAGCCAGACACACACACACACACACACAGGCACGTTAAACTTATAACACCCCGACGTGTTTACGTCGGCGGTTAAAAACCTACGCCACAACTGTATATGTATATTATTTTTGATCTACTTATTGATTTGATTTGGTTTTGGTCATCCTCCACTTTGTCTCATATTTCTAAAGTGACACCTGCATGGTGCTATCAATTTTGTCACGGTTTTAAATTGCAATCGTAACTTTGATTGGATTAGCTAAATAAAAATCGTAACGGATCGAATGAAGTAGTGAAACTTATCAGCCACGTGACACTGTGTCGAACAGTCTTCAAAGAAAATTAATTTGGCGTTTGGTTTAAAGAAGTGGATAAAAGCTGATTTTGCCATTTGTACATAAACTAAGCATCGGGGGTGAAAAATCGATCGATCTAGATTAGTCTTATGTTTGGGAATACGCGTGTTTTCGAGTTTTCATGCGTTTTTCTTTCGTATTATTTGACGCAGAATATATTCGCTAATTTCGCACCAGTAAGCATAAGCATCGTGGCCAAATACTTAAATCGTATGACTAATAGTTCTATGTGGCTGGAGTTCAAATCTCGCTCGGTGACGAAAAATTTTTTACGTTTTTTAAATAATACCAAAGAAAAAGATTTTTAATTAAATAGTAGTAACCTAACAAAGCTCGGTCGCCCGGTATACACTATAACTAAGCATTACCACTTGTAACGCCTGCGATATTTCTAATTAAAAATGTTAATTTGAAAAAGCTTCAGTTTCAAACATTCCCAGCACATGACATGAATACGTTAATATTTATTTGTACCACACCGACGGTGTAGGTTTCAAAATACGCTTTTTTATAAGCTGGTCACGTGACACCGGTTCCGAGTATCGAATATTATTTTTACTCGCTACTCGCAACTCGATACTAATAATCGCGGTATCGATTACGGAAACCGTACGAGGTCCGAGTATAGTAAAATTTATCGAGCTGTCAGACAGGTGGTAGAATGTGTGAAACTATCGAATTATGCTGTTTTTGTGGAATGCTTTAGTGGCTGCAAGAAATTTAAGACACATGTCAGTTGTAAACAATATCGTTATGTGTGACTCATAAAATTAGAACTCATAACTTTTATACTAAGCTTTTTATGACGTAGCAAGAGTTATTTGTTTATAATAATAATTGTCGATATTATTGTACTTTATCCCATGTATGAATTGATTTTATTTCAAGCTCCTTTAAATAGGAACGTAGGTGTACCTACTGAAAAAAACATTTTATATAAATAACGTAGTAAAGAGAAAAAAAATTAAAATTTTTAATCTCATTTTGAAGGAATTAAAGACAAAAGAACTTAACAGTGAATTCACCCATTCGCCCATTCGTAATTTTAACGTTTCTGACGTTAGTGATTATAAAATGTCATGATCACTAGACGGAAATGCTATATGTCGCAGGGATTTTGTCAAAGACATGATATTATTATTTCACTAGTGAAATTACAATTACACTGATTATTGTCAATGACGACTGGTTCGTATAATTTAACAGGCTCTTTTTCAGTGATATTGTAATTTCACTGGGCTGCAATAGTGATATTATATTAAATCTAGGTTTATTATGAGTTGAGTTTGTGGTGGGAGCCCCGCGTGTTCTGATTGGTCAATTGAGTTAATCAGTCGCAACACACATTTATAAACATTGGAGAGTGTCTTTTTAAATATAAGTTCATTACATATTTTTGGTGTTTTTATGAGGTATTTAGTTAAACATTCTAGTCAATATCTTCAAAATGGGTGATCGTGAGCATTTGGAAGTGTTCAATACTTGTAGTTTAGTTGGTAAAGAAAATAGACCAATCAGCGATCGCTTTGATAATCTATCGGCTTTCTTAAACCAGTGTTATTGTTAAAATATCACTGCCTTACAATGTCACTGTATCGGTCTAGTGAAATTATAATAGCACTAAAACTAGCCAGTTAAATTGTAAGTAATGCAAACGATTGACAATAAATTAGTTTAATTAAAATGTCACTAGTGAAATTATAATATCACGGATTTTATAATATCCCTGCGACATATACATAAAAATCATTTTGGCTCATCGAGGAGACGAAGTCGCGGGCTACAGTTAGTGATGCAATACGAATAAAAGATTTTAGTTTTACTTTACTAATTGCTCGATAAGCAGTTTTTAATAATCAGCTTATTCGAGTTATCATGACAAAAACATATCGAAACACGATAAAAGCCAATATCCACTTAGTATTAGATGCGTCAATCCGGTAACAACTTATTACCGGATCAAATTGATCGGATAATTTCTCGTACTGGATATTGGCTGCCGGGTAATGCTGCGGCTAATTCGGTTGCCGTATATCCGATTACCGGAGTTACTCGGATATAAATACGGTTGGACAATTAGGTGGAAAACAATTGCTTTTGCAGCAAGAAGGTTGTGCTTTTATAGAATACTGGCAGTTCCCCGCGACTTTGCCCACGCCAAAAGTCAGATTTTCCATACAAAGTTTCATCCCCCATTTCTTCCCCATGATGATTTATATCGCGACAAAAAGTAGCCTATACCCTTCCCAGAGTCTCAAACTTTCTCTGTACCAATTAAATGGGTCCAATAGTTTCGGAGTTTATTCAATACAAACAAACAATCATAATCTTTACTCTTTATAATTTAGTGTAGACCTTAGAATCTTATATGATCCTCAAGGGGTTACAAAAGTAATTATTTTAAGTGTTACTACTAAAAAACTAATATGTATTTATAAGGCAGCCGACGTCACATAACATAATTAAATACATTGGTTGTCAACTAGGTTTGTTAAACAGACTAGGGTTTTTTACTTCTAAGCGGGGTGTCTTACCATTATTTTTATACTAGTACCTAAATGTTATTTCGCGTTTAAACACATAAGCTTTATCTTATTAGTATGCTATTTCACACTTAGAAGCTGCTGAAATGAAATCTCTGTTCTTTTAAACTATTTTTGTTTCTATTTCAACAATTAATCGTATTTACATTTTTATAAGGTTGACGATGCAACGTATTTTGTACCATTTTAATGCACAGATGTATTCTCTCGGCTGAAAGTAGAGAAATATAATTTTTGTGTTATTTGGCTACGAGTATACTGTCTGTGTTGACAAAATGGAAGAAACAAAATGAATTTGCGCGATAAAACAATGAATAGGTATACAAATTATATTACTCCATGTATTTACAGATACCAATAATTGTTTTCTGCTTTACCTGCATAAATATCGTGTTTGTCGTTTATTTGGCGTTTCACCCCCATAGATTATAATTTTTGGGAACTGTCCGATATCCTTTGCAGAATGCTACTTTCTTTAAGCTATTACCTTGTCAAAACCCATTAACAGCCAACGCGAAACTAATAACAATGCACTGAGACTCGAACCTAAAATGAAGAAAGAGAGCTTAATTATAAAACAAAAATATGTTTTTATGAAGTACTATATTTTTACACAAATCAGTATTTTATTAAAATTCTGGCCATCTAAGGGTAATGACCCTTTATTTATATCGGACCCGACGACCGTCTTGGTGTAGTCGTTCACGCACCGGACTTCTAAACCAGGCGGTTGCGGGTTCGAATCCCGCAAGGGGCAAATGTTTGTGTGATGAGCACGAGCATTTGTACCTAAGTCATAGATGTTTATATGTATTTTAGTATTTCTATCCGTTATCCTAGTCACCATAGCACAAGCTCACGCTTAGTTTGGGGCTAGGTAATTAGTGTGTTTGTTGAAACAATTTATTTATTTTATTTATTATTTAGCTCTGGATATTCACATATTTACCAAATTACAAGATAATCAACCTACATTTATTAAGAAATTTTCAAAAAAAATTCAATACTGTACTCGCTTGGGTATAGCGGCTGCAAGTGGGTTAAATGTCCATCTACAGGCAGTGATGGATTTACCTCCTAGTGGTCAACCCCGGGCAACGACATCTTAATCTGCAGTTTGTGATTACATCCAAACGATCCTATACCGGTAGTAGGCTACGGTACTTAGCTGCCATCCTCCTACCGGAGCCCGGTGCCAAGGCATGCTATGTTCCGTCGGTAAATGGGAGTCCCAGAACCTTCTGGGTGAGCTCGCTGTTGTTTCTGTCTACGCCACGTCTGGCTTAGGCAAACGCATTAAAAAAAAACATTGTACATAAAAAAATATTGACTAACAGAGATCCTTTTAGGTTTTTAATATTAGCAAGCACAGCAGAGATTACATTAATCCAACTCCTTTCGATTCATCTATGCAGCTTACTGGGTAGTATTTGAGAAACCTCAGCGCCTAATACTATTAGGAGGCATACTACAGAAAATTATACTCCATTTCTGTACATGACCCGCTTATACATATTCTTATAGTACCCTGTTATGCCAATAACATCAATAGCCCGTTATTGGACAAGCTTCGTCCATTTACAATAACATTTGCTTAATGGGCTCGCTATGTGGACAAAATATCGCCGTATTTTTGGGTAACGCTTGCTTATTTACGAATAAGTCTACCGATTTCACTGGTATAATTCTGGAGCAGCTTTTTACTTATGTCACAGAATACTAGTACTTCGTACAGAAGTATGACTTAGCAATTGTATTCAAAGAAATATCTACTCAATGTCGTCAACAATATGGCGTAATTTAGTTCGCCTCAGAGTCAAGCACATTTTCGTGTAGACACCTACAAAAATCCATTGCAAGATAATTTCATACTTATTGCTCTGGAATATGATTCATAATACACTAAACCTATTCAGTGATGTAATATCACGCGACGCGATAGGGTTGACTGCTACGAGAAGCTTCTAACGCCATCTAGCGCCTCTTTCTAGTACTTTATTCATTCTCGTCCAGCCAGCAACGTAGCCGCGCGGCCGCCGGTGAATAAAACGCGCGAGCATGTCATTGACCGGTAGCGGCACGCAACTTGTTTTAGCCCCTAAGTAGGGGCGCCGCGCGTAGGTACGTTTTTGCTACTTACGCGGGGAGATAATCAACCAAAGTAATACAGCTACTGGCCTATTTACTATAACTACAGGCTTTGTTATTGGATTCTACGTTATAGATTTTTAAAAGATGTTACAATAGTTTTTTACGGGATTGATTGTAGCAATCCTGTAAATAAATATTCAGATGATAATGACCATGGAAGTTTAAAACAGTGTATTTAAAAGATGTTGTTGGCATAATAACGATTGTGAAGCTATTTTACAACATCTTTTATTTATAGGAATAACTTTGAAGTCCATTTTTTTCTTTCCCATACTAATGAGTATATCAACAGTGAACAATAATAGAAAGGATTCACTTTGTATTTATTCAGACGCACGAGCTTATCTGTTAAATCTTGAAGACTTTGTCACAACAGTCTGTCAATAAATACAATTGAAATTTTCAGAAATACATGTAGAAGGTTTACACATTATAATTTCAGACCGCAATGTATGGAAAGCTTCACGCACGATCGTGCAATTTTAGTTTGAATACCAATCGAGGTAAACCTAAACGTAATTAAATTTTAAATTTTAGTTAGGGCTGCCACTATTCTGTGACATTTTATAGTTGATATTATTTATCAGTCCCTAAGATTGCACAATAGCTTGTGCCTATGATTATTTTTATGTGTATAAAGATTGGATTTAAAAATTGAACGAAATTCATGGTAAGTAACTTACAAGTAAATGATTTATTTTAAAAAATATACCTTATGATTTTGGGTCAACCCCAAATTGGTGACTTAAGGGCTGGTGAGAGAAACCATTATATGAATTTGCCATAATTGTAAAAATCTAGTTAAAAAACTGTTACACAGTAACACATAAAACATTATTCAAACAGCGATCATATCAAGGCATATACGCAGGTATACACAACAAACATAATATCATTCTAACAACATCAGTACTTATAAACAAATCCCATACAGAAGACATAATAACACAGATTTATGGCAAAATAAGAATATTACAGAGTGTATGGCAGCCCTAACTTAGAAGCGTATTAGCAAAATATAGAGATGGACGATGACGCAGCCAGTTGCCCGTGACGCATCCGATAAAACTAATAGACTTTACTCCGTCTCGTCTCTATTAGGTCAGAAGGGTCGAATTTTGACAGGCTTTTAGTTTCGCCTTTTTATGAAACTATAGGCCTTGAGTCAACCTTTGTGCTCCGGAAGCATCTTCTTCTTCTTTTCGTGACGACACTGGCGTTATATTTTTGAGGAACAAAACTTAGCGCTGTATACAGGTCCTCACGTGTAAAGGTGTAGAGGCACGTAGGGCATGACAGTAGGTGTCTGGGGAGAGACACCACACATACATTAGCTGTCCGCAGCGTAACCCCATCGGTGCATGTTCTCCTTGCTTCAGCAGACTTGCGTCCTTAGTCTATTTAAAAACTTCGGAAACTTAGATCATAGAAAAAAGAAATAAAGAAAATATGTTGACACATCATCATCATATTACAAGACTTTAATAATAATGCAATTTAAACTGTTTTATATTGTCTAAGGCTTGTACAGCGTACAAAATGCTGCTCACAACCTTTGCCTCAATAGTACTATACACACTAAAGAGTAAATCTCATCCATCTGTGGTGCAGTCGGCCTGTCTGGGCGTGTTTTTTTTTATTACACGTCAGAAAATAAAAAACGGCACGGTGCAATAAATTGCCACGTAATATTTTAATGGACTCTAAACTATGCGGTTCAGGGAGTCGAAGAAATTATGGAGATTATTGAAGAAGAGATACATAATAACTCGACAATCCTTGGTGAATCTGTGTCGCGAAAGACATAAATAGTAAGTCTAGTCGGAGACCCTTGGGCGCCTTGATAACATTTGGCAGTACCTCAGTTTGGTCACTTGCCTTACCTTGGTTAGGGCTCACTTGCCTTACACAGTGACAGAGTATGACTCACACCTCCTCATTGTTGAGGTGAGGCTTTTGCTAGTGTAGGATCCGTAAGGCTAACTTAACTTGCTTTCCATAGTTTTCTTTCAAAAGTAAGTTTAAAATTAAGGTATAAGAAGTACATAATAAATGTGGCAACATTTGCAATAGTCTAACTCGTATAACGATTTGCATTAGTAGAACTTTAACTCATATAATTTCAAAAAATCTGGACAAGTTAGTTATTTAGCCGGGCTTTCCGCTTTTACACTTAACCGTTTAAAAGGACCATTGTGCGTTTTGTGTGGGTATCCTTCTAATCCAACCAACCCAGGCACTCCCAAAAAGCTTTCCTAGATTGTGATTGAAGAATACCTGCCCCTTGTCTGGACTAAAAAAATTACCTCTTTATGGGTATGTTTTACCTGGCTTTTATGTTGTGGATATGGGTGTTTATTCTACGAAATAAAAATAAACTGTTTTATCACAAAAAGGCAAGTTGATAAAGACAATCTTACGGGGCAGATTTACTTATTAAGAGCTTGTTAAAAATATTAATTAAGCAGTCAATGTCCTGACCTATTAAAGTACTCTGAACTATGTCATAACCTAGTTCACGTAACGTAAACACGTGACCTGACGTAGTGAGAAGGCAACACTTTGACTGCCACATGCATTGTTCCGGCCTGTCGCGGAATTTGCACTTCAAAGGGTGAATACTCAAAGTAAGTGATACCGAATATATGCTATAATATTCATGATGTACGAGTATGTCACTGCGTTGATGTGCTTCTTAGATGAAATACACTAAAATTGACTACGTATTACAAAAAATATAACAT
Organism: Pyrausta nigrata; assembly: GCA_949316185.1. Classification (NCBI taxonomy): domain Eukaryota; kingdom Metazoa; phylum Arthropoda; class Insecta; order Lepidoptera; family Crambidae; genus Pyrausta; species Pyrausta nigrata. Next base: position 2,331,321 of record OX438941.1, on the reverse strand, counting down.
AAAATAATATAAGTACTTACTGACACAGCAAAATGGCGTCTGATTTAGATTACATCAAATCTGCTACTTATATCTTAATTTAAAAAACCAAGGCGGGTTTGGTCATACTCGAGAACGGCAGGACCGATTTTAGTGATCCTTGATTTGTTGGATTCGTCTGCTTCCAGAATAGCAGAATAACAACCAATACATCGAAAAATTTCACGTTTAAGGGGTGTAATAGGGGATAACAGTTTGTATGGGATATCTGGCATTTGCGTAGACGAAGTCGCGGGGATGCGCTAGTAAATAAAATATTAGACAACATCACATACATGTAATTGAAAATTAGAAAAAAAGGCCCACAACACACAGGCTTTAGACATTACAGATAATGCGGTTTTCTAAATATTTTACCCGACCTGTTCCTCAGAGATGGTCAAACCATAAAAACTTGTGTACGAGCGACAAGACCACGAAGGTCTTAATTTATAATCGCTTTTTCTTGTAACTTGACCCAAGCCACAAATTTGAATTGTTGCCTCGAGTATTATCTGTCGCGATTGCGGGCTAGCCCGCGAATCCGGCACTACGTTATTCTGCCACGATATACGAGTATCGCAGGAGGACAGCCGCTGATACCCAGTAGCGGGTGACTCACGATAATTTAGCTGCTTTGTTTCTGTATAAGGCACGGTGTACAGATCTTAAGTCGCTAGCTTTGGTGGCTGTGTGTAACTATCTCACGCTGATAACGCTAAATGTTTTCTTTTAATTATTTCTTTAATTTAAGCAATTGGTTTGCAAGTTTTTACGAAATTAAATTAAATTTCACTCACAAAAATTGATCGACCGTGTCATCCGGTGGGACTCGAACCCACGTCTCTTCGCTATCTGGGAGAATGCTCTTACCAACTGAGCTATAGAGGACGTTAGTCAGTCGAATTTTTTACGCCAGCGCGCTGGCGTAGCTCAGTTGGTAAGAGCATTCTCCCGGATAGCGAAGGGACGTGGGTTCGAGCCCCACCGGATGACACGGCCGATCAATTTTTGTGAGCGAATTTTTATTTGTTTTCTTTTAGTAAAAAAATCCTATCCACTGTGATCTAGATCCCTTTAAGAAAGGAGTGAATAGGCTGTTACTAGGTCAGATATGACCCATCCTCGGCCAAATCGTCGCTTACCATCAGGTGATATTGCGGTCAAATGTCTGTCTATTAATAAAAACAATAATTCCCATACATTTCTTCCTTATGTTTACGCGAATAGTCGAACTCATTTTAAATAATGTCTAAGTGATCTATAAAATTATGTTTTAATAAATATTTTCCATAATTAAGACACGTCTAACACAGTTCATATAAATTAAAATAAAATAAATACAACCACCACTCGAGACGTCGCTAATGTATAATAGAAAAATTGCGATTCAAACGAGGCCACCTCAAGCAATATTCCCACAATTAAAATTTCAGAGGCCCGAGGGCAAAGTTCATTAATAAACTTAATTAAGTTCGCATTAAGAACGTCAGGGTGGATTAAGCGAACGTCACTTAAACGAATTAATAGGGATTTGGTAAGATTAGAGGGAACACCTCCGAAAATACGGGAGGGAATTGCGCACCGGGCCGTGCATACTTAAGGCTTAAGGCAAAAATATGCTCGATGCCTTTCAAACGTATGAGCTATGGCTGAGCTTCAGCCAGGAAGGAGCGTATAAAAAAAGATATTTCTTTTAATATGATAAGAATTTGATCGCTAGTGTTTTAAACCTATATCCTATATTTTTTCACCGATCCACGAATAAATGCATTTTCTTTCTTCTATCAACAAAAGGCATCGTAACGATAATTATGGATTTCGAAACACAATTACATGATTTGGTTCGATATAAAATCCTCCTGAAGTTTGATCTAACTTTGCCCTACAGGCATGTTTAATATATTATATTTGCTGGTGCAAAAATTTCGGAACCTTATTTTTTATTCTGTTCTTTAGTACACAGATAAAAACACTATGGTAGGTACCACACTTTTGTATTGTTTAAGTTTTCATCCATGAAATTGCCAAAAAAATAATTTTCATGTGCAAAATCTGCGCAACGACGACGCAATTTTACAGTTTGGCCTTAAAACCGTAAATTGCGTAGCCTTTCATTTGTGTACTTAATATACTTTTAAAGGGGTACAATTTCGTTTGTAGTATTGTAACATGTAATTTCTGGAACCGTTCAACTAAGTATACTACCGGTTTTATAAGAGAGGAAAAATTTGAAAACTAAGACGTAAAAAGTAAAAACTAAAAATCTGTCTTTGCGGTACAACATCTGCCGCGTTGATAGTCTTAGTTAAAATTTAAATGATGGTGATTTTATTTCAATTAAAGAAAATAGGTTCCTCAAAGGGAAATAGTACTTACTATTTCCCTTTGAGGAACCTATTTTGACGTTTTATATATGGTGAATGACTTTATTTACCATAAATAAAACGTCAAAAGTTTGTTAATCTTTACTATCCGTATGTTTCCACATCCTTGCTAACTCACTTGCCTTTTACCTCGCCTTCGGTTTACCGTTGACCTAGATAATATGTATTTATAATTAATTTTTAAATTGAATTCTTTCTTTCAGAATCTTACTAACGTACGTGTACCTCGGGTGCGGTTGGCGCTTGAAGGACCAAAATGTGCAGGATAGCTGAAGATTTTAGAGGAAACTAGTGTTTTAAAGGAATAGGACGTTAAGGCACGAATGTTAGGGTGACAACTGTTTTATTTACATTTATCAAAAGGACAAGTACAAAAAAGGGATTAAAACCACAAATATCTTAAGTCAGCCTATTAGATCCCACTGCTGGGAAAAGGCCTCACCTCAACTATGAGGAGGAACGAGCCATACTCCACCACGCGGGCTCAGTGCGGATTGGTGGAGGGGTGTCTGTAAGGCAAGTGACAAAGCACGGAGATGCTTGTCATAGTCGTCACTTTAATGGTCGGAATGGTCACCCATCCAATCACGACCGCGCCGTGGTTGCTTAACTTTTGGTATCACTACCAAAGCGCTGCCGCCACTGCGCCACAAGCACCTCTTATATTTATAAAACTTAAAATTTATTATAAGGATGTGCATTCGCAACAACAGCAATTGACCAGATTACCTACTTTGCTTACTCCAGCTTTTTTCTTAATCTGAAAATTACTCTGTCTATCTCTTAGCTTTTTACATTACATTTTTCTTACTCATTAATGACGACATTAAGACATCACCATAATTCAAACATTTTACAAATATAAAATTACTTAAATGTGAATTAGGTACTTATTATCGAGTAGATTTTTGAACAGGCTGAAATAGGGGATGAAGTTGTGGAAAAAGGACAAATTAATTAAACCTAATCCTTACATCTTTACGACAGAGTTTATATTGCTAATAAATCAGTAAAGTCAGCCTGTATATATCCCACTGCTGAGAAAAGGCCTCACCTCAACTATGAGAAGGTTAATCAGTGTTTTCCATAAAACATTACTACTATTTAAAAATGTAATAACATCTCATGGAATATTGTTTTGTTAATCATGGACGTCTTTTATTCACGTTACTAAGAGCTGTCTAACGACGTATCACACATTGCTATTGGAGGTGGGTACCAACAATTGCATCATACTTTACTTTAATTTATTGTTGGTTAAATATTTCGTAGGCTCATTTCAATTAAATACTGGATCATGAATTTTCTGGCCTGGTCATTACAATTCCAATAAAACAGAAACATATTATTTTTGTTTTAAATATTTTGTACTTTATAAAGTTTAAATAAAATCTTATATGCCAAGACGTTTTTTTTTTAATTTTATCGAGTTCCTTCGTAATCCATTATAGGTGTTTATTTCATTTGAAAAATAATTTCAGTAACAAGTAACCTATTTTAAACGTAAAATTAAACAATATGTTATATTTAACAAGTTTCAAATCAAACTATTTATTTTTACTCTACCAAAACATTTAAAAATAAACAAACACCCTTGTCACATCAAACAGATCCGTCCAACAAAACAAGAGAACTGAAAAATATTTTTATCTTTTTCATTACATTTTAAACAACCAAAAGCGACCTTAATCTTCTCATTTTAAGAATTTAAAAACAAAATCAAAAACTAAATACTTTTCAAACAATTTTTAATCAAGAAATCTCAACTTTATGGCCTCCACCAAAAGGTATGGTTTCAAATGACGATGACAACACATGACATGTTTAGGTATGCGCGTTGACTTGTCAAATCACGAAGTTTTTTTTTGTCAGCGTCTGTCTGTTGGCAGTGGCATTTTAAACGAAATGCTTGGTTATTTTTATTTAAACTTATTTGGAATTTATTGAAATACTGGCTGTTCACAAATAAGTTATTTGCAATTTAAAAAGGGTAGACTAGTAGGTACAAATAGGTAATCTGTGCATTGTTTTATTATTTAATAGGGAGTTGAAGGTGCTGCCAGAGTACAGAGAAGCGTGGAAATTGCTTCACCGACATGAACGCAGCTCCTAAGTAATATTAAAATGATTTATTTATTTATTCGAAATGGGTTTGCTCTTGACTCTAGACTAAGCCAAACGTGGTGCAGACAGAGTCGATGATGGAGCGAGCTCACTCAGAAGAAGCCTGTTCACTCTGAGTTTGAAGGTCTTTCGGTTGTAATCCGTTGGAAACACTGAAGCGGGTAGTGTGTTCCACAACTTAGCTGTGCGCATTATAAATGTTGATAAGTAGCGCTTAGTTCGTATCGTTGGAATATCAACGCCATATGGGTGGTAGAACGGAACGAATGAGTTCATGTAGCTCTTGAGCACACTCTCCTATTATTTAAATAAATATGAGATGGCTAATTTAAAATGTTTGTCTCCAGTGTCAATCTGTCAATAATTCAATCTGGCCGTCATATTTTTTTTTTATTAGTAAGGAGATAGTTGTTCAATATAATTATCTTTATGCTTTCATTGCAATTCATTAAAAAAAATATTAAGCCTTTGTCTGCCACCGAACTGGACACAATATAATTATATATTTTGGGGGTCACCGGTGACCACCATGGCGCTCAATGTGTTTAATATAAGAAATCCTAAAAAAACATGAGAAATAGCAAAACACTTCATTAATATTCTTATTTTGCTGACTTAGCGACACTGAAAAAAAGGATCAACCAAACTAGTTTTGTTAGTTGAAGGTTTCGTTGTAGGGTAGTCAATTTTAGTTAAATATAAACATTCAGTTCAGTAATCGGTCCAAAACTGGTTTGTTACTGATAACCAGAAGTTCGCAAGTCACTACATTACGGCCTACTAGTAGCAAAATTTTGGTTACTGTTAACCAATCATTTTTTTTTCAGTGCACAAAGTGGATCTCGACGTCATAGCGTGAAACGCCATTTCCGATCCTGCGCAATCTCTTACCATTAGGCTATTTGAAGTTTACGCAGGAACACTTACACTAAATTAAACGTTTCAAAATTTACACTAAAATTTAAGTTTCTTAATTACGTACGTCTAATTCTTCAGCAGGGAAAGAGGCAGATTACACATTGAGACATATTGTTTGGTCTTAGTCTTCGGCCCACTTGCGCACATCTGGCTATTTCGGACTTTATCAAGGCCTATTACATCAGTTGAAAGCCCACTTGCACAAGTCTGGATTAGCTGATCTGGAAGATCCATGAGCGCCCGTTATGATTAGCTGATCTGGACTGGCGCACGTAGGCTTTGAACTCAGATAATAGGCCTTGAACGAATCAAGATAAGCTAATCAGGACATGCACAAGTGGGCCTTAGACAAGTACCTAATTCATCCAAGGTCCTTCCTTAGTCCATGGGGCGGTACCAAGGAATTGACCTTATTTTATTTTTGAATATTATGTTTTCAAAGTAAATCAAATAAACTTAAAGTACAACTTGGCAAGCTAAGTGAGTACTTAAACTAGCGGAAGTATACAGGAATATTATAACAGGAAAACTAGGACAATTGGCTTGGACGTTATAATGCCGAAGCGATTTCACAGGGAAACGTTTAGCAACAAATTAAAAGCGCATAAAGCTAAGGACGGACTGCAGCACTTGAAGCTGAACACTGCGGCATCTTATGCAGTTGTAACAGGAGTGATTTTATAACAAAAATATATAGTTTGATGTGCTAGCGACTGTGCATGCAATAAGTCACACTTCGGCTTCTATGTATAAACCGATCTCATGTCTTTCTCCAGAGTCCCAATTCTCACGCCTTGGTTTTTTTTTATTATTTTGTCACATACGATATTTTTAGAGAAAACATGGCGGATATCACAAAATGGTGATAAAAGTCTGACATTTTAATACTTAGAGAATACGGAAAATAAAAATTTAGCGGAGGTATCTGCTATGTTTTTTCGATAAATATCGTATCTGACACAGTATCGAAGGTGTGAAAATTGGGCCCCAGAAAACGAGCGAATTCAGTGACAAGCGTCAGTTTAAAAAAACATGTCGCGAGATAATCCGTAAAAAAATACTCATACCTACGCAATATAACGTAATAGATCCATTTCGAATAACTAATTTTCAATATTTCAGCCCTTTTTTGCTTCCAAAACAAATTCTAGTACCTATTAGACGACAATAACTAGTCGTGATTGTGGTATCTTTGGTAAAAAAAGCTTTTTAATTCGTAAGTCTTATTTAAAAAAACGAAAAAGCTATAAAATTGAATAAATACAAAATAAAAAAAACAAAAGGAAAAAAAAACACATTTCTTCTATATTTTTTCAGTCCTACGTCTTACACACTCCGCCATGACGCTCATGCTTACCGGGACGAAATTAGCGACCATATTCTGCGTCGAGCAATGCGAAAGAAAAATGCTTCAGAGCTTTCCACAACTACATAATTATATATAAACCTACCTACATAAGCGAAATATATGCAAAATGTTTATTGTGTTTTCTATAAGAATCAAGACCGCTATATAAATACGGGCAATAAGCTAAGAACGTGTCTTTGCCCGGGACCGACTCGAATCGTCCTACTTCTCGCCACATCCGCGACACAACGCGACGCAACTAGACGCGATATAAAATCGCTATTTACGTTTTGGTGTATTGGGCGTATTAAGCGTGTCTTCAAGAAATAATATACCTAATAGTACAGTCGATCGAGTTGATTGAATCAAAAAAGGTAAAAGTAAAGTTAGCATATTATAGATCCCACTGCTGGGCAAGGGCCTCACCTCAACTATGAGGGGGTACGAACGAGCCATACTCCACCACGCGGGCTCAGTGCGGATTGGTGAAGGGGTGTCTGTAAGGCAAGTTACCACCTTACTGTCGGATGTAATCAAGCCGCCCTAGGGCCTCTAACTAGGCTTAACGACTAAAATCAGCAGATATTAGCCGGGACTAACTGCTTAACGTGCCTTCCGAAGCAAGGAGATGCTTGTCATGAACGTCACTTAAAATATGGTCGGAATGCTCACCCATACAATCACGAACGCACCGTGAGTTGCTTAACTTTGGTATCAGTACCAAAGCGCTGCCGCCACTGCGCTACAAGCATCTCTACGCTCATGCTTAATGGGAAATTAGCAACTATATACTGCGTCGAACAATGCGAAAAAAAATTGCTTTAGTCAGAGCTTTTCCTCAACTATAAAAACCTACGTAAGCGAAATCCATGCAAAAGGTTTTTTTTTTGTTTTTTTCCATAAGAATCAAGACCGCCATATCAATACGATCAAAAAGCTAAGTACGTGTCTTTCCTCAGGACCGACTCGAATCATCCTCCTTCTCGCCACATCCGCGACGCAACGCAACTAGACGCCATATAAAATCGGTATTTACGTTGTGGTGTGCATATTGACTTCAGGAAATAATATAGTACAGTCGATCGTGTTGATTAAATTAAACAAATAATGAATTATAAAAAATATTTCGGATTAACAAAACTTATTTATATAGTAAGACTAAATACAAACTTTTTTTGAATACAAACATAACCTTTATTAACTGCGTTTCTTTCTTTCTCTTTAACCTGAAGAATTAAAAAAACCTAATATGTATATGGAAATAAAATAAAAATACAAACAATGCATAACACAGAGACAAACGTATATCAGTATGTCTATCTGTTATTCTAGTCGCCATAGCACAAGCTCAGGCATAGTTTGGGGCTAGGTAATTGGTGTGTTTGTTGAAACAATTTATTTTTTAATAATGCGAGTAATAAAAAATACACGAATTTTATAAAATACGTTTTAAAGTAGACAACTATAATCCCGACTATACACGAAATGTGGGACAATCTGCTACGAGAGCGACGCGGGGTGTCAAAACTGGATCGGGCACAATTTATGGCTCGGATTTATGATTCGGCTCAGTTTCCCATAGCGTATAGCATTAATGATTTATTTTAAATTATTGCTCCGGTTTTGCAATGTTCATACGGGCCTAGCAGAGCCGTTTTATTGATTGTTTCGCACTTGAGTTGTTGCAAACAAGGAAGTTAATTGACGACATGAAATGCATATCCTGTATAATGAGACATATATGAATTACACCTTAGATCTGTCTGCCTCGTTGGTCTAGTGGTCAGCATGCTGGGTACTATCCACGAGGTCCTGGGTTCGAATCCCGGGTCGGACCGAGAGTGTTTAAGTTTTTCTGTCTTGAAATTACTCAGACACAGCTCCGGAGTCAGGAAGTTGGTGGTGTTAACACCCTCGTGCCTCGGAAAGCACGTTAAGCCGTTGGTCCTGCGCCTGATCTTTCTACGGTCATGTCGGACTGCAGTCTCACCGAATTATGAGAGTAAAGGAACAGAGAGTGCACCTGTGTATTGCGTGCACTGCTATCTCCAGTGTCAGTCTGGCACTTTCTTTTTAGGACAGCCTGTAAAAGGATGTTTAATCTTTTCTTCATAGGACATATGTCCTGCGCAGTTGGCTAATTTCTGTTGAGATAGGCCGCCGTGGTCGAAATTCGGCTAGGAGGACATTATTTTTTTATGACACCTTGGATCATAAAAAGAAGAGATATGTAATAAAATGACTCGGTAATCTTTCGCAAACTTTTATATGAAGAAAAGATTAAACATCCTTTTACAGGCTGTCCTAAAAAGAAAGTGCCAGACCGACACTGGAGATAGCGTAGCCGTAGACCTTCTTGATAAAAGTCTCATGGTTCAGAAGAAGATGCAACTTTTTTGTATTTTTCTCGTATGAAGAATACAAAAAAGTGACATTATCTCTTAAACTATGACACTTTTACTAGGGGCATGTTATTTGTTTTAAAGGTGCTTTTGGCTAAGCTATCCTGAGTGTCAGTTAGGCGTGCCGTTTTTGGATAAAAAATTGCATTATTTCAAAAGACTCAAGTTAACCTGAAAGGTCAATAGCTATACTATCTCCAGTGTCAGTTTGGGACGCTTTTTTTGGGACAGCCTGTATAAAGATGTTTCACTTGCGAAAGGTTACTGAGTTATTTTATTATACGTATATCTGTTCTTTTTATGATCTGAGGTGTAATTCATATACGTCTTTAGTACAGTCGGCAACTCGGACTCATGCGAACTACGTAACAGCTGTTATTACGTTAGGAATAGAGGTCAAAGTACGAGTAGTAGTCTGACGTGCGGCCGTGTGTAATATCTTCGATTATAAATATCCTAACCCATTGATCACTTAAAACATCATAAACTAACATCTTCATCAATCACTCCACAGCACCACATTGGCATCCAATCAAATAATAATATCGCCGCAAAAACTGAATTAGCCCCAACCGACGGACTCAATAGAAAACTAATATTGTAATCTACAAATCCTTTGAATAATAGCAGAATTCATTTTAGCTTATGAGTGCCGACAAAAGATCTATTCTCCCTTTATGGAGAAAGTGATTCTGTCTGGCTAGGGTTGTCGATATACTGTTTTACAAATATATATTTCATGATGGCAAATTATTCGAAAACCATTCTTAGTTTTTAGCTATATATATTTATAAAATAATACTGGGTACCTTTCTCTGAGAGTATATCTCAGAGAAAGGTACCCAGTATTATTTTATTATATTAATTAAGTCGAATTGATATAAAATAACTTAGTTAGCCCCACAAAACCAAACACTGACATAACTTATCTGTAGAACTAGACCAACCAATACCAATGGTAGTTACTATTTTTAATTTTATTCGATAATTTTTTCGAAAAAATTGACTTTAAGAATTTTTTAAACGAACAAAATAACTACACATATCTATAAATACCGCTCCCACCTATAAGACCGCCTACATTGTACCTACAAACATGTTTTTATTCTATGTTTGTAAAGTGTTTTCTGGTTGCAATAAAGAGTATCTATCTACACAATATACATCAGATACAAGAAGTCATTTTGTTTTTTATAAGCTTTACGCAACCCTAAGATACAACCAGTTATCGGCATACCGACTGACCAATCCCCCTTCAAAGAAAACTATTAAAAAGAAATCCGCTTACGGGCACCTCACACACGCTGCAATCAGCTCTCAAGTGCCCTTCAAATATTTGGGGTCGACTCAAACATCTGTTACTGCACTATTTTGCAGGTTATGGAAATCTGCCAATGAGAAATAGACCTTCTTATTTAAAAAATAAGAACTAGTGCACTTAAATTTAGAATGTTTAATACACACGCATGCCACATGCCGTTGGATCAAGTCGAGATTTAAAATTAAAACGAGACCTTTTTATCGATATTGCAAAATGATAACTGGTGTATGAATAGCCGTCATTTCCTTTGAGTCATGTATCGAGAAGGAGAGAAATAATAGTTGTAAGTGATACAAAAAAGTTAATGAAGTGATTATGGTCTGATTAATACTACAAGTAAAAAGTTATCTGACGAATCCAATTGGCAAGACATTATGATTAAAACATTAAAGTGAGTCATACTCGTACATTTTTGCGATAAAGTTTTGTCAAATTCATTTTTTTTTAATAATGGACGAAATATTCGTTTATTAGTAGAAGAAGTATTTGTGCATTATAAACACCATGTTTATTTTTTTAAAACAAAACATGATAAATTAATATTTTGTAAAAGAGACTAAGGTATTTTTTTTTAATTTATTGAAAGTACCACAAACAAGTTTACAATAAGCATAATGATATAACATTTGAAGAAAAAAATGATTAAACAATTGTAAACTCAACAACGATGGTTACATTTATAGTAGACAGTGGATAAACATGCGGGACTCAAGTAATGTCTTGAAAACAATTACATAACTTAAATTTATTTGTTGGTAGTATTTGTATGTGTGTACGTGTATTAAATAAAAAAATGTGTGAAACATAGTTGTTAGTAAATGTGTGTATGTAAATTAATATTAGTTGGTAGTAAGTAGTTTTACAATTTTGGTTCGTGTGAGCCTTCGTCTGTTCAAAATCACGTTTAGTAATGTTTATTTAATGAAAGAAGTATTAAACAAGAATAACCATTCCTAAGTATTCTGCTTCTTTCAAGAAACAAGAAGTTTCATTATCTTCTTTTCTCTGAAAAAATTAGTAAGTAACCCTGATTTTTCTTCACTAAAGTAAATATTGCGAGTCCAAAGTAGAAAATCTATTATTGCTGAAATACTTTCCCCAACATCTAACGAGAGTGCCTTCATCAGTAGAAATTCCTCCAAAGTTTGATCTATTTGTTGGGGATGAGGGGATAAGTTATTTATTATCTAAGATTACAACTTTTGGCGAATGGACGGAAGTTGCAAACAAATTGTTACTGAAGTAATAATACTCTTTAGTGACGTCATTGTCGGTCCAACATAACTAAGTGCGTCAAAAATAGCGATGGGCGATTATTACTAAATTAATCGAATTATTCGAATGGTCCCTGTAATCGAATGGATTCGATAAGCAACCGCATTCATTCGATTATCCTTCGATTATGCGGCGAGCAATACCGGAACGTGCGGTGCGTAGGCCGCACTACCACAGATTATATACTAGTTACTACGTAACAGATAAATCACTCCACAGAAAATCGTCCATACTAATAAAACACGCGAGTTAGAGGTTTACCACAGACTAAATATATTTTCTTATTTGTGTTGCCAACTTTACAATAAATACAGATGGCGCTAGATGCCACAATAATTTTGTTACTTACTAACACCACCCCTTAACAAAATTAAAAAAAGACAAACTATTATGTTACAGTCCACCCCTTAACATGAGCAGGGATACATAAAAACATTACTTTGTTTTAGTGTACAAAAAAAAAACTGTTTCAACCTATTCAATAGGAAAAATGCCCAGCTTTTTCATAAAATAATAATGTTTAACAGATCCTAAGCTTTTGGTTAGTATATCTGCTGGTATTTCCGCAGTTTCCAAATATTCAATTTTAATGTAATTGTTTGCTACAGCTTCTCTAACAAAATGGTATCTTATGTCAATGTGTTTTGACCTACGGTGAAATACAGCATTTGACACTAATTTCTGAGCACTTTGGCTGTCATTATATAATGTGATTGGTTCTGCTGAATCACCTACAATTTCGCAAAATAAATTCTTTAAATAAATACCTTCCTTACTTGCTTCTGACATAGAGATATACTCGGCTTCGGTAGAGGACAAAGCTACATTTCTCTGTTTTCTACACTCAAAAGAAATTAAACTATTTGACAATTTAAAACAAAAGCCAGAGAAAGATTTCCTGTCATTTACATCTGCACCCCAGTCGGCGTCTACATATGCCTCAATACAAGAATCATCTTTGCAAAATAAAAGACCATAATTTTTAGTTTTCTTTAGACAGCGGAGAATTCTCTTTGCATGCTTCCAGTGAGTCTGATCATGAGAGTTATTAAACTGGCTGAGGTAACTCACGCTATATGCAATATCTGGCCTTGTTAGGACAGCTAGGTACATTAAGCTGCCTATCAGCTGTTGATATGGGTAAGTATTACATGGATTCGGAGACTTATACAATTTTCAATTAGATTCCATAGGGGTTTCAGCAGTTTTAGAGTTTGACATATTGAATCTACTTAGCAAGTCATAAACATATTGTGATTGATCAACAGTTATAGAATCCTTATCAATTTTTACTCTCAAGCCTAAGCTTTGTTTCAACTGACCCAGGTTTTTAATCTTAAATTCTACGCTCAAATGATCTTATAATTTATCTGTTGCACTTGGGGAATTAGAAAACACAAAAAAAACATCGACAAACAGGGCAACAATAACTTTGACATCACCTATAAAATTGGTAAATAAACATGGCTCATACTTTGACTTTTTATAACCTAAATTTATCAAGTAATCATTGACTCTCTGGTACCAAGCCCTAGAGGACTGTTTGAGCCCATAAATGGCACGTTTCAACTTTAACACTTTAGTTTTAATATTATTAGGCTCAAACATTACAGGTTTTTCATATAGACAGTTTCATGCAAGAAACCATTCAAAAAAGCAGTGGTGACATCCAAATGACTTGAAGGTTTAATTTCGCTGACAGAGCAAATAACAACCTCAGTGTTGAATATCGAAGCACAGGGGAAAAGGTTTCATGAAAATCTATACCTGCCTTTTGGGTGAAGCCCTTAGCATCACTAATCTTGCCCGATAACGCACATTATTTGAACTGTCAAACTTCTTTTTAAAAACCCACTTGCACTGCACCACTGAGCCATCTTGAGGGTGATCGACGAGTTCCCAGGCTTCATTTTCTTCAAATGAATGTAGCTCCTCCTTCATAGCTGCTTTCCAGAACTGGGACTCTGGTCCATACAGGGCTTCTTTTAATGTAATTTCTCGATTACTTCTGTCTTCACACTCTGTAATACATAACTGGTTGAATCCATATCTGTCAGGCTTTCTTCGTATTCTCTTAGGTTCACTCTCTTTTGGTATAGTTATGTCTAGTTCTGATATAGTGTCACAGAAACTGTCATCTGAGGTACTCACCGAAGAAGCTTCTGGATCCACAGTGAAGGTTTCATCATCACTTTCCTTCTCCTCTGATACCGTACTCTCAGTTACTGTTTCTTCCAGTTCATCAATTGCTAAAGACTTACACTTCACTGGGATATCTACACATACTGTAGGAGTTTCCATGACAACTATATCTCTACTGGTAGTTATAGTGTTATTCTCAGGATCAAAAACTCTGTTCCCCTTTACATTATCAGCATAGCCAACCAAAATCAGACTTTTGGCCTTCTTGTCCCATTTAAGACGTTTTTCACATGGGACATGCACCATAACCTTACTACCAAATATACGTAAGTGGCTCATATTTGGTTTATGTCCTGACCAGATTTCAAAGGGTGTCTTATTGTTCAACCCTGTAACCACAGATCTGTTTCTCAGATAGACCGAGGTATTGGTTGCCTCCACCCAGAATTTCTTGTCTAAGCCTGCATCAAAAAGCAAACACCGGGCTTTTTCAACTACAGATCTGTTCATTCGCTCACACACTTCATTTTGTTGTGGCGTATAGGCATTAGTTTTTTGATGAACTATTCCTTGCCTTTTCAAATAATTCTCAAATTCTTGGTTGCAGTATTCACCGCCATTGTCTGTTCTCAATACTTTCACTTTTCTGTCTTTCTGGTTCTTTACCATCGACTTAAATTCTTGAAAGTATTTGAATACTTCACTTTTTGCCTTCATGAAATAAACAAATGTCATCTTGCTGTAATCATCCACAAACAAAACATAATATCTGGATCCACCAATAGATAACTCTTCCATTGGGCCACAGACGTCTGAATGAATAACTTCCAGCACATCTTGCGTTTGTGATGTACTCTGCTGAAAGGGTAATCTGGCTTGTTTGCCTTCACAACATACTGTGCACGAGGATTTACTTATGTTTGCTTCTTCTGGGTATGATATTCCATCGACAGCTCCACTTTTCATTTTATTTAAACTTGTGCTGTTAATGTGCCCTAAGCGCCTATGCCAAGTCTCGCTTGGTGCCATGGCAGGGGCTGCAAACTGTTCTTCTTTAGATGTGTGTAATCTGTACACCCCATCTGTCAACTCTGCTTGTCCAACCAGGTCTTTATTTTTAATTGTAAATAAAGTAAGCATTCTCTTTGAAGATCACGCTGTTGCCGTTTTCTATCAATTGGCTAACTGACAGCAAGTTTGTGGTTAAAGTTGGGACGCACAATACATTCGAAACTGTGACGTCGTATTCCTCGTCGTTAACGACGGTCACTATGTTGACGTTTCCTGAACACAGCACTGGGACGCTTGTCTGGTTTGCGATTATCACTTCTTTTATATCAAGGGTTCTCGATTAACTCTTGTCTCGCCGTCATGTGTCTACTAGCCCCACTGTCAATGTACCAGTTATTGCTGTTAAATTTTCCACTCAGGAAAATAGCACTGAACGCATTTGTTGTCTTTTTCTTGCTTATTTCAGAGTTAGGACATTGATTTTTGTAATGCCCTAGCTGTTTACATTTGTAGCATTTTATTGTTTTGACATTGACATTTGACTTTGACGTTTCTTGAGCTTGGTTAAGATGGCCGCTTTTGGTGTTGCCACTTCTCGAGTTCTGTACTCTCTTCGCTATGAATGCATTCTGGGAACCGGAAACACTTCCAGTTTCCGCACACGAGTCTATCAACTTTGTTTTTATGACGTCTGCACTGATTGCAATTCCTGAGTGTTCAATGGCCATAATCATTGGCGCGTACCTTTCTGGTAATCCTGCTAGCATTAATGCACCAACCCATTCATCTGTAATCTCAAATCCCGTTCCTTGTAATCTTTGACTGGTTTCGATGATTTGAGTCACGTATTGGGTCATCGAGTCGCAAACTTCTAGGCGTATGTTGATAAGATTCCGAAGCAGGCTGATTTTTCTTGTATACCCCGAATCATCGAACATATTCTTCAATTTAGTCCATAGGTCATACGTAGTCGTAGCTTGCCTTATGTGAGCGTAAAGTGATGGATCGATCGTAAGTATAAGTTTCGCCTTTGCTTTGCAATCTTCGGACTTCTGTTCACTAGTAGCGGTCGCCGGTAGCTGTTTCTCAATAGCGGCCGCCATGCCCTCCAACACCAACACATTTTGCGCCGCAAAACACCAATCATCATAGTTCTCGCGGCCTTTCAGTTTCGGAACACTCGCAATATAGTTCGTCGACATTTTTATCACAAAACCGCACTGGGTCTGGGCCCATAAACTAATAAAACACGCGAGTTAGAGGTTTACCACAGACTAAATATATTTTCTTATTTGTGTTGCCAACTTTACAATAAATACAGATGGCGCTAGATGCCACAATAATTTTGTTACTTACTAACTTTCATAATGCCTACATATTTTTGTAGCAGACCGCTGCGCACGAAAGTGTACCCTAAGCTTCGAACACTACGTTATTATTCTTCTGCAGCTGCGCGCGACCGGCGCGGCATATTGGTAATAATAATTAATTCAGGGTTGCTTCTTTAGATACAAGGCTTTTTTTATTTGTAGATTGGCTTAAAATGTTTTACAATGCTCTAGTGTTTTACAAAATGTTTACCAATGCAAAATTACCGGTTGTCCCGAAAAAACAAACGGAATAGTACAAACAGTTTTAATAAGTAAATAGTCATGCGGAAAACAAGGGCAAAGTGGGATCCAATTCAATTTTTTCATAAGATCAAAGACGTTATAATTATTTTTATAATTCAGCAATTTGTTTGCAAGTTTTAACGAAATTAAATTATATTTCGCTCACAAAGATTGATCGACTGTGTCATCCGGTTCTACCGGTTCTAATTAATTTTCAAAAATGTATACATACATAGTTAAAAAAAGCATCTGAGGGAACTTTCAGCCTGCCGTAAAATTATGATGACTATAAAAAGATATAAAAATTGCAAACATTCGAGACTGATAAGTCAAGAATCTTATTTAAGTCTTAGACTAATTCATGCTTCTCGTTGCATTTGTACAGTAAATAACCGGATATGTTAACCATAACTACTTAATTAGTTCGCTTAAAAACGAATCGACCGTAACACAAATAATTCAACAGTGCGTACGGGCGCGCCCGACGGTTGTTGGCAACCTACTGATTTACGCACCGACGTCGGTGCGCTTGAGAGTAGGCTGTTATCGCGCGCAAGTACATCAAGTAAGAGATGCCTGGTACTACTAACGAATGAATTGTCATTCGTCGCGTCGATTAATCATTCGTTCGCTGCCTGTCCTGTCGCAGCAATTCAATCGAATGCATCGAAGTGCCGAGTATAGATTATCATTCGATTGTCGATTATTATTCAATTATTATTTTTTCCGAATTACTAAATCGACATTCGATAGTTCGAATGGTCGATTGTCGATTCGTTCGATTTTTTTTTCGAACAATCGCCTATCGCTAGTCAAAATAGCTTTGATTAATTATATGATCTGAGGATTTAGCAAGTCATAAATGTTGAACAAAACCTAACATGAACATGTTTCAATTTGTTTTGGGGTAGTGGTGAGGGATCTACCTCCCAATGGTTCCCCCCTTACAACATGAACTGAACAAGATCGTTCATCAGCGATGGTATCGCGCTCCGTTAGGTGCCGCCTGGTAGCAGGTAGACAAGCAGCTTGCTGAGTTTTGTCAGTGAGTGGGAGTGGCAGACCCTTTTAGATAAGCTCGCTGCACCATTGACTCTGTCTATGTCTGGCTTAGTTTAGAGTCAAGAGCAAGCCCACGTTAGTAAAAAAAATCTCCGAGTGAGAGTAGTAATCCATTACTAGTGAACAGCAGCAGGCTTATCGCGTAATGCGATTTCACGAAACCAGCTTTGACTAACCCATATGTCAACTATTTTTCTCAAGCCCTTTCTGGTAATTGCTTTTCTTATGTTTATATCCTACTTTCATTGAATTTAGGCTACAACTGTCCCATTGCGGCGTCGTGCTGCGCAAATTTTGGACATGTGAATAGGTTTTTGTAAATTTCAAGAATAAAAAAAGTAAAAAAACTAAAACCCAACTATGACAAAAAACGACGCTGAAAAAGTATAAAACAAGATTTTCAGAATACTGAACTGAACAAAGTTGCTAATGTAGTTGCAAGTAAATGGAAACAGTAGACTCTACCAAGATGCCTTCGTTGTAAATTGACAATAATGCCATACAATACTAAAAATATGCAAACTCTGAAGTATGCAATATTCACTATGTAGAGATAAATTTTCATGTTATAATAGATAAAGTTTCATAGAGCCTACTATGTCCATTTACTTGCAACTACATTAGCAACTTTGTGCAGTTCAGTATTCTGAAAATCTTGTTTTATACTTTTTCAGCGTCGTTTTTAGTCGTAGTTGGGTTTTAGTTTTTTTATTATTTGTACTATTTTGGTGTTAAAATGCATTTCTGGCGCATAATATTAACAAAAGTTAAATTGATGAACTATAACGTTCACACTGCTCTACATTGCATAAAGCGATTTACAGTTCCCGTGATCCGCGCTTTACTCTTATCGCTCATATTTAACATCATTTAAGCATTCTTGTAATTATGTACAAGCATAAAGTACTTGTGAAGCTCTTTCAAGTGATACCAAACACGGTATATTTATTTTAATTTTATATTAATATATTGTCCGCTAGAGGGCGCAATACAAAATTTGGTGACAAGCTTTATAGCTCATAACCAACAGAATATCAAGGCCCTTCTAATGGTACTGCAGTGGTCTTATTCTGATAAGTAGTAAAGAAGCTATGAACGAGAAGATGTGAATTATATGCAATCAGCCCATGAATACAAGTAAAGTCACAAGCAAATGCTTGTAATATATATGTTACTGACAAAACCCTTAACCAGTCAAAAACCTTATTGACCGGTAAAATTAGTCAATAAGGTTATTGACTGAGGGTGTTTGTGAAAACCCTTATTGACTGATTTTATCTGACAAAATCAGTCAATAAGGATTTTGACAAACACCCTCAGTCAATAACCTTATTGACTAATTTAAAGAGCAGACATTTAGGCAATATAGGTTTTGGCCAACGTACCCAGTCAAAACTGATATGGACTGATTAGAAAGTCAAACGTTGAGTCAAAACTCTTAAAAGTTGGAGTGGTTTTAGTTTTGGTTGATTGCAGTGTTTGAGTTTGAGGGAAGTATAACTGTACTTTGAGGAGTTTGGGTACGGGCACCTGCGATGTCAGAGATTCACCAATATGTTGCCGACTTATGAGAACCATGTTAGCTCGCCTTTTGAAGGACCTTTAACTGACAAAATCAGTCAGATTTTGTCAGATAAAATCAGTCAATAAGGATTTTGACCGACGCCCTTAGTCAATAACCTTATTGACTAATTTTACCGGTCAATAAGGTTATTGACTGGTTAAGGGTTTTGACTGTAACATATATATATTCAGAATGTACAAAGTTAAGCGCTTTCAAATGATACCAAACACGGCACATTTATCTTAACTTTATTTTTATACTCTGTATGTATTGTTTACTAACTATAATGTTCGTATTTGCGTACCGAGGAGCGTTTAGCACCAGCAAACGTATTAAAACACTTAAAATACAAAAAGGACAGTGTTAGACCAAACTTGAGGAGGATTTTCTATCAGACTAAATTTCTCTGATCGTGTTCCAATAATATTATCCAAACGATGGCATGACGTTTCTGGTAATATAGATTTGACACTCTCACCTTCGAATTTTAATCAAAAAAATAAACTTTTTCAACTTTTAGCATCTTAGGCATGGAGCATAACAAAAGTGTTTTTATGGAAATCTAATAAGATTTAGTGAAATTAACGTCGCAAAATCCAATATTTCTCCACATCAGAACAAAATACCTCCAGTTAATGCCACCACAATCGATACTCGTCAGACTCTCATTAACATAAGCATAACAGAAAATTTTCGTGAAGGTTGAGCTTAATTAATCCACTTATTCATTAACCACGGTGTTGTATCAGGCGGCTTTAAATTCGCAGTCATTTATCAGAGTGCAGTTCAGAAATGGATTTTGATATCACTACATATTTTAAAGTAAAGCCCAGCCGCGTCTATCTGTATTCTCTATAATCTTTTGAACTACATTACTGAATTATACTAATTTCGCACACGTATTTTCGTCAGAGTGATTCCTAAGGAATATTTTCGTTTAAAATATAAGGTTTTGTGTAAACTGGTTGAAATATTGCGATGATTGTCGAAGGTTCTCATCATTTATATATCACAAAATATTTTCCTCAATTAAAAAAGAAGTACCATTGTATCAAAAGTTGGCCTAGCCTTTATTCTGGGAATGCTACCTCATTCGATTCTGATATAAGTAGTATATAATATATAGATGTATATTCAGTAATTGCTTACTACGTATCCAACTGTTATTCGCTCGGTTTTTTATTCTATTACAAATTAGCAGTTAAAATAATGTTTTGAACTGTAGGTTAATACACTTTCAAAACGACTTTGAACAGCTCGGAATATCAACTCGAATTAAATTTGGATTTTAGTTTTTAACTTTTTTTACTAAGTCCACTGCACCGCAACGATAACCGTTCATTTTTATGACGTCACACTTTCCACACATTTGTACTTTTAATGGAGCCACTAAAAAGCTTAAAATTTTCAAGTTCTTTCTTCTCTACATTTTTTGTCGTAAAAAATAAGAGCTAGCTTAATTAAACGCTGAAGCAAAAACTTAACTTTTATAGTACTGCGCTGTGTAGCTTTGGAAATTCTATTATTAAAATATCCCGTGGCGCCGTTTCGGTAGACTGTCAAACATTCCTTCTTTAACTGGATAGTAAATGTTCTTAATTAATTAGATTTTGGAGGAAATAGAACAGGGGGAAAGAAGATGAATCAGACATCATGAGGGTGAAATCTTTTGTAACCACTACAAAATAATTATTCCAACACAAACTCACAACTATTATTTATTCTGTGCTTCAGATGTTAGTTTTCGCCTTTGATTATGATTGTTGAATAGTTATTTCGTTCGAATTTTATTGTTTGAAAAAAAAAATGCATCTCTAAATCTAGCAAGTAAATCTAGGTACATTCTTATTAAGTTGAAATCTAACATATATACAACTTATTTATATAAATTAAGATACATTATTTAATAAAATGGAAAAATAAAAACTATAAAAAGGGTGGTAAGGTTCCCAGAATGCTGGCAGCATTACTGCGCTGGATAGCGATGCTTATACGCTGAGCAAGGTAGCTGGCAGCTCTTGGGTCACCACTGATGTAAACCAAGATATTGAAAGCAATTAATTAAAAAGCATAATTCGGAACATTCACGAGCCCGACAGGTATGATCGGGCGAATTATTCCACAAAATGATTTCTTTGAGTGCTTTTTTCATTAGCATTCATAATGTTTACATAAAAAAGAAGCTGCTTGAGATTGCTCTAAACTTTCCAACTGTGATAACCGGAGTATGAAAGGTCACGAGAAATTTAATAAGAGCTCGACGAGAGGACGGCTTTATGCAAATGTAGATGGCGTGTATTAAGTCCAACTTACACTATGCGAGACGGGGACGACACGATTTTTTAAGTCATGATATTTATGAAATAAAAATTTTACTAGCGGTTGCCCGAGACTTTGTCCGCGAAATTAGGAGGTGAATTTTCAAAAATCTTTCATAGTGTTTACCAATACGCATGTTACCAATATAAGCATTTTGCACAATTTTAAGTTTCTGATCCTAGTAGCTTGGGTTGCACGTAGATATGTTAGACAGTCAGTTTAAATTTATATATATTTAGATTTGTAGTAAAGGACCAATTCGGATGGCTGCGTAAAAAGGGTTGGCACCTACTTAATGAGTCATTAAGATGTTAAACCTCAATGAACACTTTCCAAAAAAAATGAAGTAAAGGAAACTGCAAAAGGAGAGGAAAGCTGTTAGAAGAGCGACATGATGACCCTGCAAGATAGTAGTAGAAGGAAAAGGGAAAAGACGAAGGCCAAGAAAATCAAATATGGCCTAAATAAAGAAAAGAAATGGATTTCGTGCCGTACCATTTTCATTGTTTCCTTTAAGACTACAGTTAAATTAGTAAGCATGCAGCCTAATTTTTAACCGACTTCAAAAAAGGAGGAGGTTATCAATTCGACTGTATGTTTTTTTTTGTGGCTATGTTACCTCATATCTCAGTCAGTTGTGGACCGATTTGAAAAAAAAAAATTGTTTACTTAGAGGCTATACCTTCTAGTTGGTCCCATTTTGGCCCAGTCGAGATCTGATGATGGGATCTTGGTGTAATCGAGGGAAACCCTCAAATTTTGAAGGCACGTATAGTGTTTTCGTACTAGTATCTTAATGTTGACATATTGTTACGTCTGATAGTCATTATGTGGAGCTGAGCTGATGGTGGAACTCCTTAAAAATTAGGAGTTTAGTAATTAAAACACCAGATATTTTGTCAGGTACTCTATAGAATGCTAACAAAACAAAGTCAAAGGCGCAGCTTCCCCCCCCCCCCTCCTCCCCCCCCCCTCCTCCCTCTAAAAATGCTATTGGCAAATCTTTTCCTGTTCTTTTTAAACGTTCTTCCTTCTCGTTACTACTTTCTTTCAAATGTCGCTGTCGCATTTGAACAGCGCGTTTAGTAGGTCCACCCATGTTGCACCTTACACTAAATTTCAACTAAAAATAGAAAAATAAATTTCATTTAAAAAAAAACAAAAACCGACTTCAAAACTGCCTACAGTGCTAATTAAAACTTAAAATTTATTAACAACTTTAAACTAAAAAGTACAAAATAATATTTAAATTAATTATACAAGAAACCTATTTCCAATTTATTATCTGTTATTTTTTGGAGTCGGTGCCAGACCATCCAAAACCATCTCTTGGCTGCTTAGAGTAGATAGCATATCTAGCTTGGTTGGCACCGACTCCAAAAAATAACAGATAATAAATTGGAAATAGGTTTCTTGTATAATTTCGCAGAACAGTTAGGTAATTTAAATATTATTTTGTACTTTTTAGTTTAAAGTTGTTAATAAATTTTAAGTTTTAATTAGCACTGTAGGCAGGCGGTTTTTGTTTTTTTTTAAAAAGAAATTTTCATGAACACATTTCATAGATGTTTATGAAAACTAGGAAGGTTTTGTTTTTAATTACGTTTGATGATTGACTCAAATGGACGGAGCGAGCTCACCCAGAAGTTTTAAGCGCTCCCACTTACCGACAGAACACAGCAAGCTGCTTGGCGCCGAACTCCGGTGGGTGGATATTGGAGTCAGCACCTAACGCATATCTATTTAAACAGTTTTCAAATAATCGTTCGGTGTAAAAGCCTCTACGAGGGCATTACAGAAATATGGGAAGGTCGAAGTTTTCCAGATTTACTAGCCCAATATTTGGGGATTACGCGTCGAGACGAGCACCTAGCGAGGTGATCCCTCTTTATTGCTTTGACTATTCTAGAAGTTTGTTAAGTCACTTTATTAAAATATCGGGCTTGAAAGAAAAATAGAGATCTATTTGGCATTGCCATTGAGCAATGTTGGCGACCAAAAATGACAGTTTATAAAATAAATTGCCATGAAAATAATATACAGCTGTGTTTTTGCTATACATATTAATAAGTTTTTTTAGCAATTTTGCACCCTTTAGATACTTATGTATGATCAATTGATAAACTTTAAAATAAGCTAAGACCTCAGAATATAATCTTAAACAAATTAGTATTACACTACACTGATTTAGATTATTGGTTTTAAAATAGTGAATTAAATTAACTTTTAATTTAAAGTGATTTTAGATCGCTATTGATGTGTGGTTACAATAATGTGATCATAGTATTTAGCAATAAAATGCACGACTTTTTCTCGAAAAAAAATCCTTGCATGAATAACGTATTTTAAGTATGAAATAACACAGCAAATGTTAGAGTAAAGTGAACACATAAAATATGCGCAAAACTGTTAAAATTTTGCAAGTGTTTACGAAATTAATTCAAATTTCGCTCACAAAAATTATTTTAGAATTAGTTGGTACAAATGCCTATCTGCCGCCAAGTAAATCTAAGGTTCGAGTAAATAGTGTTTTACGAAAACAACCCCGGCCAATGAATCAGAGACTGGCTCAAAATTATATGGTAAATTGTAGCGATTAAATTAGTATGATGAATTGTCGTTGACATCATCACATCAGCCCCCAGCCGTCCACTGTTGGACGTAGGCCTCCCACAAGCTACGCAACTCATCCCGATCACTAGCCCTTCTCGTCCAACAACCGCCAGCAACCCTCACCAGGTCATCCGTCGACGAGCCACTAAACGTCGTACGAAACGTTTGCCTGTTCGTAGTCTCCACTCTAAGACGCGTCTGCTCCATCGCCCATCAATTCTACGGCAAATATGGGCAGCCCATTGCCACTTTAGCTTACTTTGTCGAAGACATAAAGTAAAGTTAGCCTATATAGATCCCACTGCTGGGCAAAGGCCTTTCCTCAACTATGAGTAAGTACGAGCCATACTACGCGGGCTCAGTGCAGATTGGTGGAGGGATGTCTGTAAGGCAAGTGACTAACCTCACTGTCAGATGTCATCAAGCCGCCCTAGGGCCTCTGACTAGGCTTAACAACTATTATTAGCCGGGACGAACTGCTTAACGTGCCTTCTGAAGCACGGAGATGCTTGTCATGTCACTTAAATGGTCGGAATGGTCACCTATCCTAACTGATATCAATACCAAAGCGCCTCATAGACATAGAAAAGTTAAAAAGAAAATGCCGACAAACCACATCTGGTTAGTTTTTAACTTTGGTGTGTCTTTGGCAAACCTAATTAAGTGATTAATTGAGTGCTGACTCAAGCAGATACAATAAATCGAGAGCGAGTATCGATAAGTAAAAACAACCCTACATGAGTAGGCTATTTAATTTCAATAAAGTTCGAGCCTCGCGCGAGTATTGCATCAATTGAATATTGCAGCCATGTTAATTAGGTTATTAATGATTTTTAATTATATTTCTTGACAGGGAATGTTTGACGTGTCGTTGAATATCAAAAGGTGTAATTGGGTGGCCGGTAATCGACTAGGGAATTCTGATGCTATAATTTAATATTTTGTGGTTTCTCATAACGACTATAACTTTATCTCTCAACCATGCTATGCTATGCTTGACATATGATAGTACATAAAGTTAAATTTGAATAAACCCTCTAAATTTTGATTTGATGTCAGTCAAACACCTGCATAAAAAGAGTTAAACTAGTTATTAAGAAGTTTGGATGAATTATAGTTCGTCCAATTTAAGAAGTTTTTAATAATAATAATAATACAGATACAGAAGGTAGACAGTGGGTTCTACTTTCTCCATATTTCTTTTGGTGAAGGCAACAGATTTGATTAATTATGCCCGAGAGAGAAGGAGAGAGATTCAAATGATTAACATTTACCGAAAGGTAAGCATCTAAAACTAAACTCCGGGTTCATCAAACCATCTCACAGTTGAGTTGAGGTCCTACCCCGTAAGACAAAACCGGTATCTAGCCATCTCGCTCACTTTATAACGCCATGACTAGCAAAAACAGCTAAAATCCAAAAACATCGTAAAAGCTCTGAGGCAGATGACGATGTGATAGTATATTCGACAGTAGCCATCCTTGTCACTCATGTCAGCATGACAGCGCGAAAGAGCGTGATAATTATCGAAAATACGAACACCGTCATTCGGCGTTAGGTTTCCGAGCTGAGTTGTGGCGATAAATCTACTCGTACTATACCCAGTAATTATACGTCACGTTCAATAATAATGCGAAACTCGATCAAACACGACCCTAGTTTCTACAAAGAAAGTCTTTACATCGCGCAAGAGAACACATTTTCAACCGGCTCCAAAAAATAAAGAGGCCCAATATGTTGCTTATTGTCACCCGACTATTTTGTGCCAATTGTCGACCACCGTCTTGGTGTATTCGCGCCTCGGACTACGAAACTAGCAGGTTAAAATCCCACAAGAGTCAATGTTTGAGTGATGAGCACTAGCATTTGTACTTAAGTCATGGATGTTTATAAATGTATATAAGGTTACATTTTAGTAACGGATGAAACTTAGAGGTCAAATGCAACAACTTTAGTGAATAATGTTTGTAAAAAAACATTTATTTTTATACGCTAGGTTTCGAGAAAAACGTCATAAAACATTATAATATCTAAGTTAAAAGTGTTGTGATTACTCTCTTGGCTTGGTTCTCTTGGTTGGTACACAAGTTCGGTGTCCGAGTAAATCAAAATAAGGAAGGCAGCGGCAAAAACGTAGTCTTAAAGTCTAAACAGGATGATCTTAAAAATAAAAATAAAAAAATTGCCCGTTTTTTGGAAAATAATGTTCAGGTCGTATTTCTCTGACTTAGTAAGAGGCTCTGTTATAATATCGTCACTTGCTAAAATGTTACCTTATATTGTATCCGTTATCCTAGTCACCATAGCCACAGAATAAGTACTAGTACTCCGTACAGAAGTTTGACTTTGCAATTAAATTCAAAGAAATATCTACTCAAAGTTGTCAACAATATGGTGTAATTCAGTTTGCCTCAGACCCAAGCACATTTTTGTGTAGACACCTACAAAAATAAATTAAAAGTTAATTTCATTTTTATAACTCTGGAATATGATTCATAATGCACAAAACCTATTCAGTGACGTACTATCACGCAACGTGATAGGGTTGACTGCCACAAGAAGCTACTTACGCCATCTAGCGCATCTTTCTAGGACTTTATTCAAGCTCGTCCAGCCAGCAACCTGGTGCCGCGCACCACCGGTGAATAAAACGCGCAAGCGTGTCGCTGCCGGCTAGCGACACCCAACTTGTTTAGTCCCTTACCAAGGGGTCGCCGCGCGTAGGTACGTTTTTGCTACCTACGCGGGGAGTTATACAGGCCTGCCATAGCATTAGCTTACGCTTAGCTTGGGGCTAGGTAATTGGAGTGTTTGTTGAAATAATTTATTTATTTATTTAATTGTGGGCCGATTACCAGTGATAAAACAGGCAGGAATTCATGAAAATAGCTACCACATAAAATGGTACCTATGCATTACCATTGATTTTAACCTAAATAACAAGGATAGAATAGAAAAAATACCTAAACTATTTATTGCACGTCATACACAGTTGACATTTACAAGTCATTCATAGTGTTTCGTAATTTTTTTATTGCACATAAAATCATTGCAAACTTTAATTAAACACAAAACTACACACTCATTAAGATTAACACAACACTTTGAAACTAAATGGGTCATTAAGTGCCCTGTTTATTTCCTACCACCTCGTATTTGTTTTAATAACCGACTTTATCTTAAGGCGAAATTAGCATTTAAGGTGTGTGCTCACTGCACAGTACTGTATACCTATTACCGTGCTATGAATATATCAATAATAATATAATAAATATTAAATTGTTTCAACAAACACACCAATTACCTAGCCCCAAACTAAACGTGAACTTGTGCTATGGTGACTAGGATAACGGATAGAAATACTTAAATACATGTAAACATCCATGACTTAGGTACAGATGCTCGTACTCATCACACAAACATTTGCCCCTTGCGGGATTCGACCCCCAACCGCCTGGTTTAGAAGTCCGGTGCGCGAACGACTACACCAAGACGGTCTTCAAAAAAAATGTTTCTTTATAAGTAACTTTTGTAGCTTCAATTATGGGAACATAGTAACCTTACATAGTATATGTCACAGATAACCGTTTATCTGTGGTACATGTACATCAATTTAGTTCTATTTCTATGTTTAGGCTCTGTAGGGGCCAATTTGTTATTAATGACGTTCATAAGTAGCATTTTCTGTCTTAAATTTAACCTTAAAAACTATGGCAACATTCACAATACCCACTAGACAGTTCGGTCACCGTTCCGAAACATACGATTCAAACTTTAATTCTTCGTTTTAAGGTCAAAAATTGAACTTGTTTATTCCCGTGCTTGATACGCTCATAAAACGGCCATTGTATGGATTGGAGTAGTGGGCACAGACCCTAAAGCGGTATTTATCATTAATCTCATACCTTAATAACACATTACCGCCAAAACTACACATTTGTTTACAATAAACTCCATAACATGCGTCTGATTGCACTAAAAAGGCTCTAAATACAGTTTATTAAGGTATACTCGAGTTAATGTCATCCGCCTACACGCAATTAAATATTTAAATAAAGGGAGTCGAATGTAAAGGCATTGCTTAGATTACCGCGGGAAGATTTCAAATGTGGATGATATTATGTTGCATTTAGACGTTTTAAAAAAATATCGGATTGAGTAAGATCGAAAAATATCATTCCTTTTAGGGTTCCATAGTCCTGACAAGGAACTCTTGTTGTTTCGTCATGTCCGTCTGTCTGTTCGTCTGTCTGTCCAAGGTTTTCCTAAGAGAACGTTAGTACTAGCAAGCTGTAATTTTTTAAGGTGTATGTAAGTATACCAATTACGCCGACAAAGTGGTACAATAAAATGTTGGAAAATATTTTTTTTTTATATTGTTTTTAGTGTAGCTAAAAACTAATTTCGACTTCACATATCCCTTATATGTGAAGTGGGGATCAATTTTTTTCGTCATTGTGTGGAGTATCGTTGAGTAAGTCTTTTAAATAAATTATCTTTTGGGACTAAAATTAAGTATAAAACACTGTGAGTGTTAAAAATATTAAAAACTATTAAAACTAAGTAGATAATAATGGTACGGAACCCTCCGTGCGCGAGTCCAACTCGCACAAGGCCGGTTTTTTTTAATTTGTTTCAAATTTAATGGATATTACGTTTTTCATGAATATAATATTTATGTAATGAGAAATTAATCTAAATAAACAATATTTTTATCTGGCAGTTGATTTCTTCATTTGTCAATTAATTATTATTGTTTCATAATATGTATTGTTCTGCCTGCCTATGAGATTATTCCCACAAAGTCAGTCGGAAATATTATTATTATTTTTAAAATAGTTATAATATAAACCAGAATATTGTTTGTTCATAACAAACACTTGAGAATCCATAATAGTTTTGAGAATCACTATAATGCGTATTGACTGCCTCTTCGGTCTAGTGGTCAGCACGCTGGGTACTATCCACGAGGTCCCGGGTTCGAATCCCGGGTCGGGCCGGGAGTGTTTGGGTTTTTCTGTCTTGAAATTACTCAGACACAGCTCCGGAGTCAGGAAGTTGGTGGTGTTAACACCCCCGTGCCTCGGAAAGCACGTTAAGCCGTTGGTCCTGCGCCTTATCTCTCTACGGTCATGTCGGACTGCCGTCTCACCGAATTATGAGAGTGAAGGAACAGAGAGTGCACCTGTGTATTGCGCACACACTTGTGCACTATAATATGTCCCGCGCAGTTGGCTAATCTCTGTTGAGATAGGCCGCCGTAGTCGAAATTCGGCTAGGAGGACATTATTATTATTATAATGCGTATTCTTTTTTATTTACCTTTCAATAACGATATGGGTATTTCAAAGTGAGGAAAAACAAGATTTAGAAGACAACATTTTGGGTTCGATGATAACGCCAGGGTTTTTTTTTTTAAATTCCTTTAAAAATAATACTGTAAAGTAAGTATTTTTATAGAAAGCAATTTTTAAAACAAATACGAATGGATAGTTTTAATAAAAGCAAACAAAGAAACCAATTCTGATAAAACTAAAAAGGTAAATCATAAGGACGTGGGAACCCGGGCGGATAAAAATATGCGCATACAATTTCCCACGATAGCCACAAATTGACGTAAGTGTTTAAAAGTCGTATTTATATTGGAATAATATTAGTTTTACCTACTTTCAAGTATTCCGAAACTAGTAGTACTAAAAACAATGAATTTGAGCCACTCTTTCTGTTTGGTACACTTCTAGGTACTTTTATGTTAATTCGAAGAAAGAAAAAGGCGCTTTTTAGTTTAAAAAAGCCTACCGAACAATAGGTTATAAATAAACATAAGAGTACGGTATTTATGTAGCAACTCTTGTCTTTATTAAAAGTAAAGTTCAGAACCAGTCAAAAAGGCTTGAATATATATAAAATCAATTATGATTGCAAAACCGCCTACTGTACAAAAAATTACGTCACCAAGTATCTGTTAGCATGTTCATTCACCGATTTAAATATAAATAGCCACAATTAAAATATCGAACATCGCATTTACCTGTCAGCATTATCGTAAACAATGCCCTCCAATTCAGACTCAACTGCCTTTCGCCTAAATCGGCAAATATCCAAAAAAAGAAAAAACCAGGTCACGTGACCACAATAAAATATCTTTACGAGCATTTAAAACATTCACGACTCCCATTATACAGGTTTTGGTTTTCATGACTCAATTACAACGAGAGTTTTAAAACAATAAAATTTAATATATCATCTATAGGCGTTCGTTTTATTTTCTATCGTATAATTTGAGTCGTGCACAGCTTAATTTATAGTAGGAATAATGTCTTTGATTTACATAAATTGCGTCTTAATTACACGTTGGGGGTAATCTTTTCTTTTTGTTCAGTGTTTTGTTTTACGATTATGATTGCGGCTTGAGTATTAGAACGAGCGAGCTTAGAAAGTTCGATTGTGTTTTGTTTTTCTTACATATAACGCAACGTTTTGTTAAACAGGTCTCTAGAGTTTGGACTTTTTAATAAAAACCGGTATAATCCTGCTAAAAAAAGTGTCATTTTATTGAAGACTCAGGAGACAAATTGAAGAAAATAATTATTAAAACAACAAAACACCCGACTGAAAATATATTATATATTAAAAATTGTATTTATACCTACTTGCTTTCATTTGATATCCATATTACTATGGTGAGGAAAAAATCAATCCCTCCTCCCCCCGTTATTTTCATTTGCGGGCGCCATTTTTAAAATGTTTATAGCCTATGCCACTCTTACAATTTTGACAAATTCAACGACACCTCATATGTCAAAAACTGTACAGCCGTTTGGGCTGTAGGGCGTGGACTTACGTACATACATACATACATACTCTCGAGCAACATACCCCTCCTTCCGCAGTTGGGTAAAAACCCAAACACTCTCTGCCCGACCCAGGATTCAAACCCGGGACCTCGTTGATAGTACCCAGCGTGCTGACCACTAGACCAACAGTGTCAACAGCAGTCAGTCGGGTAAAACTAACCCAAACCTGTGTCCATACTAAACTAACTTTGTGCACTAACCTAATTTATGTAAACCAGATAGCGTACCTTACCTAGTCTAATTTGAAAGCCATTGCTATTACGATTACAAAGGTCCCTAGCAATTATATATGTATTGACATTTTGTTATTATTTTAAAAGGGAACATTACCTTTCCAGACAAACTTTGAATGCTGTCCGGAATGTTATAACTATTGTAGTTTTAAAGCAATCGAGTTAGGTGTTTCTGTCTAATTTTAACTACTCGTGGTTGGTGATATTCCATTCGTTCCCATTAAAAGGATTCCATTAATACGGGGATAACAACTCCATCAGTTTATAGTCAAGTTTATTGTCCGCCAGGCCATCATTGTCGTTACAAAAAGCATGCTTTATTTTTAGTTTCAACGGGATATCTCTAATAAGCTTGATAAGATTTTTATGTTTTAAAGCTTTTAGTATTTAGTTTTTTTCTTTTCTACATTTGTATAATTTTGTCAAATTAAAGTTTTATCTGGGGACAATGCAGATAAATGTTTGCCTTATAGAATTTCATATTTTATCTTTTTACTCAGTCGTGACGGAATCCTACACTCCTTTTACAATCATATCTAGAAAGAAGAAAGAAGCATTTATTAATTTGAGACATCACAAACAAACATCATACAGAATTAAAAAAAAATGCAAAATGACAAAGATCACAAAAAAATAATAAAAACAATACAAAATAAAAACCACACAAGCAAATCAGTAACAGTCAACGCTAGCCAAACAGCGCCTTTGTGTGTCTGTGATGTCCAAATCAAGGGGGCCTCACTCAGCTTAAGCCAGGTCCCCAAAAGGCCCTGGCGCTCATTTTCAGTGGGCCCCTACCGAGTGAGGTCCGCGGACAATGGAGCCAACATCTTGTTTTTGCAGTACCGCCATCCCTTTCGGCCTCTTCTTTTAAAGTCATCAACGTTTACTTACTCATCACTCTTTACGTCATATTGACATCATGGTCCCCTCATCACATGTACAAAACAAAGAAAAACAGTACCTCATAAATTTTTCTATCACTTATATCATGTTTGACTGACATTCATTTGCTTACTAACAAATCAAAAATATGCCATAAAACCGTCGCAAACAAAACAAACTGAACAGATAATAAAAGCAAAAAGCTTTCAATTAAGAGTGTAATCTACAGACCGTGCTTCTGAGTAACACTGAGTAATGCATAGTCGGCGCCGGCATTCTGCCACTTAATCGATGTAACTCGATATGCTTCGGCCCAAATGAACCAATATTGGTCGTAAACAAACTCGAATGAGATGCTAGTCGTGTAATTGAAAAGTCAAGGCCCGTAGACAAGATGCAATATTTGCTATCGCTAACATAATGTATGTAACTCACTTATGCCATCGAAACATCACATGACTTTTGCAGACATATTTTGACATTTCGTTCATGATAGCGAAGTTCGCTGCATAAAGATTGCATCTTGTCTAAGGGCCATGCGAGATTGATTGAACATTCTCGTGTGCGAAGCGTGTTGATAGAAGAGTCAAGTATTGTTTGATAGAGGACAAGTCACTGTGGTTCAACTGCAGATCAATTTCTTCATTTGTAAGCTATGACGCATACGTACGATTGAAATTCCAAATCAATGAAACATGAATTGAATTTTTTATTATTGTGGTTTATCATAGCTTTCCAGACTTCAGTTTAAAAGTGCCCATTGGTTTTTGAAAGCTAAAATAATTTATAAGAATTTATTCCAGTGTTGTGATTCAGGCAGATGCGATGAGACAAAAAAGACTCCTATAGACTACTGGGAGTGTTTTACCTATGTCTCCTTTTAATCATAGAAATAACTTGTAAATAAAATGCACAGACACTATTTGAAACATCCGATACCCTACAACGCTGTTGGTGGTCTTTATCAGATAGGCACTTGCTTGATTAATTATATATACCCGATTACACAGTGTCCGGTAAAATTCTTTGTTTTATCTCAACCAGATTGAAGGGTTGATAAGGAAACAAATGAACTAGCGAGGTCTCATGTCTAGCTCACACATTAGAAGATTTGGCTTAGGGAAAAAGAGATAACAAACGGTATATCAAAATTGAAATGACTGTCAATGTTGCCAGTCAAATCAATCTATGTTTTTCGGTTGCCTTATTGCATGGAAAATTTTACTAGAGCTCCAGGGTTGTCAAATTGCCTGCATTTATTTGATAACATTAACTTAAAAGTTGTTTTAATAAGCAACTTCAGTACCACAACATTTAAACTTAAACTTAAAATGCCACGCTCGGGCGCTCGGGATCAAACCCGGGACCCCAAAAAATGAAGACACCATGACTATGCGAGGCACTTGACCACGGGACATACGACAAAGTGAACCATTTAGCTTAATTGCTTTTAAATTGAAATAAATAATAATAGAAGTAGCTTTTAGGAAAACAATTTCTTTTATTAGAAAGAAACAAGAAAGACTTTTTAAGGCATTTAAAAACTTTCTTGGAAAAATTACAATTCACATGCCATTGCTTAGGGATTACAATCATAATCGCGTTAGCTTTTAGTCAAGCGGTGAACCTGTAGGGCTATCAAAATCATTTGGAAATGAATATTGACTGTCTTTAATCGTACATTCATCATTCTTCATCATCGTTCACCCTAATCACCTCACATCATCGATTGTTGTACAGCTTAACGCGACAACCCTAACTCCACCAAGACTGTACTGTTTTGATTCACGTCCCCGTTAAGATAGGGATAGTTCGGTTGAGTTACATTTATTGGCGTGCTTAAGAGCTGTTACGTTACTTTATGGGCCATACGCCGTGCGTATTTACCAACGTGTATTGTATGTGATACAGACGGAGTATTTCCTGCTATATGGCTGGGAGAAGTCGTGGCTTGATCACGTGTGACGTAACTTCGATATATACAAGGTGTCCGGGTTTCAACAAGAGATAAAGTGTTTTTTAGTTATAAATTATTAGAGACATGTAATCGTAATGAAAACAAAATTAAAATTAAAAAAAAGTAAAATTGCATTTTTGGGTTTCGTTTTATAAAAGAATCATTTTCATAACTTTTAGGACCTCCAGATCTATAGAAATAGTATATTTTTTTTAAAATAAGAGGGGAGGGGGGTTGCTGATAATATTTGATAAGCTACTAGCCCAAAAAACATCGCTAGACCAAACCCGAACACACTGTATACATCGTGATTCAGTATGAACGCACATTGTCCTAAGGGATGATTCTAGTACTAATTTTGTAATGAAACGGTATCAAAATAAAAATAAAACTATTTTGCATAAGCCAACAGCTGGATTTGTAAGCGAAATACAGTTTTTTTTGGATCTCATCTCCGAAGTAGGGAAGTTTGTTGTGTTACACCCCCATCTTTCGGAAACCACATCCAACGCGTTGGTCCTGCGCCTGAGTTCACTCTATACAAGTAAGAGTGGCTGTCTCATTGACCTATGGGAGTGAAAGAACAGAGAGTGCACCTGTATACGGCGTACACACTTGTGCAGCATAATATCTTTTGCCGGGTCTAAGTACACACGGCCGCACGTCAGGCTACCCCACTTGAAGTCTCAAGTGACTTTCTTATTTACTTTAAGACTTTCTTATTTAATTATTTTATTTAAGGGGCAGTCGCCCCTTGTCCCTACATGATAAAAGCTTTTTTCGTAGCTCAAATAGGCAACCCGATGTACTGCCGACTGTACCTAGTTGATTTAAATTTCTATTGGGATTGGCTGCCGCGGCCGGAATTCGGTACAAGCAGTATTAGGAGGTATACAATATTTAAAATTAATTCCTATCATCTAGGGTATCTTGATATAGGAACCAAAACAAGGGTCCTAATTGTGATGTCTTGTATTAGTTATATATTCAAAAGCGTAAAGAGCTAGGTATCAGAACAGCCTCCGTTCTTGACAAAGTGCGCACAAACTGACTGATAAGTACCTCGAAATAGTTTCCCATCAAGAGTTTACTACCAAGATCAATACTGCCCTAATCAAGATATCCAATCGGGGACTCATTAAGTCAAAAGTGGTCCATTCTTAAACAATCGTAAGGCATTTGTGTCGATCCCGTGTCGCCCACTCCTTTGTCCGAGCCATTTATGATGCGGCCTAAGTTATAAGATAGTGACTTAGTAAAATAAATAAATAAGAAAGTCAAATGAATGTGCGTTTTTAATTCGAAGTAAAATTCTGTAAAAGTTTCTATAGTTTGCATATAGTTAGGACACGTCAAAACAATAAAATAAACAATACATAGTCATCATCCTAGCGTTATCCCGGTAGTGCACTCGCACGTGTGGGCCCAGGGTCCGCTGACCATGATCCAGAATATGGCAGGTCAGGTGATTACAGTGGAGCAACTGCCATCTGACCTCCGTGACCTTGTTAATAGGGGAACCTGACCAATCATTCAGTCGCCTTAATGTACAGGTTTCCTCACGATGATTTCCCTCACCGTAAGAGCATCGGTTAGTGAAGCGATGAAATAACTAATGTAGATACATAACTTTACTATGTTTTTTGTTTTGTACTTGTGCCTTTTATGTTATTTATTTTCATGTGTAATTTAATGTTCATTTATTATAAATGTATTGTCTTTCTTTATTTTCTGAAGTGATCCTATTAAGGTTCTTATTTTATTTTGTATTTGAGCAGTACATAGAATTTTATAGTTTTTAATTTTTTTTTAACACTCTCAGTGTTTTTTTATTTATATAAGTTTTTAAATAAGAAACCAGAAAATCAGCGTTGGCCCGGTTGGCCAAAGGTCGTAGGTTCAAATCCTACCTGTTTGAGATTTTCTGGTTTCTTTTTAAAAAACATAGAATTTTACTCATTATTTTACACGTCATTGACCTAAACTTAGCCACATCCTATGGCTTGTGTCTCCCAGGTGGTCCACTAAGGTAAGTCACGAGCGGCCACCGAGCCAAAAGCGACGTTTGATAATATCGCCCTTTACCCGGCCGACCCAGGACCTTTGAGCTCAGCCGGACCCAGTTTGTCTTGCTGGTATTAAGCAAATGTATTCGGGTAGCCCTCCGTTTGTATGAGATTAAGATCGCATAGTTCAAATTATGTGGTTCAGCGAAAGTCCCGAGAAAATGGGAGCAGTTTACAAGGATACCCCTTATGAAGGTTCTCTAGACTAGATGTAATCTATTCTATGGGGAACTTCGCCATCTCCAATGAAATGTCAAAATATGCATGCAAAAGTCACATGGTGTTTCGATGGCTTATGTCAGTTTCATATCTATACTTAATAATATTATAAAGAGGAAAGATTTGTTTGTTTGTTTGTTTGTTTATTTGCATCGAGTAGGCTCCGAAACTACTCGACCGAATCAAATGAAATTTGGCACAGAGATAGTTTGAGACACTGGAAGGGACATAGGCTACTTTTTGTCGCGATATAAAATCATCAGGGGGGTGAAATGGAGGATGAAAATTTGTATGGAAAATCCGACTTTAGGCGCGGGCGAAGTCGCGGGGAACTGCTAGTATTTTGTAAGTGTAAAATGGATTGCATTTAGCAAGACAATCGAAAAGCAATGTCGAAACTATTAATCGCCATCCGAAATATATTTTGGGCACTCGAAAAAAGAGAAAAAATCTCTTGATTCCATAGTTTGTAAAAAAAGTAGTCAATATTACTAGAACTATGATTACAATAATGCAGTTAGATTTGAGTTGCATTTTGCATGAATCTTAGTAAGTAATTAAGTATAAGGCAAAAATTGTAAAAAAACACTGAAAACTTTGATGGAGAAATTGAAGAAAAACGCTAAACAGAAAATTTTCTTGTGAGTCCCCAACACAACAACATTTGCTCAAGCAAAATTAGTTTCTTTGCAGGAAGATGCCGTAGAAATGAAACAAAATATATAAGTTGGCGGTCGCTCGCATAGTTCATAGAGTTGAAGCAAGTCGATAAAATTCGTATCGATACACTTTTTTGTAATATTCGGCTACATACCCATGTTTTAGGCAATTTACTTCAAATTATATTAATTACTATGAAACTAGACTTGCCAACTGTAACATTGTATATCAAAGCGAAAAGCTGTGTCATTACATACACATCTATAAAACAATAGATAATGAATGATCATAATATACCGCAGAATCAGAGCATATCTCCCTAATATATGTACAATGAGGGAAAATACACCAGGGGCACTTATATGAATACCAGCACCTCAATTAGAATGTCCATCGTGGATTCCTATTATGGATGCAATATAAGAATTAACTGTAAAAAATCGACTTATCGCCAATAGTGACAACCCTAGCGCTTCCCTGATGAATCGACGCCCTTCTCTTTGTCACATTTATAACTAGGGTCAGCCCTTGTCGATTGATTAGCTGGCATTTCAGACCCTTTCAGTACGGCGTCTTAAGAAGCCGCATAAAGGGTGTGCGGTAATAAAGGGTGTAGGACTTGAAAGGTTGCCGATAGTTTGGTACGGACCGCAACACGTTGAGATAAACAATGTGTCTGTATGCAGTTGTAATAAGGTCGATTTTGCGACAGAAATTTAAAGTCAAATCGCTAGTAGCTGTACATGGTTTGAGGTAAAATCAAGGGGACGTTTACCTGTGTACGTTGAAGAAAAACAAAAAAAATATTAAGTTGTTATTGTACAGCATCAAACATTTTTTTTCGCACCACCCACTATTTAATTCTGCTTAGCCCAATGGTATGACTGGTGAAGAATGCCACTTGGCATTAAGTCCACCTTTTGTTCAAAATTTTAGTTGTAAAAAATATGTATTCAAGTTCAAGTTCAAGTTTCTGAAAGAAACTATTGTGTCAGTAACATGCTCACGATTTCAATGGCTTAAGAAATAGTTGTTGAGACGTAGGATGACGATGACGACGTAGTTGTGAGGTCGGAATTAGGTAGAGTTATTCATGTACTTACACTGATTTCATTCAGCGAAAGAATAAAGTGGATATGCTTCAAATCCTGAGATTAATTTTAAAGAGCAGAAAATATCCCGTGATTTCTTAAATAAAAAGTTATTTACTTTTACACAATTTAAACTACTGCACGCGCGACGTTGCCAAACTTACATCAATGACATCGGATGTCCGAAGTTGCAAAATTTTTATACGCGCGATGTTGCCACAGTTGTAGTTCGCGAAACATAGCTTGTGAGAACAAAAGAATACAATAGCGGAAATGCGGAGCACTCCCCGCTTAACGTAATGTACTAGATTTTGTCTCTTTCTACCGCATTCAAACTATCTATTAGCAATAAATCGGTTTACTCATTCACACAGCTCATTTGCTTACCTCGGTTCATCGAATTTGCTCACTTGTTTCCTATTGTACCTACCTAATTCCGACCTCTGGTGATAACTCACAGTGTTAATAAATTTAACTTTAGGTAGCAAATAAATTTACTCAGAAAGATATTGTACTGTAGTATTGAGCACCATGCATTAAATCCCCTTTTATTATAGTCTTATGACAAGCTTATAAATGCAAGTGCAATGCAAGATATTGACCAAATACTTCGTTTCAAATATCTCAAATGTTCGTACCGTGCATTTCATAGCTCTGAATTTTCGCTGCATTCGGCCAAATGTCTAGACGAGATGCAATGCTATTTCGCACTGGACCTATGCATTTGTGTGATGTAGAAATTATGTGATACGATTTCAAGAATTGACAGTACCTATTTATAACTGCGTTTATAATATTATTCATGAGATAGATATGTCATCTTCTACTGCGTTGCGATTCGAATTTGATGCGCCGAGCACCCATGCATTACCTATGTGTTTACGTGTTGATACAAAATTTGAATGCACAATTTAAGTCAATTGGCATAATATGAGCGGAGCAGTTTCCGCGCTATGTACCACAATTTCTACAAATACAATGAAATCGCATATCTCAAAAACCATTTAGGCTTTTGGACCGTAGGGCGTGCCAAAGAAATAGTCTATACATTTAGAAAAAAAGAAAGAAAGAAAATATATTTATTTGACATTCACGCAAAAAACAGAACCAAAAAATTGCAGAACTAAAAGAACATACAAGAGCGAGTGCCGAAAATACATACTACTTATTGCTTTGTTGATGTGATCGCCAGGCCTATCGCTTAATGCAATGGCCTTACATAACTACTACAGACGTCAGTTTGAACGTTGTTTCGAAAGCCATCGTGTTAGGCGGTTAACCTGGGCCCTATTTCACCAAACGTGACAAGCGCGACAATTGTCACGAAAGTTATCAAATTTTTTTTTTAAGTATTTCATTTATCAATTAAAATATTTATCCATACTCTATTATTTTTAGGGTTCCGTACCTCAAAAGGAAAAAAGGAACCCTTATAGGATCACTTTGTTGTCCGTCTGTCCGTCTGTCTGTCAAGACACTTTTTCTCAGGAACGCGTGGAGGTCTAAGGTTGAAATTAATTTGAAACACTTATGTCTATGGTCCCTTAAAGCTGTAAAAGAATCAAGCTTTTAAGTTTACTCAAAAAAAAAGATACGACCAATTAAGTCCTATTTTCTATCATTTTTCCCCATTTCTCAGGGGAATCAAAACCTATAGGGTACTTCCTATAGACCTAGAACCATGAGATTTGGCAAGAAGGAAGGTCTTACATCATTAGTTGAGGAAAAAGTCCGAAAATCCTTAATTTGTCGTTAAATCGAATACAAAAAGAACTTTTTGCGAAGTTATCGCGAAGAACAAACAATTCTGGTTAAAAAAAATCTTAATAGATGGCGTTGTTTGGTTTTAACTCGCGATAAGATGCGATATTTCTGAAATAGGTAGGTCAAGCAGCAAGTGAGACATAAGTTTCGGCGGCATTAAGTACGACTGGTAATATAAGTATTCTGGTCGTTTGTTGATGTTTTCGAGAATTATATTTCTTTACTAATACGCTTCTATTATTTTATAAATTAATAAGGTCGAGTGTAGTCCTGTACGTAACTATATAATGGAATCTAAGTTAACTAATTTAACCATCTTCCAAGGATCGTAGCGTCATGGAAAATGGCGGATGTATGTAGTTCTGATGACAATACAATAATATGGTACTGTCGAACTGATCTGATGATGGAGCCGGAAGATATGAACTCAAACTTCATGAAGGAACATCGTATTATAGCTGTGTTTGGACTTGTTAGAAAGGTCTTGTGACGCACTTTGACCACGATTAAGTTTTAAGGTCTGATGATGAAGCCGGAAGATAGGCACTGGTATTCCATGATAGAATGTCGTATCATAGCAGTGTTTGGAATTGTTAGAAAGGTCTTGTGGTGCACTTTGACCACGATTAAGTTTCAAGGTCTGATGATGTAGCCGGAAGATAGGCAATGGCACTCTATGATGAT
The DNA here is from genome assembly GCA_949316185.1 of Pyrausta nigrata. Taxonomy (NCBI): domain Eukaryota; kingdom Metazoa; phylum Arthropoda; class Insecta; order Lepidoptera; family Crambidae; genus Pyrausta; species Pyrausta nigrata. Next base: position 2,290,788 of record OX438941.1, on the reverse strand, counting down.
ATATCGTATCATAGCCGTTTGCACTTGTGAGTAGTTCTGATGACATTACAATAATATGGTACTGTCGAACTGATCTGTTGATGGCGCCGGAAGATATAAACTTTAACTTCATGATGGATGGAACAGCGTATCCTAGCTGTGTTTGAACTTCTTAGAAAAGTCTTGTAATGAACTCAGACCACTATTAGGTTTTTAAGGGCTGATGATGAAGCCGGAAGATAGGCACTGGTATTCCATGATGGAATATCGTATCATAGCCGTATTTGGGCTTGTTAGAAAGGTCTTGAAATAAACGATTAATTTTTATTATTCCTATTTCTACTAGCTGACCTGGCGAACGTTGTTTTGCCTTTTTTGCAGTGAATACTGATCACTTGAGGGCTTTCACATTTAGATGACTTTAGCAGCGCCTCTGACGCGCTGCTGATAATTTCATACTATAAACGGAGGGCAACAGCCGCGCGGTGTAGCTGCGCGACATTCGCATGCGCTCTCTGCATTTAATCAAGGCGCTGAGCTAGTGTTGTTTTATTATAGGACAATAACAACATTGGATTACAGGACAAGATAGGATAGGACAAGATTGTAGGACAATAATAACAATTTTGGAGGCACTTTTAAAAAACTTCGACAGCGCGACTGTATACTGTATACGCCATAGTCGCGCTGCTAAAGTCGCCTAAATATGAAAGCGTTTTAAGTGATAAGGGCGTAGCCACCCTACGGAATACGGAACCCTTCGTGCGCGAGACCGACTCGCACTTGGCCGGTTTTTCTGAATGAGAACCCGTCTAAATCGCTATCACAGCCGTACCTTTTGTTTGCAAGGTGAAAACACTACACTTGTCACGCAATACAGACACAGCTCCGACCTCATGTCCAGAATTCCCGACAGTTCTACAAATCTGTCGAGTTGTACAAAATTTTCCTGTTTCACAATACTGTACTGTTATGACAATTGTCCATAAATGCTAGGATTTTTTTGGTTTGGTGAAATACGAGAAGGCCCTGCTGTTATAGTGCACGAGATATCAATACGAGTATTAATGATGCCATATGATCGCCGGCTAGACTCGTAGACAAAACAAGAACAAAATCACAGATTTGTATCTCATTCTGTTTAATTAAAACCTAACCAGGCCTAGTTTGACCTAAGCCACATTGACTTCCACACCAAATGAGTTATGAAATCACCGAACCGTACACAACATGACCACAAATACAAGTCAAGCCATACATTTCCCCTGTAAGCTGAACTTTTGTTGTATGTGGAAATCTTTTAGTGAGAGGCCAAATTATACTGGTCGATTCTAATGTCACTTATTTTTAGGGTTCAGTACCTCAAAAGATATAAAACGAAACTTTGCCATAGGCTTGTACGTCACGGCTCTTTTTCCGATACATGGAGGTAAGTGTATCAAGTTGAAATTCCTTGAAGCTGTAAAATCAAGATTTCACAAGGGGGATCGAAACCTACAGGGTACTTTCCGTAGACCTATAATCATTAAAGATAAGAATAAAGGTCTGACAGCACAAGCTAATAAGGAATAAATCCAAAAATAATTACCTTTTAGTATTTCCATAAAAAAATATGAACAATTTTCTACGGAAACTACGCCACAAATAAAATGCTTCTCAGAATGGAACTAACTCAGGACGGCAGCTGCAGAGCCTGTGGGGAAGAGCCAGAAGACATGAAGCACTTGATGTGTGAATGCGATGCACTGGCTAGAACCTGAATGTGTTTTCTTGGATTGGCTTACCAAGACTCGGAAGACTATAGGCTCTTCAGACCTAAATACATAGTAAAATTTATACAGGAAGTTTATAAGGAGCACTGAAGAGTAAAGGTATGGGGAGTCACAAAAGATCCTAGTGAATCTAGGTGCTCCGTGGGTCGATGCCCATGGCCCCTATAAAGATAAGATAAGATTCTACGGAACTCTCATTGCGAGAGTCCGACTCGCACTTGTCCGGTTTTTCTGTGCATACGCGTGTCTTATATCCAATTAACCATGCTGACACAATCTGATCAGCGAGCCATGGCGGCACTGTTTCTAGTGATAGGTTGTATTGACCATCTGATAGGTTGTTGTGGTTGACAGAGCTGGTTTTTGTTTTGTGAACGACAAGGGAATCGAATTATGGTCCAATCGAGCGATTGGGAGATAAGAATGTTGCTGTGAGACGATTTTGTTAGTTGTGATTCAAAACATAATCAGCTATGTATCCGGTATGTTGACGTTACACATTGAACTATATTTCTATCGGCGCATAAATATTATAACTTTGGTTGAGAAAAAGTGTAAAAAAATGTTTAAAAAAACCGGCCAAGTGCGAGTCGGCCTCGCGCGCGAAGGGTTCCGTACCATTAACTTAAAACATTAGACAGTATAAGCAAAAAAAGCATATATTTTATTTTATTTATAATTTCAAAAGTATTCACCACAGGATACCCGAAACAATTTTAAATAAGAGTTTCCGCGCCTGTTTCTTTAGGTGACTGATTTGAAGTTCATAGGTCCAAGACTTTAGAAATTACAGGGGGGGGGACACCGTGTAAATGACTTTGGCGGGCTATATCTCGCTAAATCAGTCCATAAACGTAAAATATATTCTGCTGTGACAGACTAGGACGGATGGAGTGAACGATCTTATAAGGGTTCCGTGTCGGACTACGGAACCCTAAAAAATAACTTGGGTACTTACCAATATTACTAAGTCTGCCAACACGACAACATAGTTGAAATTTTTACGCCACGATAATCTTGCACTAGGATTATAGTTCACCATGACATGTGTCTTTGTACAAAATCATTAACAACGCGCCAGTATCTAGTAGCAAGGAAAAGTCTTACAAAAACACTCAACAAAATTACAAACACTTACCCCGTTATTACAAAAACTTAGTAACGGGTTTAAGTTAGGATTAAGCTATTACCTAGCCAATTAGAAAAGCGTTTCTCTATTAGGTTATGTCACGAATGTGTCATTCATTCCTCTGTTGTCGGCTAATATTTCGACCTACTTTAAACCTTGTCTATTTTTTTTGGAATAACACCGAAACTTCTTAACGTGGCACTACTGTATTGAAGTGGCTGTATGCAACCGAAATAAATATTAGTTATATACCTACCGCCTTTTTATTTTAATTTTAAAACACGGACAGGTGTAAACAGTAACCTTTTTCAAATTCAAACCACATGATTAAATATTTTGAACAATGACAGATGTCAAACATTTTTAACTTTATTTTTTCTTTCAATTTATGCAAAGGCTGCTCTGATACAGCCTACCTACGCTCACGAAGTCGTAGTCACGGAGATGTAGGTTCGAGCCACGCGATGAGTTTTCGTGTTCGAATTTTGAATTTGAATTTCAAAATTAGTATCTCAGCCCGGGCAAGCAGTGCAGCGTTGTGGCAGCGTGCTGCAGCGCACCTTTGACTTAATCATTAGTACGTACTTTTTTAGTTTGTTAAAAGGTAAAAACCTTGTGTGTTTAAACTTTCCTGTAGCCGCAAAAAGTCTACTATTCCGTGGACATACTTAGGTCGAATTGATTAAGCACATATTACACTATCTTATTTGTAGCATCCTAACTAGGATTCTGCGTAGGAAATAAGATTTAATCGTAGTTAGGATCCTATTTACACTAAGATCCTAAGTAGGACACTTGTTAGATTTTACGAATAGAATGGTGTAATAGTGCTGATTGTAGGTCAATCGACACATCAACGTTAGTGTTATGGTTAGGGTTCAGTCCCAAGAAGACTCAGGTCAGCAGAATTATACTTAATTCATAGGTATTTTTTATACGAGTAGACCTACCTGTATCATACAAAATATCTTTTTAAATACTCATTTAGGTAAAAAACCTCTGTATTCACATATGATCAGGGGCTCAGTCGTGACCCCAGATGCGGTCCGATAAAACTGACAGTAGCAGGCGGTAATTTTTATTTTATTGCTGCACCTGCCTATTTATGTTCCCTAGCCGAAATGGCGGTATAATATATTTAAATGAATTCCCAAAAAAATTAATAGGCACTGGGCGGGGTGGCAGTATCAGCGGCTTAGCTGTGAGGTCCATTCAAATAGAAATGAGAATAGAATACTTAGCAAAATTATAATTAGATTACGTATTACCTAGTACTAGCTGTAATCAAAAATGAAATCGTGGGAATTATTCTTTTTTTCTAATTTTTTTAAGTATTTTTGTATGCACAGACGACTGGCGTCCAGGTAAGAACTGCGGAATCTTATGATATTGTAATTTGAGCGGATTTGCACAAAAAAATAATAATTGGGGCGGATTTCCATTTTGCGACACAAATACAATATGTAAAAAAAACCTGTCCGACCCGTTAAGGTGTTATCAGGTATAGAGTCAAGGTTCTATTTGTGTAATTATTTTCATAAAATATTAGAAAAAAATTACCCCATGAAAAATAAACTACACTTAAAAAACTTACATGGCAACGCGAAGGGCGGTGACGGGGCGCGCGGGGGCGCGGCATAGCACCGGCACTCGCAGGTACGAGGGTCAAACTGAAAGTTCTTAGAAAATCAAAAACTGATTACATTAGCCAGTTATTAGTTTTATTATATCTTTTCAAAATATTGTCCATTGACGTCAATACACCGCTGCATGCGATGGAACCACTGGGAAAAGCACTTTGCCCACTCGTCCTTAGGGGTCTCTTCAATGGCATCGCGATACGCAGCCACCGCTTCTTCAGCATTCATAAACCGCTTTCCTTTAAGTTTTTCTTTAATTTTTGGAAATAAATAAAAATCACAAGGCGCGAGGTCGAGGCTATACGGCGGGTGACCCAGTAATTCAACGTTTGATGTCGCCAAATAGTCGATCGTTCGCTTGGCGGTGTGCGACGAGGCGTTGTCGTGGTGAAGGAGGATCCTACTGCGAGGTCGTTTCTCTCGAACTTTTTCCAAGACAAGTGGCAAACAATTGGTAGTGTACCATTCTGCAGAAACTGTTTTTTGATCCTCTAACACAATTGTTGCGAAATGACCTATCCTTCCAAAGAACGAGGCCACCATTTTTTTTCCCGCACTTCGATCTCTCTTCACTTTAGTTGGCAACTCCTCGAAAGGAAACACCCACTGAGCAGATTGTCTTTTGGTTTCAGGATCATAACAGTAAATCCAGCTTTCGTCACCTGTTAGTATATCGAACACAGCATTTGAGTCACCTCCGTTAAATCTTTCAATCATTTTACGGCACCAATCCACACGATGGAGTTTTTGAGCCTTAGTCAAATTATGAGGTATCCACCGGGCGCAAAGCTTCCTGACCGCTAAATGTTCGTGGAGGATTTTGTGCACTTGACTCATACCGATGCCTAAGCTTGTCCGAATCTGCTGATAGGTCACTCTTTTGTCAGTCTCTATCATACGCCGCACAACACAGATGTTATTTTCAGTCGTCGCCGTAGAAGGCCGTCCCTCACGTACATCATCAGTGAGATTAGTGCGACCACGTTTAAACTCATTAAACCAGTTGTAAACAGTCGCACGAGATGGGGCTTCATCGTGAAAGGCCAATCGTAGTCTATCATAACTTTCTTGTTGACTTAAATGACATCGAAAGTCATAAAAAATCATTGCACGAAAATTTTCTCGTGTTAAATTCATTTTGACGTGACACAGACAATTTTCAATTTGCCGCCAAGTCGTAAAACAAATGACAAATGAATGAAATATATACTCAGTAATATTGGCAAAGAGTTCTATTTTCAAATTTTAGAATATTTTTTTTATTATATTGTTTATAAGTGGCCAGTTCTAAGAACTTTCAGTTTGACCCTCGTAGCGCAGTCATGACCCCAGATAACCCCGGCTCTTATTATTAGCCAGATAGTAATGTGTCAATTGTAAGAAATAGAGACATTTTGGTAGCTCTGAAAAGAGCTTTTTTTGTGGTGGTGATTAGTGTTTGGTGGACTCGTAGCCTGCCTGCGTCAAACCTTTTCCGACCCTGCGTTGCCCGTAGTGAACACTCGTTTGTGCAAACGCTGGAACGCACGTTCTGACGGCACTGTGATACCCAGCGGAATAGCAAAACGCACTTCATAGTCTCTGCGAGCTTCACAATAATCACAGTCACTCCTATCCAGACACATGAGCATATTAAAGTATTCTTGATTCGTATACGACATTTTGCAGATCAACGGAACGGAACGACCACTCGGAAGTAATGTCATCGCGAAACTGACCTGTAATAATATCGGGATAGCCGCCGGAACGTGCCGCGGCGATGTCAAAGGCCGCGGCTACGTTTATTGTAGTACCGACAAAGCGAGTAGGCGGCGTCAATGGAGCCGCGCGCCTGCCGGGAGTGTTAACTTATTTTGAAAATTAACCCCGTTTTAGGGTAAATAGGTGCTAAACTTGATAACTTTAAAAATCGCAAAAAAAAGTATTAATGAATTACGTAATTTTGATACTTATTTTGGTAACGTTATTAAAGCAACTTTATGACCCTTTCGGCTCGGACAGGGTTTTAGTTACATATTGTATATTGTTTGATGTGCCGGTTACTGTACTAATCGTCGGTCTACCCAGGTAGATTTGAAGAAGATGATCATGTTGAATTGAACTAGGTTCAAAACTGTTATAGTTCACAAGTTGCGCTAAACTTTAATAAAAAAAATCGAGAGAATGTGAATGAATTTTATAGGCATGTATATCATATTATATGCTGCAATATTATTTCAAGTGTTTAGGCGTTTACATTCAGGAGTCTCAATTTTTTGGTGCTGACCTGATGATGATGATTGATCCTTAACGCTTAGTAGTTCGTGGATACTTTCGCCACAGACAGTTTGTCGAAATTCTGTTGAATTACTGTATTACTATTAGATTGCAAAACGAATGCTTATCACTTATGAGACAATAATATTCATTGAAAAATATCAATCTATCTAATCTACTAAAAATACTAATTATTACTATTTATTTATTTAAACTTTATTGCACTAAAAAGAAAGTGCCATTGGCGGACTTAATGCCTTAAGGCATTCTCTACCAGTTAACCGCGTGGGAATACTGATGAAAGATCAAAGTCAATTGGCACTATTTTTATACTACTTATCACTGATTAACGGAAATTGAACTATTAAGAATATTTACTATAGTCTCACTTACCTAACGATTGTAACTTACAAACCGACTCTTAAGTAGATTAAGGACACAATAAATAGATGCTTAACCTCATCCATCTATAGATTGCGGTAGGGAGTTTTAAGACTTTTTTCTGAACACTAAAACCTAAAGTTAACTATTTTTTTACAAATGGATAAACTGCCTTTAATAAAGGAAACTAACTAAAAAGCAAAAATTTACCTTTACACTTTACTAAGAAATATATAGGGCAAAATTATTTTTTTGAGTCGGTTGCACGGCCATGCGAAATTTTCTAACCAGACAAGGATGGTGAGGTAATAGTAACCTATCAAAAAAAATATTTTTTATTCGTCTCTTCTCCTTGAGATAAAATAGACAAAAAGATCATAATAGATGGATGGCAACGGGAGTATAAATATTTTGTGTAATCGAGTCCACGCGGACGAAGTCGCGGGCAACAGCTAGTAAATAAATAAATGTCTGTATTCCCTTTCTTTCATTTTTGATTTTTAGGCAACTGTCAACATCCCGCCGTCAACATACCACTATTCTGCCCGTCTCTGGTGGCCCCGCTATCACTGCGGGTGCACCCACAAACCACCGACTCCCGTGACGTGTGAAGCGTTAACCAATCATAAACTACGCTCACACCTGCCACGGACATACGGGCAAAAAGCCCACATTTACATGTATTACCTTTGTTGCTCACCGTAATTTAGTTTCGAGTTCTCCACGCCTGCCAGTCTGGTCTGGTAGTCTTTAGAAATGGATATGTTAGAACAGCCAGGTAGCCAGCATCCTTTTCTTTGAAGTCGGTTATAAATGTCAGAATGCATTATATTAAGACTTTTTAGAATTCGAACATAGAAATAAGCGTGTCACGGTATTACAAACGTAGAATTTTAAGCCGTGCTTGAATATTAGCCGGCAAATTTGAAAACAATGTCACTGTTTCGTAAGTTCAACAATGTGTAATTCAAATTTTAAATTGACTGTCTTTTATTTCATTTGTAAAGTTTATAAAATTCGTAGTTCCGTCGTACACTTTTTTCTCAAACAAAAATAAAATTAATTTAATTACCATTGTAAACACTTATAGGTGCATTGGCACAATGACTTTGCTGTATCTATAATTATCTTAGTACCACAGATTATATAATAGTTACTACGTGTAGTTCTACTACCGATTATAAGAACTGTTTGTCTTTACAATAACGGGCAATAATTAATAACAAAAGGTGGACGCGGTACTCATAATAGTTTATAAAAGAAATTGGAATCTAATTCTTCTAGGGTAAAAATTAATGAATGGGCATATTTAGTTCATAATATTTGGTCGTTTCTTATTTAAATTTCCGACATGACATGTCTGTTTTCTTTGCGCTGTGCATTATGGCTGTGGACATTCTTGAAATGCTTACTCTATTGTCTGCTTAAGTTTTGTGTTATGGTCTAAGGTTATGGTACTTACGTCTTTTGTCGTAAGTCTTAACTAATATTATTGTGTAATACCATTTTGAATTTAAATTAGATAATGCCTTTTCTTTGGTAATGGAATGTTTGTTTTTGTATTACTTGTAAATCTGATTGTGTATGTTGATAATAAAGCAGAATAAAAATGTGGTTATACGTAAATATACAAAGTGTTTTAAAAAAAATTAAATAACGAAAAATTCTAGCATATTTACTTTTTTAAGTATTTTGGGCTTGTTTTAGGAAAAAGGGGAAATAAAGTCAGAAATGCACAGTTAAACATAATTTATTTCATATTATTTAAGTATCACAGATCCATTTATTTTAATAGTCATCACGTTAACAAAAATATATATAGTCTACGGTGGCGTTGTATATATATTCATTTACAAAATCATGGTTACGTTCGCTGTTTGCGGAATACAAGTATTTACATACTAGTACATTATATACAGAGCTGAGAGTATAATTAATGACTTCATTATCAAAAGCGATGATTTCTTATATTGAAACAACTATGCATTTATACTGAAAAGTTGAATCGTCTAGTCTTATTTTAGAAATATAAGGAAATTTCCATTTTTATATGCGGTAAAAATTTCAAATAAGTCAAGATGCTCTACTGTAGGCCATTTCAATATTTAAGATAAACTGTAGGTATGCTATTTATACTTTCTGTGGATGCATTTTAAAATGAGTTGAATGATCTCTGAAAGCTATTTTTTATGTTATGAAAAGTATTTGACGGTAAATCCTAAATTGTAAGATTCCTGTAGAAAACTTAACAGATGTTGTTTTATATAAATATAAGTGTAACTGTGGCTGTTAGGCAGTGAATATTTAAATGAATATTGAATATAACCTCATTGTTCTAACCTCCAAACTATTTAAAACTTTAAATGAAATTAACAAAATGCTTCTAGATTTTTTGAACAAATTTAATCTTCGATTTTGTAATGTTGACTCACCATTTAACATTAAGATAAAACAGCATGATTCGTAATAGTAGTAAAACATAAATGCAATTAGAGTCTTTTGAAGTTCAGTCCTCAAAACTTGTTACTTAAAATGGACATGACCACTTACCGTCTACATAACCTTCGAGTTGTTTCAACAGTATTGTAAAGATAAAACTGCTTAGTTTAATAGTACAGACGCAGTTGTAAGCCACACTACTTAGAAAGATATAGAATCTAATTCAAACAGAGTCCACCAAGTTACTCTGAAAGTGGACCCGTAAAGTATCAAAGTATGAAATTATAAAACGTTATTTTACATCGTAACAATAAGCTCAGATCAATTGCGTATAACATTTTTAGATTATTGCCAAATAATGCGGTGGCATCCGAGATTTGGCACAAGATTGAAAATCTAAAAAAGCAAAAACTAACCCATCGAAGAAAATAAACGTAGAACTAAGCGATACATTTTTCGATATTGTAATGAACACTCAAACACTTATAAAAATTAACAAAATAATCAACCGACACCAACTAATGGTTGGCAGTGTTTCTTTAAAAGACAATTGTAGGCACTATTATTGCTACTATAATATAATTTACTTTCCTCCCGCTTATCTACAGCATAGATATTCTATACAAAATATACTACGACGATTTTACAATAGGCCGTCGGCCTGTCAAACTATACCTTTTCTAATGTAACATTTAGACTACATATTAGTTTACCAACATATCCTCCACAATAGTCTTTCACACACAAACCTCGTTTAGTGAAAGTCGAGGTCGGATTCCCTGACGATTCATAACCACGACGGTCTTCCTTGGAGTAGATCGGCGGCGTCGTGGCGGTCCATCTGTCGTAGGGCTGCCGCCAGAGCAGCAGTAGCCCCAGGGCCTCGTTCCCGACACTCCCATAGCTCTAGAATAGCTTCGGTTGGAGAGCTCTTAGTCGCAAACCACGTGGTGTACCGATCGACGCCGAGTCTTGCAGCCAGCGCGCGCCAATCGTTGCCGCGAGCGTTTGGCGGGTCCAATATAGCGCATAGCTGCCGTTTTATCCGAGCACTTAATTTAAATGGGCCTTCGCCTGCACACTCGTTGACTCCCGCTTCGCTCACCGTAACGCTCCTTTTATCGCCCCCCTCCTCGCTCCTGCACATACGCGCCTCCAAGAGGTTCTCGGTTATGTTGAAACTACGCTGTGATTCAGCGCGGGGTGAACGTCCCCGCGGCGATCGACTTCGTACGTCCTCGAGGGATATTCGGAATGTCTGTTTGTACGACGGATTGGTCCTTTGACATGCAGAAATGCTAAAGTCAATATTGTCGCAGTCGTGCGTCCGTTCGAGTACGAAGCTGCAATGGAGCGCGTTGTAGTTGGAACTCCAGACGTGATTGAACGGTATCTCCTGATAGCCGATGCCGGGTTTAGCCTTCCAGCCGGGGCTGACGTGTTCCAAATTCAAACACAGATTGGATCCGCCGTCTTGGAACAGCAATGTTTTGGTTCGCTCGAGCAAAACCCCGCCTAATTTCTTCTCCTGCTCTTGACAGTAATAGGGCGCGCACGGGGTGTCTTCAAACACATAAAGTCTAATGCTGTACTCGGAGCTAGTTTCGTTGAGATTAGCAGGGGCATATACGGCGAGTTGGAGCGCTTTAACGGCTTTCCCGTTGAAACTTTCGCCGACCAGTACAAAAGTGGATAGCATGTCTGTGACGAGATAAATTTTATCGTTATCGAGTTGCGTGAAGACTGGCGTGTTGATTGTTTCTTGGCCGAGACTAACGACCTTCTTCCACTGTGGTTGCGTGATATCAGTTTTTGCGTTGTTGTGATCAACTGCGTAAAGTGTGAGGTTCCAGAACCCGTGCTTAAGGCTGGCGCAGTGAGGTATTTGTAGTATAACCGACTTGTTTAATTGGAGCCGCGGAGGTCCGCATTTAACTACTGGGCTGAGTTGCGTGATACCTGAGGGCAAAATACTGAATCTTAGTCGAATGCGTTGTGTGTAGCAACTCGTGCCTAAAGCGGTTCGGCTTTTTTACTTGACGTAATTATAGTTTTTGCATTCTCGTCGTATTTAAAAATAGGTTTTGATAGTTGCAAAAAGATTGAGAGCTTGTTTGTTTGGTAGTTTAGTAGCCTTGGGGTCTTATTAAAATGGTACGGTTGTTAAGAAAATTGCTTACCTTTTCCGAGTCGGGGTCTGTATCTGTCATCTCTGACGACCGCGACGTACATCTGTTCTCGTCTGCCCCTGCTCAGGGCTGCTTCAGGGATGGACAAAGCAACTCCTGCGGCGGGCAAGGCTAATCTTGCACCAGATGATGAAACTGATAGGGATTGGGATGTAGGTGAGTTGGAGACCAGCTCAGCCAGTTGGAGCGTCACCGATTCGTTGGCTGCGTCGTACATGGAGCCGGCTGTAACAATGGTTATTGTCAGCATGTGGATTTTGATATTACGCTATTCCCAACCTATTTATAGGTACATTTTGGTACAAAACTGTAGACAAAACTAAAACTTCTTAACTATTCCAAATTGCTAGCTATGTTTTCCTGTAAAATTGTGTGGAAAAGTGGAGATCAAACACTAGTAGGTATACATTATTACGAGTTAGTATTTACAACATACAGGGTGACAGTTAAATCCAATAGTAGGTACAGTCGGCAGCTAGTTAGCTAGTAACCTAACTAGCTGCCGACTGTGACCTACGAAAACAGCTTTTATTATCTATACTAATATTATTAAGAGGAAAGATTTGTTTGTTTGTTTATTTGCATCGAATAGGCTCCGAAACTACTGGACCGAATCAAATGAAATTTAGCACAGAGATAGTTTGAGACACTGAGAAGGTCATAGGCTACTTTTTGTCGCGATATAAAATCATCAGGGGGGTGAAATGGGGGATGAAAATTTGTATGGAAAATCCGACTTTTGGCGCGGGCGAAGTCGCGGGGAACTGCTATGTAGGAATAAAGGCGGTCTTAAGGTCAAAGTGGGGTAGTCTAATGTGTAGAGACAAAATTAGTACCAGATTAATAGATAGTTTAAGTGACGTTCTATTATGTTCCCAATTTATTAGTATCACAGATAACGATCTCACGCTACCAATAGATACGAATCTACAAATTAATTATGATCCCAAAGTAAAACCCAACATACGTGTGACATACTTGTTTAGAGCAGTTAAAAACGCAGCCGTTTTAAAAGCAGGTGTACATTTGAACAGCGGGAACAGATGTCTATCTAATTTAACGAGCAAGCTTGTTCATAATTTGAAATGTAATATAAATTGGAAACGGTACTTTGTGTTACAACGGGTGCACTGTTATAAGGACTAAGAGATTGTCTTAGTTGGATTTGGCATCAATAAACGTAAAGCTTTAGTTTAATTTTATGGCTGACAATAAATAAGAATACAATAACATATTTTTAATACAGAACTACATTATGCACACAGCTGCATTGTCAGACTACCCCACTTGACCCTGCGGCCGCCTCTCTTCCCTGCGTAATAAAAGCTGGTTTCGTACTACACATGGGTAAACTGACATGCTGCTGACTGTACATTACCTTAATACAAGTTTTAGTGTTAGTTGATAGATATAAGTTTTTATTTTCTTGATTGTAATATGAAATTGTTGTTTTGTCTTAAATACAGATAATATTGGAGCATTGGGTAGACAATTTTGTGGAGCTCATCATGAATATTTATCAGCTTCTGATAACTACAGCAAAAACAACTTAATCAGCATATCGGTTTTCGGACTTTTGGAATATACTATTACATTATATTTATCACGTTAAATGGAACCGACGGGAAGTAGCGAGTCATTCCCAACACAAGTTTTTCTTTAATACCTAATGGGAAGACTCCATCGCATTTATTGTAAAAAACTTACCCTGAATAAAGCTATTTTATTATTTATACTCGTTCATTTTATAAAAGTAAATACTTTTTTTTATATTCTCTTGATATAATTAGAAACCCATACCGTTATAATATTTCCCACCACACAGTGAGACAAAGACAAGTTTGCGTCGAGCCACGAATTCAGCAACTAAATACAATACCATAATTTCGTCTAGCGGCAACACTATTCCAAGATATTTATGTGCAATAATCTAATGAACATAAAGCGTCCTTTGAGAATTAGAAACAACGGGAACCAGACTTAGATTAGTTAATAGCAAATGAAAGTGCCATTCTAGGAGATTAGATCAAAATTATGAAGTGAACAGGACTATTTTGCATCTAAAACCGTTTGGCTTTCACAAACTATTGTATTTACTAGAAGCAAATTGCAGCTTGTGTGAATTAGTAATGGCACAGTGGGGTAAATAATGCAACTCGAAAGTCAATGTCAGGTTTCTTTTACATAATATTTTTAATTGCTTTTGGACTTTATTAAATTCAAATTAATGCATTGGCCCATCCCACGCCTTAACCCTAGGATGTTAGTGGGATTAGCTTCTGAATAAATAAATAAGTAAAGTCATTGTAAATGGCTGTGACTTTTTACGTACTTGGCAGCAATTAAATTGCTACAATTAAAAATAAACTTATACACTTACATGGAAAGAAACAACAAAAAAATAGCTCTTATCAAAATAAAATAAGATTGTCAAATACACAAAAATTTATAATACTTAAAAGATAAAGATGACTTTATCAAAAAATCAAAAAAAACTTAAAAAATATATAATTATACAGTTTAAATAATTATTATTTTTATATTTTAAGCAATTTCTTAGCAAGTTTTTACGAAATAAAACTAAATTTCGCCGGCGTTCAATGTTTAAAATTAAACATTGAACGCCGGCTCACTGGCGTAGCAAGCACTTACAAAAATTTGTCGACTGACTACCGTCCTCAGTAGCTCAGTTGGTAAGAGCATTTGCCCGAAGAGCGAAGGGTCATGGGTTTGAGTGTCATCGGATGACCTAGTCGATCAATTTTGTGAGCGAAATTTAATTTAATTTCGTAAAAAATATACTTACAGCTAGTAAAACAGCTGGACACAGAGTGTTCGGACTCGCTGTACGGCTTGCTGTCATAATCATCGCTCTGGCCCTTGCTCGACGCACACGGAGTCACTTGGTGGTCCACTGGGGATGCGTAGCTGATAGACAAAATGTTTATGGTACAAACAAGCAAATTGACCAATTTTTTTAAAATGAAAAAATATCAAATGGAATTTAATTATGCACTGGAGTTCGCCAACGCATGCTTAATTTTTAACCATTTATCAAGTTCAGTATTATTTATACGTATTTTTTATAGGAATCCTGTCAAATTAACCGTTAATTGAGGTTTATCGGCTGTTTAAAAGTTGGTGAACTCTGCCCAAGATTTCGATTTAAGTTTTGTGATAGGTATAAGACCTTCAACTACAATCACAATTCGGTACTATGTAAAGTGTTTTTTATTAGTTTCTTAATTTGGAAATTCTGTATTTGTGACGACATTTCCAAGCCTGTAACGATTTTTACACTCACACATCTTCATTGATACACTGAAAAAAATTATTGGTTAACAGTAACCAAAATTTGGCTACTAGTAGGCCGTAATCTAGTGACTTGCAAACTTCTGGATAGAAGATTGTTTATATTTAACAAAAAATAACTTCCCTACAACGAAACCTTCAACTAACAAAACTAGTTTGGTTGATCCTTTTTTCAGTGCACATTGCAGCTCTGACAAGTCGATTTTTAGGCTCCGCGCAGATGGGCATCGACCACAGCCCCCGGTGGCTAGCGACAAGCTGTTCACATTGTTTTTAATACGTTTTGTATGGAGTCGCCGCACAGTTGAAGCGAGTGACGTCCACTCGCGACTTCAGTGGCCGCGACTCGCCACCGGTGGCGGCTACTTAATTTAACAACGCGTCAAAGGTTTTCTAATTATTTGTACGTTTAGTAACCTAGTGAGTAAATACTGCTAATTGAACTACGAAAACTCTGTGAAACTTATATTTTAATTACTTAAGCTAACTTTGAGAGTTAATATTTAAGAAGCTTTTAACAAGTTTTAAGTTCGACTTTTAGCTTAAAGTTACGATGCCAATCAGAAAGCTTTAAGTTAAGTTTAATATTTTCCTAAAAATATTTTACAAAATAGAACAAACTTATGATAGGAACATAATGTTTACATAAGACTAAAACTATGTTAAGCAAATTTAACGTAAAACCACAGAATAAGTACTAGTCAAAAATCTGCAAGAGATACCTTTTGTACGCAAAGCTATAAGGAAGGAAGTTAGTCTGAACAATAAAAAATAATCTGTTGTGAAAGTACTCTTAGTTTGTCGCTTAATACCTTTCTTCTTTCATGAGAGCTTTATACCTAGGTATTATGTTAAGCGTAGCGTAGGGCGTCCACCGGCAAGATGGACATACGACCTAATAAAGGTTGTGAGAACGCACTGGATGCAGGTCGCTTGTAACAGATCGCTTTGGAAATCTAAGGAGGAGGCCTATGTTTAGCAGTGGACGTCCTGCGGCTGATCATGTTTGTTATTTTTTAATGCTATAAATAGAACATATAATTACAAACAGTCCAAACAAACCTGTTAGTAAGATGCGGCACGTCATAATGGTGCTCAGCTCTGGTGTCCGGAGGTGGGTGCTCGTATCTCGGAGGCCGGTGCTGCATTAGGTCTGGTGCTAAAGATAAAGACTGCTTCTCCACCGTTGGGTACATCTCTGGTTGAAAATCTGGTTGGGAGACAAAAGAGCGTAAGACAACAATTGATGATTTAGGTTCTTGAATGTCTAGGGTAAGAAAATGTGACAGCTCGGCGAAGTTAAAATGGTGTTAACTATGTTTTAAGTTTGTGTCAGTATGTGGTTGTTTTTGGCACAGCGGTCAAGATGATTTTGCACTGTGAATAAAAGGCCCGTGTATGTAATAAACCTAAACCTACACTCTTGATTTCCGAAAATTTATTGACAGCAGAAACCAAAAGAGAAATAATTTTAATTTGGATTTCCGCAAAGTAATGCCAGATTCCAACAATTAAATTACTGAAAGGATCATGTAACGAGGTGATTTACCCACCAACAGAATTCAAATATATCCTAATGACATCTTGGCTGGCATCTGATGATAACACTCCCATTTTAATTATAAATATCCATACCACTAAAAATATATTAATTCAATTGTCCTTACCAGTCCTAGTCATCGTGTACAAGGAGTGATCCCTGGTCTTCCTCTGAAGCAGCTTGTAGACCACTGCGGCTCCAGCCAGGAATACCACCACCGCCACTGCGATGCCGATGTAGAGAGGAATGTCGCTGTGAGCTGCCACTGTGGACAAGAAGAACATTCTAGAACTTGCGTAGGAACAAAGGTCACATGACTCATGATACAGATCTTTTATATATGTCGGTCAGAAGCGTTTTTTTCAGGATGGCAGACTCTAGCACTGGACAGGAATCGGTGGAGAAGTTTGGACTTTTGGCGAGCAGTAGGATGATTTGGGCTAGCCAAAAAATGATGTTTTTCACCAATTTTAAACAGCAGGTGAATGCCATTCATCATACAAAATAAAATGTCAAATGATGCTAAGCAACATGAAAAAAATAATGAACACAAATGAAACATGTGCTGGTAAACTCCAGGCTAAGCAGGGATGTTTTTAAGTGATAATCATTTACAAGCAATGTAATGATTAGACACAATTTCACTCGAAAAAATGACCAGCTTCTTCTTAGCACTTGCCTGATCACAAGACACAGACGTGTCTTGTTTCGAAGCACTAGTAGGGCCTAAAAGATAAGGAGACATGTTCGGGCCCCCTAAGGGCCAATATTACTGATTTTAAAATTTTTGACGTTCATAAGTGGCATTTTCTGTCCTAAATTGAATAAATTATTTTTGACTTTTTTGGCCGCTTGAGGCGAGTGTCAAACCCGCGCCTGTATTAGCGGAAGGTTGTCTAGACCTTTGGCCACCCAAACTTAATGCTGCGTTGCTTTCAATCAATCAATTTCAATGATATAGGGGTTATACCCTCAATGCCTAGATCAAACATTTGTTACATTGAAAAAAATGAAACCTAATTTAAGAAATCATGCAACCAAGCTTTTTAACAATGAAAAAACAGGCGACTTAGGCCGAAGTGCAGCAATTTTTAAACAACCGATAAACCTCTATTGGCGGTTAATTTGACATAATTCCCATACATAAGTCATATAATGCTAAACCGGCTGATTAAAAACTAAACATCTGTTGCTGAACTCCAGGCTTAGTTTGGTCCTTGATCAACGGATATCCATAAACATAATCTCCAGTGACTCAGCGCACGTGGAAGTTATCATTTCGTGTCGAAGTTAATTAATGTCAAATGTACAGTCAGAGTAAACTCACACCGCATAAATATTTTCAACACATGCACATAAAAAGACGACCCGCGTTTTAGTGTGTTTTTTTTCTTTACGAAAAAGAAAGATTCTTGTTAAAAATGCGCCGCAAATACAATCGTAAAGTTTGGGACGCGATGACATAAATAATATTAAAGCAACCTGCCAAGTGTGTAGTGATGTGATGCTGTTAAATGTTATCGTGTGGATAACCCCTAGTAAACGGGAAATAAAATAAATTGGTGTAAGTTACACTTATTTATTAATCTTTTTTATCTTTGGTAAAATTATAAATCATACTTCTTTAACACAACAATAAATAAACATTATAATACATGATTCTACGTACAAAATTAAAAATTATAAAAAGGGTCCTTGTGGTAAGGTTCCCGGGATGCTGGCAGTATTACCGCTTGCTTATACACTTATACACTGTGCAAGGTAGCTGCCAGCTCTTGGGTCACCACTAATGTCAATAATAAACAATAATATTTAACGTGGAATTAATACATTCGGGGGCTAAATTAATTTAGAACCACAAAATAATGACAAAAATATTTCTTTGCACACTGCACATAATTAAGAGACTACCTATATCTTTTGTATAAGAACTACAATCTTTCGGAATCCACAAGGTATGAGTGGGACATTTCCATTACAAGTATCTTATGATTACTTAAAGGGAAGTGTCAGCAAAATGTTGTAACAACATGTAGAAAAGTGTTGTTTTTTTACTATTAAGAGAAATGTAGAATTTATTTAATAAGGAAATTTTGTGTTGACAGTGCTTGTAGGAAAATACTCATCAGCTTGATAATATATACATCGACAAAATAATAGTGATCAATATAATTACAAATGATACGAGTATGCAACCATTATAATATTTCGAAATTTACTATAAAAAAATTAAAAATATCGATAAGTTAGACAAGGCTACGTACGATGGTAAACTTACAACACTATCCGTCAGAATGTATACAAAAACTGTTGAAGTTTTTATGTTTAGGGAACGAAGACTGAGCCCTACGGCGCGGGGAATAGGGATGTTTTTACTAGGTATGATGTTATTCGATATTTTTATAGCGAAACTCGTAAAGTGTTAAGAGCTTATCACATACAGGTGTAGTTCATAAAGTTAGTTTATTTCATAGTTTTTGTTCCCCCGCTGTGATCAACCGTTGAGTTTTTGACTGATTACTTGGCAGACCTAGTTTTATTTTAGAGTTCCATATTATATCAAGAACGGAACCTTTATAGGATCATTTTGTTGTCCATCTGTCTGTTCATCTGTCTATATCTCTATGTATGAAGTATATCGGTTGATCTGTAGGCTTATTTTTTTTCATCATACATAAATAATGAAATACCTACTCGATAAAGTTGTTTTTGCATGGCATCTCAAAACTTCACCATATCTGGTTCAGCGGTACCAAGACGAGTCGAATGAAATGTATACCAACTAAACGCAAAAGAAATACTAAAATCAAACAAGACAGTTATGGTTCGCATCAGAGCACAGTAAATGATTCAGATATCTTGTTTCCAGATTGTGTTATGGATCGGATGTTAAGTAATTGGTCGGATTCGATAATAATTTATCTCGGATCGTTAACAAGGAAAATATTATCGATATAAACGTTCTCGTTTATCGATACATTTAGCAACGCTTATTTGCTTGATTGATTAAAAAAACAATTTTAACTCTGAATTAATTAGTCACAATAACTTCCGTTTTAAAATTGTTCAAATTTCATAAAAAAATAGCATAGTTTTTTTCACTTAATAGCTGACACTTTTCATTCGTGGCCAGCCCAATAAAACTATGACTATAAATGGTCAAATGTTAACGCATTGGCGATAAAAACGTATCTTCACGACTTCCGTAAATACAATATTTAAATACATCGATCGTTTTTAAATCAACCAATGAGATTGGAATTGATAAGCAATGCATTTTTGGGCCTACAAACGGATTTTATCATCTGGAAATCTCACTTTAATTAACTGAGACTCGATTAAGATTAAAATATCGACTTTTAAATCGATCGTGCGCGTTCCGATGAAGTCATCAGCTCATTTCGAAGTCGATAACTCGACATCGATAAACATCGCAAATGTTTCACGCACAATTAAAATTTAAAGAGAGTGAGGGAGAGAAAAAATATGTTCCGCTCGGGTCCTTTGATTGGTGTCGCTTTTATTTACGAAATCAAGTTGCATAAAATAGTTGCTTTATTGTAGCAAAATTGAGATGTTGAGGTATTCGAGACATGTTTCTTGTTTTTTAAGAATATCGTCCAATTGCATGTTGAAATTTAATTCTGTTTTGGTAAAAAGTCAGTCTATTGTAAAAAAATGTTTAATCATTGTAAATGTCAACATTGTCCATATTCAATCATTTTTTTTTTAAATAGGGCAATTTTAACCAAACGGTACAGTGTACATCCGACTACACATATTTGTTTTTTTTTAAATAGGGCAATTTTAACCAAACGGTACAGTGTACATCCGACTACACATATTTGTTGCGAAATTACCCATACTGCATACAATGCTGCAGTTTTAGCTTGGTTTGCAGTCATCCCTACAGCCAATATTATATACGGGAAACATCACCAAACAATTTTCAACACTACTAAAGCGTCGAATGACAGGTCCAAAGTGGAGCCAACCCTCAAACCATGGGGGTGCAGGGACAAGTTTATGTTTGCACCTGGCTGTCGCTGCGAACGCAACCAGAATACGATTGCCTTCTAACCCACCGAGCAAATAACCTGTAGAGGCGACATGTCATTAATTTTGTTTTAGAAAAATTCCGTCAAAATCCCTTGGAAATTAATGCCTCTGTTTTTTATTAAACGCATTTTGTTAAAGAAATTCAATTATTTCTTTACATATTTTAAAATAAAGGTGCTGTTTTAAAGATTGTTATAATTATATTTCAATTTATTTACCATTTAAACAAGATATAAACAAGAACAAGAGAACCTATGATAGCGACGATAATCCACTGAGGTTTATAATTGCGCTATCGGGATATTTCAAAACAGCTGTTTCATAATATCGATTTAAAAATATTTACTTAAATTGACACTTTTGAATAAGTGATATGAAAAGTTTCGATGAAAAATCGCGCGTACTTCGCCTCTATAGGTTACGTGCTCGATGTTCTAACCCAACTCCGAAGTTTGACGTTAACAATTTGTGCAGTTGGGGCAGAAATGAGTTTGTGTATTTATAACACACTGTTTTGCTCGATACTGATAGCTTCAAGAGTCGAATAAAGTAACGGCACTATTAAAAAAAATACTGTCATAGGAAGGTGTAAGAAAAAAAAGCAGGCCCGCTTGTTACAGGTAGTGGATTATGTAACTTTGAATGAAATTATTTCAATCAAAGTTTTGTTGCTAAAGTTGACCATTCATGGCCAGTTAAACTAATTAGTCGATCTGAGGTACGACCAAAATTTGACGTTTTCAATTATCGGTAATTACAATCTAGGCTAGGCTATAGGCATAAGTACTAAAAAAGTAACTTAACGTTATCATTTTTTTCCACAAGTGCCCATATTTTACCGGTTCTAAGACCTTCCCGCTCATTTTACCCACAAAACTATAAAAACTAAAAGTCCTCTTTGCGGGGGGAATTGCCTACGTTCTGGCAGCACTGAGAAGGCATGTGTTTGGCAGTAAACGCCTTGCGGCTGACAATGACAAAAAGAGGGTATTGGGTTTATTGTAAGTATGTTAACAAAAATTAACAGGACAGCGCAAAAAATGTTAGCTGTATTTAAAGTGGTTAAAATGTTATATATTTATGTATATCTATGTTATATATTTTTGATGATTCCGTGTATCTGTGAATCTGCAGTGCTTTCGGTTTACAATGCAGTTCTAAATTTATAGGATCTATGTTTTAGTCTGTCTAAGTGTTTGAGAACTTTACAATACCTATTTGAAGATCAATAATTTAAGCCGTATTGAAACTTGTACGGTGTTATTACAAAAAAATCAGAGCAGGTTGAAAATAGGTCTAAATATTAGCCGACAACAGAGAAATGAATGACACATCCGTGACATAACCTAATAGAGAAGCTCTTTTCTAATTGGCTAGCTAATAGCTTAGTCCTGGCTAAACCCGGTACTAAATTTTTAGAATAACTGGGGTATATTTTAAGAAGCAAGGAAAGATACTCTAAATTCAGTAAAAACCTTCTAAATGCGTAAGTAAATTTATATTTGCAAATCAACGCAATCGTCGTAAAACTACCTATAAACGAGTAACATCCATTCCTAAGTGCCTGTTCTTTATAAATATTTACAAAATATAAAATCTGAGTGTAGGAACATTGAGGTGAAATCTCATTTGAATGCTAAACGATAATGTTCTCGCATGTGACCAAGATGATAAGATATCGTACATCGTTTTAACCTTTTTGACCACGTGATGAATAAAATTATAATTTGCATTTTTGAGTAGCAAAATGGACCTACCAAGAGTCAATGGACTTTAAACTATAACTGTTTAGCAAAGCAAACGCATGAACATTGATTAAAAATCAATGTACTTAAGGTGGTCCTGCACGAAATTGAGAAAATTAACGTATTTCTAAATCACTTGTACGATAAGCTGAATTAGTTAAAAACATTAAAACAACTTATTTACGTTAGCCTAATCATTGCACAAGGTCCTGGTCTTGTTGAAATTTGAAACGAATTCTTTATGATATAATAAACATGACTTGTAGCTAATGATACCTAAGAGTATTTTTTTTCGAAAACTTGGTGATTTTTATGCATGAAACAATAATTTGTACATGAAAATGATTTTATTGATATTCCGCAGATCTTTTTATTAAACACGAATAAAATATAAATAAGAAAATATGAACACTTTTCAGTTTTTAACACAAATGTCTAATGGTTTTGCGCATTGCCCAGAATAAAACGATTGTTCTAATTAAATCCTCAAGTCTAAAACTTTAAAGCAAATGGATCTAATTACTAATATTAATAAGTTCGATTCTGTTTGCAGATCGTTTAGACTTACCTACTCGACTTGCTTCGCGCTGCACCCCCTTAACTTTTGACTATTTTTAAGAAGTAAAAGTGTATACAGAGTGTCCCAAAAAGAGTGTGCCAAACTGACACTGGAGATAGCTTAGAGATTTACTTAAAAAAAGTATTTTAGTTTGGGAGATAATGCCACATTTTGTTTTGCGCCAAACTGACGCTCGAGATAGCTTAGCTATAGGAGCACTTTAAATCACATACATACGTAAAAAAAAAGTTGCATTATCTTCTAAACATTGAGACTTAATAATAGAGACAAGGTTTTTTTTATTTAACAAGTGGCATTGGCTAAGCTATTTCCAGTGTCAATCTGGCACGCTATTTTTGGGATACCCTGTATATTTTACTTTTTTCTTGTAAGTGTAAAAACATTATGGTTTATACGCAAACTCGGTTTACTGGGTTAACAAACTAATTTACTACCAACTCTATTGGCCCACAGCCAATGGCTCGTTTAATTCGTTAAACAGAAATTGAATTGCTCACATCTATTTATCAAAGTTCGATTAAACTATAATAAAATTCAAATATCCATATCCAGTATACACGTGACTGAGTACAACAGTAGAATTAGCAAGTAGGTTGAAACTAAACGGCGAATATAAAATAAGAATAGAATAGTCTTAATATTTTAATCTGACTTCTTCATAACTTTTTACTGTAAAAGAACTGAATTGCGAGACGTCTTGTATATTTCGAAAGGTTTATTTTTGGTTGCTTATAAATTTGTACAATTATGGCCTCTTAGTTTAATTGATACCACGAGTATTTATTTTTGTATACTACCATTCTATTAACTTCTATGGATTTTTTTTAAACAATAGGTATTGATGCGGTCTTACATAGAGTTTGGCATAATGATAGATAGGAACAAAACAAAACGCCAACTTTGTCTCTAGCTCTGAATTGGATTTATGCTGACTAAAAGTTTTGTATCGCACAGTCAATCCATAAAACTTTCCAGTTAACTACGGGAAGCATTTACGCAATCGCGTAACACTTCAGCAATACCAATAATAAATCTACCGCACGCTCCAACTAAGCGCTGCACCAAACCGAACGTTACTAACTCCATAAATCATCCATCCGCTCTACCTTCCATATGCAAAACCACACACTTATTAATTTATGTACCACGCACTTATCGGATTAATTTCGAAATTTGTACCTTATGTAAACATTTGTCTGTGCCAGTCGTATTTTGTGTCCGCCACAGAGATTGCAGATACGAAAACCAATCTGAATTTACAAACCCTTGTCGTTCTGCCCATAACGTGATAGGAGGCCTTGCGGAATTTAATTCTCTGACTCAGCTAGCCGGTCCAAAAATAGACCTTAAAATAACATTAGGTAAAGTTCAAACTGTTTTCAGTAGACGTGGAGGGATATGTGAATGCAGTTTGCGAACTCCCGCTGCGTTCACTCGGCGGAATCACAACAAATCATTTACTGGACCCACCTCCAATAATGATGCTTGCATTGCATATAAATTGATTTTTACAATTGTTTGAGCGTCAATCACAGCTGAATGTTTAACTTTCCCATTACTACCAATATCATTAATCAGTGTATTATCTTCCTTAACCAAATCTATTTCAACGTTATTGGATGTTTGAGGATTTGAATAAGACATGACAGCAAATATTTTAAATCAGGAGATAATCTCTTGCTTGTCGACGTTGATATTCTAAATCTCCAAAATATTGCATTCAATTTAAATATTGACACATCTCTTCAAAATTATGCAACGGAAACGTCAGATTAGAAAGTTAATTTAAATAATCATGTCAGAATTAGGTTAACAGCAGATTTAACAAAACGTGATTTAGTTTTGTTAATAGTAGCAGAAGAGACGTTAAAAATAATGAAGTTGTCCTCATAGCTATTATAATTCTGAAATTCACGGCTTTATTTTTATAATTAAATCTAATATATTAGTGGAATCAACAGTGTTGGTATTCTATTTTGATGTTTAGCCAACAAAGATGAAAAGGCGCTATAAAATTTCGCCATTTCCCCTTTGTGAGGGCAATTAGGCTAATGAAGTGGGAGTCCGGCGCGAATGAATGGCTTGGTTCAACGTTCTTCGCATTCACCTACCTTTCATGTGGGTAATTTGCTGATGGTGCCTTCTATGGGTAACTTGAATTAGTTGAAAGCAACGGTCCGTTTATAGAGGTGGCCGCTTTGGAAAATTTTCATTTGATGCAGAAAGTCTTGGGGCTTTGAAGAAATATGAAGAAGAGTCGAATATTGCGATTGTGTGAAAAGAAATGTGGGCAAAGAAAGAAAAAAAGAAAAATAGGTATTTCGCTTCAAAATTATTATGAAAATGTACTGATGACACTGTGTAAATTGCCGTAAAATTATATTCGTGAGTGTAACTGAAATGATAAATCAAAACGCTAGCAACTCATATGAAGCCTCCAAGCTAGTTTCTGATCAATGATCTGCCACAAATAACGATCAATCTTAAAGTGCAGATAAACAAAACCAATTTATAGGCAAATATGTCTGAGATTGCAGATTTATTTAGCATGAAAAGCGAAACGTTTGGGGTAGAAGAAATTGTTAAGTAAACCAAAACAACTCGGCTCTGCCTGGGAGCTATTTATCAAATGTTCGACAAACAGAATGGGAAATTGAAACCGAGTCAGAAGGGACCACGAAAATGATTTATTGCTATTATAAACAAAATATGGACTGATCATTTTCCATTTGAAGATTAAATTAGGACTGCCTAGGGAGTCCACGGAAATGTGTCAGGATTTTATTGGGCTGATGTAATTTTTCAATAATCAAAAGGTTTGATGCGTTTAAATTCTACCTAAATAAAAAAAAAGATCTACTAAGGATCATGCTGCTAAAAGGGAACTGGAAACAAGACTGTAAAGGGGCAATGGACTTGCGTTAACTTAGTTTTTGACACAAAACGAGCGTTAACATGAAAATGTATTCACCGTTTTTGTAAGAAGCCCATAAAATTTTAGGTCCTCATCTATATTTAGACGATATGATACGACCCAGATGGTCATGCTGCCCGATTTTAGTATCTCTCGAATCTTTTCAACATAGCCACTATAAGCAGACCCGTGATATTCCTCTCGCGTGTTTTCAAGTGGTCTGAAATTGTTTGAACTGTGGGAGGGTGGGCAGATCTTTCGCGTTGGTGACTTACAGTTACACCGATAGCTTGTTATAAAGCGTCCTGTCCATGTAACATTTCATAGTTATGAGCGAGCAAAAGGAAAGGAAGTGTATTTTTAGGCACGGCATCTGGTCCGAAGAAACCGTGTGCTTTTCAGAGAATTTATTCAATTAACATGTCCCTTGTGGAATCAATTCATAACTCGATTCCCACGTGTCTCGCCTTCACGTTAGAGATCCGCATTTCTATTTGTCACGTAATTTGGGCCATGTTGGTATTATAAAGATGAAATATAGTGTCAATTAGCGGTCCGAAATACTCAGACGGAAATGTATGAGAAGCCGGTATGACAGTTTATTCGGATGGGAATGCTGCCGCTTTAGCTAATCATAAAAAATAACTTTCTTGTGAAATGAGTTACAACGCTAACTTTGGAGTTTGTATAAATACAAAACTTAGAGGGCGTAAATCTGCTGTGGTGCAATGTTTGTGTTGTTTTCCTTGCCTATTCATTAAATTTATATCTCGTTTTTTCCAGCCTTTGTGGAAGCGGTACGAATAAAAAAGAATGAAATTAATTATGCTTTTAAAATAGAATATTACAGGTAGTCACATAAGTAACATTCACATTTACATTTTTAACTGTTTTACTAGAGGCTTTACTCTAAAAATTAATAATTCGTATTTCAGTTCTTGCATAAAAGGTCAAGTTAGCGCATTGCCATTTTTAGCAGCGTGTGAGTATGAAGGGCAACGTCACTCGTGAATAAAAAGGCACGGGACAAAAATTCTTATAATAATAGAGGATAGAAAAAGGAAGACGCTGAGACACTTAATTTGACCCGATGACCTTATAAACACAATCAAAGGGAAGATAGAAGGGAACAAACAGAGATTCTTCTCTACCAACCCTCTCGACCTAGAAGGTCATAGACCAAATGAAGGAAAAGTTAGGCGTCTGTCGTATCAGCATCACTATCATAGGACATATATACCTGAGACCAGACTTACCTCCATGCACTCCGCAGTAGTCACCCACGCAGTCGGCATACTGCACATGCTGGCCAGAGCAAGGCGTGTCTCCGGTGCAGGATCGGCGTCTGCTCTGCCTACAGTCGGCTTCGCAGACCGACCACTCGGACCAGGTGCCCCATCGGCCGGGAAGAGCTGGAAGAAAGGCCTGGCCTTAGTTCATGGAACAAATAACTGACTACACACACACAATTTTTAAATACGCAGACATTTGACTGCAATCTGACGTGATGGTAAGCGACGATGAGGCTAAAATAATCAGGGTCGGGTTAGATGTTAAAAGCTAAGTAATTGCATTCCACCTAAGTGGCTACTCAGTTGCATTGGATGCAACAACTCTTATTTTCAACTAAGCAAAATCTCAATCACCACATGTTAAATAATTTCATCGTCTACCCAAGCAATCACGTAAAGTATAGTAAAGGGAAAAATTTTTAATGAGTTCGAATTTAATTCAAAAAACAAATAAATACGGGATCGATTTTTTACGATCACAGCACAAGCCTCACTACAAAAAAATATTAATGTAAATAAATATAAATACAATGTCAATCAACAGTTCAATCGAGCACAATTAACAATATCACATCTAGCAAACTCATCATTCCAAATAATAATCATAACATAAATCGCTGCATCGTTAAATGTTATTAACAGCGTATCTAATAATACAAGCTGTACTGTAACTGACATATTGTTCTATAAATTAAAATTAAAATACGCCGTGGATGTCCGTAACTGCCCTTACATGCGAGTTGGGAATAAATCACGTGTTTTTTACAAAAGGAATAATAGAGAGTTGTGTTCATACGGCAAAGGGTGTGGCTCAAGTGACAAGAGGTTGTGTAGGATAAAAATAACAGTAAAATATTGCTTTTTCGTTGTGTATAAGTAACGCAAATACAACAATGGAACAGAAGGAATCGAAAAAAACATCAAAACTGGAATTGAAAATAATTTCAAGATTCAGTTCATCTAAGATTTTGACATTAATGTTGTTACAATTGAATAAGTACTGGTAAGTATCACTATCTTTTTAATCGACGTTCAAGAAATTATTACGTATTCAGAAACATTCTGTATTTATGTCAAACGACACACAATTTATTAAATATGCACAAAAACAATGCAACATTGATCATGTTACAATATCTATAGATATTTTAATATACATCAACATAAATCTTACATTACCATTTACCCTCTCAACATTCAACCACACAATTATTCCGTCGCCCCACGCGTGTGTGGGTGTAGTATGCATATTAACTACAACAGTAAGTATTCCTTATTAATTAATGCGCGCACACATAAATCAGTCGAGGTTCGTTAGAGGGACAAGACGTGAAGGACTTTCACGTTGGCAACGGTTTTTTAGAGATACTACGTAAAATATTTGATGAATATTGACAACGTCGTTGTTACATACATACTATTATAGGTTTAATATTAATGAAAATATTTTAAAAAAATAACGAGTTCAATTAAGGTCCTAAATTGAACTCGTAATTTTTTTTCTTTCGTTTTTTTTTTCATTTATAAAAAAATATATTTACTGTAAGGGATTTCCGAACGCAATCCATTGCTGCTGTGCGCGCGCGTTCCCGCCAAATGTTTGACATATATCTTCCCTCTCACTCGCACGATTCTCTCTGTACGCGGCGTCTTATTTCTTGTGAATTAATGTGATTTATTAATTAAAATGTGTTTCAACTGAGCTCCCTCACATTACTAATATCGAGTGCAATTTACATTACAGACCAGACAGTTATAAATATAAAAAATCAAGTTCCTAAAATTACTAATATGATGGGATTTAAACATGACGTCGCTTTATTGAGCCCAGCGAGCACTTCAAGAGAAGACACAGAAAATTTTGGCTAATGCCATGTTTTTTTTTCTCATTTATAATGCTTATATTTACATAAAGGTATTGGCATCATGTGTACTACTTGACCTGCCTCGACTTTTTTCGACTGCCTCGTTGGTCTAGTGGTCAGCACGCTGGGGGTTTCGAATCCCGGGTCGAGCCGAGAGTGTTTGGGTTTTTCTGTCTTGAAATTACTCAGACACAGCTCCGGAGTTAGGAAGTTGGTGGTGTTAACACCCCCGTGCCTCGGAAAGCACGTTAAGCCGTTGGTCCTGCGCCTGATCTTTCTACGGTCATGTCGGACTGCCGTCTCACCGAATTATGAGAGTGAAGGAACAGAGAGTGCATCTGTGTATTGCGCACACACTTGTGCACTATAATATGTCCCGCGCAGTTGGCTAATCTCTGTTGAGATAGGCCGCCGTAGTCGAAATTCGACTAGGACGGCATTATTATTGTTATTACATTATACTACTTGACCAAGCCACCTAGACAAATGTCAAAAGACTTACGACGACGAATACAACGAAAACGAAATTACCGAAGGCAATTAAAAAGCAATTTTGTTACAATTTAGATGAAATGCCTATGTTTATTTAGTCGAAAGTCGTTTGACATTTCTCTAGTTGGCTTGGTCGGGTAGTATGTGAAATGTTTGAAATAATTGCTTAAAATAGTTAATGAAACACAGAACACAAACAGAAAACAATGTAACCTCAATAATTCACGATGCTCATCAGTGTAATTTTTTGTCGTTAATGACTACGGGATTCCGCCTTCGCGTGACCCGACGCGCACTTGGCCGAATTTTTTCACATGCATTTTACGACGAACCACGAAAATAAATTGTAAGTAATGGGATCCTACTGTCACATCCTTAACAGGAGAGCCGAGTTTTTGAAAGGAATATCCATGGCGGATGTCGTTTCGTGATGTGATAAACTGGCAAAATTATATTACGATAATGCTCCCGACGATAAAATACGTTTATGTGAGAATTTAAAACAATATGCGTTGAGTGCTGAATATGCCATTCGGTAAAATACTAAAGATACAGCCTGGGGTCCCACTTTGTAAGGCGAGCGACGCCTATATTTTGACTCTATCCTTCGTGCTTACTCGCGTAGTTATGCAACATGGGTAAAAAGGATGACTAGAGTCGATACGGACAATGTCTTCCGGAGTAGTAGCTCAGTTTATTGCTGTTTATATTTTAAGGTGCTACATTTCGCGATGGAGTTTATGATATTTGTGGTATTTTAGTAATATGATCCAGTTTTAGTGATTGTAAAAGGTAAGGTTAAGTATTAAGTAAACACTTAAGCCTACTTGCACTAGTCCGGATTAGCTAATCCAGACTGGCGCAGGTGGGCTTTCATCTCAGATCCAAGGCCTTGTGCAAATCTGGATTAGCTAATCTGATAACATAATACTTCATGTCCGCGATTCTAGAAAACTAATAATTTTAGTGGATTGAAAGGATTTAGGCAGTAAGATATTGAAATATCTGGCATAGGTACTTTATTTTTACACTAGCTGTTGCCCGCGACTTCGTACGCGTGGACTCGATGATACAAAATACTTTATACTTCCGGCGCCATCCAGCTATCATGTTCTCTTAGACTACCATGTCGTAAGTAAGAGAGGAATGAAAAATCAAGGTCAATAGGCACTCTTTTTTAGATAGGTTAATATCACCTCGCCGTCCTCCTCTGGTAAGAAAAATTCACATGGCAGTGACACCGACTCTAAAAGTAAATTTTGTCGTAAATCTTTCTTAGTAAAAGTGTAAAGGTTTTTTTTACTTTTTAGTTTACTTTATTAAAGGCAGTTTTAATCGCTTGTAAAGAACATAAGTAGGTAACTTTAGTTTTAGTGTTAAGAAAAAAGTTAGACTCAAACCCTTCCACAATAGATGAATGCGGTTTAGCATTTATTTATTGTGTCCCTAGTCTACTCAAAGGTCGGTTTGTAAGTCATTGCTATCGTTAAGTTATTATTATTTATTAGGAGCCTGTCGTGTCCCACTGCAGGGCAAAGGCTTCCCTACCCTTTCTCCCAAAACGTAAAGTTAGTAAGACTATTCTTATACTCGTAGTTCAATTTCCGTTAGTTAGTGATAAGTAGTATAAAAAAATAAATTACAAGTAAAAAACCTTTTTAAAAACAAGCTTTTATGTCAATGCGCTAAAAAGTATAAAATAAATTTTCCTTTAAAACTCTTACGATTAAAAATAGTGCCAATTTACTTTGATCTTTCATTAATAATACAATAATTAAACAAAATTTCGACAAACTATCTGTGATGAAAGTATCCACGAACTACTTAGCGTTAAGGTCAGCACCATTAAATTTTGACTCCTGAACGTAAACGCTTAAACGCCTAAATGAATGCCGTAGCATATATGGTATACATACTTATAAAATCTGAAGGATTCTCTCGATTTTCTCGGTTTCCGTCACCAGATCGTAACCTGGAGACAGTAGGATTACCTTGCGAGTTTGAAAATCAGTCTGAAGTAATTAAGCATATCAGTTGCTTTAGACCTTCAATTTGTGTACGTCAATAGAAAATATTCATCACGCTGAACAATGTTCCCTAAGGCGATCTATTTATATCTTTGATAGTTAAGCTGAACTGCTAGGGTTCTATATCAGTTGCTCCAGACCTTCAATTTGTGTACGTCAATAGAAAGTGCTCCTCACGCTGAACAATGTTCCCTAAGGCGCTTTATTCATATCTCTTATAGTTAAGCTGAGCTGCTAGGGTTCCATATCAGTTGCTCCAGATCTTCAATTAGTGTACGTCAATAGAAAATACTCATCACGATAACTAACTTTTCTTAAGGTGCTGCTTTCATATCTCGCTTAGTTTAAGTGTACTGCTAAGGTTCCACGTCAGGTACTCTGATCTTCAAAATAAGTTATACCCTAGTATTTGCCTAGACTCAATAGCTACATAATAAAAAAAGTTTCAGTCAAATCCGTTCAGTAGTTCCGGAGATTAGCGTGTACAAACAGACAAACAGATAAACAGACTAAAAAATTAAAATTTGTAGATTCCTATTCTGTTACTATTTTAACATCACCCTCAATTAGTTTTTGGTAAAAATACGCAATGTACAGACGCATCGGTTTTACAGTTTTATTATATGTATAGATTTTGTAACTTTAAAGTGTTGTCTTGAATTGCACTTCATACCAGATTTTGTATACTATGTACTAAAATATTTTTTTGATCTAAGCAGAAAAAAAAACATTGGCTTTAAAATATTTACACAACATTTGCTTTTTAATGAAAACTGTCTGAAGGTATGACATACATTACCATACCTATGTAAGGGTTACTTAAAATATCTATGCTTTTTTCACTTAACGCAAAAACCAGAAGAACTTGTAATTCGGAAAAGATTAAGAAAAACAAAAAGTTGATTGACCCAAGTGCAGTTACTATCTATTGTTGGATTTGTCATAGTAACCACTATTTTTAGAAAATGTCACAATAGTTGATTTCATATTAGATAGATAGATAGATAGATAACTCTTTATTGCACACCATAACAGAAAATACAGTAAGTACAGCGATTTACACAGAAAAATGTACAATGTAGGCGGTCTTATCGCTATAAGCGATCTCTTCCAGACAACCTTTAGGTAAAGGAACATACTCATTCACAGGAAGGGGGAGTTTAGTGCAAAATCATAGAATAGGTGTAATTAACAAATAAATAATAATAAATAGATAATAAATAAAATACATAAAAATAAGTAAATATACATATTACGACAGTATGTCTGTTTTCTTAAAGGTTAAATGGACAAGACCCCGTAATATAACTGTTTTCCGGTAATTAAATAAAATATTCTTAAGGGGTTTTATTTTACCAAGTAGGAAAAAGTTATTTTTCTTTTGATTAAGCTAAGTATTAAAAATATGCCTCTAATTCAGAGGTCGTAAAATTCTTGTATTCTCAGAAAATGTGTATGTAAGCTTAAAAGTTGTAACAAACCTTAAAAGTATTATAACTTGGTTTATAAAAAAAACAATTACACGTTCAATTGCTACGCCATTTCCCCACCACTAACAGCGTAACCGTACATTGTTCTGATTAATTTTAATAGTAATAAAACATAAAATATGGCCGCGAGTCATAAAACCGGCCGCCAGAGGAGCCGACATGTGGTAGCAATTAGTACAATAAGTTTGAGCAGTTACAACAAGTAAGCTGATTGGTCTTATTGTGGCTGGTCTAGTTTGAGAATACAGGATTTGAGAATGTTGAGCATAAGACGTCGTGGCCCCTAGCGGGTCACGACCTAAGCTAAGTGGGCTCCTTTAAACGAGGACACCACAGGCGCTCAACTGCACAGTCCGACTGGTGTTACCTAAATTGTAATTGTACTATGTTCTTTGTTTGATATTCGTGCCTTTTATGTAGTTATTTTCGTATGTAATGTGATATTTATTTATTAATCAATGTATTTTCTTTCTTTCTAAGATCATAAGAGTTTTTGTTAGTAAGTAAGTATGTAATAATATAAAAAATAAATATTGTATTATTAAAATTCTACATATTTAATTTAAAATGATTTAATTTTCAATGTCGACTCAGTGTTTTCATAAAACAATTATTGCGTTAAAATAAATATTTAGTAGTCTTGCTTCAAGCAATTGATTTAATATTTGTTTTCAAAAAATCAGCTTGTGTACTGTAATGAATCAATTTTTCCATTTGTTTGGCTTTGTGAATACGCTGTCATTTTAAGAATTTTTACCTATCATAGTTTTTGCTCTGATAAAGAATGATCATTTTTATTTAAAATAATTATTAACATGCATTTTTTATTTATTAGTTTGATAATTAAGGTCGAATATTATTCAGGTGTTTTATATTATTTATTTTATTTTAAATGTCAATAGTGTCAATCTTTTAGTTTGTCGTTTTTACTGTCCGTGTGTATCACCAGAAATGCGGTGTAAAGTTTTCCCTCCACGGTTTTGTAATTTAACTGTCGCTATGAAACACTTAGCTCCTTTGATGTGCCGGGTTCCGTAGTCCGTACCGAATTAACTGCCTCCAGGAATTAAGCCGCGGTGATTTTAGAGTACCGTAAGGAAATGTTGGCTGTTAAAATGGTTTGAACCTACTTAATACGAGTACGTACAAAATCTGAGGACCTTCACATTTGTGCCAGTTTAGATCTGTTCCTTGTTTGTATATATGATTATAGTTAGATATTTCTTTAATATTAAAAGTTACAATTTTTTTCTACCATCAAAAATGTGGTAAAAGTCAATATTATTTATTATTTCTACCTCGCTCACTGGTTGAGTAGAAAAAATGCCTTAAGGAATTAAGTCTGCCATTTGTACTTCTTTGTTTGCGCACCATAGTATAAATAAATAAGTAAAGTTATCACACTATGGCCTACTTGCACAAGCCTGGATTAGCTAATTCGAAAGGTCTACCAACGCTAGTCCGGATTTGGTAATCAAGACTAGCGCAAGACATGATCGGTCTTGAAGTCCTGAGCGATCTCACGAACGAGACGCTGGAACGGCAACTTGCGAATCAACAGCTCAGTGCTCTTCTGGTCACGACGGATCTCACGGAGGGTTACCGAATGGGCCTGTAGCGATGAGATTTGATTTGAGTTGAAAGCCCATTTGCCAAGTGTGGATTAGTTAAGCCGGACTTAAATCAAAAATTATCATATTTAAAGTCATTCTGACTTCACTTCTCAGTTGTGAAGACAACAATAAAGAAGACAAAAATAAAGGCGATTTTGCACATGTAATTAATGTAATTAAAGAGAATTGCAAGTTTTTTTTACATACATTTTAATATGGTGCATGTTATACATCGTTGTTTTGTTGTGAAACCCGCTGTTATGGGTGATCATGAGCCATTCTAAGGTCCTAGTCTAGATGCATATTTTGGGTTATAGTCTAGCTGTAAAATATTTTTATTTCTCATATTTTTCCAGATTGATTTCTGACTGTAACTGTTTTGTGTCTTTGTTAATAAATAAATAAGTACTTAGATATATATCCTAACACAAGCAACCACTTATCAGAGATCCGATGAAGTGATACTAAAACGACTCTGTTTCAGTCGTAAGGATTTCGCCACGTGTACTTTACGGCGATATTAATTTCATCTCTTAACTGCTTGCCCCAAGTTTACATCTTGTTGAAGCTTTTATTTGAGGAAGATGAAATTTTAGTAGGTTTTGTAAAGTGCATAATTTATATCTACAATAAATGTTTATTGAAAATAACAATAGGTGATAAAGATATTTAAGTTTTCAACGACGATACACTTACCAATCAAAAGCTGTTGCGTGTTATCCATGTATGTTTCTTCAATGGCAGCAGTAAAAAAGATTTATAGGTTAGTATTTGTATAGATACTTAACCTAACCAAGTAAGTATTATTCATGATATTATGCTGAATTAGAGATCCAATATTAGAAAGACACTTGCCTCTTCCTAACTGCACAGAAGTTATAACTGTAAACACTATAAAAGTGCTCTTTGTGTATTTTCAATATTCAGATGACAGTGAACTAGAAATTAAAAAGTTCAGCGATCTCAGCGAACGAACAACAGTAAGTGCAGCACCAAGTATAATATCTCCCACGCAGTTGGCTGATCCCGAAGATTGGCTGCCGTGGTCGGAATTCGGCTAGGAGGATATTATTAAATCCACTAGCTAGTTTTATAAGATGCAGCGCAAGGTCTTCTAAAGAGGAACTTGTATGCTACTTTTTAAGAGTTCAATATGAACAAGCATAACTCATCACTCTGACACAGCACGCAGCCTGCTTGAGGACAGTTTTAGGCAATTATACCAGAATTTTTCTTTTTTAATGGTCATCTTAGGAGAACATGCACAGATGAGGTTATACTGCGGATAGAGTTGTAGTGGGCTCAATTTTAATGCGCCCTGTCTAAGATTAAATTTAGGTTCAGTCTCTCTCTTTCACTGTCAAAAAAACGAAAAGGGACAGACAAGGTACAATAATTTAGAAAGTTCAAATTAAGCGATGCGATTTCTTACTTATTTTTATTTTTTTTGCGTATTTTCGTCTAACTTTAGTCGTCAACGAATGACATCCCTACTAAATTGACAGCTGTTTAGTCTTACGTTTCTAAATTAATATAGTCTGTCTCTTTTCGTTTGTTTGGCAGAGAAAGAGAGAGACTGAACCTAAATTCAATCTTAGACAGGGCGCATTGGAATTGAGCCAAGTGTCTCTCCACAGCCAATGGCACAATCATTGTCTTGCCCTACGTGCTTCTGCTTACGTGAAAACCTGTACAACGCTACTGATAATGCTCTATTTAGTCGCTGAGCAGGTATTGGCCCTACCAAATCAAATATAACACCAAATCGACACGAAAAGAAGAAGAAGCTTACCACTTTGACACGGCACGCAGTCAGCCGTCCTCTGCACGGCCTGTCCTTGACAGTGAGCACCACCGTTCAACGGGTACGGTTCGGTACACGTGCGTGTGCGTCGCTGCCCGCCCGTCGCGCGCCCGTTGCACCGGCAAGGCGCCCACGGCGACCAGGGGCTCCAGCCTCCGTTTACTGGAACAAGAAGATTTGGTTAACATTGACTTAAGTAGTGTTAAGTAGACTTAAGAGTCTAGAGACTTGAAAAGGGAGAGTTTACCCATTAGTTTTGAATAAATAAAATTAATGTGTTGCGGTAATCTAAAGTTGACATCGATTATTAGTATAGTGTATTACGGTGTACTGCATACCAATTTGGGGAAGGGGGGCGCGTCAAAGGCAAAATGCCTAGAGAAAATGCAATTCACAAACTAGCAGCCAATTTGTGCTACCAACCCAATGGCGTAAATTACCACTAAATTTTAATTGAATTTAAAAGGTTGGGTTAAGTCTCCCGGACTCCATCTAAACATTTTTTCATGAATCACAAAATTAATTTGCCTAGCATTTTATGCTTCCTTCTTAGCACTAGCCCACACTATATTATATTATAATATATTTTTTGTTTTGAAGCAGTGGCAGGATCTACGTTGCGATGTGTTTAAGTGCTCCTTGTAAGTCTATATACCAAACTCTTTATTAAAATAGCCTAAAATTTCAAAAGGGCTAAAAACCGTGGTTGGTAAGAACCTACGTATATCCTGAAACATCAGGACCAAAACAATGTAACTTATTAATTTGATTTCACTATCTTCCGATTATGTTTAACATGTGACAAAAAGAGTGATGAGTAGGTACGAATGTTCGTGAATGGAAGAGAAGAGGCCGACCGAGCAAGAGATAGATGATCTGTATAAAGCATGATATGATTGTGAAGGAAGTGGATAAGTCGATGACGAGAGATAGGATTGTGTGGTATAGAAATACATACTGCACCGACCACAAATATAATGGGAACAGGGCAAGCAAATT
This sequence comes from Pyrausta nigrata, assembly GCA_949316185.1. NCBI lineage: Eukaryota > Metazoa > Arthropoda > Insecta > Lepidoptera > Crambidae > Pyrausta > Pyrausta nigrata. Next base: position 2,253,271 of record OX438941.1, on the reverse strand, counting down.
ATGATGATCTTCCGATTGTATACACAGTATACACCTCCTGTATAAAGTATACACCTCCAATTCACCAAACAAGACCCTATTATATGTAGTCAGAACTCACTGGCTGAGCATTCATAAAAATATTTCCTTGCTAAATTAATTCATACTCACTGAGTGCGGACTCCTATCCTTGAAATCTGCACCAAATACCATGCGGAAAAATGTAATCGATTTTACGCATGCCAGAAACAAAGCTGTTTCTATGTCGGTCAGTCTATTTCTGATGTGCGTTTATTGAAATTTTGTAATAATTAATTGTACCGTGAATTTTTTTAATGTTTCGCAAAATTGTTTAACAACAACAAAACCCAAATTTCGTCGTGGTTGATTGCAATTGAAATCGTAGCAATACCGTTTGCAATATTATATGACCGGTGTAAGATGTACCCACAAATGTTAGATTTTAGAAAACAGGCCTAGACTTTTGTGCAAGGAACTAATGACCCGCGACAGTTTGACATGGAATTTCTTATCTAATTTGCCTAACATTATTGTGTAATGGAGCTTTTGGTGACCACTGAAATACTGAATTACGCGATTTGGCAACTTTTCTTTTGAATTTCACAAATCGTCTTGGTAATTTTATAGCATATCCTTCAACCTATCTTTTCAAAACCTTAACTTATTCATAACAACTGTGAAGTAAATGCTATAATGAAAAATTTGCTTTACTTTGAAAAAACCTAATAGAAAAAATGAAAGAAAAAACTCATATGATTATCAATAACGAAATTTCTAATTAGCACCTTGTTAAGGCTCGTTAGCTCCCTTCACGCAACTTTACCATAAACATGTAGATTCCCAACTGATCTCACTTACGAATCTAGGCAAACCCGTGGGCTTTTGCATGCATGTTAATATCTTCCGTACAGATCTCCAGCTAGAGACACACGCAAGGTGGCGTGCGATACCTAGTATAGACGGTAGCAAAAGTGTTAGAATTTGACCCTTTGATTGCTAATGAGATAATACTAAGTCGAATTGGGACTTGAAGCAACAAGGAGGCTTCAGACAATTTTGATGAAGATGACCTTTTAGTTTTTTATCCTGGCCTAGATAATAGGGATGATGCCACAATCCATAGTTAATTCCAATACCCTGTTTTTAGAAATAAACAACATATTTCAGATATAGGTTCATTGATGATTTTCGAAACACAATGTATGCATATTATATTAAATTAGATTGTTTAGTGCGATGGCCAAGTCAATCTTTGCAGAAATCAATACACTAACCGACTTGGTATTACATATGGATCTCGCAACTTTTTACGGAAGAACAATTAATTTGCGCGACTTGTTTTTTTACAAGTTATGTTTTGATGGCAATTAATTTATTGTTCCTGACAGTGTCACAAGTTTCCTCAACTTCTTTAGTAAAGTAATTGAATAACGATTTATTAAAGTTATTTTTTTTAAAGTAATATTTCATCCAACGTATTTTGTAATCGCCTGTCCTTAGCGTTTTAACTGCTTACCCAGAATTTACTTTTCTATAATTACCAGTACAGCACAAATGGTCGTACAATAGCTGGAATTCTAGATTTAATAAATATTTGCGCCAAAGGCAATAAATTTTTACGTAACTATTGAGTAAAAAGGAAAATAATTTCACGAAACTAAATTAAAAAAAAAAATATTACACTGCCATAAAAACTTTAACACAGCGTCACGCGAAACACAATTTTAACGTGCCGGTTAAAACATAAATTGCGTAAAAAATGAGTCCATTTTAAAATAATTTATGGTATTTATTGCTGCACCTGACCGCATGCTCGTAAAAAGTTATGTTACGTTAGTGTCCCAATTTTTAATTAAACGTTATATCCATTTAAATTAACTAGCTTAATAGGAAGTCAATTATTGCATTCTTCTACACATTTAAAATAAATATATTTTATTTTATTTAGTTCTGTGTTAAGTAATGATACTAGGAATAACTTTATCAATATAACTAGATTAATACCCTAGGATGTTACACATATTCATCAAACAATCAGATTAAAAATAAATTCTTAAAAATTGTCTCGATGCCTAACTTTGTGTCAATTTAGGTAAGTCTAACTTGACACAAAGTTAGGCATGGAGACAATTTTAATATGGCGTAGTAGGTAGGCATGTGACGCTTAGCTGATACGAGGGTCAAACTGAAAGTTCTTAGAACTGGCCACTTATAAACAATATAATAAAAAAAATATTCTAAAATTTGAAATTAGAACTCTTTGCCAATATTACTGAGTATATATTTCATTCATTTGTCATTTGTTTTACGACTTGGCGGCAAATTGAAAATTGTCTGTGTCACGTCAAAATAATTTAACACGAGAAAATTTTCGTGCAATGATTTTTTATGACTTTCGATGTCATTTAAGTCAACAAGAAAGTTATGATAGACTACGATTGGCCTTTCACGATGAAGCCCCATCTCGTGCGACTGTTTACAACTGGTTTAATGAGTTTAAACGTGGTCGCACTAATCTCACTGATGATGTACGTGAGGGACGGCCTTCTACGGCGACGACTGAAAATAACATCTGTGTTGTGCGGCGTATGATAGAGACTGACAAAAGAGTGACCTATCAGCAGATTCGGACAAGCTTAGGCATCGGTATGAGTCAAGTGCACAAAATCCTCCACGAACATTTAGCGGTCAGGAAGCTTTGCGCCCGGTGGATACCTCATAATTTGACTAAGGCTCAAAAACTCCATCGTGTGGATTGGTGCCGTAAAATGATTGAAAGATTTAACGGAGGTGACTCAAATGCTGTGTTCGACATACTAACAGGTGACGAAAGCTGGATTTACTGTTATGATCCTGAAACCAAAAGACAATCTGCTCAGTGGGTGTTTCCTTTCGAGGAGTTGCCAACTAAAGTGAAGAGAGATCGAAGTGCGGGAAAAAAAATGGTGGCCTCGTTCTTTGGAAGGATAGGTCATTTCGCAACAATTGTGTTAGAGGATCAAAAAACAGTTTCTGCAGAATGGTACACTACCAATTGTTTGCCACTTGTCTTGGAAAAAGTTCGAGAGAAACGACCTCGCAGTAGGATCCTCCTTCACCACGACAACGCCTCGTCGCACACCGCCAAGCGAACGATCGACTATTTGGCGACATCAAACGTTGAATTACTGGGTCACCCGCCGTATAGCCCCGACCTCGCGCCTTGTGATTTTTATTTATTTCCAAAAATTAAAGAAAAACTTAAAGGAAAGCGGTTTATGAATGCTGAAGAAGCGGTGGCTGCGTATCGCGATGCCATTGAAGAGACCCCTAAGGACGAGTGGGCAAAGTGCTATTTCCCAGTGGTTCCATCGCATGCAGCGGTGTATTGACGTCAATGGACAATATTTTGAAAAGATATAATAAAACTAATAACTGGCTAATGTAATCAGTTTTTGATTTTCTAAGAACTTTCAGTTTGACCCTCGTAATAATAATAAAATATTAAATAATGTTAAAAAACGCAAAAATTCCCGGTTTAATTTGACTGTCATCTCCGTTCATCTGTCAAACTCAACTCTATTTTCGTTGAGTGTTCTTGAACTAACCTCAAATCACATCGGTGTTTTCTACCTCCAACCAAACACAAGAAACCCAAACCCACAATTTCGAATCACTTCGTTTTCACGGCATACCGCTTCGAATGACGCCTAATGCCATGCCATTACCGTAGGGCGTTATAAAGAATTCACGACTCCACCACATGTTGCCCAAATTACAAGAAGCAGGGCCCTTCAGGGTGTTGGGGACCACAAAAACTGACAAGAGGTAATTATCCTTTTTTTGTGGATAGCAATGCGGAAGACGAATGGCGAATGAACGGTACATACGCATGAATGAATATTTTTGGATTTGAAACCACGCAACTATCGGTCCCTTTAAGATGTTCACTTCAATTGATTACCACTAGGACTGTAATTGCGGGGATAAAATTGTTATTGTATATTCGTATCCATTAATTTAATGAAGTAAAGGTGTTTTCCTCAGGACTCCAGCTCCACATCTATCTATACATATTTTAAAAGTCACGCTCTTGTTGGTGTAGTTTTTTCATACTGGGTATCCCCATGTTAATCTTAATCCATTCAACACATTGGTTGTCTTTAAATAAAAATATATTGAAAAAAAAACGGAATTCGTAACCATTTTAAGTTAACAGTTAGCATAAAAACTGTGTTCTAAAGCTTGAATGAATATTTTAAAATATACAACTTCAACAAAACTATGCCACAAAATGGAATCATCTTGTTCGAAATTATACTAAATGGCCTATAAAATCTTGAAGACGATTCAATACAAAAATAACAAAAAAAACCCGGTAATAATAACTTAATAGCCATATCGGATATTACCACAAACTGTATCAATTACCTCATCAATCATTCAGCCGAACGAATCTGAATCATTCAAATTTATTCAGAAATGAATAACGCCATTAACTCCTCTCTGAACACTTTCAATTTACACAAACGCTATAAAAATTCAATTCTAATAAATGCAAAAGGCGCACAAGGCCAGACCACTAGACAGCCTGAAGTTATAGACTGCGCATCAAACCTGATAAAAAAACTGGATAAAAACAATGGGAAAATTAAGTTATTTTAATATATCCTTATAGAAACAACTCAAACTACTAAACATGTTTTTATACTTAGCTCAACCACAGTTATAGTCCAATTGCTTATCTGAGACCTCGCTTGTGGTAGATAAGGTCTATTATCAAAGTTTTAGATTTAAAAGTAAGAATATTTTTAATGGAGTAGTTTGCTGCTGTCTTCTGCATTTCACACACTGACCAAAAATCAACCACCGGTGTGCCAGTGCAAGGTATTCTCGTGGTGTGATTATTAGGTTTCTTTACCCTGCAACATCTACGTAACTTTATGTTATAAAAAAAACGTATTCAAAATCACGTCCTTAAATACCTATCAATAGTGTCATTTTGTCTCGCAATGCCTAGCATTATTTTGGATTAGACATGTGTGTGCCTGTGGCAGGGTGGGTTGTGGGTTGGTTTTTAACAATCACGGATTCTGTAGAGCTGAGTTATCTGCATCCGAAATTGAGACCACCCGCGGCCCCCAATTTCGGTTGTTCTTTCTCAATAAAAATTGATTACCCTATTAGATATCACGTATGTTATTAACCTATTAAACCACTGTTAATATTAATAAAGTGCCGTCATGTGGCGATTATGGAGAAATTGCTTTTAATTTTGAAGCTTTTGTAATTTTGTGGTCTCGGTCTGGCATCGAGTAAAATTTACAGCAAAAGTAGTAACCCATAAATTTTTCCTTATGTGTACGGTGATAAGGCTCAATACCGTTCATCTATCATTGCTATTGGTTGTTTATTGTACTCAATATAAGTAGCGATACTGTTATTAATTTAGTTGTTTCACAAACATATATTCTTAATTGGATTAGCACCAGTTCCAGTCCAGTGTACTGATCATTTAGAAAAAGCTGGTTTCAGCGGATCACACAGTTATTTTCTAACTATGAAGAGTAATTATATTTTTTACTGTCGCTGTTAAAATTCACATCTACGCAATTAATCTCTCGAAAACTAAAAAAAAGGTGCCACAGAAGTTAGTGATTATAGTGATAATAATACATCATAAACGAATAATAAGTCAGCCTATTAGATCCCACTGCTGGGAAAAGGCCTCACCTCAACTATGAGGAGGAACGAGCCATACTTCACCACGCGGGCTCAGTGCGGATTGGTGGATGGATGTATGTAAGGCAAGTGACAAACCTTACTGTCAGAAGTTATCAAGCCGCCCTAGGGCCTCTGACTAGGCTTAACGACTAATACCACAGATATTAGCCGGGACCAACTGCTTAACGTGCCTTCCGAAGCACGGAGATGCTTGTCATGGACGTCACTTAAATGGTCGGAATGGTCACCCATCCAATCACGACCGCGCCGTGGGTTGCTTAATCATAAACGAAACATTAAACAAATTGAGCTAACGGTGCTAAAAACGCAGATATCGCAAGCAGAGGTGAGAATTTAACACTCTCCAACACAATACACGTAATGATGCCACCAATCTGGCAAACTTAAGAGGTTCAGTCCCTATTGATAAAACGGCGGATCATTATATAATTGTGGAGGTAATAAAAAGTATTGTTGAAACGACATACGCCCACTCACCCCTCGAAGATAAAGACGATATATTACCCAATTTGCACGTTAGTGTGTGAATGTACAACCAACATAAAGGGCTGCCTCTAATAAACGTAATTGGTGTTAGTGCGCACAAATGGCTACACCAATTAGATAACACTAGATTCGGAGTAGACAACCCTTTATTTGACTGCAATTAAGAAGTGTAGACTTTCAAACAGCACTAGTTTTGTTTAGTGTTCAAAGTCAGCGTTTTATGTTACAGACTGCACAGTGTTTGCTATTTCTTAGATATTTTTAGCTTCGGGTTTAGGTTATACAAACAAAATGTTAGGTTAAATTAAAAGAGCATTGATGCTGAATATGATCTCCAGAAGCAATAATAGCATTGTTCAAAGTTAAAACACTAGTCAATTACATGCAGTTCTTAAGCTTAATATCACGTTGTAAAATTTCATTTTGATATGAGTTAGGAAGGTGATTTAAGTTATGATTAATCCTAATAATTAGAAAATCTAGAAGGACTCAGACAGTTAGTTCGTTTCTTGCTTAAGACAAAAACCGGCCAAGTGCGAGACGGACTCGCGCGCTAAGGGTTCCGTACCATCAACTTAAAACATTAGACAGTATAGGCAAAAAAAGCTTATATTTTTATTTTATTTATAATTTCAAAAGTATTAATCATAGGATACCAGATTTTTTTTAAATAAGAGTTTCCGCGCCTGTTTCTTTACATGAGTGATTTGAAGTTTATAGGTCCAACCGTGAAACGACTTTGGATATAGCCCATATTTCGCAAATGGTAAAGCTGATAAAAAAGTGTTGTATAAAAACCCTACCTTATTTTCATAGTCCTTTTCAACGATACCCCACACAAGGGGGTGCACTTAAAAAATAGTTCACCCCCCCTTTACATGTATGGGGAGGTACCCTTAAAAAGGGGTAATTTTAATGTTTTGTATTTTTAAAAATGAGATCTATATGTGAAGTATCCCCGAACCAAGTTACAAGCAAATCAGTCTATAAACGTAGAAGATATTCTGCTGTGACATACTAGGACGGACGGACTGAACGATCTTATAAGGGTTCCTTGTCGGACTACGGAACCCTAATAACGTAATTATGAAGCAACTGAACTCTACCTAAGTCTTAAATTAAAAATTCAAGACATAAATTCTTTCACCAAGAACATACTATAGTATAAGCCTCATCGTAAAATTATATGACACACAACAATAGCAACGATTCACATGCTTTCGGACGTGTTAAGTCAGAGGTGTTGATTGCAATCAGTTAGCTCGGCGCCATCTTGAAGCGTGGGCGCTGCGTCCCTAATGATTCGAATGCGCGCGCAACCTATAATTGCAAGCCATCGGCGCATGCCCTTTGATCTCGAACTAAAGATAGTTATTACTTATAAGTGAGGGAGAAATGAGCGCTAAACACCATAGGATATTCCCGGTTGTCCGATAAATTGCACGTTAAATAATGAAGGACTGTAACTTGTTAGGTCTTCAGACGTTATTAAATTGTCTAACGCTTTTTAGAGATAATCGGTGTGACGTGAGTTTGCGTGCAACTATTGAATAATGTTGCGTAGGCGCATATTCTGGCTTGCGTTCGAAATTTAAATCGTGAGAGTGTTAAATGTTGATTTCGCTATCTGGATTTAAACTTGTATAAAATAGGAGAATATACAGTTTTGGCAACAACACTGTCTTCATCAGTTTGATGCACTGTAGTCTTTAGTAAATAGGTCAAATTGTGTTGGTTGTTATTGTTGACTAAATTCATGCTCTGAAAAACTGTACCTAATATTTTAACAAAAAAGTGTACAAACACGTACTTTGCTTCCAGTTAGTTAATCAAATCGTCAGAATAAAAATAAGTACTATAAATATACGAGGATTCTAACAAACACAATTCATACATCCAAAAAAATATATATAAAAAAATCTAAATCGTGACCTTTAAATTACCAATTTTATTACCATTGGAAAAATATTTAGTGAAAACAACGATATTGATTTATATAAATTAACAACTTACCATACACCGTCAGAAGCACAGGCTCAGAAACTCTTTTCCCAGCAATATTTTCCGCCACACAGCTATAGTTGCCCATATCCTGTTGACAAACATTTACATATTAGATCAAGGTTTAACTGATGGTATTATTACAAGCTACTTTAGCATTCAATTCAATACAATACCCTATAATAATGTATCTTTACCATCACGCAATGCCTCGAGGCATAGGATGAACGCCCTCAAAAATGTATTAGCATTTCAAATACTTGTAATTTGTTATGAAGAAATACCTTATACCTACCGAATACAGGGTGATTGGTTAATCGGTACATTCCCTAAAGTAGGTAGTGTAGAGCCCACTTGCCATAGAAGAGGATTTGCGATATTATATTATGTAATAGGTCTTTACCTACGAATTTGGAGATTTCTACGAAAAAAAAATAAGTTTTTTTTTTTAATACAAACTATATTTAATGATTCTTGAAAACGTCTGAAGCGATTTTGATGCACTTGTAAACCATAGTTATATGGAAAAAAGTTATCTACTGCGTATTTTAATTTCTCATTATTAATAATCATTAATTAAAACAGAGTATTTGTGATAAATAGGTGTTTTCAATGACTTCCTGATAAATAATATGCACTATTTTAATATTTATTTTGAATCTAAAGCATACATCATTTAAAACCATTGATATAATAAAAATAAAGGTAGAATAAAATATAACTATACGTTACAGTTACAAACTGAGTCAAATATGGAAAAAAACTGCAATTTTATAGGTAAAGACCTATTATAACTATTTTTGGCATGAGTTCTAACTCATTGCTATCGCAAACGATCTCTAATACAACTTAGGCAATATATCTATTTCCCGAACAACCTGTTTTTTGGTCAATTTTAGCATAAAGAATTCGGGCGTTTGTGAAATTGCGTTAACCACTGTTCTGTTCCTTTTAAGTTGAACCAAAAGTTGCCAAAAAAGCGCGGCGTTCAATTACGTATGTAAAATGAACAAGCACGGTTCATTACTGAATACGGTCGTAAAACATGAGCTGTCTGTTTTGAAATCACAAAGGACGTGGCCATTAATTTGGACGACTAAAACGGGATGTGTTACGATTATATTAATTAAGAAGACGGAGCCGACACTATGTGTGGTAGGGGTGCATATTTCTAGCAATAATATATTTAGTACAAATGAGCTTCTAAGCTTTAATATAGCCCCCGAAAATGCCCCAAAAATGGTTTAGAGATTCGAGTGGTAAAATATAAAAATTAAATAGTTTATAACTTTGCTAAAATAGACAAAAATATAATAGGAAAATATTTGTATGAAGTTTTAGTAATTTCATTACGTGTAACAACTTAAATAAAGACGTTTGGAAAATTGGTCCTCAAAAATATAACGCCGGTGTCGACACGAAAAGAAAGAAACAAAAAAGACGTTGGCTCTAGAGGTATATATCAGCAAATCTGAATTTCATACATTCTTTGCTATTTTATGAGACCAAACTGTGTACCTTCATAGCATCCCTGCTACCAAAGATAATGTTACACACAAGACTGCATCGAGTGACACTGTGATTAATCCATGTCTGCGCTCGTGGGCTAATTACCGGGTGCTATGAGCGGAAACGAGAGGTGGACTTTGCTATTTGTGATCTGCTGATGTTTCATGTGGATGGATATGGGCAGGACATAAAGGGTATATGCTGTACGGGCATCGTGTAACTTTTTTTAATCAACACCACATTGCTTATAATAATAATAATAATAATAAAATCTTTATTCAAGTGACCAAGACTCAATTTGTTAGTAACAATAATTAAACTACATTATTTATACCTATTATATTTAATTTTGTTAAAATCCATATTTGAGAAAGCTGTTTGATGTTGAACCTTTTATTTTTCATTTTGAAAAAAAAAATGTAAGGGTTATTATATTCATAAAAGAGTTCTGACATTTCATTATCGCGTCAATATAATTTTATTGGATATCGCTACAAAGGAATTGAGTGATTTATATCAATCAATAAATTCTTGGTGTAGCCCACTCGTAAAATCCATTCGCAAGCTACAATAGATCCTTACAATCAGACTCAAACTTGGTAAAAAAACTAATTGATTGATTGGCTGAAATGCATTTATCATATATCGAGAAAAATGCACTCGCAATAAAAACAAACGCGCATTATTATTAACGAACGAAGACAGCATAACATTCTACAAGAAACCAAATTAGACCCTTTAAAATTTTTGTCAACAACGCAACGCGCTTTGAAAGCGTACACCGGAACGCTGGCGGTAGAAAAAGACGACAAACGCGCCGCGTAGCGTTACAAAAAGACGACAAGCGAGCGACAACGACTCGTGTCGCGATTAATAAACGTCAGTCGCGGTCGCCTAATTAGGCCCGCTTGCGACAGGATGAAATAAATTCGCGAGTTGCGATTCGCGCGAACGCTTGTCCAAACGGAAAGTAGAAGAAAAGGGTATAAGTTTAATTTCATTTATATATTACAATGATTTATAAGAACATAAAAATACCCATATAAATGATATCAAGAGAAGAACATATTATGATAGAACTAAAAAAATACATTGATTCCATTTAAATTTCAAACATGAGAATTTTGATTATTTTATGATGAGATTATTGCATATTTTTAATTATCAGTCAATATCTTCAATTACATATTATTATCACTAAACTTGATCACTATAGCGGTCAATACAATACTGTTCTTACGACAGTTTTCAACCGAGTTATTTTTAAAAGTCAAATAAATAATAATAAATTGTTTCAACAAACACACCAATTACCTAGCCCCAAACTAAGCGTGAGCTTGTGCTATGGTGACTAGGTAACGGAAAGACATACTTATATACATTTATAAACATCCATGACTTAGGTACATATGCTCGTGCTTATCACACAAACATTTGTCCCTTGCGGGATTCGAACCCACAACCGCCTGGTTAAAAAGTCCGTGGCTCGAACCACTACATCAAGACGGTCGTCAAATATTTGATTCAACTATCAAATATTTGATTGTGTTCAATAGCCCATCACTTCCATCGATTTCTTTGTTAGCCGTCTTCTTTAAGTCATTAAAGTGTGATTTCTTAGTGATGACTCAATTGTCTGGGCTTTAAATTTTACGTCTTGAATACCAATTGGCCGTGCTTGATTCATGACTACACTTTAATGTGTCTCTTTGCTTAGCAGAACTCGCAATTTTTCATTTGTCTCGAAAATAGCGGGGAGCAAGATTTATATTGCAATTCTTGTAAACATTCCGCTAAAAAGACTGAAAACGCATTGTAAACTTTACTTTTTGGCGCACTGTTGTATTGTGACAAGCAAAATAATGAGCGTTATGTATGAATTGTTTAGCAAAACAAGTACAAGCAAAAAGTATATTTCTTTTTTAGCTGATTTGCAAATGCAGGTTGATTTTTAGGATCTTCTTCTTCTTCTCGAGTCAATGGCAATTAAACTTTCTGCGCCCAAAAAGTGGCAACATCAATGGCCTTCTGGTTGGCATTGTAAAGGTCCTCTTGCGTGCAGGTAGCAGGAGAGGTAGGGAACGACATTAAGTGTGGCATAGATTGTAAGGCGCCACACTCACGCCACATTTTTAGGATTAGATAAAATCATACATTTTTTAAAGTAATATAGGTTCACGCATAAGCTATAAAAAATTACTATCGTTATTTTCGACAATATTCGTGTGAATATCATCTAATCACAGTTGTGTGAAACGGCAGCACGATTAACTTGATCAGTAACAAAGCACTGATTCAAGCGATCCATTCCAGTGAATGGCATGTAAATGTATGTCCTTTAATCATTCAAATGACCTTGTTAGACTACAACGACGCCTCATAACTTTGCATATGTCAAATAATTAGGAGTTACTGCCACATGTGATGCATCATTCACTATTAGTAATGCTCTGACATCGTCTTCAATAGATTTTGGACCCTCTTACTGTGTATTGTAAAGGTCCGTTTTAAATTTGTCGTCTTCAGTTCTTACGACATTTATATCAGTTACAATGTAAATACCAGAATGCATATACATTTTGCAGTCTACTAAGTTTGTATGCTCTTTTCATACATACTATGTTTACACTAATGTTTATTATTAGGGATTAAACAACCTACATACTGGATAACTACCTATTACTACTGTTTGAGAGTTTAGGCAGTGGATTACACGTGGAGGGCGACAATGACAGGTGGAAAATCAGTCAGGTCTGAGCACTTATAGCTAGGTACTTGCCACATCAGCTTTCAGGGTTCAGGTATCACTTCACAGGCCACAATCACTCGAAATGTCTGCAAGGAGCTTCACAGGATACACACGCGGCGAAAGCACTCTGGTCAGTCTAGTACATGTGTCATAGGGAACGTCTCGATGTCGACTCGATCTTCGGGATTCTCACGGTACGTTTTAAACAAATAAAAATAAGGCAGGTATGCGTGTGAGTGTGCGCGGCGTAGTATCAATAGGGTACACAAACAAATCAAAATATTGTAGTAAACAACTACAAATTAAAAGAGCAAATTAAAATTATACATAATATAGAATATATGATTTAATTAAAAAAATAAGACCTAAAATATACAAAACATGAAAAAGTAATCTTAGAACTGCGAATTTTAGCACGAAAGATGCAAGTAAAAGCACAAAATCGCTAGTGAATTAAGTCATACATAATCTAATTACAACGAATGATTTAAATAATAATAATAATAATGATAAAAATAATAATAATAATAAGCAAATGTCAAACAGAGTTTGTAGTTCAGATAGAATATAAATATTTTAAGCATTGATGATACATCTGTTCGAAACATGTTTGCTTGTGGTCACAACAACACAAAGTGTAGCCGTAACACGGTACCCAAATCAGAGTAGCGATAAAATGTTACTGTGAATTAATTCTAAACATAAAATGTTAGCTTTATTAGTACGCGGCCACGTTTTATTTCTTTTATATCTTTGTTGGCAATGGCAATATACTGTGTAAAATACAAACTTCATCAAATACTATCAGTTCACGACTTTGTGAAATGGGTCATAAAACACTTTGAGTGGACATTTTTTTTTACCTCAATCGTAGCTTGAAATGAAATGAAAATCTTATCTACATGAACAACTACAATGAAAAAACTTTTAGTACTAACATTTTTTTCGTTTTGTTTTAATATTGCTATTTTTTGATGATCATTATAACTCTCAAAGTTGGGTTGATTACTAGCTATAAACCTCATTCGTTAATGTTTATTACAAAAGCTAATTGTGTCAACAGTCATCTCCAATCTTCCTTTGTATTCAGTCAACAGCATCTATTATAATTTTGGGCTAAAAAATTAACATCTCAAATAATGCAAGAAACTTAACTGTGGAAAGTATGTGAAAAACGAAAGAAAGTGTATGAAAGATGACACTAAGTTGATAGACGCATGACGAGGCGTGTAAAACTCAACGGTTGATATAGCAGTCACTACTTGTCGATGTCGAATGTCAACCGTTATGTGATTTCCATAATCTAAATCCCATCTTCGAGGACAAACATTCATGTTGTTTGGAGGCTACTGATTTATATGTAGAAGCAAATTCCAGTCACAAGATTTAGTAACTAATAAATTACCTATTATTAAGATTTTGCGCATTTTATCCGACTTGCTTGACAGAAGGAAAACATTAAAATATAGAATTTGTTTGCCATGAAATAAAATTGCATTTTCCTATCATGAAATTATCTAGTAGCGACTCAAAGTCAGGAATCTGGCGATGTTGCACTTGCTTTTTTGATCTCTATCTTGTCATAAAACCAGAAAGCCTAACGCCTAACGAAAGCAATGGCGATTGCGATCGCTTTTCCAAAGCAATGACAACTTTTTATTTGATGGCTGTTACCATTGCTTAGCTGACGTTAGTTTGAATTCTATTGTCAGTTTTCTAAAAGCTATAACTATTGCAGTTGGGAAGAAATCTGTCAGGCAAAAGACAAATAGCAGGCCTACACCTACTATTTGTCGCCTCAATCTTAATGGGAGAGAACATCTTCTTCCTCGAATCATCAAGAAATCGACTTCCTTATTACACTCTTTTTTGTAGCATATGCATCGTAACTAGCATCCTACCTAGGAAATAGAAAGATGTAATCGAAGTTAAGGATCCTATTTATACTACTTAGGTTACTACCTTCCTTATTAGGATTTTAAGCAGGATCCTAGTTAGGATGGCGTAATAAGGGCTTTAGCTGAGGCCCACCGCCTAACCCAATCACTTGCTAAAAGGAATTCAAACTGAGACGTCTTACTGCTATACTGACAACATATTGAGAGTGATTTTTAAAAGCATTATGTTATAACTTGCTAAAATTGGATTGGACATTGTTATTCCTTACTACTTAACATACCTGTAGCGTAGCTCTAGATATGAGTAAATTTCCCTCCGCAGATATCAACACATTGTGGTCCTGCTGCAGTGGCACTCCATGCTTCAGCCAGGATATCCTAGGCGGAGGAGCAGCTTGGGGTGGGGAGCATCGAAGGGTAGCAGCCACTCCTGCTTCCACTGACATGGGGGAAGGGGAGATGGCGAACTGCTTCTTTAGATCTGTTGAAGAGAAGAATGGTGCTTGTAACTATTATACAAGGGTAGTGGAAAAACTAGATGGTATGGTAAATGATGTTGGAGAGTTTGGTTTTTGGTAACGAAATGTTATTTAATAAAAAAAACTTCAAAATGCTGATACATACTTAATATGGAGCTATATTTACAGATTCTTAATCTATCACAACTGTTTGTTTTAATCCTTGGTCTAGATTCAATCTCTGGATGGGCAAATAAAAACACACCGACTGCTTTTGAATAATGGAAAAATGGTAATGGAAAAATAAATGAAATTATCTTGCAAAAAGTGAATGCAACTTCGAGTGTCAATTCATGTTAAGCTGTCACAACCATGATACAATTTTTATGCCGTTCATTAAATTGATTGTTAAATCGACAGCATGAATGAGACATTGCACAATCCAAACCCACTTTATCGCCCGCATTAAATTCGAAAATATGTCAGCAACAACAATAAAGATGTCAGTATCGATTCACGCCACCGTTCCCGGAGTGTTTGAGGTCGTCTAATTCAATAATTGTTGTATCAGTAATGACGTAGGGTAGGTTTTGTGTTGCGCAAGTTGCATTTGGTTCAAGTTCATAAGATATAGCGGCAATAAAATGTGTAAGAGAAAATAATAGCACGGTGGTTATAAAAATAAAGCATGATGATTTATTAGATGCTGACAAATGTAAAGTAAATGAGTTGAATTCATTGGGGTCGATTTTTTTTAAAACTACAGTCTCGACTCGTTTTCAGTTTTTTTTAACTAATCAAACTCCTATGTACCTACTCTTTAAAAAAAAACTGAATCTTTTAATCATTTCTCTTTCTGATTATTTAAAAAAAAATATCTTTAAATTCGTTGTAGTGTCTATATATTTATAATTGTTAATAATTGTTTTTCTAGAGTTATTTGATTCTCTGATGACAATATTTATTAGATCCCTTTCTTACGCTTTTGACTATAATTTATACCACGCATAGCCTAGTCTTCTCATGCCACTCTTAATAAAAAAGTAACGAGATCGTTGATTACATAATTTGGTGGTGCGACAGCCGTTCTACAACTATAATTGTTTTTCATTAAACTATTAACTATGTTTTGGCACTTTGTTCCTTTGACAACGAGTTGAACTGTTTCAAAGTGCTCTTTAATTACTGGATAAGAAACAGATGTCATATAAACTAATATTATAAAGAGGTGGGTTTTGAGGTCGAAAAATATGTTACTAGTATTAACTACTCGTACATTTTGTTTCTTAGTGACTTAAGCAATAATTTCATTTTTAATAACTTGCACATTTATTTTATTTTTTTATTTGGGAAAAAATATTTACATTAAAAGTATAGATAAAACTAATTAAAGAAAAAAACTAAATTAATAACACATAGCAAATCAAGTTACGGATAAACTTTCTTTAACACGTCTACAAGTCAGATATTTTATTAAAGTAACAACCTATAAATAAATTATCTGACCTAGATTGCTGTCCCGCGGAAATATATATAAGGCTAGCTACATTACCTTGTGTACTTATTGTAATAAATAAAATTTTGATGAAAATTGTGAAATTTTGAATGTTGTTTAAAAAACACTTCCACGTGTTTTTTAAGTGATAAAAGGCACTCACTGAATATTCTATTGTCACTTTATAGTCCAAGAGTAAAACAGCTTAATGGTTAGATTTTATAAATCGTTTCAAATTGTAAAAGTACCGTAAAGCAATAGAAGTTATGCTGATGTGCGCTGTAATTATTTGAATTGTCCTACAATTTAGGTCATGTGTTATTCTGTTTCAAAAGCTGTGACAAAAACGGCTTTCAAAAATCTGTACCGTTACCATGAGTTTATGGTGGTTTTACTCGCTAGCGACGACGTAAAAAAAGTGTATTGAAAATTTTAGTTCTCCAAGTAACCGCTAGAGGCGCTGTGCAATTTTCCATACACTTTTTTTACTTCGTCGCTAGCGAGTAAAACCGCCGTAAACTCATGGTAGCGGTACTGGGACGCAACTCACGCATAAAAGCGTGTACTATTGAAACGCTGCTTGATATGGAAATTTAAATATTAATCTAATAATGAGATAAGAAACTTAAAATTTTGCACAGTTTGCAGCATACTTTTTAGTATTAATTTTGTGAGCATGCTTCCTTTTATAGCGTAGCTGAGCACTGAGAAACGATTTTTGGAAATTCATCCGATAAGAGGCTAAAAATGTGGGGTAAGTTTGTAAGAAGTTCTTCTTCTTCTTCTTTCTTCTGCGTCAGTTTTAAAAATAAATCGATAAAGGTTGGTATGAAACTAAGAATGACGTAAAAAATGCAACCTCTTAGGGATGACAAATTTTATATAGAAAATTCTAAATCTGCGCGGACAAAATCGGGAGAAATCGCCAACATCAAATTATATAAAGATACACAGTATTTACCTTGACATGATGTAGCCATGTTTAAGGTTATCTGTGTTAAAGACCGACCTAATAATAATATGTTCTACATTGTATGTTATTAATGTATTTTCTTGTTGAAATAAATTATACTATTGAATATGTAAGTGCTTGTACACAAACTCAAGGCTTGTACAGACGGCGACACATCAAGCTAAACAATGTAGTAATGTAAGAAAAAAATAGGAGGGTGACGTAAATAAAGCATTTCATTATTTAAACGCATATATTTTAGTGAAAGTTAGCGCCGTCTTGGAGAGGCAGTGGACTGCAATAGGCTGATATGATGATGATAATGATATATTTTAGTTGTAATTGTTAATTTTAGTTGTAAAAGGTTAATTTTAAAACAAAAAGGTAGGCTGTTTATCTTATGCGCTAGCCACTGTACTATAAGTACATAGCGTGTTTGCAAGTTACTGGTTATATATTCTGAAAGCCTTACGATAAAGCAATAACGGTGCAACTGCATAACTTCAAAATCTACTTTTGCCGAGCCGAAATCTGCAAGTCACATTTTTGTCCCTCAAAAGCGTTGCTAAAATTGCTCGCCCATCACTATTCACAAAGTGCTTGAGCTGAGAGTAGGGATGCGCAACCCGGTAAATACCAGGGAATATTCCCAAATAACAGGTATATTTCCAAATCTACGTTTCCATTGCGTACGCGTACGGCTATAGAGTGGAATGCGTTGCCAGATGAAGTGTTTACTACACAATAATACGATCTGGATTCCTTTTTAAGAAAATACAAATACTTAGGCTGTTCCTAGTCAGACATATGATCCATTCTCGACCGCCTCGTCGCTTATCATTAAGGGAAGGTGAGGTTGCGATCTAATTTCCGCCTAGTGACTATTTATAGAACAAGTAAACATAATTTTTGAAAAAACAAAACACCCGCCTGCAAAAATTTTTATATTTTTGAAATGGTCTTTTTACTGTCATTAATTTGATACCCATATTGCTATGGTGAGGAAAAATTCAATCCCCCCTCTCCCCTTTATTTCCATTTGCGGGCGCTATTTTAAAAATATATATAGCCTATGTTACTCTCACAATTTTGACAAGTTCAACGACACCACATATGTCAAAAACTGTCCAGCTGTTTGGGCTGTAGGGCGTGCCAAACAATTATACATACATACATACTCTCGAAAAACATAACCCTCCTTCCGCAGTCGGGTAAAAAATAAATAAATCATTGTATCATTATTTAATGAGTGAGAACATGAAGATCTATCAGTAAGTGCCCCATTTGCGCTCTTGCCAATTTGATTTTCAATAGCTTAGAAGTCGATCATGCAATAGTAAAAATGCATGGATATTATAGGATGCTGTCTTTGTACAATTTTTTTGTTTTATTGGCTCACATGTTTTTAAATCTATTCAAACAAATTCCCAAATACAGGAAATATTCTCGGAATCTTCTTGGCGATTTTCCCATTTTGGGTATTTACCCGGGTAGAATCAGGGATTCTACCCATTCCTAGCTGAGAGGTATAAATCTAGTGCACGCTCCATTACTCGGTTCTGTATGAGCTGGACTGTGTTTGTTTTATTGATAGTCGCTAGGGCCAGTTCGATCCGTGCCAGACAAATCACGCTGTCTCTTGTAAGCGCTCATTTATCTTGGACGGTGGATTGAAACCTTTTGTAGTTGTTGGGATGTTACATGTTACTCTTGGACAATTCGACTTAAAATAAAACGATATACGGTTTTTTAAAGTAGGTATGTAAACTTCCTGATAAGTTTTCTAAAGAACTTGTCCTCTTTTTGTATGGAGGCTGGTTTTTTAGTCCAAGATATCACCAACCACCAATAAACCTATATTTATTTTTAAGCTACAAAAATATGGAACACGTAACCATAGAAATCAGAATTTTAAACGCCTCCATTTTTGAGAAAAAATATGTTTTGTAACAGGCATCATTCATTGATCACTTACTTGTATTTCCTGGCTGTATGGCTATGTACCATTGCCTTTCCACTGGTGGATAAATACTACTAGATAAATACTACTAGGTTACTAAATTTTTTTTCATGCGTTAATTGATATAGGCAAAGGTGCGGTTTATGTACAGACAAAGGGAAAAAATAATTTCAATTTTTCTCTAAATCGGAGGCCTTAAAAAATATATTGATTATGCAGAAAGGCTAGTTTTAGTGAACTCTTTCGTATAACATTTAGTTTATTCTGGTTAGAAATATTGACGAATAAAAAACCATTAATGGACAAGTCCTTTATCAATAAACAATTCACTGTTTCAAGCACCTCGGCTTTATTTTTATTTCAATAACTAGCGGTCCCCCGCAGTAGCGTGCATTAGTTTTGTAACGAGGTAAGCACATACAAATTTAAAGTCAGTATAGATCCTTACGAAATCAATAATAAAATTAGATAAAAAACTGTCACAATAATTTAAAAAAAAAAAACAGGTGAATCGTGTCCTCGGTAGAGTACGTAGGTATCTATATTTTTTAACGCTTGAAAATAATTTTAAATAGCAATTACATACCTAGTTTTTAATCTTAATTAGATTAATGATGAAATGGGTGTTCTAGTTAAGCGCAGATTTCTATTACCACCACAAGTATCAAGAAAATGAGTGAATTTATAAGACATGTCATTTAAATGATACCCATAGTGGCTTTTAGAAAAGCCGTTGTTATTTTTGCATTCACTTCCACCACGCACTTACTTTTACAAAGCACAAAAACAAAACAAAGAAAACAAAACTTTAATGTCGTTTGCTTTCAAAACAATGAGTAAACGTAAAATTACCTAATTTAAATAAAAGTCGAGATGTTTCAACCCTTTTTTATAAATAAGATCGGCACGTAGGTATGTCTTTTGCCAAATATACAGATTTTAATTATAATAAGGCTAAGGCCTTATCTACAAAATAAACTTTATTCGACGGATTGGCGCGTAATTTTTGTAAGCAAATCGAACTTTCAATACACCCTATACACTGCAGTTTTTCCATTGTTTCGAATGCAAACACACAAATTTGAACCTCGAAATCATTTAAAATCACTCAAAACAGCAAAAGAAATCGTGTAAACAATAAAACTACTTTTCAAAACACTCGCGAAAGCAACAAGCAAGCAAACTAAATAAGAAAAAATGGCCGGCGTATTGACTTCGTATAAAAACTATGGATGCAATACTTTTTTGAAAAAATCTTGCTGATTAGTTTGTTTCTAGTTATGGAACGATTAAATGTTTATGATAAATAAAATTATGATTTATCAGTGTCAAAACATACTTCTGTATGTTTAGATGTTATAGTTGTTCGTAATTAGACATGATTTGATTGCACTCCGAAGTGATACCCCGCCATGATGGTAGGCCTGCCTACTTTACCCCAGTAAGTCGCAAATGTCACGTTTTAGCTTTACGTTTATGAAAAGTGTGTCATTTTTAATTTGGTCGGCTTTTTATCTAAATATGCGGCTATGTCAATAAGGGCTAAAATTGCGTGAGTTTAAGTGAATCTGATAGGCAGTCGCGAGAATGCCTACTGCTCATACAATGGTGTACCTAAGTTGAGCGGTTTAGCTAAGATTGCATATAAGTTATTGACGAAAAGTTTTTTACTAATATTTAAATGGCAATTGGCAAACTTTAGTGAGGTAGGCACTGCTTAATTGCCTATATAGAAAGCACGCCACTGGTCCCCCGCGACTTCGTTCGTTCTTATCCTGCACCTGCACATTACAATTTTTCTGCAACTTATAGGTATGACTGGGGGAGAATACTTTTAGCATTGAGTCCACCTTTTGTACACTAAGTGCAATAAAGTTTTTAAATAAAAAAATAAATCAATTGACGATATAGCAAAAGGCCAACTTTGCTGCCGTCCTAACTTCGATACAATATTATATTACTCGTGATATTTTTTTAATGGTATGTCCGATTTGAATAATTCAAAAAGTAATTTACAGGTACTGATATAGCCTTAATTATGACGTGATTTATTTGGATAAGGATTAATACCGACATACTGAAACTGTGGCTTTCTTTTTGCCGCCGCAAAAATTTCATATTTTTACCTAAAAAAGGAGTTATTGTGACTTAACTGTTATAGTTAGACATATGTTATCGCGGACTTTATTGTAGATAATAATGTCCTCTACAAAACTGTAGAACATTACTTTGCTCTATTGTCAATAGTTTTCTCAGCGTTCGCAATTTAATGATTTTCCTTTTACACCTTTGGTTACATAATCGAAGTTTTCATACGGAACCCTAACTTTTTTGATAATGTAGTATAGCCTATGTCCATCGCAGATAATGCAGGATTCTAATGCTGAAATAATTTTTCACTTAACTAACCTAAAACTTTTAATACACTAAACTAACCTAAAACTGAACTTATAGTAATATATATATAAAAAATAAAAAGCATCAGCCCCAGCAGTGCCGAAAGGAATGTGGCCCTTATAGCAATACTAATTATTTGCCCAAGGTTGCTGCCAGACTTTGGATCACCAGACCACCAGCATCATTTAACCTTTTGCAGAGATTTTTGTAAAAACTAATGGCACAGAGACCCCAAGAGCTCTAAATTAAGTGTTAGCGTGTGCTTTGGTTTGGCTAGGATAACGGATAGATATAATTATATACTTTTAAACATCCATGACTGACTTAAGTTACGGACGCTCGTGACCACCTTATCAAACAAACTTTTGCCTCTTGCGGAATTTTAACCCCCAACCCCTGGCATGTAAGTCTGCACCGCGCACAACTACACCGAGACGTTCGTCGAATTAATTACATTTTAATTTAAGCACACATTAACATTATATTCTTTCTTCATCATCTAAACAGTGAATTATTAAAAATATTTTTTTTACAGTTTCAGGTTTCTTAAACCCCTGCAAGCTCATGTAGATAACTATAATATAAAATAATTTTCTAAAGTCCTTCCTGCTTGTTATGTTACTAACCCAACCACGCCAACATCAATTTAATAACGCATTTTATAAAATAACAATCCTCAATTCTGCACCACTTATCTTCCCGACACTTTCAAATGAAAAAACCGTCCGCATCGTCGGTAATTCGCATGACAAACTGCGTTTAATGTCAAAAAAGACCCGGTAAAGTGTGAGCAGAAAAATCATACACTGTTCGGTATGTTAGACCAGAGTTCACCAATCTTTAAACAGCCGGTAAACCTCAATTTACGGCTAGTTTGACAGAATTCCCATACAAAATATGTCAAAAATTATAAACCGGCTGATTAAAAATTAAACATGTGTTGGTAAACTCCAGGCTTAGGAGATTTGAGTGTGCCAGGGCAGAGTAAAAGTATTTTTAATATTATTCTGCATTTTACTCCTAGCATGTAAGTAAAAGCTTGATATTATATACTTTATATTATTATTACTTAAGCGTGTTTTAAGATATTTGAAGCCTCTTACTACTACAACAAGTCACTAGACTTGATAGCCTTTGGTTGGCCTACTGAGTAATCATGGTTATCTACTGTTTTGGCTACTGGTGTATTATCTAAAACTTTGTATTCATCAGAGTTATCAATGTCAACTGTTTATTAAATTTACATTCAAATTTTATAGTTGACCTACTTAAAGGATCACTGGATGGTGATTTACTATTCAAGTTTAAAATTTTCACGTCCCGATTTCTCCAATGAACCCTAAAAACGCTACTACAAATTCCCAAGTTCGGGGGAAGTTTAAAACGGCCGGCTGATGGGCGTAAATGATAAGTGTAGGTAGATCCGGCACAGAGTTGGTGTGCCATAAATTATGGACTACGTTTCATTTCCTGTAAGAAATTCGTACCTAAACCCCGGGGTTAGATGTGCTGGATGCGTTTATGGGATGTGCGACTAGGCTCGTAATTTATTTGTAAAAATGAATTAAGGGTATCGTGGTGGGTTGAAAATCATAAGTAATATGTAAGGAACTATCGAGGACGAGTGCCAATCTTAGGGCTTAAATCGTTTGCACATCGCATTGTAGTTATCTAATGATAAATAAAAACCTAATAGCTATTCTTGCGACGTAACAATAAAATAACCTCTCGCAGTTACAATTACGTATTTTTTTTAACTAACCGGTGATTCGAATTTTGAAATCGTCTGAGCCCTGCCCAGCGAATCTTTCTGCAAAATGGTAAGGCGAAATTGACCCCGATAGTACATAATGCTGCTGAAAATCAGTGAAAGGCTATAAAGCTAACATTAGAATGGCAATATCGAAGCACTAAACATTAATCTCGACGAAAGCTCGAATGAAATCTCAGTTGTAGTAGTTTGGTACAGTTTGATGCAATGATATAAATCATATTATTTGTTTGGAAGAATTGCTAGTGCTCTATTAGCTGACCTAATTTGAGAATCTTTTTAATAGTTCAAAGAACTAAACACTTTCTGCACATATTTCCTGTGATTAAGTATTTCCTATACCCAAAGGTTGTCTGGAAGAGATCGCTCTTAGTATTAAAACCGCCTAATTTGTACATCTTTCTATGTAAATTGTATTGTTGTTACTTTTATAGTGTGCAATAAAGAGTTATCTATCTATCTATCTATCTATTCGTTTAATGTACAACGCACAAAAATGTTATTTGGCCAACACCGACTCTGTCTATTATACTACACTGAAAAAATGAATCAACCAAACTGTTATGTTAGCTGAAGGTTTCGTTGTAGGGAAGTCATTTTTTGTTAAATATAAACTAGAAGTTCGCAAGTCACTAGATTACGGCATACTAGTAGCCAAATTTTGGATACTGTTAACCAATCTTTTTTTTGTGTATGTGTTTTAAAATTAAAATTACTATCTACTAGTATTATAAACTTGTTAAAAAGTAAAGCAACATTCCAATCAAGTAAGCAAAAGCGCTTTGCTCTGATGCACAGGTTTGGTCGTTTAGCAAATGCAATTTTGCAAATTGGCGCAGTACGATCGTTACGGGAGACTGACGTCCCGGCCTTCGGAGAGTGCTTAGGGTACCTTTCCTTGATGGAAAATTGGATATCATACGCTTTTTGCAACAGGTCTCGTATGTACATGTTAATTTACATGCTTTTTAAATTTTTAAAGTGAAAGACAAAAGCTTATATAATAATGAAAAAAGAATTAGGTATGCATGCAGCTCTGAGGGTCAACATTTTAAAAAGGTTCTTTCACTGTAGGTTTGACAGTAGGTCACATCATTACATGCATTATAAAACACCTTAAAAAATTGTGCTATGAATATTTTATGATTACATGTAGAAGAGGTGTCTCCTAACAGTAACGATTGGTAACAATAAAATTAAAATTTTGTTAAACCAATTTTTCTACAACTTCATAAATCTTTTGCAGTCATCGAAATACATAAGCATTTCATGCTCATGATAACATGAGCACTCGCTTTAATAAATTCCTACTTTTTTAAGCCAAACTATCCTAAATCTGTTGTTTCCAGTTTAACTTTCATAGCGTTAATCCTGAACCGTAATCCATCCAGCGAGAATTTATATTCGTGTATTCAAAAAATACGGTCCGGATACAACACGAATCCGTTGGCAGTTAACATTGAATTATTTTGTAGTGCCCACGATCCGGGCTGCGTTTCTCGCCATTTTCATAATATTGTAATTTATTTTCCGAGGCTGGATAGCTGCGCCACTCGTAACTTTAAAACGGATCTCGACGATAATTTCTTTTGGATTTTTTAAATTTACAAGTACACTGTGCAATTGTAATTTTAAGATAATTTTTTGACGCATGTGTTGGTTATATAGTGTAATTCGGGGACTATCTTTAACAATATCCTGCATTATCTTGCAGTTGGCTAGTCACTGTTGAGACAGGCCGCTGGAGTCGAAATTCGGCTAGGAGGACATAACATTACTTATCCTGCATTGTGACCAAGTTCGACTGACTTCTTGATGATGATATTGCAAAAGTGTAGCTCTATTTCAGCTTTACGTATGATGTGCATTCATTTCGAAAATTTTAGTTTAGGCATACCCCTACTAGAGTAACCATCCTAATTTAACCGTTAAGTTAATTATTTTTCTTAATACCATCCTTTTTAGTACGAATAAAACTTATATCAATAACAAGGACACTACCAACAGGTATGTGCACTAAATGTTTGTTTTCATACTTAAGAACAACAACATTTCCACGATCTATTTCTATCGCATTTGACCAAAAATTCCGTGTCACATGTTTAAGTCACAGTACATTAATCTTGCAGCATTGTTAAACTCCACATCTCCATCCATAATGAATCGTAAACTTTATTACTGTACCTTTTACCGTAACAGCTCTCTTAAAAGCTTAAATATAAATAGCTCTCAATAGTATGTTTATTTTTAGTTTGGAATCACTTAGCTGATCCTCCTTAACTAAATCGAATGTAAACATGAAAACACCGCATTCTGTTTCAGTAAATCTAGGTGTTGTCTCGTGCTTGACATTTTTAGTTCCACTCACTTCTCTTTATGTAGATGATTGTGTTTTGTCATCGTAAGTATTGTCATAGTGAAAGCGAGATGTAATTGTTTGCATAACTTTAAACATTATTTACGTAGTGTTTAGTAATATAATGTGGCTGCAAGCCAAAGAGATTAACCAAATGGGATTACTGTCAGTTTTAAATATGTATTTAAGGTGTACAAAATAATACCTTTTCGAGAAAATTAATTCTTTTAATGAAATAATTTAAGCAAGATCATAAATAAGACAATCATTTGGTTTAAAAAATATATTAATTAGCTCATTTATTAAAATCGCGTACAGTGGACATCAGACTACCCATTTTCAAAATACCGCAGTGTGAAATTTTGTGTTCTGTTCTACGTACTTAATTGATTATATTCAAATTCATTTTTAGTATTTTCTTTGTTTTAGAACAGTATCATCAAGTTTTTCATTCCCATTGTTATAAAACTTGTTTAAAGCATGGTTATTTATATCTTAAAATCTTTGCTTCACTTTATCCTCGCTTGGAGTCTACCAAATTTCAACGCTAGCTACATAGACCCGTATATTTAAAGCCGAGTACAATTAAAACTGTCACGATGGAAATTTAGAGCGTTTGTATTACACACGGTTGGTTCGCGCAATTAGAGTATGTCTCCTTCTGTTCCGTGTATATTTAGACATTTATGAGCTTCAGCCGCTCTTGTGTTAGCTTTGAGACAAATTTCAGGAGTTCCTCTCGTTTTCGGGTCTTTGTTTTGGCAAATTGTAACAATGGATGTGGCGAAGATGGTTTTGGTAAAAGGGTGGTATATTTCACGCGGTTTCGAGGTTCTGTTTGAGTGATGGTATAGACTGTACAAACGGTTGGATTTATTATCCGGTATACAGGGTAAGTATATATTAGTAGGCAATTGGTTTGATATTTAAATCCATACTAATATTATAAATGCGAAAGTGTGTCTGTCTGTATGTTACCTTTTGACATACAGACAGATGAAATTTGGTATGGAGTCAGTTCGAGACCCTGGAAAGGACATAGGCTACATTTTGTCGCGGTATAAAAACATTAAAGGGGTGAAATGGGGGATGAAAGTTCATATGGAAAATCGCAACTCTTGTGGGCGAAGTCGCTAGGAACCACTAGAATGTGTTCTATATTAAGTCAGTTGTATCCTATCTAATCATTAAGAACCATTTCGATTCAAGGGTTGGAAAGTGACCCAATAACATTATACCTAATCACCTTTACGAAACGCTCGATACAGCAATTATTGAACAGCCAAACCAAACAAAAGGTTATAGTGTGCCCATTACGTAAATTACTCGCAAGTACTCTTATCGTCAGTTTAAAAAAATATTTTCATGGTAGGTATTGAAAAGTATGGTCCAGTAAGTTTTGTTCTTAAATTATTTACGATTATATTGTTATTATTGTATGGTTGCTGTTTAATACGAAATAATCTAACTTGTGTAATCGCCATTATATATTATTATCGTACGCCATTATAATGTTGATTTTTTGTCAAGGAAAAATATTTCCTTTTTTGGTTTTTGACGACGTTAATACGTCGTAAGTGTATAAGACAAAATGAGTACCGATAGTTAGATGAATTTGAAGGGAGGCATATTACGAGGGTCAAACTGAAAGTTCTTAGAAAATCAAAAACTGATTACATTAGCCAGTTTTTAGTTTTATTATATCTTTTCAAAATATTGTCCATTGACGTCAATACACCGCTGCATGCGATGGAACCACTGGGAAAAGCACTTTGCCCACTCGTCCTTAGGGGTCTCTTCAATGGCATCGCGATACGCAGCCACCGCTTCTTCAGCATTCATAAACCGCTTTCCTTTAAGTTTTCCTTTAATTTTTGGAAATAAATAAAAATCACAAGGCGCGAGGTCGGGGCTATACGGCGGGTGACCCAGTAATTCAACGTTTGATGTCGCCAAATAGTCGATCGTTCGCTTGGCGGTGTGCGACGAGGCGTTGTCGTGGTGAAGGAGGATCCTACTGCGAGGTCGTTTCTCTCGAACTTTTTCCAAGACAAGTGGCAAACAATTGGTAGTGTACCATTCTGCAGAAACTGTTTTTTGATCTTCTAACACAATTGTTGCGAAATGACCTATCCTTCCAAAGAACGAGGCCACCATTTTTTTCCCGCACTTCGATCTCTCTTCACTTTAGTTGGCAACTCCTCGAAAGGAAACACCCACTGAGCAGATTGTCTTTTGGTTTCAGGATCATAACAGTAAATCCAGCTTTCGTCACCTGTTAGTATGTCGAACACAGCATTTGAGTCACCTCCGTTAAATCTTTCAATCATTTTACGGCACCAATCCACACGATGGAGTTTTTGAGCCTTAGTCAAATTATGAGGTATCCACCGGGCGCAAAGCTTCCTGACCGCTAAATGTTCGTGGAGGATTTTGTGCACTTGACTCATACCGATGCCTAAGCTTGTCCGAATCTGCTGATAGGTCACTCTTTTGTCAGTCTCTATCATACGCCGCACAACACAGATGTTATTTTCAGTCGTCGCCGTAGAAGGCCGTCCCTCACGTACATCATCAGTGAGATTAGTGCGACCACGTTTAAACTCATTAAACCAGTTGTAAACAGTCGCACGAGATGGGGCTTCATCGTGAAAGGCCAATCGTAGTCTATCATAACTTTCTTGTTGACTTAAATGACATCGAAAGTCATAAAAAATCATTGCACGAAAATTTTCTCGTGTTAAATTCATTTTGACGTGACACAGACAATTTTCAATTTGCCGCCAAGTCGTAAAACAAATGACAAATGAATGAAATATATACTCAGTAATATTGGCAAAGAGTTCTATTTTCAAATTTTAGAATATTTTTTTTATTATATTGTTTATAAGTGGCCAGTTCTAAGAACTTTCAGTTTGACCCTCGTAGGTACACATATCAAAAAGAAGAACTGAGTTCGGCCCGCCACTAATGAATGATCATTATCAGTAGTTTGTCCTGAATTGGCTGTGTCCAAGGCATAAATCTGACAAACGGCCGGACCGTCGTTTATTTAATATGTACGGAAGATTTAGTTCTTGTGGCCATTGAATTAAATCGAGCCCGTCGTTTATACTGTGTGCAATAATATAAATGGTATTATACGTCTTCCATGAACACAATTAAACTCAAATTTAGTCGCTTAGTTATTCAGAAAAACAGTGTCACAAAAATAAAGGCAGCGGAATAATAAAAATGATGACAAAAGGCGTAACATAAAAAATCAATATTAAAATTGTTGATTTTAAAATACATCTTAATTTAGTTCATGTTTTTGCGGTGTTTTGAATAAATTACCTAAAATGTATGAAGAAACACAATAATGTATTGGTTTCTCTTGCGGTAATGACATTTCCTCACGAGTTTTCTCTAAAACTGGGTTAGCTAAAACTGTCTGCGGAAACTCAAATTATGACTTTTGATGAAACGATGCACGCTCCAGCGCCGGAAGCAACGGCCTCTCAGCCACTTTCGTTATGAATCGGTATTCATCACCATTCTAATGACCGCGATGACCGTTCAGATGATTTTATTTATTTTACACTATTTCTAGCATAAACATCCAACACCAAAGTCTCCAATAAACTTTAACGACCTACCAAACGCGTACTTGGGCAATCAACTCAAATAAAACCATTCACATGCTTACCGTAACACGCTAAGAACTTAACAGCGATTTATTGAGAACTATGTTTATTAAACAGACTCTCACTAACTTCCTCACGTCTCGCTGTCACGTCGAAAATTGAACGGATTAATCCTTAATTAAACGTAATCAAACAGCACGTTTGCGCACGAATTGCGCACCTTGAAAAAGTAATTTGTAATTCAAAGCCACTTACATGCTAATTCGACGATAGCTGGCTGACTCCTGATATCACCCCTGCTACTCCAAGCGAAACACGTGCACGTGAACCGATCCTCCCCGAAATACTCCTCCAACTGGTCCCTTGTCACATTACACTCCGCTTCAACGATTCTAACACCACTTTGGGGGTCCACAAATTCGAACTGCGTGCTCGCAACCGAGCGAACATCGTTGCACTTGAAATACACTTGCAATGCATTGGCCGCGCGACATCTCAATGTTGCAGGTTTATTCCGAACGACGAACGCATGCTGCGGCTCTTGTAGGAACATTGGAAGATCATCTGTTGAGCTCTGAAGGTGATCTCCGGAGAGAGACGGTAATTCGTCTACATCGTCTCGATTTTCGTGATCGTCTTCTTTATTCGATTCGTGATCATAGTCTTCTTCAAGGTAGTCTTTGTGGTGAGGCGGTGGGTTGTTCTTTTCTGAGTTGTAAGGATCGAGAGCCTCAACGCCGGCCGGGTGGGCGTATTCAGGTCGCAATGGCAGCGGCGGGCTTGGCGCCGCTGTGTTGTGATCCACCTCTGTCGTGTTCAGCGGGTCTGCAACAAGCGGAAATGTTGGTTAGTCACTTATATTTGCATCATTGAAGAAAGTGAGATTTATTTTGTTCGTATTATAACCGCTAAAGGAGATTTAGTCGGGGCAGGACCATAATTGGACAGAGCTGCGAACTTTGCTGAGTATTTTAGTTTTATATGGTACTGAGTTTTTAAGGCACATTTTATTGGTGACTTTATTCACGCATCACTAAAATCAAGGCAAATGATTTCTATGTATGTAAATAAGTATTTACGTAATAAATGTGTATGGAACTTTATACGGGTGTTCGGGTTTCGACTAGCGATAAATTAAGGCCCTTTTATTTACAAGAGACATAATCCTAATATAAAAGTTTTTTTTTTAAAGTCGTTGCATATTTGTTTAGTTTTAAAAATTTTTTAGCAAGATTTCTTGGAAAAAATGATTTCCTTCATGACGGTTAATATTTTGAATTGATTTTTTCCACGTTGTTTTTTGTCGATAACATTTGATGAACGAACTAATAGCCCATAAATTATCGCTAGTTCTAATCCGGACACACTGTATAATTATAATAAATTATTAATATATATCTCCACATAATAATACAATCAAATAATATTCCCAAATGCTAAAGTATAACAATTAATTTACTCTTATGTGGGAACATTGTGAAACCGTATTCACGATCACGACAATACTGTTAATAAGACTAATAGCTGTTATTAAGTCTCCATCTAATTGTAGAACTAAAATATCGCGGCACTCCGAATAAACAGCAACTGTCATAATAACATGTACCCTCTCGCCATCGATTTCTCTCGGCTCCGCACCTGGCCTGACGCCTCACTCGCGCCTATTTACACGCAAAACATAGATATTTAGATACCGTACACCCTACTTTGGAAGGCCTCTATCAAGTTCACAATCTCATCTCCTATTACCAAGAGATGAAGTTCAAAATCGTACATTTTTTAGTTTCAAGTCAAAATTTCGCTCTAAATTGCCATCAGACCACTGCTCGTCACTCCCAACATCGTTGACAGCGATATCCCTACAACTGTTATAATTGTATGTGAATACGAAAATAAACCGCATCTCGCGTGAAGCGAGGATAACTTAATTAGTTTCGCTTCCTCTTGGCTTATTTCTATTTCCGATTTCGTGGGGACCGACCGCTATTTCCTTCTGGATCTATTTTTCCTTAATAGGATTTGTTTCGAAGGGTCGTTTTTCTCGGCAACCGGGCGATGCTCAGTGAGCGGCATATTAAAATCATTAAAATTCCAATTCCCTCTGGAGATTCTCAGGTGTTACTGACCTATATTTTAACAGCGCGAATTGAAATATTCCAACGGATAACTTCACAGACGATAATTATGATATTATGACGAATTAAATAAATAAATAAATTGTTTCAATAAACACACCTATTACCTAGCCCCAAACTAAGCATGAGCTTGTGCTATGGTGACTAGGATAACGGATAGAAATATTTAAATACATATAAACGTCCATGACTAAGGTACAAATGCTCGTGCTCATCACACAAACATTTGCCCCTAATTGATGCGAGTATCATTTTGAGACCAATACGCGCTGTACCATTAATAATATTAACTAAGAACATTGAAATACTGTTTCCAGATAGGATAAAATTCTAACATGTAAACATAAGTGCCTATTCGTAGTATATTGTACTAATTATGAACTACAAAGGAATTCAATCATTACAAACCAAACAGTTTGATGTATATTTTTCGAACAATGTTATATGAATAAAGCCAGAGGCAATCCTAACTACTTTCAACTTGTTTCCAATAGTAGCAAATAAACTGATCCAAGATAAATATGTCAACTAATATTTACAGATTGAAAACAAGCTTTGATTGCTCAATTACGATACGTCGATCAAAACACAATCTAATTTCACGTCACACACTCATTTATTTTGACGGAGGTAGGTCAATTAAATATTCTGTTAGACGTCCCGTTGATAGCGACCATTTCATTAAGCCCTGCTTATTCCTACATCCGTCTCCTATTACCGTTCGATTGCGTAATCACATCGTCCACTCTTAATGGTTTTTAGCACTCACATTTGATTAATAACTGGTTTGTGTCATGACTGAAAATTTCAACGCTATCCACATTTTAATTAACGCTCGCCAATCAATTCTTATCAATCGTATTGAGATGCTCGTTTTCGGAATGAGGCACTTCGTAATTTGGGTCGTCCTTTATATCGTCGAGTGTTCACGCTTCTTTGAGTGTTATCTTGGCATATGACGAAACTACATTTAGAAGTACTGTTACAAGAAGCGGTTTTCCAAGCTCGCTGTCACGATGCAATTGTAAATTACAACGTACAAACTCGGTAGAAAGTTCACTAGATCAATCAATATGGGTTCTGTACTTTCGAAACGTTATCAATATGAACGATGACCTTTCAGACATAATTCAATACCGACGTTCGTTTATCGGTTTTATACAGTCAACATCTAAATAGCTTAGTTCTGGTGCAAGTGGAAACTATATTTTTGATAGTGGCGATAATAATATTTCAGAATAGGCAGCTCTTGTAAAATGTAAAGTTAAGCAAGGAGTAAGTTTAAGTCTTATTAAAATAGCACTTAGAAATTAATGAGTCCAAAAGATTTTACCTTATAGTTATAATTTTCAAAACTATGACCAATGGGCATTTAATAAGTAATACCTAAAATTTTGACAATGTGCAATGGTGATGATGGTCGAAATCCTAAATACATCCTGTATACACGAAATAGATGTAATGTTTTCTTAATTTTAAAATTCTTGCCCCGGAAAGAATCACAGAATTAATGTAAATGGAGAGAGATGCCTTATCGCCACAGTCGGAGTGAAAAATGTTTGCTCTGATGAATGTTCGAATTCTTGAGGAGACTACTAACGAGATCTAAAAACAAACTGAAACTCATCGAATTGGCGTCATCCTGTCATTAGTTAGTATTGAACATCAGTGATGTCTGTTGTTAAATAGCGTGCCAGTATCGATAGTAATAATAGATACTATCGATTTTATTACGATTCTTAGTTCGGTAATATAATGTAACTTAATTCGGGTTAAGGAAATTTGTGATGTGAATGTCACGTTTAATACGTTGATTTTTTTAACAATTTTTAGGTAAATTTTTTAAGTGAAATTAAATAACAATTTATTGGTGTTAAGTAAAACAATGAGTATGCAAAAAAATAATAAATAAGCTTGCAGAAGCACGTATTTAACAAAGTTCACATTCGATAGATTTACTACCGATATTGATACAGCACTACAAAAGAGACCGCCTAATGTCATTTCGTCCGGTATTCGAATAATTAGGACTCGCTTCGGCGCTATTTCAGATGAGTTTATTGATGGCCATGTTAAATCAACGTCTAGGGCGCATTCTTGTTCTTGACGCTTGACTGAAGAACAAAATGCTGTTCTTTTTGGGAATACCACTGGTTATACTATTGTCATGTTGCGCGGGTCTTATGGGCTTTGACAAGTTAAATCATACTTGTCAAAGCCCATAAGACCCGCGGGCGGGCCAATTTCAATTAATTTTCTATTGTGTCTGGAAACATATCACGTGAAGGTTTGTGGTATGTGTGCTGATTGCATTGTTTTGAAAATGATATAATTACCCAAATTAACTATTGTACCTACATTGAGCACCACTCACGTATTTTTTTCTTCACAGAGATAGCTGAATCATGTGGTTTAGGTCCAAAACGTATTCAAAATGTGGCATTGATTACATTTTTTTTCAGCGGCCAGTAAGTATATCCGACTATACGTTTTTGTTGCAAATTACCGCAATTACTATTGCATAAGATGCCACAGTGTTTACCTTGATATGTTGTCTCCCGTATGATATTTGTTTGGCTTTTGTGGAAATAGTTTGTGTGTGAAGTACTGACTGCATTGTTTTGAAAAAGAATATAATTGACAAATTAGCCACTATACTTTGTCGCAGCACCCACAGTTTCGTTTCTATTAGGCGAAAGGGTAGACTGGTATCTGATAATCCCACAAAGGTAATTCACTTTTTGTACAATGATGATGATGATGAAATAGGATGAGAAAGCTGAAGAACTTTAAAAAAAAAAATAATTATAATAGAAACAATGGGGCGAGATAATGTTTTTACAGTGTCTTACACAAGTTCTTAGGAAAATAAGATACACAACCAATAGTCAATCATGAATGAGAAAACATCTGAAAATAACAAAAACAAAATAAAACGATCCGCTCACACATTTTTATCAGAACACATAACACATGCCCAATAACCCACTAAGTGGCCCTTGAGAAAAATAAAACACCAGCGCATCTAATGGTCGAGATATCGGACATTAAACTCGTCTGTTTTTGAGTGCCGATAAACTTCCATAAGTTTATATGAGAGTATGAATAAATCAGAACTCACGTTTCTGATAAATCCGTTGGTTGGAGTAATAAAACATTCAAGCGTGGTGCATTCGCATCCGTTGAAACTGAGGCTCTTGGCTCAAAATAAACAGAACAGCCGAGTCATACTATGAGTGTACTATTTCAAAGTTTTTTAAGGGATAGAAAATGAGCGAGTAGCTATGTGATTTATTGCAGATCGTTAAAGACTATCTATCGTTAAAGACACACGAGACACCTTCTCTTATTTTTTTTCTTCTTTTTTGTTATGATGTTTTTTTTTCAAAGCTGCTTATATATTTAATTTCCTTACGATTAATTAAAATTAATTAAAAAAATATATTCAAAATTAAAGAAAAAACGATAGGAAAAAATATGTTTATCAACTACTTTGTCAAAACTATTCATATACTCCTATTGGTTGTCTATTCTGTCGTCTCTAGTCTCCGCTCAAGTTGAACCTCGCTCTTATGACTGGCCTTTCCATTTGTTCTACTCTCTCCGTATTGATGCAGTTTACTCGTAAATGCACTTAACGCTAAGGGAGACGTAAAAAGATGCACTCGATCTAGTTAATGGGGATGTGGGCGGGCGACCGCTGAAGTAAATCAAAGGGGAGATGTGTTTTATGATGTTTTCGATGTCACAGTTAAACCGGTTGTCGTGTTAAGGGTTCAGGTTAATAACTCAATGGATTGAGTTGTCCTTCATTTTACCAGTTACACTTTTGTGAAACCAATTTACGCTTTGTTGAATTGAAATTTCTTGAGCTTGGTTTGAAATTGGTTTTTTGCAAAAGTTAAAGAGATTTTGTATTTTGTATTTGTATTGTATTTATTCATTAACATTACTGCATATCCTGTAATGCACACAATTTCTATCAAGATATCTCAATTGAGATATATAATCAAATTAACCAAGTGTTTGTAGCTGAACGTTAGGATTGTATACCTAATATTAACAGATGCTAGTAACCCAGACAAAAACATCTTTAACAATTATTTATTTTTATGGATGTGTAATGGATTTGTAAAGACTTCATAGACACTTACTTCAAATACGAAGTGTATCAAGATCTCATTCACCATTCCAAGGTCGTCCGGCTTATTATTTGCCCACTACAAAAACTGTTCCACGTCTCTGGATTTATACAACACATTAACAAGGTGCAAAAAGCCTGAAATTATCGGACGAGTTTCTTTAACGGACCGACACATTTTCACCCCTGCCGCAGAAAAACATAAAGGCCGACCACTCCCACAAAAACTGCTTGAATAGCTACCTCTGCTGGAAACGTAACACGATACATACAAAGAGTCGTCGAGTGCCAGTCAAGAGGTTCCCAAACAAGATAATCCCTTTGTTAGTTGAGTTATAATGGCGTCTCCTGGGAGTTCGTCGCTATTATTTTCTGTTTCATTCACGGCAGCTGCGAGGTGTTCTTGAGAGCGCGTTTCCTATTTCAACGTTAATGGAAGTTCGATTTTTGCAAAGGAAATCACTTCGATAGTCATGTAACTGCTGATCTTTGGAGTTGGCTTTTTTGTGACACTTCTAAGCCAGTCACTAATCTTAATGAATTCCATTGGGTAACTGGTTTTCTCGAGTCACGGAAACTACAAAATCGCTGCAGCTTTTCAGAATTACAGAAACAATTAGTTAATGTAAAAAAATGATGCTTAACAAAACGCAAGAGGTTCACAAATATCAGTGCTCATCAAAATTCAATATGCGTTGCAGTTTTCAACAATCGATCAGGTAAACTTTGTAACTACATCGCTCGCTATAACTTTAGCGTCTGCTAAAATTCTAGCGTCCTTTAATAAAAAAAACTTCAAAACGTGTTTAGTTTCCAGCTTGCACTAAGCCATAAGAAAAACCAGCTTATAAAACTTGGGAGTGTTCCACAAGTTTTAGGATGTTACGACTTGAGCAGAAGTTTTTTGACTCAAGAAAATAGTTCAAAAAACAACCACTTGAGTGTTTGTTCGTAAAAAATGTAGCAGCTCCAATTATCGTATCTATGCAAGTGTGAACCACGTGTTAGCCCAGTTTACATGCTAAGTGTGTGTTAGAAACTCTATAGACAATAAGGTACTGTATTCATTTGTGAGCGTTTTTGGGTGTGACGTGATTTCTATAGGTATTGACGATTTTAATGGGATTGTCGTGTTCGGAAGTAGCTCTTAGATCGTGAGTCGCTTCGTTTTTTGCTCGTGTGCTTGTATCGCCCTTTTTATCTTCAGTCGAAGTTTTTTCTCCATTGTAATAGGTTTCTGTAACGTCGCTGGCGTCGACAGTTATATTTTTTGTTGAGGTACTCTCCCAGTTATCAGATTCGAGATTAGGTGCAAACTCTCTAAGGGCTTTATCTTTTTGCTTACGTTTTTTCGTCTAAAATCTTCGTGTACATTTTTTGAGTGGTAAGCAATTAACGTCACGGACAGAGTTCTGTTGGTTAAGGATTTTATTTTACGATCCAGCAAACGTGTCTGTGGACGTATTTCTTTGTTCCTTGAAGCTTGTTTATTTGTGAAGGAAAAACTCTCTTGTTTTAGACAGTTTAAAAGAGCAATAAATACAAAGGTTGGACGAGTTTCAACTGATACGGTGCGTTGGCAAGATATCTTACGTCCAAATGTGTAGACTAACTGCCGTTGACTTGAGTTTACGTTCAATTAAGTAAGAAATTGTAATGTAAGACTTATCTTAGATGCTTTGTTGCATACAACAATACTCGTTTATATACTTTCAAACAGAATCATATTTTTTGAGATTCTTCTGACTACATAACGTGAACAAAATTTTCTATAAAAAAGAAATTATCATTTATTGGTTC
This sequence comes from Pyrausta nigrata, assembly GCA_949316185.1. NCBI lineage: Eukaryota > Metazoa > Arthropoda > Insecta > Lepidoptera > Crambidae > Pyrausta > Pyrausta nigrata. The sequence continues at coordinate 2,215,813 of OX438941.1, read as the reverse complement.
TAGTTAAAGCTCAATTTTTTAAAGGGGGCCGCTCCAGGTGAATTAAATGCAGCATAATTTTTGATTTACTTATCATTCCTTAATTTTAATAGTTTTTCAGACAATTTAAAAAATGTAGTGCGTCTCTCACTAGCCTTTCTAATCAAAGTGCTCTTGTCTCATAAAATTAAAAATTTCATAAACACCATGCATTACCTAATCGTTCGGGTCAAAGTGCGTTACCATATTGACATTAACCTCCAAATTTAAAGACTCACCATGTTTGCCGTCGGCCGCGACCACGACCACCCATAGTACGAGGAGAACGCTCCCCCCCCGGGCCATCTTCACATGGGCGCGCGCATCACCTAAAACAATAGTCTGTTTGAGAAACTTGGACAAATATTTGGTGGCGCATTGCTGGAATACTTGCATTAGAAAGATTTGCCAATAGCTGTCCTGAGTACTATGAATTCATAAAAATGTTATAGAACGTCAAAACACTTTGGGTTTTTATGAAAGCTACTAAAGTTTTTAGCGAAGTGTACAGACTATACTAAAAACTTGCATGTAATCATGATGTTTATGCATAATTGCGTTGTGATTCAGGTGCGTAATACTAGAAAATCATCAACATTTGAAATATCCTCTTTGAATGCTGCCGCTGAATCAACAGCAACAACTATCTTTCCTCTAGGAAAAGAAAAATATTTTATTTTAAACATAGATAGTTAATCATTAGACAAGGCTTCATTTAAATTCAAAGCATTCCTCTAAATACCGGCTCACTCCCAAATTCCGTCATTTGTCGGTCCGGGACTAAGGACCAGTGTATGGCACCGCAGCGTGACTAATTGGGCCTACACTTTAGGGAAAAATGGCATTTATAGGCGTGGGTAAACGGGGATTAGTGATGTCACTACCGGCTTATAAATATCGATATTTAGGTGAAGAACCAATCGCGAATGATATACTGATTCCTCTTAACATATTTCAGCTGTCAGCTAACAAGATGCTTGAATTCAACATTTCATTCAAAAACATTAGTAGGAGCACGACTAAATACACATTGTATGTGATTTCCTAAATACATTAAAATATTTAGAACCAATAAAAAAATCGGCACTAAAAGAATTTCAGTCAAAAACTAATAACAAACTAAACTATGGAACAGCTACTTACACATTGTATGCAATTTCTTAAATGCATTTATAAAACAAGTTAGAACCCATTAAAAATAAGGAATCGGCACTGAAAGAATTTCAGTCGATAACTTATAACAAACCAAACTATCGAACAATGAAACTATCGATACACGATTCTCTATAAACACCACAAAGGATTCGAAGCTTGCGACAGGCGTATGAAATAATATCTGGAACGAATCGCATTTAGAACAGATGGTGGGATATCGGGACTCAAATTAGAATATACGGCGACTGTAAGGCTATTCGGTTTCCCGGTGACAAGTGTGATGAAAGTGCTTTAAAGATATTCTATAATAGCAAGAGTTCTGGAGAATTTGAAACAGTAGAAACATAAGCTAGTACTTCACTTTAAAAACAATCGCTTATTACAATACGATTTGAAGAATATTGTCGTAATTTCTTGACTTGTTTTAAGTTATTTGCGCTACTTGCCCATCACAATAGGTTTAATTCAGTTGCAGGATTAATTATGGCAAGAAAATTAAGTACTGTAGGATATCAACACTAACAAAGCTTAACTACAAAAAAAATATAGTTTTGCTTCAGAATTTTGAAAAGCAGGTGTTTTAACAATCGCAAGATCTGACACTTATTTTATAAGGCAGAATATTTAACTTTAGATTTACATTACCAAACCTACCACTACTACCACACAAACTGATATCTCAAAACTGGATAATGGTTCAAAATCAGTCTGTACATAAATATATCCTGCCATAAATAACTCCAAGCTCCTTTAATCCGCAGCTTAAGTAAATCATTTGATAACCGTCAGATTACGCACAGTAGCTTTTATGAGCGTAATCCCACAGATAATGATCCTGATAGCACGTGTCAAACAGAACTAAGCAAGATTAGTAATGACGTAGAGAATGAATCATGCGTTTTTTATTCTGTTGCCAGTTTCGAGCAATTGGACTAATATTATCTGTTTCTAATTAATATACTAGTATAAGTAGTAAGTAATATAGTATGAATATAAGTGTCCTCAAATGGCACACTTGCTCTTATGACATTTTATATATTCCATAACACATTATAAATACTTATAAGTCAGCCTATTAGATCCCACTGCTGGGAAAAGGCCTCACCTCAACTATGAGGAGGAACGAGCCATACTTCACCACGCGGGCTCAGTGCGGATTGGTGGAGGGGTGTATGTAAGGCAAGTGACAAACCTTACTGTCAGAAGTTATCAAGCCGCCCTAGGGCCTCTGACTAGGCTTAACGACTAATACCACAGATATTAGCCGGGACCAACTGCTTAACGTGCCTTCCGAAGCACGGAGATGCTTGTCATGGACGTCACTTAAATGGTCGGAATGGTCACCCATCCAATCACGACCGCGCCGTGGGTTGCATAACTTTTGGTATCACTACCAAAGCGCTGCCGCCACTGCGCCACAAGCACCTCTCTATAAATACTTACATATTTTTAAAAGGAGTACGTTCTATGTTATACTGAATAAATATTTGCCTTTTGTACGTCTAGCAAACGGTACGGAAATGGCTTAATTAAACAGCTGCTACACTTTTGGAATCCAGATTTTTGAAAAAGCAAATTAAGAAAAATATTAAAATGCGAACCATACATTTTGTAATATTTCAAAGCCCTTTACCTACTCTCTGAGGCTCAACTCTAACCGAACAAGAATTTCATAACGAAAAACACAAACAAACCGTTAAATTGTTAGCCAAAGAGGATAATCAGATCAGCAAACCTTTAGCAATTAATCAAACAAAATTCGTTAACAGAATTAACTGTTAACTCGGCGGAATTTGTTTAACTTCCCATCATTAGCCCCGGCCGGTACAAATGATGAGGTCGGCAATCTTGGAAGAGTGGTGCGAGTTGTCTGAACTCATTGTTCGTTTGATAAGATAAAAATATAATATACTAGCGATATTGAGTTGTGACAAACTAGCTAGTTTAATGTCAAGCTGCAACAAAATTGCTACTCTTTATAGTTATTGCTATTTTAATAGCAATTTAATAATAGATATAAGGTTGATGATTGTTTAGCACTAAAATAATATTGTGTGATATTTCTAGTCTAAAGCACAGGTTTAACCTAGGTCAGACTAAAAGATAAATTCTAAATTCTAACTTTTTTGATTTGATACTTAAAAAAGTTCTTTCTCTTAGGCCCGAGTTTACCAATATTTAAACAGCTGGTAAATATTGATTGACGATTAAATTTAATTTGACAGAATCTCCAAACGAAATATGGCAAATAATGCTAAATCAGCTGATTAAATTTTTTTTGGTGAAACACATGTGTTGGTGAGCTGGACTCCAATCTAAGACCCGAGTTTTCCAATTTTTAAACAGCTAGTAAGACTCGTTGGACGGTTAATTTGTCAGAATTCCCATAAAAAAATATGTCAAATAATGCTAAACTGGCTGATTAAAAGTTAAACATGTAATAATAACGCCTTCCAAAAGTATCGGCATTGTGTTGTGATTTCCCGCAGGAGAGATACAAATAATAATAATAAATGGAGTGCACTCCAGGCTAAGTTAACAATAAGCTAATACCTATTCTTGAAACTGAGCTTAGGACTTTCTTATTTGATGACAATTTGTTTTTATTTCCAACTATTAATGCAGTTGGTAAAGCGAGCTTTCATTGGAGGCGGTGTAGTATTACCCAATACCTTGTAAGGAGCCGTCAGCAAACTTGTACATTAGGGCAGTCAAACACTATCAGATTTTCTAAATCTAGATATTTCTGCGAGGTGATAAGTAAAAAAATAGACATTGCTCTTAGCGATAAGACCGCCTAATTTGTACATTTTGAATTGATTGTAAATTGTATTGTCGTTACTTTTATTATGTGCAATAAAGGGTTATCTATCTATCTTGTCTATGTATATGATTGTCTGTATTCTCTGCTCTGCTAATCACAACGATACATACAACTATCTGTGATACAACATAGTCCCATATTATAAAAAAAACTGTGAGCACCATGTACGGGTTTTAAAAACATCCTTTGATAAAGTGTCACTACTTTAAAGTAGAAAATATTAGCTAAGTAATTTTCCCAAAACAGTTTTTCTAATAGATGCATTATGTATGAGTTCTAGATATATGTACAATAGATGCAGATGTAGCAGCGGAAAGAAATATCAATTTTTGTATACTAACAAAAACATAAAAATATGCAAAAGTACTATTTACTTTGAGGGTCTCATCTGTTAATTATATCATTTCCTTTTATTGTAAAAACATTTACACGTTGGCTTTAATTCTATTGTGCTATCCGAAATAGACAGTATCAATTAATTAAATCTGCAATTTGCCCTCATTTAGCAAGCTAATTTGTATTTTGAATTACATTTTATCAAGTATTACAAAACAATACAGGCCATTTCGACCGCAACAGCCTTTTATTTAAATTTGTTAAACTGAACAAACCCGCATAGCACTGTTTGAGCGAATTGCATTTCTGTGCTTAATACGGTACAGTTTAAATTAAAATTGACAATGTAAAGTCTGTTATCGTATCGTGTGCCAGGCAGCCGGATTACAGAATAGATGTCGTCGTAAGTCTAGGGATGTGCAAAACCCTTATTATCTTAATAAAATCCATAGTAATTTTGTCTTAATTTACTTTGATATCGCTTAAAAAGCATTTTTAGAAATAACAACTCTGTCAGTACGATTCATCACTTCGACCGTCAGATTTCAGCAATAGCTGCTAAATAAGTATATTGTCTGGTTTGTATGACAAATAAGATAAGTATCAAAAGTTCGTTATAAACCTCCCCCTGCTCTATCAAAATTCAGCAATCTTTTAAGCTTAAGAAGAATGTGATCAAATTCTAGTTAATTATGATTTGAGATACTTTTGGTGAATTGATTTGCTGCCGACTGAATTACGTAACATTCGATTTTTTTTAAGGATAATGTGCCTTCCATGAGTGTAACTCCCTTAATTTTAATCAAAATACAGTAAGACCCATTTGCGCATTTCAAGCCCTATTATCTGAGTTAGAAGCCCACTAGCGCCAGTCCGGATTAGCTAATCCAGACTTGTGTATGTGGGCTTTTTACTCAGATAATAGGCCTTGAAAAAATCCAGAATAGCATATCCGGATGTGCACAAGTGGGCCTTAATGCATTAAAATAATAGTTCAAAAAACTAAAAAAACACGCTTTTAGCACGCACTATAAATTACAAAATAATTCGGACATTTAGTTTGATGACTTAAGAGTTCTCCCTTTGCCAAATCTTTATTAGATCGCACGTAAACATAAACAATTTCGTTTTAGTCTCTTACATGTAATCTTAACTCTTTTTAGACAAAACGCTCTCCGCTTTTTTTCATAATAAATCTTAGTAAATATTTATTTATTATATCATTAAAGATGATAACCTACTTAAAACCATTTCGATTATGTAATTTTTTATCGTTCATCACGAACTGAAATTAAGAGTCTAAGATATTCTTACACATAGAGTTACAAATGAAGCTAATAATAAAAGCGTGTTAAAATCAATTTGGATCCGTCCCTACGCAAGTCTGCAGTCGGCCTTATTGTCCCTAGCCGTCTCAAAGTTGCCAGCCTTTGTTTTGTTTCCGATAAGGTTGGCTTCCGACGTCCTCTTATCGAAGCTTCAGTAAACAAACTACGGATCTTTTGCATCTTTAATGATCACTTAAGTTTATGTAACAGAATGCAGAGTCGTTTGATGGATCTTTAAACGATTGTTTGTAGCGTGGTTAGCTTTGAAATGACAGCGATGGAGTTTGAAGGTAAGGGTTTCCAATACTATGACTTGCAAATACAAGAATTTTGAACTGGTAGGTAAATGGTTTTTATTATTAAGGTAGCTCCTGAAAGACTGTATTAAGACCTACTTGCGCAAGTACGCATTAACTAATCCGGACTTGCGTAAATGGGCTTTAAACTCAGATCATAGGCCAAGCGCTAGTTTAGATTAGCTCATTCGGACTTGCATAAGTGGGCAAAGGCTCCAAAAAAGGTCAGAAAAAGCCTAATTAGACAACAAGGGCGGGTTGATAACAATTAATTTTCTATTGTGAAGGTGTTATTTTCGTAATCGTGTTCCCGTGGTATGTACAAATACAGAACCTAAAGACTCAATAATTTATCGGTAGAAAAGTTTATTGATGATCATTGATTAGATTTTTCATTATTTTATAAACAAAAAAGTTTTGAGAATATCAATATTGGATTTAAAAATTCATCATTTTTCTTCAGATGGAACACGAACCTACAACTCGCTTCAACTTTGCTGTCCGGGCAAATTATCTCCCGACGGAGCTGACTGACAAACTGATTTTTTATTTTCAACTAAATTTTACATGGCACTTGCTAGTAAGATGAACTTTGACGTAAAACACAATCCCTTCAGTAAAAAATCAGCAAAACTGCTTATCAATGAAATTTTTTTGCTATTCATAAGTAGTAAGAAAAGAAAAGCTTTATTTGTCCTCCAAGACGCACGATTATTATTTCAGACCCACACGGTAAGCCTGTAATCCTGATTATTCCGACAATAATAACGTTCCTAAGAAAAATAAGGCTTCGGATGTAGCCCAAGGCAAATTCATTTGTATGAACGTTCACGTACAAGTATAGACGTAAAATTCAATTATTGTAACTACCTTGGCCAACTTAGAAGGGCCTGCCTTTCTGTTTTTTATAGACCATACTTTAATACAGTTAGCTTCGAATAACAAGCCCTTAGAGATATTGATAGAAATATAAGCTCAATAAATAATGCTGAACCGAAAAGTGTAGAAGCGGGATCAATGAAACCATATCTGACGCTAAACATACTCGTAGACGGAAAAATTAGCAGTGTGTGAACTGGCCTAAGACAAACCCAACCATTTCATACGTTTCGACCAACCTAAAGCACCTACGAAAGAACGAAATGTCATTTTTCCAATGTGAAGCCATTGAAATTAAGAAACACCCAAATAATTATAGAAAAGATGGTTGGGAAGTTCCACTGGCATAGAATAATTTTCTAGCGTAACCCTAAGCAAAATCTAGTACTGCAAGATCTTAAGACACTTAAGGCTGTTTAGCTGTTTCTGCGTTCCTCTTAATATTAGAGTGGGATTCTTTGCTAGTTGAAGTGTTCTCACACAAATTCGAAACACAATTGTTTGGATTCCTTTAAGAAAAGGGTGAATAGGCTGTCTCTAGACAGATATGACCTATCGTATAAAAAAAAAACAATTCTTGAGCTATATTTAGTGGAATTAAGCAGGTACGTCCCTATCTTACATTGCAAGAGTCGTTTAAAGAAAAGCATAGAAAATTCAATAAGGACGTAACGGATAGAAATAATAAAGACATTAACATCCTAAACCCATAATTAGCCAGCCATAGACATACGTAGCATAGGTTCATTATCAAATAGTGATAAAAATTAGATTCCAAAATAAATTGTTCTAAGCTCAAACCTATTATTTATTCTGTGCCCAAACTGAAAATGGAGACCAGGTTAATGGATGAAAACGTTCTCATACCTTCACGGAAAACGTACCAAACAATGGTGTTGCTTTACATCTAGTGAGGTAGTCCTGTTTTTTAATGAGTTAACAGGTAAAGAGTACCAATTCCATTGACTATTCTTGTTCTCACACGAACAATTGCCCTACTCAGACTCAAACTTAACTCTGCTATCATTTCCTGAACCTGAGTCCTGAACCTATGGATATACAAAACCGTGATTCGTTATTTTATATCGGCTACCAATATCGATCCCTATTCAACACTTAGCAATACCAATCATAGTAACACGCTGAAGGCTTCTCAATTACTTATAAGGTCATATTAGCCATGAGTACTATTGATCTGCCTTTAACTATTAGTTTCGAGGTCATTCTATTTTGTATCAAACTCTATAATTACAAATCTCCATTACTTAAGGCTGATATTCCCTTTGTCAAGATTTGCCGAGTCATTTCAAGTAATTCATTGAGCACATTCATAAAAGATATACAAATTAACAGCATACAGATTTTTTTGCGTGTTTTTGCCACAGTGATCCCCAATCATTTATATTTTACTACGATGAACGCACAAGAGTGTTAATCCAAGTTTTTGTGAGTTCGATATAATTATTTAGTTAGAGACTAGTTGGATTTAATTTATTAAGTCTTGACAGTAATAACAGCGTAGCATGTAAACGGGGTCGATAAACTTAGCGGAACTAGCTAGGTAGTACAATGAAACATTATGAATTTGTAACTAAAACCGAGCTTGGTTACTTACTATGCATTATAATTGGATTTCTGTTCCTTAGGCATTAATTTATCAGTTAATACGATACTTGTATCAATTTTTCAGTTCATATATCAATATTTTCTCTTAATCTATATCTACTAAGGTACGCACCTAAAAATACCGTAAGTTAAGTTCGTTAAAATATTTTTATTGACTTTATATTGCATAACACACCATACGAAAACTGTAGAAAACACACTAATGAAAACTGTCATAAAACTTTCTAACCCATCAAATTTTTATGCGCAACCTCTTCCACAAAGCATTATGTCATCTACGTAAAGTAAGCTCGCGTTGCAACATAAAGGCGCGCATCAAAAATCTAATAGGTGCTCCTCTAAGCTCTGAAACTATCTCCAACACGTGACAAAGCTTCGTAATGGGGACTGTCATTAGCCTATTTACCCGAGGCGGCTGACTTTTTATCAGATTCAAGTCTTCTCCCATCACAATTGCGGTAGCTCGGTAACCGTTGTCGGTCGTAAAAAATAAACAAAATAACGAGTCCGTGCCCCCAAGACTAGATTACGATAACTTCGTGACCGAATTCTGTATCATTGCGATGAATTGGATCATAAACGTTTACGATATCGGGAAAATATCCGGCTACCAGTTGTAAATTTAAGCAACCACAAAAAAACGAAGTTACGAACGCGTGTGAAAAACCTGCGTCAATTATTTCCTCACTCTGAATAAGTTTTAGTAGCAGCAATAAATTCATCACGATATAAATGAATAAGAATGTTGAACGATGCCGTCAGCTACAATTTAAAACAGCACTTATCAGGTATGGTAATCTAAAATTAACAAATAAATTAGATTCACGACCGCGCGAATAATTAACATTAACGTCGAGAATAATCACCTCAATAACGGCAAAACAATCCACAATTATTATTCATAAACAGCACTGAAAACTCATTAATCTGTCACATGCGTCAGCGTTAATAAATCCTCGCCGATAGATATTAAGTCACATCACATGAGAGTTTAAATTGAAAACTAGTCACTTCACGTGTGGAGATACAACGAAAACTGTTCACGAGTACGCGGTTACGATCGGGAGCTGGCAGCACCAGCGATACGTCCGATCCCCCCGGTTGCGCGACTTGACTGTTTGCTAGAACCGCTCCTACCCGAGGGGACACGGGAACGGGGAAGGGGAAACCTCTCTAACCGAGGAGATAACTTTTGATCTTTTTGGAGGCACAGAAGATTTTAATGATGCAGTCACATCTGGTGATATAGAAAAAGTGCGCCTAAGTGTTAATGCATGTCAGATTCAAGAGCTTACCCGAAACGACGTGTCAGAAAAAGCGACTCTTAAGTTGCGGGTGACATTTTTAAATATAGCCAGAGACAAGCGGTCGGATTGATTGGTAATAAAACTTCAGCGATCTGACTGTGAAAACGGGGAAACGTTAAGATTAGAATCTTCAGTCAGACGTTGAAATTGGAAGAAATACGAAACGACGACGAGCGGAATATTGCGTTTTATATTCTTCCGTATTATTTTCACATCATCCGAGACATCTTGGGGCAGACAATATTGCGCAAGGCGGTTTTTGTAGTTGCCCCGCACATGTCAGGGGTTCCACAAAGGGCCGAAGAGCTCAGCAGGTACAAAACGAACCCCGGCTCAAGTTACAACGGACTTCTCATAGATTAATGACGGGAACATTGTGGAGTTAAGAACCCAAAAATTTACAACTGCATTGTATTCGGTATATAACAAAAGGGCACAAAAGATAGGATCGGCTTCTGTTATTACCTTATCGTTTAGAAGATCTCCGTGATTTCTCTCACTCTTAGAGTAATACGAGAGCCATTATCAATGGGAGATTTCTTTTAACACGAAACCCTAATCTGGCCTATACAGATGTTTGGAAGGCGTACCGTTAACCAGCGTACAAATAATCATATTGTCCGTTTTAAGTCTTCCCATATATTGAAAATTTCCACAATGATGCCCCAACTTCAATGAGTATTTATAAACTGCGGATATTTAACATTCACCTTCAAATATTATTTTCCTGTGTACACAATGACAAATGAACATGGTTATAAAATCAAAGACTCGTTAATATCCTACAAAACATTACTAGTCAGTCAACCGACTCTTGATAGCAAAACAAGCGCGTAAGATCAAAACAGAAGTAAAACAAACGAAAGATTTATTATTTGTATTGATCATATTGATTTATGTGCATGTCGCGATGCGAAAACAGAGTTGAGAAGTGCTATCAATAATAAAAACACTGCATTGGGAGCCGTGGGTGATAAATCATCTCACGGTACAGAACATTTCACAATGTGGGAGATAATAGTAAGTGCAGTCTAATACTCAATTACGTCTTGTACATAAAAAAGTCTCAAAGTGTGGAAGTAACGCCGGAGAACAAAATTTAAAAAAACCGATTAACGTTTCATTGTCTAGGCAGAGTGGTTTTATAAATGTGTAATTTGAAACCTCTTTATAAACATGTGAAGTAATTTGGCTTTTTTATATGCAATATGGACATACTGATTCTCTCTCGTTATTGGCACAGCGTTGAAATAAAAGCTTCACACGGCCGAGTCACGGGGCGTAATGAGTAGAGATGTACCGGATAATCTTAGACTAGTTGAGAGACCGTTTACATGCGACGATTTTTCATCACTGGCATTGTGAAGCTAGACCACGATTTGCAAATATTGTGGTGTATTTTGTAGCTACACATTCTATATAACTGGTGGCTAGCGTTGACTAACTAATACTAATATGGAAGACGTTATGATACCTAGTAAATTCTTGGTGATTTAGACATGATGGAATGGTAAGACAATGCTTTTGTACTCTGAAATGACTGATATGAAATTAACATAAAAAACTTACAATGCAAATATTTATGTAGTATGTCACCCAGATGTATGCACTGAATGTTCACCCAGAGCCATCTCCAAAACGGCCACCGCTGAATATAAGTAGTCGTAACGTGCTTTTTTGCCGTCAATGACATACACTGAGCGGAGGAATTTTTGGTACCTAAAAAATATTAGTTTTAAGCACTGAGTCGTTGTTTTGTATTTTTGGTGCTAAATAAATACTTTCTTTCTTTCTTTCGTTATTATATGTTTATTTTTAAATAAAACATTTTATATCAAATAATAAATCAAATTCTCAATTAAACTTAGAACTAATACGTGCAAAACAAAAAGTCTCGAAGGTAAAACGAAATTTGCTCTTGTAACGATAAAGTCACAAGCTGAATCGGAATTTCCGAATCCAGCGTCAACTCACAAACTATCGGTCATTTAGAAACTGAATTGTCAGCGCCGACTTGTCAGAGAGCCCTCGCTCGTCGGCACATCTCTAGTAATGAGTAATGGTTGCTTCATTACTCAGAGACGCCCCGGAGATCCATCTGTCGTCAGTGCGTGTGTTGCTGAGCTGAGGGCTTATTTGGGAGAATGCGTGTTAAGTGATTATGGGAAGACAAGTTTTGGTTCAAAATTATAAAATATGTTTTTTGAATGGACTGATAGCACCCAATCGGGATTTGTATGTAGACAATTGGAAGTTTAGGACGATATGTGATTGTAGTTGCCGTATAAGCAAGTAGAGTAGCGAGTATAGGCGAGCGTAGTAAGCAAGGTGACGTATTTAACGCTATTGGAGTTAATTATGCTAAATAAGGTAAATGTATGGTGGTTAAACAGCAGTATTTATATCCGAAAGTAACCAAATTTATATTTGTACGTTTAACGTAAAAAAATCAATTTTAACAACCGCCCCGAATGCAACTGTAGTCCATATGCGTCCATATGTTTGATTGCAATCTCCTCGCTTATGGCACTGTCAAATTTATCACCTTCATTGAGATTCTTAAAACTCAGCGCTGGAGATAAGCGAGTATCCGTCTTTACAAATTGCCTCATTTTTTTGAATTCCCCACCGTTTACCATCTTGAATTATTTGGAGATAATTAAAAGTCCTGATTGCTTGCGTTGATCCTGCTTGCTAATTAAGCCACAATAAATTGCCGGGGTCTAACCGACGTTCTGATTGCCTGTGACCGCTCGCCGCTAAGAACCCATTGTTATTCTAAAAGCGTTCGCGCTTTGTTCATCCATCCGTCGTATATTTGATGCACTTCTTATTCTTATCGGAAATTTCTCCGCTCACGTCCCCATGCACCGGCGTATACAGTGCCTTTATGGGCAATTTACGCCAGACTCCGATAGAAATGTGTAGAAATGAGGACTGCCACGGAAAACTCTATATTGTTTTACGGACTATGCGAGTTGTTTTATCGGATTGTGAGGACGTTCCCGAGTTATGTGGAAAAGGTCGCGACTCAAGATACATTGCTCCGATAAATGTATCACTGGAAATGGGACCGGTTGCATCAACTATCGATACATTTTAAACTGATTACATTGTACGTACAGATGTTTTTGTGCGAGCTGTTTATGAAGTAAGGGGGAATGTTTAAAGTGTTATTAATACCAAAGTTGCTAGGTAAAGTATATTCTAAAACCGCGTCAGACATTTGCTGTAATAACATTGCAAGTTTGAAATTATATCGCGGCGCTTGTTGACTCCGCTGTACCCCCAGGCGAGTCCATCGTTCATAGCTCAACTCAAACACCGAGAAAATTAATCCCCGTTTACTTCGTTAACTACCATCAGTTTGTTTGTTTTTCAATCGTTCCGACGTTCACTTGAATTAAAAATATCGTATTCCGGATCAAATATCAAAAGGGCTTCTAATATTCTACGTGACTTCGCCGATGATAATAGATCCAGTTCTTAAAATTCCATTAAGATTCGAAATGTTTTTTTCATCTTCGCGCTCGCTTCTTGTTCCATTGTTGAAGAGAAATCGTTTGTAACGGTTATGCTTTTCCGCATTTTCTTCGTTTTTGCACGTGTCAGGTTCCTAACTGGATTCTACAAAGTGTCGCGCTACAATGTACCTACGGGTGCGTCAGCTTTTAAACGAGAAATCATTTTTGCGTTAGAGTCAGCGATAAAAGGCCAAGTCCCAGTGTCTCGATACATTATCTCTTTACTTACAAACAAATAGAGACTGAATTCCGACTAAATAAGAGGTTTTCCTTCGGGATCGTAGGAAGGGAATAAAAGTGGCACGAGTCTCGGTTGCTGCGGTTTTATTGTACCTAATAAAATCTCCTGAGCTTCGATACAGCGGCTGCTTGAATTATAAACGCGTTATACAGGGATATAGTGATTTCGAGAGCTCTATGGATATTGCTTTGAGTGTTGCAATTACATCACCTTGTTTAATGTACTCTTGTTTAATTATTAATCTTTGTCTATGATTTTGTCTGTAACATTTTATAGTGCTTACGCTATTCTGAGTGTATTTGCTTCATCTATTTTTAACTTGACTTTTAATGGTTATTTAACTTGAATTTTGTAATTCTAAGATATTATATGTCAAGTAAATAATTTTATGAAATCAGTATCAAAGGGAAATTCAAGACATAATTAAGTCCTTCTTTATTTAAGTGCTTTAATCAAGTCACCTGCATCCTAGACACTTTTGCATCGCGTCATTTATACTGGAACATTTCGCCGGCGCATTTTGAATTATAAACAGTGCTCGGGGCGGGATGGCGGTCGTGGGCTACCGGTGAGGTCGTCTCACGACGCCATTTGTCCAGCGCCTACGGCCGGCAATTTGCATGGGAGGACCACGCCTAGCGGCTTCCACATCGCATCGAGGGTTGCCCGGGAAGAGACCATGTTTAAGATTAGAGCTTTGTTTTTTAAGAAGATAGAAATTGTGAGGTGCTCTATGGGTTATTTTATTATGATGATAGGGTTTCAGTTTGTAATGTCACCATTTTAAGCGTTTGATAGCTCACAATTGTTATGAAAAGTCCGTTTTTGTTGTACGGCTGTCAAATTTTCGTTAAGTGCAATCAATTGGTAATGGAAAATTCTATGCAATTCTCGTCTTATTAAATTATGTATCTACATCATTTCTTGATTATTAATTAACTTATGATTGATCTTGTAGAAGTACTACTTCAATTATTTTACTATTTACAACAATAATTGATTTTGTACAAAAAATTTTACATTGCATCCCATTAAGTTGTAAATCATTTGAGATCATACCTTTTATCAAAACATTATCCTCGTTCTTCAAAAAAAAAACTTAAAGCTGAGTCAACATTATTTAAATTCCAGTGCATATTTTTTACCACAACGTATACTTTCCTATCCACTCCTATTGTTCTTTCCAGTAGACTATCTTTGGGATCAACTATAGTAGATTTTAATGCATCTTTTTGCGGTTTCATATTCCTTGTACGGCCTTACCTTTTCCAATATTCATTTGTGGCGCACAATTTTTCTCTGCCATAAACTTGATAGTATAATCCGAAAGCAAACACACCTCTTCGGATTTATTCAAACGTTTCAAATTATAGGCTTGAGAAATTTAATTAGATACAACTCAAAGATATATTTTACAAAGCCGTTTAGCATATGAAACTCAATAATGAACGGCTTGAGTACACAAATGTTAATCTTAGTTCGGCATCTTCGGGTGTCTGAAATATCGCTTATTATAGTAAAATATAAATAAATATAGCGTGTAATCAATTTTTAATAAAATATTACCCTGTTAAGCCATTCCACTATTTACACGCTCGTAAAGCCAGTATTCGATTCTGAAGGACAACTCAAGCGCTGGTCAGGGATCACTGCGAAGGCGTTGTACATAATATAAGTGTAAAATATCTAAAAAAAGAACATTTGTGCCAAAAGGGTTTCATATTTTGGCTGTTTCCTTAGCTTAGGAGTCACTAGATTTAACTCACAATTTAGGATTCATGTCAAAACGTTCATTTGCTAACTCGTAAAGTGCTGTGAACTTTGACATTAACATAGTAATAAATCATGTGAATCCATTTTGTAGGGGTTTATTTGATGCCATCATAATAATTTATATAACATTAACTAAGACATCAACAAAATCAAAGATGCAGGTAAAAGCAATTTGTGGTAAGACAAAACAGTAAATTGTGTATTAAACGGCATGTTTTGGGAAGACAAAATAATCAAAAACAAAAGTTGAGTACCTAGTCCTATCGTTCTCGAAGCAGTTTTGTAATTTGTGCCACTCTGTACTAACATATTCCATGCTTCACCAACTCAAGTACCGTATACAAATAGAACAACATTAAAATTCATAATAACTTTAATAGCGGCAAGGCCCGCTGACATCCCCGTCCATCCGCTCAACGCTTGATTGCAACTCATTGCTCTTCAGACGTTTTACTACTTTTATGAAAAACACGAATATCCACCCCCTTTGACGGCAAGTTTATTCCACCATTAACTTCTCCAGTTATAACGTCTTTGATCTCAACAATAATTTCTTATTTTAATACTCCGTCAGCACACCGTGAGATAGCGTATTGCGGAATACAATTTAATTTGAATATAGGTGCAGTCTTGGATAGAGCATGTTTCGCTTTATGTGTGTTTAAGGGCCATAAATTGCACAGCTCCTTCTAGTGCAGGTTAAAATGTTAAAGGAGTTGTATAACATTCATGATTTGTAATTCTAATTTAGCATCAGTTTATTTTCAACGAGGGTAAAAACGCAACAAATAGCGCACGTATCTTGAAGCAAAAATCAGTTTTTGAAGTCTAATAGCAAAGTAATTAAAAATAATGTTCTTCAGACAAAAACTAACAATAACCAATAATTAATTTTTATTTAAAAAAAACAAACTGCAAAGTTCGTATGGGATCGCGTGTTAAAACTCATGATATTGATATTGAGATCGTTATCCTTAAAATTAACGAGGTTAATCCTCTTGCTAAAGATCATGTACTCAGTCGTTTATTTTTTAAAGAGACGACCGCCTCAGCTATATTGATAATCGGAACTTGTTGAGTAAAATTAATTCTTCTTAATCCCCAAATGAATACGACAAAGAAAATTTATCTTAGCAACAGCAGATTAAAGTTCACTTTTGAATAAATTTATCAAAGGCACATGAGACTCGTTTCCGAACAAAAAAGTAAATATTTGCTAATATCGAAGCCGACAGAAGAGTTTATTTAAAAAGGCGAGCTTGTACAATAAAGTGAATACTTCACTAAATATAAATGGACGTATTATGATAACTGTTTGATAATTAAAACGTACAAATTCCCGAAGAATTTTAGAGATTAAACTAATGTTTGGTGCTAATTGAAACAGTCCGTAGGCTGTTCTTAATTTAGAAAACCCGATTACGCAATGTATCTGTGTTATATACTGCACTTTGCATATACCATTGAAGATGAATGACAAAAGTCATGATGTCAAATTAGTCTAGTCAGCCCCATACTTGTCAATAGTTGCAGAATCCAACCAATCCCAATGCACTGTAGCTTGCAATGTAATTGCAATTCAATGTAGCTTGTTCCCAATGCACATAACCAGACACATCGACACATCATACACTCAAAATAGTTGGCATAACCCTGCTCATTTGGAGGTCAAAACAAAAAAATTCTTTACACGCCAGTGAAAGCTACTAAACAATATGTTTGACAATTCGCTTGTGAGCGCAAGAATTTCTCTCCGCCAACCGGCGGGTTTAATAAATCATAATATTTTCAACTCGAGCCGCACCCGCGGGATTAAGACTGATGTTTTATTTGACGGGTACACATTCATTTTTCACACAAAAACGGCTAAAGATAAAAACGTTGAGCCACGGATGGAATAACGGGAACATATTACCGTTCAACTAGACGTCAGAGAATTTGCGTTTGCTGATTATTTTTATGTAGATTTGCTCGCGATATGCGATCTTAATTCTTATTTCGCAGATCCAATGCATATTGATAAATAAATACCTTTGAAAACGTACGAGTATAAGAAACATTTCAACAAATGCAGTAATCGTTTGTAATGTATCTTGTGGATGTATAATTCTTTAGGTACAGATTAGTTACATCATGCTTTACTATATGCCAAAAGTGTTTTGAGATTTGGGTTTTGAGTTTTTGTTATTTTTGGGAGACTAACATTTTAAGTAAAAAGTTACTATCGATTTTGGTGTTTGAAATATTTAAGAGTATTAAAAGATAAACACACTTTTTATAAGTCATTAATTGTAGAAGTATGAATAGAACAATTAAATATTTTTAACTGGAAAGTGGTAACACTTTTACTAGAATTTTTTTGGCACACTCTATAATAGGACATGATATAACCAGACACCGGAAGATATAAATATTAAAATTTATTTTCCCAAAAAATACATACATATTTGCTTATTTTCCTAGGATTCAAACATGAGCAACATACATTACAAGCTTGTTTCTATAGAATTTACGATTAACTTAAGGCAATGTTTACACTTTCTTAGCATAATTCAGATTAATAAACTTCAAAATTGAGATTTTGTGAGATTTTACTATAACACATTTAACACACCTTGGAATGTTAAATAAACTCGTTGAGTCAAGCTGACATTCTGAAGGCAATTTGTTCATCAAAGATACAAAAGAAAATTTGCAATTTCGTCAAAGCCCCTGATTAAATCATAATTGCCGGCCTGTCACAACGTCATGCTTCATGTCTCGTTTGTTGTTTTCTTGCTCATCAACAACATCTTCAGACTGGTCCCATCGAAAATTCATACGTATTCATAGCCTGTTGTTCCATTATTCATCTTATTATGAAGAAGCAGATAAGGTAGCTTTTTCTCAGTCCCTATCTTGACTGAGTGCCCTATTTTCTGGGACAATTCCGAAGCTATGCCCTGAAGGGTCGACCTTAAGTGGTCCGTGTCACGTAGGACCTCCGTTATGTCCCTATTTTTCACTCTAATACAGTACAAAGCCATTTTAATAGCTCACGAGGGACAGGGATGACGCGCTACAAGTTTTGAACAATTTGTAAGCCTTGTCTCTTTCTGTTCTCTTGTAAAAGCACAGTTTCTTGTTGTTTTTCCTTAAACCCAATGACGCTTCAAATTGTACTTCACATTCAAAAGGAGTCCTTTTTTATTGTGCAAGTTTCTCTAAATCGACTCTTGAAATTACAATCCAGTGCCCTTTAATAAAGGTTATTTTAAAAGTTTTGCCTTTTTGCTATTCCTTTAAACATTATGTATTTAGGAGGTACCATACCACAGCCGGATTTTTTAACAGCTTCGCCAAAAAAGTTTTAGTGTTTATTAGTTACAGGCTTTAATTTTCTTGAGAAACAACTCAATTAAAACTATTCACACAATAGTCAGCATGTATTTTCTGGTCATTAACCACAGAATTTGTATTCAAAATATATGAGTGAATTCACATCGTCCTATAAGTATTAAATACAATACCTTTGTAAACTTTTGATAGGTATGTTAAAGTTTTTTGATAACCATCGTGTAATTAATGGAGAACACAGTCATGACCATTAAATTAAAAACTACAATTATAAAGTTTTTTTTCACTAAATAATTTAAATTCAGCCGCTTAAATTAGCTTGTAATTAAAAAGCAACCCTTGAGAGTAAAAAATAACACTAGTCGAGAATATCAACGATGAAAGGCAACAAAAAATAATCTAAATTGAGATACAATAAATTTGAATAGATTTCGAAACCGAAAAACGTTTCGTGTCGTAAAAAACAATACCCTGCTAAGTTTCTCATAGATGTGCCATAGGTTCAATCAATCAATGTCCCTAAAAATAAAAAAGGTAGACCCTAACTCGACCCACGTAAACTTGGGATAGAAAAAAAACTTTGGCTTGTATATTTTTTGTGGGCCATACTGGAGGATTGTTTTGGGATCTATTAGGGGCTGGATTTCTATTTTTGTTTCGAAGATTTTGGATTAGAATTGATTTTGTGGTCATTTGTTGATTGCTGCGCTTCCTTGTCTGGTATTATTTACTTTTTGGTAGGAAAATATTTTTTTTGTTTGTTTTATCCAGTTAAAATGCACCAACGAGTTTATAAATTAAAATACATCGATCTTTTAGGAAACCGTTTTAGAACAGTATGATTTTATCTGTGAAAGGCGTGAAGAGAAATATCGCGGGTAATAGCTCGAATCCATAACACGAGCATGCAAATGCCCCACATTATTTACAACAAAGTATCTTATTCACTCCCCCACATTCGTCATGACTGTCTCCCATGTTAACACCGAGTTTCATTTCATACCACGTTAGAATCCGCATAAAAATTATGATTACCTTTCTCTTTGACAAAACCCATATTTCTAGCACTTACCATCCCTCCCCATCCTTCGAGCGAATGAATATTTATAGCAGGGTACATTTTTATCGTTTTTCTTGGGTCTTTATACCTGTCGCAGACAGAATCTGATGAGTGAGTCCGACGTAACAAAAAAGCAGCCATACGCGACTTTCATTAGAGAAATAAATTACAATTCATGTGTGGATACCGATCGCCAAATTCGGAGGACTCGAAGAAATTGTATTTTTACACATTATACTTTCAAATCGCAAAATTCTGAGGACTACCAAAGGGCAGTTTTTAAATCGTCATCATTATACTGACTTCTTTCTCGTATTCCCGTTTTAGATATCAATCTGGGATCAAATTCGTCGATTTTGTTTCGGCTTCTGTTTTATTATTTTATGTTTTTTACAACGGGGTGACTTCGTTAACATTACAAGCAAAGGCATATAATACACTTCAGTGAAAAAACTTACGTGTTTTAAAGTCACCAAATTGGATTATCGAGGTGATTGTGGCGCAGTGGCGGCAGCGCTTTGGTAGTGATACCAAAAGTTAAGCAACCCACGGCGCGGTCGTGATTGGATGGGTGACCATTCCGACCATTTAAGTGAAATCCATGACAAGCATCTCCGTGCTTCGGAAGGCACGTTAAGCAGTTGGTCCCGGCTAATATCTGTGGTATTAGTCGTTAAGCCTAGTCAGAGGCCCTAGGGCGGCTTGATAACTTCTGACAGTAAGGTTTGTCACTTGCCTTACATACACCCCTCCACCAATCCGCACTGAGCCCGCCAGGTGAAGTATGGCTCGTTCCTCCTCATAGTTGAGGTGAGGCCTTTTCCCAGCAGTGGGATCTAATAGGCTGACTTATAATTGGATTATCTGCTTATAATTTCATTAATTAATAACATCCACTCAAAAACCAACAGTCCGACAAATTATTTTGGCCAAAATATTAAAAAAGTATATACTACGATTATTTTCAATGAAAATTATACTAACGCCCAGTTGTAGTCAATAATAATGTCATTAGCTACTGATGTGTCCTCCTTGAATACTGTTAAATTGATGAACATTGCAGGCATTAAAGTCTGTTTCTGCAATTGGGTAGGTACGTCAGGTGGCTAAAATAAATTAAAAATAAATGTCAATATCGGTCTAAAAGCTGTAGACGACAACCAAAATTTTCCTAAAACTAATTTCACCATCAAACAAATCGGATGACGTATCGCCCAAACTCAAACAAGTAAAAACTTTGTCGTATCAATCAAATTCGTTCTAAAACCAGCGTCAAATTCATTTTGGTAAGCCGAACTCTGACCCGGTCTGAAACACGATGCTAACTGATGCACCGATACATCATCTTGATAGCCGACACCAACAATTAATTAGTGATGGAATGGAATATTTTAGGAAAGTACCCAATAATTTTGTAGAGAAGTTAATCAAAGGTTGGAGATCTTGTTGGACATCGTTGGGCCAACTTTATTCTTATTATCAATATCGATAGATGACAATAAAGTAAAGTATGTGGGAAACAAAATTAGAATCTAAAATGTCAAAATGTATCAAGAAGAAGTTATCATAATTATTATCACTGAAAGCTACTTAACATTCAGACACAAACATTCGAATACCTAACGCACTCATTGTTTCTGCAATTTTAGTGACTTTTTCTAATTTAAATCATATAACTGACCTATATCTTCAGCAAGTACATAATATACATCAAATTATTTATAAAAACAACACATGGTTGGTTCGCCAAAATATCCCAGCAGTACTCCAAAACAACAGTTCCCCATAAAAATTAAATCAAGAAAAATTCAATACCGATTGAAATAATCAAGTCTCACGACCTATTGTTATAAACATAATCGATTAAGATCCACACAACGCTACAATTAACAAGACACAGGAAGTAATTACCTCATAAAGGTGTTATGTTAAGCATGTGTTTGATTAGGCCCATCCTGCAGATAACGGTTCCCAGGAGAAATTTTTACCTCCATTACGTAAGTTGTATAGGAGTAATCTGGCTGAATTTATGTCGCCCTGTGTGGCCAGATTGGGGAAATATTTACTGTTGAGAATATCATTCATGGCGAAACATGGGCATTGAAGTTAACGCTCTGTATATAAGTAATTTAAAAAGTTGGAGTTTCGTAAGATTTTAAGCTTTTGAGTTGCAGTGCAATAAATGGTAGACATGACGGGTCTAAACACGAATGTAAAATATGAATATTTGATATTCACTTTATATTAGTATTTGATAGCAATCCAGCCCAAACGTCGAGCAGTGAGTATCAAATACCATATTTTGAATTCGTTGAGCACGAACTCGCCCCCCCTTATACAAAAAAACTTAGTACCAGGTTTACCGCAGGACAAAAATTTGCCAGCCAATCAGAAAAGCGTTTTTCTAATAGGTAATGTCACGAATGTGTTATTAATTTCTAAATTTTCTGCTTATATATTTGATTTTATTGATGTCCTCCTAGCCGATTTCGACTACGGCGGCCTATCTCAACAGAGATTAGTAGCAATTTTAATTATCCGTTCAGTACTTTTAAATTAAATTATTAAGGGCTGATTTTACGATTCAACTCGACTGATTCTAAAATGTCACGTGAACGTTAACGAAAGTTTGAAAAATACTGCTTACTTGAATAATTTATCAGCCAGTCATTATTTATCTAACAAAAAAATCTACCCAAAATATTTTTAATATTAAAAATAAGAGATACTTATTGTACACACATAAATTAAAACAAGCTCGATCGATCCGAAACATTTGGGCTTTATTATCAGATGCATATGATGCAAAGTTTAAAGGTCAATTTTTATCACTCATTATTAAAATTAACGACTGTCGTACTAGATTGAAAGCAATTACCAGAAGAATATAATAACCAATAAACACAAGCTCGTTAACTTAGAATTGTGCAATTGAAAATACGCATCAGATAAAGGCCCAAATATCAAAAGTGACTAATCTAAAAGACACGATGCTATTATCGGTTTGGGATTAAGTGATGCCTTCAACGGAATACAATGAGGTCCCATAATAGAACAAAGGACAGATAAAAAGTTTCGCCGGCGAGATGAGGAGATAACAAAATTATAAGTGCCTAGTCTCTGGCGCTTATGGACATCGACTAGAACTGGTTAGTTCACGGGACTTAATAGCAACTACCAATGATACTATAAGGAAGGATACTCGGATGAATTCAATAAATAGCCGTAGACCGTCTTGGTGTAGTCGTTCGCGCACCGGACTTCTGAACCAGGTGGTTTCGGGTTCGAATCCCGCAAGGGGCAAATGTTTGTGTGATAAGCACGAGCATTTGTACCTAAGTCATGGATGTTTATATGTATTTAAGTATTTCTATCCGTTATCCTAGTCACCATAGCACAAGCTCACGCTTAGTTTGGGGCTAGGTAATTGGTGTGTTTGTTGAAACAATTTATTTATTTACAGTAGGCCACACATCGACCTACCCTGATCTGTCAAATTTCAGCAACCATATTTCAACCTTATGTTGATCATATAGAGTTCTATCATTTGAGATATTTTAACAGATTCGGGAAGGTTGATGCGGGACTCACTGTTACTATAGATATAAATTTAAAGCAAATTAGACTGTGTTGCAGATTATGGCAGTAGTTTACCTATCATGGCTATTAAATTGATTCCAATCAGTGAAAAAGTCACCAAAGGTCGCATTAAATGGCATTGCCAGTTACAGTTTTAGGTTGTACAGTAATGAGGCGCAGCACAGAACATGCTGTACAGCTTTCTTGAACATGCCAGAAGAAATAATAGACCTGGCGAATATTAGTGAGGAGACCCCATTAGTTGGGACCAGGGGGCTAATGACGTAACTCTGTTGCTGACAATTCAGGATTGAAATCGCTTGAAAATGTCACATTTGACAACTTCAGTTACTCTGTTAAGCTGGCCATTCACGGTCAGTTCAAAAAATGACTCCACTGACTTTCATTCAGTGCTGCTAGAACGTGGGCAATCCCCCACGCAAAGGGGACTTTTAGTTTTTTTCTTTTATTTAGTGGGTAAAATGGCCGAGAAGGTCTTACTCGTAGAACCGGTAAAATATGGGCAATTGTGGAAAAAAAACTTTATGTTACCTTTTCAGTACTCATGCCTATAGCCTAGATTTTTATTACCGATATTGGAAACGTAAAATTTTGGTCGTACCTCAGACTGACTAATTAGTGTAACTGACCGTGAATGGCCAACTTTAGCAACAAACTTTGATTTAAATAATTTGATTCAAAGTTACACAATCCACTACCAGGGATCGGGAGACAAAGAAGTTTCTCTTTAAGAAATATTTCGAACCAATGAAGTAACAAAATGTTTACTGGTAGAAATTGCTTCATATGTAATAAGAAAAATAAAAATATCAACAAAAACACTGTTTTCGCAGCAAGACCAAAATTTCCATATTGTTGTTTATGCGGTGATCTTGTTTTAAGAAAATTCTGAACTGTTAAGGATTACGAAAGGAATTGATCAGAAAGTGAAAAGGAATAATGACATCAACAAAAAATTAACATTCTAAATTTAACAGTAATTTGGTACCGATGTATTGTGTTGATGGCTTTAACAACAGATAATTAACCCCTTCCGCAAGGGTCTCCATAAGTATGGTCTTATAAAGTTTGTCTCTTAATTATTTTGCCTTATACGACGCGGTGTTGCTTACGCCATAAGCCTGTTTTTACATCATTTTCACCTTATGGATAATGCTGTTAAACCTACATCACAAGTTGATTGACATTATTTATTATCGAGTTACACAGAATCTTACATAAGGACATCATGCGCATCACTACGACGTATAAAGCGGGTAGTTCATAGTATTTTATTTTTGTTTTAGGTTCAATGATTTTAACGCAATTTATAGGTAAAACT
Source organism: Pyrausta nigrata (assembly GCA_949316185.1). Lineage (NCBI taxonomy): Eukaryota > Metazoa > Arthropoda > Insecta > Lepidoptera > Crambidae > Pyrausta > Pyrausta nigrata. The sequence goes on along the minus strand of OX438941.1, from coordinate 2,191,189 downwards.
ATAACTGAGATGAATAATAACAATCATCCATCTATCAACAAAAAACAAAATTTATATTTAGAAGCTGTCAGAAGATCCCTCATTATGCTCCGTGCTTTATAAAAGTGGTCTGACCAAAGACATTGTACCTACTTAATAAAAATAAAATAAAATAAAATTCATTTATTTCAGACTAATAGTCCATAATAAGTGTACACCAATTATAATAATAACAAAACTTTTGAGAAAAATTAAATAAAAATATTAAAAAATGACATTAGATAAAACATTACATTAATAAAATAGAATAAAATTGAAATAAAAATAAAAGTAAATTAAAAGTTACATCAAACATTTTCAGAATTAAATACAAATAAAATTATTACAAAACAAATTAAATTAAATTCAATCATTTTTTTTAAAAAAATTATAATATTTTTTAATTTAATTACCGGCCTTTCTCTCCGGCCAGGCACAGCTTTTGGGTGAGGACATTCAGGATAGTGTTAGGGCTCCCGCGCGCACGGAGCAATAGCGAGGCGATGCGCCTGCGCAGCACTGTGTGAAAGCCGTCGGTGTGCGCATGCGCAAACATGGCAGATGCACTGCAGTGGCGCGGGAGCCCCACCAATACCCTGAATGCATTATTGTATTGAACTTTAAGAGCGTTGATGGTCCGCCGTGTATAATTGACCCATAGACTGCAAGTGTATAGGGTCTGGCAAAAGGCTTTAAAGAGAGTTACCTTAACTCCTAAGCTACAGCGTGCAAATCTGCGAGCCAACACACTACAGCGGACCTCCATCGCCCTTCTTTTCCGTTCAATATCAATCAATATCCCGTTAAATAATACAATGTCTTTGGGTCTGACATCGTTAAAACGACACGACAAACAAAAAAGGTTGGTTTTCTAGGTGGATTACCAAAAAGAATAACCAACATACACCATACATGCATTTTAACTGCTAGTTTAAAAAGAACAAGTACAGGCAGATCGCCTCCCGGTACCACTTTGTACCGTTTGGAGTCGAAACACTGGGTTCGTGGGGTCCCAACGCTATCTCTTTTTTCAAAGAGATTTCCAAGAGGCTAGTTGACATCAGTGGTGACCTAAGAGCTGGCAGCTACCTTGCTCAGCGTATAAGCATCGCTATCCAGCGCGGTAATGCTGCCAGCATCCTAGGAACCTTACCACAAGGACCCTTTTTATAATTTTTGTTTTAGTGTTGTATTAAGTCATTTTTCTTAATTTTTATTAATAAGTTGTATATATAGTTAATTATAATATTGTGTACAGAAATGTAGTGGAAGTACTTACGTTAAAAAATTGCGAACTGCTAGTTTTATTGTTCTTGACATGACATATTTTTAAGAAAAATGACCATCAATTCCTGGTTAAAAGGAGATTGAACTTTCATAAAATAAATATTTGGCATGGTTACTCGTGGAGAAATCATTCGCATAGGTATATTTATTCTACTTTTATGTTTGGGCTTAAATATTATTATTGAATCTTGAATATCTGAGAAAAGCACTGCAGAAAATAAAATGTACACCCAGCCGCACGTCAGACTCTCTCTGACCTTGACCGCATTTATTTCTAACGCAATAAATGCTGTTTTCGTAGTTGACATGGGTAACCTGATGCACTGTACCATATTTTATGTTGTATTATCAAAAATATCAAATTTATTTTTAACGTCAACCCATGCCAATAACTGTGTTGTTGTAACCGGATACTCGGCACGAATGACCCATTTGTATGTACTACAACAAATTCAATATTTTCAATATCGCGCTGGAGGATGCTGAAATGAAAATGTATGTTTTCATAAAACATTATTTCGCGACTATCGTGTTCCGAAATATTTTGCGCGTGGTTAATGATAGTTATTATTTATTACTGATTCATTTCATTTGTGAAATTGTTAATGAAATAAAATATATTTATTAGGTGACCCAACAGTCAGAGTTTTTGATTTTATTCGAAATGGGTTTGCTCTTGACTCTAGACTAAGCTAGACGTGGCGCAGACGGAGTCGATGATGGAGCGAGCTCACCCAGAAAAAGCCTGTTCACTCTGCTTTTGAAGGTATTTGGGTTGTAATCCGTTGGAAACACTGAAGCGGATAATGAGTTCTACAACTTAGCTGTGCGCATTATGAATGTTGATAAGAAGAGCTTAGTTCGTATCGTTGGAATATCAACGCGATATGGGTGGTATCCCGCGGTGCGTCTAAAAGTGCGGTGGTAGAACGGAGCCGGTGGAATGATCAATAACCTGTGTGTGGGTTTCTGTTTCCTGATATAAAGACTTTCGATTGTTTTATTAAAATATATGCTAGTATGAAACAATGTATTTATTTTTGAATAAAATCAAATTCTATCAAAACAGTCGAGTAAACAAACGAAAGTAAACAAAAGGTCACAAAGTTTCCTCCGTTTGATTCGAAATTCTATCACCGAAGATGTTTTATCACAAAAAACGGCCGACCCAAAAAATAAAATAAAAATGCGTTTAGACCAGTTCTCCACTCCAAATGCGATTTAGATTTATTCATCTTCGCGTGTCCTTCTATTTTTTGTTCGTCTGCTGCATTGTTGTCTTTGAAACAATGGCTGGTACTGTCATATCCGGATTTTATCATGCCAACACCATCGACGGAAACGCTAGGCGATATGAGTTTATAATGTGGCATCATAGCCTTTTTACTCTATAACTGTTTGTATGGGCTATCTGAATGATGTAAGCACCCTTCATCTGGCACATCTATGGCATACGTAATCATTAGAACTGTGACGATGGTGTGGTCTTCTAATTGTCAATTTGTAATTACCTTTTACTTCGACGAAGTAGTTATCAGTAACATAAATTGCATAGCCATGCAATTCAAGTGCAAAAAAAATTGTCAAATAACTTAATTAAAAAGTCGCTGTGTGGGCCCGTGAGATATTATTTTTCAAAATTCGTGTATCTATAAACATAACAATCTAAAGCAATAAGCCACAAACTAGTGTAAAAATTATGTAACTCTGAACGCAAGGCTATCATTTTACATGTTAACACACAACGAAAACATTGAAGTCAATCAAAAAACTCCAGCCTCTGACGGCTCGGGTCGATATTTTGAAACTACCGGAGTCAATCCTGACAAAACAGAACTTGCTTATTTAAAAAACAAAGCGAGCGAGGGGTGCTAAAACTCGGTGTTTGTTCGGGACAAAATTTTATGATCGGGGACGTCCGCTCCTATCCGTAATTCAGGCGCCACTAGCATTAGACACTCTGATACCAGAATCAGTCGCATTAATGGAACATAAAAACGTTAACCGTCACATAAATAATCTTCCAAAGGAGCCGATGAATCCTCCAACCGATGTTTTATTGCTAATGGAAGTTTATAGTCTGTATATTTCAAAATATCCGATTTGTAATTTTGGTCATTTTAATGCCACTAAATCACGCAATGAAATTCTTATTAGGATTCAAATAATTCCTTTAGTCAGCCGTAAAATTTGTTTTAACGGCGACACTATGAATGGGGTTTACAGTAAATACGTACTGAAGTGATATAAAGCGCTTTTGGATCACCCTCGTGACAATAATTTGGCCCACGCAGGCGTCCAGAGACTACAAACACAACAATACTTTTACATCGGGTATGATTCGAAGGACGCACAGGAATAATGATATAGGTCCCTCAGGACCTACACAATGCGTTCGGTATAATAATAGTTGTAGATTTGAGAGTGATTTGAATATGAAAGGAACCCTCCCGCGCTGGTCCTAATAACAAATATGAAGTGTCGCTTTTGTATGCTCCCCTGATGATTTTGACTTCGCTATAACGAATTGGGTTTAAATTGTTATACTTTTTAGTAATTGTACATGTTATTATACTTAAACTGAATGCGTTTTCATTGTATCCCTTTTTTGAATGACCGATATTTTAAAAAGCATTGGATATGCACTTGTTTTTTTATTATTTAAAATTGATTGTTGTTTATACTTGAAACGGTTATTGTGGTACCGTATTTTTAAATTGCAATATATATCATTTATGAGATTAATCAAATGTTTTTTTTTTATTTATTTAGATATCAGGCTTTTTTATTTTCATTTCGTCGTTGTATCTTTACAGAAAGAGACAGTGAAATTTTTGACTATTTTGAAGTAACTCATACGATAGTTAACAGTCACAACTTGAAGTGATTTCTATACTCCTTATAAAATTCAAAAGTTAATGAATAGAACAACTTTATTTGAATCATTAAGCGTCGATGCTTACTCGGATTCCGTTCCCTTTATTAGTGCAATAAAAATTATAGCTTCGACGTCCGGCCGTTTAGTGCGAGCCCAATAGATTCGAACAGGAATTTGCGTAATTTCGCTAAGTGGTGTTGCAACGAATGTGTTTATAGCACATTTGATGGTATTAACAAAATAATAATTTAGCTCGAGTTCAATTTCAAAAGGTTGCGGATGTGGTTTTATTTAGTTTGAAGGATTCTGAAATGTGGTGGTAGCATTTTCTGCAAGGATTTAGTTTAATTGATTATACCTAATTATTTTGTATATTTGAAAACTTTATTGCACTCTTAAATTTGTACAAGAGGTTAGCTTAAAGCATTATCAACCTGTTAAACTTGTAGGTCTTTAGATGCAGTGCGAATGTAAGTAATAATCATATTAATATACTTTACTCTACATACACCTAAAAGTGGGCTCACTATTATTTATTATAAGGGTAAATAAACATAATCAATTAATTAAATATGTACACTTAACAAAACTAAAAAAATTACTTATTCGAAAATGTAACCGTGTTACTTATTCGAAAAGGCAAGGAAGCGAGAATGCTAGCTGCGTTTCCGCGTTGGATAGTCAAACTTAGCCTCTGAGCGAGAAACTAGCCAGCTTTTTTGTTTTCCAGAATTGTATTTAATTTAGGGCTATTTTTCTAAAAAGTAATTTGGCGTTAGGTCCCCATGGTCCAAAAGTTTCAACGCCAAACGGTGCAAACACATAATCACCTGCAAGAGACTCGTATTTGCGCCGCTTGGCGTTTTCTGCCGACTCTGCGGCAGACCCAGCTTTAAGAGCTGATTACCTGAGATGAGAAGGGGCCAAAGTATCAACACAAGTTGCGTCCCATACCAAGGCCCGTCCCCGCTCCCAGGGAATGAGCGTGAGGCCATCAGGTCTCTTGCCATCATCACGGACCAACCCACGAGGTTCTAATGTGGAAGGAACGTTAATGCTGGCAAGAGCTCTTCTGATAGCGTCATTAAGTGCTGCATGGCGGGCAAGACGCCCCGCACTTTGCTGGCAACAAAGACTATGAAGACCTAATTTGTCGACCTCCTTGCCACAGGGACACGTAAATGGTTCACAAACCGGGGCCCCGATTCGCAAACCCACACACACCCGGAATGTCTAGCTGTCAAAAAGTGTACCTATATTTTTGGAAGGGAGGGCGTGAAGCCAGTGACCTGATTCCTTGCAGGAAACTGCCAAGAGCCTTGCACGATGACAATCACTGACTGAATTTTGAAGCAGGGTATTGAAAGTCTCTCTTGCTAGAGGGACATCCCAGAGTTTTTGGTTGTGCGTTTCCTTTGGGATGTCTTCACTAGTACAGAGACTTTGCCAACATTCCTCCGCCTCTCTCAACTCAGTTAGCTGGCGAGGGTGTTTAAGGATTTTGTCTACAAGACCAGCAGTGCTATGAAGAGAGGAGAGAAAGGCGGGAAGGGCAATACTAGAAATTTTGCGAACGCCGATACCACCAAACCGAATAGGAAGCGTTGCTTGTAACCAAGAGTCGTTTTTTAGCTGCAAATTCAGAATTTTTTCAGAATATGTTCTAAGAGTGGTATCGATAAGTTCTACAAGTTGTAGTTTTTTCCAGATTGGACTTGCGCGAAGGTAATATGTAAATTTTGGAACGAAAAGGCAGGATTTTAGAATGGTGTAGGCAATATGAGAGTTAAGATGTTCCAATCTGGGGGCTAACAGGGTGAAATGATTCAATTTTTTATCGAGAAAAGGTTGGATGCTGGCATCTAGAAGAGGAGCTCCTAAAAGGCAAAGTGATTCAGAATTTAGAATTTTGATGTTAGGAGCGAGGACGTTAAACCTTTCAATTATATTTTGACGGGATTCCGCCTATTACCTATTTTTTAAATTTCTTGAATTATCCGAACGAGGTCTTGATACACAATATCAGCTTTGCCTCCGAGAGACCCATCATCAAGATACCAGACGTTAAATTTTGAATTTAAAGACGAAATGACGGGGTGAATGCCTAAACTAAAAAGTGCTGGACCTAATGGGTCACCTTGCTGAACCCCGACGGCAGAATCAATGCAATGGTCAAGATATAATAATTTGGATGGGCAATTGTAGCATTGGAACACGAAAGGATAAATTTGGGAAGTATGGGCATGAACTTCATTCAGCAAGGCGGATCTATCAATAGAGTTAAAAGCATTCCTCACGTCAACTTTCAGAAATACCTCTGATTCGTTACAGGCGAGAAAATTTCGGGCTGCATGAACTGCAGCTTCGCAGCCTCCTCTACTGCCAAAGCCAAGTTGTATGGGCTGAAAAATGTCTTTGAGCGGAGAAAAAATATTTCGGCAAGCTAATTTCGCCGCTAGGCGTCGAAACGTAGAGCCAATTGCGATTGGGCGGATACCGCCATCTTTTTTTACAAAAGCACAAAGTCTTGCGCCTTACAATAAAGGAACAAAGCTATCAAGCACTTTACCTGACAGGAGGAGGTTGCAAAAGTATAATAATAGTTTTATTAATTTAGTTTCGATAGAGCACATAGGTACATTTTTTTTGTATAAATTCATTAGTCAATTTCAAATGCTTTAAAAAAATAATTAACGAAAATCACGTTTGGTAAGTTTTGAGCAAACATTATCTAAGCGTAATTAAAACTCTTTTCAGTTATATATTATCTAACTCGCTGCTCTACAGGCCACAATATACCATGGTGGAATGCAAAAAATACAAGAACCTACGTGGTTATCCATGTCTTAAACAAAGAAAGCTACTTGCATCAACAAAAAACACCACAAAACCCCAATGTATGAACGCAGATAGATGAAAAACAAAAGAACACCGTGGTCAGTGATTCGTGCATCGATCGAGCTAAATTTTTGCAAACACGATCCTCCGTGTCACATGTGTGACTGTTTTTCATATGCAAATCAGTTTGTCCCCAGTTTTAAGTGCTGTGTTTGTTTTGCTGGATTGTACAGGCACATCTAGATTTATCGTCCTTTTTTAAGGCTAGGACATGTTTCATTTTAATTCGGGGCATAAATTCTGGTGGTAAGCTCTAGTGGTTTTTCGAATTTGTTTGCTTTAACTTGTGAGGATTCTATCTATCATTGGAATACATTATTAATCGGCTATAAATAATTAGTAAAAATCTGAGATGCACCATTTTTTATATTTTATGTTACTTTTACCGAAAATAAGGGCTTACAGCATGATTCAATTTAGGAGCTAGGTACATGTCCCATTTCTTAACAAGAGAATGTAACGTCACACACGAAATGAGCTGTCACTCACGTCGAATGTAGCGTTTTGACGTGACAACGCAATTTGGAGATCGTTCTTAGAACGACGTTTGGTTCTTTGTTGACAAGTAAAAATTAATTAGAAATTCTTTTTAACTAGATACAAGAAATAAACTATATTATTTTGTATTATAAACTATTGACAAATATTTTTATAGTGGACGCAGATTTGTAAACGATTTCAGAAAATACACACGCAAAGCCTATAAACACAGAGATGGAAGTCGCGACACATTTAGGTAGATGTGCCAGAGTAATATAATTTATTAAAATATGATTATTTTATTTATTAAAACATATTTTCGCTTATTATATTTTGTTAATATGTGTAGTTTTGGCGGAAAATACACCTAGGAGAGAGTGTTACTTTTTAAAGCCCAGGAAAATGTAATAAAAAAAGCAACTTCCGCGTATATCGGAATAGAGGGCTGTCACCAGCGTCACCAGTGGCTCTACTCTTTAACATGTTTTGCATATTTTTGGCTTAATCCATCCTACTTATTCGCACGTCATTCGGGTATGAGTGACAGGGATGGGTGGACTCAGAAATACAGATATCGACTTCCAGTGTTGGGACTCAGCTCCAAATCGAGTGTCGTCATTACGTGACAGCGTAATTTAGCGGAGCGAGATCACGTGAACCGCTTTTACAAATAAACTACACGCTAAATTTAAGATGGGCAGAGGTTGGGCAGTAATTGATTTAGTATATTTTCTATTGAAGGAATTACCACTATCATTGCTTGATCCGTCATATACTGGATCATGGTCCAAAGCTGACCCTAGGCCCTCGTTGCGAGTGCACAACGGGGACAACGCGATGTTGATTAGGTTGATTAGATTGATTTTATATTGATGAAATAGTCCGCTTTAAGGAACACTATGTGTATAGATGAAAAATAACGTCTGTAAGCAACGTTAAAATTAAGAAATGGAACAGAATAATGACACCATCCGATCTTATTATTCCTTCCCATTTAAATAGGAATATTATTTTCGTTAAACGTTTGAAAGCGTCTAAAGCACCAAGCGTTATTTAACCCCAAATTGCAGTATCAAGTTTCATATCCTCATTACTACAAAACCCAATAACGTCACGCGCAGCACACACTAACCCTCGCGTTTCAATACCAGCAGCGATGTCAGCTACAGGTCGAAAAACCCCCGTGGTACCGGCAAATTATTAGGAAAGGTAGTGATACTTTATCGGTATTTTTATCGATAATGGGTACAAAAACGAAAGCACCAAGAAAGAACAAAATGTGGTTAAATTGATTTGACAGCCAATAAACTTGCAACTATATCATTCAAAAAAGGTAGTAGACCGTAACAGGTTAGGTACTAAAAAAAGGATGAGATATTTCACTAGATCGACTATCTGTATCTTTATCTTTACATAGATAGATAGATACTCTTTATTGCACACGACACACAGTAAAAAATTACATAAATGCTCAAAGAGAATGGTACAATTCAGGCGGTCTTATTAGACCGTAACATGTTAGGTACTTAAAAAAGGACGAGACATTTCACTAGATCGGCTATCTGTATCTTTATCTTTACATAGATAGATAGATACTCTTTATTGCACACGACACACAGTAAAAAATTACATAAATGCTTATAGATAATGGTACAATTCAGGCGGTCTTATTGCTGAAAACAATGTCTCCCAGACAGCCTATAACATACTATAAAATAAAGTCGTTTCTGCTGTCGGTTCGCTTAGATTTTTTAAATTACGCGACGATTTTAATGCAGTTTCCAGCAATAGATAGAGGGATTCGATAGGAAGGTTTATTATGTATAATATATGCATATTACACTTGTGCAACGCTGGGGTGGGTCGTTAGTTTTTAACAAATCTGGATCTGTTAGTTTCAGTAAGTGAGTGTGTTCACTATATTATAAAAAATATTGTACAACTACTAATGTGCATTATTTACTTAAATAAAAGAAACGGATTGCACAATGTATTAAAGTGAAACATAAAAATTTTGCAAAAGAGTAAAATATCGATACTTGACAATCGAAATGCCCAGCACTACCCTGAAGTGTAGAGTTACCCCGTTTATGCGGTGACGTGGTATGAAACGCGACAGTTGATTATGTGAGTGACGTATCAGTAACTATTAGAGACGATCTTTTTATTGTAAAGTTGTATTTCTGGTGTAACGGAGGATATTTTAATTAGGATAAAAACCATGATCCTTCAAATGAAAAATGTTACTTTTAGCAGGCGAGTCGCATGTCAAAACTGGCATTTTAAAAGTATAAGTAAGTACGCAAAAGTTGGGACTCGAACTTACGACCTGACCGAGTATTTAAGTAACTCAACGAATCTTTTTAGTTACTTGCTGCGCCACTGAGTGTTTGATTTCATTAATGATAGATTTCTTTAGACTGTGTTTAAAATCAGAATTAGAATTTCAGCAAAGAGTTTATTTACGAAATAGCATTCGTCTGACATGTTAGTTAGGTATGATATTTTTATCAAAATTTGGCTCACCTAAACTTCAATAAAGCTTATCTAAAATAAAGTATGATATCCGCGATCAAGCAGACATGTCGGCGTCAAAACTTTGACGTGTAATCTTTCCATTACCTACTCTTTATCGCCCCAATTCAAACAAATCGCAGACGCGCAGTCTTCCCTGTCACTCGTATCGTGTCGCGAAAAAAGTTATCAAAACGCAAATAATTGACACCACCCGGCGTGTCAGAAAAACGCAGTGACGTCACGTCCGCCCCGCGACGCGTGTCGTGTGCGCGTGCCCTAACAAGCGGACACGTGTGCTCGCCCTTATTTTGTTAAGCTCAGCGTGTTATTTTTAGTTAGGCGCAAAATGTGATGAACTTGATTTGATGATTTTAAAGTCAATTGGTATTCAGATGTGAGTGATGATATGTTAAAAAAAACTATTCAAGCTAAATTTTTCAGTAAAAAAAATATTAAAATATTATTATAGACTATTATTATTATTTATTATCAACGAATAGGCTTTAGCGGTCTTACACGAGTTAATAATTCATTCTGTTACGTAACATAAAATCATTCTTGTCAAACAAATTTCCATTATAATTAGAGCCCTTACACAACAGACAACCTATCGGCCTAAATTTCAACTCATAACAGCTATACTATATGTAAAGCGGTGTGCACTGTGCACATATTGTATCCAGCTATCATTCAAAATCGGGTTATCGACAATAATCGAATCGCTCCTGACTCTCAAATCTGTGGAATTATCAGTGGCTTATCTAATTGACATCCAGTAACTGTGATCAATTGGAGGCACACGACAATGTGTGAACTGAGCCTTAGGACTAAAAGCAGGTCAAGTGGTCACTTTCCAGGCCTATTTCTTCATTTTTTATAGGTTTAAATAGGAAACCAAAAATTCGCACATGTGCAGGATCTGAACGACCTTTGGCTAACCGGGCCAACGCTCTTACCAACTGAGCTACCGTATTCTATCCACTATTGCGAAATTTCTGGTCTCATTTGAATACGTCATTGCGTGACGTATAAAAATAAGAAAATAGCACTGTATTGTTAAAAAAATCTTGAAGCTATTTCTTAAATGAAAAAAAGTAGGAAAGAGGCAAATTAATTACTTAAAAATTGACCCAGAAAATACTTTTGACCTTTTCCCAAAATTTTAAAGAAGAAGGATTTTACTAAAATAAATCCGAAGGCAGATTCCCGAACCCAATCTTTACGACAGATAGAATGGCCTATTCCGAGACCAATCAACAACTTTGAGCAACTTCAATCAAAAATTTTCCAATAGTATTATCTTCGGCAAGAATGAACCGACGCTTAATGAACTCATTATAAAGTTGCTAAGGGCGGTTTCTTTGTGTGGTGTAAATCACAAAATGTTGCGAAACCAAATTAACTTAGCGGTGGTAGGCTCGTTTAGGTGCCGCCAGGTAGCTACCACCTTCCCACCGGAACCCGGCGCCAAGCAGCTTACTGTATTCTGTCGGTGAGTGGGAGTTCCGTTGGCTCTGTCTACGCTACGTATGGCTTAGTCTAGAGTCAAGAGCAAACCCATCTCAAAAGTCTTTAAGTAAGATGGGGTCGGTGAAGGATCTACCTCCTAGTGGTTCACAGGTTGCACAGGGCAACGACATCACAAACTCCTATTTGTGATGGCGGCTGAACGATCCTAACAGTGGGGGTAGTCTCCGTTAGGTGCTGCCTGGTAGCTGCCACCCTCCCACCGGAGCCTGGCGTCAAGCCGCTTGCTATGTTCCGTCGGTGAGTGGGAGTGCCAGAGCCCTCGGTGAAATCACTCTACCATCGATTCTGTGTTCGCCACGTCTGGGTTAGTCCATAGTCAAACGCAAACCCATTTCAAATAAAATTAAAAGAAATATTTTATCCAACCGCGGATCTGATTTTTCTGTCATGTATGTTTGCGATGATTTTAAAAAACTAAATGGATTGATAAAAAAAACGTACCTAATGATAGAGTCGTGATCATTATGTGGAATGAAACACACACAACGACCCTCGGCAACTTTTAATGGAGTGGTTTCCATTGCCTTCTCCATTTCACACACTAGCCAACTAATGTGCACGTTTTCTCACAATGTTTTCCTTTACCGTAAAGTGGTAGGTAACGAAAATTAGGAAAGCAGAGTCCACCGTCAGATAGGATTAGATCAAAACATTCCAAATTTTTCATTACACCCAACAACACCAATCTTGAGAAAAATAATCCTGGAATAAAATAAAAAATGTTTCATCAAACACACCAATTACCTAGCCCCAAACTAAGCGTGAGCTTGTGCTATGGTGACTAGGATAACGGATAGAAATACTTAAATACATATAAACATCCATGACTTAGGTACAAATGCTCGTGCTCATCACACAAACATTTGCCCCTTGCGGGATTCGAACCCGCAACCGCCTGGTTTAGAAGTCCGGTGCGCGAACGACTACACCAAGACGGTCGTCGAATATGAGCCTTCATAACATCAGAACGATTAGCAGCATGAACACTGAACGCCAGCAATTACAGAACCGCGGAACCGTCGCCACTTAGCCGTTCGTTCTCACGACCCGTTAGGGCGTTAATTAATAGACTTTTCATTCCGATTGGACCACGGGTGACTACGTTTTGAGGGATGTAATTTGAACCCGTGAGACTAAATACTAGTTGGACTAAATACTGGTGGAGATTTTGAGATCGAGAATGTAGGATTTGTGATTGAATGTTTTACTTGGGTACCTAATCCGGAATCTAAAACCAAACTAGTAGTAACAAGTGTTAGTCGAATAATAGATCTACATAACTCTAAGATATTATAGATCTCGTATACCACTTATTTAAGCGTGTTTATCACCTTATTTTAGCTAATATAAAATATACCAATTATTACTTAAAGAGTTATAATCTGAACGATAAATAGCAAGTAGGTATAGTTAGTAACTGGCTCATACAAGACTCTTAGTTAAATATCAAATGTGCCTCAAACTTGCGTGCAAGTATTCGGCTGCTATCAGTATGCGCATTATTTGCCAATCGTTGAACTCTGGATCCTTGATTTTGGAATTTGGCATTCTAAATTGACAACATCTTAGTACCTTTTAAGACTATTCATGTACACCAAAATGTTAAGAACAACATTGATTTAGGTCTAGTATCATAGCTGCTGACAATCTTACGCGACGTGTAGTACTATCGTACGCCCGTGATTTCTTTCATTTATTTGGTAACACAACAGATATGTATCATAAAATAATGTAATATGTGACAAGAGTAAAATAGCCGAAATAACCACACTAATGTCCTGGAGTGTTACACATATGATGCAGGTTACACAAAGTTACGTAGAAAAGTAATGAATATGAAGTAGTATTTGACGTTAAGTCAATGCAATCTTTGAGGGATCTTACATTTGAGCATTTTTTCTTGTTACTCGTAAAAAATCATTTTTTGTCCAATAGGCTGTACCGTCTATATATCGTAAAAAGCATAATGACGTAGCTATAAATACAACAAACTTGCCTCGCATTTAACAACAAAGATTTCACAATCTCTCTCATCCATCATTTAGCTGCATAACCAATTCAGGTATCGGAGCTCACGTGGCGTAGTTTTTGAAACGCTAAATGAATTAAGCCGGTAAATTCCGCGCTGAGAATATCCGCTGGCCGCTGCATAAAGTAAGCATAAATATCACGTCTATCGAATCTGGTGAGGGCATTGTACAGCTTCAAGCGATATGAGAGCATATATTGTTAATTTTTCCTTAAAAGTGTATCAATGATGCATAATATTATCTTTCTGCATTCCCACGCGGTTGACTGGTAGAGAATGCCTTAAAAGCCATTAAGCCCGCCAATTGTATTTTCTTAAAGAAAAAATAAACAAATAAATTTTGCTGCCTAACGCATTTTAGCGCCATAAAATAATGGTCTCTATGCCGAATTTCGACCATTGCAGCCAATTTCACATTAACTGAAAGAGAGATATCATGTGCACAAGTATGACGTGTGTAACACAGAAGTGCACACTTTGTTTTTTAACTTTCATAGTTCCGTGAGACCATCCGACTTGACCGAAAAGTGATCAAGCACAGGACTTCCCAAGGCTCTGACCTGTGTCTAAGTTATTTTAATACCGACAAACCCCAAACCAAATTCTATGTGGATCCGAACCCGAGACCTTTTGGATAGAAGTCAGCAGACCGCAGTATGTCGTCGGCATAGCGAGAAAATAGCTAAGCGTAGCCTTGCTGAGGACTGTTTTTACCAAACATTTCTCCTTTGTATCTCTAGCGAGCCGTTCAGTTTTCAAACGATTACAAGGTGCACTTTTGGATACCTTAATATATGGCTAAATTGAGCGAACGTGTTAGTTATCTTTTTATAAAAAATTGCAAAATTGTAATAATGATGTTCGAGTGAAATTTTGAAGTTCTTGAATAGTTTTTCATATTTTATTAAAAAAACCCTTACTATTGTTTACCAATCTAGTTAAATGTAGGTACATATTACGTTTCTTATTTTTTTTGTCAGTAAAATTAAGTAAAAAATGTTAAATTAGCTCCGTACAGTCGTCCCCTAGACCAATTGAATTATACACGATGTTAGTTTGCATCCTTGCCATATTTACAGAGGTAACTATATTACGGACACTGAACTCAAATCATTAAAAAAATTGTGACCTAAAATTTTGATTTTTAATCTTGATTATTTAATTTTATCGACAATCTGTTACGCACACTGTACGAGCTAGCATCGTACATTGCATCAAGCACGGCGTCAGCGACCTACATCCAGCGGCTGACCGATGAACCCTCAACCAACACCGTCGGCACTCTACACCGACGACACACATCTAACAACCTATACATGTTTACTTACAATAGAAATATTATAAATACTTGTGTTTTATCATCAATAAATTCGATATCAACCGTCCGTGTTGGTTCTCATTTCCCTCCGCTGCGGCCAAGACATCCTTAGCCGTCACTATGATCAGTCTGATGAGTCTGCCAGACTGGCAGCGGGTCCACGCCACCTACCTACCGTCCTAACGCTGCTACCCTGGGCGAATTGGGTGCGTGCAGCTATCCTATCATCAACATTCCTTATTATATCTAAGTATCTATTGTTAGGCGGGGCTAGGGCTCTAGGGACTTAGTGTCTTGGGGTAAAGGGACATCTACGCTGACTAGGGAGTTAGTTTCCTTCCTGACCTTATAGTTTGACTGACAAGCGGGACTTCTTCCCGGCCTGTACATATTCGAGCCGGATACTTCATATTCGAGACCAACCAGCAACGTTCAAACTGACTGACTGACTTCAGTTATGACTTTGACTGGTAGAAAATCATTTAAGCATTAAGTCTGCCGTTCAAACTCAACATAAATAACGCGCAGTACTTACTACTTATTTAAAATCAATTAAATTATCAAATCATTCAAATTAGCTTGTTTACATTGCAAGTGAAATGTGAGATCTCAGAAATGCTCACATTTAACGTAACGTAATTCAGCAAAATCAAAACAAACATTACATTCAAGAGCTATCGATGTGCAACATTTTATCATATTTTAATTCTTGACATACTTTTTAACATGACGGACATTATTAGTAGAGTAGGTTAGGGAAATTAAACATGACATTTAAACCGGGTGTGGTGCCCTACAACCACCACATTCCGGAACAACAAGACATGACATGACAATACATAGCATTTGCAGAAATCAACAAACATGTACATTGACATGACATTATTCTGCACTTGCTTTGGATCATAACAGGGAGCGGTGCCTTACAACCACCTGCATCCCGCCTTATCTTAATCATGACAACATTCGACATTACTAGAGACTCAATCAAGGAGCTCAAGTTTATAAGCATTAGCAAATCATTTTACTTGAAACTCAACAAGGAGTTCAAGTTTTAAACATTATCAATTACTTGAGACTCAATCAAGGAGCTCAAGTATAAACTTATCAAACATTATTTCTTGGGACTCAACAAGGAGTTAACCAAGATTTAATATTATCATTTACCTGGGGCCTATATCAAGGAGTTCTCAGGTTATATCAACATATCAATCAAGGGAGTGGTGCCTTGCAACCACCTGCATCTCGCCTTATTATCATTATTTATCATTAACATTGACATGACTGCACTAGGACTTAGTAGGGCTTATAAACAAATTAATCATTAATAAATTTACATACCCTTGTCCTTATCCTAATTCACTATCCTGATCCTGAAAATCAACCGACAGAGGGTGTCTCGGGACTGGAGGCAACAAAACATCAAACAAGGCACAACACAAAACAAATGAACATCAGAAGAGAAGAACAAGATCAAGCAACTGACAGCGGTGGTCCGGTTACTGGCCTCACCAGTAACTGGAACGTTACCACGCTGTTCAGTATACAAGCAGCCTTCAATCATCGTCATCTAACAAGAAAACATCAAGCTACTGACAGCGGCGGTTACTGACCTCCCGGAAGAGGGTCTCATCAGTAACTGAAAACTCACCACGCTTTTCAGTATACCAGCAATCAAGCATCAACTCTACAAGAAGAACAATTCAAGCAAGAACCGGGACGACCCATCATCATTTAAATGTACTCATCAGCATCTTCCGAGGTACAGGCCAGGAGGCTTGTACACTCGTGTCGTCAACCCCGTACTAGCCAGGAGGCTGGTACACCAGCATAATCTTCCCGGAGGGAGAAAGTAGGCTCGTTCACACACTAGGACCGTGGGCGAGTCAGGGTCGTCTCTTCAGCATCAGTTTGTTACATCATCAATCATCAATTCATCGGGTCTACCAGCGCAATATCTACAGCAGCAGCAACCACACCATATCAAGAACAACATCTTTTCGAGTCGCCAATATGTACGAGCAAACTCGTACATTTGATCTTGTCTCATCTCATCATAAAGCTGGAGGTTGGAGCGGCATCGTCTTCATCCTCTTTTCGAGATGCCAATATGTACGAGCTGGCATCGTACATTGCATCAACCACGGCGTCAGCGACCTACATCCAAGCGGCTGACCGATGAACCCTCAACCAGCACCGTCGGCACTCTACACCGACGGCACACAACCAAAAACCTTTACATGTATACAAGCAATTACAATATTATAAATACATGCTCATTACTATCAATAAATCAGATATCAACCGTCCGTGTTGACCTTATAGTTTGACTGACAGACGGGACTTCTTCCCGGCCTGTACACACACCATTAACTATCGTAGCGCATACACATCACTGTTGGCTGTTCATCGGCACAAAAGAGCTGCGGTGATTGGGCTTTCTTTCTAACATCATAAACGCTGCCCCTTCTTCTTCTCCTTTTTTTTTCTTCTTTTTTTTCCCTTCTTTTATCTCTGTGAATATGGCAAGGATGCAAAGTAACACCGTGTAATAGCGAGCCCTTCGGCTTTTTAAATGCATTTCCCTACAAATAAACGCTTTTCTCACCACAATACCACCACTACTACACCTACGTTAGCGCTAGGGGCCTGTCTGTATATTTCACGGGCGGCCTGCATTTAATAGCCTGGCGGTTCCCCGATAATTTTATTATCGGTTTTTTTCTGCCGATGACGGGCCAGCCAGTTTTATTTCAATAAAAAATATAGCACTAGTAACCGTTAAGCTGCGGGGTTCCGAAAATCTGGAGGCACCTGTATTAGGTGTCTCATTTGGAGTTAAGAGAAGACGGAAGGTGATCGCCATCTTGTTTTTTACTCTTTCTAGAGAGTAATTTTGATGTCGGTAGTTCTAATTTATAAATTGAATTTTTGTATAAGTATGTAGGGAGACTTAAGATTAAGTACCTTTTTTATAATTTAGTTATTAATCTATTGAGGAAACAAACAGCTGTTTTTTTTTTTTAACAAACACACCAATTACCCTGCCCCAAACTAAGCGTGAGCTTGTGCTATGGTGACTAGGATAACAGATAGACATACTTATATACATTTATGAACATCCATGACTTAGGTACAAATACTCGTGCTTGTCACACAAACATTTGCCCCTTGCGGGATTCGAACCCGCAACCGCCTGGTTTAGAAGTCCGTGGCGCGAAAAAAATTTATGGAACTAATTGAAACTGAAAGTACCAAAGAAAAAACATATTAATATAACTAACTAATTAAAATTGAAACTACCAGAGAAAAAATATATTAAGAGTTTTCATTCCAATTTATTTGCAACATTAGACCAGAGTTAACTAATGTTTAAACAGCCGGTAAGATAAACCTCAATTGATGGTTTATTTGTAAGAAGAATTCCTATACGAAATATGTCAACTAATAATGCTA
This sequence comes from Pyrausta nigrata, assembly GCA_949316185.1. Taxonomy (NCBI): domain Eukaryota; kingdom Metazoa; phylum Arthropoda; class Insecta; order Lepidoptera; family Crambidae; genus Pyrausta; species Pyrausta nigrata. Next base: position 2,172,778 of record OX438941.1, on the reverse strand, counting down.
AGCCGGCTGTGTGTTGGTGAACATCGACCTCAATAATACTAAGAATTAGTGACTTTCTATCACCTAATTACAATGCACTTATATAGACCTTATACGACCGTCTTCGTGTAGGCGTTCGCACCACGGACTTCTAAACCAGGCGGTTGCGGGTTCGAGTCCCGCAAGGGGCAAGTGTTTGTGTGATGAGCACCACCATTTGTACCTAAGTCATGAGGTGATAAAAATGTATATAAGTATATCTATCCGTTATTATAGTCATCATAGCACAAGCTCACGCTTAGTTTGAGGCTAGGTTATTGGTGTGTTTGTTGAAACAATTTATTTATTTTAATTTTATACAATTTTTTTAAAATTAAATTAAAATAATTAAAAATAACAGGCAAGGTTTGAGAATCTGATAGATATTATATAGCGATCGGTCGCTATGACAGCCACATCATTATAATCACTGGGGGGTCCAAAGATCTGTTTTTCTAATTGCCGAATTTAAAAAACTCCTGCTGTAGACATATTTTATTGCTTTTGAGTCATTAATATTGTTGGCGGATGTGTTTTTAATTACTCATAACGAATTATGGACCTTTGTCTAATGCTTTAAACTTTTACGATTCAAGAAATAGGGGCAAAAGGATTTTTTTAATTGTTTTTACAATTCATTAAAAAAAACTTATTTTCGCAGAAAGTACAAATAATATTTTATGTTAAAATGAATTTAAAGTTAGTACAAGAGAAGCCAACAAACATCTTATTACCATTTCTTGAAAAAATAAGATTGTTTCACTGCGTATTCGGTGTACTTTATACATACATACATACATATCAGCCTATTGCAGTCCACTGCTGGACATAGGCCTCTCCAAGACGGCGTCAACTTTCACGGTCCTCCGCTTCTCGCATCCAGCCACCACCGGCCACCTTCCTCAGGTCATCGGTCCACCTAGCAGGGGGGCGTCCAGCACTACGTTTCCCGAGACGTGGTCTCCATTCGAGAACCTTCCTACTCCAACGCGCGTCGGTTCTGCGACAGACATGACCAGCCCACTGCCACTTCAGCTTACTGCACCTCTGAACGATATCTATGACTTTCGTCTTTTGGCGGATGATCTCGTTCCGGATTCTATCCCTTAGCGAGATCCCCAGCATAGACCGTTCCATAGCTCGCTGAGCGACATGCAGTCGGTGGGCCAGCTTGACTGTCAAGTTCCACGTCTCGGCCCCGTAGGTCATGACAGGTAGGACGCACTGGTTATATACCCTGCTCTTCAGGCATTGTGGTAGAGGCGACGAGAAGATGTGACGCAACTTCCCAAATGCTGCCCAACCCAGTTGCACCCTTCTGGCGATTTCGCGGTCGAAGTTGTCTTTACCCAGTTGCAACACTTGCCCGAGGTAAACGTATTCCTGGACAACTTCGAGCATCTCGCCGCTGACTGCTATCGGTTCCGGGACAATATGTTCGTTGAACATGACCTTAGTCTTGTCCAAGTTCATCCGGAGACCAACGCATCGCGAGGCAGAGTCTAGGCTGTGCAGCATTTTTTGCAGATCCCGCGGCGATTCTGCCATTAGAACTATGTCGTCGGCAAAGCGGAGGTGCGTGATATATTCGCCGTTGACATTGATGCCCAATCCCTCCCAGTCAAGAGTCTTGAAGACATCCTCCAGTGCACTTGAGAACAGTTTTAGTGTACTTTATACTAAATTAATAATAAATTGTTTCAACAATTACACCAATTACATTAGTCCCACTTCTGCTATGGTGACTGGAATAACGGATAGAAATACTTATATGTAAGTAAATTGTTAATTACTTAATACTGTATGTATGTATACCGAAATTTTGACTTTTTTGTCATAAAAATATTGTACATCGTTTGTACAGTACAGTTCTACTCCTATGGCGATATGTAAATTTACACTCTCAGCCAATAAGAATCATCAAATCATGTCGAACGATATCGATTTAGCCAGCCAACCATTATTAATAGCGTTTCATGGGAGCTGAACCTATAATTACCTTCGATATGTACCATAACTTAATAACATTCAGTAGGTTGAGGTTTAAACTACGTGATTATAGTCATAACAGTTGCTATCTGTCACAGTATAAAGTACAAGTAAAAGTAAAAGTACAAGTAGTCCATTCTTCGGGCATCATGTTTCTAGCCAGAAACAATAGATATTCAAAAGTTATCGGACCGTGGGCCGTTAATCCTCCACGTATCATGTTTCCGAAGGTCGTAGGTTCAAATCCTACTCGTGTGCGAAGTTTTGGTTTTTTATTTAAACATATATATTTACATGCGTCTGCGCAGTGCGGCGGGAAACGTGATGTCGATGGTACACTGAAAAAGTTATTAGTTTACTTACAGTAACCAAAATTTGGCTACTAGTAGGCCGTAATCTAGTGACTACTGGTTATCAGTAACAAACTAGTTTTGTACCGATTACTGAACTGTTGTTTATATTTAACTAAAATTGACTTCCCTACAACGAAACTTTCAACTAACAAAACTAGTTTGGTTGATCCTTTTCTTCAGTGTAAGTAACTTAAAGCGTTGTAATGGAACCTTCTGCCGTTAATTGTTTTGTAACCCATATTGACTCCATCTTGTAAATTACCGAATATGACATCATCAATCCCCTTTTTATAATAACAAGTTTCACCCATACCAATATTAATTTAAACGTTTAATGTCCCCCTAACTGGGTATAAAAAAGATTGTCCCACATGTAAATAAAAAATATAATAGTCCTGCTTAAAAAATGTGTCGAGGAAGATTACACAATTTGCGACTTTAAATCTATGCAATAAGGGTTACCTAATAAAAATAGTAGAGAATAGATTGACACAGCCCATTGAAAAAAGTAAATCCACTTGAGTTGCAAAACGCAAAAGAAAGAGGCGAATGAACGGTAATTTAGTGTCTAATATTAACATCGATCCATTTAAAAATATTAAATTGTTTACAGTGTGCAATTACAAAAAACAACAGGTTTTATCCAGAATCTATCTTATACTGGGCCTTTTAAAATCCTGTCCTATAAACAAAGCCTCACAAGTTAGTAGTTAGTCCGGATTAGCTAATCCAGACTTACGCAAGTAGGCCTTAGTTTGTTGTGATAGTGTGCTCTCGTCCGAACCTAGATGTTCAAAGTATACGCATGATAAACCGACCTTTTTATGCTACCAAGTTCGTTTAGAAAATGGCAATGTGGGTGAATACAATAAAATAAAACGGTTGGTCGGTTATCCCTTTAGAATGGAGTTCAAATCGATTAGTTACGTGATAATGTACTTAGCATGATCGCTGGGAACGGGGGAGGCCAAGATGGATTAATTTTATAGGGGACAGACCGGTGTATGTTTTAGTAAGTGGTATTTTTCTTCATCTATCATAGTTCTAGGTAAAAAAATATAGATTTGTTTCTGTGTACCTACTGGGAATTTTTATTCTCAGTCTATACTATAGTTTGAATAATCTAATAGGTTCAATTTGACAGCTCAGAGTCATCACAGAACAAAGCAGTGTATGCGGAGGGATTCCAAAGACAACACACAAAACAATCAAAATAAAATGCTATTGATTTTAAAATAAGCAAAGATAGATAGCACAGACTTAAAAGTATGTTGCACACATTTTAGTTTATATTTTCTACATAAAGTGTAAAATGAATCGAAATTCGATATTGCCGACAGACGTCTTAAAACGGCCATGTTCTATTCTGTGTTTGTCTACATTTTAGTGTTATCACCTTTTTACTCGTTACGGAGGCACAGATTTATCAATTCATCGGTTGGTGTGGAACATATAACATTTTCAGTATGAAGCAACTTTGCGTTTGAAGACTTAGTTTTATTTGTGTTTCATAGAACGTCATTCTAAAACATACTTATGAAATAAATTGTCACTAAAACGTAAAATATTTTGTAATGATGAATAATTTTTTGAATCGATCGTAAATCGATTTGATGACTGAATCGTTAGTAATTCTACCTACGGATTTGTGTTTTCTGTTATTATCTTGTTTTAGTTTTCCGTTATTATCTTGTTTTGTATAGTAGGCAGAACGTCAGGTTACCCATTTGCATTGCGAAAATAGCTTTTTTTAATAATGGGAATAGAGGCGGTCTCAAGGTAAATATGTGTGACCTGACATGCGGTCGTGTGTGATGTTCTTACTAAAACACCAACTGTAATGGGTGAGTTCCACCTATGGTTCCACTCATTCGTTTGATTTGTACGAGTACACCAATGTTATTACGTACTCGTGAAAGTACCACACAAAATATTTTGCCAATTTCCTTTTTTACAAAATCATTAATTCAAATGTCGTATGTCAGAGTAAGTTAATATTGTTGAACCCACTGCTAATAATAAGACTGAGGTTTAGTGTTAACTGGTCTCGCAATATGGTAAAAAATACATCTTCAAAAACTGTTAAACTCTCAAACTAACATGAACCATAGGAAACGATTCATAAATCTCATACCAATTACCATTAATCATTGCCTCAACATTTTGACATGACGCACGACAACAAACGCACAAACTCGATAGCAAGTTCATAGCAAAATAAATCATTCAAAACATGCAACACTTTCAAACGAATCGATTCAAAAAACTACGTTCATTGAATTGCCAACAATGAAAATCGCTATAACAAAGCATCCGGCGGTACAACATAAGTCATAGGCGACAGGCGCGTGTTGTTTATTTTATATAAAACTAGCAGTTCCCCGCGACTTCGCCCGCGCCAAAAGTCGGATTTTCCATACAAATTTTCATCCCCCATTTCACCCCCCTGATGATTTTATATCGCGACAAAAATTAGCCTATGTCCTTCCCAGTGTCTCAAACTATCTCTGTGCCAAATTTCATTTGATTCGGTCCAGTAGTTTCGGAGCCTATTCGATGCAAATAAACAAACAAACAAACAAATCTTTCCTCTTTATAATATTATAGTATAGAAAACAATGATAGTTAATTTAAAAAGAGGTAGATTGGTCATTAGCGCACGGAAAGTGATTGATTGAATTTTGCATTCCAATGTTTCCAATGTTTCCAATTCCAAGGCATAAAACACGTAAAAGAACGTGTGCTCGGGGCATCAAATTCGAATCGCCGCGCAGTACAAGATGACAGGTCTATTTCTTTTTTAAAATAAATACACTGTCAGTGTAAAAAACAATAAACACTCTTTTATTTATCGATGGTGTTACTCAGTATCTCTGTGTTTCTCTTACTACGAGTAAAGACATTCATAGTTACTGACTGAGTGACTACCATCTGACCTCCGTGAACCTGTTAACAGTGGAACCTGGCCAGTTTTGGATCATGGTTACACATTCAGTCGCCTGAATGTGCAGGTTTCCTCATGATGTTTTCCCTTACCGTAAGAGCATCGGTTAGTGAAACAATTAATGTAGGTACATAACTCAGAAAAAGTCATTGTACATGGCGGCACGTAAGATCGAACCCGGCACCTCCCACATGAGAGGCAACTCGTTAGCCACTACGCCACCGATGCTCTAAAATTGACTAAGAGTAACGTATTTCAATCCAGCACTAGGTTTAGGGTTACTTATATAAATATATTAATCATTTAGAATTGATCAGATTTTTTGGGACCTGTCTTTTTTAAACCTTTTTTTAACCACTTCTGCTTATTACTTGTTCTCACACGAGAATCGTCATAACAATGCGCTTGCCTTTGACACTAAAAATAAAATTAATTCCAATACAATAATATTTTAAGCATTGTTTCCCGCTGCTTCGATTGCTTCGCAAATATACGGTGACGTTAATCACCTTCAGCTTATTAAGGCGCTTTTGTTACACACAAAAATTTGGTGGCAATCTTGTGATGCTTCACATTTGTTTGTATAGCTTTGTGTTATTGTAAGAGTCGTCGTTTCATGTACGTAAAGTTTTTTCTGCAAAAACAAAACTTAACATAATTCTTTTAGGTGTAAGTAGGTACAGTGGGCCACACATTAACGGATGGAGGATATGGAACTTTATGCCGGCCAACATAAGGTTGCAGAAATTTGACAGAACAGGGTAGGTTAATGTGGCCCCTGTACGTATTAACGATGTAAAAAATAATTGATAAAAACTTTAAGAAAAAAAGAAATTGTTAAAACAGAAAATTAAAATCAAAAAAATAAAAATACTTATAGTACCTATGTGTGAAGATTTTTAATTTTTAACATAACTATAAATAAGAAAAAAATGGTCTATTCAATTACTCGAAAGGTGATCCCGATAATATCATCAGTTAAGAACAGTTAATGAAATATTCAACAAAATATTTTGTTTCGTGGCATATTTGCACACGCACAAAATATCAAGCAAAATAATAATATCCCATCAAAAATAATAAATCGAGGATCAGTCCATAACGAAATTAGTTTCGACGTCAGAATAAATGGAATGGACTCTCATCGTCAGCGCATGAATAAAATGATGGGTTAATATAATTGCGATTAACCGCAGTAGCCGCAGGGTTAACAGGCGGTTAAAATAAATTCGCACTCGTGTAATCAAATTACCTATACCGTCAATGGTGATGATGAATAAAAAAGGTTTTAAAAATTTTCACAATGGAGAGTCGGTTAAAAATTTTATGATTTAGGACATAAAAACTATTAAGTATGTTTTATGTACTGGTTTAGTTAAATTCAGGTTTACACGAGTAGCTAAATAATAACAGAGAACACCTAAACAAAGCCTAACTAGCCTAAACTTCTCCAAAATCGCCTCCGCAGAATACCAGTAGTCGCAACGTGCTTTTGCCGTCACTGACGTACACTGAGCGGAGGCCTTTTCGGTACCAAAATATTAGTTTTAAGCACTGAGTCGCCTGTTTGTTCTGTAGTTCTTGGTACTAACTTTTTTTCCTTCTTTATTTCATAACTGATGAAGAGACAATCTGCGCAAGGCGCCTCTAAAGAATTTACAGTGTGTCTGGGTTTGGACTAGGGATAATTTATTCATCAGTTCATCCAATTAATGTTATCAACAAAAAAAACCCATGTTGGGTTCTTACTCCCCCTCTTAAAATGGCAGCCATTTTAATAATTAAAAAAAAATCAAAATCTATGAATCTGGACGTCCTAAAAGTTATGAAAATGATTCATTTGAAAGGTAACGCTATCGCTATCAAGTGAAATAAAGATCAATTCAAAAATTACCCGTCATAGAAGAAAAACTTTTTTTTTCTTTATGATTATGTCTCTAAAATTTGATAAATAATAAGTCAGCCTATTAGATCCCACTGCTGGGAAAAGGCCTCACCTCAACTATGAGGAGGAACGAGCCATACTTCACCACGCGGTCTCAGTGCGGATTGGTGGAGGGGTGTATGTAAGGCAAGTGACAAACCTTACTGTCAGAAGTTATCAAGCCGCCCTAGGGCCTCTGACTAGGCTTAACGACTAATACCACAGATATTAGCCGGGACCAACTGCTTAACGTGCCTTCCGAAGCACGGAGATGCTTGTCATGGACGTCACTTAAATGGTCGGAATGGTCACCCATCCAATCACGACCGCGCCGTGGGTTGCTTAACTTTTGGTATCACTACCAAAGCGCTGCCGCCACTGCGCCACAAGCACCTCAAAATTTGATAAATAAAAGGCCCTTTAATTATCGCTAGTTGAAACCCGGACACCCCGTATATGGATGGATGCGTAAAGTAAGGGCGGCGTGCCATCGCCCGTGGCATCTCTAGGGTGTACGAATGACAGCCACAGCCGAAGAGTGTGCCTTGAGTGAAACCACCGAGCACATCACCTATAGAGACAGAGTGTCATCAATTTTGTTTAAGGAAATTTCGGTCAAAATCCGATGGCACTGAAGGTTTTCGTTTTGTCTTGAAAACATTTTTTCACAAAAAAATCACTTCGTTGAAATGCAATAATAAAATGTACTTACTGCTTAAAAGATTGTTATTACACTCAAATCAAAAAAAATAGGTTTCAATGTCTTAATATACATAAAAAATATATATGTACGCATAGCTCGACACACCGAGCACGTAACATAGAGGCGAAGTAAGGGCGATTTTTCTCCGAAACTTATCAGTGCTTGGTACTGATACGTAAAGTGCCAATTTAAGCGAATATTTTTTTAAATTATTATGAATTAGGAGTTATTTTGGTTTTGATTATAAATAACAATATTTTAAACAACACATTTAAATTAAAATAATTATGTAAAGAAATAAGTGAATTTATTTGACAAAATGTGTTGGGGAAAAACGAAGGCATTCAGTGCCAAGGGATTTTGAGGGAAATATTCTACAACAAAATTAATGACATTTTGTCTCTATAGGTCATATACTCGGTGGCTCGACACTTCACAAATTAGTACCAATCACTGATAAGTTTCGGAGAAAAATCAACCTTACATCGTTTCAATAGGTTGGTGAGCGAACATCTATCGCCTCGGCATAAGAAAACTCACGGAGGTGTTAGTATAGCGGGTATGCATATAGTATTTATCCTACGTAAAAATGCTGATGTTAACTTGATGGTAGCTAAATAATTAATATTTTTGCTTTAAGCAAAACTGAATAGATTACCCTAAAGTACTACATCTCTGCAACACCAACTCGTTAAATTCTTGAATCAGAAACCGTTTTCCCAACCGGAATATGTTTAACATTTGTCCAACCGAAGTTACTTTCACATACAAACGACGAATATTATCGTCTTTATTTTTAACAAACACGCCAACGTAAAACTCTTTGTCTTAGGCGCTTCGCAGACGTGAAAATCACGACCGCATTCAAACGCTTTCGTTATGCAGGAGGAAATAAGTGTTCACACGGACGTATTTCAGAGAACCCCACTTTGACATTGAGATCGCCTCTATTCCCTACGTAATAAGAGCTGTTTTCGTATTTCAATTGGGTAACCTGACGTACTGCCGACCGTACCTATAAACATTTTAGTAGGACTCAACAATCAGAATGTTAGTCATCATACTAGAAACCACAACATCTGGCTCAATAATGCATTAGCTTTTTTCGGTTCACTTCGGTACTTCATAATATGTAATTGTTAACACATTCGCTGCCAATGCGAAACTACGAGAAATAAAAAACGTAATTGTTGCTGTTTTAGGCGAAATAATCATTTAAAGCTTATTACAGAGTCTAACAGAAGTTTTAAAGTAATACCTAGGATGACCTATCAGATTTTGCGAGTTGTAACATATTTTTTTTTAAACTACTTTCTTAATGTACTATTATATATTTTGAGTGAATGCGAGGTTTTACGGTTTACTTTTGTCTTTTGTCACTTTTGTCTTTTTACTTTTGTCAACTAGACTAAGGCCTGGGAAGTGTTTTTGATTTTTTTTAATCAATGTACAGAAGTTAACCTTCTGTAGTGTAATGTTTACATGAAATTTTTCAGTGCCATGATTCTTGACATGAGCGTGTATGATGTCTGCGCAAAGCCTTATGCTTTCTGTTTTATGAATTTGCACAGAAAATAACATTGTTTGCTCGAAAAATACCCAGAATTGAGTCTTCAACGGCCAATTTGCGAAATCCACTTTTCTGTTGTTGACAAGTAATTTCCATCAAAGGTAGTCTTACGCGTAAGAGCGTACTTAGTAACTCGTTTTGTTCAGCTTTTAATGTGTAATTGGAATCAGGAATTAAACAATACCTACCATTTTGGCATCTATTCTTAGTAAGCTATAGATTTGCAAACAATATTATTTAGCAAATTAAATCCAAAATATTAAAAAAGTATAATAATACAGCGAAGCTAAAAATATTTAGGAATAAACTTTTTTATTCGATTTGATTAACCGGGCCATTCAGTCTATTTATAAAAATACACTTGCATTCCTTACGTTTCCACAGAAAACGTACATTTGGCTGGCTATTAACTTGGCTACATGCAAGCCTTGTAAGTCTGTTTAAATCATCGTCCATATTTTCACTCTAACTGTCCCTATATTTATTTAAGAAACCAACAGCTACAATTAATTATGCTATTTTATAAGTACTGCTAATTTAGTAGGCCAATACTAGGTTTCTAACAACGGGAAAAGAAGACTGACATCTTTTTTGACAAGATACTTATACATACTAATTATTGTACATTATTGCACTCGTGCGCACTCAATGCCACTTGTTTATCATACCTACTCATCTATAAGGTAATTAATTAGCTATAACTTTAAAGAATGAAAAAAAGAGAACTTCTTTCTGTGTAAAACAAATAAAAACATACAGATTACAATAATTTAGAAATGTCATAGTGATATGATTTTTTGCTTTTTTTACAAGTTTAGATCTTTTCGTCTAACTTTAGTCGTTCAAATGCCATCTCTACTAAATTGTCTATTAATTCTGTAATTTCATATTATAAGCAACTGACCACTGTTTAGTTTGACGTTTCTAAATTATTTGAGTTTTGTCTCTACGTTTCTTCAGAAGAGAAAGAGATGGCATGAACTTAAATTTCTGTGTTAGAGAGTGTTATCGGGAGTCAGGCCCAAAAGTCTTCCTGAGTAGGCCTCTGTCGCGAGCTATTCGTAGGTCAGGAGGCAATAAAAGTGGGCAAATAATTATTATTCAAGCCACTTACATTTGCATAAGGATCGCCAGTAAACACTAGTGTCGTTCCTTAGTACTTGATAATAGCTTTGAGTTGTTACAATATGTCGACAGCACTTATGGTACTTGAATGAGTTTGTAACTTAAGACTAAAACTTAAACTTAAGAAACCAGTTGAACTAGTTACTTTAGCTATTAAATGTGTTTTTCTTTTTAACTTGCGATGGAACGTAAGAGCTGGTAATCTCTTTGGCTGAAGAACAATTTAATTTTATACAATACAGTATTGTCAATACTCAATATTTTGACGATTTTCGGGGTCGAGTGGCTCGCGCACCGGTTTTCAAGATGTTGCTAATTCTGAGGTTCCCAGTTCGATCACCGGTCGGTTTAACAATGAAATTTAGTATCAGTTCGGGCAGGCCTGTCTATCTTTCCGCGTAGGTAGCAAAAACGTACCTACACGCGGCGACCCCTTGGTAAGGGCCTAAACAAGTTGGGTGTCGCTAGCCGGCAGCGACACGCTCCCGCGTTTTATTCACCGGTGGTGCGCGACACTAGGTTGCTGGTTGGACGTGAATAAAGTCTTAGAAAGATGCGCTAGAGGGCGTAAGTAGCTTCTTGTGGCAGTCAACCCTATCGCGTTGCGTGATAGTACGTCACTGAATAGGATTAGTGTATTATGAATCATATTCCAGAGTTATAAGAATGAAATTATCTTGCAATGTATTTTTGTAGGTGTCTACACTTTTGTAGGTGTCAAAATGTGCTTGAGTTTGAGGCAAACTGAATTACACCATATCGTTGACAACACTGAGTAGATATTTTTTTGAATTTCATTGCAAAGTCATACTTCTGTACGGAGTACTAGTACTTATTCTATGGTTCAGGTCTAGGTATCTACCACCTTCGGTTCAGAATCCCAAAACACAAATGCTTTAGCGATTTACTGTGGGATCTGAACAGGGTATGTGATGATGTGCAACATTAATTTAATTTAGTGTCAAAACCATCAAAAGAATTAAGTCCCAGTGACATTCAATATAAGTCTTACTAATGAAAATAGCTTGCCAGTGTTGGCGCGTGACGTGTTAAGGAGAAGCAACAATTTCCTTGTAAGGAAGTACATTAATGTTTTCGGCCGCTGCCGTGTCCGTCTTATCAGACAGAAACAGCAATGTATGGGCTACAAGAACGTTCGATTGTTGAAGCCTATCGAGAGAAATAGGGTTGTCTCTTATAGCTCAAACGCTCCACTCTCGAACATAGTCGGTAAAATGTATTTTCATGTTTGCACGGTGAAAAAAAAACGTGAAAATGGCTCAAAATTTTGTGACTTCAATTTTTCTTATTTGTAAATGTTGATCCTGAGTGGCAACTTCTTAATACATACATTATAATTCGATATCGTAATACGAATAAATATATTTTTAGATAGAGAAACAGCACCTTCTTAAACAGATACACTAATTAATAGATAACATAAGTTAATATAAGTTTGGATATGGAATTCTATAAATAGGTACGACAATAAGTTACGTAGGTACCTTTCACTATGTTTGCGTTTACTTACGTACAGCCGCGGCCGTAGTGAAGTGTTTGATGTTATTTGTTTAGGTTTTTCAGCATTGAAAATGGGCATCTAACCATGTTATGGAGTATTTAATAAGCACTTATTCATTGTTGGTAGACCCTTAAATATTCATATAATTTTTGAGTTTGTTTTGTTCTTTGTTTGACTCGGATACCGTAAGATGGCGAAGTAGATGGGCACTTTAAGAAAACTAAAACTTACTTCGAGCTAACCACTGCAGCATCTCATGTGTTTGTAATAGAGGCGATTTTGCTACGAAAATGTGTATTTCGATGTGATGGCGACCGAACCTAGAACATTTAACAATATTTTTTTTAAAGTGAATAATACAAAGTATTATTTTAATATCACAAAGTCTGTTTTGGACAACCCTACGTCATCCGCATTAGCTGCTATCAGTGTATACGCATCGTTGGTCGCGCGCGCTAATCGGCACATCACTATGGTACAGATAATAAGGTAAGGGCCTTATAGCAGGGCGACTGGCGGGCTTAAAGCAACTTTAAAAGATAACGTACTTACCTACGTTTTTGTTATTTGTTTATTATTTTTATTGAAAGGAGTAGATTCAGTTTAGTTACGCATCTGCCTTGTAAAAGTCTTATTTTCATAAAGAAGTTATTTAATCATGATATCTATCAAACTGACGTCTCACTGCTTTGACGACCGTCTTGGTGTAGTGGTAAGCACTCCGGACTTCTAAACCAAGCGGTTGTGGGTTCGAATCCCGCAAGGGGCAAATGTTTGTGTGATGAGCACGAGCATTTGTACCTAAGTCATGGATGTTTATAAATGTATATAAGTATGTCTATCCGTTATCCGTTTCCTATCCATAGCACAAGCTCACGCTTAGTTTGGTACTAGGTAATTGGTGTGTTTGTTGAAACAATTTATTTATTTATTTATTTACTGCCTGACTGACGAAAGTTTGAAGTTTAAAAGCCATTTTTGAATGCGATTAAGGTAAGCGTCAAGCCTGCGTGTCGTAGTCTTTTAGAAAGATATAAGCACGCAGTAAATTTCAGTTTCTAGCTGTTTCTATCAACAAAAAAACTAAAACCAGTTCTGAAACAGACTTTGATGACAGCAAGTGTTGCCATAAAAGTATGGATTAGGGCCTTGAATTAGATTCAATTTGCCACACTGCCAAAATTTGATACCATCGCATAGGGTGGTGTACAATCGGCATCATATCGACCTACGTACCTAAATCTGTGAAAATATCCCGAATAATATTAAACTCTATGTGATCACCAAACGATTGAAATTTGCTTGCGGTAATTTGACATATTGGAGTACTTTTGACAATACGGATTACGAATAATAGGGTTGTGGGGATTGAGATAACAATTTTTGATGGACAATTTACAGCTTTTCAACCTAAATGATGTATTTTTTTTTCTATAGCCGTAACTTTCAATGCAATAGAATTCAGTTTTAATTGGAAATGTTTTGTTTTTTTGTAGTTACTACCACAATTTATTCAGCTTGAATTAGAATTACTTAAGTCTTGTATTTTCTTTTTTTGTCTTGAATTTCTTAAAGGTTCTTTACCTGAAGTTTATTTTAAACTATGCAGTGTCAAAATAAAAATGTGTAATTATTAGTAATATTTTTTCTCGTCTTCCACTTTGATCGAATTTCGTCCCTCTTCGTCACCATCCCGCAATAAAATTAGACCAATTTCAATAACCCTTCTTCAAAAAGAACCAACGTTCGTCCTACTTTATTATGGAGGCTGTATGTTCCCGCATTATTCTGGATATCATCGGATTGATTTGGAGCACATGCATTATGCATAGTGACCTTTTGATCATGTTGGAGGGCTTAAATAGGATCAGTAGGTTCCGTTCCTAAAAACATGTATAATTTTTGCAATTTGACCCTTATGGTACCTGCTTGGTTACCTTTAAAGATTTATAAACCAATAACTTTGATGTAACTGATTTTGTGAGGGATGATACACACACATCATTTGCTTAAGATACTGTGTCAAAAAAGAAAATATTTATCCATTCTATAACGCTGTTTTCAAGTTAGTAAGATAAAATATAAAAACAGTATAGTTATAAAATTTTACCTCGATTTCTCCAGAATGTCATCATTAGCTCTTGACCGTATGACCAAAAAACCACGTGGAAAATATACTCTTCTAAGCAACAAAGAGTGAAACGGTTCAACAGTCTTGTAGTTATCGAAGAACACGCATAAAAATTAAGATTCCAACGACATGGGAACCTCCTTTTATTGACGTTGGAGTCTTTGACTGCCACGAAACTAGGCACAATCGAAAATACATTGTTTTGGGGTCACCGGTGACCACAAAGGGCATCAATGTGTAAAAAACAGCATTACATTATTCTGATTAACAACCAGTATCATGAACTCATATGTGTTACATATTATTTATTGACAAGATCTATATTAAACCTATCTCTAAACAATACAGCCACATCATAAAGATTGCGCAGTACTTTGGAATAAACCACTCTCTTCATATTATCCACTTCCTTGTAATGTAAACTTTCAATCCTTTTCGGTATTCTTACGCGTAAAGCTTCTGGTGAGCCTCTTTCGGTTTCTTCTTCTTCTTCTGTATAATTATTTTCTTCTCTTGTCCTCGTATGCTTAAACTCTATCTGTGATTTCAAATTTATGGTGTAATCATCCAGCAAGGTTCCAATAGCTTCCACAAAATCTTTTGCTAGGTCCGTCTCAAAGGCTTTTGCCGCAGAAAAAAATAGGAGCATCAAAGCCAGTTTCATCTGTAAGCAAAGACTTATGAATAGTTTTAATCACTTCGTAGCGACTAGGAAAAGCTTTATATTTTATGGAGATGGGTTGATTTTTATTGGCACTGATGTTTTTATTGCATGACCAAATAATAACAACAAATTTTCAGGGTAACAAGCGAGACGTTTTTACACTACAAAAAATGGATTTATTATTTCTTACCGTAATATTTGACTTTCCTTGCCCCAATCCAACCGCAAAGCAATCTTATTCCAAATTATCCAAATTTACTTCGCTTTCTTGCCGTGAAATTTAATTAGCAACAAATTTCTGTCTTGATTAAACAGGCAAGGTCATTGTCTAAGCAAAATTAGAACCAAGAAATAAAATCTCTATTTAATGACTACTACTGTTACAGCTAAGTGTGCATTGTTGTAACCAATTTACATTTTTAATACCTAGCCCTCTCTTTGAGCTACATAATTGTGAAACTATAGACCGAACGTATAATTATTGTAATCTGTATTTCATGTTTAAGGTTTTTCAATAAAAAAAAATATTTTACTGATATTTCATTTGAATAAAATAATAATAAATAATAAATTGTTTCAACAAACACACGAATTACCAAGCCCCAAACTAAGCGTGAGCTTGTGTTATGGTGACTAGGATAACGAATAGAAATACTTAAATTATATGTAATAAACATCCATGACTTAGGTACAAATGCTCGTGCTAATCACACAAACATTTGCCCCTTGCGGGATTCGAACCCGCAACCGTCTGGTTTATTAGTCCGGTGCGCAATCGACTACACCAAGACGGTCGTCAAATTTTTGAATTTTGAAAATTTTAGTGTTTATAAATGTTTCATTTCTGCAAAAAAGAAGTATTAAGCCTAAACTTTGGTTACGTAATCGGTCCTGTAGTAATATTTACTTATTTTTCGAACGGACTTAGTACAGCTGGCTTCAGGTTACCCAAGTGAATTACGAAAACAGATTTTATTACGTAGGAAATAGAGGCAGTCTCAAGTTCAAAGTGGGGTAGTCTGACATGCGACCGTGTGTTATGTACCTAGTGTTTATGTGTTAAGCTTTTTAGAAAACAATTTAGACCTATTACCAAAGTTATTAAGGTACATAAGCTACCAATGTCCATTTGAGGAATTGGTTTATGAAAGCTGATTCAGAAATAGATTTATAATTAAATGGATTAATTCAAAGGTAAGCAAATTCAAATTATTTTCGGAATCTCCAGCGTTCGAGCAACGGTTGAAATTACTATCTGGAAATTTCAAATGCTTGAGGAATTCTCGACAGTACAATTTAATTTGAATAAATCTTCAATTAGAACTGTTTACCTAAAAGCTTCGACATCACTTAGCATTTTAACTAAAGTAATTTTAAGATTGGTGTATACAGTTGCATCTCTTATATCACTTTATGCAAGATCAGTTTTTATACCACTAGGATTTAGATTATTCTTGCCCAATCAGATTTTATAGTTGTTTAAAATTGTTTTCATTAGGGTTCCGCACCTTAAAAGGAAAAAAAGGAACCCTTATAGGATCACTTTGTTGTCCGTCTGTCCGTCTGTCCGTCTGTCTGTCAAGACCCTTTTATTCAGGAACGCGTGGAGGTATAAAGTTAAAATTAACATCAAATTCTTATGTCTATGGTCCCTTAATGATGTGAAAAAATCAAGCTTTTAAGTTAACGCTGAAAAAAGATACGGCCAATTTTGTCCAATTTTCTATCATTTTACCCCATTTCTCAGGGGAATCAAAACCTATAGGGTACTTCCCATAGACCTAGAACCATGAAATTTGGCAAGAAGGAAGGTCTTACATAATTAGTTAAGGAAAAAGTCCGAAAATCGTTAATTGTTGTTAAATTAAATACAAAAAGAGCTTTTTCGATCGTCATTGCGAGGACAAAATGTTGGTCCAAAAAAAATAAGTAGATGGAGCGCTTGCGCTATGCTTATTACACTGTTCTATAATTATGTTTAGGTAGACTTAAAAATAGACCACGAAACATCTTAATTCCTATTAAATATTGATATGGTTTTACAGAAACATTTTATCATTTACCAATAATTTTATAAAATTCTCGTGCAACTCGTTGCAACAACTCTCTCTCGCCATCTAGTGACGAATGTCAGGACTAACCGTGGGCGCACGGTGTATACAAATAAACGAATATTAATATAAGTTAGTTCTGATATTCGTTACTAGATGGCGTCATTTGGCATTGTTGTGTTTTAAGTTCGCGCTAAAATGAGTTTTTTCTTGGAGTACGTACTTCTTATTACTTTTCGTTAGATAACCATAAGGACGCTTGGCCCAGTGGTTAACATCTTGGGTATGATCGTAAGAATCTGAGATCGATCACAGGGATATAATAATACTGATGTTTTCGAAATGTACGCTTTTTTCTCGAGGTATATTTAAATACACAGCAAAGACATAACAAAGCATCTATCAAATTTTAATTATACTATTTTTACTTGAAATAAATTATTGCACTGCAAATATAAATATTGATTAACAAAACTAGTACTATCTATACTAATATGTATTATAAAGAGGAAAGATTTGTTTGTTTGTTTGTTTATTTGCATCGAATAGGCTCCGAAACTACTGGACCGAATCAAATAAAATTTAGCACAGAGATAGTTTGAGACACTGGGGCGGACATATGCTACTTTTTGTTGCGATATAAAATCATCAGGGGGTGAAATGGGGAATGAAAATTTGTATGGAAAATCCGACTTTTAGCGCGGGCGAAGTCGCGGGGAACTGCTAGTAAACAATAAATTTGAAAATGTGCATAATTTTTTTCTCAAAAAAGAGCTGCTAAAAAGTTGTTTAATCTATATACCTACAGATATTTGATTTCCACATCGAATACCTATATTATTGCACGTCAAATTGATCCAAAATTGGCCTTAGTTTTAGTCAACAAATTGCATTTTTTTTGCAATTTTAGTCTGTGTGTGTAGGATTCAAAATCTGTTACACTAATTTTGATGCTCATACCAATTCTTGTTTAAAAAAGAAAAAAGCTATGAACTTGAATAAATACAAAAAAAAATCACCCATTAAGATTCGAACGCTCGTCTTCTAAAATCAGCATTCTTAGTAACGTCTTTCGCACTGCGCCAAGACATACATAAGTACCGTGACGAAATTAGCACACTTAATGTGCGTTAAACAATTGCGAAAGAAAAACGCATATACTTCTTTTTGTTGTTTTACGCTATCTATTGTACGTTTCTCATGTACGTTTCAATTTGTGTTCGATATGCATTGCGCGAAGCGCAGTAGTTAGTTTTTATAGCAGTATAACAGTTATCCGAGAGATGGCGCCAATTGTATGTAACAACAATAGTTATTTAATGGCAAAGTTAAAGCCTCTTTTAGAGATTAATTATTGTCTTTGTAATAAGTGTTATTGTCACCTACATACCTACTTCATAATTCATTAATTAGGGCATGGTTATCCATTAAAAATAATTTAGACGACTTTGCTGATAATTTCATACTATAAACGGAGCGCAACATCCGCGCGGTATAGCTGCGCGAGTCGCGACATTCGCATGCGCTCTCTGCATTCAATCAATGCGCTGAGCTAGTGTTGTTTTATTATATGACAATAATAACTATTTTGGAGACACTTTTAAAAAGCTTCGACAGCGCGACTGTATACGCCAAAGTCGCGCTGCTAAAGTCGCCTAAATGTAAAATGCGTTTTGAAGTGATTGTAGCCACCCTAGGGAATACGGAACCCTTCGTGCGCGAGCCCGACTTGCACTTGGCCGGTTTTTTTTGCTCTTATATCACTCTTTTACTTCTCGTGGCTACAACGATAAATTTGTTTATTACATTATTAATTATATCGTTCGTTTTTTTTCCTTGACGTTTCGCATGCAGGTTTTATTTCTACCTTTCATTGCTACCACCAAATTTCTGCCCATCAATCTTAATAATTTTGGACATCGCATCCATCAATTAACGGTCACATTACATCATACAAGGAACTAAAGTACACGTGCGAATTGTTGGCCCCAGACACGAAAAAATTAACAAAGTCGATTTATAAACACTAATATTGCACAATGGCATGTTTTCAAACAGCGGCGTTGTTGTGACTACTGGCAGTTTAATACCACGTCTCAACGGCTTCCTACTGGTGTTGATTGGTATTGATTTGATTTATGATTTGAGATGTTGTGTTGGGTTAAATGCATGTTCTATTCATTAAGAATGACAATCTTCTAAAATTGGTAGTTTTAAAAAGTGAGAACATTTTTGTCTAACAACGGTTATGTCAAAAATTTTAAGGTTTAAAACAATGATTTGAATGCTTGCGAGATAATGTCGTCCATCATAGTTACAAATAAATTGTTTGGATGCGTATGACAATGCAAGTTTATTTTTTGATGCAAGTATAGGCAATTTCAATTTTTATTGTTTTTCCATTTCCAATAGGTGCTTTGAAATAGTATCATTTTTATCTGACAATCTAATAGAGTATTATGTTACATGCTAACCAGATATCGACAATTTAAACCAGTTAACTTTCTTTTATTAAAATTGTGTAACAAATTAAAAATGTTACGCCTAGCTCACAAAAGTAGTAAATTTGTAATTAACAGGTCAATAGCGTAATCAAACCAATGTTAATCCTAGAACTTTTTATATTCACTTCTATTTCTTAATTAAGCACAATCAAAGTTAGAAACTGTACCGTAGATTCAAAAAGATCGTTAAAAGCTCCAAATAAGCGAACCGGACAAAAAGATCTCTGGACCGAATAGAACTGGTTTCCGAACTGTTGATTCTAAAGGTAAAATTACGGGAAGGTTCAAAGCCTTTGGATTTAGACTTAATAGAACCTATCCCAATGGGAAAAAGCTCAAAATAGCAAATAAAGGAGATGGTAGTGAGAATTAATTTATCGTGTAATCTAATACCTTTCTCGTAAGGTATGAAAACTGTTTTAGGTATATTGTGAATTAAGAATTTAAAATGAGAGCTACTTACGACTAAATAATTAGGCTTCGACGACAGTCTTGATGTAGTCGTTCAGGCACCGGACTTCTAAACCAGGCGGTTGCGGGTTCGAATCCCGCAAAGGGCAAATGTTTGTGTGATGAGCACGAGCATTTGTGCCTAAGTCATGGATGTTTATATGTATTTAAGTATTTCTATCCGTTATCCTAGTCACCATAGCACAAGCTTACGCTTAGTTTGGGGCTAGGTAATTGGTGTGTTTGTTGAAACAATTCATTTATTTATTAATATCGTGAAGTGATGCAAGGACGTTTATAGTAGATTAGGATTCTAAAAAAATCTTCTTTTTGAAATGTAATCTTTTGTAGTTTTTGGGTTTGCTCTAAATGAAATGTAATATTAGTCTGAGGAAACTGAATTGGTTTTTGTGTTATCTATAAGTGTTGTTTATATTTATGCCATAACAACTGTATGTTTACCAAATTATAATAAAATAAAATAAAAATAAATAAAATAAAAAGAGGTAATATCGAGGATTTGACACTTTGGGTCACTGAGCTACCAGAGCAAGTTACACAAAATCATCGTTGACAGAACATTCATAGTACAAATTGCTTAAAGAGCTCGTTCTACATTACCAAATAACATGACCCCATAGATCCCACCATTTAAACTCTTCAGGGAGGTGCCCAATCAACCAATTACAAAACAGAGGATTTGGCCCATTAGCTCATTGGAGGAAATTAACAATTGCTTGAACTCTAAATAACTCGTCAAGTTAATTCCTTGTGTCAGTTATCGTTTGTGGAGTTTGTTGACTTGTCACGACAGGGAATGGGCCAATTTTTAACAGTAACTCGGTTTAATAAATTGACTGTTATGTAATTTAAATATTATTGTCCTACGTCCCACACATTTAAATATTTTGTTATATCAAGTAAGCCAGTAGGCATTTGTAAAATGTGTACTTTAGTGCTTTGTTATTAATTTCTGCTTACATTAGGTATCCAAACGCCACTGTTTTTTTTCATACCTGGAAACAAATGAAAGAATGTTATTATTATTTTTTAATTGAACAGTCAGTGTCAGCATTTTGCACACAAAAATCTTTAAAAATCTGTAAATTAAGAAGTTCGGTTTGTTTTGTTGTAAATTTTGTATACAGGTGACGGTGTTGTTGTATCGTGTCACTGAAAATAATAAATATATGAATCTACATTAATATCATAAAGAGGAAAGATTTGATTGTTTGTATTGAATAAGCTCCGAAACTAAATTTGGTACAGAGATAGTTTGAGATCCTGGGAAGGACATAAGCTAAGACTTTTTGTTGCGATATAAAATCATCAATGGGTTAAATAGGGTATGAAAATTTGTATGGAAAATCTAACTTTTAGTGCGGCTGAACTGCTGGTACTAAATATTCTTATTTATACTCTGATGCAAGTTCCACAAATACTATACATAACTCGTATGTCACAGCTATTTTAATGACATAAGTGAATGCACAACTCTTTGATTTCACAGTTCATGTGTCTGAATATTTTTATTGGCCCAGATTTTAATGACAGACGTACCTCTCTTAAGAGCACTTATCCAATTTGTGTGATCTCTTGACATGATTGGTACCAATATGCTTCATTATTTGTTATAATAAAATGAGTAGGGCTTATTTTGTGACGGCTTCTGTTTGTCTGTACCACAAATTTTGAATTTTTATTACAATCCTAAAGTTATGTGAAACGAGCCGAATAATAATTTGACACCCTCAATTACTGACGTCGTTTTTAAGAACTGCCGAAAAATTCTTCAGTAAAAATATTTTCAGTAATTTTATATGGGTATATCAATGTACGAGTATGTTGTCACGCGTTACATGCTCAATTCACTTGCATTAAAAGTGAAAACGTAATTAAAAATCAGATGTAATATTTTGCGGACATAAAAATTATTTAATTATAATATTAATCCTGGTCATGTTTGCGTGCGAAATGGTTTTTGCATGCAAATTAAAACTTTGCTCATTGTAAATAAGGAACTGATAAGAAAAAAGCGATCATAGCTTTATAACGTCTTGCTGGAAATTGGATGCTTCTGTCTAAACTGTTTACTCGTGTTTGATAACACGATATTTGTATCTGTCAACTTCACAAAAGTTGCCAGTAAAGCTGCTACTTAGAATTTGTGTTGCACCAGCCTTTTGAAGTTTCCTGCACCTGTTCGTAAACAAATCGCCAAGTTGTTTACGTTTCGTGTTAACTAGTGAGACTGAGAGACAACTGATTGCTTCTGAAGTTATAAGTTGTGGATGAAAAAGACATGATGTTACGAGTCATCCATTTATCAGTACTTATTTATCATCCGTTAACCAATAAATGCCCAACCAAACCACCAATAATAATGTTACTTATAATAACCCTGTATATAGAATGTGTCGCGAATTTAATATATTGTCGTCCGACCTCGATATTTTTAATCAGAGTTCTTGGGCATTCAAAACTTTTCTTAATAAGTTATAGTAAATACTTTTTTATTTTCAATCAAAGCCGTAGTCTTTCTTGTAGATTGAATGTATATTTGTAATATTGTGCATAGTTTTTTAGGTCATTCAACCCGCAACGTATTTAATTTTAGAAAAGTTACCACATAAGTGTATTTGGTTGCTTCATTGTTACTATGCCTATATTAAATATATTGCACGTTTACTGTTTATCCCTATTCGGTCATGGCGGATTGTCGTCTCACCAAATTTTGACAGTGCACCTGTGTAATGTCTATGGTATAGCGCAAATACCTGTGCACTATAATATCTCCCGTGTATTTAAGTAAGCAACCAAGCAAATCTTGGTTGGTTGAGATAGGGCACAGTGGTCGAAATTTGGCTAGGAGGATATGATTTAATATGTACGGTCGGCAGCATGTCAGGTTACCCACTATATCACCTTACATGAATTACATGACGGATGTTAGATTTTTAAAATGTAGGTATAGCTCGACTGATTTGGCCTAATTTTTAAGCATACATCCTAGCACCAATACATGAATACAATATGATAGATTTGAGATCGGTTCATATAGGTATATTTCACATGAATTACAGCACATGCATAGTCTTCAAAGTTTAAATCAAAACTTACAAAAGACCACCGCATGTGCTTTGATCGTGATATAAAACAAAACATTTGGTATTTTGCATACACTTCCTCTTAACAGAAATCTGAACCAGGGCTTTTTCTTAAAGCGGCGATGTAAGTTTCAAAATAGAACAAATAAATTCTTGTGCGATAAACGTGAAGGGATATCGATAACATTGTTTAACAATAACGGTTCTGTTACATTACTATGTTTCATTGAAGCATTTTGAACTTGCAGAGACTTGTGAAAATGCGTATGTGAAACAAGATTAAATTGTTGCGTACTTTCTATCTGATAGCTTGTTGCTTTAGAGAACATTTTTATTTTAACTTTACCAATTGAATTGCATAGATTTCCTCAACCCTATAATTAATAAGGCTATAGCCGGTACTATTAAAGTTTTTGTATTTATCTATAATATTTATATGAAAATACTAAGGTATAAATCTGGAATTCTTTCATCAATCAGTTTCAATTATGTGCATTAATAAGAAAAAGATCAGTCTTTAGATAAAAAAAAAAACAAATTGTAATCAACGAGAACTAGGAAATTTAAACAACAGGACAAAAATATTCCAATAAGACTTTAACCCGGCGTTCGTCACTAGGTAAATACGGACACCAACGCTCGCTAACGGGTGAAAATAACCACATTATTTAAAGATGCATATTTTATGAAACTGTGATTGGAACTAAGGATTATTATTTTGTTGTGTTTGTACACACTATTGTTTATAAATAAAAAGTGTAATTTAAATGAAAATAAGTATTTATTGTTACTTAAGGCACATACATTAATAGGAACCATAATCTTAACTTCTTTCTTAGTAATCTTAAAAAAATAACAATTGTTACATTATTCTCTTTGGAATCAAGTAAAATGAGATCAGATAGCCAAATTAGATATAATATGCTAATTAACTAACTAACAAAATTTGTACTTTTATTCTAATTTTTTTTTTCATAAATCGCACTCCGAAATCACAAAAAATCACAATTCCAAAAATTTGCAATCGACTAATGATTTTTTACGCCTGATATATTTTAGTGGCACATCGTCCTAGTAGTCTTCTCCCAATTGTATAGGTAATGTTTGCGCATCATTTTCTTCTTTATTCTGCAATGAAACATCAGAAACATCACCAGAAGCCGCTTCTTGCTCAGTATCACTGCTATGGTTACTGCAGGCTTCGTGATCCTCTGTTTCTGATATAATTTCTTCCGCATTATCTTCTTGCTGTAAAATTTTAGCGATTGTGTTGTCACTCAGTGAGAAATGCATTTTAATGTAGTGTTCAAACACAAATAAATCATAAAAATATTACTAAAAAGTAGTAACACAAACGGTCGCTACCGGGTATATTTCACCCATACTCACTTCCACCGTCAACAGCAACAGAACGCGAGGCGCCAACTGACAGCGGCACGGGGGGCGCGTCTTTTGTTGCTACTAGTAAAGGTACATGAAGCGGCAAGCCGCAAAATTACGTGTAGAAAAAATTATTTGCGTTTTATTACGTCTGTGGTATTTTTTACCCAGTAGCGACGAACGCCGGGATAAAGGCATGTGCTCTACTTTGTTCCTTTCAAAACCTTCATTTAATATCAAACGTAATTTAAATTCTTGTTCGGTCCAAACAATTTTGAGTCACCAATACTGTGTGGTATCTCAACGAGAAATCAGAGGCGTACTCTGTTAGACACCCATAAGGCACTAGCCATCGCGTTTATTCACATTGCTGTTCTAGCATGAGTGAAAGGAATGGATACATTCGAAAATACGGACATTGTCTAACACAGTAGGGCCTCAGATTCGAACTGTTGATAACTCCTGTTCCATACAATGTTTATTCAAATCACATCCTAGCGCAGGCGCCTGTTAGAGTTCCGACGCCAAATATGGAACCGCCCATAGTTTTTCATGCTTTACCCTTCTCTACCTCTTTCCAGAATGAACCTGTGGTCAACTTTTATCTGCCACATCCTCGCGTGCGAGTGCACGGAATTTCGCTAGGATGATGATGATGACGGTCAACTTTTAAATAAAAACTAGCTTTAACATTACCTCATATCACATTTTTGCTCCTTATAAGTACGATAACATGAGTAAAAACTAGTTTTTAGGATTTCGATAGTGTGTAATAAAACATTATGTAAATCTATTTGAGGACACTACTCTAGCTGTAGATATGCGGAACCTTAACGTCATATCAGTTTGTACTTACCTACTCAATCACATTTCTTTAAACCTCTTTCATGCTGTCAAATATTGGTTTTGGTCAAAGGCCAGGTATTTGATCTCCACTCTATTGGTCGGAAGTTCTCTTCCAAGAATGGCGTCGGTTCACGCACATGATTGAATTGTAATTCGTATTTACACTAGCGATAAAAATGTGTTTGTATAAATAAATGGACACTAATGCCAAGCCCAAATCACATAAGTCGCGTGTTGTTGACACAAAAGTAAAGTTTTTGTAAAAAAAACTTCGTAGAAAAATCTTTTATTTTATTCGAAACAGAAGTAGGTACGATTATTTTACTATTTTTTAGTTTATTCTAAGTTGCACAACTACTTGGTAATACTTTCCATTACTAGACGTTTAGTTTGATCTGTGTAATTTGTGTCTCCATTTTGTTATTTTCTATAACCATAATTTAAGACCCGCCCTAACTTCGCACACGTACAGATTACACTGATGAATGACTTTTCAAAATCGGTTTAGTAGCTCCAGAGATTACCTCTTAACAATAATATTCACTCTTTATAATATAATTTAGAATACACAAAAATTTGTTCTTGAATAATAAAAGAAATGAATAAATTCCTGGCATGCCTCAAGAATTACTGACAAGACAAGCAACATTCTTGTTTTTGATGTTGATATTTCCTTGTCTACATCTGTCATATTTCCATGTCATGCTTCATTCAGCTTCGTCATGACTGTGACTTGTGTGTCTGACATGTATTTTAGATAATAACATACGTACAGTTCAAACTTTTATTTTGTGTGTTTCATTTTTTTATAATCTTGTATTGTAATTCTTTACACAAATAATGAGCTGTGTAGTTTTATGGAGATGCATATTGCATTTTCGAGTAGATCATGTAATTCAGAACGGACTCTGCTATTTTAAAGCGATTTACTGATATGCACATCACTGAATGTGCACATCTGAGAATCTGTTTTAAATAAACACTTTTAAGCTTTCCTATTATTACTATTTAATGGTTTTGAGAAATTTTAAAAAAATACTTTTAATTAATTTATTTAAAGAAATAATAGTCTCGTAATTTATCCCGCGAAGTTATTTTATCAATTTACTAATCAAAAATTTTAATTAAGTCTGAAATTACCACCGTTACCCAATTTCCGTCCCACCTACATCAAAAAGCGAATTTTCGTCTGAAAAAAATCTTTGTCAATATCCCCAGATTACCTAAACCGAGTCTCTAATTACTTTAATTACCTATATCAAGCCCACTTTTCTCCCATTCCCTATCCATACCTTTAGTCGCATTTGCTACATTTACATCGACTGTTTTATTAGCTCCTGTCTCTAGACCATTAGATTTAGAGAAGAAATGTATAGTTCTATTTAAAAGATTATCGTTTGCTGCGGAATCCTCTGTGGTTTTTGTCCTAGGGCTGCCTCTAATTGAAAGTTGCTCCGCGGAGTGACAGGGGTGCGTTAATAAGTCCAGTATCTGTATTGTGCTTTGTTGGTTGTCAGATTAAGGTCTCCCCCGGCGCCTTAACTATGTAACAAGTAGCCTTGTCTAAAAGTCGGTTCCTACTTCCATTGTTCTGAAGGTATAATGAACGGAATTTGTTAGCTTCTTGCCGCTACATAAAGAGATTGAGGATAGTTGGGCGAACTATCATGTTGATAATTTGATGGTACGGGATACGACCATTGTTTTGTGTATTTGATACACCTTCCTAAAACCATTTTTGAAAGTAGTTTTTTTTCAAATGCTCTCACTCACATTAGAAAAAATGCAAAATAAAGTGTAGCAGTAGGCGTAATTGTCAAAAGAGAGTTTTTCATACTTTTTACTAAAGTACACTAAGACGTTTACCCTAACAAAAAGTCATGAATTCGCGGGCATTGTAAACTGATTGTAAATTTATCAAAGCCAAGATAGATGGTGACAAGATACCACTAATTCTCATGAAGAAACTTATAGTAGGAACGAAGCTTCGCTTATACCTCAATATTTAGTATAGAATGATAATTTATGGCATTAATTTTCTTGTAACTTTGTAAGTATCAGAGACCGGAGTAAGTAGTGATGTACTTTGACAGTGCTGGAATATTATGGATATGCCCTTTATTAAAGAACCGATAACGCAAAAATCTGGTTTAAATCATATTATCTTACCCATTTTATGACACCTGGAATTACTTGGTTTGGCACTTTAAACAAGGTTTAAAATCTTAAAACTTTTGAGATTCCATACCGGACTCATATCTATACTAATATCAATGTTTGCTGTCATTGACTCCAAGTCAATCTACCTACTCCGATATCTGATGATTATAATAGCTTAGCGCATGTGCTGCTGTGTTGCACAAGATAAAGTTTTATCTTTACTCATTTGTAAATTTTTCACGCTGACTTTGCAGTGAGCCAGGGTCGTGGGTTCTAGTCCCATCTGAGACTAGAACCCACGACGACGATAGATTTTTTGTGTGCACTACTTAGTTTTGTAAAATGATGCCAAGAAATTGCTTTTATATTTATTAGTTATATTTGTTTTGTAGTAAAAGGACTTGTCCATAAGTGGTTTTTTATTCGTCAATATTTCTAACCAGAATAAACTAAATATTATATTAAAGAATTCACAAAAACTAGCCTTTCTGCATAATTAATATAATTTTTAAGGCCTCCGATTTAGAGAAAAATTGAAATTAATTTTTCTCTTTGTCTGTACAGAAGCTGCACCTTCGCCTATATCAATAAACGCATGAAAAAAAAATTGACAGCAAAATTGACATTCCATTGACAGTAGTACCTATTATATAATCTGTGGTAGTACCTAGTAGTATTTATCCACCAGTGGAAAGGCAATGGTACATAGCCATACAGCCAGGAAATACAAGTAAGTGAACAATGGATGATGCCTGTTACAAAACATATTTTTTCTCAAAAATGGAGACGTTTAAAATTCTGATTACTTTGGTTACGTGTTTCATATTTTTGTAGCTTAAAGATAAATATAGGTTTATTAGTGGTTGGTGATATCTTAAAATAAAAAACCACCCTCCATACAAAAAGAGGACAAGTCCTTTAAGACAATTTTACCTTCCGTAATGTCTAATAACAAGAGATTTATAGAAAGGTAAACTTTTATTTTTCAACTCAAAACACATTTTAGTTTATTTCAGTTAACTTTTAATCTTAATAACAAACATTTTAATTATGAGGACTGTTCTATATTGAGAGTTACGTTTATTATCGATATAACATATTTGTTGTCCCATAACCCATGTAGCAAGTTATCTTGCCAACTTAAGCGATCGGTTAACTGGAGTTGGAAACTTTTGGATGAGTGACGGCTACAGTTTAATGGTTGCGCTCGGTTTAACAATACGGATTGTGAAGTTGTCGCGAATCGATAGACGGAAGTCATGAACGTATAATATAAGTCAGCCTATTAGATCCCACTGCTGGGA
Organism: Pyrausta nigrata; assembly: GCA_949316185.1. Lineage (NCBI taxonomy): Eukaryota > Metazoa > Arthropoda > Insecta > Lepidoptera > Crambidae > Pyrausta > Pyrausta nigrata. The sequence continues at coordinate 2,144,033 of OX438941.1, read as the reverse complement.
AAAGGCCTCACCTCAACTATGAGGAGGAACGAGCCATACTTCACCACGCGGGCTCAGTGCGGATTGGTGGAGGGGTGTATGTAAGGCAAGTGACAAACCCTACTGTCAGAAGTTATCAAGCCGCCCTAGGGCCTCTGACTAGGCTTAACGACTAATACCACAGATATTAGCCGGAACCAACTGCTTAACGTGCCTTCCGAAGCACGGAGATGCTTGTCATGGACGTCACTTAAATGGTCGGAATGGTCACCCATCCAATCACGACCGCGCCGTGGGTTGCTTAACTTTTGGTATCACTACCAAAGCGCTGCCGCCACTGCGCCACAAGCACCTGAATGAACGTAACCTGTCATGAACGTAAGTTGGCAGAATTTTATTAGAGATAAAAAATAAAATAAAATCTTTCAGTGGAACTAATTGAGACATATCTTAGGCTAATAAGTAATTAGTAAAAAAAAACAAGAGATTCAGTCAGCCAGGTTAAATGCTAGTACATCTTTTATAGTATTTTTTTGACTGCCTCGTTGATCTAGTGGTCAGCACGCTGGGTACTATCCACGAGGTCCCGGGTTCGAATCCTGGGTCGGGCCGAGAGTGTTGGATTTTTCTGTTTTGAAAAACCTTGACACAGCTCCGGAGTCAGGAAGTTGGTGGTGTTAACACCCCCGTGCCTGGGAAAGCACGTTAAGCTGTTGGTCCTGCGCCTGATCTCTCTACGGTCATGTCGGACTGCCGTCTCACCGAATTATGAGAGTAAAGGAATAGAGAGTGCACCTGTGTATTGCGCACACACTTGTGCACTATATATGTCCCGCGCAGTTGGCTTATCTCTGTTGAGATAGGCCGACGTAATCGAAATTCGGCTAGAAGGACGTTATAGTAATTTATTGCTTGTATTACCTATCACAGTTACTATTTAAATTATAGCAACAATTTTCAAAACTCACAGTCATAAATCGGAAAAAAATGTTAAAGGTTATATAAAATATTTTTTTACCGACTGTAAAAAAATGGACATACAGTACCTACTTGTAAATTGTTAAATTTTCTAGTTGCATTGTTTACGACAGATTATTAACCATGGGATTAAAAACAAAACATTGGATGAATTCCCGTATTTAAAACAAAGATAGTAAAACCAGGCCTTAGTATCTCCCCGCGTAGGTAGCAAAAACGTACCTACGCGCGGCGACCCTTACTTAGGGGCTAAAACAAGTTGCGTGTCGCTACCGGCCAGCGACACGCTCGCGCGTTTTATTCACCGGCGGCCGCGCGGCTACGTTGCTGGCTGGACGAGAATGAATAAAGTACTAGAAAGAGGCGCTAGATGGCGTTAGAAGCTTCTCGTAGCAGTCAACCCTATCGCGTCGCGTGATATTACGTCACTAAATAGGTTTAGTGTATTATAAATCATATTCTAGAGCAATAAGTATGAAATTATCTTGCAATGGGTTTTTGTAGGTGTCTACAAGAGAATGTGCTTGACTCTGAGGCGAACTAAATTACGCCATATTGTTGACTACATTGAGTGGACATTTCTTCTGTACGAAGTACTAGTACTTATTCTGTAGTAAAACGAAGGACGTTTTGGTATTCTTATTTTTAGTTTAGTAGGTACCTAATATCTTATATCCCGCAAGTAGGTTACTCCGCACTAAATTATATTGGCAATCTTAGTACCGTATCTATTCTCAAACCTTATCGTCAACTAACGATACAACTTTGACGTTAACTGCGGGTCAGAAGCCGTCATTTATCAAGTCGAAATATTGCAGACGTCGAATTAATTCGGAAAGCTACCGCCAAAGGACCGTGATGTCATTCATAACTACAAGAACATTTTATCTGCTTTCTTTGAAACGCATTACGAATTCAAAGATGGTTTAATCAATTGATGTGATCAGATAGCTATCGGTTTTTCATCGGAATTTATGAATTGCAAGTCTGTGTACTTGGAAGTTTGTTTTGGTATGTTTCGTAAGCTCCAAACATTTACCAACGACTGCGGACTAGTTACTAAGAAGAAGAATACATCATTTTTATTATGATTGAATTTATTTTATCAAGCTACGTGAGCGCATGGAGGTTTATAAGACGTTGATTAGACGCTGGAGGAAGAAGATCGAATCAATTTCTAAAAATTTAGTTTATTACATAATTGCTCCGTGCTTCGGAAGGCACGTTAAGCAGTTGGTAAGGTTGATCACTTGCCTTACAGACACCCCTCCACCAATCCGCACTGAGCCCGCGTGGTGGAGTATGGCTCGTACCTCCTCATAGTTGAGGTGAGACCTTTGCCCAGCAGTGAGATCTATATAGGCTTACTTTACTTTACTTTTTTACATAATTGCATTTTATTTAAAATGAACGCACATCTTACGTATGCAGTAGGCGATGTTGTTTCACATATTTATGTGAAACTATTAGGAAATGTTAACGTTGTAATTTAGAAATATCAAATCACAATAACTATTAAAACAGCAATATATCTGCTTTGATAATTTAATTAACAACGACATAATGAGGACGCGAATTAATCAATATTGTGCTAAACGATGTTCCGTGCCCATAATATACTAGAGACGATAACATGTTATATAAGTAATAGAAAATTATTTCGCAATGTTTACCTTCAAAGATACAGATTTACCGACTCTGAGGTATTTAGTAAAGTTGCATTTCTATTGCCGTTGTTTTAATTACCTATCAGTGGAATCGGATAGCATAGATATATTCTCAAGTTATGCAAGAAATTAAGTCCTAAATATTGAAATCAATATACTTCTTATTTGCAATCAATTTGGATACATCTTGAAATTGATATCAAACACAGGGAGTCATTTTCTTATTTTATTTCACTTGATTCTTGATATTATTGCATACAGTTTGCTATTGCAAGTATCTAGGTATGTATTCCAATAACCAAAAATACATTCAGGTTACAGTGAGCGACACTTTACTTTCATTTCAATTTTGACAGAGCCAGAATAACTACTAGTTGAAATGATAACTAATAGTTGAGCTAAAATAAAATAAATTAATAGAATCTGCATTTAAGACGAAATAGGCATGCTCGATGCCTTGAAAATGTATGAGAAGCTTGATCATTTAAATGATAGGAATTCGATCATAAGAGCAGAAATTTCAAGACATCGATAAGATAATTATGGTTTTCGAAACACAATGAGAGAAACTTGGTGGTCTGGATAGAAAATCCTCCTGAAGTTAGGTCTTACTTTGCATTTTTGCATGTTTAATATTGTTTTATTATGTTTGCTGGTGCTAAAATTTCGTAACCTTCTTTTTTATTTTGTTATTCAGTATACAAAGACTGACACTATGGAATACAATTTCGATTTGTTAAATATTCATTTATGAAATTGCCAAAAACCGATTTTCATGCGCGAAATTTGTAAAGCGGTGACCTGAGGGTACAGTTGGGCTTTATATAATTTTATGGTTTTTGAGTACTACTATAATTATCATTTATACAGAGTGTCCCGTCAATGAAGGATAATCCTTTAGGTACAAATTAGTTACATCATTGCCTGCTATATGCCAAAAAAAACAAGTAAAAGTGTTGCCATTTTTGAGATTTTGGTTAAGAGTTTTTATTATTTTTGGGAGCCTTACTAACATTTTAAGTAAAAAGTTACTATTGATTTAGCGCGTGGAATATTCAAGACTATTAAAATACAAACAGACTTTTAAAAAGTCCTTAATTGTAGAAGTAGCCATACAATAATTAAATATTTATTTATCGAAAATGGTAACACTTTTACTTTAAAAAATTGGCAAATATTAGGGCATGATGTAACTAATCTATACCCAAAGTGTTGTCCTTCATCAACGGGATATCCTGAACATATAATACGATACTTCTGTGACACGTTGTATCGTACAATAGTTTACACTAAGGTGTGAGTATCAACAATGAACAACGAGTAATTGCAATTTCTCCGATAAGAGGGAGTAACGGCATGTATGACACTCGATAGCAGATGTCAAAAGTCGCACTCGAGATGCAGATAGCGTATCTCTGTCCGGTGCTTAGTACACTTTCTAGGATATAACTTTGACGCAGGAAGTTGATGTTCTGTTTCGGACAGGCCAAACGTCAGTCAGCACATCGACCTTCCACATCCCTCAATTAGAACACAACTTTGTTGTTAGACGTAACGATCGGTTGAGAAAAGTTATTATCAGGTTGATTGATACGCTGGTGTTTGTGGCCATACTAGACGAATAATTTATTTAAACTTTATTGCACCAAAAAGAAAGTACAATTGGCGGACTTAATGCCTTAAGGCATTCTCTACCAGTCAACCACGTGGGAATGTAGAAAGATAATCAGGTGCGAGACATTCAGTATTGATACACTTTTAAGGAAAAATTAACAAAATACTGTAAAAATAAACGTACATAAATATTAATATACGAGACAATTTGTCAAGAAAATTGATATGGCGACATTATTACAAACGAAAAAGACAAGTAGTGAGACAAACGAAAGTGGTGGTCACTCCTGAAGAGAGTCAAGGTAGTATTTCCGGAGAGACTTCTTGAACGCAAATTTGCTAGGAGATATTTTGATCTCGTAAGGGAGGGAATTTCAAAGTCGGATCGCAGATCTGGTGAATGAGTCGGACATAAAGCCGGATTTTAAAAGAGGTGTTTATAAGGTCAAATTGTGAATTACTGCCCATATTACTGATTTTTAAATTTTGACGTTAATAAGCATTTTTTGTCCAAAATTGAATAAATTGTTTTTGACTTGACTGTACAGCGGTTAATTTTAGCAGACTTTAGCCAACAGGGCAGGAAATATTATAGTTAGTATTTGCGCAATACCCAGATGCACTGAGTTTCTTCACTTTCATAGTTTGGTGAACCGGCAGTCCGACATGGCCGAAGAGAGAATAGGGGGTCAACGACCTATGGTTCTTAACGAGGGTGTAACACTAACTTCCTGACCCGTTTCTGAGCATCACAAGATAGAAATCGTAGAATCTTGGCTCGAGCCAGGATTCAAAGCCGAGACCTCATGGATAGAAGCCAGCGCACAGAGTGCCATTCTCGACCAACGAGGCAGAAAAATGTGTACGTTTCTTAGAAAAATCGCTGTCTTGCTTTTGAAACACTTTTTTCAAATGAACGTAGGAAGTTGAATATTTTTATCGTTATGAAAATTCTTCGATTCCCGTAAACGATAACTTATTCAAACGATCACACTCTTAGCACAATTCCCAAAACTGATTTATTACGGAGAGCAGAAACATTTAAATACTATTTACTTTCTAAGAATAGTCGTTCAGAAACGTTATAAATCGACGAGTGTTTGACTACGGGTTCCTAATGGCCACCTTTTTTGGACCTTCCTCCCCCGTCTTTATTGGAAATAAGCAGTAAGTTCGAAGGGGAGATAAAGGTATGTTCAGAGGTCTACACAATCTGGTCAAGCATTCGGTCTCAATGGCTAATATATCGTTGTTCGGGTTGTGCTGTGCATAGTTATTAAGCGCACGTCTATCGGAAGGTCAACGACCTCTGTTGCATTGATACGTCACTGTAGAAAAGTTATTTGTATTTGTGTAACCTCATTTGCAAGTGTGTTATTGAGTCATAGTGATTCAGCTTCCATATATTACTTTTTGGATTTGATTATTCATTTATTTGGAGTTAACTGAATTTTGAAGGCTAGCGACAAGTTCGGACATTGCAGAATACAATTAAAAAAATTTAGTATAGCCTGTGTCATTCCAAAACAATTAAGCTTTCTACGGGAGGAACAATTTTGAAAATCAGTTTGGCACTTCCAAATATTATCTCTACAAACATTCTTGCAAACGCACAAGATTACCTCCGTATATTAAAAATATTAGTAGATATACAAATTTTAGAGTGAACGGTGCCTTATCTAGAATCTTAGTCCGTCTTTATACTTAAACTAGTTATAAGAATTCAAGTAAAGCAAGTTACGTTGTGTCCTAATATGTACCAAATAAATAAAACTTTATTCCTAAAAAGATAGTGCCCCAAACACTAAATTAGGGAAACATACAGATTCGTTATAAAATATGTATTCGTTGTTAAAAATGTTGACCAATTAAAGAGATATACACCTAGCCCTATACTCAGTAAGCATAAACTTAATACGTTATGATGACAAAGATAATGGAAAGACATACTTAAATCCGTCTATAAACCATGACTAAGTCACAAATGCTTGTGCTCATCTCATATTGCTCCTTGCGGGATTCGAACCCTCAAACGCTGGTCGTAGTTTGGGGCGCGCACCAAGACGATCGTCAAATAAATCTTAAGAACAAATTGTGTTTTAATGAGTTCAACAATTCGCGTAAACGTAAGAAACAAATATCTTAAGAACTATTCACACCTCGAAACTAGAATGTGCTCAAGCCCACTCCAATGTAATTTCCTAACAATCGTGCACTCTCCTAAAAAGCCAACAGTTTGTGTAACTCCTTAGAACCTCAGTACAATATGAATAGCGGAGTCTTTTGTAAAGTTGTTTGTACTGCACAACGGCTGACCGCTGCAAATCAACTGAATGCGCTACATCCTTCGAACAACTACACCTGTAGATATTGCAACTCGACTCATTTTACGCAGTGTGGTAGACGTTAAAATACCTACATAATTGAGATAACCTCATAATATTTTCTAAGCATTCATGTGCAATCTTTGGTTGAAATTTAAACGAGGAGATACGATCGTATGCTCACAATTGCATCAATCAAAAAATAGTTCGCGTTGCTCAGCAATCGGCTGCTACAATATCTCAGTATATCATAACAAATTATGATCGACAGCGAATTTTGAGCACGGACCTAATTATACGACCATTCCATGAGTTATACAATTTCTATGTTTTACTTCATTTAAGTATGCCATATTATGAATTAATGTGTCTAGTAATTGATTAATAATAAATAAATCTTTAAAAAATATAAAAACTTAAAATCAAGATCCCAAAATTGGTAAAACTTTTACTTTCAAATATAATTTGGCATGTAGTAGAGCTTAATGTAACTAATATGTAGATAAAAGATTGTCCTTTCTTTGCTGGACACCCTGCAAAGCGTGATATCCTCACGTGCAGTTTATCAAAGAGAGCACCAGTTGAAGTTGTTGCTTTTCATAACAGTCGGCACGTCATGACAAGGGACGTGGAAGTGGAACTGCTGAAAGGAACGCAAATCTTGTTAAACGCCGTGTTGTTGGGAACCAAACGGTAAATAATTTTAGCAACATGGACTGTTTGACATAGTTTTCGGTTTGAATGCCACAAGCATGGTAGCATTAGCAAGGCTTAAGGATTTAGGATCGTCCATTTAGTGTATTTGAGGTGCTTGTGGCGCAGTGGCGGCAGCGCTTTGGTAGTGATACCAAAAGTTAAGCAACCCACGGCGCGGTCGTGATTGGATGGGTGACCATTCCGACCATTTAAGTGACGTCCATGACAAGCATCTCCGTGCTTCGAAAGGCACGTTAAGCAGTTGGTCCCGGCTAATATCTGTGGTATTAGTCGTTAAGCCTAGTCAGAGGCCCTAGGGCGGCTTGATAACTTCTGACAGTAAGGTTTGTCACTTGCCTTACATACACCCCTCCATCAATCCGCACTGAGCCCGCGTGGTGAAGTATGGCTCGTTCCTCCTTATAGTTGAGGTGAGGCCTTTTCCCAGCAGTGGGATCTAATAGGCTGACTTATTTAGTGTATTTAGCTAAAGCATAAAAAGGTTTTGGGTTTTTCTGTCTTGAAATTACTCGGAAACAAGCCGGAGTAAAAAAAATGTCATATTAACCCCCGTGCTTGTGATCGTGTGCCTGATTATCTACCTGATGCACCAATCTCGACAATTTTGGTAGATAGTAAATCTTGCATTTCGAAGGTGCTTGTAACGCAGTGGCAGCAGCGCTTTGGTAGTGATACCAAAGTTAAGCAACCGACAGCGCGGTCGCGATTGCATGGGTGACCATTCCGACCATTTAAGTGACTTCCATGACAAGCATCTCCATGCTTCGAGAGGCACATTAAGCAGTTGGTCCCGGCTAATATCTGTTGACATTAGTCGTTAAGCCTAGTCACAGGCCCTAGGACAGTTTGATAATATCTAGCAGTAAGGTTGGTCACCTCCTCATAGATGAGGTAAGGCCTTTGCCCAGCAGTGGGATTTATATAGGCTAATTTTAATTAACTAGTATAAAAATCTACTAATGCTAGTTCTTAAACGCTGGTTAAGTTTTGTTTCCATCGAAACAAGCAGTATCAGAATGTCTTAACTGAAAGCTGAAATACAAATCAACAGTAACTGTGTTTTAACTTTTTTTCGGTATTATTGCGCGAATTCAATTCCTTTTGTGCACTTATTTATTTTTAGCTTCATATATTTTGGCAGAAGACTCGTTGAAAGTTTCTTATAATGATTGCGATTTTGGGCAGGACCCATTTTAAGGGGATTTTTGTGCCAAGAAAGAAATAAAAAGAAATAAAATTCTTGACGACATAACGATATATCTTAAAAAAAGAGAGAAAATTTTAAAACAGAACTAAGTAATTGAACTTGCATTGATGCTAATAAATAAATGGACTTTGGTAAATTTAGCTTTAACTCATATGAAATATTATAAGAAATGTGTTTACGAAGTAATATCGCTCCCGTACAACTTTATGAGCGAAAATTTCGTGAAAGCTTGCAAAGTAATTAATTGTCTAAATTTTAAAAACTATTATAAGAGAGCTGTGTTCTAAGATCAACCATCATACTTAATATATTACATGAATCTGACAGCCTCGGCACATTTTCAAGTCCCTGTATGACAAAGTTTGGGGGACAGTGTATCCAATTATGCATATCGTACATATGTCGCTAAAACTTAAATGTCATAACTATCATCTGTTTTTAACAAGTAAATTACTAACTAGATATAATTTGAAGTATCTGAGGGTTAGAATGTTTGGCTTTGTGTTTGGATTTTCATTTAATTGCGTAGTATAATAGTGTAATACATATAAGACTAAGTTTGCTATAACTCTAGTAACGGTTCCATATTTGTTGAAAGTTTTGGTAAACACGGTATAAATAAACCGCCCAGTTATAAATTAGTTTCAGCACAGTTTCCTAATAAACTTCATAGAAAGCGGCAAACTATGTTCAATGGGCTATTCATTTTCTGTATGAATGCTATCATTAATTATATTTTCCGTTTCATTATTCTCTACAGCTGAATGTTCATTTATTAATGTGACTTTGAATAAATTAATAACTTATCAGTCTTGTACTTCATTAATCTTACATACCTATTGTAATTACATACAGCTAACGGTAGACAAAGTACTTATATGTGGTTATTATTATTATTCCTTTTTGATTTCATATAAGTCATTTGTCATTTCAATTGCATTCAAAACTTATAAGAATATTTACATTAATTTTATTTATGTTCATTAATTATCAAACATAATAGTGTGTAAATTATTGTTTTTAAGTGATAAGCATTCACTTTGCAATATATTATTGTTAATAATATATTTAGATTAAATAACATTGATGAAAGCAACGCGGCATTACAGCGTTAAGAAGCACTTAAAAATTTCGACAGGCTCTGCCAACGCCAGGGTGGCCGAGAGGTTAGGCAATCGCCCGGCATGCGAGGAACGCGGGTTCGATTCCCGCCTCTGGCGGTCATTTTTTCAAGTGCAATAATATATAATAGTGTGTAGTTAGGAAATATATTAATAAAATTGTTATTTACGGGATTACTACCATGTACCTTTTTATTTTCGAGTTTCCGATATTTCGGCGCTATTGCAAGCGCCATGATCACGGAATGTTTATTTAGAAAATAAAAAGGTACATGGTAGCAATTCCGTAAATAACTATTCTAATGATAGTGACCATAAAAGTTTAAAACAGTATAATATTTTCAATCTACCTTTTTTAGTGATTTTGACGATTACACTAATATTCAGACACTGTAAAATGTCTTAGAAATACAGAATATCCAATATTACTTGAAGTCTAACTCGATTGATTTCAAATGTCAATAAAGAGAGAGAGAGAGAGAGAGTAAGGCGGTGGGCCTGCAGCATATAATGAGCCTATCTCGATTCCAAGTGCAGGCATGTCTGACAAAAACAATGCAAATCCACAACTATGTAACAAAGCAATCGCCGCTATCACAAAAACAAAGGTTGCAACAAACGAACAAAAAGATTCACATTATAATGCATGCCGTGCCGCAGCCATCGAACTCGATTCAAGTTCTGATGATGCTAACGCATGGCAATTAGTACTCATTGTAGTCATTCATGGTTGATTTGATTAAGGAACTTCGTATTCTTCGTACACTTTACCTAATTTAGTAACTGTTGGAGTCCCATGAAGCATGTAGCTTTATCAGTTAAGTCTTGAATAGGTACCTGTAAATTTAGATTGTTGACAGGTACTTGTTTCATAATTTACTACCAATATCTTAAATATTATATACTTCCTACTAATAATGAATTTGGAATTATTGACAGATAGGTGACATGACATAGTGGAGGCAAACATTTTAAATTAGCCGTCTCATATTTAATCAAGTGTTAAAGCAATGTCAAAATCATTATTAGTAAGGGGGATACTGTATAATCTGCATTAGCGTCTGAAGAGAAATTTTAAAAAAGGAATTATTTTGCGTTAAAGCGATTAACACACTGCCCCGCACCATGCAGAATGGCGCGTAAAATTCTTTGTATTCTCTCGCACAATCACGCGCGTTGACGCGTTTTCAGTGTGTTGGACTGTGCGTGTTTTCTATACAAACGGAGATACTTACAAGCAACGTTGGAACACGCATTTACACGCTACGCTGCGTGGTGCGTGAAACTGACCGTCGGTAATAATCTCAAAGTCAGTTACTTATAAATAATAATAATATTTTTTTTTTTAACAATCACACCAATTACCTAGCCCCAAACTAAGCGTGAGCTTGTGCTATGGTGACTAGGATAACGGATAGACATACTTATATACATTTATAAACATCTATGACTTAGGTACAAATCTCACAAACTCATGCTCAAGCTCATCACACAAACATTTGCCCCTTGCGGGATTCGAACCCGCAACCGCCTGGTTTAGAAGTCCTTGGCGCGAATCACTACACCAAGACGGTCGACAAATGTCCATCCCATTACCATTTTCAACAATAGCGACATTGAAATTGATCAATCGGCCAACCCAATGTTCACGTTTCGTTATGAGAGACACCAAATATGTCTGGCATAACCTAGTGAGTTCAGTGATCTGGACCTATCACTACATTAATAATAATAAATAAATTATTTCAACAAACACACTTTTCCTAGCCCCAAACTAAGTGTGAGCGTGTGCTATGGCGACTAGGTAACGGATAGACATACTTATATACGTTTATAATGTTAGACGGAAAATCAATACATCGATTATAAGACTGCGACTCCGGACATCACTAGCGTATGGGGGTCATCACGAGAACTGTCAGAGGAAGATATGGAGGATTGGTGCCGCATAGATGGTTTTTACTATAATTTATGTAATAAAACTATGAAAAGGAGAGTATTATTCAACAACGTGTTCTGCTGTTTAATAATAAACATCTATGACTTAGGTACAAATTGCTCGTGCTCATCATACAAACATTTGCCCCTTGCGGGATTCGAACCCATTAATTCAGTATTATACTATACTATATTCAGGCTGTATTGACTATCATATCCGATCTTTGGAAATCCTCAGAATCACACACAACCTTCAGCACATCCTTTCCACTCATGCCCTCATTCTTCCAGCCTTCTATGCCTCCGCTAAATATTTAGGCGCGGCATTCATTTTATATTTTCCTCTACATTACGCGATACGTTTTTCTATCTAGCTTTGACGACAAAAAAGTCACTGACGCAAACGTTGTCAGCCCGATAAGATATTCTATCTGGCGAAATTCGAATACAAAGGATTTCACGTTTATTCGCGTTACACATTCGAATAAGCGTGGATTTTACTTTTTGTGCCTATCCCACCTGTATATTTAGTGAACTAGCCAAGTGATTTTTGTCTCTGTGAAGGAAGAAACAGGTTGCGTTTTCGTTTGTGCCGAAACAGTAATAAAAAGAGTGTTAGTTTTGTAGGTCTCATTTGCTAGCAGTTTGTGCTGATTTAAGCTACTTTGTTATTCCATTTCATTAAATGTTTCCGAATAAATACAACTAGAGTTACCGAAAATACTTGTGAATTGGAAAAAAATACTTTGATTTAGATGCAATCCTTTCATCCTTGTAAGCTAAGGTGATGGAATCAAAATCTGGAAAATAAATTCTTATCATTTTATAAGAAACTAGCGGTACCCCGCGACTTCGCCCGCAAGAGTAGGATTTTCCATATAAATTTTCATCCCCCATTTCACCCCCTTAATGTTTTATATTGCGACAAAATGTAGCCTATGTCCTTTCCAGGGTTTCGAACTTTCTCCATACCAAATTTTATCCCAATCGGTTCAGCGGTTTAAGCGTCAAGAGGTAACAAACAGACATACAGACACTTTCGCATTTATAATATTAGTATGGATTGAAATGTTATCAAAATATCAAGTTTTATTAATATCCTTTTAAATTTATATTATAGTTGTAACATTTCATGAAGTTACCTGCGTTCACCTTAAGCTGAATTCTCAACTATACTAAAGTACAGTAAGCGCTAAAGCTCGACTGACAATGGTTGCATACAGCTTGACTTGTTTGCGCTTACTCTGAAGCGCTACTCTCTAAGACTAAGACGTCGTCCGTTTGACTCTACCTATCGCGTTTACTCGCACTGTCATACTACCATGATTGACAGGGACAGCTAGACTTAAAAATACGGGGATTATTTCCCAAATAGGACAAGGTCTACTCCGGATGACGATGACCGTATATTCAAGTCAACCCATCATTATCGTTCACACTGTCATGCTGGCATGTGTGACAGAGACGGATACAGTTGAAAATGTGCATACCGTCATCTGGAGTAGGGCACTGGTTTCACTGTTCCCGTTTCTATGCCTGACTCAGAAATTAGCATCTATGTCGTCACCGCACAACGTTGCATTGTTCTATGTTAATTACCTATAACAGGGTACAGATTGGGCGTTTTTATTAGCGTGTAAAGGCGCTTACACATTCAACAGTTACAGCACCAATAAACTTGTGCGTATATGTATGACTGCCTCGTTGGTCTAGTGGTCAGCCCGCTGGGTACTATCCACGAGGTCCCAGGTTCGAATCCCGGGTCGGGCCGAAAAGCGTTGGGTTTTTCTGTCTTGAAATAACCTAAACACAGCTCCGGAGTCAGGAAGTTGGTGGTGGTAACACCCCCGTGCCTCGGAAAATACGTTAAGCCGTTGGTTCTGCGCCTGATCTTTCTACGTTCATGTCGGACTGCCGTCTCACTGAATTATGAGAGTGAAGGAACAGAGAGTGCACCTGTGTATTGCGCGCACACTTGTGCTCTATTGTATCTCCCGCGCAGTCGGCTAATCTTTGTTGAGATTGGCCACTGTAGTCGAAATTCGGCTAGGAGGACATTATTATATGTATAGAAATGATATGAACTGCAGGCCAAGGAAGTCGTATTTAGTAGTTACCAGAGCGCCGTCTCAGTGTCAACTTTTAAGACTGTCCTCTAACTAAAAGTCGTCCGGATAAGTTGCTTTTAGTAATAACACCGCCTATTGTACAAAAGCAGATAGCGAACTAATTTGTTTATTAAAATCAAAACTGTACAGTTTGATACATTACAATAACTATTACAATAATAATTAATATAGTGATTGTAACTTAATAGGCTATAAACAAAACTTTTTGGAAACTCGCCATTATTATTATTCTTTAATCTCGAGTTAATTGTTTTGCAGCAGCTCGTTCAATTTATTAATTAAATTTATCAACTCCGAAATTATATATCCCCAAATAATTTGTAGAAATTTTAACAAAATCGCCAAAACAAGAACTGAACTTTATACTAACTACAACGCTACTAACTGAATACAAATACTCGTTTCGTATAAATGTAAAAATAAATCATTTACAGTGCAAACCTCGAAAACGGTTTTGAATTATACAAAATTAAACACGACTTGAAATCCTAGACTTCTGGGTCTTATACTAACCTTGATAGCGACTAGACTTATTATATTTTTATAACTTTTATACATAATCCTAATATTTTTTTTTGCAAACACAAAAATACAATATTTTTCAGAAATAGTTTTAAAAAAGGTTTAAAAAGTATTCAACTGTTTAAATTTTTAGCAAGATTTCTTAAAAAAAATAAACTGAAAATATGATATTAGTAAATTATGATAAAATTGATGAGACACCGAGATTGTTAGGAACCTTTAGGCAGAAAACTGATATATCAAATAAAACAATGTAAACGTTTTAACCATCAAACATTTTTACTAAAACTATCAGTTCTAATAAAAATGTTTGATGGTGTGGGGTGTATTGACAACTGAGATAGCAATCGTGCTATCACAGTTGTCAATACACCCCCAAAAGTTACTAAACCGTTCATTAGAAGTTCCCAGCGCTAATTGTTAGAATCCTAACTCCTGACTCTTGCTGGCTCGGGTTATTTCTGCCGACTTCAAAATTGAAGTACAGGTGGGATTTGAGCGTCAGCATAATTGACTTCCATTTGTTAGAGAGAGTAGTAAACGGAATACGAAATTAATTGAGTTTGCTAATTGATTTTAGGGTGAAAGTTACGACCTACCTGTAACGAAATTTTTTTCCGTATCTCTATAAATACAGGTTAATCGCCGAAAATATTTATGAAAAAATATGAGGCCATGATTATTAGACGGTGATGGACGTAACATTGTGTATCATCGACTCCACCCAGACTAAATTGCGGGCGAAAGCTAGTTTGTCATAAAGCTACATATTTAATCAAATTTTAAGTAAAATAGCATTAATTTATTTTTAATGCTATGTTTGTATGGCAAGCCCTCTTTCTTTGTTTAGCGGTGCCCTAACGGGGTTTCACGTGTTCAATGTACCTTATTTTTTTACCTACCACCTGTAACAATTACCATGTGACAAGCAAATAAATAAATTATTAATAAAATTAAAGCTAAAAATACCCAACTATGATAAAAAGTTGAAAACTCTTCAAAAAGCATAAAAAACTAAAAACACTGGCAAAGTTACCAAGTTACAACTACTAAAGCGTTTGTCATGAGAATATGCATATGAATGCAAAAAAGGTGCTATCATGAATAGTTTTTAAACCCAAAAGCATATTTCACTGTGGAGCTGCAATTCCAGGTCTTGAATAAATTAGTTTGCAAACCTAGATCTATTTTGAGGTCTGAATAGAGATGAGACTGTTCTCTTATCGATAGTATCTTTCTATGAAAAATATTTTCCTGACTTCCTAACTCAATAGCGTTCAAACTAGAAGATTTTAAACTTGCGCGTTGTATTACAAATAAACGTGAATTTAAAATATGAGTATTTGATACTCACTGCTCGACGTTTTGAAAGGATTAATCTGGCCGTGGGTACGAGGAAACTGGTAGACTGCCATCATTGTCTGCGCTTACACCCTGAAATTTCTTCTTCCACTCACATGTCGTAACGTCGAGCATTGAGTATCATATACTCATATTTTCAACTCGCGTTTAGATCAATTGAAACTGACGTCTCATTTCTTGACTGACCTCAGTTTTATAACAACTTTTGAAAGCTATCAGGTGGTAAGCTTGCAGCTTAGGGTTTCATCCATCAGATAGGTGGAGGGCAAAAGCTGTATGAGTGGTAAAACTATAGATATCATGAGACATAAGCACAACACTGGTCCTGCTATATCTTTCGAGACTCGTCTTCCGAACGTTAAATTTCTCCAGGGATGCCACCTCTTTTATTGCGAAAGTGCGATATGATATAACAGCGAAGTTTTTAATATTTAATTCATTGTTTTGTGCAAAACCTTTGAATTGTCCAGCGCTGCATTTTGTTTATTTGTGTTTGTTTTAAAATCTCTTAGTGTGGGTTTTTTCTACTCTGTTTTACGAAAATGCTCTTAATGCTGCAGTGCATAGATGTTTGTTCAACTGCATTTTACTTAGTACATGTTTTGTGTTTTATCTGCAACTGGATAAAATGTTTTTTAAAGTTGAAAATATTTATGACGTAGGTACTCTACTCTCAGTTTAACGTAAGTTGATTTTGTGATTACCTGATAGAATATGAAATTACCTGATGTGATTGGTTCAATGGTAGCTCATCAACCAATCGCAACGCTAGCAGCATGCAGCAACAGATATGTGACAATATGAGAGTGAATAGGCTGCTTTTAGACAGACATGTCCCATCATCGGCCGCATCGTCGCTTACCATCAGGTGAGATTGCGGTCAAATGGCTGCCTATTAAATTAAAAAAAAAAAAAAAAAAAAAACAAATGACAATTTCGTAAACAGTGTTTGATCAGCGTTTAGTAAACTAGCCGTTTAGTTATAAATGTCCGTTGCCTATCTCACAAGCAAAATGTCGGTGATAATGAGCTTTTAGATTAAAACATTTAATTATCATACGAACAGCACACCGATTATTGTACTATTTACAATTCACATTTTTTTAACACAAAACAATATAACATCAATAAAAAACAGTATTTAAAGTAGGTAATAAAGATTACTAAGACCCGAGTTCACCAAGTTTTAAACAGTCGGTAAACCTCAATTGACGGTTAATTTGACAGAATTCCCATTCTAAAAATGTCAAATATTGCTGAACCCTGATTACAATTTAAAAATGTGTCGGTGAACTCCATGCTAAATGTTATCCTAGAACACGTGTCCGTCGCTTGGTTAGGGTCTAACTATAAGAAACCTTTTTTTAGGAAGTACAATTGAAGACTAAAGTTTTTAGTCCAACAACGCGGGTCGACCATTCTCAAATAAAATAAAAAACTTACATTCCTTACCACAGACAATCAAGAATCACACAGCAGCAAACTAACACATCGACACACTGGCACACAACACAACACGTCGAGTTTGTGACGAAACAAATGCGTAAATATGAAATTCGTATTCAAATGACGTAAAGTACAGTCGCGGACAGAAGCGCTCTCTCGGACCGCGGCAGAACGACTGCCCGCGAAGCCAAGCCAAGCCAATCCAGTATACAATGTATGCAGGATATTCCAAGTTATGTCCCAAGTCTACGCAAGTCCTGCCAACTTGGTAGACTGGCATTAAAAGGTTAATTAAAGCGCTTTTAGCGCGATTTTTCTGTTATCATAGTGCACCAGCCTATGTTGTAGTCTAAAGGTCATGGCACACTATACCGGCACCGCAACGGCACCGCCTCAACCCAGCAATAACTTGCCATTCAAGTTCGAGCATTAAGATGTGAATCGTACAATATATTTTGTAAATTCGAGGCGACGCCGTGCTGTTGCGAAGCAGGCATAGTGTGCCATGACCTTAACACGCCTTGCAGTTTAGTTTAGCAAGTAACTAGAAGACAAGCACATTTATTGAATACTATGAATGACAACGATGGGACATCGATAAGCTGAAACAGTGTTCTAAAAACCTGTACTAGTACATACAAATTCGCCATCTTAGCATCTCATTAACAAGAGCATTTCAGATTTATCGATAATGCTCTGTTCTAATATAATAATCATTTGTGACTTATTGCTGCTGGATATTAAACAATATTGCGGATGCATACTACCTATATTTTGGAACATAGGTAATTGTAATCTGGAATTGAGCGCTGGTTTTCTAAGAACTTACTAGTAACTTATAAGTAATTCTGCGAACTGTACTCAAATAACCTTGTGTGGCAAAATAGTAAGTAAGTATATGTTGGGTTAGCGATAACTGTTTTGGGCATAATACATTTTTAAAATTAAAAAATTAAATTCATTTATTTCTATACATAGGCTCGCAAGGAGCACTTTTACACACGTCCGATCATAAAATAGTATCCTACCACTGCTTTATTTATTTAAATTTTACTGCACCAAAAAAATAAAGTACGACTGGCGGACTTAATGCCTTAAGGCATTCTCTACCAGTCAACCGCTACTACTACCGCTACTGTAGTAAATTTTTACTACAGTAAAAGCATTGATTTTGGTAATAATAATGAATGCTGAAATTCGACTACGGTGGCCAATCTCAACAGAGATCAGCCAACTGCGCGGGACATATTATAGTGCACAAGTTTGTGCGCAATACACAGGTGCCCTCTCTGTTCTTTCACTCTCATAATTCGGTGTGACGGCAATCCGCTTAACGTGCTTTCCGAGGCACGGGGGTGTTATCACCTCCAACTTGACTGACTCCGGAGCTGTGTCTGAGTTATTTCAAGACAGAAAAACCCAACACTTTCGGCTCTACCCAAGGTTCGAACCCTTGACCTCGTGGTTAGTACCCAGCGTGCTGACCACTAGACCAACGAGGCAGATTTTGGGAATAGCAAATTAATGTCAATAAAAACTTTCGCTCAACAAAATAACATACACTCGTATAACCAGCCTCGTCTTACCAAGTCGTCTCCAAAATCGCCAACCGAAACGTCCTAGTCAACATGTCAGTCCAAACATCGTGTTGGGAACTAGACACCATTCGCAGCCGAAGAGTGGCGGGAATAAACACTGGACTGGAAATGCACTGACAGTTGCAGCTGTGATAAGGAACGCCATTCGAGACACTGCAAAAATCAACCATAAAGTACAGTACACACATCAACCTACCCTGACCTGTCAATTTTTTCGGCAACCTTAATTCAATCTTATGTTGATGACAAAGAGTTTAATATCATTTGAGATATTTTGAAAGATTTGAGTAAGTTGATGTGTGGGCCACGCATTACTGTTCATGCTACAAAAAATAATCAGGCAACATGTGAACCTTGAAAGTTAGGCTTTCTAAAGAATTGCATTATTTTTAGGAGGGCCCATAACCCGTGTGCCTATGATAGATGTTCTAAAACTGATGTAATTGTAAAAAGTAATTGTAAAAACATGCATAAGCAGCTGTGCGGAAGGTATAAAAAAGTAGTAAAAAGTAGGAGAAAAAGTTTATTAACTATAGTCCCAAAGTGACCTAAATAACTAAGTCATTGACAAAAAACATATTATGCGGTAAGGTAACCCGTACAGACATTTAACGGACGTAAACCAACAATTACGTAACAAGTTTACTAAATACACATTCGCAAGTGTGTATTTTTTCCCTATAAAATTGAAGCAGTTTTAACAGAAACATATAGTGCATAACACGAAAATGATTTTACAAAACCCGTAATGAGTATTGAAAATTAACATGGATATTTTTTTTATTTTATTAACTTCTTCATTATTATCATCATCAGTCGCAAGACGTCCACTGCTGAACAAAGGCCTCCCCCATAGATTTCCAAAGTGATCTGTTACAAGCGACCTGCATCCAGTGCGTTCCCGCGACCTTTATTAGGTCGTCTGTCCATCTTGCCAATGGAAGCCCTACGCTTTTGAGCAAATGGTCTCCAATCAAGAACCATTTGATCAAGATGAACCAGAACGAGGTGCTTGTGGCGCAGTGGCGGCAGCGCTTTGGTAGTGATACCAAAGTTAAGCAACCCACGGCGCGGTCGTGATTGGATGGGTGAACATTCCGACCATTTATGTGACGTCCATGACAAGCATCTCCGTGCTTTGGAAGGCACGTTAAGCCGTTGGTCCCGGCTCATATCCGTTGGTATTAGTCGTTAAGCCTAGTCAGATGCCCTAGGGGCGGCTTGATAAAATCTGACAGTAAGGTTTGTCACTTACCTTACAGACACCCCTCCACCAATCCGCACTGAGCCCACGCGGTGGAGTATGGTTCGTTCCTCCTCATAGTTGAGGTGAGGCCTTTTCCCAGCAGTGGGATATATATAGGCTGACTTTACAAGAACCATTTTGCCCCTGCAGCCATCAGCTCTTCGCGCAATGTGCCCTGCCCACTACTTACTACTATTAACTACTTACTACGATTATATCATAAAGTTTCACATCTGACTAATCCCATCACAGAGTTCTCAGAGAAATCAACACCGTTCGGAAGGAAACGTTTTTTTATTTGAACCATTTTCATTGAAATGTCGGTACGTGAATAGCCGCTTTATCGGTGCTTTAGAGGCAGTTATTTAATGCTTCGTCGCACTCAAAAGAGTACCTTTAGATGCCATTAATGTCGCCTAAATTAGGGCTGAGATAATAATGCCCTCTTTGTCACGCCTCTTGATCTCGTGACGGGTGCGAAAGAGGTGGGAGAGCTTTGAATGGAAATTCTTGGGTGGAAAAATTGCAGGTGCCTCTAGTGCTTATTTTAAAAATAAAGAGGTACTTTTATCTGTAAGCTTCTACGCGCTTCTCTAATAATTTTATTAGGTATTTTGTTACTTTTTAACCCTTGACGCAAAAACGACGGGGTGTTATAAGTTTTTTATTTTTATTTTATTTTATTTAAACACAAAACAGTTTACAGTTGAGGTGAAACAAATTTTATACATAAATGAGTAATATACTAAACTGTAAGCCAAAACATGTGCTTAAGGAATCTGCATAAGAATGAGTTACATCGTTTCGCAAATTCAACTCTTACTTAATATTTTATTACACACGAGTTTGAAATGTGAGGGTGGAAGCTTGTTACTTTACAAACTGCTACTTAACCTTATATAATTTTAACAAATTTGATAAAACATAAAGATTATACATAAAAATATAGCACATAGGCGGGTAAACGCGGATGAAACCGCGGGAAACTGTTACTACTGTACTACTGTATTATACCTCATGCATTTGAAGAAATAGAACAAAAAGAACGTAAAACTACCACGAAAAGACTAATCTATTTAAAATATATATATATTTTATTTTAGAACATAACGTACAAATCTATAGAAGACACTTGGACTAGAACCCATGATATCGACACTCGGACATTCCTGCGATAAATCATTGTAGAGGCGACACATCCGTACTATCGGGTTGAAGTAGGAGGTGTTGTTGCGATACACCTGGAGTGAGAATAGCTTAGGTTTGCGATTACGGGCTCTGTAATGCGTGTTTAAATTTATAGGTGCAAGTAAAGACGGAGAGTCAATCGCAGAGTGTAAGATTTTATGCAGGTATATAAGTTCGCACCGTTTGCGTCTCATTTCCAGGCTAAACATGTTAATTTTTTCTAGTCTTTCTTCGTAGGAAGCCAATTTGCGATGGTAACCGTGACGAAAAGAGAGACATCTCAGGAATCTTTTTTAGATGTCCTCAATACGGTTAGTATGTACGGCATAAAACGGAGACCAGATAACTGCACCGTATTCCAAAACAGTCCGGATTAGTGAGTTAAATAGATATACCACACTTTTAGGGTTATTAAGCTGCTTGGTGTTGCGTAAAACAAAGCCCAGCATTTTACCACCCCTAGCATGAATTTTACTGTAGTGCTCGTGAAAAGTCAGTTTCTCATCGAAAATTACGCCTAAATCCTTAGCTTGATTCTGACGTTTAAGTTTATGACCATTAAGAGTATATTCAAAATTTAGTTTATTTAATTTTCTAGTAAATGACAATACGAAACACTTATTAATATTTAAATACATGTGATTAAGAATACACCAATTTGCAACGGTTTCAATATCGGTCTGTAATATTTCAGCATCTTGAGAGGTAGCCACCTCAGAAAAGATTTTAAGATCATCCGCATATAAGAGGTTGAAGTTTGACGTGCCTGTGTGTGTGTGTGTCTGTCTTTGCATCGTGGCTCCCGAATCCCGGATGAACTGATTTTGATTTAGTTTTTTTTGTTTGAATGATTAATTAGTCGGGAGTGTTCTTAGCTATGTTTGATGAACATCGGTCCAAGATGGCCGCCGTAACAAAATGGCGGATTACATATTTTTTTTAAACTCCTTCAATATAGGTATCAAATGAAAGGGCTTGACAAGTAGAATACTATACACTATGTTAAATTTCAAATCCAAAAAGGCCGCCGTAACAAAATGGCGAATTACATAATTTATTTAAACTCCTTCAATATGGGTATCAATTGAAAGGGCTTGACTAGTAGAATACTATACACTATGATAAATTTCAAATCCAAGATGGCCGCCGTAACAAAATGGTGGATGAATTTTTTTTAACTCCCTCAGTATGGGTATCTAATGAAAGGGCTGACTTGTAGAATACTATAATACACTATGCTAAATTTCAAATCTAAGATGGTCGCTAACACAAAATTGCATTTTATTTCAAAGTTTACTTACTTACTTTTCCTCAACTATTTTATAATAATTATAATTATTTATTATTTATTATTAGACTAACTTTGTGTTTAAGTACAGAGTTACGTAACATATTATTATAAAGTTTTTGTATAGGTCCTCAATCCATTTACTTTAATAGCTTTGCTTCCCGAACGCGACTCGCGCGAATTTTGGTGGACGGCGCGCAAGGTCTAATATTAGTGCGGTCCCCCAAAGCGACAACATTAGTATTCAAAATTGCATACTTACCTAGGGTCAAAATTTCAGTTTTATTTTTTGCTTTTTATAGAGTTTCCATTTAAACCAACTGTATTGTATCTAGCTATAATTCCATAGTTATAAAGCCTTGTTTTTGGATTTATGTGCATCTATTATTTTGTGTCGCGGGTTTTTAATTTTTTTATTTTTAAAACAAAAATTGAGAAGGCAGACCCCACCATCAGATGGGATTAATAATGCCCAGGAGAGAGAAAGAGAGAGAGAGAGAGAGAGAGTTACATTTTAAAACAAGGTTCTTTGTAAAATATTAAAGTTGTAACCACTTCCTTTTTTAAAAATTAATTTTAATATTACGGACAGGATTTTTGTATCAACGTGTAGGCGCCTTGCAAGTATACTTACTTCTATAGTACAGTCGGAAACACGTCATGTTACCCATGTGAACTTCGAACACAGCTTTTATTACGTAGGGAATAGAGGCGGTCTCAAGACCACCGTGGGGTAGACTAACGTGCGGCCGTATATACAACCAAAATATGATTCTAATCTAGTCTTCTAACAAAATAACAAACACAAAATTGAAATCTCTTTCCTTCGCAAGGGGCAGGTATATTACTTTTGTATCATGAGAGACATTTGCCTACACAACAAAAAAATAAAGAAAGCACAAACATTTTCTTGTGTAGACCAAATCTGTTTCGGGGCGTTCAATCACAATGTATGAAAGTACTTTCTAGAAAAACGGCTAATAGGGAAATGTTTTGTAATAATAGAATAAAACCGGTCAATCGTGAATCGGTCTTTTTATGAGAAACGATTGGTACATTATGCTATAGAAGTACTTCTATGCAATACAAACCTCTGTTTAACAAATTAAAATACAGTATTGTGCTTAAAATATATTACATAACATTACTAGTTATTTTTTGTTTTTTTTTTAATCTTAGAAAAATGAAATTCTTCCCACACTTGCCAGTTTTCGAGTTCTTAAAATCTGACTATGACCACTTGCAATAAGGAAACCCGATTTTTATCCCTTACGCTTTCTAACTGCCCACTGACCCCTGAAAAGTGTTCTACGAAAACATTGCCAGTCACAAAAACGTTACTAGACGTTAAAACTACTAAAGGTGAAACCACAATATAGGGCAAAAACTATTATTAGATGAAGCTTCAAGCGAACAGCGGTTGTAGTTATTTCGAACACTCGTTTACAAAAAGTTAACTAGAAAATTCTTGAGATGAGCCTGAATCGTGAACACTATTCTAAAGTGCTTTACTTCTTATTACCATACATAGAGGTAAAAAATACTTAATTATTCAACTCCTTAAAACACAATTTTACACATTACTTCGCGATTTATTTACATTTTATTTAAAACCTGACGTTTTGAACACTTTACTGCGTTCGCGCTCGTTCTAAATAGCTAATCACACCCGTTGCCATCTTTCTGCATGACCTAAAGGTTTGACTGGCAGAGAATGCTTTTTAGCATTAAGTCCACCTTTTGTACACTTCTATTTGTGCAATAAAGTTTTTAAATAAAATAAATAATCTGGACTGGAGCAAGTGGACTCCCGGATTTGCTAATCCAGACTTGTGCAAGTGGGCTTTCAACTCAGATAATAGGCCTTGAAAAAGTCCGGAATAGCTAATTCGGTCGTGCGCAAGTGAGCATAAAAGTACTGCGGCATCTTTATCATATGTATTATAGTCGATACACATTCAAATCGCATATTCTGAATGTCAAACCTGGGGATCCATATTTTACCAAGCAGTCATAGTAAACCAATTTCAATATTGTCCACACACAAATTGGCATCAATAACAACTCGACATTGATTTGAGACCTCACTTCAACTTGGCACTAAAGTACAGTCAACCTCAAAAACATGTTGACGGAGCACAGCCCTATGTCTTTGCATTAAATGTCAAAGTTTGTCGTGTTCTCTGCTGTACAGCGTTCAAACTGAATATTGAGTATAATAATGTTATGGAATAAATTGAATGGATACAGTCGGATCACGATCAATATCCAGTGACGTTCCAATTACAACGTCCAGGTACGACTCGTAAAGTCACTTGCCGCAGTTAAGGGGTGTTGACACTGTTCTGTCAGTTGCATTTACGTTACGTAACGTTTTTGTTTATTTTATGAAGTATATATTCTAATCAGTACTTTAAAAAATCAGTTTACTCAGTTCTAGTAAGATTTTTTTAAAAATTGACACAATTTAACAATTTTTTTAGATGACTGCAAAACAACAACAACAACTTAAAAATGTTAAAGACATTATTGGATAATCCTAGTGTGTATTAGAAAGTTTTTGGATATTAAACTATCTTTAGACGACCGTCTTGGTGTAGTGGTTCGCGCAACGGACTTTTGAACCAGGCGGTTGCGGGTTCGAATCTCGCAAGGGGCAAATGTTTGTGTGATGAGCACGAGCATTTGTACCTAAGTCATGGATGTTTATAAATGTATATAAGTATGTCTCTCTGTTATCCTAGTCACCATAGCACAAGCTCACGCTTAGTTTGGGACTAGGTAATTGGTGTGTTTGTTGAAACAATTTATTATATTCATTTATTATATCTGTTTTTTATCGTTTTTGATTATCCTTTTACTATTTACTTCAAAAATTACCCACATTTTGTCTTCAAGATTATAGATACGCTACCAAATTTTTTATGTAGTTTAAAAAGCGCTTAAGGTTTTAATAAAATAGTTAATTTTGTTACCCGAAACGCATGCATAGAATATTTGTTTGCCATCATTATAAAAGCCTATAATTTTTTATTAACAGAACTGTTACGATGACAGCTAGTGAGTTTAGCAAGAGCAGCTAGGCTTTTGCCAATGTCGAGTACAAAATAATATTATTACAAAACTTTGCGAGAAAGTGTGACATCCCCTTATAACACTGGTTTAATTGTAACGCGGACGATTTACGACGCATTCGAAATCGGTTATCTTGTATCTGTCGCGGCATGATTTGTTTTTGTTCGGGTTATAATATATGAGGGCGGGATCCAAGATATCGATTGTAGATGTCGGTTCAGATTCGATTTCAAGGACTAGCTACAGCGTGGAATGTGTACTTATAACGTACAGTGAGCCCCGCTAATTTTAACCTTATGTTGATCACATAGTGTTCCATGTCATTTGAGATATTTTGACAGATTTGGAAGATTGATGCGAAGCCTACTGTACATTCCATACCAGCAAATTAGACTATAAATTTTTGACACAAAATTGCCCTTATCATAATTTCTGTTATATTGTGCAATAGATAGAAAAAGTGATCTATCTTACATAGGATGTTCCAGTTCGTATTTTTTTCTGCCTCTGCTTTCGTGCCTTATACACAATTTAGTTTATTTTTTACCATCATTGCAACCTTAAACACACCATAAAGACTGTTTATACAATAAACTCCCATTATATCCAGATATTGTCTACATTTATAATGTAAAAAAAAATGTATTAACTATTAACTTTTCTGCAACCAATTATTAAATCATAATACTTTGGCTTTGAAAACCATGACCCTTTTACAATGCATCACAAAAGAAAGTGAAACCAAATAGAGTCACTACATTTAATCTACAAAGACATGATCGATTTGTCCCGAATCGATTCTTCAATCGATACCACGCATTCATCTTTAGCTGTCACTTTGACATCGATCAATCATATTCTTTCTCAGAATAAATCGGTGGATAAAAAAGGGAGCGCTATACGACAATGACAAAGTAATTGAGTATCTTTTATTGTGTTAATGATAACCCTGGTAGGCAATAAAATGAACATGTTATGAGCGTGACAGTTATAAATCTGCATGACGGTGTTGCCATTATTTTGTTAATGTTTTGTTAAGATCGGTGATTATGGTATGATAAACACAAAAACATTTTTTTTATAGTCCATTCGTAATTTTTGTGATATAGCTATCAAGCAAGTACTACTACTGCTTTTCTTCATTTTAGTCCACATATAACACATTTTTTTTAAATTTTTAAACATACATAAAGCTAATGTTTTTTGTGCGATAGCCGATAGCAGGTTTTAATAAATATTATTAAGTTAAAACACTGACATACCTAAATCAGATCTAACCTTTTACATCACTCTAACTGCATTTTTAATTATATTTATAAAAAAATATTATAAATTTTAAATAGCATAAATAAAAATTATCAAAAATACACTAAGACTCCTAAAACAAAAAATAACACAACTGTAGACATAAAAAGATAGATACTCTTGATTGCACACCGCACACAGTATACATTTACATAAAGACTCATAGAGAATGGTACAATTTAGGCGGTCTTCTAGCTGAAAGCGATTTCTGTATACGAATTCCCAAAAGAAAATCTACTCGTATCCATCCAAAAAGTTACTCATTTCGTAGCTTATTCCGTGACACCCTACGACCCGCATGGGGGCACACTAAGCTTTTGTCATCGTCTATTAGCGGGGCAACAATAATTAATGCGCACTGCGCCGGCGCAACCGGGGCGTGATGTTTTGTGTCGCTGGGAAAGTGTTCAATTACACGTACTTTTTGAGATAAAAATCACTTTTAAAAGTACTCGTTATATGTGAACGCACCCCTATTACTGTCTCTGTTTCGTAACGATCCAACCGGTAGCAATAGTGTAGATAAGACCCTTTAACAGGACACTTTTGAAAAAGTTTAGACCTTCGTAAAAAAAAGTTTAGTTTCTATACACAAAAAGGTTACTATGTTCAAAATAATGGCAACACCGTCATGCAGATTTATAACTGTCACGCTCATAACATGTTCATTTTATTGCCTACCAGGGTTATCATTAACACAATAAAAGATAATACCGTCTGTTGTTGAAGACACAAGAATAATATAAAATTAAAGATACTAAGCCTGGAGTTTACCAACATATATTTATTTTTTAATTAGCCGGTTTATAATTATTTGACTAATATTTTGTATGGGAATTTTGTCAAATAACCGTCAATCAACGATTATCGGCTGTTTTAGAATTGATGAACTCGAGACTTAGAAACTTTTGGTTGTTCAGTAATTTAACCTCTTGCTTGAGGTTACGTCAGATTCTAACTATGGTCGTACCTATTTTTATGGCAGTCTATAAATCAAAATCATTCTCAATTCCTCAAATATCAAACAATCGTTACCGACCTACGTTAATAGCCAATTGTATTCCAATTTTGGTAATAAAAAAACCAATGAACACGATTGCTAGTTTTGAACAGTAACTAGCATAAAGTATATCCGTGCGCACGAGTTTATTCATCAAAGCGCCGACATGCGTCAATGATCATAATATAGAGACAGTGACAGTCATAGAGTAAAGTTGTTAAAACGCGCAGAAGAGACTAAAGCGTTCAATGTCAGTTGATGCCTAATTTAAAAAATAACAAGACTGGTGGGTTGTACCAGATATAACAATCTCAAACTTTTTAATACAAAAGCCGATCAGTGTTTCAATTTCACACGTAATGGCCTGGCGAGAATTGATAACCAGAGATAAGTGTTATTTAGAAGGAAAATCAAAACGAATTTATGATATTAGTCTTCCACTTGTCACAAAACAATAAATCCTTATTACCGATCTAAAAAACTCTGGAATGATATAAAAGAAGTTACGCATATAGTGAAAAATAAATCATCTAGTTTTGAGTTACTCAGTAGCAAATCTGAGCATGACGATATCAATAAGGTTAACGAATACTTTGTCAACGTAGGCAAAAATATAGCTGACAAAATAAAACAAACTAATGGAGGACACCCGAATGAGAGTTGTACATCATTTTCACGAAGTGGGCCACGACAAGACTCATTTGTATTTCTGGAGGTAGACGAAAGTGAGGTTGAACAGACAATTAAATCCCTACGTAGTAATTGTGCTGCGGGCATTGATGGAATTCCGACAAACTTTCTTAAGCGGTATTAAAATTACTTAACCCCGCCTCTTGCATACATAGCAAACATAAGCATTAATACTGGTGTATTCCCAGACCTACTTAAGAAAGCTCTCATCCATCCAATTTATAAAACTGGAGAACGTAACAGTGTGCAAAACTACCGACCTATATCTATACTGCCTGCAATGTCTAAGGTGTTGGAAAAGATAATTAACAAACGTCTTATAAATTATCTCGAAAAGAACAACCTGCTTTCGGATAGACAATCAGGGTTTCGAATTGGCCGATCCACTAATGGAGCGGTTAATGAACTCTCCAATCATATTGCTGACTCTTTGGATAGTGGCCGTAACTGTATTTCTCGACCTGGCCAAGGCGTTTGATACAGTTTCGACCATCAAGCTTTGTGAAAAACTGGAACTCTTTGGTGTCAGGGATAAGCAATTAAATCTATTTCAAAGCTATCTCTCAAATAGAACACAGCGGGTTAAAATTGGGGAATACTTTAGTACTGATTTAAGAGTGGAATGTGGTGTCCCTCAGGGAAGTATTCTTGGGCCTACTCTTTTTACAGTTTATGTGAATGAATTGTGCAATCTAGATCTAAATAATGGTAAATTTTTTGCCTTTGCCGATGATACAGCACTAGTGTTCTCTGCTAAAACATGGAAAGAGTAATTTATGCTGGCACAAGCTGGACTTGATAGGGTTCTGGAATGGTTAGGCGCACACTTGTTATCCCTCAATGTCAGCAAAACTAAGTTTATAGCGTTCAGCATAAGAAAATCGAGTTCGATTGACCTGTCTCACTACACACTAACGGCACATCAGCACACGTGTCTAATTAGAAAATCTTAAAGTTGCAGCTGTCCACTCTTGGATAGAACCTCATCGGTAACATATTTAGGGGTACTTATTGATGAGAGGTTAAATTTCTCTTCACACATTGAATTACTTACTGGCCGTGTGCGTAAACTTATATACGTCTTCAAAATATTGCGTAAAGTTGCCGATCCACTAGTGCTTAAGACTGTTTATTATGCATTATGTCAAAGTTTAATCACTTATTGCATTACTTCCTGGGGTGGTGCTTGTAAAAGTCACCTAATACAATTGGAGCGCGCCCAAAGAGTAGTGTTAAAAGTTGCCACTGGTAAATCGTTTCTCTTCCCTACAAAGGATCTCTATGAATATTGTCAACTGCTAACTGTAAGACAGTTGTTTTTGCTCCAAATTATTAGGAGACAACACTCTACTGCCCAATTACACTGCCAAGATTTACCGGCGCAGGCTAATCAACGTAGCAAAAGATATAATAGAATTCAGCGGTACAAATGTAGAACTGTGTTCGGGAAAAGATTTTTCAACTTCTTGGGTAGTTACATTTATAATAAAACTAATCGGTGCATATCTCTTGATACTGTGAATACCTACGATTGCAAAGGATTAGTCTCAAATTGGTTGATGAATTTATCGTATGAGGAAACAGAAAAACAAATGGAAACAATTTCATAAATACAACAAATACATAACACACACACACACACACACATACACACACACATAGGTGTAGAATAAGTTTGCATGCTACAGTATGTGCACTGGGAAGAAAGCTGGCGCTTACAGCACAGGATTTTCCTAAGTTAAGTGCCAGCTGCTCACTGTTAATTTGTGTTTCTAATGTACCTATACTGTATATTTTACTAAAGTATTGTAACAAAAATTGTTCATTGAAATAATAAAGTTTATTATTATCATTATTTTTGTTTTGTTTTTCTCCATTGTTGTCAGCAATGGGTAAATAACACTTGTTACGCGGGCTTTTAACCAAGCGAAACAGCGTGTAATGTTGAAATGTCAGAAGACAAACATTTTCGCGTGATTCGGCATGTGTTTAGTATCACTGCTTTCTGAAGGAGGGGTATTATTTTCTCGGAGATGTTGAGGACTTGAAGGCTTCTATTTAAGCTTTATTATTATTAAGTTTATTTTTATTAAAAAAGCATTTCATCTCTTTATACTCCCAACCAATAAAGCTGATTTAATGAGTAATGACTATGTCAAAACTAATACAATTTTTTTGGGTTCTCAAGGGAGCCTCAGACTCGTAGGTCAATTAATAAAAAAAGTAACATTTGTCATGTCTGTCTGACTTTAATCTTTGCAAATACCACCTAGTCGCGGCGCGTGCGTCGCGGCGGAAATGGCTGCCGCTTCACCGAAGTCTTGTCTTTGATAAAGCTCACTTAAATAACTCGTATCAAATTAGCTATTGTAAAGAAAAACTTTTATTTTTACCACGGATTATGTATTTAATGTTTTAACTAGTCGGTCTTCCTTTTCTATCCCAGAGCGTGTCTTTCCCTAAGAATTGTGCTACCCGGTGTGCCAGTTGTACCGGATCAGGCTTCATATCTGCCCGGATCCTGGCTGAGTAGCACCTCGTATCGTATCGTAAAAATCTGTTTTAACTTGAGAAATTTCAAACGATACGTTATTAAATCAAATTTCACTTACAAAAATTTATCGACTGTGTCATCCGGTGGGACTCGAGTCCACGTCCCTTCGCTATCCGGGCGAGTGCTCTGACCAACTAAGCTACGGAGGACGTTAGTCAGTCGACGAATTTTTGTAAGTGCTTGCTACGCCAGTGAGCCGGCGTTCGTCGATTGACTAACGTCCTCCGTAGCTTAGTTGGTAAGAGCACTCGCCCGGATAGCGAAGGGACGTGGGTTCGAGTCCCACCGGATGACACAGTCGATTAATTTTTGTAAGTGAAATTTGATTTAATTTCGTAAAACTAATTGCTTAAGTTATAAAAATATAAAAACGATACGTTAATTAGCCCTTTATTTAAGTATTTCTTTTCACAACAGCTAAATGACCCCGTTTTAAAATTGCACGCACCATACGTGTTTTAAGGCGGTCCTGCACAAAATTGAGAAAATGAACATATTTCTAAATCATTTGTACGATAAGCTGAATTAGTTAAATACATTTAAACAACTTATTTACGTTAGCCTAATCATTGCACTAGGCCCTGGTCTGGTTGAAACAAAATCTTTATGATATAATAAACATGATTTGTAGATGATGATATCTAAGAGCATTTTTTTTCGAAAACTTGCTGATTTTTACGCATGAAACAATAATTTGTACATGAAAATGATTGTATTGATATTCCGCAGGTCCCCATCTTTTAAATTTATACAAATAAAATATAAATAAGAAAATATGATTTTTTTTGTTCTAATTAAATCATCAAGTCTAAAACTTTATAGCAAATGGATCTATTTACTAATATTAGTAAGTTCGGTTCTGTTTGAAGATCGTTTAGACTTACTAGACTTGCTTCGCGCTGCCCCCTTAAATAACTCTACATTTCCGGGCCTTTTATACCGGGTGTGCATAACAAAGGATCTATGAATAAAACAGGTATAGCTAATGTATCATAAAACGTTATACTCTGTGCCCAAATCGGGTTTTCCCTAGTGGTGGAAAGGTATACATACATACAGGTTGCATTTGTGTATAGATAAAATACTCGTGGTAAAGGTTGACTGGGATATAACATCT
Source organism: Pyrausta nigrata (assembly GCA_949316185.1). Lineage (NCBI taxonomy): Eukaryota > Metazoa > Arthropoda > Insecta > Lepidoptera > Crambidae > Pyrausta > Pyrausta nigrata. Next base: position 2,111,968 of record OX438941.1, on the reverse strand, counting down.
TAAAATCGTTTTAGCTATTTATTACACTTACAGATTACAGTCAGACTAGTTTTCATTGATAATATCACGTGATATTATTTATGGGATCTTATTGCACTTGAAAAAATGACCATCAGAGGCGGAAATCGAACCCGCGTTCCTCGCATACCGGGTGATTGCCTTACCACTCGGCCACCCTGGCGTTGCTATAAATTGTCGCTTAACTTACTACTGAATGCCTGGAAAAGCTACTGGTCCTTAAAAGCTTACATAAAGGGAGATCTCCCTTTATGCCTCAACCGCAAGCTTATCGACGTTTGCATTTTACCTGTCCAAACCTACGGTGCACAAACTTGGTCGCTGACCAAAAGCCAAAAGTCCAGGTCGGTAACCGCGACCACTGAAGAAGTTTGGGGGAGGCCTTTGCCCAACAGTGGGACAATAACGGCTAAGTAAAAAAAAAACTTACTACTGTCCATTTTCAACCAGAACTTCAATGGTCTCGACTTTTCCCAGAGTCCCTCCAAATTTAAAAGTCTTATTATAGACGCTCTGCGTAGTGTCGCAATTGAATGGTAATAAATAAATACAGTACATATAATACACATTTACATATATAATAATAGTATGAATAGAATAGTCTTGATAGTGAAGCTATAAATAATAATATTCACATTATATCACAAAGCAGTTGCATTCTACTTCGCAATTAACACGTAATAAAATATACTTATATGCCTATACGTGGATTACGTGGTTGGATGTGTTACCATTTATAGTATTTACGTAAATATTAACTTAATAAATGTAACACATTTGTTTGTGATCCCTAAAAAAAAAAAAAAAAAAAAAAAAATAACTTCAATATAATACCTAAGTTATCATTTGTTGTTAACGGTTGGTAATGGATAAGTATTGAAAGTTATGCCATGTATAGGTTATGATTTTGGAAGGCGTAATCCTAATGTAGGTAATTCATTTAAGGTGTTGACAGTCAACATTTCTTTGAAACTACTAGATAGCTTCCCTATATTCTTTTTCTTGCTTGATATTGTAATCTATACTAATACCATACTAATATTATAAATGTGAAAGTGTGTCTGTCTGTTACCTCTTGACGCTTAAACCACTGAAACGACTGAGATGAAATTTTGTAGGAAGACAGTTCGAGACCCTGAAAAGGACATAGGCTACATTTTGTTGCGATATAAAAAAATTAAGAGGGTGAAATGGGGGATGAAAGTTTACATGGAAAATCCAACTCTTGCGGGCGAAGTCGCTGGGAACCACTAGTCAATGATGTAAATAAACCAACAATATATTCTTAGACTCAGTTACAATTCCGTTATTCGTAGATGTGATTCAACCCGTTTCGGGCAAAGGTTTTTACCCTATATTTGCACAGGACGAGACAAACAGCATTGTCCCAAACGCCCCGAAATTGCGTAGTGACGTGAGTTTAATGTATTAATGTGTTAAGATAAACGGGTTGGATTAATTGCTTAAACTTGTAAAAGATTGTTTGGTTTGGTTTAATTAAAATTTGTTGCAAGAAACTAGCAAATTAGCATACCTATGTTTATAAGTCAGCCTATTAGATCCCACTGCTGGGAAAAGGCCTCACCTCAACTATGAGGAGGAACGAGCCATACTTCACCACGCGGGCTCAGTGCGGATTGGTGGAGGGGTGTGTGTAAGGCAAGTGACAAACCTTACTATCAGAAGTTATCAAGCCGCCCTAGGGCCTCTGACTAGGCTTAACGACTAATACCACAGATATTAGCCGGGACCAACTGCTTAACGTGCCTTCCGAAGCACGGAGATGCTTGTCATGGACGTCACTTAAATGGTCGGAATGGTCACCCATCCAATCACGACCGCGCCGTGGGTTGCTTAACTTTTGGTATCACTACCAAAGCGCTGCCGCCACTGCGCCACAAGCACCTCGACCTACCTATACCTCGACTTACCTATGTTTATTTATTTAAAACCAATATAACACCGACTCGAAAAAAATATGGACTCTGTACAGCGATACTAAAGAGTGAAGCAGGGTTCAAGCCTGTGTGTGAGATCAAAGGGGTACAATGGCGGCCGATCGGCTTACTTTGGTGTGAGTGTGTGCGTGAGAAGATCGTGTATTTACGACGATGACTGGTTTACTTGGTGCTTCAGTTTTAATGTAGGCGACACGGAGTCCATATTTTTCTTCACGTCGATGCAATAAAATAAGTATTTTCATATATTATGTTTCCAGACACAATATAATATTAATTGTTATTGGCCCGCCCGTGGGTCTTATGGCGTTTTGACAGTAGGCCTGAGTTTATAATCGACATACATGTCGGATTAAATACAATCCCCGTTATTCCAAAAACTAGCTAATAGCTTAGTCCTGAGCTATTAGCTAGCCAATTAGAAATGCGCTTCTCGATGGGGTTATATCACGAATGTGTCATTCATTCCTCTGTTGTCGGATAATATTTTGACCCATTTTAAACCTGGTCTTATTGTTTTTGTAATAACACCGAATATTATTAAATTTAAAAAGTCGTTGTGTCATCTATTTGAATGACATTTGAAATCGAACGAACAATCGCTGTCTATCTAATATTTTGCCAGTAACTTTTTACGTCACAGTAAAGACTCTTAATATATACGCTAAAACATATTTTCATACTGTTGTATTATTTTTAAGTTGCTATTATTCTAATATCATTAGTAATTTCTTTGTTTTATCTCAAAGCGCTCGCTAATTCTTACTGTTTTCACCAAGACCCAAAGGAGAATGGCAATTTCATACCTTCTGTTGGCATCCCTTACAATCTAATTCCTTAATCTTTTATTGCTTCCCTAATAGACAGATTTTGTGGCGTAGTTAATTAAATTTTATATCCTCGCGGGAAATAAAGTAAGATAGAATTATAACGTTGTAATCCTCAGGTAAAGTCGTTATCGTTAATTATTTCACCCCTTTCGTTGCCTGTTATATTCATACTAAGCAAAAGGTAAGTAAGGTATTTATTTATTTATTATTATTTAGGAAGCTCGATTGGAACTCAATGTCATTGTAATTTTTTTCTTCCAAGAAGAAAGATCTAGAAAAAGGAAAAAAAAAAAAAGTTTCTAACTCGTTTTTCTTAAAAAAATATCTTTCTCTAAAACTCTCTCTCTCTCTCCTCCTGGCTATATATCCCACATAGTGATGGGGTCAGCCTTCTTTATTTTTCTCCTCCTCTTTGCCTTGTCCTCGAAATCTTCTTTCTCTGATGAAACTAAAATTTTACATATAATTTATTTATCAATATACAAACAAAATAAATAGTTGTGTTACTTATTGCTATTTTTTATTTCTGTGCTACGATAGTTATCAATAATCAAATACAAAACTAAAAAAGCGCAGCACACAGTAATAAATATCAAGCAAACTAATTAAAACAAGATAATAATCTTTTGTTCGAGAGTAACATTTAATGATGACACTGCCAACAAAAGCGGTTGGGACAAAAACACTTTTGTACCCAAAATCTAAGGGCCCATCACGCCACCCAGGGTCGTAATGGACAACTAATAACTAGGCGTGTCGACGAAATATGGTGGCGGCTGGTACTGGCGGATATAAACCAGTTCAAGATTCCGTACAATTAATTTTAGAGGCGAATTTACTAACTATTTATTTATAACAAATCATCTAAACTGCTAAATACAAGGTGCTATTGAAATAACTTTCGATGTTGGTGCCATAGAAAAAGTTGTTGTATTTGAGCAGAAGAATCGGCCTTTAAGAGGTTTTGCGTTATTTTAATAACACCTTGTATATCTCAAAGCAGTACATAATAACGCCCACCTCATCCTAGCGTTATCTCGGTTGTGCAAGTGCACAACCGAGCAAGTGCACGCGATGGCCCAGGGTCCGCTGATCATGATCCAGGATATGGCAGATCAGGTAACTACAGTGGAGCGACTGCCATCTGACCTTCGTGACCCTGTGAACTGAGGAACCTGACAGTTCGACGAACCAGTACATAATAAGGTGATCTACGAATTATTGTTCATACGTATGCCTAAATTACATGATGATTGACTTTGACTTTGACTCTGCTGGTGAGGTACCTACGACTTTTCTATTTCTCGTTGAAATATTATTGGTAGTGCTACGTTAAGCTTTTTAGTTAAGGTATATTGCTCTTATATCTTGGAATGTGTAATAAATAATGGCAACATTGTTAAATTGACAGCAGTTTAAAGAAATAGAAATATCTCACAAATAAAAATAGGTACCTTAGGCTGCAAGCACTTTTGACCTAGTTAAGACCTCTTTAGCTAGCTTGAGAAGCTAGTTTAAATTTAAAAAGGTTCGGCAATATTTCTACTGAACCCAGAAACAGTAACAATCGATAAAGCATTTTGCAAAACATTTTTTGTTCTACACACAGGCCGGGTCTTTGATGTGGCGACTTTAGAAGACAGTAAGAAACTCTACAAAAAATGACAGAACAAGAATTATATTCTGCTCTACCTTTTATAGTAAGGGGGCGTGACTGAGCGAATATCATTATGCATAACTAATCTTTTGTCTGGAGATGTGAATAAGAACGCTATGGCGGCTGAAAAGTAAGCTTGTCATATTTTCAATTTATGTTTATAAGAAATTACGACTTACAATACTATAATAAGTATTAAACATGACGCGACAAATTAATTTATAATTAAACATGTTTATATTATAGAGAGAATACATTTCTCTGAACGTTACTTTCCAAAAAACGAGCCATTTTTTTTTCTAAAAAAATATTTTTAAGATCATCCTGCGTAGTCTTAAAGACTACGTTTTTGCCCCGGTCTCTCTCATTTGGATTATGGTTGGTACACAAGTTTAACAAGTAGAACTTGTGTACCAACCATAAGCAAGAGAGTGATCACAGCACTGTTTACTTAGAAATCAAAATGTTTATTTTTCTCTCGAAACCTAGCGTATAAAAAAAAACATTTAGTAATTTTGTTGCCTTTGGCCTCTAAGTTTCGCACGTTACTAAAATGTTACCTTAATATGACCATTTGATACTGTGCGACATTTCGGCTGAATTGCACCAGAGGCCTTACTCTGGTTGACGATGTGCGCATTTTCGAATGTAGCCGTCCCTTTCACTCCCGACAGAATGACAACGCGAACGAGCGTGATGGCTAGACTCGAAAATACGGACATCGTCAACAGGAGTAGGGCCTCAGGCCGTGGTTACGTATTTAGCCCCGTCATGTTTTATACTATTACCTATTATACCTAATGAAACGTGGAAGTTTCAAATCTTACACGGTCCAAAATATCTGTTTTTCTTGAAATTACAGAACGACCTCACAATTTATATCTTATAGACTTAGAATTTCTCAAATGATAAAAGCCTTTGTGAAATAACGAAATCAAAGATTTATTACCTCTTTTTAAGGAAAAGAGAAAAAGGAATTTTATGAGAAGTTATTGTGGCCAAATCGAAGGAAAAAAAGCAGCATTTCGTTCTATGGATAATACGATTAAGATTACTTCCCTGAAGTGTCTCGCTACTATCTAATGATAACGAAAGACACGTCAAGCCTAAATAAAACTACTTTACTTAAATTATATTTTTGGAATACTCATTGCTGTATTTTATAATTAACCTTTTTGCTGTTCCTCTACCTCTGATATAAAAACAAATACAACTCGTAATACTTAGTATAAAAGTCAGCCTATTAGATCCCACTGCTAGGAAAAAGCCTCACCCCAACTATGAGGAGGGGAACTATGACGCGGGCTCAGTGCGGATTGGTGGAGAGGTGTCTGAAGGGCAAGCAAACCTTACTGTCAGATGTTATCAAGCCGCGCTAAGGACTAGGCTTAACGACTAACACCTACAGATATTAGCCGGGACCAACTGCTTAACGTGCCTTCCGAAGCACGGAGATGCTTGTCATGGACGTCACTAAAATGGTCGGAATAGTCACCCATCCAATCACGACCGCGCCGTGGGTTGCTTAACTTTGGTATCACTACCAAAGCGCTGCCGCCACTGCGCCACAAGCACCTCCTTAGTACAAGCCTCCTGCGCCACAAGTAATCCTTAGTAAAAAAAAAAATGAATGAGGACCACCAAGATTGTGGCTGAGCATAAATATTTATTTATCGATTTAAAACAAAACAAAAATAAATAGACTTAAATCTTCATATGCTTCGTGAGTCACGGTGTACCTACCCTAATATTTATGCATGAGGGTATTAATACATACAAGGAAATGTAAGATTACAACAGAAATATTCAGAAGGCCCATTTGAAAATGTGTGATTATGGCGGCTCGAACTCAAACGGCTCATATGGCTATACCTATCTTTAAATTCTGTGCCACTAAGAGCTCGATTTTTGTGCTTTAATGGTGCACAGTAATATTAAGTATTTGTAGTTAGCTTATTTTTCAACTTGAAAACTCCGCGCGTTCACCAATGTAAAAAGGCTCTTTTGTCTTGACAGACGGACGGACGGACAGACAGACGGACAATAAATTGATATTTAAGACGTACCCTTTCCGTTTTTCTTTTTGAAATACGGAACCCTAAAAAGATGAATTGTTTTTTATCTGGATTGAGACACTACTGCATCTGCTTATTTTGTTTCAGAAGTTACAAGGGGAAATGTAAGAGTGAGATATGGGTTAGTCGGTTTATTTAAATAAAACACGTTTTGACCTTCCGTTTGTATTAACATAACATGGTAACTGTTATAGATTATTACACTTGTTAACGATTTGTCGAAGTAATGGAAAAAAGATATGTTACTTTTCCTAATGAAAGTTTTTGTACGAGAAATATACATTACCTTAATGGAAATACATATACTTATTTATTTCAACGCTCCAAAAGAGCAGGTTGTTAATTCGACTGTCTGATGGTTTTTTTTTTAATTTTTAGTTACAGAAAATATTTAGACAGAATTACATTTTTAAAATAATATAATAAAATAAAGCAATACAACAGAAAAAATCAAATAGATATAAATAGTTTAAACGAACTTTTTTGGAAAATAATTAAGTACTAGGAAGAAGACGAGAAGTTGATTTTGTTCAGTGTGGATTTAATTATTACTGATTCAAACATGCATTGAAATACGTCATTTTATATTAAAAAGTAAAATAATTATCCTTTTTCTCGTCATTTTATTTCAACTTTATTATTATATTCCTACTTATTTTGTGTAACTACTTTTTTCATTGTTTATACCTATTATCATCCACAACTCACACTAAATGACACACTTAAAATCCAATTCCGAAAACAACGACGATCGATCACTTAACGCGAACATTAAAAAGTTTAAACGCCTACATTAAAACAGAATCGGATTGTCTAAATGGAGCTTGTTAATTAAAAACGTCAATCATCGCGCGCCGCGTAACAGTCGATTTAGTTTCGTAAACGTCAAAGAATAAAATTTGGACGAGCCTCAAAAAAATGGTCGTAACAACAGTACAAGGCCGCACATTAGACTACCCCACTTTGACCTTGAGAAAGTCTCTATTCCCTACGTAATAAAAGCAAATCTTGCTGTTCAAATATTACCTACTTGAACAACGAAATTTGCTTGTCGTGCTGGTGACCGTACTTTATAGTTTGGAAAATCTTATTTCACAAATACATAAAAAAGAAAAAATAAATACAAAGAAAGGTAATTAATACTCGTACATACTCGTAGTTCTGAAATGATTACAATAATGTTTTGAAAAATTGACAGCAAAAAAACATAAACAAAGCAAAATGAATGTAACAACAGCCACAAATAACTTATTAATGTACAACACAAAACATATTTCTTGGTTTCAAAAATTCCCAAGCCAAGTATCTAAATGTCACAAAATCCGAAAGCATAAAATACTTCTTATACCTAATTAAATATTACTAATATTTACGAAATTAAATCAAATTTCACTTACAAAAATTAATCGACTGTGTTATCCGGTGGGACTCGAATCCACGTCTCTTCGCTATCCGGGCGAGTGCTCTTACCAACTAAGCTATGGAGGACGTTAGTCAGTCGACGAATTTTTGCAAGTGCTTGCTACGCCAGTTTATCAATATTTAGTTAATAAAAACTATGAGTGAGTATTTGCATACTTAAAAATATGTTTGTTTAGACCGTTCTGCATTCTAATTTAATCTTTGCCTTTTAATGATGGAAACAAATAAATCGTCAAATTAAAGCTCTTTAAAGTTTATCGCTTCGACGACTCTCGGGCGATTTCTTTAGGATAATGAGACAACAGGTTTACGGCATTCGGAAAAATTACTGGTATTGAATCACATGCTTAACTAAAGTTATTGGGAGATAAATTTTGTACGTGTTGAGAATGCTATAAAGTTCAGCAGCAATGAGTTGGCAAACACTTTCTTTATATCTTCCTTAGTCACCGAATACGTAAATAAGCCATTTACTAATTTCAAAATGATTTTGAGATTCCTTTTTGCATCACATAAAACAGAGAGCCTGATGTAAATTTTTGGGAGACTACAACTAATTAAGCGTATTCATTGGATATAAAATATTATTTGTTGTTTACCACTTGTTTGTTGGTACTTGAAGTGTCACTTCGATTGATTAGGTATTTAACCATTTGACAGAATTGCCATACAAAATAATTCAGAGTTATAAAATATTTTTTTTATGTATTTATTTGTAGAAATAGCCATACAAGACTAAAATATTTGTATTATTAAAATATGATGATGATGATGATGTCCTCCTAGCCGATTTCGACTACGAAGATCTCAACAGAGATTAGCCAACTGCGCAGGACATATTATAGTGCACAAGTGTGTTCGCAATACACAGGTGCACTCTCTGTTCCTTCACTCTCATAATTCGGTGAGACGGCAATCTGACATGACCGAAGAGAGATCAGGCGCAGGACCAACGGCTTAACGTGCTTTCCGAGGCACGGGGGTGTTAACACCACCAACTTCCTGACTCCGGAGCTGTGTCTGAGTAATTTCAAGACAGAAAAACCCAAACACTCTCGGCCCGACCCGGGATTCGAACCCGGGACCTCGTGGATAGTACCCAGCGTGCTGACCACTAGACCAACGAGGCATATTATGAAAATAATAAAATGTATATAGGTATTCGAAAAACAGGTCGTAATGCGACTTTCTATAGAAGTAGAAAAGACTAATGAATAGACATCCTATATACGTTATATTATGGTTTTTAGGCTGTTTAAATATGCCTTCCAAATTCTAGAACTTTCATGACCTAAAGACTTTTAACGGTGAAAAACAAGAAAAAGTCCCTAACAGCGAATAAAGATTGATGAAGAATCAATCGCCGTGTCCCACAATAAGCCGTCCGCACAATCAATTTTAATCTGGGAACTGTGCACGTGCTTGCTACTGTCTCTTTCGCTCTTTAGAAAAAATAATAGGGCCAGAAGAGGACAGTGAGGCCAATAATGCCTGTATAGGTTTTGATGTAGCTGCCATTATGGCGATGACGCTGACGTAGCTAAAATAAAACAGATATCAAAAATAAGAATGCTTAAAGTGATAAAGCCGTTTTTGTTCAATAAGAATATCAACACATTACATGACCCCAAAGCACAGTATGGGATTTGACCTCATCGACATGCGGATGTTTTGTTTTATGAGTTTTTTAAGAGGTAACATTTAAAAAACGTTTATTACTCTCATTTATGTATCTATCTTAAATTATATAAATTCAGAAAACAAAGAAAAAAAAACCATAGAAACAAATCTCCTTTCTTTTAAAGGTTTTTTACTAAATGTAAATTGGTTTGATAGTAAATGTACTTTATGAACCAACTTATTCCAGCAAAGCAAATAAAAAAAAACCTGATTCGTGCTCTTGATATTTTGACATTTCAAAAAAATAAAATATAAAAATTATCTTATACAGGAACATTAATTACAAAAATCGGCTTAGTAGTAGTTTCTGTAAAAGAACTCGCAAACATCATGTTAGTCATTCATGATCATGACCCATCCTCGGCCGCATCGTCGCTCATCATTAGGTGAGATTACGGTCAAATGTATGCCTATTAATAATAAAAAACGTATTCTCTTCATATTGCAAGTATATATTGACCTCTCAATCAAAAAATATAATATTTTTCTAATATTTTATTACCTGCTATGCCTGCGTCCTTCTACTGCTGTCGAAATCAAATCCATTCAAAGACATTATTTTTTTAAAGTTTTAGGTTAATATACCCGTGTATTTCGTTAAATTGTTTTTGTATACACAAATATGCTGATTCTAGGATTCAAACATCCATGATATTTTAGTGAGAAGCGACGAAAATAAAAATAAAACTGGCTTTTATAAATGAGCTATACCACCGGCATACTTACGGAATTAAAGTCTGCTAAGGAAGATTGAACGGGACCTTATCTGCTAAGACAATGATGTAAGCAAAAAGCTTGATGTGTTCAAGTAAAAAATTACCAGCATAATGACTGTTTATAAATTGGTCTCTTGATACGTCGACGATACTTGAAGTTAATAGGTTTTGAATTTAGCGACGGTATGTGGTAATAATCAGGTAAATGCACTTTAGACTCAAAGTAATTTTAAATGTGTGCAATATTGTGTTTTGCGATTTAGCATGGTACTCAATTGCGACTAAGTATTTATTAAATATAGTCGCATCAAGTTACCCAAATCTGTCAAAATATCTCAAATGATATGGAACTCTAAGTCATCCACATAAGGTTGGTATATGGTTGCGGAACTTTGACAGAAAGGGATAGATGTGTGGCCGTGTGTACTTATGTATTCTACTTCTAAGTAATGTTCGTCAAGTGAATTTTTTCTTGGTGGCTTACCAAACTTTATAAATGAAAAAAAATGATTATGTCTTACAATTTTTTTTTTTGGTTTTCTTTATTTTTGATCAATGATACCTATTTCATTTTGCAACATTAGTACGTAACGTGTACCAAAGTATTTTTTTTTAATTTAACTAAGACATTCATTTCAAAACTATTTACTTTCCCATCGCCTCATTAATAGTATTGCAACGACTTTGTAAAATTTATTACCAACAAAATTTACGGTGTAAAAATAGCTTTACCACAGAGTATGTTGAGCATTGTCAACTTGTCCGTGCTTTATAGCGTACAAATTAAAAAATAAACTTGTAATATGTAAAATAACTGTTATAAGTTTCGTTGCAGCTTAAATATAAATTACTTGGCTATAAATCTATCGGGATTAAATCGATTTGTTGCTTGGAACCAGTTACACGAAGTATTTGCTTTCTGTATTGATGTGTCATGATTTATGATGGATCATACATTACCGCAAGGTATTAAACATTTATCCAGTAACCCCTGAGCTGTAGTCAAACCCTGTACTGCTGTAAATAAGGTTGAAATTTTGATAGATGATAAATCAGATGATGTTGGATACAAAATTGACTTTTGGCTACATATCTTTGCGGCTCGATTTCCTGAACTAAACGTCAAGTAAAATATAGTAGCGGTAGAAAATTATTTTGTAAAAAATCTATGAAAGTAGACTTTTTTAAATTTAGCATGTGAGGAGTTTTTGATTAGGAATGTCCAAATTAAAATTCTTATTTAGCGGGAATCGACAAATATTAAAACCAAAGATTTGACCTCGCAATAATTGATTGACTTTTCTAGTAAAGTGAGAGATTGCCGCATAAATGAATATATTTTAAGTTTTCTAATATTATTTATATAAATGTATGGTTAAGTCTTATTAATTGTCAGTTATTTACACACTTACATTCTAATACTTGCAGCAACAATAGGAACGGAAACGAAACATTAAGTACACACTTCAATTGTGAAGCTAAAGAAATATTGCTACTATTGACTTTCATTATAAATTAATTCGGAGAAGCACAAACTTTGTGGGAAATGCCACGTGGTTTTGACACTTTAACAAAATAACGGCGTAAAACCTACAAATAGGGAAAACCGTGATAAACTCTGTGATTATTTTGACTTCTGCAATTGCCACTTATTCCGGTGCTGCTCTATATTTACTATTCCGACATTTTGTAGAGTAGATAGAAATTTACATGTTCCACTATAGTCGTGAAGCTTGCGTCCACCGGTATTTTACATTATCCATACTAATATTATAAATGCGAAAGTGTGTCTGTCTGTTATCTCTTGGCGCTTAAACCACTAAACTGATTGAGATGAAATTTTGTGTGGAGACAGTTGGAGACCCTGGTAAGGACATAGGCTACATTTTGTCCCGATTTTAAAACATTAAGGGGGTGAAATGGGGGATAAAAGTTTATATGGAAAAACCAACTCTTGCGATCGAAGTCGCGAGGAATCAATATTATTTATAAAATCTTGAAACTTAGTTATACATCACATTTACTGGTTTAGTTCGTTTCTACTTGTAGTGATAGTTTAGCAATATTTTTTCCAATATCAAAATCATTTTTCTCTGTGGAGATTTGAACACATTGGAGTATTATGATAATGCATAAATCATCATCATCATTACTTACCTAAACCATCATGTAAAGTCAGCCTATAAGATCCCACTGCTGGGAAGAGTCCTCATCTCAACTATGAGGAGGTACGAGCTATACTCCACCACGCGGGCTCAGTGCGGATTGGTGGAGGGGTGTATAAAAGGCAAGTGACAAACCTTACTGTCAAAAATTATTAAGTCGCCCTATGGCCTCTAACTAGGCTTAACGACTAATACCACAGATATGAGCCGGGACCAACTGCTTAACGTGCCTTCTGAAGCACTAAGATACTTGACATGGACGTCACTTAAATGGTCGGAATGGTCACCCATCCAATCACGACCGCACCGTGGGTTGCTTAACTTTGGTATCACTCCCAAAGCGATGTCGCCACTACGCCACAAGCACCTCACCGCCACAAACCATCATAATGTAACGTGAAAAGAGTGTTTTGTACAGGTTTTGGCAGAATTTTGAACGTACATACTATGTTAAGGTGCTAAGCCTAGGTGAAAATATTTTTGGTTAGCAAGATTTTTTAATTTTCTACAACAAAAAACCGTCTAAATCAAACAAAGTGTATTTACGTGAGGTAACAAATATCAAACAAATGAAAGGGCTCTAGGCTTATTGGCGTCTATTTTAGCGTAGTGGCCAGCACATCAGACTTTCCAATTCCGTTGCAAACTCGCCCTTATTTCAACAGATTAAGATGCCACACTGGTTAGCATGATGTGCGTCTCTACTGCTTACCCATGAGAACTGCCAGATGGTCCCTGAGTGTTTGGCTGGTCATGTGTGAAACTGGGAAATGGATGTGGCAATTCTTAGTTCTAGTGAAGAGTTTCTTAGCTATTTTAGGTGCTGCCTAAGCATTAGCGTCTCTTTTATTCTTTTCCTTCTTTATATCCTTCGTAATTTTTACTTAAGAGCAGTAACTATACTTTTTGCTAAACGATTAAAAAACAATGTCTCATATGTCTAGAAGATTAGTTTATATTACTTAAGTATCTGAGTACTAATAATATTAGAATAAAATCAGTGTTTAGTCTGATCAGTGATATATCAGTCATGATGGTAGATCAGTAAATAACAGTGTAGGAACCTGAATGAAATATTTTCTCATCGTACAATTTCTTGAGTTTGTTTTGAGGTTGCCTTTCTAATTTATACGTACGTATTATAGTTCCTAAGTCAGTTAGTTAAATACGTATTCTGTACTATAAACGTATCACACATAAATCGAACTATGAATAAGTCTTAATAAGAACACATAAATATTTATACGTTCCCTTACATGCCAGAAGCAGTAACACTTCAAATCTTCCGACATCACGGGTAAAACCATCGGACGTTTATTAGCCTTTTCCCCTGCCGGCAAGGTGGTATTTTTCTTGGGGGCAGCGCCCTACACCATAAAAAATTCACGCTCACTCCCAGTTGGCAGCATTTTTTTGTTTTTTGCAGTTGGCAGCATTGGTTTTTCTTCGACGGAACTTTTCCGGAGTTTTGAATTTTAAAGTCAGAAAGATTCGATCAGCTTTATATGTTTTGGAGTTAGGTTACGAAGTTAGACCGATCGGTCGGAGTTCGGAACACAATTTCTTGGAGTCAAACGTCTTAGATTTTTAGGTTTAGATTTTTAGGACTAACTTATTTTGAGGTTTTGAAGTTTTACTGGATTTGGAATAGTTGTTAGCGAAGTCTGTTTTGTGAAGTTTTTTTGTAAGTTGTTTAGGAACATGAAGTCTTTTGGATATAGGTTACCTTAAGGAAACTAAAAATCATTTATATGTATCAGTTTAGTATTAGGTTTTAGTTTCTCACACACATGTCATTATGTAACCAAGGTACACTGTTTAATTTGGCGACTTTTTACAAATTATATACGGTCAGCATCAATAGTGTTTGAGTAACTATCTAGTAAGTTAATATCTATTTTTTTAGTAAGTAAAGTATAAAATTATGTTTCGTTGAAATAGTTTATCTATTTCTTGCATATTAAAGCCATGACACTTTCGGTCTCTGTAGCGGAGTGGCTCGTTCACTGGTTTTCAAGCTGTCGCCATCTTTGAGGTTCCGGGTTCGATCCCCGGTCGGGTGAGTATAACAATTCATATTTTCTATATTGTCTCAGGTGTAGGTGTTGTTACACTACTGTTGTTTTAGATTTTCATACTGAACACAAATGCTTAAAAGCTACTTACTTTGGGATCTGAGCAATGTACTCGTATGTGCAATATTTATTTATTTCAAATGAAATTTAATTGTGATTAAGCATTAAAATGTTCAACTTTTGATACTCATCGTACCCGTAACTACGGGTACGATGATAAAACTATATATGAGACTTAATCCAGAAGTTGTGCAAGCATGTAAAAAGTCCCATAACTTCCTATTATGGTGAAATACTAAATTCTCTACTTTCATCGGTTCGACGCCGACACAGAATGGGCGATGCGGTTCATTAATATTAGAGTTCGACGCGTTGTCTTTATACTGGTAGGCGTTTTGAACGAATAAATGGAAGTGTGCTCTACACTGGACCATAGATTTGCACTTAAATAGAACAACAAAAAAATGGATTATCGATAATCGATATCTATACTTAATATTATAAAGAGGAAAGATTTGTTTGTTTATTTGCATCGTATAGGCTCCGAAACTACTGGACCGAATTAAATGAAATTTGGCACAGAGATAGTTTGAGACACTGGAAAGGACATAGGCTACTTTTTGTCGCGATATAAAATGATCAGGGGGGTAAAATGGAGGATGAAAGTTTGTATGGAAAATCCAACTTTTGGCTCGGGGGAAGTCGCGGGGAACCGTTAGTCATATAATATTTCTTGTAGGAACGACTTCACATCAAGCTTAAAACTACGATTAGACGATGATATACTTATACAGCAATGACAGAGGTGGGTTTACAACGAAAACGGTCGTCTGATAGGCTGGTCACTGTAAATTACATATAATTATTTAAAAAAAAACAAATACCAGAACAATATTACGAGTAGTATGTTAAAAGTATGATAATCCCACTATAATATTATAAATGCGAAAGTTTGTGAGTGTGTGAGTGTGTATGTTTGTTACGTCTTCACGCAAAAACTACCGAACGGATATGGATGAAATTTGGCACAGAGATAGATAATAGTCTGGAATAACATATAGGATACTTTTTATCCCGAAAAAAAAACACAGTTCCTGTAGGATACAGAAATAGTAGTTTACGCGGGCGAAGTCGCGGGCAACAGCTAGTTTATTAAAATATCATATAAGTTAGTTCAACATCGTGAGTGAATGTGAAACCATGGTCTAAACTGATCAGGTTCCCCTGTTAACAGGGTCACGGAGAGATGGCAGTCGCTCCACTGTAACTACCTGATCTGCCATCTAAAGCGGACCCTGGGCCCTCACGTGCATGTCCACAACTGGGAAACTGGTAGGATGATGATATTCTAAGTTACCTTTTTTAGATAAAAAATCTTACCTACCTAATACTATTAAGATAAAAAACTATTTCAGCTATTATAACTGTTTAATTAATATATTTGCGATACTACACAATATTGCGCGCGAATCGTAAGCTCGTCCTGATGACAGAGAAGTAGGGAGGGGCACACTCAGTCAAGAGAATAGTGCCGTCCCATGCTTGTCGATTTTCTTGCCGCTAACAATACATATATTTTTTTATATAAATACATCAAGCTGTCGTACAGTTACTAAAATGATGACACGTTAAAATTTTTGTGTTAGCATAAAACAATACAAATCTTAATCCATAAAAAAACTGGCAACAAAACAATGTCTTTTTGAACCAAAAAAGGCTCAACTCACGGTCCCAAGTGGATCCCATCACCAAACGCGAGTAAATTGAATATACCGGACCCCGCCTCTTGCCTGTACCTTGTTATGGAGTGAATATTGAATAGCTTTATAAATACGGCACTTGTTTACCGGTGCAGTATGGATGACAGTCGACAGCTTCTCGGTTTCCACACGGATGGCGTAAACCTTCATGAAATTCCGCTAGCTCGCTTTGAGACATCATACGCTATGTTGGTACATTTGTATGTATTTCAGATAGCAAAGACTAAAATATCAAATGTGATTCTCAATAATTAGGAGTAAATTAATAATTATAAGGGTTTAAGCCAATGATAATGCATTTAAAAAGAGGCAGATGGGTCATTAGCGCGCGAGAATTGATTGCCTCAAATTGAGCAATTTCCTCAAATTTGCATTACACTATGACATTTGACACGTAAAATAACGTGTGCTCGGAGCATCAAATTCGAATCGACGCGCAGTACGAGATGAAACGTCTACTTATTTTTTAAATAAATACACTGTCAGTGGCTTAAGCATAGAAAATATTCATAATCTGTTTGACATAGCGATTCCCTAACTACTCACGAAGTCAATAATGTAGAACATCTTTTTGGTCATATAGTACTATAAAGAACAATTCTTTAATATGTCTTTTGCACCAATCAACCCCTTCCTGTGATTAAGTATTTCCTATACCAAAAGGTTGTCTGAAAGAGATCGCTCTTAGCGATAAGACCGCCTAATTTGTACATCTTTCTTTGTAAATTGTATTGTTATTACTTTTATGGTGTGCAATAAAGAGTTACCTATCTATCTATCTAATTCAATATTTTTATACGCTGGTAAGTCAAGCAAGAATTAGAGTGGAGATTGAAGCAGGCACACAACCTTAGTAAGTCTGCTAGTGAGAAAGTCAGAGCAGTATTAGATTGAAGTAGGAAGGCTTCAATCTACTACTGGCCCGCTAGCAGAGCTATAAACAACGTACCCTCGTTCTTTTTTTATTCCGAATGGGTTTGTTCTTGACTCTAGATTAAACCACACGTGGCGTAGGCAGAGTCAACAGTGGAGCGACCTCACGCAGAAGGGTCTGGAACTCCCACTCACCGACAGAACACAGCAAGCTGCTTGGCGCCGGGCTCCGATAGGAAGGTTGTGCATAAAGCAATAGATTTTTTACCTCTCTTGTTCAGAAAGTTGAACTTTCATGTATTAGATAGCTTGCATCAGAAACGTCTTGACTAAAATTGGTCGCTTTGTATAACAATCTACTATTTACCACACCCCTGCAACTCCTGTTAAAAGATCTGCAGATTGGTATTATTCGTAACCTTATCTGGTACTTTTATTACAGGTTCTCACAACTCAGTGTTTCGAGGTCTACAAATCTACATAAGAAAACTATGCCGTTCAATTAAAACTAAAATTCCCAGCCCTCAATGTTAAACAAGTATCACAATACACTTGCGTCATTCATAATTTGCATCAAATTTAAATATTTCACAGTTAATGCTAATTGTATTAAATGGAAACATAATAGCGAGAATAGGTTACTTCATGCTCAATAAATTCAAATTACACGTTTAATAAATTATTAAAATTTATGCAAGTTTACACTCCGTGGCGCCGTTCGAGTTGTTATACCTACAACAGTTAGCCGCAATATTTTAGTTAACGCGACTAATGTTATAAAAGGTCTACTCCCACTACACCGTATCATACCAAGACCGAGCTATGAACAGGCTCCGAAACGAAATGATTTGCGACATTATATTGAGGAGTTAGGTGAAATATAAACTCTAATATATCTGATACAGGTTCATAGAAAAAAAACACTAATAGTGTGAATACACTGAAATACAATACCACATTAATGGAGAGAAGAATAACTTAGAACCTCTGATAATGGTTTGGGCTAGTACAAAATTATGAATAAGCATTGGTGACAACCAATAATTTTAGGTGCTTCATCTGACAATTTAATTATCTACTTTATTAAGGTTCAAGTGTCTTATATCCCGAAAAGGCCTTTCCTTAGGTATTATACATACCTATTGCTTAAAACCTTAGAAAATGTGATAATGTAAACCACACTTGTATTTTTTTCAGGCAGTTGTTCAAAATACAACGGCGTACATTCTGTATAAAGTTGCAACTTAACTATCTTCTCGCGGCTCATGTTATAAAATACTTAATAAGCAAAAGGCGTCCAACAAATTGCATGTAATTTTGTAACTAGAAAACTGAAGTTACACCACCCTAATTACAGCGATTACAACACGACAAGGGGTTTATTCCCGACAGCACTCTCTGAGATTAATTTTGAGATATTATGTCTCTTTCCCTGTTAAGAAAACGAAAAGCAATAGACAAAAGTAGGTAATTCAGGAACATCAAATTAACAGCTTTCTAAGTAAGTTTGAGTCTTTATCTAAGAGTCAATTATCACCATATTTAAGAGTTAATTCTTTTGTCGGTGGAGTTTCTTCCATCTTTTCCTATCCTTCTCCATTCTCTCGACCTTTTAATACGACACGCGCCCAACTTCAATAGACAAATCCAAGGAATATCAAACATGGGAAAATACATATTTTGAAAATTTATTAATTTGACACTGACATTATTGTTGTCTCTTCGTTTCCTCAACAGCGAAAAAAAAACAGAATGATAGGTTCATTCTGTTTTTTTTCGCTGTTGCATGCACTAAAAAAAATATTTTGGGAATAAAACCCTAAGCCGTACTACGGTGGTAATATCTACGCAATCGTGATTGAGACGATAAAACTATTGTCGTTTGTTGTTAATTAATTAATTTGAAGCATTTATACGGTTAACTGTATAATTGGTTGGACAGTGGTCAGTTTCGAGTTTGTCTAATTAGTTTTGTAGGGCGAAGTCGTTTAGTTATCAATTCATAGACATCGTAGAGCAACGAGGATAACTTTTGTCACAGTAATAACGTCAATTTATCAATTTACCCCGGAACCAGCTGACCTATTTTTTAGACTCAACCTATTTAAATTTTTACCAAAATTACTTTTATTGAAAGTGACTTCCCTAACCACAATGAAAAAGAAAAATAAATCAACAAGAGCTAAGGATAAATAATAATAATTGTCTTTACGAGTAAGTCATTATTCGCTTGCCCTGTTGCCATTATATTTGGGGTCGGCGCAGTATGTTTTTCTCTTCCATACAATCCTATCACTCGTCATTGACTCATCCACTCCTTTCACAATCATATCATGCTTTATACAGTCCATCCATCTCTTTCTAGGTCGGCCTCTTCCCTTCCATCCACTAACATTTATACTCATCACTCTTTTTGTCACATGATTCTCCTCTCTTTTCATCACGTGTCCATACCAAGATAAACGGTTTCCCGTCATCTTTTCTGTCACAGGCGCCACTTGCAAACTTCCCCTTATATATTCATTTCTTACTTTGTCCATTCTTGTCACTCCACACATCCATCGCAACATTCTCATCTCCGCTACATGCAGTCGTTTTTCATCCATCTTCTTAACGGCCCAGCATTCCGATCCATACAGTAAGGCAGGTCTTTTTGCCCTTCAACCTTAAGGGCATCCGTGGATCGCATGTTGTTGCTGTGACCTGGCTCCATTTCATCCAACCTGCGTTGATTCGATGTTTAATGTCCCTGTCAATATCGCCGTCATTTTGCACGATAGACGCGAGGTACCGAAAGTCGGAACAGACTGGTAAGGGCATTCCTGCAAGGGTTATAGGTAAAGGACTGGAGAGACCGCCAAAGTCACAGAACAGATACTCGGTGTTGGTTCTGCTGACTTTAAGGCCAACGTTCTCCAGTCTTTGTCGCCATTCCTCCAGTCTGCTCTGGACCTCAAAAGAGTCTTCGGCAACGAGCACAATGTCGTCGGCAAACAACATGCACCAAGGGGCCTCTTTCTGTATGTCCGATGTCAGGGCATCCAATATCATAAGAAAGAGGTAGGGGCTTAGCGCTGATCCTTGATGCAAGCCTACAGCCACATTGAAACTCGTGGTCGTGCCGACAGCGGACCGGACTTGGGTACTGCATCTGTGGTACATTGCCTTGATCAAACGCAGGTATTTTCCAGGCACTCCTTTCATCTTAAGAGCCCACCACAGGACCTCACGAGGTATTCGGTCATAGGCCTTTTCGAGGTCAACAAACACCATGTGGAGGTTTTTATGCGCACTTCTGTATTTTTCACACATTTGGCGAATGGCGAATATGGCGTCCGTTGTTCCTCGACCAGGCATAAAACCAAATTGGTTCTGTGAAATGACGCTCTCCTCTCTCACTCGTCTCTCAATTACTTTTTCCCACAGTTTCACACTATGTGACATTAGCTTTATTCCCCGATAGTTGTTGCACTCCTGCACGTCTCCTTTATTTGAGTAAGTGATAAGCATTAATTTCACAATTTTCAAGTCCAATAATATAGTATTCAACAAAACTTTAAGTTTCGATTTTTATTTTCGCGACAATACTTACTTTTCTTTACAAAGTAAACAATACAATCTCTCAAAAATCATCAAAATCTAAAAAGAGTCTAAGAAGACAGACAGACAGAAGTTTCGAATTTGATGTCACAAACCCGAATATTCTTCATGTCTTTACGTTATCGCCTCATTCCCTAAACTCTGAATCGTAACCACTATCTTGATAACACAGCGTCCTGTGTGTATATTAATCAGGCAGTAGCTACTATTTGCTAAACATTCGTACCAGATTCTAAGTAGGTGTTATCTTGACACTTGTGGTAGGAGATAAATATATGAGATATGGGGTAAGCTAATTAGCTTAATATCATAGATTACGCTGAATTAGGCCGCTTACAAAACAGCGGTTTAAAATTGACACAAATTGAGAAATGAGTCTAAATATGTTTTTCTCTGTGCAATGTGCATTGCTGGCGTCAGATTTACAATTATGCTATGAACAAAACAGTTTCATTTAATCTTAAATTTAACGTGTTCTATGAGACTGACTGAACATATAAAGGATCACATCATTTTTAGGGTTCCGTACCCGAAGGGTAAAAACGGGACCCTATTACTAAGCCTCCGCTGTCTGTCTGTCTGTCACCAGGCTGTATCTCATGAACCGTGATAGCTAGACAGTTGAAATTTTCACAGATGATGTATTCTGTTGCCGCTATAGCAACAAATACTAAAAACAAAATATAATAAATATTTGAGAGGGGCTCTCATACAACAAACGTGAATTTTTAGCGTTTTTTTCTCGCTATCAATAACGGCAACATGTAGACGCTTGAAATATTCACAGAATGTTAAATTAAAATAATAATAACATTTAAGGGGGGCTCCCATACAACAAACGTGATTTTTTTGCCTTTTTTTGCTCAATATTTTTAATGGCAACAGGTAGACGCTTAAAATATTCGCGGAATATTATGTTGTATTTCATTTTGAAAATAAATAATTAAATTAGAATATAAAGGGTTATCCTAAGGCTCCCATACAAACGTGTTTTTTTTTTTGCCTTTACTGTCTAATGATGTTTTTTGTAATTAGACTGATAAAATAAACAGGTTATTGACATTTAACTATAAAAAAACCATTTAAATTTACATCAAGATTACTGTTTAGCTTTTGAATGGCACAAATAATAGCAACTTTTATCACAAATGTTTACCACGTGACGAGGTTGTGAAATACTAGGTCGTTACTAGCGCCTGGTATTTTACGCGGTGCGAATTATCACTTATTATATCCAAAGATAATTTAGAGTGCTACCCGGCAATTTCAGAAGCAGTAGATATTTGACTTATATGTAGTGCAAAAAGAACCAGTAGAAAATTTGTTAGCAACATCAAATTCAAAGCGACAAGACAGTTTAGGCAGACTGTTTCTATGAAGCCATTTTTTTTTAATGGGCTGACATTTGACCGCAATCTCACCTGATGGTAAGCGAGTATGCGGTCGAAGAAGGGACATGTCTGTCTAGAAACAGTCTATTCACTCTTCCTTAAACGAATCCAAATCGTAGTGTTTAGAAAACATTATTTTATTTAAAAAGGCTGTCTAAAGAAATATACGGATATCCCCTAAAGCGTCATATCCAGGTTATAAATTTTCATTTTGTTTTTATACAAGAGATGAGTTAAGCAGCGTAGCGAGGGATGACAGATCATAGACTCCACTAAAAGAGTGCATAAATTTTATAAAGACGTCAAAAGGAACACACGTCCTCCAATAGAGTGGACTGAGTAGTGAGATTGTGTCATACACATACACATTGTGCTATACCTAATTGTCTGTGTCTTGTCTTGAAGCACTAGTGGGGCCCAAAAGATAAGGAGACATGTTCGGGCCCCCTAAGGGCAAATATTACTGATTTTTAAATTTTAACGTTCATAAGTCGCATTTTCTGTCCTAAATTGGATAATTTTTTTTGACTTTGACTTTGCACAATCTCACTACGCAGTTAGGCTCATCCCTGATAGAAAAGAAGCTTTACCTTGAGCTTGATTTAGCATTGGTCTAAATTCAATCACATCTGCCATAAATGGACCGAATATCTCGTAAAGGTTGCGGTAAACAATGACCCCGCTCTAGGGAGCGGGGTCATTGTTTAGGGGAGTTTAGGGGAGTTGTGTAGGGGGAGGCCTATGTCAGGTAATAAAACCTCTTTGGTTGATACAACTAGAGATAGAACTGCCTTCGGTTCAGAGGCCCTACTACAGTTGAACGACGTCCGTATTTTCTAGTCTAGCCATCCCGCTCGTTTGCGTTGTCGTTCTGGCATAAGTGACAGGGACGGCTACAGTCGAAAATACGGACATCATCAACCGAACTAAGGCATCAGAAGTTAGAACTATTCGTTACAGAATCAACTACGGAAGTGACAGTTATGTTAAGAAAAGTTTAAACTTTAATAACCGAACAAAAATTTAAATAAGGAACCTAGAATTCGCGCACGGGCAGGTTTTGAACCCACGATATTTAGCTAACCGGGCCAACGCTCTTATTAAATGAGCTACCGTGTAGTCCACCCACCTGTGCAAATTTTTTGATTACGTCATTGCATGCGCGAATCCGTAAGTGTGAAAAATCTTAAAAAACTATCGAAAAAACATTGTTATTATAAAAATGAACCCTCTACTCAGTTTTTTTTATTAAACCGGAAGGAAATCGACTGGTTAAAACGAAATTGAGCCTTCTGTCTTATACGCATTTTAGTGATATTGCTAACCAACGTTCGAAAATTGATTAAACGTTTGTCGTATTGGTTACAATCGGTAGCCGGAATGCGGGCACTCGATATTTTATGTACTTGATAAAACGCTTGAGAATTATTTGTAGTAAGTCGATTGGCGAGCAACAATAATAATTACAAATACCTTTAGCTTACACAAAGGAGAAGAATATGGAAGGGTTGGAGGATTATTCTATGGTATTCTTTAGTACTAAACAAATTTTTAGCTTTGCCGCAAATTAGGTAAATAACGTGGTTACTATTATATTTTCAAAAATTTTACTAAAAATAAAAGTTTGTGCTCAACCAGTCAGCCTGTATAAGGATATTTTATTAAAACGGCTGTTTAAAAAATATATTTTTCGGACAGCAAAAAATCCATTCGGGTTTTAGTAATACTTAATTAAAAACCTAATAACTACCTAGTGTTAGTTCTTGATAACTAAAAGTGAGCGAGTAATTTCACTTTGTATATACAAAATATAAGTTTTCATTTTGTTTTCATACAAGAGATGAGCTAAGCTATGTAGCGAAGGATAAATCGTAGAGTCCACTAAAAGAGTGCATTAATTTTTCAAAGACGTCAAAATCACAATATCTACTAGACTTAAAGGCAAAATAAAATTTATGCTAAAGTATGTATTTATTATATTACCCCATAAATCTTTGCTCCGTAACGAATACATATATTATATTGTGAAATACGATTCAATATGAATGAATGTTTCCAACTATTCCGTGTACACCGGAAGTTGCATACATGCTCTTAACAAGAGCCTTTTACGTGAGAGTTTTCCCATAAAATATGAGATGTTTAGTAATGTATGGATGTTTAATTTTATGAGTACGGAACCATTTTCAATTACTTTTGTTCATTTCTTTACTTCAAGATGTACACCTTTTCTTTTGATCATAAACACAGTCCATTTACACTATCAAATGTGTGCAATGTATTTTCCTCTCATTCTATCGCAGGCAATTTTGACAGAGACAGAAATGTAATGATTTATTTTTTAAACTTTATTGCACCAAATGGCGGAACAATAAGATTACAGGGAAAACTGTAGTACCTTCGTTTTTCCTGTAATCTTATTGTTCCGCCATTGATTAATTTCCTGCATTCCAACGACGGAATGCTTTAAGGTTTTATGTCCGCCAATTGCACTTTCTTATTTTAATATAGAATAGATAAACAAACATGTATAAAAGTATATTATTCATAAAAGAAAATATTAAAATACACAAAAGAATACACACATTTTTTTAATTGGTTTGCTCTGACGTGGCGTAGACAGAGTCGAGGGTGCCGCGGTGGAGCGAGCTCACCCAGAACAACAATACTAGAGCAAAGAATATATACACATAAGGAATAACAACAAGAACTTAGTGAAATTAAAATAGAACCAGTGACTGTCGACTGGTTACAAGACTGCCAAGTTACTAAACTTCCTAATATGCATCTGGTATATTCAGATAAACCTTAAGCTTACGCTTGCAATTAGTGCTCCAATCAACTATTTCAATTTCATAATCTACGCGTTAATACTAGGAAATACGATTACACGTCAGTTGGCACTAGGCATGATAATAACTGACTGCGATAAAGCGGTACTGTGGAGATAATGTGAAAGGCTACGGCTATGCTAATTGAGAAGATACGTTTTGTAACGACAAATCCATTTCGAAGTAGTCTAGGGGACAAGCAGCGAAAACATTACAACTTATCAAAGGTTAAAAGGACAACAAATTATGTTTGTAACTAAATTAATTAATACTAATAAATTCACACAAAAAGGTTTTAAGGGACTTATCAGCGGTGTTAGTACTAGAGCCCGGCGCCAAGCAGCTTGCTGTGTTCCGACGGTAAGTTCCCACTTACCGTCGTGCCAGAACCTTTTGGGTAAGCTCACTCCACTGTCAACTATGTCTATGCCCCGTCTAGTTTAGTCTAGAATCGAGAGCAAAACCATTTCAAATAACAAAAAAGCTAGAAAAAATAATTTAAACAGAGAGAGGTCGGAGAAAGAGGTAGGCATACAGAGTTAAACCTTATTTTACTCCTTCTATTTTACCCACTTAACAGTTTAGTTTCTTTATTAAGTAAGAAGAGGGCCTAAATCTCAGGAATTCTACTAATTGTCGGCGCTAGAATATGTGTTTCTTGTATGTTATGTATAATTGTAATAATAATTGTAATAATAATTATGTCCTCCAAGCCAATTTTTTACTACGGCGGTCAATCTGTGTGTGTGTGTGTGCGCAAAACCCAAGTGCACTGTTCCTTCACTCACAAAGTTCATTAAGACGGACATGTATATTTCTTAATAAATGTAGGTTGATTATCTTGTAATTTGGTAAAAATGTAAATATCAAGAGCTAAATAAAGGGTAATTACTGTTTTCTACCCTTCGATTGCCAGAATTTTAATAAAATACTGATTTGTGTAAAAATATAGTACTTCATAAAAACATCTTTTTTTTTATAATTAAGCTCTCTGTCTTCATTTTAGGGTTGATTCTCAGTGCATTGTTATTAGTTTCGCGTTGGCTGTTAATGGGTAAGGCGACTGTAAATGTAGGACGGACAATTATATTGACACATTCACTACCACCTCGTCGAATTCGTTGTCCATCACAGATAACATTATAATAAAAGTGCACCCAGTCTCTCGGTCTATTTCTCAAGAGAAGCAAACCAACAAGGAACTGTGATTAATCCCACCGCATAGTTTGTAAGAATCCTTCCCAAGATGGCTGACTGCATATAAAATGGTTACTTAAAAGACGATGCAACATACTCAGTAATTAACAACTACTTCGGTGACAGTTACAAAGTTAAAGTGAAAAATATTTTAATCAAAGGACAGATGATATAAAGCCATTAAAAAAAATTGCCATGTTATTGCAATGTGTTGATTGGTTTGTCATTCATTTTATTTAGGTCTTTCATTTTGCCTAAAATTAATTTAGAGTATAGTCGTAAGCATATTTTTTCTGGTGTTTAATTGTAGTCTTGTTACTTGTGTATCCGAAATGATCCATGAAAGGAAATTTTACTTACTTTTAAAAATGTTTTATAAAATAAAAATAAATCAATAAATCGTTTGGAGTCGAAACACTGGGTTCGTGGGGTCCCAGCGCTATCTCTTTTTTCAAAGAGATTTCCAAGAGGCTAGTTGACATCAGTGGTGACCTAAGAGCTGGCAGCTACTTTGCTTAGCGTATAAGCATCGCTATCCAGCGCGGTAATGCTGCCAGCATCCTGGGAACCTTACCACAAGGACCCTTTTTATAATTTTTGTTTTTGTGTTGTATTAAGTAATTTATCTTAATTTTTATTAATAAGTTGTATATAAATACTGGTAAAATACAATAATGTGAATAAATTGTTTGAACAATCACACCAATTACCTAGCCCCAAAGTAAGCGTGAGCTTGTACCAAGGTGACTTGCATAACGATAGATACCCATAATACGTTTATAAACATACAGGACTTAGGTACAAATGATCATCACACAAACATTTGCCCCTTACGGGACTCGAACCCGCAACCGCTCTGGTTTTGTAGTCCGGAGCGCGAACCACTAAACCAAAATGGTCGTCATTAATAAGGGCCAAAGTTACAAACAATGAGAACAATTCAACCTTTCTTTGCTAAAATAACAATCACCTTTTGCGATATTCTAAGCCGATTATCCAATGCCCATTCTCAGTTGATTCTGACCAGTTGGCCTATGTTATAAACTAGACTTATAAGTGTAATGCCAAAGAAACTATCGGAATGGTATAGCTTCATCTGCGCACAAAATCTGATTACCGTTGGAGCATTGAGAGCGTGTGGTACAAGATATAAGAGATTGCTTCTTGGAAAACTTTATTTATTTTTTACTTTGGTTATTTATGCAAACTGAAGACTGCAATGCATAATGCCTTTTATTGAGACAAAACCAGGATAATTATTTAAAACTAGGATTTGGCTAAATAAAACCCTTTGCCAATATATTTTTTAACATGTAGTCAGATAGAAAGCATTGTAGTATATCTGTTTAATTGTACTACTCACAACTACTTACGCAAAGTTCTATGTAAAATTAAGCTTTAAGCTTTTTAGGGTTCCGTAGTCCGACAAGGAACCCTTATAAGATCGTTCAGTCCGTCCGTCCTAGTCTGTCACAGCACAGCAGAATATCTTCTACGTTTATGGACTGATTTGCTTGTAACTTGGTTCGAGGATACTTCACATACAGATCTCATTTTTAAAATACAAAAAACTAAAATTACCCCTTTTTAAGGGTACCTTCCCATACATGTAAAGGGGGGGTGAATATTTTTTTTAAGTGCACCCCCTTGTGTGGGGTATCGTTGAAAAAGACTATAAAAATGAGGTAGGGTTTTCATACAATACGTTTACCAAAAGAACAGTATAAACTTAAAAAGTTTTTTTTGCCTATACTGTCTAATGGTACGGAACCCTTCGCGCGCGAGTCCGACTCGCACTTGGCCGGTTTTTGTTGCAAATTTTATACCAACTTCATACTATTATATTTCTTTGTCTACAATAGATGCCAGCCTACTTTAAAGGGATATCTTTTCAGTTGTTTTAATTCTTGTATCCAAGTGTTATAGCTTAAAGTCCCTGTCTGTGTCTTACTCCCTTACTGCAAAAAGCTTCTCACTTGCACCAACATCAAAGGATCATTTCAAGCCGCCCACAAATAAACATCTAGCTGCAGTTAAGAGCAAAATGTCTTCTTTAAAGGTAACATGACACCTAGCGTTCGATCCCTTGTTTCGTTCGCAGGTCGTGGGCTGGGCTTAGGCTGTATCATGCCAGTTTATGCGCGGTTTGTAAAGGAATAAGCTTAGTATCGAAGTAGCCAGAATAAGGAAATAGAAATCGATGAGTAAGCGCAACTGTGTTATTGTCATTTTGTACATAATTTCAATTGTGTTTTGTTTTACTGCATTTGCAGTTTATATTGTTGTTAATCCATACTAATATTATAAATGCAAAAGTGTGTCTGTCTGTCTGTCTGTCTGTTACCTCTTGAGGCTTAAACCACTGAACTGTTTGAAATGAAATTTGATATGGAGGCAGTTCGAGACCCTGGAAAGGACATAGGCTACATTTTGACGCGATATAAAAACATTAAGGGGGTAGAATGGGGGATGAAAGTTTATATGGAAAATCCTACTCTTGCGGGCGAAGTCGCGGGGAACCACTAGTTGTTATATAATTATGTACCAAGGGGGTCAATTTCATTCAGGCGATTGGAAGATGAAATAGTGAAGACAGCTGGTAGAACCTGGAATAGACTAACACATAACAAAGAAGAGTGGAGAAAACTGGGGGAGGCATTTGCCTGAAGGCAAACAGATGAGATACCTTAAACATATTTACTCTGTAGCTTTATTAATTGTTATATCATCTTATCTGAATAAAGGCTATTATTATTATTATGTACGATGGGGGCCAATGTTCAGCAGTGGAGGTCCTACAGCTGACAGTAATTATGGTTTTATTTTTATCAGCTTAGGCACAAATCTCAGCTGTTTAAATGTTAAATGCCTGTATGATGGAGGCACTCTACTTTAGTCTTATGGTTTACTAGCTAAAAAAATATGTTTTACACCATTTGTACAACTATTAATTTGTGCAGAAAGTTTTAATAAATAAGTGTAAGTGTAAGTAATAAGTCGACAATATTGATACTATCAAAGTTTATTAAAAACGAACTACAATAGTATCAATAGTATTGACAGTATTGCAATCATTCGATAGTATTGCCTTGTTTTGTGATTATCGATAGTATCGATACTATCGATTGGCATATCGATGGGGTACATGATTTTCGATGTAAACTATCGATAGTTTTACTATCGATAGTTCGGCAACACTACAGGTTACCCATTTGAACTACGTAAACAGTTTTTACAATGTAGGGAATAGAGGCGGTCTCAAGGTCACAGCAGCCGTGTGTACTTACCTACCTTACGTATAGGACCGAGCAACACCAAAATTACAATTAAGTCCTTTTCCATATTCATTCGTAACAGCTGTTTGGCCATTGGTTGTTGGCCATTGGTTGTATGTTAGATAGATAGATAGATAACTTTTTATTGCACACCATAACAGAAAAATACAGTAAGTACAACGATTTACACAGAAAAGTGTACAATGTAGGCGGTCTTATCGCTATAAGCGATCTGTTCCAGACAACCTTTAGGTAAAGGTGAATGAGTATGTTACTCATTCACAGGAAGGGGGAGTTTAGTGCAAAAATCATAGAAGTGTAATGAACAAATAAATAATCAATAAAATACATAAAAATAAGTAAATATAGCTGCATATAAGTCATACATATTCAAGTTAAGTAGTTTAATTAGAGGTATTCAGTTTTACTTCGAAATAACGACATTATTATTGGTACTTGTTAGTCGCAAAATTATTGACTAATAAAATCACTAAGTAGAATTGCACCATTACTTTGTTCAATGTAAACAAGCCAATAAACATGTTTCCGTAAACACTTTCATTTATTAAGTAACTAGTGGTTCCCCGCGACTTCGCCCGCAAGAGTTGGATTTTCCAAATGAACTTTCATCCCCAATTTCACCCCCTTAATGTTTTTATATCGCGACAAAATGCAGCCTATGTCCTTTCCAAGGTCTCGAACTGTCTCCACAGCAAATTTCATCTCAATCGGTTCAGTGATTTAAGCGTCAAGAGGTAACAGACAGACACACTTTCGCATTTATAATATTAGTATGGATTCAATGTACAGCATATCAACGTATCTAAAATGTCACTTGTTCGTGACCATTTACCGTCTTTATGTGTAACACAATACTATTCAATTTTGGTTACCAGAACTTTGCATAGCTGAGAAAACAAAATTTGCATTCCGGTATCATTTAATAAGATATTTTGAGTAAACTAGTAAAAATTATGTTCGCTGTAAAATTATATGAAGCTGTCGATTGAAACTGCTTAGATGCTATTGAAGTAAAATTATTAATTCATTCGAAAACAAAACAGAATAGCTTTGGTTATTTCAAAAACGGAATATTTTATTTGTTAAAAGCAATGATAGTGCACTCATTACTCATTAGCGCGCGGAAATAGATTGCTTCAAATTGTGTAATTTGCACAATTTTGTATTTAAATATGACATTTGACACGTACAAGTACGTGTGCTCGGAGCATCAAATTCGAATCACCGCGCAGTTATACGAGATGACAGGTCTACCTATTTTTTAAACAAGCAAATACACTGTCAGTAGTTAAAAGTAAAAAAAAAACTTATCACCGTTACCTTGATTATGATGTATTTTTATAATATCTGAAGCTGTATTTTACGGCAAAATGGTTTTAACCATAAATAACAAAAAATACATAAATAACAATAAAGAAGGTACATTTTCTTAATTGGGAGCTTTTTTAAATTAATGTATGTCAAAGTCAAAGTCAAAAATTCTTTATTCAATTTAGGACACAAAATGCCACTTATGAACGTCAAAATAACAATCAATTATGGCCCATATGGGGCAGAACATGTCTTATTATCTTTTGGGCCCTACTAGCGCTTCGAGACAAGACAGAGACAATCTGGCAAGTGCTGAGAAGAAACGCCGGAACAAACTCAGTCACCACTAGCTGCCACAAAAATAAAACAAATCAAAATAAACAGGTAGGTACATCAGTTTGGTGCAGGTTGGACTGTCCATACATTCTCGTCATTAAGATAGTCTTGAATTTTATAATACCCCTTCGACATTAGTTTTGACATGTAACTTAAATTTATTAATTGGTAGTTCGATAACATTATGAGGTATTTTATTGAAAAATTTGACACAATTTCCCAAGAATGAATTAATTGTTTTGGCTAATCTGAAGTTTGGAATGACAAGTTTGTTTTTATTTCTTGTGTTATACGAATGAATATCACTTTTTTTTCATAAAAAGATCTAAATTTTTGCGTACGTACATTATATTATCAAATATGTATTGAGAAGTGACAGTGAGGATGTTAATTTCTTTAAAGAATTCTTTCAGGGATTCGCGGGGACTAAGTTTGTAAATGGCACGAACGGCTCTTTTCTGTAAAATAAAGATGGTATCTATGTCCACAGCAGAACCCCACAAGAGAAGATCATAAGACATTATACTGTGAAAGTAACTAAAATACACAAATCTTGCTGTTTCAACATCAGTCAAATGTCTAATTTTTCTAACCGCAAAGGCAGCTGAAGCAAGTCTCCCAGCCAGAGCGTCAACATCCCCAATGCAACTTCGAATCCAATGTAATGCCCAGAAAAACAGTGGAGATTGATAGATCTAATTTTTCACCGTTGAGTAGGATTTCTGTGTTAGCTTGCTTCACGTTAGGCATGGTGAATTTAATACATTTAGTCTTTTTTGTATTAAGAAACAAGTTATTGCTAGTGAACCAATTTAATACCTTAGAGAGAGCTCCGCTTACATTGTCAAATGATTCTTCGCCTCTTCTTGATTTGAAGACTAGAGAAGAGTGTATGTATGTATTTTCAAACAGTAACATGAGAAACATGTTACTGTTTGAAAATACATTCATCTAATAACCAAAAAAAAATTACGTAACACTTTCTAATTATAGGTGCTAACCAAACCTTACATGACAGGCGAAGTAAGCCTCAAACACTACATCTGGTCAGTAATGAGACAGTGGACACATGTTAGTTGCCGCTGGTTGCCGCTAACTAAACGTAACAGTGAGAACAAAGGAGTGCTAAACACGGTCACTTACAACTTTCAAAACCACTGTATGTGTCTGGAGAAAACATTTAACTAAATTTTGGGTCTAATGATTCATTCACAGTTCCACGCGCGTTACTCTTACTTAAGGTTTGTGCCCACAACACCGTACCATACCCTGACCGTGCTAGGACCGTATAAAAGTACACATTTGATTATCGACCTTAGTGTGAAATGTTAAAGTTCAAAATGTTTAAGCACGGTGTTCGTTGCATCATCATCTTCGAGTCTTTGTACTACTTTGAACTTTCTACTTTTAAGTACTCTGATTAGGGTTAAAAATCAAATGTGTATTTTATACGGTTCTAGCACGGTCATGGCATGGTACGATGTAGTGGGCACAGACCTTTAGGGTGACATTCGATAGGATGGATGGATTAAAGAAAGCATTATACAACTTATCTAGTATTTGAGAACCCACCACCGAAGTTTTGCATTATAACAAAAAAAAACGCAAAATAAATGCAATGAGAACTCAATACAAATGCAATGCATCAATAATGCAAATACTTCGGTGATAAAGAGGAGGATTCTCAAAAAGTAGGTAAGTTGTATCTAGAATTCGTTAAGTCATTGTAAACTACTTAGAAGTCTTTATGTGGTTTGTATAATGTACCTAAATCCTATTATTTATTTCTAAGAACAGTAAGGCTCAAAATCAGTCAAAAATAATAGTAAAACTAAATGTTTTTGAAAACTGTACGTCTTCGCTATTAAATTTTTCTAAAAAAATAAGTAGTTTTGTCAATTTCTTTTTGCTGTATCAACATTTTGTGTAAGGTTCAAGTAGGTATATTTACGTGTCTTGCTTGATAGTATGCTCAAAGCTGGACGAACATAATAAGGTATTTTTATTAGAAAGTTTCATAATGAAGGCATATAAATCTGCTTGACGCAATGTATAAGTGAAAGAAACTTATTTACGAGTAGGTTGTAGGTTAGAATTTATGCATGAGAAGTGTTTAGGAAGCCATGAATCTTTCAATGTACTTAAAGCATAGATCTTTATCTGTGCATTCCATAGGAACTAACAAATTAAATTTTCAATTAAATGTGGTAATTCAATGGGTCACCTCCGTAGGGCACGTTGCAATTTTAGGACTTGGCTCCGCGCAGATGGGGGCTGGTTACTACAGTCACAGAATAAGTAGTTACTAGTACTCCGTACAGAAGTATGACTTTGCAATAAAATTCAAAGAAATATCTACTCAATGTTGTCAACGATATGGTGTAATTCAGTTCGCCTCAGACTCAAGCACATTTTCGTGTAGACACCTACAGAAATACATTTCAAGATAATTTAATTCTTATAACTCTGAAATATGATTCATAATAATAAACTAAACCTATTCAGTGACGTACTATCACGAAACGCGATAGGGTTCACTGCCACAAGAAGCTACTTACGCCATCTATCGCATCTTTGTAGGACTTTATTCATGCTCGTTCAACCAGCAACTTGTGCCGCGCACCGCTGGTGAATAAAACGCGCAAGCGTGTAGCTGCCGGCTAGCGACACCCAACTTGTTTAGCCCCTTCACAACGGGTCGCCGCGCGTAGGTACATTTTTGCTACCTACGCGGGGAGTTACACAGGCCTGCTACAGTGGCTGTCACTCACCACGGTCTTAGGTCCCGCGCAAACAAAGGTGGTAGGTGGCGCTACTGCTACTCTGCTATATAATTTGACAGATGTTTTATCAAAATGGCCAGTGGCCGCCACCAGTGCTATTCGGTTTTATGAATATAATTCGATTCTTATTATGGAAAAGCGGATAGTAAATAACGATTGTTGAATATACCTATATTGTCATACAATTGTACTAGCGTAGGTAAGAGGAGGTAACTCCAAAACGGATACCTACATCCGTAACCACTTACTTCAAAAACTACGATACTTGGTTTTTCATGTAAGCTATCTAACAGAATCATTTCTTTGTAACAATATCTCGTACAATACTGTCCCGACAACTTTATTAAAATTACCACACCACATTGAATGGCAACGAAAATAGCTTATTTAAAAATTGAAATTCTCACGTACCGTGACATGACGAGAATACGGCAATCAAGTCTTCAAATAGC
Source organism: Pyrausta nigrata (assembly GCA_949316185.1). Lineage (NCBI taxonomy): Eukaryota > Metazoa > Arthropoda > Insecta > Lepidoptera > Crambidae > Pyrausta > Pyrausta nigrata. The sequence continues at coordinate 2,077,542 of OX438941.1, read as the reverse complement.
AAGACATATCGATTGTTCGCCATTGCTTGAATATTACATGGAATCGATGTCTCCAGGGCTTGACACGGAACACACTAGCGGATTTTTATTTATTTAAATGGCTTGTGTACTAATATTATATTTTTTTGGAGATTACAATCAATGTATTTTCTTTCTATCTTTCTTTCAAATGACAACCTCAGTGGCCGAGTTTTAAAGGTGTCGCCATCTCTGAGGTCCCGTGTTCAATCCCCGGTGAGCTCAATATAGAAATCCATATTTTCCCTAATATTTCTAGTCTGGTCGTTGTTGTAATGCCACTTTTTCTGATTGTTGTCTAACGGAGAAGAAAAACAGTGCTGGGCAACCGGCACCCAAGTGGTTGAGTGTTGGCTATAATGTGTGAAATGGAGAAGGCAATGTCAAACTACTCTAATGCAATTGCCAAGACAGTCGCGTGTCTCATTCCATATAACGTTTATACGACTGTGAAGATACTACAAAAGCCTGAAAAAAAGTTTGTCTAAGAAAAAGACTTTGTATACTAATTTAATTTAACAAAACTATTCTAGCTCTAATTAGTTATAACCTTAGTTAAATTAAATGATTACAGCGTCAACTTGTTGTTTAAATAAATTTCATGATGTCTACTACTAGCAGGCCTGTGTATCTCCCCGCGGAGGTAGCAAAAACGTACCTACGCGCGGCGCACCTACGTAGGTGCTTAAACAAGTTGCGTGTCGCTACCAGCCAGAGCCACGCCCGCGCGTTTTATTCACCGGCAGCCGCGCGGCTACGTTGCTGGCTGGACGAGAATGAATAAAGTACTAGAAAGAGGCGCTAGATGGCGTTAGAAGCTTCTCGTAGCAGTCAACCCTATCGCGTCGCGTGATATTACGTCACTGAATAGGTTTAGTGTATTATGAATCATATTCCAGAGCAATAAGTATGAAATTATCTTGCAATGGATTTTTGTAGGTGTCTACACGAAAATGTGCTTGACTCTGAGGCGAACTAAATTACGCCATATTGTTGACGACATTAAGTAGACATTTTTTTGAATACAATTGCTAAGTCATACTTCTGTACGAAGTACTAGTATTCTGTGCTACTAGCAGTAACGCAACGCGAATATTATTTTTTTTATAAATGTTATTATTTCAAGTCAGATATAGTTCCCTAATGTCAAGGTGCCTAAGTAAAGATCAAGATTTGTCCAGAAGCACTCAAAATTAGTAGGTTCAAGAATACAATTCTACTTGATAAAGCATTGTCGGTTTTCTTCAAAACAAGACCTAACTGCAATAAAATTACCCATTAAATAATACAATGAACCATTTAAAATAAAAAGAAATTGCCAATAATTATCTGCAAATTAAAAAGCACCTGTGTGTTCCAACACGTTTCGAAATAACAATAGAAAATTGTAGTTTGTAGTACCGGTAACCCTAGCCGATGTAGACATAACACATGTTGGCATCGCATAATTTTTTATGCAAAACGCCAGACTATGTTAATGGAGACGCTTCTACTCGTATGTGAGTGTTATTTTTATCACACCGGGTAATGACTGATTCGTTGGAATACAAAGAAATTGTGTTGTTTCCAGTACTGATCACACGTTACCACTTTTTATAAGGAACCAATATCACTTTCTCAAAAATAAATAATATTCCCTACATGAATATCGAACAGCTTAGCTATTAAGATTTATACTTATTTATGTATATTATGAACAAAGTTATCTGTATACTTAATATATAAAAAAACTTACTTGATGACAGATTGACTGACACACATCCCAAACTACTGGAATTAGAAACGGGAGTCATTGAAGTCGTTTATTTTATTGCCTAATTGAATATTTTAAGCTGGAAAGTACGTATATAAAGACCTAAAGTGGCAGATTAAACTCCACGCTGACGAAGCCGCGGGCGAAAGCTAGTTCTCAATATATTCGGTGGGTAGTTTTTCTTTTATTCAATGTCTGACGGTTCAAAACAAGTTAACGGAATCGAAGCATAACTTAAAAAATAGCTACATCTTTACATTGACACTGTTGGTGTTATTTATACAGTCACCGATGTCCGAGCCTTCAAGAGGTGATAGATGAGTTCACCTGCAACATTTTTTTCTTGACGACCGTCTTGGTGTAGTGGTTCGCACCACGGACTTCTACACCAGGCGGTTGCGGGTTCGAATCCCGCAAGGGGCAAATGTTTGTGTGATGAGCACGAGCATTTGTACCTAAGTCATGGATGTTTATAAATGTGTATAAGTATGTCTATCCGTTATCCTAGTTACCATAGCACAAGCTCACGCTTAGTTTGGGGCTAAGTAATTGGTGTGTTTGTTGAAACAATTTATTAATATTATTATTCTATGACATGAACCCCAAGAATAGATCAAAAAATGACACCTTTCCATACAAATCTACAAAGTCGATTTACTGATCAGTATGTTACTGAAAAATGAAAAAAATAATTAGAGATTCCAAAGTTGATCCTATTAAGAAAGTGTTCGCAATTTTGTTGTTGTACATCGGTGACCGGACACACTGTATTTAGGATGCCTGCCTCGTTGGTCTAGTAGTCAGCACGCTGGGTACTATCCACGAAGTCCCGGGTTCGAATCCCGGGTCGGCCCGAGAGTGTTTAGGTTTTTCTGTCTGTAAAATTACTCAGACACAGCTCTGGAGTCAGGAAGTTGGTGGTGTGAACACCCCCGTGCCACGGAAAGCACGTTTAGCCGTTGGTCCTGCGCCTGATCTCTTTACAGTCATGTCGGACTGCCGTCTCACCGAATTATGAGAGTGAAAGAACAGAGGGTGTACCTGTGTATTGCGCACACACTTGTGCACTATAATATGTCCCGTGCAGTTGACTGGTCTCAGTTGAGATAAGCCGCCGTAGTCGAAATTCGGCCCGGAGGACATCATCAACATCATTTAGGATGCAGTTAAATGGCACAAATACTTCGCAACTTAAACTTAACATAACTTTTCCTCGCTTAGTCGAAGATTTGGAATTTCTAACTCTCCCCATAGAACAACAGTTTACTCAAATGCAAACGTGCAAGACTCACCGTCAAGTTTGCAAGCAACATATTTGGAACATGCAAATCTTGCCATTCCCGTTTCTATTGGGAGACTGAACAGTGCAAAATTTGAATGATTTCTAATTCACTAATTTAATCAATAAATAAAAAATACATTGGTAACTTATATAAAAAAAAATACATTTAAAGTAATCATAAAAAGTAGGTTGTTTAAGTATGAATGTAATAAACTATACCACAATTTTCGTACAGCAAAAATGACATTCAAATACCTTTTTACTCAAAAAGCATTTTTGATGTACGTCATAGCCAATTTTAAAATAGTTTTTCTAAAAACTCCGTAGCATGGACATTCTAGGTTGACATGCATCTACAAATCACTGGCTAATTGTTCTATAGTCAATTAGAAAACATTCGTCAAATAAAATTAAAGAAGAATGATTATAAAATAGCATGACCTTGTCTATGACATCTTTTATTTGACTACATTTTAAACAGGTCGCTAAAAATGATTCGTCAAGTAACTTAAAAATTGGCCCTAAAACATTACAATCAGTAACATTACCTAAATTATTGTTTTTGTTAAGTGATAAGCATTCACTTTGCAATCTAAATATATTATTGCACTTGAAAAAAATAACCACCAGAGGCGAGAACCGAACCCGCATTCCTCGCACACCGGGCGATTGCCTAACCTCTCGGCCACCCTGGTGTTGGCAGAGCCAGTCGAATTTTTCAAGTGCTTCTTAACGCTGTAATGCCGCGTTGCTTTTATCAATGTAATTGGGATTACACCCTCAACACTCGAAAGAAATACTATTGCAAGTATTTAACGATCGAAAGATGAAGCTTGCAAATACGATAAATTATTGTTTTTTTAAGTGATAAGCATTCACTTTGCAATCTTAATATATTATTGCACTTGAAAAAATGACCACTAGAGGCGGGAACCCGCGTTCCTCGCATACCGGGCGATTGCCTAACCTCTCGGCCATCCTGGCGTTGGCAGAGCCTGTCGAAATTAATAACATTATTATTATTATTAATAACATTACCTAATTGATGCTATCACCGATTAACCAAATGCTATGAGCTGTCATGTCACTTTAAGCAGAGACGAACAAATTAAATCAAAATATGGAGTGAATTATGATCTAATTTACTTACGTTAGCGCTCAAAATCAGAATGTTAGAAAGGAAATTCCAAAGCAAATATTCGTCTTAAAAAATGCCCACGAAACTTAGTGTCCTAATACGAAACAGACGACATCCAAACAAGCAAATCTACGGCAAGTGTACAGCAAACACAGTGTGCGATTTACTTAATTGAATGCCTAATGACTGCGGCCGACGCAGGCGCACAGTGCAACTACGCTCAGTAAGTCACTGGACCTGATTCCCGACTGCCTTTTCTAGGACAAATTTTAAGTACATGTCGTCTGTTTCTGTGTTGAAAAAACGAGAATAGACTGACCACAATAATTCAGAAACGGCTAAATAAAGCTACTCATGACTAGTAGACAATTTAGTATAGATATCAAACTTGACGACTAAGACACGCAAAACCACATTCTGCGGTTCTGAATTTAGCGCGGTTGCAGTTAGTGTGGTTTTGGTGCCTGCGCTAGCGTCTCTTAGCGGAAATTTAAAGCAAAATAATCTCATTTTTTCCATACAATAATAATGGATTACCGCAAAGTAACGCCTAATTCCATCAATTAAGTTCTATCTACTGAAAAACAGTGAAAATGATAGCGTCTTGTTGGGGAGCTGCAGGTCGGTAAGTCCGGTGCGGTCCACGGTGGACTGTATTTGGGTGTGTGGTGTGCTGGCCGGTCTGAACCTGCCTAACTGGGTGTACTGGGCACTAACTATAGGGTCCTTAATTGAAACACTATTGCACTTGCAAAGCTGTTATTACTATTATGGCACTTATTATCATTACTAATGCACTAATTGTCACTACTATTGCACTGATATTCACTGTTCACTTTCTTCTTTTCAAAAGTAATCTAAAAGCTTTTCAGAACTAAACTTGCCATCCGGGAAAACCTCTTCCATATTTATGTGGTTCTATGATTCATTCTCCCTTCCTCGAATCATGCTATCTCCCTCTAATGCGAGGAAATAAGTTTTTCGCTAGTTTTCCTGAGTGGCAGTTAATATTTTTACAATAACTTATTTTTCTAAGTTAAGTCATTATTTTAGCTATCTAATAGTTAAGAAGTTATAGCCAAAAAACTGAAACAGCTTTCTTTACGGTATTGCCGCTTGCAAGGGACAAAATATATCTGCCTTTCGCGTTCTAGAATTTTCTATCTTGGATTTCCAGCACTTTTATCCCCTCCCTATCCGTATCTCGAATTTTCCACCATTTTCAAGAAAATGTGTGTGTGAATGGACTAGAAGATATGTTTTCTCCCGATATTTTCCTAACTTTCTGAATTGCAAAATTTGTTCTATGTACAATGTATGAAATATTTCAAACTTAATCATTTCCAATGCTTACTAAATCATCAAAAAGATGCCTTCCTATGAAATAACTTGAAGCTAAGTTAACAAAATCATCAAATAAATGTCTTTTTATAAAGCTACTTAAAACTATGTTTTCTCGTCGCTAGCAAATAGACTTACTGCACTCAAGTTACCTGTGTATGTGAGGCGAGCGCATGTATGTCGGTAAATATTGCGACAATTAATTGGATTTTATATTGGTGGGAGCCAAAATTCCACGGCATGGTATTAGCTTAGCGAAACAAGAGAATGATGTGTTTTATTCGGTTTGTTTGTGGAAAGTTGCTGCATCATGTTCCTTTTAGAAAAAAATGTAGACAAATTGACTCAGATATGGACTATGTTTACTTGAATGGACCGCTTAATTGCATAAACCGGGGTCACGGGTGTGGTCGTTGTGTCTGCCCGTGACCATGGTCTATGCAAATGGGCCAAAATGTAAGAATGAAAAGCACAATGCTTAAACAGGTACGTTGCATGTATTACCGTATCATTATAGCAAAAGTTAAGTTTGGAATTTTAAAGTTTTTTAAATAAAATTTTGTGAAAATGACATTTGGGACAAGTAACCATAATTTTTGAAAAAACAAAACACCCGACTGCAAAAATGTATATATTTTTGAAATGGTCATTTTAATGTCTTTCATTTGATACCCATATTGCTATGGTAAGGAAAAATTCAATCTCTCCTCCCCCCTTTATATCCATTTGCGGGCGCCATTTTTTTAATGTATGTAGCCTATGTCACTCTCTTAATTTTGACAAATTCAACGACACCACTTATGACAAAAACTGTCCAGCCGTTTTGGATGTAGGGCGTGCCAAACAATTATACATACATACATACTCTCGAAAAACATAACCCTCCTTCCGCAGTCGGATAAAAAGGTATAAAGGCTTGGCTGTGGAACACGAATGGCTTCTGAAATAGTAAAATATTCAAGATTTATGTAAAAATTCGATAAAAACCGTACATTTATCACAATTAATACTTTATCTATAGTAATAGGTTAAAAGTTCCAAATATAGCTGTAGCAAACCATTAACTTATGAAAGGGCCATCCGTTAAACTCAAACTAGAACTCAAACACGAATTTTTAAATTGGCGCTTTAGTCAAATGTTACTAAAAATTGAACCCTAATACTTTTCATTAGAGTCTATGAGTTAGTTCATAAAATGCCGGGCGGTTTTTTGTGTGAAATGTACTCGTAGATAAAATATGGGTGTTTGGAACTTTTAACATTTTACGTTTTGAGAAAGCTCTTAATTACTCGGTAAGAAGGGACCTAATGTATCAATGTAAGAAAAGATTAACTCGCACTAAAGATTAATAGGTCGTGTCAGTAATTTGTGGTCATTAGGTAGACAGATAATGTTTTTCACTCTGAAGGTGAAAGGTAGAATTTGATAAATTTTTAGAAAAGGTGGAAGGTGAAAGGTAGAATTTGATAAATTTTTAGAAAGGTCATATTTTGTTTGGGCACATATTTTACACTTTGCCTAATATATGATGTCAATAGCAGACTTATTAAACTAATAATTTTTAAGTGCATATCAATATATATGTTTACATATGATATGAAATCAGTAAAATATAACTTCCATTATTGAATGGGAATTAGAATACGATTCAATACTCACTCAAATGTATTCAAAGTTTTACTTTTATCTGTTTCACAATAGTTTTTGTAAGAACCAAACCACATAATATTGACAAAGGCGGTGAGCTTGTAGAGTAAGGTCCTGTAAAGCTAGACGTTTGGCTCTATATGAGATCTGATAGTTAGAGTCATATGGTCTCGTCTTGGCAACACTTTATACAAAAATATTTTGGTGGATACTAAAGTATAGATAAATCTACTATAATAGTGACAAAAATATTACAGTCATGAAAAAAAGTCTTACGAAACATGTAAAGGGAAAATCCGAAAACCGCAAATATGTGGTAATATTGTAGAATATTGTTTGTACGGAACCCTTGTGTGCAAATCTGACTCGCACTTGCCCGATTTTTGTAATTGATCTAATTCAGTACTAACATAAATAAAATCAATGGAGGCACTAGTTAGCTCACTAACTTGATTTAATAATAAAAAACGATGTCATGAAAAGTTTAAATAATTTTGGTCATTCCTCTTTGTTTGCAAAAAGAAAATATTGTATTTTTCTGATGAACGTAATATTCAGACTATCTCATTTTCTCCTCGCCTTGCAACATATGAAACTAATACATTATGTAAAAACATTGGTTCATCTCTTACAAATCTATATCCTCAACCCTTATCTCAGAACTTTCATCGCAATTTGCGTTCTATTTCCGAGGCAAGAAAGATCAATATTGCTTTTTATCTATACAGGGTGTATTTATCCTCCTCGAAGCTGAAACACCTGGGACCTTTTGACTTCCATTACGGGAGCTATCTGTGTTATTACCTTTTTTCATTTTCTGTAATGAGCCATACGCATTATTGCAATTTATTGTGTAAGTTTTCGTAAAGGTTGTCCTATATAAGATTTTGTTGCAAAATCGCCCTTATTATAACAGCACGAAAAATGTGTCTTGTCTTGTAAAAATATAAACTAGTAGGTAACTTACGGTTGATTCCTAGTTTTTGAGGTGGTAAAGAATCTACATCTTAGTGGTCCTTCCGAGCAACGACATCACAAACTCTAGTTTGTGATGGGTGGCTGAACAAACAAGGTGCTGCCTGGTGGCTACCACTCTCCCAGCACCGGAGCCCGGCGCCAAGCAGCTTGCTGTGTTCCGTCGGTGAGTGGGAGTGACAGAATCTTCTGGGTAAGCTCGCTCCTCTGCTGACTCTGTCTACGCCACGCCTGGCTTAGTCTAGACTAAAGAGTAACCCCATTGCAATAAAATAACATTATCTTACTCGTAATTCTAAAAAGTCAAAATCACACGTAAATTGCCTTGATCTAATAATTTTCACGTGAGTAAATGCCTGCATGTACATGTTATTAATAATAAGTTTTGTAATATCATAAGAAATGTGTTTTGTAAAAATTTTGCTTCGCGAAACCCTTCTTGCTGGCACATTCCTAGCATTTTAGACCTACACAAAAAACACAGCCTTACCAAAACATAGACAAAGCCAAAAAATAGAGAAGGCTTACATCAACCTTCCAATTACAAAGTACGAAATTTGGCAACATCCCGTTTGAGTACCTTTCAATTTTGCTATCTACTACTTAAAGCAAATAAAATGACTGTTCAAATGCTACACAATGTAAGCTGCGTCTTATACGTTAAGCCACCGTTTGAGCCCTAATGTCTTCCAATGCAGAGAACATAATCAACTCGAATTTAGGTATGCTTCTGACGATCCTTCTATACTTTTCTACACTACCGCCAAGCCCTCCCCATATTGCATTTATGATAGCAGTCGATATTAATCCAGGAAAGTAGTCGGCCGGTTTCCAATTACCTAAAAACGGTAGGCCATCCAATTTAGACCGGCTTCGAGACGCAAATGTCCGAAACTGGGAATTTTTATACTTATTCGGTTATACGTTGCTGTTTCTCTTATTGCTTTCGGGTGGTGGATTGGAATGCGCGATCCATTTGGACTGGGGAAATTAATAGGCTGACTGTACATGCGAGTATAGAGAGAGAAAACAAAAACAACATTTAAGACCCTTCATAACTCTGTAAGAAGTATATTTCTTGCATCAACCCATAAATTGATATGCTAGTAAGGGCCTTCGGTTTCGAATTTGCAGGTATTTTTCGCTTTTTTATTTAATCTTTACAAAACTGATGTCGGCTCGTTGGGACATCACGGACTCTCCTGTATTAAAAGTGCAGGCCGCTTTTCGCGTCATGCCAGCATCAACGACATCATCCGTCGATCTCTTGCCTCTATCAACGTGCCGGCTTTACTCGAGCCGAACGGTATCGCGCGTGATGATGGCAAGAGACCAGACGGGATGTCACTTGTTCCTTGGCGGATGGGTCGGGCTCTTGTGTGGAACGCTACCTGTGTCGACACACTTGCAGCCTCTCATCTGCCCGGGACAAGCCGTGATGCTGTTTTGGCTGCGAGAGGTGCCGAAAACTTAAAAAATAACAAGTACAGGCAGATCGACTCCCGGTACCACTTTGTACCGTTTGGAGTCGAAACACTGGGTTCGTGGGGTCCCAACGCTATCTCTTTTTTCAAAGAGATTTCCAAGAGGCTAGTTGACATCAGTGGTGACCTAAGAGCTGGCAGCTACCTTGCTGAGCGTATAAGCATCGCTATCCAGCGCGGTAATGCTGCCAGCATCCTAGGAACCTTACCACAAGGACCCTTTTTATAATGTTTGTTTTTGTGTTGTATTAAGTAATTTATCTTAATTTTTATTAATAAGATCTTTACAAAACTAAAATAATCGCACAATTCTATTGAAATATCTCAATTATATGTGATCATCATAAGGTTGAAAAATGGTAGCGGAAATTTCAAAGATCAGGGTAGGTTGGTGTGTACAAGTGCATACAACATCGACAAGAGCCTAGTTGATTTTGACACACAAAAAATATTCTTAGATAACTGTGAGGGCGTAAAATGAGTTATTTACTTTTTGGGCATGGTATTGACCTAAAATTAGGAGCTTGGTTTGGCTATTGCTCAGTTTAGTATGAGTAGGTACTTTATCAAAAATGATTTTGAATCATACAGTTTTCTAAATGCCACCAAATTGTAAACGGTGGCATATGAAATTCAAATCGCTATTTCACAGTACAAGGCACTAACAGTATTTCGGTCACGAATGCCGCCCTCTAGCGGACAATGCTGGCCAATTAGTGCAACACGTCATACGACGCCTACCCGCATTTACGTGTCTACCCAACGGTACTTGTGCCCTTGTGTCCTGTCCACACTGTGACAATAACTTACCATAAAGTAAGGCAGTGCTGTCTTACCCCTTGCGATGAAGAGTCAATCAACGTCAACGCTCAGTCTTAAATTGTAAATAATTTGTTTCAACAATCACCCTATCGTCCCAAATTAAGTATTATCTTGTGCTATGGTAAACAAAATAACATATAAACATAGTTTAGACTTTACATCCATGCTTTGGGTACGAATGCTCGTGTTAATCACCCAAACATTTGCCCCTTGCTGGATTGGTGTCTGCAATCGCTGGCAAAGCCGGAGCGCGGGTAACTACACCAAGAAAGCTTTATTTAACATTCATTCAATAGCTTTAATTAACGCGGTTTAAAAGGTCAAGGACAGAGACGCACAAAGTAAGTAGACATTTTTTGATGACGTTAAACAGGTTTGAATTTCTTGCGATTATTCAAAAGGCAGAAGCAATGGTTTGCAAATTAGCTTAAATGATGAGTAGCAATTTCAAAATGCTTTGGATTTAAAACTATATAATTATGAATAGATAGGAAGTACATTAACAATTTTAATGAAAAATATATTCAACCAATCAACGGATCCAGTAATGCTTCAGGCTCCTTCATACACGAAGCTACTTCATCATATTTTCACCACTCCAATTATTACAGTAAAACTATGCCAGTTGTCAAGTGGACCTACTTAAAACTATGTAATTTAAGGGTAGTTAAAACTATGAAATTTGGCTAGGTATTACTATAATATATAGTATATGTAATATTAATAAGGTTTTTTTGTACCCTTAGATGAGGTAAGGTAGATAAGATCGCGGAAAAGAAATAAAGAAGCAATAGTCCCAATCACAAAATTGATATTTTTCATGCTCAGCAACGGCGACCTTTACACGAAAATAATAAAATAAAATTAGTATTCCGCAGTCAAAGCGAGGGCCAGCATCAAAATGCAAAGCTCGGACAACAATAACTGAACGTCCAATTCAGTTACAACAAAACCCGGCCGAGGGAAGATGCTCATCTTGCAGTCTGGAGATTAATTAGAATTGTAAATGATCCATCGGTAAGTCCTCCCGATCTTAGCAGTTAACTTCAAGGGACATAAGACAACAGTTCGCAAAGGCAGGACATAACAAATTGTATTGAGCCAGCATCAAATGGTGAATTGCTTTTGCTAGAGTTTATGTAGGGTAAAACCAGGATAGATGCCACACTTTTTGAAAATATGTTATATCTCCCTGTAAAATTATTTCATTCTTTTTTGTCCTGATTGTCCTTTATTTCAGGCTATTTAATAAAAGAAAAGAAAAATAAAGACATGCATGTAATAAAAATAAATAACCTTAAAACCTACTTAATCAAAATTAAATCCGTGTCCTTGAGGCAAGGAGGCGAGGATGCTGGCTGCGTTACCTAAAGTCATTAAAAACTATAATTACCTAGTAAAAGCGAAAATATCAACAGGACCTGTCAATATTAGTAAAATAATATTTACTCTGAATATAAGTCAATTCTTCTGAGTATTAACATAGCGATAAATCTTAGTAATTATTATTTAGTAGAAAGGGAGTCAAAAGTTTAGATGCAATGAAATACTAAAAATACAATGGCCTACTTTATAGCAGCATTTACTTTTTTATGGCCGGCATTTTGACTTCAAGCCCTAAGCTTTAGCTTTACTTTAATTTAAAAAAAAATGATTTTTCTCTGAATGCCTACATATTCAAGTCTAAGATATTTGCTGAAATGGAACGTGATGTACTAATACAGAATAATACCAAATGAATAATTCCGTTTAGTAATGAACTGTCTGATCTATTCGTCCTATGATCTAAATCAAAAGGTTTACAGTAAACAATCCTTTTGAAGATTAGAGAGGAATTGAAACACCAGCGGAATATTTATAAGAGTTAATATTTATAGAGATTCTGACTCAATGCCTTATCGGCAAGAAAATTATCCGAAAATTTTCGTAAACTGCTCCTGTTTATTGTTTGTCAGTTTAACTTTGTTGAGTTTTGGTTCAGTGGGCTGGGAAATTGCTTTTCCTTGCCGTAGCTATCAAGCCTAATATTTTATTATTCTTAAGGAATTAGCTCCAGTGGAGCCTCCGATTTCGTATTCGGGGCTCCAGATTGATTTCTTTGGTCGTACTCTGACAGACGTTGCGCGTTTTCAAGGCAAATAATCATCTTAGCGTTTTGGATCAAGATCCGTTTTGGACCATTATCCAGGATATGGGAGATCGTGTAATTACAGTGGAGCGACTGCCGTCTGACCTCCGCGACCCTGTTAACAGGAAATTTGACCAGCTTGGATAACGGTTACACATTCAGTCACCTGAATGTGCAGGTTACCTCCCTTACCGTAAAGGGCATTGGTTAGTGAATCAAGTTATGTACATAACTCAGAAACTAAATAGGTCATTGGTATATAGCGGCACGTGGGACTGAACTGCCACCACCACATGGTGGCTACCTAGCCACTTGACGTTAGAACGCGCAATTCTATAGGGTGTAAGTTTAAACAATCGATATATTTTCGCTGAAGATGGCTATCAATATGTTAACAGTTTATACTTAAAGTACGATTAATTATCAAAATCATTAAGGAAAATTGGCTTTTCATATAACTATTATCAAGGTAGCAGAATTATTTCTACGTCGTATTGTTTTTTTAACTCGATTTCTATTGCGCTCTCTCAATTGCGTTTACTTGCTGTATCAAGGCATAAGTGACAGGGATGGCTATAGTTGAAATACGGATATCGTCTATGGATATCGGAGTAGTGCCTTTGATTCTAAATCGTATTCCTTCCAGAATCGCGTGCACATGCATAATTTACTAGGCACGTTTATTATTTGCCTACATGCTGGCTTACTTTGGTTGGTTTAATGTTTATTTGTTTTTTTACTAAAAAAAATGGGTGTATAAGTACCCGACCAAGTCAATTAGACGCATATCAATTAAAAAGCAAAGTTGTTATTTAATATTTAATGTAAACTGTTGCTTTAAGGGTTCCGTACCCAAAGGGTAAAAACTAGACCCTATTACTAAGCCTCCGCTGTCTGTCTGTCCGTCTGTCACTAGGCTGTATCTCATGAACCATGATAGCTAGACAGTTGAAATTTTTACAGATGATGTATTTCTGTTGCCACTATAACAACAAATAGTAAAAACAGAATAAAATAAATATTTAAGGGTGGCTCCCATACAACAAACGTGTTTTTTTAACCGTTTTGTGCACGCAATTATTAATGGCAACAGGTAGACGCTTGAAATATTTACGGAATATTAAATTGTATATTCACTTTAAAAACAAATAGTTAAATTAAAAAATATAGTATTTAAGGGGGGACCAGAATGTTTGAGAGTTTAGGCAGTGGATTACACGTGGAGGGCGACAATGATAGGTGGAAAATTCGTCATGTCTTAGCGCTTATAGCTAGGTACTTGCCACATCAGCTTTCAGGTATCACTTCACAGGCCACAATCACTCGAAATGTCTGTAAGGAGCTTCACAGGATACACACGCGGCGAAAGCGCTCTGGTCGGTCTAGTACATGTGTCATAGGTAACGTCTCGATGGCGACCCACACAACAAAAGTGAATTTTTGCCATTTTTTGCTCAATATTTATAATGGCAACAGGCAACTTAAAATATTCATATAATACTAGTTGTATTTCACTTAAAAAATATATTTAAATTACAATTTAAAAAAATAAGAGGGCTCCCATACAAACGTGTTTTTTTCTATAATGTCTAATATTGTAAGTTTATGCTACGGAACCCTTCGTGCGGGAGTCCGACTCGCATTTGGCCGGTTTGTTAAATTGCCATCGGTATTTTCGTCGTCATTGTTTTTCGTTTGTCGTTTGACATTCGTCTAACAACTAGTTGGCTTCGATATTTTCGTCATAGTCGTCATCGTTTGTCGTTTGAAATTTGTCTAAATAGTTGACTTGGACGTGTAGTGTTTTTTTAATCTATTAGAAAAGACGTTAGAAATATTTTCACTTTTATCTTCAAAAGGAATGAACGACCGAAGTTGCTTCCTCAAAACAAATATCACCATAGAAGTCATGTGATATTGTAGACAGTACGCCTGATGGTTCAGACTTATAATGGCGTCTAGCTTCGGTTTACACAGTTCTTGAGACGTTCAATATTTGCAAATAGCTACACGGAAAACACGTCGAGCCAAACACAACGGCATCCTATTTAGTTGTAACAAAGGCCATTTTGCAACACATGATCATGATGGCATCACATTGGCATGATGTGCGGGCGTTTGTACACGGTTGTAATTTCTCTCTGGTGTTTGCTTGTTTGACATAATTGCACGCTGCGTATACAATAGTGGCGTTCCATCGAGTATTATTCTATCTGTAGTTCCGTCTAAGTGCATAGCACTTACAAGGCAATAGGATACTGGAAACATAATTAAAATCCGGGGACAGTTCGCTTTGTTTGAATTTAATTTCCTACGGGTATGTTAATAAAGTTTTAGACATGACGATCCTAAACACAAATTAAAAATATAAGTGTCACTTGCAAAATTTTAAAAGTTGCGTAAGTTTTTATAAAATTAATAATAATGCCCTTCTAGCTAAATTTCGACTACAGTGTGTACGCAATACACAGGTGCGCTCTCTGTTCCTTCACAATTATCAATTGGTGAGACGGCAGTCCGACATGACCGTACAGAGATATGGCGCAGGACCAACAGCTTAACGTGCTTTTCGAGTCACGGGGGTGTTTACACCACTAACTTTCTGACTACAGAGCTTTGTCTGAGTTATTGCAAGAGAGAAAAACCCAACACTCTCGGCCCGATCGTGGATTTGAACCCAGGACCTCGTGGATAGTACCCAGCATGCTAACCACGAGACCAACGAGGCAACTAAATTAGCGGCATACACTAGTGTTCTAATTTATTACCCTGTGTTTGAAAAGAAAGGAAATAAGGCACAATTTAACGCAGTGCGATCGTATGTATGAATAATTGACACGACATCAATAAAGTACCGTAAAAATATGATATTACAATTGTTTCAAGGTCTACTAGATTCAAATTAACACAATCCTAAGCTTCACCTATCGCCAAGAAATTCCGCTCAAACCGTTCCAACTGTTATTTTAGAGTTTACTAAAACAACAAGTAATGTGGAGCTGTTAATTCAATTTCTGAATGCAAACACAAGTTTGATCAGATAGTTTATCGAGGGTTACGGATCCGTTTGCCTTGTTACGTGTGTATTGTTACAGCGCGAATTGATTTCAGAACGGCAGATTGGAGTTAGGTTGTTACGAAGTTTGTGTGTGTATTTAATGGCTCCTTAAGGATTGTAGAATATTTGTGGCAATTAATAAGAAAACTTATAAGTAAAAATGTTACATGTTTTGGTGTCACTTTGTGGTTTAAAGTGAAAGCAGCATACAACTACAGAAGAGTGAGAAAGGGTGGCGGTGTCTCAATCTATGTACACAATACAATAAAATTCGATGTGACTGAGGACATTATCGAAAACGGGAATCATTTTCTATGGATACGATTGGAGAAATTAAATTTGAATGTTGGAGTTGTTTATAAACCAGATGGCGACGCTGATATTGATACCTTTTTGGATACCTACTCATCCCAGCTGGAACAGCGGAAAAGAACAATTGTTTTTGGCGACTTTAATATAGATTTATTGAAACACGAACCTTACATTACCAAATACAAAAATGAAGTTAAAAAATGTGGGTATGAAATATTAAACAAAGTTGATGCAAATTACTGTACACGACAAACAAGCACAAAACGTACAATTATAGACCACGTTAGTACAGATATGAATAATCATTCTTTCAGTCTCTCTATCATCGAATCATCTCTTTCGGACCATAAGCAATTGTATTTTGAAATTGGCAAACTAGCACCTGAAAAAATAAGCGAAAATCGATACACAACGCTAAAGTATGAAAACCTGTATAAATACATATCCGAAATCATAACCAATACTAAACAAGACTACTGTAGCTTAGAGAAAACTATTAAAGAAAGTATTGATAAATGTAAAATACATAAAATTAAAAAACTCAACCGTCCGCAGAAGGACTGGATAAACAAAGATATCATAGATACTATAAGTACCAGAAACCGCCTATAGAGAGAAGTGAAAACAAATCTAGATAATGAGAGCTTGAAGAAAGAATTTCTGAAGGAACAACAGAGAGTTAAGACCTTGATTAAGAGCTGCAAAGGAAAATATTACCATAAACTATTTAACGACACTTACATTAACGACACTTACAACAAACCCAAGAAAATGTGGGAATTAATCAACACCTTAGCAATAAACAAAATTAAAAAAAAACCTGCTCCCCCAAGCTTGATGTCCGATACGGGCTTGATAACCGACGGGAATCAAATCTGTAACCAATTAAATTATTTTTTTCACCCTAAATATCATAACAATACTAGTAACATACTAATGTTTGGAAACACTTATTCACATGAAAACACATTAAATGAATTCAGGCCTTGCGATACAAAAGAAATAAACATGATTATAGATGGTCTTAATCCTAATACTAGTACGAGTATAGATGGAATATCCACTAAAGCAATTAGGTGTATCAAAAATGTAATAGTTGAGAAATTTGTTGTTTCCATAAACAAATGTCTCCAACAAGGAGTCTTCCCCGACTCACTTAAATTTGCAAAAGTTAGTCCCATTTATAAATCTGGAGTTAAACATGATTCAAGCAACTACAGACCCATATCTGTACTGCCCGTGATATCGAAAATATTTGAAAGAGTTTTGTATACTAGACTTAATGAATACCTAACAGAAAATAAAATTCTAATTGACCAACAATACGGGTTCCGGCCAAAATCTAATACGTTGACAGCGGCTATAGACTTAATCACTATAATAAAAATGAATATAGACAAGAAAAACATCGCTTTGGGTGTTTTTGTTGATCTCAAGAAGGCTTTCGATACTGTGAGTTACCAGAAATTACTTTTAAAGCTAAATGACATGGGCGTCAGAGATGTTGCTTTGAATATGTTCAAATCATACCTTCAAAATAGGCGGCAAGTCGTTCAAATTGCAGAATTTTCAAGTGTCCCTGAGGATATTTCATGTGGCAAGTTACCTCAAGGTTCTATAACCGGTCCATTGCTATTTTTAATATATGTTAATAACATTAGTAAAATAGGACTAACCGGCTACCTTACTTTATATGCTGATGATACATGTCTGTTTTACTTTGATCAGTCTATACACAATATTGTCGCAACTGCTCAAAGGGATCTTGACACTTTAAGCGAATGGTTACTTTCCAATTTATTAACCATAAATACATCCAAAACTTCTTTTATGATTTTAGCAGCCAAAAATAAGATAATACCCGAATTTCAACCACTCAATATTAATAATGAACCCATTCAAAGATCGCAACAAGAAAAATATTTAGGATTGTTAATCGATGAAAAGCTGACGTGGAAGCCACACATTGAACATGTAAGATCAAAGTTAATATCTATACAGGGTGCACTTAAAAAAATTAGCTCATTGTATACCAAAAAATATTAAACCAATTATATATAATTCTCTAGTAAAATCGCATTTAGAATATTTAATTGAAGTTTGGGGTTCAGCCGCACCAACTTACTTCAAATCACTGCAACGATCTCAAAAAATAATAATAAAGACTCTCTTCCACTACCCTTATGAAATACCAACTAAACAATTATGTGAAAAAACTAAATTAATGAATGTTAAACAATTATATAAATATAATACATGTATGCTGATGAAAAAAATCATAACGAATAATATTAAATCCGGTATAGATCTGAAAGTAAGAGACAATGTACACAATCTGCGAAATAAAAACAAACTTGAATTAATTACGCCTAGAACAAATTATGGAAAAAAGACAGTTTTGTTTGAGGGAGCACAGTTATTTAACACACTACCAAACGATCTCAAGACGTGCGAAGATATGACTACGTACAAGAACATACTGAAGCTTTATCTCGCAGCAAGTGCCGAAGAAGAAGAATAATATATTTTAATTTATTTCATATCTCATTTTAAGAGAAATGTAAATTTTCTTATGAGAATAAAGTTCTTTAAACCTAAACCTAAGCAGTACCTACCGTGAACTGTAAGCGATGAAAGGTATTTTGTTTTTAAGAAAAAATACTTTTTTTTTGCAAACCGTCTGCCCCTAGACAAGATACAATTATTCTAAAGCCCAAATTAACAACAAAATACACATTACATCTTAACAGCTGTTTAAAAATTAAACATGTGTCGGGTTTCGTAACCCCAAAAGCAAAATGTACGAATTTCACATAAGCCATCGAAACATGACTGTGACTTTTACATTCGTACTCGCACATTTCGTTGGCGACAGCGAAGTTTGCTAAGGAATAGATTGCATCTTGTCTAAGTTATTTAGAACCTCAAGTTAGAATGCGTTAAAACCTTTTTCAAGCAAGAGTTAAAGTGTCGTTTGTGAGATTACTGTATTTAACAATCAAATTGGCACTTTATACGAGTAATTAAAGCAAGCTTCACTCAACCGCTTGAATTCCACCAATTTCTAATTATTTAAAACTGGAAGTGATTTCATAGGCTTATCTCCTGGAAAACATTTATATGACTTTGGATAAAAGCTGAGACACATCTGTCAAAAGACATTCGGGCTCATTATGATAAAACGCGTCCAAGTTCGGACCAGTTTTGAGCATTTACTCATTTTAATGATGATTTATTTGTGTGGGAATAATGTATAGATAGAATTTTCATTCATACGGATTTGAATATTAGGGAGATATAACAGAGTAACGGGACATTGTTAAAATATTTTTGTAATATTGCAATTTGGGTGTTGCTTCGAGCACAATAAACTATAACACAGTTGGAAATTCAGAAAATAAACCTGTCAATACGAAATATTACAATTATAATAAATATTGGACCACAACACATCACCTCAGGTTTCAAACACTCAAAAGACATACCATGTATTCTCTCAATCAAAACGTCAAAGACAAAATATTTGAAATTCTTCTCAAAACTGAATAATCTCATCATATCTACAACCTATAAAATGCAACATCCCAAGAATTAGGTCGCCATCCCCCACGAAGCATGCCTCTGATACACGCGAGTTATGGCATGCCATAAAATTGTTCCCCGATTTAGATAAAGAGCCTGATACTTTTTTGGGAATATTTTGGATTCAGGTAGGTTGTTGCGGGAAAGATCTCGACGTAATAAGTAAGCATTGGTATAGTAGGCCAATTGGGTTAACTTAAAAAAAAAAGCATTGGATTACGATTTTATACGTAATCATTTGACATAAATTCCCAGAGAAAAGATGAAAATAGTAGATTATATCTTCACTGGTTTTAGTTTCTAATGAACCTTGATAAATGGTTAATAAGTCAGCCTATTAGATCCCACTGCTGGGAAAAGGCTTCACCTCAACTATGAGGAGGAACGAGCCATACTTCACCACGCGGGCTCAATGCGGATTGGTGGAGGGGTGTATGTAAGGCAAGTGACAAACCTTACTGTCAGAAGTTATCAAGCCGCCCTAGGGCCTCTGACTAGGCTTAACGACTAATACCACAGATATTAGCCGGGACCAACTGCTTAACGTGCCTTCCGAAGCACGGAGATGCTTGTCATGGACGTCACTTAAATGGTCGGAATGGTCACCCATCCAATCACGACCGCGCCGTGGGTTGCTTAACTTTTGGTATCACTACCAAAGCGCTGCCGCCACTGCGCCACAGGCACCTCACCACAGGATAAATGGTTAGTTTGATTTAATATAAAACTTGATAGTATTATTATATGCAGGAGCTTATAAGACACTAGTTTTTAGAAGAATGTGTAAATAATGAATTCCACGCCACCTTTCTTATTACTTTATCAATATGTATAAAACGAATCCTTCAAGGCCTACTCGTGCAAGTTAGGATTAGCTAATCCAGCTTTTTCGAGGCCTATGTTCTAAGTTGAAAGCCGATTTGCGCATGTCCAGATTAGCTAATCCTGGCTTCCGCAAGTGGGCCTTACAATAGCAAGGAGCGACCCTATGGGCTTAACTTAATATTTCAGACTAATTAATCCCGCGGTTACATAATTGATGTCATCGACCGACGCTATTTGCTTAGGACTACCAACTTCAGGAGCTGATTAATAAGTCAAACCACACGTAGAGACGGGTTCATATTGTAACATGGTGTAGCGATTACTTTGCTGAAATATTTATTTTATAGGACCTTAGTTAATAGAAATATAGCATTATGTTTTTTTGTACGAAACTTAATCTTGTCTTTCATAGATTGTAATTATTGTTATGAAGATACAACGGTGCCGGAATGCGGTGAAGCTGTAAAGCTTATGTTCATACCGTTCAAAACACATGTAACTTAGTGTTAAGATATATAACTGAATAAATAAATAAATAAAAATAAACAAACGCGTATGCAATTGAATAATAATTTATTTATTCAAGGAAAACCAGAGTTTAAATATGGATGATAATAATACAGTCTAAGAAACAAAAGACTACCGTAGTCTTTTCTTTTTCTAATGTAGCTCCATACGTAACGTATCAAGCACAAACTGAGCACTGAGAAACAAGTAGGTATGTGCAAGTGGTTTTAATATTACCCAAAAAAGAAAATATACATAGAATTACTATTGATATGCCCTATTGAATCAAATCAATCAAATCACTTAACAGCCGCCTTACCGCTGCGACGCTAGTGTAGAATATATCAATGCCTGTATCCGCAACAATTCTGTTTAGCTCACTATAAGCACGCCAAAGGTATAATGACTGCAATATTTAATTACAAAAGTTTAAAACAATACAAAAACTAAAATTATAAAAAGGCTCTCCGCTTATCTCAACACAGAGTCCACTGCACACTGGTACGGAACCGTGTAATGCGTGTAAGATTGCAGCGCAAATTGAGATTTAATTACTTGTGCCAGATAAGAGCTATTGATGCTTACGATTCATTTCTTGAGTGTTTTAATTGCTCCCTTTGAAATCTGCTTAATTAACTATATATACAACTTATTAATAAAAATTAAGATAAATTACTTAATACAACACAAAAACAAAAATTATAAAAAGGGTCCTTGTGGTAAGGTTCCCAGGATGCTGGCAGCATTACCGCGCTGGATAGCGATGCTTATACGCTGAGTAAGGTAGCTGCCAGCTCCTAGATCGCCACTGATGTCAACTAGCCTCTTGGAAATCTCTTTGAAAAAAGTGATAGCGTTGGGACCCCACGTACCCAGTGTTTCGACTCCAAACGGTACAAAGTGATACCGGGAGTCGATCTGCCTGTACTTGTTCTTTTTAAAGTTGGCTAGTTGACATCAGTGGTGACCTAAGAGCTGGCAGCTACCTTGCTCAGCGTATTAGCATCGCTATCCAGCGCGGTAATGCTGCCAGCATCCTAGGAACCATACCACAAGGACCCTTTTCTTATTTTTTGTTTTTGTATTGTATTAAATAATTTATCTTTATTTTTATCAATAAGTTGTATATATATTAAATCGTTTAAAGTTTAAAATGCTTAGATTTTTTATTTGACTCAACTAACTGGTAATTCAGTAAATGAAGGATGTTATTCCTTTTACTTATTTATTTAAAAACTTGAATAATACAGATTAGTGACACCATGTCTTACTAAGTTAAGCTGTAGAATTAAAAATATTGTTTTTCATTTACTGGGCATATACAAGGTAACTTTTGTTTCAGTTTAACCTCTTGGGGGGCCCATTCTGGTGCTTAAATACAACTTTTACTACTAGACCAATATCGAAATCGCAAAAAAATTACTTCTCCACACAAACTGATGTCAGTTGATCGGCGATTTTGTGTGTTTTTTTTTAATTTCGATGTTTTTCCTACAGTAAACGTTGTTGTATTTGAGCAAGAGAATCAGACCCCAGGAGCTTTAGCATAAGCAAAAAATAGCCTTGTATAAGTGTAAGTTGTGTTGGACGCCCCCCTGCTAGATGGACCGATGACCTGAGGAAGGTGGCCGGTGGTGGCTGGATGCGAGAAGCGGAGGACCGTGAAAGTTGGCGCCGTCTTGGAGAGGCCTATGTCCAGCAGTGGACTGCAATAGGCTGATATGATAAGTGTAAGTGTATTGCTACATTTTATAACGAAATCATTTTTAGTAAGGCAGAGAATTAGTATGAATATGGTCCATACTAGCTCTAAGTTCAGATGACGCCTATGCCCAACAGTAAAACGTGATGCCGCTACATAGTGCTCAGAAAAATTATTACCCTAACGTAAAACTCTAATGGTATTATTACAAAAAAAGTCCAGGTTTAAAATGGGTCTACATATTAGCCGACAACAGATGAATGAATGACACATTCTTGACATAACCTAATAGAGAAGCGGTTTTCTAATTGGCTAGCTAATAGCTTAGTCCTGTCTTAAAACCGGTACTAAGTTTTTGGAATAACGGGGAATGGGTTTGGTTTTAAATAATAATAATATGTTGCTAACACGTACTTGTTTGTGCCTCGCTTTCAAAGCTGTTGTGTACACAAAGTATAACAAAATTCACATCTCCTGAAGCCACAGAATTTCAGACAAATTGTGTGCATGAGTCCAAAATCAAAACTCAATCTAAAATCAAAAGTTAATCGGGCGTGAACAAAGTCTACAAACTGGGAACAGGGCGGTCGTGCTGACGTGTTTTGCATAATGTGGTCATTCACTGAGCTAAACAAGAGTATGCAGCTAGATTAAGGCATAAAGTGTTTAAAACCCCGCCGGCGGGGTATTACCTCCATGAGTATTCAATTATTCATTTAACCTATATTTCAAGATGAGAAGAAGAGATGCAAGATTCGTTAATTACATTTAGATCTTACATACTTAGACCCGAGTTAAAACAGCCGGTAAGCATCAATTTGACGTTGATTTGACAGAATGTACATACAAAATATGTCAAAAAATGTTAAAACGGCAGATTAAAAAAAATATATATTTGGTTAGCCCCAGGCTAAATGAATATAAATATAGTTTTAAAAATCAACCCAAATTCTTTTGTTTTTTTATGAATAGGTAGACATTAATAACCGTAATCTCACCTGATAGTAGTAGGCGAGCTACGATGCGGCCGAGGATGGGTCATGTCTGGCTTGTAACAGCCTATTTACTATTTCTTAAAGGAATCTAGATCATAGTGTTTAGGAAACACTTTAGCCGGTAACGAATTCTACTCTCTAGCCTTGATTGTTATCAATTTTTGATTAGGTTAACCCTTAAATGCATAGCGTTGTCTCAACTGCTTACTAAATTTCCATGACTATTTTTATAGCGGTGCTATTAAATCTCTTTACAAATCTCAACTTACTTGACAGCATTTTTAGTATTTGAATTTAATAATCATATTTGATTTTTATTCAAGACAACACAGTGGTCCAAGTTTGTTAGTAAAAAGTTATGACTAGATTAATAGATTTAAATAAACAAAAAGTAGATTGAAACAAATAAAGTACCATTCTACATACTTTTGTCACCGTTTAATATTTATTCTATGACACGGGACAGAATAAACTTGTTTTCACGACGTGGAATAAAAGTTGAACTGAAAAATTTAAAAATACAAAAATATTTCCCAAAAGGAAAGTTTCACTTGTTCATTTCAGATTGTAAAAAAGCAACAATTTGTTAAATATTTACAGTAGGTATGATTTATGAAGTTTTTAAATTGGTACGATATTAAACTCTTAGTACCTCTACTCGTAAATCACGTAAAGCCCACTTGCGCACGTCCGGATTAGCTAATCTGGATTTGTTCAAGGCCTATTATCTAAGTTGAAAACCCCATCCGTATCAACTAATCCGGACTGGAACAAGTGGACCTTCCGGATTAGCTAATCCAGACTTGTGCAAGTGGGCTTTTAACTCAGGTTATAGACCTTGAAAAAGGCCGGAATAGCTTATCCGGATGTGCGCATGTGGACCTAAGTATACCATTATAAGTACGAAGATAAGTCTTCTAATATATGTTTTTCTTTTAAAAACATCGCAGCAACTAACACAAAAATATTAACAAAAAAGACGGTTTACTTCCAAAAGCGATATCTTCCAGACAACCATCGGGTTTAGGGGGAAAGAATCATTCAACTTTGTATGTACAGTTACAGTAAAGTTTTCTAACCAATATTGCTCTAAGTAAAATTTATTTTCACCATTTGGTACAGTTAGCAGCACGTCAGGTTACCCATTTGAGCTTTTATTACGTAAGGAATAAAGGCTGTCTCAAGGTCAAAGTGGTGTAGTCTGACGTGTCGCCATTGTACTTTATCATATAATAATAATAATTATTATTATTATTTCTCACCATAAGTAGTTTCAAAAATACATAATGTTGTCTAAAAATAACAGGGCACGTTTAATTAAACTTAGATGCTATAGACAACAGAGTTACACACAAAATATAATATTATGGCAGGCTAACACCTGAATTAGGATTGCTCCTGTATCTCAGGTTGTTAGCCCTCCACCCCATACACAGGTCTTTATGACAAACATAAAGTAAGTAATATTACGCAATCTTAGTACGCAATTGTCGAACTTCTATTCACGCGAGCACTAACAAACAAAACTATTCCGCCTATGACCTCGTAGTTTTAAGATTTTGGACGGTTCTTTAATCCGTATATACTCGTAGTTTTAAGATTTTGGACGATTCCTTAATCATCATACTTCTAGCGTTTACCCGTCGAGTGCAATCTCGCACGCGAGGGCTCAGGGTCCGCTGACCATGATCTAGGATGTGGCAGATAAGGTAATTACAGTGGAGCGACTGCCATCTGACCTCCGTGACCCTGTTACCAGGGGAACCTGACCAGTTTGGAACATGGTTACACATTCATTTGCCTGAATGTGCAGGTTTCCTCACGATGTTTTCCCTCACCGTAAGATCATCGGTTAGTGAAACAACTAATGTACATAACTCAGAAAAAGTCATTGGTAAATGGCGGCATGTGGGATCGAGCCGGCACCTCCCGTATGAGAAGCAACCCGCTAGCCACTGCGCCACCGACGCTCTTATATTATTGGACGATTCCTTTCAAACTTTAATAAATGCATCCTCATTCAGTCATTAAAAATGCAAGAGTCAATAATTTCATGCACATTAAGACTATTGTTCATACATTTTGATAAAAGCATATTTTTAAATCTGGCGCAGTCTACATCATGCATTTTTCCCTTTCGAAACGAATTATTTTATTGACAGCTCTTACTTGATGTTTATTGCACTTACAAAGCAAATTACTTGTCATCGGTGATTCATCGATATTTCAAAGTAGCTTACATTGACGAAGATTTAGCGTTTTAACCGTAAATGTTTTTTTTAATATTTAAAATGGAATTGCTCTTGTTTCTAGACCAAGCCAGCTGTGGCTTTATTAATAATTATTGTTATTTATAAAGATTTTTTTACTACGCTATACAAAACAAAGTCCAAATTAATATAGCACAACTTACAACTGACAAGAAAAGGTAGTTAGTTCCATTACTGGTTAACAACAGATGATAATAATGTAGATATGATAATACAGTTTTATTTATATTTAAAATGGGTTTACTCTAGGCTAAGCCAAATGCGGCGTAGACAGAGTCAAAGATGGAGCTAACTCACCTAGAAGGTTCTGGCACTCCCACTCACCGACGGAACACAGCAAGCTGCATGGCGCCGGGCTCCAGTGGGGGAGTGGTAGCTACCAGGCGGCTCTTAACGGATCCTACCCCCGCTGATAGGATCTTTCAGCCACCATCCCAAACTCTAGTGTGTGAGGGGTAGACCATGCTAGAAGGTAGATCCTTCACCACCTTAAAAGTATAAGCGCCAATGTATATTGGAACACACATTAACTGGATTTAAAATCTTCCTATTATTATCAATAGAGGACTTGAAAATATCTCGCGGCAGTCAGTTTCTTGCAATATCTGGAGATATAATTGGATATAGATTAATAAGTATGCTTTATTTAAAACATCGTCTATTTTGAAAGCTTATCACATTATTCCACTTGTCGCTCCGCTATCCGCTGGTCACGACACAGCCCGTTGCACACTGATTTAATTACTTGTGCAACGTAAGAGGTATCTATTAAAAAAACCGTGTCTATTTCAAAAGCTTCTGTCATTTTTCCGCTTGTCGCTCCGCTCTTCGCTTATCTCAACACAAAGCCCACTGCACACTGGTACGGAACCGTGTAAGATTGCAGCGCAAATTAAGATTTAATTACTTGTGCCAGATAAGGGCTATTGATGCTTACGATTCATTTCTTGAGTGTTTTAATTGCTCCCTTTTAAATCTGCTTAATATGAATGTGATAAAAGAAAGCCAAGTTGTAAATGTATTATGAGTGTCAGTGACATTTAACGTTGTAACGTTGGTTTGTAAATTACATAGGTACCTACGAAATAAACGACGATAAAAAATTTTTTTAGGCATTGTTGAAATTGATTGATATGTAATTTATTAGTATGATTGCGTCGAACAAGAAAATCAGTTCAGAGAAAGTAGTGCATTTAAAGATTAATGGTATTTAACGTTCAATTTTATTTATTTTTCGTTTGTGTTCAGATCCAAAGTACTCATACTCGTTATCGGTGATTAATAATAATAATAATAATAATAATCATTTATTTCTCACCATAAGAAAATACAAAATGAAAATAAGCAATTTGTGGTAGGTACATATAGATTATGGTGGGCTGATACCTGAACTAGGATGATTCCTGTATCTCAGGTTATCAGCCCTCCACCCCATCCAGTGATCTTATATTGGTAATTGGCAACATAGTGAGCAATGATTTAAAGGTAAGTAAGTTTATACATTAAAAGGGAGGGTAGTTGTAATCACGCCATCAACCGTGCGCTAAGCAAGCCGCCGGGCAGTTAACAATCACAAATAGATAGTTGGTGTGTGGTACAAGCTACCAGCGGATTAACAATATGAACATAGCTTACTGAATATGTGTATTCAAGCATTGTAATTTTTATTCATATTTATCTGTATATTAATGTATGTGTGTGTGTGTATGTGTGTGAGCGCGTGTGTGTGTGCGTGCGAGTGTGTGCGTGCGTGTGAGAGCGTGTGTGTGAGCGCGTGTGTGTGTGCGTGCGTGTGTGTGTGTGTGTAAACATTATTAACATGATGCTACTTTAGTTAAGGTAGCCCTATGACGTTGCAATCTTGGGATCAGTAGGTTCCTAGCTAGGATACCTGCCACTAACTTATATATGAATAATTTGAATGGGCATAACAGCAATTGTGAATACATTGACCAACTTATGTAGCAATTTTAAGTATATTCTCTGTTGCGTCGTACCCAATTGCTTTCAAATTGTTAACTAATATTGCTTTTAAGTTCATTTTATTCATACTTACTACTTTATGGGAGTCGTTGAAATGTCTATATAGAAACGGTCCAGTGAATAAGAATTGTCGTCGCGCAAAAACTGTGTGAACAGTTGGCACGTGTGTGCGTATTCTTCGCTTATGATGTGGTAATTGCGAGGGGTCTATTGTTTTATGATGGCGAAGGACTGTGTGCATAATAAATAGTTGTCTGACCGTGAGTAGGTTCGCTTCTTCATATAAAGTTTCAGTTGGATGCAGCCTGGGTTTTCGCAGCATAACTTTAATAACGGCTCTTTGCGCTCTTTCCAACTCTAGAAGGTGTGTTGCAGCAGCACCACCCCACACGGAAATACAATATGTTAAGAGGGATTGACCGAGAGCAAGATAAATTTTTCTAATGAGGTTTGTGTCAGCGGATTCCCGAAGATTGTTGAAAATATGTAAAAGTTTACGAACTCGTTTAGAGAGTGTTGAAATATGCGGTTCCCAATTAAGTTTTTTGTCGATAAGAATACCTAAGTATTTGTGGGTATCAGTCTGAGCAAGATAAGGGCAAAGGCAAGAGGTGCTAGTTTTATTGTCTTTAGTACAAAGAAGGGTGTGAACTTTAATAACGAATTCTGGGGGTGGTTTCGTGACTTCAGAAATTCTAAAACAAATATATTTAGTTTTTGGAACATTGATAGTAAGAAGATTTTGATCAAGCCATTTCATTACGGTTTCTAATCCAGTCTCTGCCGCCGCTTTGACTTCCGACCACGATTTACCCCAGAAAATAAGTGCTGTATCGTCCGCGAAAGCTAGTATACTGCCTTTATCAATTTGGAGTTTACACAGACTGTTGATGTAAGCTAAGAAAAGAGTAGGGCCAAGTGTGCTACCTTGCGGTATGCCATAATTAACGGGAAGGCTTTGGCTAAAAATATCAGACACTTTAACGACTTGGCTCCTATTTGATAGGTAGTCACGGAACCACTCAAGGGCATTGCCCCGTATCCCTAAATCCTCTAACTTATGCAAAAGTAATGGAATGGACACGGTGTCAAATGCTTTTTTGAGGTCTATGAAGACAGCCAAGCATCTCTCTCCATTATCTAGAGCTTTGGTAACTGTTTGTGAAAGATTGACAACAGCGTCTTCTGTATTCCTGCCCGACCGGAATCCATACTGGTTATCGGCTAAAAGTTGCTTATTTTCCAAGAAGCTAGTTAGACGGATGTTAATAACCTTTTCAATAATTTTACTTATTGTGCTTAATAATGAAATTGGTCGGTAGTTTGATACTGCTTCCTCACCTCCACCTTTGTAAATAGGAACAACTACAGCGTTCTTGAAAATACCTGGAAAACGCCCAGCAGCGATACTGAGGTTGCAAAGGTGGGCTATCATTGAGCATAAAATAGCATGAGAGTTTTTAAGAATAGTACTAGTAATGCGATCTAAACCTGGTGCACTATGAGTTCTTAGATTAATGATGATTTTATCAATTTCCATAGAATCTGTAGGATACAAGCACATTGAATCAACATTTCTGGCAGAAGGCATAGTTTTCAAAAGCTGCTCTTCATTTGTGTTTAATTTAGTCAGTATGTCAGTTGCTAGTTCTTTACCAATTGATGTAAAAAAAGTGTTTACTTGATCTAGGGACTGCTCTGGTGATGGTAAGAGGTTAAGTAAAGCAGAAGCTTGGGAATGTTTACTTTTAATGTTACACAATTCCTTTACCGTGTCCCAAGTTCCTTTGTTATTTTTATAATTCTGGCAAAATTTTTGTTTGTAATAGTTTATTTTCAAGTTTTTAGCTGTTTGATTACAAATGTTACGGTATTTTATATAAGTTTCTTTTAACACAGCATCGTTAGGGTTTTTATTCACAAGTTGGTGATTAAAAACCCTAACGATTTGATTGATTAGTTTTCTCATACATTTATTATTCGTAAAGCTTTAAAAAAAATCTGCTTCTTTACTACGTTTTCAAGATTTAGAAATTAAAAAAAATCCTGGCTTTCGTAATTTTATCTTTAAGTTAAAAAAGGTTGTTGTCAATTCTTGTTGAAAACTAACAACAGCAAAGTGAACTACGCATTGATACCATTAACCGTCTTGGTGTAGTGGTTCGCGCCCCGGACTTCTAAACCAGGCGGTTGCGGGTTCGAATCCCGCAAGGGGCAAATATTTGTGTGATGAGCACAAGCATTTATACCTAAGTATATAAGTATGTCTATCCGTTATCCTAGTCACCATAGCACAAGCTTACGCTAAGTTTGGCGCTAGGTAATTGGTATGTTTGTTGAAACAATTTATTTATTTATTATTCTCACCGCCAGTAATTGTTTTGCAGACATTGGAATTATAAAAGACAAATGACGCTAGTTAAAAATCAATTATTCATATATAACCGTGTGAAATTCTACGCCCCATTCACTTCCCAGATAAAATATTTTTATAATTCTCATCTTGAAAACAATAGGTGCATTGTGCACCATTTAGGTTATTGGGGTTCAGTCAACTTGCAGCCATTTTTTTTTGGAAACATAATCACTGACCTTACTACTAACCCATCTGTATCATCACCAAACGCTACGGCTTCGTCTATTTGTGCATCACCCATTACTTTTCTTTCAAAAGAATCGTAATCATATACCAGTTGAGAAGCTGCAATGGATAAAATATGCTTTGAAAAGTTTCCTAGTTTAATGTGAGTAGGTACTGTAACTCGATACAGCGGAACTCGTGTGGTTTGTATAGCAAACACATTATGGAGTGACTGTTGACTGTTCTCGTCTCCAAGTTTTTAGGGTTCCATGAGAAAATGGAATAAAAACAAATTTACAAGTCGTCTGCCATTATCGAATGCTTTGTAACACGGTATAATGACACAAGAATAACGTGTAACTTAATGAACCACGCAAACTTAATAAGCAAACGGATTTTTATATAAATAGATATATCTTGTAAAATAAGCAAACAAAAAGACTAAATAATAAGCTCCAAACTATCATACCCAGAGGTATGATAGTTATCCAATATTAATCCGGGAAAAGCTTGATATAAAAAAAATACAACGTCTAAATAGCTCTTACCCGCTGTAATGCTATCGTTTAAAGTTTGACTTTTCTCAAAGTTTGGCCACATAAAGGCCAATATTTTTTATTACATTCTTTAGTGACACTTTCTGCTCTATAATGAAGAAAATGATTTTTACTTCAACTTCAAAATGCTGCGGAACGCTTCATCTTACGCTTGTCCAATATTTTGAGGAAACTAGGAACGATTTTCACAAATGTCAAAACGCTACGGAACTATCTACATTTAGCGCTTGTCTAATTTTTAAACTTGCATTTTATCTACTCCGGTTTCGGTCTCCCCGAGCCCGTTGAGTTGGATTCGCCTCCACCTTTCACGATAAGTAGGAAATAATAGACTGCGCTGAGTTTATATCGGATTACCATCTTTATAAATTTGATTGACAGCTGATCGATAATATCCGTCCTTTTCTTTTTTAATTCGAAGGGATTGATGGCTGTTGGCAATGCTGATGCTGAATGCTAAAATCCTCTTACCCAAAGAGGATTTTATGGTGCTTTATCTTTTTGTTTTCTGTGCTTCTGTTCAATTTAGTTCAGTCTTTTTTCGTCTGTTAAACAATTTGATGTTCATTGATCGATTTCTTGAATATAACTTTTTATTCAATTATCATTAGACAAAAGAAGAGTCAAATTCTTCAACCGATCACTGTCCAACAACGAATCCTTATTTATTTTTACTTCATCATTATCATCACTATCTTAATCAGCAGATTGTCTATGCTATTGACCATTTTTAGGAGTTTGTATAGAACTACTTCACTTTTTCTTAATTATGTTAGGTTTCACATAGGAAAATGTTTCGAAGTGTATTCCTACCTATTTACAGGTCTCAAGTTGGAGATATTTCTGGCTCATATCTTCACTGTGGTAAAGCATTATGTCAGCCACAGCCATTGGCAATAATAACTGGAGCCCGGCATGTAGCCGGCTTTGACGCGGTTGCGGCACTCAATCATAATGAGAATTTGCATGTTTCGCCGTCGAGCGCTTTCTGGCTAATTTGCTGCCACGAACGAGCTGTACTTGCTAATCCACCCATATACAGTATTGAGATATACTATCTTATAACTGAGACACATTCTACTAAGCATACGTCATCACTACGCAACATCAACAAAAGGGTAAATACGGAACCCTAGGGACGGGTAGGTTAACAAGCTGTACCTCATGAACCGTGATAGCTAGACAATTGTTTTTTTTACAGATAATGTATTTCTGTTGCCGCTATAACAACAAACAGTTACCGATTTTTGCTCGATTTTAGCAACAATACCCTTGAAATATTTACAAAATATTTAGTTGTTAAACACAAATAAACCTATTGAGGTTTTGTAATAATATAAGGCAAGAAGTCGCATTTACCCCAAAAATGTAATTGTTATTAGTAAAACTTGCGACGTTTTCATAAATCATCTTAAGAGCCTTTAACTCCATTTTTCTCTACTCTAAAAGATATGTGTAAATAATCTCCTAGTTACATGCTGGAATGTGGCCAGTTTGCTTTATGAGTATTCCGCTCATGCAGGGTTAATGTTCTAATTTAACGTCAACGTGATTGACAAGACTAATTCTAACGCCTCCGGACTGTAATCTATGTTAAGTAGAATCAAATGCTTATCTTGGGAATACTGATGGCTGAATATCTATTTTGTACGTATAAACATGCCTGTATTTATTATTTATCAATCAGATTTTTTCTAGAGTCAACTTTATTGT
Source organism: Pyrausta nigrata (assembly GCA_949316185.1). Classification (NCBI taxonomy): domain Eukaryota; kingdom Metazoa; phylum Arthropoda; class Insecta; order Lepidoptera; family Crambidae; genus Pyrausta; species Pyrausta nigrata. The sequence goes on along the minus strand of OX438941.1, from coordinate 2,044,868 downwards.
ATCTTGTCTAAGATTTAATCTATTAATGCATTTCAATCTCGTTCAGTCCGCGTATTTTCAGGGAGAATATCTTCTAAAGTGGCGTCTGGAAAGCAATGATAGCTTTCAATATAATAAAAAAATGATAAGCATCACAGGTGTTATTAGGTACCAAGAACTGAAATCGTTTCATTTATTTGGTTTAGTGATAGGTGATTAACTATTTAAAGTAGTTTAAAATTATAGCTGAGACATTAAATTAATACCACAGCACCCCATATTAAATACAAAAAAACAACAGCATGATTTAAAAAATCAATATCTTTGACCCTGTATAAAGTCAGCAGCAACATTGTTCATAACAATTATAACAGGCCATCAATTAATTCAGCAACCGATTCAAAGCAAGCGCTGGCCCGCGGTGGGCTGATCGCATCTGATCGCGATAGCCTATCTGATTCGGTGCTAGATTATGCGCGGGCAGAATCTATGCAAATAATCTTAAGTGCTATTCACGATGTTAGGTTTATAGAGTAACAACAGTTCTTGAAGATGATAAAGTTATAGAAATAATGAATGTTGGAAACCATGAAGTTGTACAGAAAGAAGTTGTTGTAAAGAACCCTGAACAGAAAAATAGGGATTTGTAACTATTGGTGTTTTGTTACGTTTGGAGGTAAAAAAGAAACTAAAAGGAAAAGGCTAACGCAAAAACAATTAATCATACTCTAATTGATTTAGATAAATACACTGTGTTTATCCGTGTAATGTACCTAGTCTTAAAAACTTAAGAGTGCAGTAATAGGTGTTCACATTGCAATATTTGCGTTAAAATACAATTTACACTATGACTTGACTTGCAAACCGTTTCGGGTCTCGTTAAAATAACTTTAAATCTAGATCACAAACAAACGAAAACTAGTCTAAACAGAAAATAGGACTGATCTCAGTACCCTAATCAGTCCTATTTTCTTACTAACCATACCTAGGCTACATATTTCTGACCTAATTCAAAGTCAAATTAGCGACCAATCAAACTTAACAACGGAATAAGAGACAATAAGCTAAATGTTCACACCTTCATTTTGACTTTCTAAATTTTGTCTTAGGTCATACAAAATTTCTTGTCGGCGTCGTAAGATCTCCAAGAAAAAGTAAAAAAAAAAAAATGTTTTTAAATCTGACTTGCACAGCTTTTCTCCTAGCCACGAAACCGTATCTCTGCGAGAGCGATATTGACTTCCAGAAATACCTTATTTAGGTCACTCTATCCCTTTATTTATTCATACTCTGGTTCTGGTATTTTCGGTCGCATGTATTTTAAAAGGATTAATTTTTGTCGCGACCTATGTCATGGGGTTGTCGAGCATCCCTTAATTAGGGTCGTGAATGATGGCGGTTTCATTGGTTTGACTTTGTTTTAAAATGTATTTTTGGCAGAAAACAATTGAGCGGTGTTTGTGGAACCAAAAATCAGTGCCAAAATCACATCGACATGGTCATCAACCTTATTTGATGATAACTTTAGATTCAATAAATTTAAAATTAAGAATTCTAAATTAAAAGTTAAAATCAGCCCAGAGAACATAAAGTACCTGTGAATTCAATTTTTACCCCGAATCTGCATTAAACTTTGTAAATAAAGTAATCTAAATGGTAATAAAATTCATAATTTAAAGACTCCTCCAAAACGTCGCTACGAATCAAAAAATCATCCACGAAAAGATCAAACACTTAATTGAAAACAGAAGCGGCCACAAAATTCACAGTCAACTATCCTAAATTACAACAAAAAGTGGACTTTCTACCGGTCATAAATCATAATTACATCCGAGCACACGTGTAAGCGATATATATTAATTAATAATTTCATGGGGCATATTTCTTTGGTAATTAGGGACGAGCATGAGCATCTGTCTCCAATTACTCTTCGATAGAAACGACCGTGAGAAGTCGTTAGATGCATACTCCTAGTTTTTTAGGGTTAGCTTTGCGTCGATGGGTATTTTTTTTTATAAAATGCCATAAAACGGTAATTGACGTGAGGTTTTGATTACACTCATTTTAATGTTTTGTAATTGATTAGTCTCGATTTCAATGGGATTCTATCGATTGTGTCATTAATATTTATGTTTTTGTGCTGGTCTTTATTATCCATCTTTTATTCCACTACAGACTTGTTTTAATTCTTTACTAAGTAAACACTTCTTTTGACCAAAACCACATTTTAAACCAAAACTAAAAATCTTTCTGTAATCTGCATTCCTTTGGGACCAAATTAGACGAAAAAGTAATCTCTGAACTCGATTTTGAATCAGTGTTAGTTACCGTTTGTCCAACTGTCACCACAAACACACTAAACACTCCAAACGAAGGAAAGAGGCATCCAATTCAATTTTGCAAATTCACCGGGTATTTCGATTTCCACGTTCGTTTTTACGAACCGTGGTCGCTGTATGATCTGCCATTTTTTCAAACTCTGAGTATATTCGGGGATTGGAACATTTGCATCCTCTTCACATTTAGGGCTTTCAAATTGTTAGAAATTCGTTAACAATTTAAAATATGGGATCCGGTGACCCGGTAGGGTCTTACTACAATAATGTATAGACTAAGATACAAGTATCAAGATGTTTGGTAGCATTGTTTTCTTTAAATGTTATTTGAATTTACTATTTGCAAACATGGTTATTCAAAAAACTAGATTTCAATATATTGTAGGTTTTTTATTGTCAAATAAATTCTGATTCAATTTCGACTTAAGCTCGTGAAATATTTTATTCTATTTTATTAAAATGACCTCGCTTTTTTTATCCTATTTAAAAGGCAAACTTTGTTCTATGACCGAAAACTATTTTTTTGTGAATAACTGACAGGTCCACATTCATACTGAATATTTCCACAAACCGGCTGCATCGGAAAATACTCGATATGAAGCTCACAGAAAATTTTCACTGCGTTGATTTAAAAATGGCACAGGTAAAAATATCTGTGATGAAATTTCTCTCTTGGGGACTACTCTTTTATTTGATTCACATTCCGTACTCGCTCAAATGACAATATTTCGATTATATTACCTAGTTTGTTTCGCGTATTGAACTCTATGTCTTTTATTACACACACACTGCGACGGTAAGCAAAATTTCATTTCAAATTCTGACATCGGCATAAACGAAACAACATAGAAAAATGCCTGGCAAAGCTTTGCATCTAATGAGGACTTTGCCTTATTAATATTTTAGAAGTGAAAAAAAAAAATGTAAACATTTATCATTATTATTCATGATGGATCTACAACAGTAAAAATAGTTTCTAACACTTCCAGTTTTTAAGCAATCGAAGTCTTGTAAGTCTTTTTATGAAGCATTACAGCGAAAGTTAAAGTCTATCAAGGAATAAATATATTATTGCACTTGAAAAAATGACCGCCAGAGGCGGGAATCGAACCCGCGTTCCTCGCATGCCGGGCGATTGCCTAACCTCTCGGCCACCCTGGCGTTGGCAGAGCCTGTCGAAATTTTCAAGTGCTTCTTAACGCTGTAATGCCGCGTTGCTTTCATCAATGTTATTGGGATTACACCCTCAACACTCGAAAGAATACTTTTGCAAGTATTTAACAATCGAAAGATGAAGCTTGCAAATACGATAAATTATTGTTTTTTTTAAAGTGATAAGCATTCAAAAAAATGACCGCCAGAGGCGGGATTTTTTCAAGTGCAATAATATATTTAGATTGCAAAGTGAATGCTTATCACTTAAAAAAAAACAATAATTTATCGTATTTGCAAGCTTCATCTTTCGATTGTTAAATACTTGCAAAAGTATTTCTTTCGAGTGTTGAGGGTGTAATCCCAATAACATTGATGAAAGCAACGCGGCATTACAGCGTTAAGAAGCACTTGAAAATTTCGACAGGCTCTGCCAACGCCAGGGTGGCCGAGAGGTTAGGCAATCGCCCGGCATGCGAGGAACGCGGGTTCGATTCCCGCCTCTGGCGGTCATTTTTTCAAGTGCAATAATATATTTAGATTGCAAAGTGAATGCTTATCACTTAAAAAAAAAAACAATAATTTATCTATCAAGGAATTTTTAATCGAACACCGCACATTGATTAAAGAATCCTTAAATTAATTTATAAGGCTTTCGTCCTCAATATTTCAAAGCATTATCAAACTTCCGCAGGCTTAAGAAAAATCAATGGCGTGATCTGAAAAAAAAAATGGCATACCGTTTCCCCTAGCTATTAAAAAATCAACATTTTATCCCCCCTATTAATAAATAAATTTAACGGGAAAGCCTAATGTTGATTTTTTGTGACCCTCGTTTTAAAGGTTAGGGGTGGATGTATTTCCGGAGGCTCCTTTTCAATGTATTCTCATACAAATTGGTGTTGATTTTTGTTAATAAATTTTTCATGGACAGTATTGGTTTTATTCCCTCATTTTCGGAGATAAGTAATGGCAAAAGTCATCAATTATTAGGTACTGTTTGAATGCAGTTGTACATAAATATTTGTTACATAATTCACATTATATTTTGTTAATAGTGATAATTACTAGATGTAAATATTGTTGTCCACAATCTTTGTAGCTCTTTTAATGACAATATTAGTTTCAAAACTCAGGTTATGTTATGACACATCATCTGATAGAAATGAGCCTGAAACGACTTTTGCTATCTTTATTTTTAAATATAATTTGTATAAAGGAATTTTAACTAGGTAGTTAACACTTGTACATTCCTAAATAGCTAATGATATGCACTCACTTTATATCTTCACACTCCGCTTCTTGCTGCGTGTTACGTTCCTTAAAAGATAAAAAAGATCAATTAGATGCTAATACTATGTAAGTTTTATTTAAACCTAAAATAACTCTAAACTTCTTTAGCGAAAAAAGAATCATGACCACAAATATATCATATAGCAATGCCGGAAGGGGGGAAATAAATTAATGGTTTTCTGCCTCTTAAGTTTTAGTGGAAAGTGTATGGTATCATTAGTATGAAATATGAACTATTGTCTAGATAGCAATCAAAAAGCAAGAACTAAGACAAATTGTAAAACCAATACTTCCCATGTGCATTAATGCCAGAGGTTTGTTTTTACGCGGAACAACTTCTGGTAGAATAACCACTGAACATGTTCGAATCAATACCAGGGGTACTAAAGACACCAAAATAAAAAAGTGCAATTTAGCAAACCTTGTTTTAGTTTGATAGTTTTTAAGTATTTGGATTAAATGTTATTAAATCTGATCATAATCAGTAACATAATTAGCGCAATCGTGTTGCACAAAAGCTGAAAACCGGCCAAGTGCGAGTTGGACTCGCACACGAAGGGTTCCGGACCATTAAAATGTTTTATGGGAGCCCTAAAAAAGGGCCGAGACCTAGAGGGTGATTAAAAACAAGATGGGCTAATGTTGTCAAGAAACACTGGCTCCGTAATGTTTCCTGAAAATGTAGACTATAATCTACGTCCAACTTAAACGTCAGATTTATGGCAAAGTGGAAAAGAAAAATAAAGAGACAGACTTCTACATCAAATATGATTATTTATTTTAAGGAGAGTGTGTGTGCGTACAATAGGTGAGCTGCCGGAAGCTCCTCTATTATACGCAAGGGTCGTTTTGAATAACACTTTCATGCATTTTTTTACCGATTTTAATCAGGTACTGTGCTTAGAAATATCGGAGGAATTCCAAGTGTTGGCAGAAACCAACAAAAACCGGTAGTAAAAAGCGATCGAAACGTCGGAGGCATTGCATCGATAAATCTCTTGCCAACAAATGGGCGGCTCCAGCCGATTCGAAAGGTGCTGCAATTATATCCCACGAGATTAAATGGACTCCATCCATTTGTGGTCTTGCCCCGTTTAAAGGAGAGTCTAAGGGAGAGGAGTAAGTGATTTCACTAGGTAGTCCGCCCGCACGTCAGACTACACCACTTTGACCTTCAGACTGCCTCTACTCCCTTCATAATAAAAGCTGTTTTCGTAGTTCACGTGGGTAACCTGACGTGCTGTCGACTGTACCTAAAAAGCAAAATATCCAGCTGTAATGTAGAGACTTAGATGTGGGTATGGTTGTTTGACTTTCAACAGGGCTAAATTAATTAACCTTTTATTCATGTCTGATTAATATATTTAGCACCTCTCTCCTTGTAAGCCTGGGCTGTCTAAATCACAACTTAGTTGTATTATTGACAAGAGATCAAAACATAGTCTCGCCATTTCCATCAGCCTGTGTAACTAGCTATTAGCATCCGTGGAACTGTGATTACAACCCTCCGAAATAAAAAAAAAACTTTTTTTTACTACCTCCTCATACGTTTGCTTACAACTGCGTTCACGTATATAGTTTTCTTTAATTGTTTTAATAATTGAGGCATATTATTTGCAAGTATCGACAAAAGTATTTCGCACCTAAAATTTACTATTTGCACTCTACAATTCTTTGACCGTCCCACGATAGCCCACAAAAGAGGGTCGATGATTTTTAGTGTGTGAAATTTCCTTTTTTTTTCAGTGCCCTTTAAATACAAAACAAGAACCGCTAATGACTTGTACCATCGTCTTCGTCCAGTGTCCAATAGCTAAGTAATTAATGCTTTCATGTAGCTTTCTTATGTGCAGAGGACGGTGGAAGACTTACCACTAGAGAAAAAAGTCTCCACAGAGGAATTGTGAAAGTGCTAAGTGGTGTTTCCTACAATTAGAGGAACTAAAGCTCTAATGAAGCCTTTATATGGAATTTAAGCGACGTTTTGGAAGATTAGAGCTTTTTTGAGAATGAGAGCATGTTTTGTTTGAAACTGTGACAAATTTTATGAACTTAAGAAGGAAGATGATAGTAAATAGTTACTTGCAAACAATTGACTGCCTTATTTCGAAGTTTGTTCGTATAAGGAGTGAAATATATTCCGTACATAGCTTTTGAGCAAACTATTTGAAACTTAAGGTGGCGCGACCCATACTTCACCAAGCGTGTTCAGTTTAGATTGGTGGAAAAGTCATCTAGGAAGCAAATAACCTTACTGTTAAACAGTATGCAATACATTTGTTTAACTTGTCACAGTCATTAGTATGTTTACTAAAGCACCACCAAAACATTCCATTACAATAAACAATGACCTTCTATTCCGGTTAGACAACAAACAAAAGACAAGACGGCAAAATTAAAAAGCTTTGCATACTTAATCTTACATTAACAATCCTGGCAGCATTTAGATTGCGTCTTACAACCTTAATACTACCCTGCGATAACCCTTCAGTTTCAGCGTTAAAGTTGCTTTTTGTGTGGTTAACAGCAAATTTAATGTTGTGAAGGTTTAGCATAGATTAGCATGTGTCGACGCAACGACCGACTGCTGACATCAATCACGATAAAACCCTATTTGTTTGGAGCGGCCTCGAGTTGTAAACGCGCTACTGCAGTCGTATAAACTGGTGCTAATAGAGCTGTATATTGCCATTATAAGACGAACTAGCAATATATACAGGTTGCAGCATTTTTTATATTAGTTACGGCTTAAGTAAAACATTCTCCAAATTTTTGCAATGCATGAGATACCTCATACCTTATCTCGTACGGACCAAAGACTACGTCTTCTCCAAGCGTATTTTATCACATAAGGTCACTGTAGGTGCGTATTGGCCAGAGGCTTGGCGAAATGAGTGCCATATGATCAAACTAAACTCTTAATATGACATTCCGTCCACCACATACTTCACCACACTATCAGTACCTAAGTAGGTACTTTTAAACTTTTTTCTATAAAATGTTTTCTAACCATGCGAAATAACGCAAAACCTCTTAGAGGCCGATTCTAAACCTCAAATACGACAACTCTATCTATGAAACCAATATGGAAATCGCAAGAAAAAATAATGAAACTGCAACTAGCTGACATTAATTTGTATGGAGAAGTTGTTTTTTTTTTAGATTTCGATATTGGTCCCATACTAAAATTTGTTTTTGAGTAAATATTGATGCAATTTTAGTTTCCTTTTCTCAAATTCAACTTGAAAATTTGTAAGCAAATAGCATCCACATAAAACTACACAACAGTTTTATTCTCTTTCCTCTTAAACGAGCTCGCTTCGTAGCTTGTCGGTTTCGCATCATTATTGACGAGCGCGTTGTTTGATTGCATCGACAGAAATATCAACAGAAAGCAATTTATTTATTATACAAATGCAAGGACCAGTCGTGCATGCGTTTGTTGCCCGTACTATGATGCCACAAAACATACCCTTCACTTTACTTCGTACAATTTATGTACTTATCGAACTTGTGTTTTTTTTATTTATATATTTATTTTAGCAGATTACGGACGTGACACAGGCGCATAGCATATACCTTAAAAACTAAGATACATACACAATATTATAAAAAACTAAAAAATAAAATTATTTCACACTCCAGACGACGGAACACGACGCCCTTCGGCCAAAACTCCTCCTTCATGAAAGTTGCCATCTTCTCAGTCGGAATTCTAATCACAAATGAATTAAAGTTTACGTTGCGACTAGATTCCAACTTGACGACCCGAAAGGTAAGGTTGGTTTTTTTCTGCACGTACTCTATGACCTGCTCAGCCTGTATGGTATAGTGCAGGCGAGAAACATACAGCTGCGTCGTGGGAATAGCAGGACGCAGCAGCAGGTTTGGTCCGGAGAGTGCAGTTCCGCATTGATTGCGGCTGGTAAGCTTCTTCTTTATCTTGCGCTCTACTGTGGTGAAGCCATCATTTTATGGATTTGACAGCTGACATTTTGAAAACCAATTCACCAGTTTTTAAACAGCCGGCAAACGTAATTCGACAAATTCCTCATACAAAAATATTCAAATAACATTATAACCGATGCTTAAAAATTTTACATGACTGTGCTGGTGTGAGACTCTTAAATCCAGTTATCCAAGCATTGCGCTCGATTCCAATGTTATGTCTAAGATTAAAATTAAGTTCAGTCTCTCACTTTCTCTGCCAAGCAAACGAGAAGAGACAGACTAGGTATAATCATTTAGAAACATTTGACTTAACAGCTGTCAGTTGCTAAGAAAATTATAGAATCCATCGCCAATTTAGTAGGGATGTCATTCGATTAAGACTAAAGTTAGACAAAACCTCGCAAAATCTTCGACGTCGACGTGGAGATTACATTTGTATGTCGGAGCGTGCGGCGATTGGCGGTGTTTATTTTAAAGTTTCGAGCTTTCAGAATGCGATGGTAGACGTCATTCGATATTGACGTTTAAACATCACATCATATGCTTACGTCAAACTTTATTTATCGAGTTTAGTCAGAAACGTCAAGTAGTTTACTTGGGCATGGTCAATACGGCGGTGGCAGCACATGTTTCTGTCATTTTGACGTTTCGTTTGACGGGAAAGTTAGAACCCCGTGGAGTTGTTATGGCCGGAGTGCCGACACGAATGGTTGTGTGGTTGTGCCTTGAGTTTTGCGTTGCCGTATTGAACTTGCCGCGTTTCTTGACAGTAATCCAAAGCCATCCTGCTCACTGTTTGTTATTTTGTGTTAAATTGATTGTGATACTGAAAATAGACGTCTGTAATAACTAACCGGACTAATATTTCGTGTACGCCACCATGTATAGTATAAGCCTTCTGATAACGATCCCTCTTACGTCTACGTCGTTATGTATATACTTTCTTCGCCAGTGAGCGGAGCTTATGATGAGTAAACCACAACCGATTTCAAATTAATAAAACTTTTTTTTATTTTACCCCTGAAGTGAAAAAGGGTTCCCTGGTAGGGGAGTTTTAAAACACGACTGAAAGACAAATGTTTGCAGTGCATATGTTATTCATTGTAAGCCCCAACGGAAATGGATGCTGCAACGTTCGATACCCGGGCCAAGCAAAGATGTGTTTGTTTTGGTGAATTAAAAATTAAAGATATGCGGATGTATTTTTTATCGCAATTGGTTAAAGAATATCTTACAAGTCTGTTCCGGTTGTAATTACACACCTCAAATTATTTATAAAGTAAATACACTTTATAAATAATGTGACTGAATTTAAAATCAGTCGTAGGTACCTACTGTATTTTAATTAAAAAGTAAATATTTCTTGTGTGACTTTTAAAGAACCAGTGTAATAATTAATGTCTGCTCGTACGCAAATAATTATTATTTCTGTAAGAAAAGTAACCACACATAAGTAGATTTATGTAATTCTTCTGAGAACAATAAAGATCTTAAACCACAAGTTGAAGTCTATCGGTGTTATTACAAAATCTTAGTACCGGGTTTAAGCTAGGACTAAGCTAATAGCTAGCCAATTAGAAAAGCGATTCTCTATTAGGTTATGTCACTAATGTGTCAATCATTCCTCTGTTGTCGGCTAATATTTAGACCTATTTTAAACCTGGTCAATTTTTTTTGTAATAACACCGTATATGTTTTTTTTATTTACTCTGCGACCAAGCTTAGGTACAAACGGCTGCAAGTCAGACTACAAATATTGACCTAAAGACCGCCTTTTTTCCTAAATAACATAAGCAGTTTATGTTGGTCAACGTTAAAACTGACTTTAAGACTGTAAAAAAATCTGTTAACAACGGCTACTCGTTATAATAACCTTCAGATCTTCAAGCCTGGTTTAGTAAAATTGCACCCAAGTCAAGTCCAATGAAAAAATATCGTCGATTCCAGATGCACCTTTTTGCAGGCAACCTCAAAATATTACATTTGGCGGAATAAGTCCCTAAAGGTATCTCTTCCAAAGTATTTCAAAACTGTACTAATACAGATAGCCTAATTTGGTTCTTATCAAGATTCCCGCTTGCCGCAACGTTCGTTATGTAACCCTTGGGAACTGGGATTTACACTAAGCGATTTTATACATACTTTTTTGCAAAGGATATTTTAAATGAGTTTGTAGATTACAAGGTGCTTTTGACGCAGTAGTGGCAGCGCTTTGATAGTGATACCAAAGTTTAGCAACCCACGGCGCGGTCGTGATTAGATGGGCGACCATTCCGACCATTTAAGTGACGTCCATGCCAAGCCTCTCCGTGCTTCCGAACGCACGTTAAGCAGTTGGACCCCGCTAATATCTGTTGATATTAGTCGTTAAGCCTAGTCAGAGGCCCAAGGGTGGCTTGGTAACATCTGACAGTAAGGTGGTCACTTGCCTTACAGACACCCCTTCACAAATCCGCCATGAACCCGCGAAATGGAGTATGGCTCGTATCGTACTTTTCCCAGCCGTGAGATCAATATAGGCTATTTTTACTTTACTTAATAATCAAGAAATAATAATAATTGTTTAATTTATTTTGGTTCCAAAACATAAGTTACTGTTCCTGATTATGGTTTTATCAATTATTTAATGTATTATGTGTACGAGCAAATTCATACATTGGATCTCGTCACATGAAGCTGGAGGTTGGAGAGGCATCGTCTTTTTCCTCTTTTGGAGATGCCAATATGTACGAGCTAGCATCGTACACTGCATCAACCACGGCGTCAGCGACCTACATTCAAGCGGCTGACCGATGAACCCTCAAGCAGCACCGTCGGCTATTGAATATGAAGTATCCGGCTCGAATATGTACAGGCCGGGAAGAAATCCCGCCCGTCAGTCTAACTATAAGGTCAGGAAGTAAACTAACTCCCTAGTGAGCGTAGATGGCCCTTTACCCCAAGACTCTAAGTCCCTAGAGCCCTAGAGCCCTAGCCCCGCCTAACAATAGATACTTAAATATAATAAGGATGTTGTTGTAGGATAGCTGCACCCAGGTCGCCCAGGGTAGCAGCGTCAGGACGGTAGGTAGGTGGCGTGAACCCGTTGCCAGTCTGGCAGACTCACCAGACTGATCATAGTGACGGCTAAGAACCAACACGGACGGTTGATATCTGATTTATTAATTGTTCTGCACATGTATTTAAAATAAACTTATTGCTAGTAAACATATAAACGTATGAAGGTGTGTGCCGTTGGTGTAAAGTGCCGACGGTGCTGCTTGAGGGTTCATCGGTCAGCCGCTTAGATGTAGCTCGCTGACGCCGTGGTTAATGCAATGCTAGCTCGTATATATTTTCGTACCTGCCCCTTTCAGAAAGTACTAACCCCAAGAGCGGCAGATAGCGCCAAAAACTGTTTTTCAGAAATGTGAAAGTCTTCAATTTCGATGTTCGATTAAATCAATTTTCTATAAGTTAGGCTTTGCCTAACACAAAATCGATGAAATGCCCTTTTAAGCTTTTAATAGGTGTTGCACTAAAAAAATATAATTTGATGTACCTCAGCGTTCAAAATTCGTTGCAAAACAAGTAATCTTTTATTAAACGACGCTATCAGCTACTTGATGTTTATCTTAGGGGATTTATTTTAAAGCCAGAGCGGAGAGCAGATGTCAGCGCAAAAGATCAGACATGTTATTTTTAAAACTTTTTACAGCAAAAAATTAACACCTACCAATAATTATTTTGTGTACTTATTTGGTAAAATAAGACATTAATTATCTTAAAACAAAGGATAACGTGACAAGTGTGAAATAAACAATTGGCCTAAGACATTTATTTATTTATCTTTATTAGGGAAACAAACAGCTATTAATCTTACATCTAGCTTACAAATTATTAAATACATGGGTAATTATGCGAAAAGTAAAAAAAAACATCTGGTGCCAGCTATGCAAAGGTTAGGCAGCAAGGCAATTATCAATAGTGTAGTATGATACGCTACGCTGAGGTTAAATATTGAGGGATCTTTCTTCATTAATTTTGAACTGAGAAGATCCAACATTATCAATATCGAGCCTGTCTTGCAAGTGACTTAGATCTGAATATTAGAGCAAACTCCTTATTTTAACGAAAATTTCGCACTCGAAAATTGTTCGATTCAAGGGCGGTAGCAATAATTTCTTAACAACTTTTACAAAAAAATGCTTTAGTAATAAAATCCAATAATGCGCATATTTTATAGTTAGTCTCTGAACCAGTGGACTAACCGTAAGGAAAAAAACATAACCTACAATAAACCTTTTTAAAAAATATTCCAAACAACGTCTAAAGTCCACAGTTCACACTGTCAACCTAAAATACCTATGACACACCTCACCTATCCATAGGATGTGTTCTACATGTGTGTGCACTCGGGTCATTAGACCGCAGCCTTGTTTGAGAACTGGAGTTGCCGGCGACACTCCAAGGAGTGATAGGGATGTTCCTTGAGTCGGTTTTGACATTTTACGGTTAAAATAAGCATAATTTCTTTCGCTTTTTGGTTACATAAAGGCTACGTGTAATCTCAATCGAGGACGAATCAGCACGCAGAAGAAGGTATTTCTAATTCTAAAGCACAATTATGATTTAATACGCAGACACTTCTACTCATTGTTCACTATCATACTTAGTTGATATATCTAGAGTGACCTCAGACAAAAGGACATATTAGCCTGTAAATATTTTTTAAATAAAATTGTTCCGTTTTATGTTTTAATAAGCAGCTTAAATAATTTGAATTCATTTATGATAGTAAACACAATAAATATATCGTCAAGTTAAACCGTAAATAACTAAAAATATATTTGGCAAAATAGTGAACATTCATGATCACTCGCATTAGCTAAAGGATTGCTATTATCATTCTAAAATAGTGATCATGCAACTGTATAAAAACAATTTTTAACCTAACAGGCTTGTTTGTGTGTTAAAGTACCTACTCAATCCAAAAACAAACAAAATACCTACAATCGAAAAATTTTATAATTGACATTTCCTCGTACCGACTAAATAGTTCATTCTAATTTCAAAACTATGACCAATAGAATCCAGCGCGGGAATGCTGCCAGCATCCTGGGAACCTTACCACAAGGACCCTTTTTATAATTTTTGTTTTTCTATTGTATAAAATAATATATTCATTGTAAGTTGTATATATATGTTAGTATAATTGAAATAAATATCCCATTATTTCAATTCTACCAATCTAACACCTCTACCTCTACCCTACTCTGCCATACCCGGACACCGCAAAATCCTACCCCGGGATTGCGTCTCGCTCGACACCTACTCACCTCACTAGCGTATGACACGAACCTCTTGAGGTAATTGCTGTGATTTACACCACACGATCTTGTATCAGGACTTTCTTTGAGTCATAATGATTGTGGGAAAAACGTGCCAATTAAACTTTCCTATCGGGGCACAGGTTATTAAATTTTGTTTTAGAGATGGTTGAAAGTCTGATTTAGTGATTGGTGCTCGTTAGATGCTAGTAACTAACGAAGTCACTTTATTTTATTTATAATAAAAATAATGTCCTCCAAGCCGAGTTTCGACTCGTTGAGATAGGCCGCCGTGGCCTATCTCAACAGAGATGAGCGAACTGCGCGGGACATATTATAATACAAGATGTATGTCCCCAAGTGTGCCCAATACACAGATGCACTCTCTATTCCTTAGCTCTCATAATTCGGTGAGACGGCAGTCCGACATGACCGTAGAGAGATCAGGCGCAGAACCAACGTCTTAACGTGCTTTCCGAGGCACGGGGGTGTTAACACCACCAACTTCCTGACTCCAGAGCTGTGTCTGAGTGTTTTGAACACAGAAAACCCAACACTCTCGGCCCGACTCGGGATTCGAACCCGGGACCTCGTGGATAGTAACCAGCGTGCTGACCACTAGACCATCGAGACAGTCAAATTTTATTCACTAACTAGCAGTTCCCCGCGACTTCGCCCGCGCCAAAAGTCGGATTTTCCATACAAATTTTAATCCCCTATTTTACCCTCATGATTTTATATCGCGACAAAAAGTAGCCTATGTCCTTCCCAGTGTCAAACTATCTCTGTGCCAAATTTCATTTGATTCGGTCTTGTAGTTTCGGAGCCTATTCGATGCAAATAAACAAACAAACAAATCTTTCCTCTTTATAATATTATAAGTATAGACTAGACGATCCCCAGTCCCCTAAACTTAGTAGCACAAAATGACAGATTCTTATTTTCCATCACCTATTAAAACTTTTCAACTGTCAGTTTTGCGAAAAAAGGAGTTTTGCATTGTTCTAATCATCTATTTAACTTATTGATTGTTTGTCTGCATTTTAATCTACATATCACGACAGGAAAAAATCTATAGTTGTGACCATAGTTTGTACCTACCAACATGATCACTGTTCAATTTTGGAAAAGTAACTTAAATAAAATCTTTCTTCCACAGAACTCTACCTGAAGGTTGTCTGGAAGATATTGCTTTTATTAATAAGACCGAATTTTGTTAATAAGTACTGTGTGTGGTGTAATAAAGAGTGTCACAACTTTTACTGGCAGAACTAATTAAAAGTTTAGGTAGTGTACGGATGACAGCACGTTAAGCGAAACACTATGGCGTCTTATCCCATTGTAATAGGGGTGATTGTGTTAAGAAAACAGATAGTCTGATGTGCTACCCACTGTAATCTACTCCTCGCAAAACCATTGACACCCGAGGCTTAACTCAGGTTTACGATGGCCATATTTTTGAATGTAGCCGTCCCTGTCACTCACGCCGGAATGACAACCTGAACGAGCGGGATGGCTCGAAAATACAGAGATCGTCAACCGGAGTAGGACCTCTGAAGCGTCAGAAGTCAGAACGCTTGCGGCACTTGAGGTAATTGCTGCGATTCACGCCCCACGCTCCAGTGCACTAAATCATATGTGACTACACATAATGCTGGACACTTCCAACATATGCTGAACCAGCACGCAAGGGCCGGGCGGTGGAGTGAAGGTACAGTTTGAATTGGAAAAGTATAAGGAGTCTGGAGTTTTGGTAGTGTGTACGTGTGACGTGAAATCTAATATTTGTGATATGATTTCCCCATTTCTCTAACAACTCCAAGCAACCACTGCACTGTTATCTGGAGAACCATAATTTTGATTATTAAGTTTAAATAAGAAACCAAAAGTTCGCAACCGGGCAGGATTTGAACCCACGGCCTTTGGCTAACCGGACCAACGCTCTTACCAACTGAGCTACCGTGCAGTCCATCCACACGTGCGAAATTCTTGGTCTCTTTTTTTAATACGTCATTGCGTGGCGTCTGCGAAATTGAAATAGATAATAAAGAACACTGTGAAGCTCAAAAATATTATAAACATGTGTACATTATATTATTTGGATATTATGAGTTTATTTAGCCAAAAAAATGATCGCAAATTGGTTTAAAATCATAAAAACTTGATAAATTACCAAATAAAAGACAACGTTTACCCACATTAGAGGATAAACAAAAAAAAAAAACCGAGCAAAACTAACCTTTTTACAAAATGTACTTTTTGTAAATGTCTCCTGTGTGTGGTGTGCAAAAGGACTTGTCCATTAATGGTTTTTTATTCGTCAATATTTCTAACCAGAATAAACTAAATACTATATGAAAGAGTTCACAAAAACTAGCCTTTCTGCACAATTAATATATTTTTTAAGACCTCCGATTTAGAGAAAAATTGAAATTATTTTTTCTCTTTGTCTGTACATAAACCGCACCCTCGCCTATACCAATTAACGCATGAAAAAAAAATTGACAGCAAAATTGACATTCCATTGACAGTAGTACCTATTATATGATCTGTGGTAGTACCTAGTAGTATTTATCCACCAGTAGAAAGGCAATGGTACATAGCCATACAGCCAGTAAATACAAGTAATGATCAATGGATGATGCCTCATTACAAAACATATTTTTTCTCAAAAATGGAGGCGTTTAAAATTTAGATCTCTTTGATTACGTGTTTCATATTTTTGTAGCTTAAAGATAAATATAGGTTATTGGTGGTTGGTGATATCTTGGAATAAAAAAACCAGCCTCAATACAAAAAAAGAACAAGTCCTTTAAAAAAAATATATCTGTCTGTGTACTATTTTTGTGCCAAATTACAATTTCTAGGCTAGTACTAAAAATCTTTGTTCTAAGCCACACATATACAAACAGACAGAAGGTCATGGCGAAACTGTAAAGGGTTTTATTGTATACTCTTGTATCTTGTTGACTACGGAACTCTTAAAAAAGATACGAAACTAAATAACTCTCATATCTTTTTGCATATTTCATAAACCTTTATGAGTTATATAAAATCATCCCAAAAGCAATACGTGCCCTTCATGTAAAATATCAAACATCTTAGTTCTGATACAAAATATTAATCTTCCCTTATTGCTTGGGAAATAAAAATATCTAATACCGTTTCTCAGGGGCTCGGTTCACTGAACAAGACCCGTATTAGAATATTCCTATTGAAAATCTTCAGGTCAGAGTGATTCTCCGGAAAGCATTCTCCACGTCACCTTCATGGCGATTTTTGGTTTAAGTTTTTTTTTAAATGAAAAAAATACTACACTAAAGAAGGCCTAAAATTATATTGAATTCTGTTGGAATCAAACAAATCGGTTTATTATTCACTCCGATATTTAATTTTGAAATTTTGGTACCCACGAAAGTTATTTATGACTCCACGAAAGTTACGAAACGTATTTTTCTTACATAAAAATATTGCAAATAAAACCTAAATAATTAAAAGAATATCTGCTTTTACGAAAACTAATAGTTTTTTTATATAATAAAAAGCATGAAAAGCATTAATTAATAAATCTTTTAACCTTTTATATATGTAGTAAAAGGTTCCGGTTTGACGACGAAGTAGAATCAAAGGGTTTGTTAGCAGCTTATGTACTAAATGCACACATGCATATCAACAACATAATCAGACGTAGGACGTCCACTGATAAACATAGGCCTACCCCAAAGACTTCCAACGTGACCTGTTACAAGCGGCCTGTATCCAGTGCGATTATTCGACCTTTGCAGGGTCGTCTGAATCTTGCTGGTGGACGCCCTACGCTACGCACTTAACCACATGGTATCCAATCAAGAACCTTTTTGCACTGTGCGCTGCCCATTGCCTTAGTGAGCTTAGTGGTCTACAGGGCTATGTCTCTTACTGTAACCTTAGTTCTTCTACGCATCTCTTCAATTCAATCAATCCCGTGGAGAGACACCGAACTTATCTCGTTGTGTATCCATAAACTTTTTTATAATGCCCATAGTAAAAGACCATGTTTCGGATTGATTGTAGACGTTCGTTTTTAAGCACTGAAGTATTTGGTTCAAAATGATGCCCTCTATCCAGTTAAGGTGAATCTGCCCAAATAGAAAAAAACACTTGTCCTAGGTAAACGTACTCCTGTCGTCTAAAACTGTAGATCATAGTTTCCGTTTCCAATGTATACAAGAGTGGGTGCCACTTGGACACGGGAATTAAACTAAAATTCGTCTGGCCCAAGTTAATTTTAAGGCCGACTTGTTGGGAGACATGCATAGTGCCAAGACCCTCCAGCTTCTTTGGCCCAACTGAGTGTATGATGCTAATCAAAGGTGTGATATATCGTTTATGCCAAATCCTTTTTGTTCCACATGTGCATAAGTTCAATCAAAGGCAGTGTTTTATCAAGTTATTCGTATATGAATACTATGGAGAACTTTCCTTATTGACTTCGATAAATTGATAAGCCAACCATTTATTTAGTTGGTAGAACATCAGAGTTAAATCAATTAGGCATATCAACCATATTTGACTAAAATAGATGAATACAAGGAAAAGTCATGCTTATACCTACTCAAACTATCGTTTGTAAATAATTTTGGGACAAAACGTTAACATGGTTATGTAAAAACATCTACAGACTGAAAAGGAAGTAAATAAAGTTTGCATAAATAGACCTTCGTAACCTTGCGTGGAGTGAAAGATAACCTTCGTGGTCAAATGTCCACGAAAACCATGCCACGGAAGTTACGAAAATTTTACATTTTCAAAAATTCACAACTTGTTTTTTGACAAATGTAAAAACAAAAAAGCGGATGACGAAATTGAAAAGGGGTTTTATACAGAATATTCAACACTTACATCTAAATCATTCTATTGTCTTTAAAATTTAACCATGAAGGGTTTCTTTAAAAGGTTGCCAGAAAAAGTTGATAAATTTGTGTGCCTTTATTTTCTATATCATAGTGATAAGAAAAGCATTTGTTTTCGAATGATGCTGTAATGAAACTAAAGTTTTCGTAGGGCCATTAAGCGTGTCTAAAAGTTGAGGCTAATTAAAGCTATGGGCCTTTTTATGTCGCGTTCACGAATCTACCACAATCGTGTGACCGAGACCAAATATTTTCTAACTCTTTCTGTTCAAACGATATCAATAATGTTTTTTGAATGATCAATCTTAACCATTTTACAAAATTTTGACATATAGTATGTGTACATAACACAACAAACAATAAAGATATTAGTGGTTGAACTGAGCTCGAGGTCGTTGGGACGCGCGGAGAACACCGGTTTTGCTCCCGTTTTTGGCGGTAACATATTATTTAAAAAATATCTAAGCCCTATTTTAAGTTTAAAACTATGACTGTGTAGATGAATAAACAGAGAATCATTTAAAGTTGATTCTGAAGCTGTTTAGTAAATGAGTTGGGAATTATGAACGTGTGACCGCCAAAAAACGGCCCTCGGAGAATCACTCGTCAGATATATTGAAATTATTTGAAACACGGGTTTTGATCATGCAAATTATTTTTGCCTTCTAAAGAAACGTTGGAGTTTTGTATGAGTTGGAGAAATGTATATCTTTGAACTTTAAAAAAACACTTTTGGCCTTATTACAAAAAAAATAACTAGGTTTAAACTATGTCTAAATATTAGACGACAAATGAGGAATGAATGACACATCCGTGACATAACCTAATAGAGAAACGCTTTTCTAATTGACTAGCTAATAGCTTAGTCCTGTTTTGGATCTGGTACTAAGTTTTTGTAATAACGAGGTTTTTGTTTTTCATACGTCAGTAAGATATTGCATTTTACAAAATAATAATACAATTTTGTTACAAGGTTAGGTATTCAAAGTAGATGTTAGTATTTTAAATTTATTATTATTATATAATTATAAAAGGTACAGTCGGTAGCATGTCAGGTTTTCCATATATTTTTTATATGAACCTACGAAAACAGCTTTTATTACGTAGTGAATAGAGACGGTCTCAAGTTCACAGTGGGTTAATCTGACATGTGACCGTGTGTACACAGTAAGTAAGCCCTTACCACCACCATTTTTTTTAAAACCTGAATTTGTCTTTGGAATGCGCCTCAAAGGTTTGTCGTAACCATCCAACGTATTCGTAATTATTTTCCCATATCCTTTCCAATCGTTCGCAAAAGGTAGGTTTCGGTAAACAAAAAAGAAATATATCGTGTCGCGTACGTTTAAG
The DNA here is from genome assembly GCA_949316185.1 of Pyrausta nigrata. NCBI lineage: Eukaryota > Metazoa > Arthropoda > Insecta > Lepidoptera > Crambidae > Pyrausta > Pyrausta nigrata. The sequence goes on along the minus strand of OX438941.1, from coordinate 2,024,606 downwards.
AAAATCCCGCCTATTATAATATCGCTTCCTCAGCCTTACGATCTAATTTCCCATTCATCGAAGAATGTATTCTTACCATTAATTCCTACCGAACCACAATTTCAACCGTAATGCCATTGGAATACTGGCCACAATCGCTCGAATCAAGCCTATTTGGTTAATCCTTATGGAATTCGATACAGAATGGCTTTATATTTTTTCTGAGGAAACTTGCGCGAGTTTTCGAAGCTTCTAAATATTGGATTAAGATGAAAACGTGATTTACAGTCGATTGCGTCGGGAAATGTTTTGTATAGAATTATTGTCTTCATTTTAATATTTTTCTTCTGTTTGAGCACTCTTGAGCAGTCGGCTAGATAAAACGTTATTGTAATGATATTGAGTCGTAAAATAAAATGCGACTTTAAAGAATAGGCAAGATAACAGATTTTGAAAAAGTGTCTTATTCTTAAGCATCGTCTATTTCTAAAAAAATATATTTTATTTTTGCAATCAACAAAGGTAATATTAAAAAAATGCAATTTAAATGAAAAGTTCATAAATTGGCGCCAAAACGCGGTCAGGGTGTCATCATGGCGTCTGCAGCTGTGACATCACACCTATCACCTCAGTAAACATATTTCAAACGTTAGTGTTATAGTCGAAATGGGGATCCACTCGCAAAGCTTGATGCAGATGGCGTAGCATAGATACGGCTATGTCAAATATTTTGCTATTGTTTATGTCGGGCTTTTTCGTATCTAATTTACAGTTTTTCGTGACTATCTAATGTCATTTCATCATTATGTATTCGTCAATAAAGTTATCTGTACTAAAAGACGAACTTCGGAAAGGAAGATCAAAAGTATCTGCTAAAAAAACCGATCTTATTGCGGTACCGTAACCGGTAAACATTTGGGTGTTAATCCAGTTTTATTACTGTAAATTTTACATTTAATTGTTTAAATTGTCTTTGTTGTAAGTATTTGTGTTACAAATTAACTACATAACAAGGTTTTTAATAAATATAACTAAAATAATAAAACACGTATATGTTTGTTTTTTAGGTTAGAATTCTACGATCGGAACCGCGATGATACCGGGAATTTTGGTGTCGTAGCTTCATAATCTAGTTATACGATGAATGTTCCCGATCCAGAAGCTTATCATGATGTAAATAGTTCTAGTAAACTAATTAAAGGACTTGTCCATTAATGGTTTTTTATTTGTCAATATTTCTAACCAGAACAAACTAAATATTATATTAAAAAGTTCACAAAAACTAGCCTATCTGCATAATTAATATATTTTTGAAGGCCTCCGATTTAGAGAAAAATTTAAATTATTTTTTCTCTTTGTCTGTACAGAAACCGCACTTTCGCCTATATCATATAACGCATGAAAAAAAATGACAGCAAAATTGACATTATATTGACAGTAGTACCTATTATATAACCTGTGGTAGTACCTAGTAGTATTTATCCACCAGTGGAAAGGCAATGGTACATAGCCCTACAGCCAGGAAATACAAGTAAGTGATCAATGGATGATGCCTGTTACAAAACATATTTTTTCTCAAAAATGGAGGCGTTTAAAATTCTGATTTCTATGGTTACGTGTTTCATATTTTTGTAGCTTAAAGATAAATATAGGTTTATTGGTGGTTGGTGATATCTTGGAATAAAAAACCAGCCTCCATACAAAAAGAGGACAAGTCCTTTAATAAATTTTCTTCTTTTAGCTGTTTCCCACTTGTTTTTCAAAACTGGGTCTTTTGGAAATAAATGAACACCATTATTGTAACAACTTTATTTATTGTATTGGCACAGCACATAACGGCATTATGCTTTCGTAGATTAAAAACACAAAAAAATACTCAAAAAAAAACACAACTTCTGTACTGGAATGACAGATAGCTTTGGCCGCATCAACAATGCGCCACCTACCGGGAAAATTTGACAGTGTGGATCCCCATTTGTATTATAATTCAGTGACAGTGACTGACAGTGACAGTATTTACTGAGGTGTGGCGTAACTTGAATCTGAATGGTGTTATAAAAATATGGCGGATTTCATGTTGCAATTTTATTTTCTAAAATAAACTAATAAAATCGTCTTAAAAATAAAAATAAAGGTTTTTTTCCATAATCTAAATACTATATTTATTTATTTTAAAGATTTTTGCTTACTGTCATCTTCCCTATTAAATCAGATTGACAATATGGTTTTGATATTTTCATAATAATATTATTATTAGGTGACAGATTTCTGTTTTTAGTATAATCATTGTAGTCTCCAGAATAAAATAAACTCAAAGCCACCTTAGGCTGAATTCAAAAAGTGCACAAACGAACGCTTATTCATGAAATTCTTGAAAAATAATTATTTTTGGAATCCTTTGTTAGCCGAAAACAATTAGATGTGTGAATGACAATAATAGCTACCTGATGATATAAATGACGCCTCGAGTTTATGCTTTTCTGGATCAGCGACAGAATTATGAGATTGAACTGGTAGACAGATCCAAAACGATGTACGAGCATTGGTAATTATATGAATGACAAAGACGACAAAACCATTTTTCTTCTTCATAGTCTTATACTTCATGACTGAGGGTCGTGATCAGTATGTAGAAGGAAAAACACACAACGACTTTCTTGGCATTTTTAAAAGAGTGGTTTGCCATTGCCTTCTCCATTTCACACACTAGCCAACTAGTGTGCAGGTTTCCTCAGGATGTTTTCCTTCACCGTTAGGCAGCGATATCTTTTGAAAAAGATAGTATTTAAGTTTTTATACAAACTCAGTGATACTGGCGGGGATCGAACTCATGACCTCACTAATGAGAAGTGAAATGTTCTCCGCTCGGCTATCTCTAAATAGAACATAAAGACACTATAAAGAAATTACTGTTTTTAAGTGATAAGCATTCACTTTGCTATTTAAAGATATTTCGAATGCAGTATCTAAACAATAGGACACATTTTTAGCAAGTTCCAAATGACATTTTGAATATTTAGTCATTATTCCACAAATATTTTAATCACATTAAGTTAAGTCAGCCTATTAGATCCCACTGCTGGGAAAAGGCCTCACCTCAACTATGAGGAGGAACGAGCCATACTTCACCACGCGGGCTCAGTGCGATTGGTGGAGGGGTGTATGTAAGGCAAGTGACAAACCTTACTGTCAGAAGTTATCAAGCCGCCCTAGGGCCTCTGACTAGGCTTAACAACTAATACCTCAGATATTAGCCGGGACCAACTGCTTAACGTGCCTTCCGAAGCACGGAGATGCTTGTCATAGTCATCACTTTAATGGTCGGAATGGTCACCCATCCAATCACGACCGCGCCGTGGTTGCTTAACTTTTGGTATCACTACCAAAGCGCTGCCGCCACTGCGCCACAAGCACCTCAAGTGAAAAAAATATGGTAAAAAAATTTTAAAATTTTAATCACATTAATAAACAATTAATTCTAAGAATAAAAAAAACATATTTGTTACATAATTCTCATCTGTTCTCTGCAACACCATTCCCACCAAAGGTCCACCATTATTTCGCTATCGTGTTATAAACCAAGAAAGGGTGCTGCAAACTCCCACTAAGCTGGCACAATCATTTAATTAGGCGCCAGGGATGAACCGGGATCACGCAGCAACTTTGTTTATTAGTAACTTTCGCTGCTATTTGTGGATTTGAAAAGTTTATTATTACATTTCTTGACTGGAGACATTAACAGCGAAGATACGCGTACATTTTTCATTAGATGTAGTGTTTTTTAGACGAAATCGCAAAATAGTGCGTTCTGTTATCGTTAAAAAAGGCCAAAATGGCTTATTTTGCTGTTTTAAGAATTGTATCTTAAAAATCATCATCCATCTTTTAAGTAATACTAGGATGTAGTTTATCTTATTTCATGTAATATATAAACAAGTCTGGGATGCTAGAAAATAAATGAAATATTTTAAATGCTTTAAAAGCAAAATCAGCTCAAAAGTGAAGTTACGAATAGAAACTTTTATTTTAGTTTTATTCTTAAGAATTGTAAAGTTTTAAATTGAGTCTAAATCAATTATATGCTAGACCTACGAGTATTTCAAATTTTTTAACTTTCAATATTTAGATCGATAAATAAATATTGTTCTTTGCGCAATAAAGAAAAAAAGGATAATGATTTTTAAAAATAAATGAACTAAAATTACAATTTAGGCGTATATATCTAGTCATATTTGGACACAATAATGCTCAAAATCATTCTTGTAACTTAAATAAGCTTTACCCACCAGGTGTACTATATTATTAATCTTGCAATACAAAAGAAAGAATGGACCATAATTTTTTCACATCGCTACTTTTCAGCCAATCTACGGTGACATAGTAATCTTTTGTTACCAAGGAGACCCCCTATTTAGGGAGGGATAGTCGGAAACTATTTATTTCCCTCGGGGCCGCACTAGAAGAAATTCGATAAAGCATTCATTCAATTAGTTTGTGATTGACGTACGTCGGCTGTAAGGGGTGGGATAATTAGGGGTTTTTCTTCTTGAAGGATTCGGTTGAAGTCTAGGTTGATAATGTGAAAGAAAATTGGGGTAAGTGGTTCAGTGACTTGTACGCATTGTTAGTTTACTTTCGTTGTCGATTGTCATTGGAAGCGTATTCACGTAGGTAAAAGGCGAAAAAAAAAACACAACCATGTACACCACGGGAGTGACGTACGAAAAATAAATGGACTTTTACCAAATCGACTTAGAAATAAAAAATGTGTATAAGGTAATTAAAACATTTAGCGATTATCGTTAAAATTTTTCATATCTCATGTCCCAAAAAAAAACGGCATAATAGCGAAAATTTTGATAAATTATTGTTTTAAGTGATAAGCATTCACTTTGCAATCTAAATATATTATTGCACTTGAAAAAATGACCGCCAGAGGCGGGAAACGAACCCGCGTTCCTCGCATGCCGGGCGATTGCCTAACCTCTCGGCCACCCTGGCGTTGGCAGAGCCTGTCAAAATTTTCAAGTGCGTCTTAAAGCTGTAATGCCGCGTTGCTTTCATCAATGTTATTGGGATTACACCCTCAACACTCGAAAGAAATACTATTGCAAGTATTTAACAATCGAAAGATGAAGCTTGCAAATATGATAAATTATTGTTTTAAGTGATAAGCATTCACTTTGCAATCTAAATATATTATTGCACTTGAAAAAATGAATTTTATGAGAACTGAACCTAGCACTTTTAAGTAAACTGAATCACTAAGAACATGATAAATTCCATTATAATATTAATACTTATCAGTGCTCTATTATGAAAATCCATAATCTCAACCCTTCTTCTAGACGTAATAATAAAGGAACAAACACTGAACTTGTTTCACAATATTTTATCACACTTTATTATAGAAATCAACAAATAAATACACCATACATTAACCCTTTTCTAAATAACTTAAAAACCTTTAAATCAGCACACTATTTTTCTCGTACTACCACGAGAAAAATAGTGTACCGATAGCTCCATGAGTCAAATAAAATAATAATAAAACAAATAACAAACTAATACTATAATAATATAATAGTTAGTATTAGTTAGTTACTATTAGTGGTTTTATTTTAACTAATAATATTATATTTTTATGAATACTCAAATCAGTTTGACAGATAGCTTTGTCTTGCGGTTCTGTATACGAATTTTTCATTGAGAGGCGTTTGAGCACGACTTATTTTGAGATGGTCTGAAGTTTAACAGATGCTTACATTTTGGCTTTGAGTATGCGAATTCTAAGTTTAGGAGCTGTTTAATTGTTTGAAAAGCCGTCAAATATTTGAGTAGCTTTTCAGTATTCGGCCGTTAACCTCTTGTTTTAAAAAAAATCACATCGCATTTTAACATTCTGTCTAACCCTTTGAAACGTCGCAAAAGTTAGCCAGTTTTTTATTGTCACCCGTATCCGATATACGATTGCGGTTTATTTATTTACCCAGAGGACCCGAGTCAATTGACCCGGATATTTTACTGGAATTTCGGATTCGCCCGGATAAAAGTGTGTCGTTGAAGGCTTAGATTAATAGTGTGTCATTTAAGTGTAGACTTCAAATTGTTAGATATTCTGCATTCCCACGCGGTTGACTGGTAGAGAATGCCTTAAGGCATTAAGTCCGCCAATTGTACTTTATTTTTTGGTGCAATAAAGTTTTAATAAATAAATATTCTATGGACGACAGTACGTCAAGATGTACACTGGCATTATATGCAGTAATAATAATTAAGAGTATATTCTAAAGAACCTAGGTGCCCGAGCTTATCTCGGTTACTACTATTCAAAAAAAAACTTTGTAATTAGTAAGTCTTGTTTAAAAAACAAAAAAAGATATAAACTTGAATAAAATCACAAAACGAAAAAATCTTTCGTCACCGAGCGAGATTCAAACCCACGCCTTCTCATTTCTTTAGTCCGACGATTTACGCACTACACCACGACGACTGTTGTCACCAGGACGAAATTAGTGATCTATATCTGCGTCAACAATTTCGAAAGAAAAACGGATGAAAACTTGAAAACACGCATTTACCCAAACATAAGACTAATCCAGATCGATTTTTCAACCCCAATACCAAATTTTAACGAGATCTTTAGAGCCGTTTTGAAGATATGTAGAAATATACATATATATAATTCAATAAATAAACAATAATTGCTTGTTTGAAGGTATAAGATATGGTCTGATGTGCTGGCCAGTAGTAGCCAGCCACTATGTTAAAAATAATCAATTCATCTTACACATACAAGCTTTTTATAAGAACGTGTCAAACTATAAATCAAACCAAAAGTCATACAAAACTTCTTATCACACAAAGTAATCACAGCTAAGCTCCCCAGAACCTATTTGTATCAATTTGATAAGTAGTGGAGTGGATTTACACGAATCAACCTAAATTACAGAATGTTAAAACACTAACGCCCACTTGCGCACCTCTGAATTAGCTAATCTAGATTTTTTATGGCCTTTTATCTGAGTTGAAAGCCTACTTACGCCAGTCCGGATTAGGTTATCCGAACAAGTGCCGCAAGTGGTCCTTCCGAATTATCTAATCCAGACATGTGCAAGTGTGTTTTCAAATTAGATAATAGGCCTGAACTAGTCCGGAATAGCTAATCCGGACGTATGCAAGTGGGTTTTACTTTGGTATTTTATTTAAAGACATGTGTATAAGCCATTTTACAAAAAACTCAATCAATTACAAAAGTTATGACTTTTATAACACTTTGTATGAATAATCGGATAGCTAATTTATTTTACGTTTTAATCAAAAAGTGGTATCTGGAATAAATTTTTCTCAAGTCGTGTCATGTAAATATTTCTCGATTTTTCCTAACAAAGAAGTAAGACACAAAGTTGCACCCCCAGGGATACCACACACTAGCCCGATTGAATTAGTTTTTGCAAGTTGGCAGCAACGGGGCTGATTTCGCGGGTTTTATTTTATGTCATATTTTTTTCACGACCCCAAGGCATAGTATTACTGTCGCGCCAATTTATAGCATTATGCATTCACGGAACAGAGTCGCCTTTTACGCGTTATCTGCAAATGTAAGCAAATATCCGGGCATTATTCTTATTTTCACTACTACTTACTAAGTTAAATAAAGAATGAAAATGAGAATAATCCTTACAACATATTTATTTATCAATGATGATGTAAGATGTCACGAGATTACGGAGACTTGAGAAGATTTGTCCTTTTCAATTTTCACCAACGGGTCAGTCGGATCTAAAAATCTGACATTTGTGTTTTTTTTTACAATATTTTTTTATAACAGTAATAGATATATAGCTCCGGAGTCAGGAAGTTGGTGGTGTTAACACCCCCGTGCCTCGGAAAACACGTTTAGCCGTTGGTCCTGCGCCTGATCTCTCTATAGTCATGTTGGACTGCCGATGCCGTCTCACCGAATTATGAGAGTGAAGGAACAGAGAGTGCACCTGTGTATTGCGCACACACTTGTGCACTATAATATGTCCCGCGCAGTTGGCTAATCTCTGTTGAGATAGGCCGCCGTAGTCGAAATTCGGCTAGGAGGACATAATTAGATATATATCTAGAAACACAACAAACTGGTTTGTAAAAAAGATTGTTTACATCGGTAAACATGTTAGATATTGAATAAAATACTACAATATACAAATACAATACAATATATAATAATTATAGTATACAAAAGGTCTACAATATTCACAATTGTAAAGAATAATGTGTTTTTAGAAACTACAATTGCCAATTTTTGTCATCAAACAACGAATGAATTATTCGTTGTTTGATCGATTTTACTTAATTATGCTGACCGGAAAAAATGGACCTACGAGTCTTATGATGGTGCCATTTCTATTTCACACATAATTAGTAATAGACTAGATTTATGACTGCCAATATAGATAAGTAAATATTTCTCGCTGACGTTGATAACCGTAGCTAAAATTCGAAAGGATAAAATATGATAATCAGCAAATAAACAAAACGAATGCCCCATTGTCCGCTGCTTGACACGAATTATCTTCAAATTGTGGCCTAAAAACACGAAATGGGAAAAACACAAATTTCGGCAACGAACGCCCCGGACATTCCGGCGGAATCGTGATCGGAATTATTACTGCTTCATCTGTTTTCTGGAGCCATCGCCGCTATGTTTTTGCCATTTTTCCGGAAAAACAGCGTTTTTATAGCAAATTTAACATTCGTTGTTTCAAGTATTTTCTAAATATAGCTGGTATTTGGTATTATTGCGCAAGAAAACACAGGAACTTCACGTGTACCTTAGTTGAAACAATAACGTGATCAGTTTTAAAAGCAAAGAACGTGTCGTACAGTGGGCGTCGCATCAACCTTTCCAAATCTGTCAAAATATCTAAAATGATAATTCCATGCATATGCATTTTATGCACTCTATGTGATCAACATAAGGTTGAAATATAGTTGAGGAGATTTGACAGATAAGGGTAGGTTAATGTGGGTCATAACATAGGGCCAGTTCCATCGATTTCGGGAAAACCTGTATAAACGGAGAATCTGACTGACTGACTCATCATCATAGAGATGAGGCCGTTTAACCTAGAATGCCGTTTAACATAGAAGTAATAATATTATGCTTTTTTGAAAATATTATTATGGTTCATGAAATACAGCGTACAGAAAGGGCAGAACCCTTAGACAACATTTTACAGCGAACTTCCCTAACGCTAACGATATATCAAAATATGTATGCAGAAGTCACGTGATGTTACGATGGAACTGACATCTGTATGTCAGTTCAGTTCCACACTTTTTTTTAGCGAAAGCGAACTTCGCTTTAAAATAAATTGCATCTTGTCTAAGGGCCCAGGATAGCAATAGTTTTTGGAATCTTCGGTGGGTGCCATTTTCATTTCAGTCGAAAGCGTAATAACCAATCATGTGAACTAGTCAAAAAAATAGCAACTGTTTACAACTTAAAAACGAATACTTATGCCGATATACACATCTCCGCTCACATCCACCAAGGCGCTGTATATATTTATGAGTACAATTATGAAGGGACTGAAAGCGTGGGGCGGTTAATAAAACCCGTTGAATATTTGATGTCCCAGTAAACGGGGCCGCATCATTAAGCCTCCGTAAACTGTGATAAGTCTGGTTTAGTTACTAGTCGACGTATATGCAGGATAGCGAAGCAAATATTGTAACATAGATCAAAACATTTTCTTCGTAATGACGTTATGGGACTCTCCCCATAACGTCATTACGAAGAAAATGGTGAAGGATCTATCTACTAGTGGTCCACCCCGGGCAACGACATCACAAACTTCAGTTCGACGATGGCGGATGAACGATACTAACAGCCGTGCTGGTAGCTACCACCCTCCAACCGAAGCCCGGCGCCAAGCAGCTTGCTGTGTTCCGTCGGTGAGAATGAGTGTTAGAACTTTGTGAGTGAGCTTGCTCTACCGTCGACACTGGCTACGCCACCATTGGTTTAGTCTAGAATCAAGAGCAAACCCCACCACCCTAAAAGAGCGAGTGAGCTAGAGCGATAAGTATTGTTTTTATCGGGAATTTGGGATTCCAACCCAAGTTTGCTTTTGACCTTTCCATATTTGCATAGATATAGTTGTTCCATTTAAGCAGAAGAAATAATGCTTAAAGTTATAGATTATCAAAAAGAACACTGATAGTGTTTGCAAGTAGCAACCTCTCCTTTAAGAGCGACTGCAAATACTGTAAACATCTCTTCATTAGCATAAACTTTATTATGCAAAACGTCGGTGTCTTCGGTGATCAAACAATGAGCCACCGAGCCGTTATTAATGATAAAATTTAAATTTCAACGGTTCCAGTTGGCAGGGTAAGGCGAGCGGGCAAAGAGTGCGATGAAGTTTCTAAAGCTCAGTGATAACTTATTGCTTGTCCCAAGCGATGAGATAATACTGCTTTGACTTACCTATCGTCTTCACGTTCATGTGCTAACACTAGGCCATATTACGTAGTCTTCTAACCATTTGGCTGTATGACATTGTATCTTGCGGCTTGCGGCCTATATAAGGTATATCTTTTGTACACGGTTACATTGCAAAGGATTGCCAAAATTTCGAAATAAGATCTTGAGAACAATATATATAAAGAAACGACTTAAACTAAAATATCCGGAAATAAAGTAAATAGGGAGATGACCCACTTTTCGCACACTATATCTAATGATTAGTGATGTATCTATTACGTAACATACTAAATGTTACGTATGAAAACTTAATTTCCTCTGATAGTGACAATTTTAGTATGTCATAGCTCCAATTCTTACCTATGATATTATAAAATATGTAATTTTCTCATTATTTTGAAAGCTATAATTTTTAAACAGGCTACTGTAATTCTACTTGGACTTACGTAAATAAATTAATTCGAAATTAAATAAATAATTTTTTTTTGCACTTTCCAGTAGCGATTTCATTAAGAAATTCGTTTAAGGACTTTCAGACAAAAACAAGCATATTTAAAATTTTATTCTTAGCTGTAGTTGTAAAAAGGTAGTCGCTTCAATTTTTAACTTGCACTGCACTGGTTTGAAGACAATACAAAATTTAATTAAACTTTAGTCTGGATAGTTTATTGGTTCTTAACCGAGTTTCTGTATTATGGGGGTAGTTTCTGTCTTTGCTGGAACCTGAATGATTTTTAAATCATTCATAGCTCTTCGGACTCTTAAATTAAGTTGAAGTTCATTAATATTACATTGGTAGAGAACTATTGTAATTTGCATCTCGTTCAAGACAGGACTTGGAAAGAATTCGCAATCTGCAAACAAGCTTTTAACGCCACGAAAAAAATACGAACTATGTTTTTGATGGGTAAAAGGCAGTCCAAAGTTTATATAGATAGATATAACTTTATAGCTCACCATAGAAATAAATATCAAACAATTAGAAAACATGATTTAAATGGTCTTATTGTTACGCGATATTTTTTAATTGATTTCGATTGATCTCTTTAATTTATTTATTAAAAACCATTTCTTGACGATATGTGACCACTTCTGGTTGTGATTACTTCTGGTTTTGACCACCTCTGGTTACGACCACTTCTGGTATCAACTATTTCTGGACCTACTTTACAGTAATTATTAAGTTTCTCCTAGACTTACCTGGATGTGTAAAATGAACGGCAAAACCGATGCAACTAAAAAGAAGAGATGTTGAGAAGATATGTGGAACTCCTACATGAATACATTTAAATAATTCTAAAAATATAGGTACTACGCCTAACAAAATAAGCACACCTTTCAACTGACAATTTAAGTGACATTTAGACCCAAGTTCACCAATTTAAACAGCCGGTAAACATCGTTTGACGGTTAATTCAACAGAATTTCCACACAAAATATATTAAATAATGCTAAACTGACTGATTAAAAATTAAACATGAAGTGTTTCTGGTGGTGTGGTGTTTGTGGATAGGTGGTGAAACTTTCCATCCAGCCATTATCAAAGTGCAAATAAACTAAAACTAAACTAAACTGTTCGTAAAAATAAAAATAAAGTTATAACACAGGTAAACCCATTTATTAATACTACCATAGTTTTCATGGTCCCATTAAGACCTTTTAAATGATACCTTTATTGTAATAATTAGATTTACTTTCTGGAAGAATTTTATCGACACCACACAGTTACAGTGGATTTAGGAATCGTAATAAAAAACGGTAATTTAAAAAACTAAAAATCCCGACTGCGTTTCTGTGTAATTGGAAATTAAAAAACCCTAAAACAAGAAAGAGGTCATACACGGGTTAAATTGGTACCCATATTAAAAATTGTAGCAGTCGGAATCCATTCTAGAAATGGAGGCTTAGTGAATTTAGAGCACATACCTACCTCTATATTACATTGCAGATTACTCCAATCTACTAACGAGACGGCTGACTTTCTAACATGGGTCCCGACTGCTAAAATTTTAATATGGGTACCAATTTAACCCGTGTATGACCTCTTTCTTATTTTAGGGTTTTTAATTTCCGATTACACAGAAACGCAGTCGGGATTTTTAGTTTTTTAAATTACCGTTTTTTATTGTATTATTTTTAGTTTTATTATTAGACTGCAAAAATATTATTTTTTTGAAGTTATCTCTTTACTGGCTTTCATTTGATACCCATATTGATATGCTAAGGAAAAAATTAATCCCCCCTCCCCCCTTTATTTCCATTTGCGGGCGCCATTTTTGAAATTTATATAGCCTATGTCACTTTCACAATTTTAACGAATTCAACGACACCTCATATGTCAAAAACTGTCGAGCCGTTTGGGCTGTAGGGCGTGCCAAACAATTATACATACATACATACTTACATACATACTCTCGAAAAACATAACCTTCCTTCCGCAGTCGGGTAAAAACACACATGGACCTTAAAAATAAACTTTTTTTGGGCAGTCGTGTTAAAAGAAGAAGAAGGATAACAACAAGAGATTGTCTATACTAAATATACTATTACTATATAATATTATAAAGAGGAAATATTTGTTTGTTTGTTTGTTTATTTGCATCGAATAGGCTCCGAAACTACTGGACCGAATCAAATGAAATTTGGCACAGAGATAGTTTGAGACACTGGGAAGGACATAGGCTACTTTTTGTCGCGATATAAAATCATAAGGAGCGTGAAATGGGAGATGAAAATGTGTATGGTAAATCCGATTTTTGGCGCGGGCGAAGTCGCGGGGAACTGCTAGTAAATAATAAATTCATACGTAATTAGATTTATAGTCCCCCAACCATGTTCGAGGAGGACTTGAAAATAACACGCAGCTGTTAGTTTCATTAAATATCTACAGATTTGTTTCTTACGTTTACAAGAATTTTTAAACTCATTAAATTACAAATATATTTTTGCACTTGAAAAAGTGACCACCAGCGGCGGGAATCGAACCCGCGTTCCGCGCATACCGGGCGATTGCCTAACCTCGGCCACCCTGGCGTTGGCAGAGCCTGTCGAATTTTCAAGTGCTTCTTAACGCTGTAATGCCGCGTTGCTTTCATCGATCGTTATTGGGATTACACGCTCAACACTCGAAAGAACCTCGAAAGCGTGACTAGGGTGATCCACGAAGTGGGAAATAGGCACTTTAGGAGGAAGCGAGGTAGCCAGAAGTCTAAATTATCGGGGGAAACTCTGGAATTGATGAAAATTCGACGTGAAATGCCGGAGGGAGCTTCGTCAGATACCCAGCGTCTCAGCAAAGAAATCCGACAGTCGGTGAGACGCGACCTCCGATGCTACAATACGCAGCTCATACGAGAAGCGATTGAGCAAAATCGGCGGTCAAAAGTCTTTACTAAAAGACTGGGCAAGAGCCATCTGACGAAACTCAAAACCTCGAACGGCGACGTAGTCACTTCAATTTCAGAGATTCTCGCCGAAGTTGAAGGCTTCTACGGCCGACTATATGCCTCGCATGTCTCGAAGCCTCCTCCCGGTGCGACTGACCCAAGAGCCACGCTGACACGCCACTACACTGAAGACCTCCCAAATGTGGACGAAGACGAAGTTGCGGGGGCTGTCAAACAGCTTAGCAATGGGAAGGCTCCCGGTGAAGACGGCATTACATCCGAGCTCCTGAAGGCAGGAGGACCTCCAGTTATCAAGGAGCTTGTGAGGATATTTAATGCCGTCATTGCAAATGCGACTACCCCGGAGGCGTGGAGTGGGAGCGTTGTAGCGCTGTTTTTCAAGAAAGGCGACAAGTCGCTCTTGAAAAACTACAGGCCAATCGCGCTCCTGAGCCACGTCTACAAGCTATTCTCGAGAGTCCTCGCAAATCGCCTCGCCGCAAGATTGAACGCCTTCCGGCCACCGGAACAGGCCGGTTTCGTAAAGGCTACAGTACCGTAGACCACATCCACACAGTCAGGCAGGTTATACAGAAGTCCGAAGAGTATAACCAGCCATTGTGTCTAGCTTTTGTGGACTATGAAAAAGCCTTCGACTCCGTCGAAACCTGGGCTGTTTTAGAATCCTTGCAGCGGTGCCAAGTCGACTGGCGGTATGTGGAGGTGCTGAGAGGCCTGTATGATATGGCAACGATGTCCGTCCAAGTTCAAGGTCACAAGACATCCAGCAGCAGGCCATCCAGCAGCTCAGAGGTGTGAGACAGGGGGACGTTATTTCCCCGAAACTGTTCTCAAGTGCACTGGAGGATGTCTTTAAGACTCTTGACTGGGAGGGATTGGGCATCAATGCCAGCGGCGAATATCTCACGCACCTCCGCTTTGCCGACGACATAGTTCTAATGGCAGAATCGCCGCGGGATCTGCAAAAAATGCTGCATAGCCTAGACTCTGCCTCGCGATGCGTTGGTCTCCAGATGAACTTGGACAAGACTAAGGCCATGTTCAACGAACATATTGTCCCGGAACCGATAGCAGTCAGCGGCGAGATGCTCGAAGTTGTCCAGGAATACGTTTACCTCGGGCAAGTGTTGCAACTGGGTAAAGACAACTTCAACCGCGAAATCGCCAGAAGGGTGCAACTAGGTTGGGCAGCATTTGGGAAGTTGCGTCACATCTTCTCGTCGCCTCTACCGCAATGCCTGAAGAGCAGGGTATATAACCAGTGCGTCCTACCTGTCATGACCTACGGGGCCGAGACGTGGAACTTGACAGTCAAGCTGGCCCACCGACTGCATGTCGCTCAGCGAGCTATGGAACGGTCTATGCTGGGGATCTCACTAAGGGATAGAATCCGGAACGAGATCATCCGCCAAAAGACGAAAGTCATAGATATCGCTCAGAGGTGCAGTAAGCTGAAGTGGCAGTGGGCTGGTCATGTCTGTCGCAGAACCGACGGGCGTTGGAGTAGGAAGGTTCTCGAATGGAGACCACGTCTCGGGAAACGTAGTGTTGGACGCCCCCCTGCTAGGTGGACCGATGACCTGAGGAAGGTGGCCGGTGGTGGCTAGATGCGAAAAGCGGAGGACCGTGAAAGTTGGCGCCGTCTTGGAGAGGCCTATGTCCAGCAGTGGACTGCAATAGGCTGATATATATATACTCGAAAGAAATACTATTGCAAGTATTTAACAATCGAATGATGAAGCTTGCAAATACGATAATGTATTGTTTTTAAGTGATAAGCATTCACTATGCAATCTAAATATATTTTTGCACTTGAAAAATGACCACCAGAGGCGGGAATCAAACCCGCGTTCCTCGCACACCGGGCGATTGCGTAATCCTCGGTCACCCTGGGGTTGGCAGAGCCTGTCGAAATTTTCAAGTGCTTCTTAACGCTGGTGGTCATTTTTTCAAGTGCAAAAATATATTTAGATTGAATAGTGAATGCTTGCCACTTAAAAAAATACTTCATCATTAAATCAGAATTTTATGGATTAATTCGCGATTTTTTTAATTCAGGTTTTAAATAAAATACGTTAAGTTTTAATTGAGATGTAAATAAATCGCGAAGTAATCCCTAAAATTGTGTTTTAATGAATATCTACAGATATTGATTATCTAAGGCGCACCTACTAAATCCATACCCATTTACTAAGAGCTAGCAGAACTGCAGACCCATCAAAGCCATCTAGGATTCCTTGAGTGCGCCTATTCGATACTCTTTTATTTTACAAAGACTATTGTGTTTCGGAAAGATAGAAAATGTTTTACACTAGCTAAGTCTGTGGCTATGCCTGTGACGTTTTTGTTAAATGTTTGTCATGAGATTTTTTGATTGGGTATTTTTGATATTTGTAGACAAAATGCATCTGCATTTGAAGTTACTACGTAGATACTTTATCATTTACTTTGCAGTTATTGTTCATGTATACAAAATTTAAGGTTGGGGAAGGGTTTCCGGGTGCCGAGGATTTTTCAGATCCTAAATCGAAAATCGTGTTTTCATACAAATGGTCTTTTTGGGGGGATTTTAGTTGAAAAGAAATCAATAGATTTTTTTAGAAACACTTAAAATCATATTTAGTATCAGATATTTCTCAGAACCAAGCAACCGTGTTATTGACAGACAAAATACCAGTTGTCACCGTTTTTATATATAAGTACTCTTTCTTCAGTTACTCAAAAAGCTTCGAAGCCATTGGGCATTCTTCAATAGGATATTAAGGAAGATCTGAGGCACTCAAAGCAGTTATAGCTTCGTTTTGTTGCATTTCTTCGTTTTTATTGAGTGCTATTTGCAATGGCGACAAACGAGACCGAGACGAGAGGTACGTTCAAAGAGTACCTACTCAGGTAATCGTACCCTAAATAAATAATAGATTGACAAAATGTAATATTTATAATTTAATTTAGGACGTCACAAAACACAGAACAAAAATTAGTGCATTGTGTATAGACATTTTTATGCGAATAAAAAAAAAAACTTTTCTAAATTCATGCATAAAATATGGAAAACATAATTACGTAACAGTTCATCGCAATACGCAGCGACTGTGACCGTGATGATCAAATCAAAAAGACGTCAGCATATGCCAGGCCCTCCAATGTCTGTCCTTGTAAAAAAAAAGTTTGCCTTTGCAATGCAATATAAGGTTATATTTTAGCAAGTAACGATATTTTAACAGAGCCTCTTACTAAGTCGACCTGAACATTATTTTCCAAAAAACAGGCAACAACAAATTTTTATAACAAAAAAATTAAATATTTTTAAGATCATCCTGTTTAGACTTTAAGACTACGTTTTTGCCACTGCCTTTCTTATTTCGATTTACTCGTACACCGAACTTGTGTACCAAACGTAAGCAAGAGAGAAATCACAACACTTTTTACTTAGAAATCATAATGTTATTTGACGTTTCTCTCGAAACGTGAAACAACATTAGTAAATAATGTTTGTAAATAAATGTTTTTTTACAAACATTATTTACTAATGTTGTTGCATTTGCCCTTTTAGTTTCATCCGTTACTAAAATGTAACCTTATATAATATGTTTGTACATCGATATAAGTACAGTGGCAGCACGTAAGGTTTAAACCATTGAACTACGAAAACAGCATTTATTACGTAGGGAATAGAGGCGGGCTCAAGTTCAAAGTGGGGTAGATCCCATACCATACATACCCATCTTTTAAGAAAGTTCAATGTTAATGATAACAATATTAATTCATAGAACTACAGAGTTTAAGCTAGAAATAATACGAAACCAAAATTTTATTTAGCGGCTTAGTAAACCAAACAAACCTTTTACAAAAAAAGGAATGTATTAATAAAATCTAACGTCTCTTTATTCGAATCAGCATTACTGGAAGCCAAACCTTATAGCCTGAACAATAGGAATCAAAACCTTCTTTTGGGTAAGTTGTGAAAAGTCTCGAAACTCACACATAAAGCGAAAAATTTCCATCGGGGAAAAGTGAAACAACATCTGTTGCGGGCATCGTTTCCGGTGAATTTCTGAACAAATTTATTCTGTCCCTGAAGGAGTAAATTACAAGAAATATTGTCAACGCCAACTGCCGGGAAAGTTGGGAATAAGGGAAACAAATTGGTATTTTCTTTGGTAGAATCGTCGACAGTTCTTGGTGCCCATTCGTCATGTTTTCGGACGCACGCCGAATCGCAAGCGAATTGTGTTGTGAGAACAATTGACAACAGCGATAAGAAAATTACATGGTAAAAAATATTTAATATATCCCTGGTCGGGTCAATGTAGAAATTCATATTTCTTCATTGTCTCCGGTCTGGGTGTTGTGGTACCAAAGTTGTTCCAGATTTCCATAACACAAGTGATTTAGCTACTTCCTTTGGAATCTGAGCAATGTATGTGATGTTGTCTTATATTTACTTAATATAAGTATTATTTAGGAGGTAAATATGAATAGTTTCCAATGGATAATACTTAGGTACATTGAGAAAACTTTAATGCAAGATACTTTAGTGCAAAACCAGTGGAGATCCATTTTTAAACATGAATAAGAATTCATGTTTTTCTTAGTCTGCAATTATGTAATTTTTGTCAAATATCTCACAGTAATATTACTGGTATCCCATTAAGCGAAAGCTCATGCTTTTGTAATCCAATGCGGGATGTTGGTAACTTATTTTGTGACATCCGCTAATTTACGACACAAGAAAGGAAAATAATTTTTCAAGTAAGTATTACATAAATAATTCGAAGTAAAGATACAATATTGAGCGAGTAGATACGCAAAATGACAGGAATTTCATATCGATCCCGCCACCACAAGCCAACGATTGAGTCGTAAAATATTCACACACCACAAACCGCTAATTTCTATAACAAATTAAGCTTCCCTCAATCCTCGTACGGGGTAAATATTTAAGGAGACAGTATCATTTCAAAGGAAGTATAAGTATATGATATTAGAGATAATTATGGGGAATGCCAGACAGACTATGTGGCGTCACACGACAAAGTGAAGCCACAGCTTAAACGGAAAAGATTCATCATTCTGTAGAAGGAAGTGTTAGCAAAAGACTTTTGAAAAGCTATGGAATGGACACACTGTCTATGGATGCTGCTGTTCATGCCTGTATTACGATTAGTTTTGATATCTGACGTTTGTCAAAAGTTACGTTTTGCTAAAAAAAACAGTCTGTCACCGGCTCTTCGCAGATAACGCGCCATTACGAGAGTAGTGGAAATAGTGATAAAAATTATTATTGTGCTTGTACAATGGAATAAATTGCAAGATGAGTATTTATTTGATTCATCATCTACCTTTAGGGCTTATTCAATAGAAGATTTTCGCAATGGGCACGGAACGCTTACAATTCGCCTCTTTCAACATGGATCGGGAAGAGTTCTGTTCAGCAATGGAGGTTCTACAACTGATAAATACAAGTTCTAAAAAAAAAAATAAAGCAAAATATTAAATGTCATAAAAGTCTCACGTCATGTCGCTTGTTTTAATTGCAAGTTTTATAAGCATGTTGTTAAAAAACGAATGACGAAGACATTGAATGTGAAGGAAGAGGTTATTTCATTGCAGCATATTGCAGAAGCCCAATAGGAAAAAGATCATAGAGCGTGGTTGATTCTGTGTTAGTAGAGATGGTTTAAAGTATGACAGTGGTACTAAACCCACAACATAGAATAACATGTTTGTAATAATACAAGGTGCGGGTAATTGTGTTTTGTGGGTCATATCTGACTAGCCACGCCTATTCACTGTTTTCTTCATGGAATCCAGATCATATTGTTTAGAAAATACTTCAGTTGGCAACAAGTTTGCAATCTTTGCACATAAACGTGTTTACTGTTTTACTTTAGCTGCGTAAAAAGTATCTGTAAAGCAAATAACATGGTGTTTTAGATGTGTAATTTGTTTTAAGTTGCGGCTTTTGTTTCTGCCTGGTATTCAGGTGATTACTGGCATTTATGCCTTGGATTTTCACGGGTGGTCTTCGGTTTCTCTGTGGTCATCATTCCGGTATTAATGTGAATATGGCCATCAATATCTACGACTTTTACTATGTTTTTTTTTTAAATATATATAGTTATAGTAGTATGTATTGTAATAAAAGTGTAATGTATGAGAATTTCAACACATTTACTGGACATTTGGTTTATCAAACGAATTAACTCGTTTCCTGATGTAATCAAATTCAATAAGCATTTAAAAATAACTAACTTGACATTGTTACAATAATCACACTTATTACGAAGGTATTCCCAAATGAAGCGTTATTTAATGTTATGGAAATGTATTTACAATATGCAAAATCGTAAAAATCTTTATACCTTTTACATAAATATGCTAAATGTACGAACAAATGAAAAATGTTTAATATTTATTGGTCACCTACAGTACAAATTTACCTTTCCTCTATATTATTTTTAACTTTTTATTATTTATATTTTTAAGATCTATAATCTAGTTGTTACATTATTTTCAAAATAACATATAGATTTCATCCTTAAATCTCTGTTTTTGAACATAAACTGCGTTATTACAAAAACTTAGTACCGGGCTTAAGCCAGGACTAAGCTATTAGGTAACCAATTAGAAAAGCGTTTCATTATTAGGTTATGTCACGAATGTGTCATTCATTCCTCTGTTGTCGGCTATAATATAATATATAATACTTATATATAATTATAAAATACTAAATAATAAATATATAATACTTAGATCTATTTTAAACCTGGTCTAATTTTTTGTAATAACATCGAACATGTCTAGACGCAATTTTAATATTTAACAAATATAACGTCATTAAAACCCCTTAGACAAGTCAGCCTTTCATATTGCCAGAACAATTTCCTAGGAGCAGCAATATCTTTTGCAACCTAAACGAGCTATCAAAAGAGAACGTCTTTTGTACTGAACAGAACATCACTTTGTTTCAAAAGCACCTTACAAAGACTTGGTCTGAACGGAAATACAAAGATACGTGTACTAAAAGAAACTTCAAAAAGCAATTGTATGATACAGAAAATAGACTGCAGTGGAACTGTAAAGGTAAACTTGTGAAATCTGTTACAACCTTCTATAATGTCAACTGAAAACGACTAACTGTTACTCATGGCTTTGCGCGTTTTAATGTTTTAAATTTTGCCGAAGTTAAATTGGGTTTATGAAATGACAGCCTTAACGACTGTGATGGTGCGACCTTTAATTATGTAACAGCTAATTATGACTGCCAAGATCTTTTTAATTTAGATACGATAGATATTTTTAAAACACGTTATCTGTGCCCGATAGGTTTATAATGAACCAAGAGACTTACATATTTCGAAGAAAGGGCGACATCATCATATCTTAGCGGTATCTCGGTTGGGCACTCGCACGCGAGGGCCCAGGGTCCGCTGACCATGATCCAGGATTTGACAGATCAGGTAATTACAATGGAGCGACTGCCATCTGACCTCCGTGGCCCTGTTAAAAGGGGAACCTGACTAGTTTTGGATCATGGTTACACATTCAGTTGCCTGAATGTGCAGGTTTCCTCACGGTGTTTTCCCTCACCGTAAGAGCATCGGTTCAATAATAAATAAATTAAAAAAAATCAATAAAATTCATTTATTTCTGCATATAGACCCAACTAGGGGCACTTACACGTCCCAATCTTAACCCTACCACTGCTTTGGGACAATTGTAAGCTAGTGCTGAGAAGAAGCAGCAAGAAACTCAGTCACTATTGTCATAGCCTCTTTTCAAAGTTTTACAATTGTTTCGTACATACAAGTCATTCCATACATTTTTATCTTTTATACAGTCATCTATTTTATAATAACCTTTCGACATTTAAGTATTCTTAACAACTGAGTTAAATTTATCTATAGTTAATTCAACAATATTTTCTGGTAGTTTATTAAAAAATGTTATACATCTTACTATAAATGAATGACCAATCTTTTGAAGCCTAAAGTTTGGAACGGCAAGCTTTTTTTTGTGTCTTGTATTAAAATTATGTAAATCACTCTTTTTGGAGAACGAGTGCAAATTTCTTCGAATATACATCAGATTTTCATAAATAAATTATAAATAAATATACTGTAAGTATTTTTACTTCTTTAAACACTTGTTTTAGTGACTCGTCAGATTTAAGACTGTAAATAGACCGCACGGCTCGCTGTTCCAGTACAAATATTGTTTCTATATGTGCAGCCGAGCCTCATAGCAAAATACCGTATGACATGAGACTATGAAAGTTGGTTGGTTGGTTAGTAAAACAACTAATGTACATTAACTCAGAAAGTGGCATTGGTGCATGGCGGCACGTGAAATCGAACCCGGTACCTCCCGCATGCGAGGCAACCCGCTAGCCGCTGCGCTATCGACGCTCCTGGCTAGGGTTAAACAATACTTATGGATAGATAGTTACTCTTTATTGCACACCACAGACAGTATAAATGTACATAAATACTCGTACCTACTTTCATAGCGAATGGTACAATACTTATCAGTGCGATAATATTGGTTCAAGGTAAACCGTTCATAAAAGACAAAAAATATCTTCACATGGGTAACCTGACGTCTGCCGACTACTGTACTTGGCATTTTTAACAGTGGTAAGCGTTTCATTCCACATATTGAAAGCGATCCCCAAAGACGAGGCAATTTTACAGTTAAATAAGTAACAAGTTAGAAACCTACTCCCGAAAGTGCATACATTCTTTTCAACGAGTCACTAGACTAAGCTCCAAACAATTTCCCAGCTTCATTTTCAAATCCAAACAAGCGTTTTGCGTTGGGTTTATTCATTTATTTATTAACCCTCAACTACCCAACCAAAAAATTCTCTCAGCCAAAAAACCCGATAGTATTTGCTTTGGAAATCCGCACCGAAAAAATGCGACACGTGGAAAAAAGTACAGTCAGCAAAAAAGTGCCAAGTAATTACACATTGTGCTGTGTACAAAACGCGCATGACAATGCGCGCGGCAAACAAAGGTTTTGTTTTACTTTAATATTTCACTTCTGTCAACGCGAAAAAGATTCCATGATTAAAATGCCCCCTTTTAATATGTGCGTATTGCTTCCTCTGCTGTGAAGTTAAAAGGAACAGATTTTTTTTTTCATGCACTTTTTTTTCTTTTTATGTTTCTGCAAGGCAAGGTTTGGTCTGTTTTTGCGACTGCAACGCTTTTTGTTAATGCCTCATATCGCAAATCCTTTGTCAGAAAGCGAAATTAATATCAAAAACTAAACCGTCATGGTCCCTTATACCTATCATGCACCCAAAAACCTTCCGCGTCATTACCTTTTGACAGGCCCGCAAAACCTTCATCTGAAATACAATTCAGAAAGCAACAGTAGGTAATGTTGCTCCAACGGGTTGTTCTAAAGTTGTGCTGTATAAGTTGTAAGAAAAGTACAAGTCAAAGGACATGGCCGATTCCGAATACAATGGTTGTCCCAAAAGTTAAAAGTCTATACGTTCACAGGAAAACTTGAATTTCTAGCTTTGGTTTTCAGTCATTTATATGAAATGATGACAATTTGTAGCTGTTACCAGTTGGATTTTAAAGTAGTAAAGACTTTTTTGCCTTTGTATTTGTAGTCTCTAATTCTTATATTTCTATTTTTGTTTACTTTTATACCTAGCTAAATAATAATATTAATAATGTCCTCCTAGCCGATATCAACTACGGCGGCCTATCTCAACAGAGATTAGCCAACTGCGCAGGACATATTATAGTGCACAAGTGTGTGCGCAATATACAGGTGCACTCTCTGTTCCTTCACTCTCATAATTCAGTGAGACGGCAGTCCGACATGACCGTAGAGAGATCAGGCGCAGGACCAACGGCTTTTAACGTGCTTCCCGAGGCACGGGGGTGTTAACACCACCAACTTCCTGACTCCGGAGCTGTGTTTGAGTAATTTCAAGACAGAAAAACTCAAACACTCTCGGCCCGACCCGGGATTTGAACCCAGGACCTCGTAGATAGTACCCAGCGTGCTGACCACTAGACCAACGAGCTAAATACGGAGTAGGTAACAATTTTTGTAGTTACGCACAATAATTTGCATGTTCTTCTCCAATCAAACACAAAACGACCATCTGTAGGCGATTTCATCTATAAGGGAGTGATTTACAATAAACTTCAAAATACAAAAAAAAATCTTGGCAATTTTTAAATCTTTTGAAAACGAATCTAGTTCATAAATAAAACCACCTTGTCGCACGTATAGTCACTCAGTTGATATTTATGAGTACCTGCTGGCCCTTGTTTCTTTACACCGGGACACCCAAACCTTTTTGTAATGAGCGTTAATTAATTTAATGGCTTGGAATAAAACTACGGGACACCCGGATTTACTCGCTTAAGGGACGAGGGACGTAAATGACTTACGTCCTTTAAGCAAGCATAAACGGTCCTTTAAGCATTTTGAGTTACTGTTTTTAGGCATTACCAAAGCTTTGGAAGTGACTTTTGAATTCTAGTCAGGTGTTTGTTATTAAGATTTTTGTCCCAAATATTAAGTCTACATTGAAAATTGTTAAACAGCCATTATTACAATATTTTCCTTTAATTTTGGCTTACGAAATAATATACCAATTTTGGGAAGAAGCATGCCGATTACTCCACCAAATAAGAACCTAGTTCTTAAATGTATGATGATGAGATGTGGCAACATTATTTACCAATACCTATTTTTCCTTTATTTTGTAAGTAAACCTTAAATTATTTGCATTACTAAACATTAGTTATATCGTCAAGCTTGTATTCGAATAAGACCAAATAACTAGACATTACTGGCTCTAATGAAAGGGCGGCCATTACTGCCCTATGAATATTCAGAGGGTGTAAAGCATTATGGTAAGCAAGGCCTCTATATCCATCTACGTCTATGGTCCTATAGATGTTTGGGTAGAATGCTGATGTAATGCAAATTTGATAGATTTGTGTATCTCGGCTTAAACTGGCGCTAGTGGTTACTAACATCCGGATTCGAAGCTAATTAAGATGACCGTCTTAGTGTAGTGGTTCGCGCCCTGTTACTACAAAACCAAAGGTTCTTCAAATCCCGCAAGAAGCAAATGTTTGTGTGATGAGCACGAGTATTTGTACCTAAGTCATGGATGTTTATAACGTATATAAATAAGTATGTATATCCGATATCCTCGTCGCCATAGCACAAGCTCACGCTTAGTTTAAGACTAAGTATTTGGTGTGTTTATTGAACAGTTTACTCGTATTTATAATTATTCTCTAACTATGGCCTTAAAGAAAGTTCGAGGTCACACAACGAGCTACGGAGAGGGCTATTCTTGGTGTTTCTCTACAGGATCAAATGAATATCTTATAAGGAGATACGTAGAAGAACTAAGATAATGGACATATGCCTGCAAAACAGTAAACTCAGACAGTAGTGGACATTGAGCGATTGACTGATGGCAGTTTAATCAGAAAGGTTCTTGATTGGACATAGAGCCAGCTGTTTAATGCGGTGTAAGGTATAGTTACAAAATGACTTCAGATAATAAAACCAGACTAAGCGTTTTGTTGGAATTGAAAGTACTACCAGAAAGATAACAAATTGATTTATTGTATCAATCTTAGAAATCAAACAAATTACGTTTAAATCAAGATTTCTGATGAACTCTCAATACATAGTAGTATGAATATTTCAGACGGCAAAATCAATTTACATTCCACTGCCTATTAACATAAAACTCGTTTCATCCGATATCGTTTAATCCGATCAATAATCAATGCACTTACAAACAATGCAAACAAACAGCGCTGATTAACTGGACATTTCATAAATTCTGTTTGCTATTTGTCTGTCCTCGTTATTGCGAAGGTTAATCCATTGATCAAACAGTCTAATAAAGAAAATTAGGGATTTTCATTAATCCTGCTTGTGTTGTATAAATATCAAGTTATCTCAATCACTGAAACAGTTGCGGAATCTTTGTAAAATGTATCTAATTGGGAGAAATACATAATTACTATCACAACTAGGTGGCGCTCGTGTGACTTACAATCGTTCGTCAAGTCTCTGTGAATTTGCGAAACGATGTGACTCATTCTTACGCAAATTTCTTAAGCACATGTTTTGGCTTACAGTTTAGTATATTACTCATTTATGTATAAAATTTGTTTCACCTCAACTGTAAACTGTTTTGTGTTTAAATAAAAATAAAATTTAAAACAAAGTCCCCCACCGCATCAGTATGTAATATATGTTTGCGATTATTAATAAAGAGGTTGATTCGTTAAGGTTTTCTACCCGTATGAAGTTGGAGCTTGTCCCTAAATCTTTAACTACCAAATTTCGTTGAATTGAATTCCGTTGATATTTTAATAAGATACGGACACTTGAAGGTAAAGTGGGGTATACAAGTTAATATGGAAAATCGGTCATTTTTTAATAAAAATTTGGACCACTGTGTTGTCTTAAAAAAAGAATAATTGTTATTACGCAGCGCTTCGGGGATGTTCGCTGACGCTCGCACAGATGACTTTTTGGCAATCATGCGAAAGCGAACATCCTGCCTGATGCGGCGAATAGGGACTACGACCAACAGTTTGCTGGCCGTCGTAGCTGGAGACTACACGAGTTGTTTTGTGGGGCGCTGGTTTGAGCTGCATAGACCTGTTGCTCAGCTGGTGACTCAGTGAGCCGCTCGTGTAGCTTTATAGCTTTATATTACATTTTTCATGAGTATGTACTAACACTAGCCTTAAGATACTCTTTTACTAACAAATATGGATCACGCTGTCCGAAATAAACATTTTATTACATTATTATTATTATTATCTATTTAGCGCGTATACTGCTAGTATGTATAGTCAGATAAAAATCAGACTATATGCGCATTATGCGTGGTTACATTCTGCTCATATTGTTTTCTTGTACAATACCTATTATTTCCTTTCAGTAACTAAATCCATTTTTATCTCTTCTTTCAAAGCGCTGATAAAAATACTCGAAACTTAACTAAAAGAAAGTAATCAGACCCGACTTTGCAAGAAAAGTAATTCCTAATCCACATTAAGTACCTACCTACAAAGTAACAAAACGTAACATTGAAGCAAACTGTCGCCTTCACCCGACAATATACCCGATGTTTGCCCAAAACATTAACCTACTAACTCAATTTTACGGGTAAAACGAGTTTACCCACAAGAAAAATAGGGAGGTCGTGCTTGACGCCTTCCCAGGGAGATTGGCTTCCGTATTACAGGAGAGGAAATGAGTGAATGGGGTTGCCGATATTGAGTTGCAATATTGTTTTGTGAATGAGTCTGTGTTTTTTGAAGTTTTTCGATCGGTAAGTTTACACTAATAATTCGAAGTACTGTAGAATATCCGCTCCGCATTTAATTAAATAGGGACTCTTACTACGACACAATACATTTCACAAGTCATAAAAGTCATTTATTTATGCATGTAGGCTCACAGGGGGCATTTACACACACCCCATCCGTTTGTATTTTCTGTAACGTATGAAGAAACCTTCTTTATTCACGAGCTAATATATACTCGTGTACTGATATACTGATCTCTATGTACGATCTATGTAAGATCGATGTCTTCGGGTAAATTTGAAGTACCAAAGGTTAAAAACTACTTTGAAGTGAGAACCTTAAAGAAGCGAATACCATACCTCCTTAAAAGTTTGCTGGAAGACATTCGTCGAGAAAGAGATAAGAATAATATAAACGTAATTTAAAAAATATTACCTTAGCACATTGGATACATAAATATAACATGTAAATAACTTTAAAAGAGACTCACTTGACCCTACAGACAAACTGTGTAAATCGTTTTGTAGGACTTTGTTTATAAAAATGTACTATGTTGTTTTCATAATAAATAAAATAAATAAATAAATAAAATGTTGCAAGCACATCAGACTATACATTTTTATAGCAAAATGGCGTCTATTACAACAACAGTATTTATAGTTTATTGTGCTGTCGTCGGTACATTCTTTTCACTTAGGATCTTTGGCCACTATTCCAAAAACAACAGCGAATTCCATCCTCAGAAGAGACGTGAGTCAGGATCAGTGACAGTAACAGTCACAGCCCATCGGCTTCCTTTGAGTGCACGCCAGTTGTCGGTAACGACCTGCGAAATTACTTCAAACATGTGCGCCGGCGCAGGAGTGGATGTTTCCGTGAAACGGATGTTTTCTCAACGTTTAATTAGGTTTAGTATGCTTGGTGTGATTAAAAGAACTGTTAAGAACAGAAAATATCTATACTAAAAGAAATATGGTATGATTTATGTGGCTTTCTATTAAATATCTGTTAGTTAAACTACATTAGTTTACAAAATCAAACAAACTTTGTCTACAAAATAAAAAATTAGGCAGTTCAATCCTCATCCAAATTTATCGCAACGTCTTCCAAACAGCCACTAGGGTAGGTAGTGGATACTTGTAAAACATGACTGCCTCATTGAGCTAGCGGTTAGCACCCTAGCTTCAGTCCAAGCGGTCTCAAGTTTTAATCTCGGGTCGTGCCTTTAGAAGTTAGTCGTGTTACCCCCGAGCCGTGCAGGCTCGGGGGTAACACCAGTAACTTCTTTACACCGAGCTTTCTGAGTAGTTTCAAGACAAAAAGAAAACACCCAGAAAGAAATTCGGCACGACCCGAGATTAAATCTTGAGACCGCTTGGACTGAAGCCAGGGTGCTAACCGCTAGCTCAACGAGGCAGTCATGTTTTACAAGTATCCACTACCTACCCAATAGACCGTAACTAGAAAACGACCAAGGTGCAAAGGTCCAACGTTCAAAGGTTTCTTAACGACATCAAACACTACCAATAACTTCCTGATACTATCAACAACTTTCTAATACCACCAACAACTTCCTGATACCTACAATTCCTGGTACAATCAACAGCTTTCTGACTCCAAGCTTTCTAAATTATTTCAAGATAGAAAAACCCAGAAACAAATTTCGATTCAACCCCGCGATCTTTTAAGCAGAAGTCACTATGCTGACCACCAGCCCAGCGAGGCAGTCGTGTGTCACAAGTACCCACTACCCAATAGGCTGTAACAAGAAAGCGACCAAGTCCCAAAGGTCTGAGGCTCGAGGGTTTCTTAACGACATCAAACACTTGACTCCCCAAACACATCCCTTTACTCTTATCAAATAAGGACTTTCGGGTTTGATCTGAGTGGTCATCGATATACGTTCTTTACTTTATTTTTAAGAGTTGCATATTCAATGGTTCTGTGGCAAATAGGATTCCATTCGATGTCATTAAGTGCTTTTATTATTATTTTTTGTATCTTTGCACTGATTTTATTTACTAAGAAGAGCTGAGCCTTGGGTTAATATGGTGTATTTTTTTTCCGTTATACGTAACGTCCCTTATAATTTTTCAAAATTTAGAAGGTTTTTTGCGACGTTATTGATCTCCGATGAAGTTGTTTTATTACTTGAATGAATCACTCTTAAAAGATATACATTTACTAATTCTGTAACATATTGTAAATTAATACGCTACGATCAACCAAAGTAAGAACTCGTTATACGATTTTTTTACTTTTTGAGCTTAAATATTTTTGTTCCGATATAAGATTAATGATGGCTCAACTATCAATAACACCAATATCATCTTCGCGTTGGTCGACCAATAAGATGACTTGCTAACGTCTGAATAAAGTGTAATTTATCATGTCACATTGCTGATAAGTGATAAATCGCCAAAAAGTTCAACCATTTGGAAATTGTTACAAAGTTCGTAAGATATTTCGGCACCGAAGTGTTTATATCGTAGACATTTCAAATCTGCATGCATGTTTTTTTTATAAGTGATACTACCATTGTTTCTGATTTTCTTAACACAAGTGTTTTGATAACTAAAAGGTACTTACTTCAGGAGTATCAGAATAAAATACATGATGTTGTCCATTATAAAAAAGTACAGAAAGCCACTATGCTTTACTATTAGTCGCCTCTTTCATATTATGCAACGTTACAACTTAGTTCGTAGAGATGAACAAGACAGTGCGGTGCGCGGCGAGTGATTGAGTATCGACCATCGAGACTCAGCCGACGAGTGACAGCCCCCCTAAATCGACCGACCGTCGAGCCCGCGACATATATTGCAGCTTGACGCCTAAGCTGCGAAGTGAGATAGCCCTGGCAGCTCTCAATACGATGGTAAAGTTCCGTGGTAAGGGCACAGAAGTTGAAAGGTAAGGTTCCATGGTAAGGGCACAGAGGTACCTTACCAACTAGCACAATACCTCGTCTTCTGATTAAGCCGAAATTGAAAATACTCATTTAATAGACAAATTGGTCTTCAAAATCTCCAACTTTGACGACCTCCGTGGTCGAGTTTACACACCAGTTTTGATGGTGTCGCCAGCTCTGAGGTCCCGGGTTCGGTTCCCGGTCAGGTCAATGTAGAAAAATATTTTCCTTTATTGTCTTGGGTCTGGGTGTTTGTGGTACCTTCGTTGTTTCTGATTCCCATAACACAAGTGCTTTAGCTACTTACTTTGGGATCAGAACAATGTATGTGATGTTGTCTACATGTATTTATAACTTGAGACAAATAAGCCCACCAAATCCCAAAACCGTTACAAATCAATTTGAAACAGACCGGATCATAAATAAATCTCCCATCGCTGACATATACAGGGTGGATACCCAAAAGATTTTCCGCCCAAATAAGCAATATCACAGTGTGTCCAAACACTTGTGAACCAATAAGTTGCACGTGTCACCTCGTATCTCAATTTGATCGCCACTTATTACCCTCAAATTCCATATACTGTGGATAAAGATTGAACTCTGCCTCTACAAGCTAGGGTTCCATTTTGTTTGTAGAGTTGAAGTGAAGTACAGATGAATTAATATGAGATAAAAGTGAGTAGTGATTCTGATACGACACATTCTAGATGAATATTTATTTTTTCTCTGGTAGACAGATGGTTAAAATGGAAATTTACCAACCTATTTATACTGGGACATTACTTTGGCAAAATTGAGTTCATTTCATTGATAAATAATAACCTTCTTCGACTTTGATGCAAAATATCGTCATTATTTATAGTTAACTTACATAGTAAGTCAAGTATGTATTATAATGGCCGACCGTCTTGGTGTAGTTGTTCGCGCTCCGGACTACAAAACCAGAGGTCGCGGGTTCAAATGACAAACGTTTGTGTGATGAGCACGAGCATTTGTACCTAAGCACAGAATACTAGTACTTCGTACAGAAGTATGACTTAGCAATTGTATTCAAAGAAATGTCTACTCAATGTCGTCAACAATATGGCGTAATTTAGTTCACCTCAGAGTCAAGCACATTTTCGTGTAGACACCTACAAAAATCCATTGCAAGATAATTTCATACTTATTGCTCTGGAATATGATTCACAATACACTAAACCTATTCAGTGACGTAATATCACGCGACGCGATAGGGTTGACTGCTACGAGAAGCTTCTAACGCCATCTAGCGCCTCTTTCTAGTACTTTATTCATTCTCGTCCAGCCAGCAACGTAGCCGCGCGGCCGCCGGTGAATAAAACGCGCGAGGGTGGCTCTGGCCGGTAGCGACACGCAACTTGTTTTAGCACCTACGTAGGTGCGCCGCGCGTAGGTACGTTTTTGCTACCTCCGCGGGGAGATACACAGGACTGACCTAAGTGATGGATTTTATAAATAAGTATGTCTATCCGTTATCCTAGTCGCCAAATTACTTACAAGCTGACGCTTAGTTTGGGGCTAGGTGATTGGTGTGTTGTAGAAACAATTTATTATTATTATTTCAATTCAATCAATTGTCAACTCGAAATTCTTTTTTGAGATGAAATAAGACCACAATTGAATTCTGCATAACTTCTCTCCACGGCTGTGTAAGCAGGATGTACGAACGAGCAAAATGGCCGTATTTAGCCGAATTGAGCCGTACGCCGCATCGTTGGCATCCAACGGACTGTGACACGTAATGGTGATGCCGCTCTTTGTACCTTACGCTTAACTTGGTGAACGAAGAATTGGTTTAATTTTGGATAGTTCTGACAGTGAAAAGTTGCTGTGCTTAAAATGTTTTAATTTGTGCCTTAAATAATTTCCAAGTATAATCTTCTATGCGTTGAGTCGATTTTACCAACGTCAGATAAGACTTATCCGTCGGAATAAGTATAAAACGACCGATTTTAAAATGACATTTACTTAAATGATTGCTGACAAATAGGTGACGTTTTCAAATTAGGCGTATTCTATTCGACGAATATTCCTTATCTGACGTTGGTAAAATCGACAAGTGAGTGTGGAGTTGAACCAAAAAAAGATAAGAATAATAAATGGAATGATAGCGATTTTTTAAACACTTAAATACAGTAGAGACGAAGATGAAAGAGAAAGAGAGAGAGAGAGAGTATATAAAAGGGCACCAGTTTACTCATTTTGATTGTCAAAATTATTTGATTTAGATGATGGTATAAAAAAGTTTGTGAGCAGGCCAATTTCTCACCGACCAATTTTACAATGAATATTTAGCCTCCGTTTTAAAACGAACGATTTCGTCAAGTTCAAAAATACTTTTTTCATGACTTTGTTTACTATCCCTACACTTTGACTTACATCTTCTTTTTCTTTACCGTAACCTTGGCAACTAACAGCTTCTCGATTCATTACTGTACCCCAAGATTCCCAAGCCATCAATTTGATCCTAGGAACCAGCTCCCGACTTGGTAATCCATCGCACCTACGTGTAACAGCTCGAAATTGGCACTGATCTGCATAACTCGCCTATACAACTGTCATTAACTGGTGCGCGGCTAGCGCCTCTGGACAAGTTATTGCCTATTCACAAAGTAGAGATATATCAGACAGTACAATCACGAATCTGACGAGATACTTTGAAAACCCAGGACAAGACGCAAAGTCGGAAAACAGCCTACCCTCTGGGTTGACAAAATCATGCAAGTGCACGAAAAAGCCAAATGCGAATAGCACAGAAACGCAAAACGGAGTGAGTCCGGTTTTTTAAAACTGTTGTTTGTGAATAATGAGTGACAATAGGCTAAACAAGAAGATCAAGACTTGTTAAACCTGTATTTTTTTATGAATCCAAAATTAACTTTAGTTTCTGCTAGGATAACGAAAAGACATACTTTGATATTGGAACCGTATTGTGAGATACCCACCAGCAACATGGACAGACAACCTATTAAGCGTCCCTAGTAAGCGTCCCTAGATCGCGCTGGGTGCAAGTCTCTTGCAGTTGTAATCAGCTGATTTAGAAACCTTAGCCCTGGGAGCGTATTTACACTGGTGACGTGAATGCGTCAGATGATCAAGTCTCACGGATTTCAGTCAAGAAAACAACCTAGAAAGTCCCAGAGACAGTCGGCACGGGTGAGCATATCAAAATTGATATATTACACGTGGGTAAAAGACTCAACGTAAATGGGTACTTACATAGGTAAAAAGCAAACATCTTTGTTTTTCTGTCAAGTTTGCTACGTGGCTGTTATATTCAGGCTATAGTGTGGACGAGTTATTGCCTATTCATGACTCTTGGACACATTTAAACATGCATCTAATAGTGCATTTTGAGAAACGGAACCAACTCTATATATCTTTGATAAGGCTCATATTTGCCTGTCACCGCGAATCGTGGATGCACTTTTGATATTACAGAGAAATGGCGTATGCAAAGATATTTCGCCCGGAGAAATTTGCCAGTTAATCGATATTGGTCTCTATATCTTTTGAAATAAAGTAGTTACATGTTTTAGTTGTGTGGTGTCGTGGAAAAAATATGCGTTTATTATTACAGCGGTGAAAGGCCGACACTGGAGGTTGTGATTACGAACTATTTGCGATGGGGAACTTCGGCATAAGTTTTCATGAATATTTTAATAAATAAGGTCTTGGTGTCGTCTGATGGCCATTTAAGATGGCTATTAAATTACATGTTGCTCGGAATGGTAAAAAATAAACTTTAACAACCGATTCAATAATAACTTAAACTAAATACATAACAAAGTTAAAAAAGATGGCCGATTATTTTTGTATACTTAAGCAAATACTTATCGATCATACCTTATTTACTATTTAATCTTCACTATCCGATGAAATTAAAATAATACTGTAAAATTATATTTTCGTGAAACCAATTTTAAATTGTAGAATCTTACAAAGATTTTCGATTCTTCTATTAAAATATAAGATGATAAAAGAGACAAACAAACATCAAATAACATCACTGACATTGCATTAATTCTGCTACTAAAAATGTATCTCACATTTTTCTCCACAAAAAATAGCTTCTAAATTCTCTACATTTCCATAATTATGTGCATTTTCGCCCGCCACGGGATGAATGCCTCCGCTTTGTTATTATGAGTTAGGTTTGGATCGTGTGCCAACGTTTCGATGAAATATTAATTAAAATCTACAGCAGGAGATCAACAGTCAGAGTTAATTATTAGAAACAGAAGTATCATTTATAGTTTGTCACCTATTTTTTGAAGAAATGCAAAATAAGGTGCCGAATCGATTGCTACGTAACTTGTGAATTTGCCATAACAAATTACTGCCAAGTTGAGAGCTTGGAGGTAAGTATGAAGAAATATTTACATTCTATTTTAATCATAATTTGTTTTAAAAGGGCAACTAAGACAACTATTTTACGGTTCGGGAAATTGGTTTAATTATCCTTACTAATATTATAAACGCAAAAGTTTTTGAGTATGTCTGTATGGATTTGGTAGCTTATAACCTGTATTAACACATAGATAACTTTTTATGGTGTTTAGATGCCCTCGCCGAGGATGTCACGGGAAAGAGGTAGTTATATGTAAGCAATTGTTTTTATATACAATAAAAATACACACACACACACACAAACACGCATACACACGTCATATATACGCACGCACACGCACACACACACACACACACACACACACACACATACACACACACACATTCACACACAAAACACACACATACACATCCTCGTACACATGCTGCGCGCGTATGCGCAAGCAACCTAATGCATGCGATTAATTTTGTTTTTCTTATTAATATTTTTCATTCTATTTGTAACTTTGCGTACCTACCTTTACCTTGAAGCTTAGACAATTTGGGAGGGCGGTATCTTCCTACTACAGGTATTCTTAAAAGGAATGTTACCATGTATTGTTGTATCCCTGGTCGTTACCATGTATGGAATGTTACCATGTATTTTCATTTTCATGTCATACAAATTTATAAAATGATGTATTTTTTCTAGTTTAGAGCTTTTTGTTATCACCAGCTTGAAAAACTGCAATGTAGTAGGCATAATATGACACTCGCTTGCTGGCCAATCTGTAGATTACCTACTCTTTGGTGTGGGATTTGCAGTTGATTTGCATATTTTTAAACGCCACCGACGCTGTATTGGAGTTGGATTGTTTGTGATATGATGAAACGCTCGTTTTAGTATTTTTTGCGATGATATTCTGTTTATAATGGATTTATCTATACACAGTTTTTTTCTCTTAATTTTTGTGCAAATCCTCATATAAATTAGCATGGTTTGTGTTTGCTACTTGCGAATATTTTAATTCATAAAGATTCCGTAAAACAACTAGATAAAATAAATTAATAAGTCTATTTTTATTTTAAAAAAAAAATCTTGGCTATGAGTACATATCGTTAAATATTAAAACTGAATTGATTTACTTAAATTTTAAATTAGTAGTTACTTAAAACTTATATTTGCCATGTGAAAATTTTATGACAGATGATACATTTGTATGAAGTGTTGAATATAACCTATAAATAAAATATTCTTTTTTGTTTTGTAATGAGTTATAGTATAATAATTGGTATGATAAAAATAAATAGTATAATTAATAACTAACCTTTCACGACTTCCTCCAACGTTATTTTTAACTTTTAAGTGTAACACTGTGATTTTTTAATCAGTCATATCCTGTAAAACTAGACCCTGGGACAGTAACATTTTTTGCTTTTAAAAATTAAGTAGTATGTTAGTATGGACCACGTTCAACGTTCGTAGTTACAATAACATCAGCTAGGTCATCGGGATTCAGTTCATGTACAAGATGATTCGAACATATTTGCTTTATTGCTCCATGTCCGAGATGACACATGAAATACTGGCGGGAATCGAACTGATAACAATGTATGGAGTGTCCCGCTGCTTCGCCGCTGGATGTCTATTGAGATTAAAGATCAGCGGTGGGACTTATTCTTGGATTGACTAGACTTTGTCATTGTTCGATTTGAAATGAAATAAAACTGTAGCAAATATATAGGCATGAATTCAGTTACATATTTATGCTAAGGAAATTTAGTTTATGAAAGTTATTATTACATATTTTTAAATTTAAAGTATACAGTTGGCATTTAGTAGGTAACAACCTAATGAAAAAAAAATAAACCTATGACTCCACGTATTACAGCTTAGAGACACATTCCATTTTTGTAAGTTTAAATAAGAAAAACCATAAACTCGTACATTGGCAGAATTTAAAGTCCTGAGTTCAAATCCTGCCCCATTTTCAATGGTTTAAATAGGGAATCAACAAATCGCACACGGACAGAAGTTGAACCCACGACCTTTGGCTATCCGGGCCCAAGGGTTTTGGTTTCTTATTTATACTAATAAAAATGAAAATAAAACTGTGAGTGTTAAAAAATCTTTACAAAAAGCTACAAGTTCCATTGTAGAA
This sequence comes from Pyrausta nigrata, assembly GCA_949316185.1. Taxonomy (NCBI): domain Eukaryota; kingdom Metazoa; phylum Arthropoda; class Insecta; order Lepidoptera; family Crambidae; genus Pyrausta; species Pyrausta nigrata. The sequence continues at coordinate 1,987,980 of OX438941.1, read as the reverse complement.
AATATAATACCAATTGACTGTTCACGTTGAAATACTTTACTAAGAATAGCTTACTAATCAATTAATCCTAATAACCCACTTAGATCTAGACTTAGACAGACACAAATACGGATCTATGATTTATGTAGATATAAACTCAAATTACGGCTAAAGACCAACAGATCTAGTTTAATCTGCCACCGCCATTTGACTAAGTCTGGGTAAGGCGGATACAATTCAGTGCAAAGAATTTGAATAGATTCGGGAAAAATTAAATATAATTTATTGCATCAACTTTTTTTTTTAAATGCCTCTATATATCAATTTACCGATCTATCTAATTTGATTTATTTATTTTACTGTAATAAACACCAAAAAGTCTATTAAGTTGTTTTTATTCTGTGACTGCCTTAGTTCCTTTTTCTTTTGTGCGTTAGATTTCCAGAACCTAGCAATACTTTACAGTTTATTAAGTTACATAGTGCAAAATGAAGAATGGAATTCCTAAAAATATAGGGCCATGAAAATCTTTTAAATAAATCAAATTAAATTTCGCTCACAAAAATTTATCGACTGTGTCATCCGGTGCGATTAATTTTTGTGAGCGAAATTCAATTTGATTTCGTAAAACCTTGCAAAATAATTGCTTAAGTTATAAAAATAATTATCTGTTAAATATTTTTTAATCAGTAATATCATTTATAGTTTCGTCATGTTGGTCTGTCTGTCTGTCCGAGGTTTTGGTAAGAGACCGAGAACTAAAAAGCTGTAATTTTGTAGGTGTATATATACTAAGTACGCCAACAAAGTGGTAGAATACAATTTTGGAAAATATTTTTAGGGTAGCTCCTCTACAAGTGAAGTTGGGATGATATTTTGTCTTGATGCCTCCCCCCTCTAAAAGCTTAACTGCTGGCTTAAAAAATCTGAAAATAAATATGATAATAGTGCATTTCCTAAACTTTAAAGGAAATATATTGTGGTTAAGATAACTTTATTAATTTAGCAGTAACATTCGTTGAACTTGGGTGTTGGATAATTTTGTACCATTTACAAAATCCTTAGAATAAATTATTTCAAGTGACTAGGATGATGCAGATAATGGTACGGAACTCTTCGTGCAAGATTCTGACTCGCACATGGCCTGATTTTTTTAATTGCAAAAACCAAGTAGGTCCTTATTCTTGCACGTCTTAAATTGCTGTCTGGCCGTGTTGACACCAACATAATCCTGTGGTTACCGCGCAATATATTTCTTTGGTACAAGTTTAATATTTGGACTCATCCCGAACGATCCTGCTGGGCGTTTAATATTAATGTTTGTAGACGGGCGTTTTGTTGACGCATGCTGACTATGATGTTTGTGAGCATCCGTGTGTTTTTTGGCGAATCTGGGTGATGGTAGTGTGCAAGTAGCTGGATAAAAACTGGTTACATAAGTGTTTTTTTTTCGTGTAATGATATCTGTCAAAATTGTACATCTGTTTATTTTATAACCACATGAAAAAAACTAAACATTGATTAGTAAGATGCCAGAGCAGGAAATTAACTTAGTTGTAATTTTAACATCGATTACGATGAGCGATAGTAGATTATAGATAGATAGTACTTACGAAGTACTTACTTTATTAGGTACCTACTGCCATTTTATAAAACTTTTATTGTACATAGTGCAGAATATTTTGTGTTATATTTAGACTTTTAAATTCCCTAGTAGGAACTACTAGGTTATTATAATTGTCTGTACATAATATTCGTAAAAAATATTCTAACTCTAAATCACGACTAAATGGTCATTTTTTGTAATAGTAGCATGAGTATCAATTGGTATTGATTTTTTAATTAACCATTCTGCCAGCTACCAACTTATTATTGACCAAAAAATAAGTCCAATAAAACTATCGTTCAAACGTACCCAATAGTTTTAATGAGAGATTTCCTAATGTCAAAAATCAGCACTTAAAAATTCGCTAGATGGCGTTAACGAATCTAAGTCAGCTAGGTTTTTATTTAAGATTAAGGTGGCTTTTAGCGTTTTATAAGTTATAATGCTTATATTTAGCATGTTATTTAATAAAGCGTACTAAAAGGTCGTTTTTTAACAATTTAGTGATCATCAAGACGTTTTTTCTACAAAATTATATTTTTAACTGCATTTTAAAACTTGCTTATTTTTCACTTAAGCACTTCCTCTTCATGTCTGTATACGTTATATTACAATAATGTGTTTTTGTTTTATGCTCAATGTATTTTTACTCAATATTTATATGACTTAGATAAAAAGCGCCATCTATCAACATAAATTAAAACTAAAATTTTAACTAAAATTTGGAGGTGCTTGTGGCGCAGTGGCGGCAGCCCTTTGGTAGTGATACCAAAAGTAAAGCAACCCAAGGCGCGGTCGTGATTGGATGGGTGACCATTCCGACCATTTAAGTGACGTCCATGACAAGCATCTCCGTGCTTCGGAAGGCACGTTAAGCAGTTGGTCCCGGCTAATATCTGTGGTATTAGTCGTTAAGCCTAGTCAGAGGCCCTAGGGCGGCTTGATAACTTCTGACAGTAAGGTTTGTCACTTGCCTTACATACATCCATCCACCAATCCGCACTGAGCTCGCGTGGTGGAGTATGGCTCGTTCCTCCTCATAGTTGAGGTGAGGTCTTTTCCCAGCAGTGGGATCTAATAGGCTGACTTGTTTTATTATAAAACTAAAATTTTGAGTTGTCAGACAATTAGCCAACGCTAAACACTGTACATGCTAATTTGACAGCGTTATGGTACAGTCAGCCTGTTTGCAAGCCCGATTAGAATCAGAATTGCCGTTAAACAATCCGAAATCGAATGGTTCGTTCAAAACAAGCACGTCGCGGTTTCAGCAAACATTTGTATAACGTTTCCAATGAGTTACCATTTGGTGTAATTGAAAACGGGTGAGTAGTTTTGAAAACGATAGGTACACAGTTTTTTGTGTCATTCAGCTGATTGGTTGTTGAAAACTGAAATGTTTAGCCGTCTGTCACGGCTTGGAAGAAAAAAGAATGAACATTATTTAAGCTGAATCAACTACAGTAAAATTAAATGTAATTTCATTTAGTTTTAAAAAAAGGTTTTATCACCACAGATTACAAAAAAAACAAGTCCCCTGCTGCTTGTATGTGTCTAAATTCGCAATAATCTTAAAAATTTATAAACAGATTTTCATACAATTTTCATCTATCTATTGTATACCTCTCTCAGAAAACTGTGAAAGGTTTAAGTGTAAAATTCGTTAAGGTTTTGTGTAAATCAGTTAAAATGACAATGGCTGTTGATGTTGGGAAATCTCAAGCCCTAGGAGCATCAATCAAAAACGCTATCTTAGCCGTTCGAGAAATTATAAAACAATGTATGGGATGGTTTCTCTTCAATAGGTCTACAAAAAGTCCGCGATGGCATTTTGTATCTTTTAAGTTAATTTCTTTTCAGGAATATTATCTCCTCTCAGTGTAAAACGACTAGCATAGTCCGACAGTGATGATAATGATAAAATCGCTACAATGAAGTGTACTTTTAGGAAACACATTACCCTTTTTTTGTCTAAATCGGGTAAAAAATACACACACATGACACAATCGTGTTGAGTTAGGCTATAACATTTGGATGCCAATATAGTGTATTACAATACCACTGGTAGGTACTTTGAAGACTTCCGTTGGATGCGAAGTCCTCTTTGTCCTATAAAACTCTTATCTACTTATGTAATGGTGATGTTAAAAAAGAAATTATAGTTATCTTTCAATTCATTTTTCCTTTTATTTAATTATTTCACTTTTAACATATTTCGTTTTCGTAACTATGAACGTATCGCTTTTTCAGAATGACTTCTTCATGACATAACATTTTCTTTTCTTTTTCTGTCGTTATTTCAAAATTGACTTATAAAGAAACTTTCTTTTTATTTATATATCGAAGAGTCGAACGAGCGAGACAAAGAGTTTTTACGCATAGCTTCAAACCTCTACAGTACCATTGGACCCCGTGACTGTCTAGTTTTCAGATAAAACACAAGTTCATTTGATAAAAAAACTAAACAGCATTGGTTATGCTAATACACACGATAACGCTACGACGAGAGCAAACAAATTCAAAGTAATACTAATACACTTACGCGACCACATTTTTATTCCCATCCTGTCGTAATTGGCCAAGAATCATTAGCATTTAAAGCGAAGCAATAAAAGTTCCGATAAAACTGTGGCAATTTAAAGTTCGCAAGTTTTTCTCTTACCCCCCTTATCTGGTCCCGAGTCCCTTATTACGGTTGTTTAGCTTAGGTCTACCTGGGGACTTAGTTCAGGATAACTCACTTTTATAATTTTAACATGATCAGTTCTGAGTAGTTTTATAGGTAATGGACTAACAATTGATCTTCATTTTAGCCTGAGAGCAAAGATAAGGCCTACTATGGAGCAAGCTTGCTAGATATACACGGTGTTACTTTGCATCCTTGCCATATTCACAGAGATAAAAGAAGGGAAAAAAAAGAAGAAGAAAAAAGAAGAAGAAGGGGCGGCGTTTATGATGTTAGAAAGAGAGCGCAATCGCCGCAGCTCTTTTGTCCCGATGAACAGCCAACAGTGATGTGTATGCGCTACGATACTTAATGGTGTGCGTAACAGATTGTCGATAAAATTAAATAATCAAGATTAAAAATCAAAATTTTAGTTCACAATTTTTTAATGATTTGAGTTCAGTGTCCGTAATATAGTTACCTCTGTAAATATGGCAAGGATGCAAACTAACATCGTGTATATTAAATGTAAATAAAAAAACGAAAATTTTGTATTTTTGTGTGTAAATACACATTCACATCGTATCATAAGTGTTCTTGTTTTTATCATAAATGAAACAAAATGTACAAGTGGCGGACAAATTGCCAAAAGCATTCTCTACCAATCAACTATAGGTCTACAGGGGAAATAATAGTGGAGATACAGCGTTATAAATGCGCATTTATTTATTTGAGGGTTTCTAAGGTTAAAGAACCTTAAAGGTATACCTAATTAAAATAAGCTCATCATTTAGCGTTGTAAGCAATGACCTGCTCAACTATTATAACATCAAAACTAGTTCGAGATAAACCAGTTTATAAATGCTATTAATATTATTTCAATTGCCCATTTTGTGGACATTGATCTCATAAGAAACTAATCAACTAAAGTAAATAAAATAATAAATTTACCTTAATTTTTTGCACGCAGTTTATTGTACAAAAGGCGGACTTATGCTAAAAGCAGTGGAAGGGAAATTCCACTTCTACCAGTCAACCATGGGTCCAAAAATAAGGAGGGATAACAATAAGCACCTACTTAATCTGGAGTATAATTTTAAACAGAACTAATATTTTTAAATTTTTATCCAATCTCTTACTTAATTACAAATTACTATTATTAAAACCGAAAATTCGAAATCTACTTATTATAAAAATGTTCTTTAGTTTTATATTCAGAAACTTAAGTAAGAAGATATGAAAAGGTAATGTATTTTTTATTTTGAAAGGCATTTCATATTTGAGTAACTTTACTAAATTATAAACATGAAAAAACTACATGATTTATAACGTACTTTTTAAATATAATTATAATTGTTATTGTTGATTCATACGGAAATATTTTCAACTGTAATTAGGTTAATTATAGAACGTTAAACTGTAATGTTTTAATAAATTCCGGTCTATTCTTTTCGAAGGAGGTTTGTTAATTTTTTTTTTATTAAAAGTCAGTGAGCGCATAGTTTAAAGTATTATAGTAATCTTGTTTTTTTTAACTGAAATAAAAATAAGTCCGTAAGTATAATAAAACGTATTTTCATTGCCCGATGTATTATATATATACTATACCGTACTATACCGTAATATGTAATTAAAGTATTGTTTCTATTGGCTACAATTTATACTTGATTCGTTAATAATTGTAAATTTTTGAAAGATAGTCATATCAATACGACTGTCTTGGTGTAGTGGTTCGCGCCCCGGAACCTGGTGGTTGCGGGTTCGAATCCTGCAAGGGGCAAATGTTTGTGTGATGAGTACGAGCATTTGTAAAGTCATGGTTGCTTATAAATGTATATAAGTATGTCTTTCCGTTATTCTAGTCACCATAGCAGAAGCTTATTAGTTTGGGGCTAGGTAATTGAAACAATTTATTTATTATTATTTTTATCAGTCCTGAATTTTTAGGTTAAAAATAACACTGATACGAAAAAGTAAAATACCTTTTCTTTGATAAAGTGTTAAAAAAGAGCCAAGTATTGCGTCAAATAAGGTTGCTTAACATAACATAATGCTTAATGTAATCTTTTGAACAGTCTTGTTTTGGTAAAGATAGGTAAACTTGTTTATCGAATACATTTCAAGTTTCTTTCTTTTTACCTTTACCTTTATTTGTTACTTATCATGAACTAGTGACTTGCTCTGACTTCGCACGGGTGTAAGTAATAATTTATAAAATGAAACGTATGTTATGTATCTCTCCTTTTCTATTACTGCTGGTAAAAGATTTATCAAAATCGCTTCGTAGAAAAAATCTTACAAACAAACTCACAAATTTACATTGTTTAAATATGTGTAGAGATAAAAATAAACAAATTCATTTAGGTATACATCATCAATTGTTGTCATGTTTGATAAAAAATAAATTAAAACAACAAAAAAAAGGAAATATCGACAAGGATTCGGGTAAAAAATACCTATTTTGAGGTAAATGGTGTTGTTTATAACCACATCACCTAAAACTTTATGAATGAAAAAGTACGTTTTTAAATTTAATAAAAAAACGTGAGACTTCTCCACAAGTTATAACTTTGAACTACGCAAAATTTTAGCCCAACGCAAAAATAGCAGGCGATAAAAAAAAACAATCAAGTGCTTATTAAAGAAATACACGAAATAAAGTAATAAATCTAAGATAAGAAACAAACAAAACATAGATTTTTAATCAATTTGTTTGATTTTACCTAACAATCCAATAGAAACGTGATGTTTTAATAAAAACCTTAAAATACAACATCCTCTATACGATTTAAAATCGCTGATTAGCCCGAGTTTCCGTCAACTGGCGAGGTTATAAAAAGGGGACTCGAACATTCTCATTTGGCATTCTATTATATTAACGTGTTAAAATGGTAGCACCGAATTTGATATTGTTATTTAGTTTGGTAATATTTTTCTTTAGTGGTGAAAGTTATTCTGCGTATTATGACTCATACAGCGGGGAAAAGATAAGTGAGACCGAATATCACCAACGGGTTGTCAAAAATACCACTTTGTAAGTGTAAATTTTTACAGTATTTAAAAAAACGAATGATTTTAATTTAAATTGTGTATTAATTTATTTGTATAATTGTTGTCTTTTATTTAGTTATTGCTCAGCAAACCTCAACTTTACGAAAATAATATAATGTAATGAGCTTATAGACATTTTTGGTATATCCCATTAAACCGAGAAAGTACAAGTAAGACCCGCGCACTGAGGGATCCGTACACAATTTTATAATTAGAACAAAATTATTTTTTGTTATGGTGTAACCACAAATTTTCGGTTTTCCGATTTCATCCTGATATTTTTTTTTCCAAAAGAACAGTATAAACATTATAAAGTTTTTTTTGGCTATACTGTCTAATGTTGTAAGTTAATGGTACAAAACCCTTCGTGCTCGAGTCCGACTCGCACTTGGCCGGTTTTTTTTTTCTTATCAAACTTGATGATGCTAGGTCTATAGGAAGTACCCTAATAGGTTATGATTTCCCTATGAAGTATTAGAAAATAAGTCTTATGTGGCCGTATTTTTTAATTGTGTACATACAACTAGAAGCTTCATGTATTAAAAGCTTCAAGAGTCTTCAGATAGAAGTTAATTTCTATTTTATGCCTCCACGCGTTCCATAGAAAAAGAGTATTAATAGACAGACAGACAAACCGATGGACAGATATACGGACTACAAAGTGATCCTACAAGGGTTCCAATTTTTCTTTTGAGGTACGAAATCCTAAATTTTTTTTTATATATTGTCAAAATCATAAATAAAGATGGTGTTGAGAGGTGTTCCTAATGTGTGAGATATTTTCTTATATACTCGGGTAAAAGTTACGGTATCACAATTGAAAACACTTATTTAGTCACAAATATCACTTTATTTAATTTCACGTAGAAATACATACAGTTAGAAACGCGATCGACGTAGCACTAAAACATATATCGTAAGAAACGAGTTATTTAATCAGCGGAAATATAAGTCCAGTGTATCTCTATAGATTTGGTAGTGATACCAAAGTTAAGCAACACACGGCGTAGTCGTAATTGGATGGGTTACCATTCCTACCATTGAAGTGCCGTTCATGACACGCATCTCCGTGCTTCGGAAGGCACGTTAAGCAGTTGGCCCCGGCTAATATCTGTTGATATTAGTCGCTAAGCCTAGTCATAGACCCTAGGGCAGCTTGATAACATCTGACAGCAAGGTTGGTCACTTGCCTTACAGACACCACTCCACCAATCCGCACTGAGCCTTTGTATGGCTGGTACCTCCTCATAGTTGAGGTGAGGCCTTTGGCCTTTGCCTAACAGTGGGAACTTTATGGGCTTACTTTACTTTATCTCTACAGTTGGTGTACCAACGAGATAGTAGAACCATGCATTCCCCAAGAATGGAGACGCATCGACGGTTCGTGCAACAACTTGAAACACCCCAGTAGGGGGATGCCACACACCCCAAACTTGAGGTTGCAACCCCCTACGTTTTCTGGGAATAGTGAAACAGGTAAGTGCAATATTGAGATGAGTCCAGATAATATAACACTAGCAGTTCCCCGTGACTTCGCCCGCGCCTAAAGTCGCATTTTTCATACAATTTTTTATTCCCAATTTCACCCCCCTGATGATTATATATCGCGACAAAAAGTAGCCTGTCCTTCCTAGGATCTCAAACTGTCTCTGTACCAAATTTAATTTGAATAGTCCCAGTAGTTTCGGAGTCTTATATTGAATAGAATTAAATAGTATTTATTTGCGTAAAACATGGTAAATATGGGTTACAAAATTTCATGTTTGACCTCATGTTTTGCCACAAGCGGCATGCCAACTTGAATTATGAAATTATTAAATTCACCAACAATTATTTAACATCATAACACATTCAAGTCCTTTAAATAACACTCACATAGCTTGATTAATCAAGCTATGTGAGTGACACATTTTAAGTTTCATAATAACATTGTCAAATTGTATAATAGGAACATTTCATCCTATTATAGTCAATAATTAAGTCATATTATATATTCATGTCAAAATAAATTATAATCGCCTATATCAACCGCATACCTAATTCGATATTCCTTTTTCAAATAAATAAAAATGTTTACAGGTTTCGAACCAAGGCTCGCCAAAGACGGCGGGCCCCTCCCCCCCGAGCGTCCCCTGCGCACGAGTCTACTCCCAGAGGGGCGCATCCCCGACCAGGTGTTTACGCAGTTAGTCTCGTACTTTCTCGTGTTTTTGGTCTCTGATGTACTGTCTATACATGATACGAGTAAGTGAATACTTTTTTGGGGGCTGATTCTGTTGTTTTTATAATTTAAGAAATTTCTATGCATTTTGCTACATAGTTTTTGGTATTTTTTTAACACTCACAGTGTTCTTTTTTATTTATATAAGTTTAAATAAGAAACCAGAAATTCGCTCACAGGTAGGATTTGAACCTACAACCTTTGGCCCGGTTAACCAAAGGTCGTAGGTTCAAATCCTACCTGTGTGCGAATTTTTGGTTTCTTATTTAAACTTATATAAATTTTGATCACAAAAATTGGTACACCGTAAAATTGGCATAGCAAGCACTTAGTTTAGGGCTAGGTAATTGGTATGATTGTTGACACTTGTTTTTTAACTTAAAAAAATTCGTTGAGTGACTTAAGTCCTTTGTAGCTCAGATAGACCCGAGTTCACCAACATTTAAAACGCCGCTAAGCCTCGAATGACGGTTAATTTGACAGAATTCGCATACAGAGTTTGTAAAATAAATGCTAAACAGGCTGATAAAAAAATTCAACATGTGAGACTCTAGGCTTAGAAGAGCAATCGCCCGAAAAGTCTTGAAGAATTAATAGGAAACGGGGCCGTGGGTTCAATTCTCACCAGAAGCCCAGTAACCCGTCGTTAGATTTCATCAGCGCTTTGGGAAATGTATGCACAAGTTGTTTAAAGTTCTTCTGTAGATGGTTGATGAATTTTGACGTCCGGATTAGCTATTCCGGACTTGTTTAAGGCCTATTATCTAAGTTGAAGTTGAAGTTGAGGTGCTTGTGGCGCAGTGGCGGCAGCGCTTTGGTAGTGATACCAAAAGTTAAGCAACCCACGGCGCGGTCGTGATTGGATGGGTGACCATTCCGACCATTTAAGTGACGTCCATGACAAGCATCTCCGTGCTTCGGAAGGCACGTTAAGCAGTTGGTCCCGGCTAATATCTGTGGTATTAGTCGTTAAGCCTAGTCAGAGGCCCTAGGGCGGCTTGATAACTTCTGACAGTAAGGTTTGTCACTTGCCTTACATACACCCCTCCACCAATCCGCACTGAGCCCGCGTGGTGAAGTATGGCTCGTTCCTCCTCATAGTTGAGGTGAGGCCTTTTCCCAGCAGTGGGATCTAATAGGCTGACTTATATCTAAGTTGAAAGCCCACTTGCACAAGTCTATATTAGCTAATCCAGAAGATCCACTTGCGCCACTGTCACACGTGAATCTTCCGGATTGGCAATAAGGCAATTAAAAAGCAACATTGGTATAATTTAGAAGATATGCCTTCGTTTATTTTAGCACCATTGTTTTTTAATTTCCATCGGTATTCTCGTTGTATTCTTCATCGAAAGTCGTTTGAGATTCGTCTAGTTGCTTTGATCGGGTAGTACAAATTATTTACTTCAAAGTTGTTAACTTTAGTAGTGGTAGTCAAACTTTTTTTAATTAATAAGGGCACAAGTTCAAAATAACAGTGCTACGAATAATAATATCAACGTGTCATTTTTAGTAAACTACGTCCTATGGAAGCCGTACTGCTGTTTACCTCAAGGCCAGAAAGATAAAGAATGCATCCCAGTCAAGATCCCGGATGATGACCCGGTGCATCGGTTTGGACACCTCCGTTGTATGAAACTGACGAGGCCATTCACTTACCAGTCTGAGGGCTGCCTGAAGAATAACACTCTACCTGAAAGAGTAAGCAACATATTGTTTTTGCATATAGACATAACAAAAGAAAAGTTGCCTCTTATGCGGGAGGTAAGAGTACGATCCCACGCGCCGCCATGTACCAAAGACTTTTTTCTGAGTTACGTACATGAGTTGTTTCATTAACTGATACTCTTACGGTGAGGAAAAACATCGTGAGGACACCTGCACATTCAGGCGACTGAATGTGTAAAATCTTGTCAAGTTCCCCTAGGTAGTCGCTCCACTGAAATTACCTGATCTGCCATATCCTGAATCATAGTCGCAAGCGGACCCTGGGCCCTTGCATGCAAGTGCACAACTGGGATAACGCTAAAATAATGATGGTAGAAATAACAAAAGGCTCTTCTACAAGATCCAATATTGGCACACAACAACACACACAATTATTTTGGGACAATTGTGGGCTACAAGAAGCAGCGCCAGAAACTTAGTCACTGTTGTCATAGTGTGTACTTATTGTGATTACTGATTATAAATAGTTGATAAAGTATGGATAGTCGCAGTAATTGCATGAACGATATATTTCGTCCATTGTAATAGTAAATATTTGATTAATCATTATGATTTTAAGTCCCCAAAACATCGTTAAAAGAGAAAATTATAATGTTCAGCGGCTGTTTGTTTCAGGCAATATCTAAAGGTGTAGTCAATCTATGATTTTGTATTTAAAAATTTAAATTATGCTTCTTATTTTAGATCGTGACCCCAACACCGACTATAGACTTGTCAAAAATATACGGGCTTAATCTCCAAATTCTTGCATCCAAAGGGAGATTGTTCAAACACGGCCTTTTGAAGTTCGAATTGCAGGAGGGAAGACTGTGGCCTCCAAGTACTAAGACGCAGGATACCCTTTGCATCTTGAACCAAAAACCAGTTGAAACCAGATGCCATGATATACGTAAGAGTTCTATTATTAAGGAATAAAGCGTGTTCTTTTTGATAAGTACCCCGTACATACATTTGTTCTTCTGTTTAAGGCGACGGGTAAGACGTATATTATATACATTTCTTTAATTTTCTATTTGTTTGATTATACAAACAGTTTATTAGGTACAACAATCATGATGATTAGCACACGGCTTACTGTCTGTTTGTTTTTACAACTAAAAAAAATACATTTTTTCTTATTTTCAGCTGAACCAACAGCCAACAGCCTGGCTGGAATTAATTTATTTTCAATATGGTTCTGGAGATTTCACAACTATATAGCGACTGAATTAGCCAAGATCAACCCTTGTTGGGATGACGACAAACTATTTTATACCACACGAGACATAAATATTGCTGTTATGTTGCAGATAATATACTATGAACTGTTACCCTCGCTTATGGGTTTGTACTTACTGATTATTTATCATTAAAACGCCAAAGACATAGTGTACTCGTAAGTAAATCCTTTACGTTTCTACACTAGACAAATTATCTATGTCTTATCTCGGAGCACCAGTAGAGGTCAAATAATACGAAAACATGTTCTAGGACAAATACTTGTTTCTATTGACGTTTATAAGTGGCATCATATATCCTTACAGAATAAATATTTTTAACTTTGAGTTTATTCACGTGTTGTTGTATATTCACGTACAAAGCCATACTGTATTCATTATGATCAATGTCATTATGAATCTTAAAGATTTTCATAATTTCTTAGAAAACGAATAAGGATAAGGAGACACAATAGCAATATAAGTAAATATCTAGAATAGGTGACAGGCGCTTAAAGATCAGAATTTGTCAGTCAGCAGCACTTCAGGTTACCCATGTGACTCGAAAACTATTGCGTAGGGAATAGAAGCGGTCTCCAGGTCAAAGTGGGGTAGTCTGAATTCTTCTTCTTCTTGTCGTGTCGACACTGGCGTTATATTTTTGAGGACCAAAACTCGGCGACTAACAAAGCATTATTAGTAGCGTTGTACAGGTCCTCACGTGTGCAGGTGTATGCACGTAGGGCATGACAGTAGGTGTGCCATTGTCTGGGGAGAGACACCACACATAGATTCGCTGCCCGCAGCGTAACCAATCGGTGCATGTTCTCCTTGCTTCGGCCGACTAGTGTCCGAAGTGTATTTAAAGACTTCTAAGTTTGCCAATGTTGATAGTCTGACTTGCGGCCGTGTGTCGCAGCACGAGTCGTCATTAATTTGTTAAAATGATGTTGCGAAGTGATTCTTCTGTACTTGTTCTATTTATTCCACGGTTTTAGGTCTTGAAAATCTGCAGAAATCAGGTGTGATATCATCTACACCAGGGTTCCGAGACTTGTACAACGAACAGATATTGCCTCAAATATCTTCGGAATACGCCTACGTTCTTCGATGGTTCCACGTCATTCAGGAAAACGATCAGAAGTAAGTTGGCAAGATAACTCTTTATTGCACACGATAAAAGAAACAACAAGCAATTTACACAAAAAAGATGTAAAAAGAAGACGATCATATCGCTAGGAGCGATGTCCTTTAGATAACCTTTGATACAACAATATCCTTAAGCAGAACTATTTGCTTTGCTAAAACAAAATCAGGGTATTATGTAATATTCGTACATAGTTTTTAAACACTATAAATTCCAATTCAATTGATAATGACAGAATGTTTGTACGTAGGTACACCTACAAGTATACGAGAAACCTGTTTACCTACTAAATGTAATCCTGCTTAAATATCGTTATATACACATAAACTTAAAACTAAACTATTTACGTGGCAGTATATCAGGTATTTTAAAGATAGGAAAAAATATAAATAAAATACCTGACTTAGGTCGCTGTCCCGCGGGAAGGTGCCCATAAGGCCAGGCTGATCCCCTGGACGAGGTATAGGCAAATCTTCGTATCGTGAGATGTCTCAACTAAACGTTATGAAATCTCACAATAAACTTTATGGGCGCTTGGTCTCCACGGCCCCAAAGTCTCGACTCCAAACGGTTGAAATATGAAAGACTTACCGAGACCTTCATACTTCTGCCGTTTGAGGTCTTCTGCAAATTGTAGGAGTGCAATTAACTTAAAATTATCGTTGTAATTATGTAAAAACATTTTATCTTACACACAAATGTATTGTTTTAATAAGCTATTCTTTAGGCATCTGTACATAATTCATAAGCGACTCATAGCATACATTGTCAAGTCTTTTTATTACGATTAATTAACTCGTGTTTGTATTAATATAATTATGACGCATTTTTGTCTTTTTTGTACTAACAATTCAGGCCTTATCCTTTTTAGGGTTCCGTAGTCCGACAAGGAACCCTGTTCGTTCGTCGAGCTCAGTCGAAGATCGTTCAGTCTGTCACAGCAGAATATCTTCTACGTTTATGGATGGATTTGCATGTCATTTGGTTCGAGGATACTTCACATATAGATCTCTTTTTAAAAAATAAATATAATTAAAATTACCCCTTTTAATGGTACCTCCCCATACATGTAAAGGGGGGTAATGTATTTTGAATACACCCCCTTGTATGGGGTATCGTTAAAAAGGACTATGAAAATAAGGTAGGGTTTCCGTACAACACTTTTTTATCAGCTTTACCATTTGCGAGTTTTTTTTTATATACTCGTAATTGGTGAACTCGGGTCTCAATATTTCGTTACTATACTTTTTCGTAGATATCATTTTTATGACTTTCATCTAACCCTTGAATAAACATGACATACTATGACCATTTCCTACCTACTCGTAGTTGCCTTGGTCTATTCATTTGTAAAACCATTTTTTATTTTAGAATGTACGACTCCAAAGGACATTACCTAAGATCGGTACCACTCACAAACATAACCCTAAGGACAGGCTACCTGGCAATTGATAATAATATAGACTACATCACTCAAGGTGTATTCCGTCAAGCAGGAGGAAGATTTGATAGTATGGTTGATCCCGATGTAAGTAATAATTAGTCATATGCCCAGAGCAGCGATTGCCAAATAATGGTTGTCATATGACAACCAACATTTGGCAATCGCTGCTCTTGCCCTTGGGTTCCGTGGTAGGGTCAGAGGCAGTTGCAAGTTCCGTCCGATATTAGAGTCAAATAAAAAGTAAACGTTATCCAAATAATCTGCCAAAGAAGTATTAGGTACCAAATGGGGTTCGGTGGTCAAAACAAATTAGGTATTGGGGAAGAGTACATCCACAAATGTCTATTCCTTTACTCTCAAAAAACGGCGTTGTGAATATTGCCAGATTACGTCATAATGACGTGGCGGTCCGCACCAGTTGAGCGGATAAGAGATATTGACGGCTGGTATAGGACCAACAGATTAACATGCTGTCCAAACACGGAGGTTTAACACCGCCAACATCCTAACTCTGGGCTCCGAACTACTTAGGAGCATTAATGTGTATTAGAAAATGGGTTTGCTCTTGACTCTAAACTAAGCCAGACATGACATAGACAGAGTCGACGGTTGAGCGAGCTCACTCAAAAGAAGCCTGTTCACTCTGACTTTGAAAGTTTCTGGGTTGTATTCCGTTGGAAACACTGAAGCGGGTAGTGAGTTGCACAACTTAGCTGTGCGTTTTATAAATGTTGATGAGAAGCGTTTGGTTCATATTGTTGGAATATCAACGGGATATTGGTGGTATCCCGCGGTGCGTTTGGAAGTGCGATGGCAGAAAGGAGCCGGTGGAATGAGTTAATGGAGTTCTTAAGCACACTCTCTGAAATATAGCCTGTAAAAGTTCGTGAGGCAGGCAACTTTGCGGCGTTGACGCAGGCTGTGGAGTGTGGCACATAAATCATCGACAAAATAAAATGATCATTTTTCTTTTATCTTTCAGATAGCTGAAATCGGTCTTGGACCAATGACAGAAGGGACCGACATAACAACTTTTGATCTGGTTAAAAATCGTCACTTTGGTTTGGCGCCGTATGTCAAGTACTTAGAATACTGCAACGGAAGAAGTTTCAGCACATTCGATGATCTGATTGGTTTTATAAAACCCGAGGTATGATTCGGGGTCAATAGTCCTAGGCATAATATTTATTTTATATCGTATGGGCAAATCTTAAAACTGTTAATTTAAAAAAAGGAATTACGAAGAATGACTGACTGAAGTTTGAAGGTAACCGAGTTCTAATTTACCTTGTAATACCACTTTCAAGCTACTAGCTTCTAGGCCCAACTTAGCGGCTAAGTGCGGAATAAGCCCAGCTAAACTAATTAACTACTTTGAGGAGTAGGTTGGTTTGAATAAGTATTTTGATAAATAATAGGCAATGTACCTTTATTAAAACAAATAATTGGATCACACAAAAAAACAATAAACTAAAAATGTACACTTAACCAGAACTAAAAAATCTACTTATTCAAAAATGTAACCGTGTCCATGAAGAAAGGAAACGAGAATGCTGGCTGCGTTTCCGCGTTGGATAGCAATACTTAGCCTCTGAGCGAGAAGGGGGCCAGCTTTTTTGTTTTCCAAAATTGTATTTAATTTAGGGGCATCTTTTTAAAAAAAAAAACAATAGGCTGTTAATGTTCTCTTAGCTAAATTTTCATTGCGGCGACACAACTCAACCGATATTAGCCAACGACCCTGAAGCTTTGGAGAAAATAAAATTCATTTTCATCTCAAGGCTGACTCCGCAAATACACGTAGTCTGCCACTGCTGCGTGGAGACGGCTTCAAACATATCATTTTAAGTTTATTTAAATCAAAAGTCTCAATATTTGTACATCACCAGAGGCTAGACATCATCAAAGAGAAATACAAGCACGTAGAAGACATTGACCTCATGGCAGCCTTATGGGTGGAGTTGCCAGCTGCCGGCAGTTTCCTCCCGAAGACCCTGCACTGCCTGATGTTGGAACAGCACGGCAGATTCCTGGTATCAGACAGGCATTGGTACGAGAGGCCGAACAGACCGCATGCCTTTAGTTTGGGTATAAACTTTAAAAATTTTTTTTTGAAAGCACACTTTGAAGATTACCTAAACCCATACAAAAACAAAGCCCAAGCATGGCACAACTCTCAACTGACACTTCAAATAACAATTAGTCATCCATTACTGGTTATTAACGGGATGATTATGTTACATTGTAATTTGAGCAACAATGTAAACGCATAATTCAAATGTGTCGCGGGTCACTGTCATGATTCATGTAATATCTACCCACAGGAATTGTTTATATCATATACATTTAGATTTATTTGATAACTAGCTGTTGCCCGCGACTTCGCCCGCGTAAACTACTATTTCTGTATCCTACAGGAACTGTTTTTTTTTTCGGGATAAAAAGTAGCTCATATGTTATTCCAGACTATAATCTATCTCTGTGCTAAATTTCATCCATATCCGTTTAGTAGTTTTTGCGTGAAGAAGTAAAAAACATACACACTCACAAACTTTCGCATTTATAATATTAGTGGGACTAATATAAGGTGTCGAGTTCATACACAGTCGTCGCCGGCACTTCAGACTGATTTTTCTTGCAAAATTGCCCCCTAATGTCCACTGCATAAGATCACATAGAATTTAGCTTGACGTTCTGCCGTTCCCTACCCTTTCTGCTAGTTCATTAAAAAATTACCTAAAATAATTATATTTATTGGGACTAACCTAAGATTTATTTTGAATATTTTCAGAGCAATTGCTTGAAATACGGAAATCGAGTATATCTCGCTTGCTGTGTTATGTCGGTGATACAGTCACTGAAATACAACCTCACGGCTTCCTGAGACCTGATCCTGGGTTAGTACTAAGAATTTTTATTTTGAACTAAAGCGTTACTAAGACACTATGATCTGGATATTTTAAAGAAAAAAATGAAAAGGATATATATACAGACATAATCCATCCTTACCCTGGCAGCTGTTTAGTTTGACAACGTTTTGACGTTTCTTAATTATTATAGTCTGTCTGTCTTCGTTTATTTGGCAGCGAAAGAGAGATACTGAACTTTAATTTAATATTAGACAGGTCACATTTGAATCGAGTCTATTACACTACTTGTACTATTAATAATTCTGTGTGGCTACCGACTACATAATTACTAGTTCTACGTTTGGGACGCTCTTTCGCACTTGACTCGTAAAGTACGTCAGTGATGTTTAGGTTAAATCGTTTTTTTTCTTTCGCAGAAACGAGATAATCAACTGTGGAAATATTCCAGAGATAAACTTTCAAGCTTGGAGAGATCCTACGTGCAGTGGTGATTCAAACAACGGTTCCGGGGGAGTGCATGGAAACCATTATTTTTAGGCTAAATCAATAGACAAAAATTATTTTTAAAGCCGTAAAAATGTTACAATATATATTTTAAAAAATCTGTTGTTGTTTCTTAATACCTACTCCTATCATCTTAGGCTCCGCTCATGGACTCATGGCATTTACATTATTGTTAATACGACGCCGCACAATTGAAACGAGTGGTCACTCGCGACGTAGTATACACGACACGCCACCGGTGGCGGCTAGACGCCATTTTGACAAAACATCTGTCAAAGGATCTAGCAGATGCCAATGCCATGCCAATGGGGATCCACATGCAAAGCTTGATGCAGATGGCGCTAGCATAGATACGGCTATGTCAAACATTTTGCTATTGTTTATGTCGGGCTTTTTCGTATCTAATGTACAGTTTTTCGTAACTATCTAATGTTATTTCATCATAATGTATTCGTCAATGAAGTTACCTGATCTAAAAGACGAACTTCGGAAACGAAGATCATAAGTATCTAGCAAAAAAGCCGATCTTATTGCGAGATAAACATTTGGGTGTTAATCCAGTTTTTTTACTGTAAATGTTACATCTAATTGGTTGTTGACATTGTTTTTGTTGTATTTGTGTTACAAATTAACTACATAACAAGGTTTTTAATAAATATTACTAAAGTAATAAAACACGAACATGTTTGTTTTTAGGTTAGAATTCTACGATCGGAACCGCGATGATACCGGGAATTTTGGTGTCGTAGCTTCACAATCTAGTTATACGATGAATGTTTCCGATCGAGAAACTAATCATGATGTAAATAGTTCCAGTAAACTACCTAAAACTAATTAATTTTCTTCTTATAGCTGATTCCCACTTCTTTTTTAAAACTGGGTCTCTTGGAAATAAATAAACACCATTATTGAAACAACCTGACACAGCAACAACGGCATTATGTTTTAGTAGATTGAAAACACAAAAAATACTCAAAAAAACACAACTTCTGTACTGAAATGACAGATAGCTTCAACAATGCGCCACCTACTGATTCCCATTATAGCGGCCACCGACCACCTTCTTACGCGGAAGCAAAGGTTTGGAGCGCGACATCCACCGGTGGTTCTTGGCCCATCTGCGCGGAGCCTAAATGTTATTATGTTTTATTTGTGCATTTACACTAGTAAAAGTCAAAGAGTCGATTTATGTCTTAACAGTTTCATAATTTTTCTATAATGACATATTCATTTACACCCCGATTTATACAGAACTGTCCGGCATTTTACAAAACACCTGTTCGAAAATAAACATTAACTAGGAGTCGGAGGTAATATAAAGAACTTGACATAAAAAATATCGCATACTTCGTAATCAACGTAGGCGGCATGAAACGTGCAAAAATGTTCTGTAAAATATTTCTGTTAACTATACTTGAATTAGCTTTAGCTGTTGAAAATAATGATATTTATTACGACGCGTATAGTGGACAGCAAATAAGTACAGAAGAATATCACGAGCGTGTGGTGGAAAATACTACGTTGTAAGTGTATTTTTTTAAATATATAATATAAACTTTAAAATATAAACATTTTGGCCCTAAAAGTAAAAACTTTAATAAAATCTAGATAGTAAATTTTACTAAAACAAATTTTACTTTTGTAAACACTTGCAAAGAAAGTGCTTAAATCATAGAGATAAAACCCAGATAGGTCACATAAGATTTTTGTTGTACTCGTACTTGCTTGTCCGTAAACCTTGTGTTGGTTCTCAGTTTTGAGTAGAACCAACCCAATTTTTGGTCAGTAATAAGATAATACTATATTCATCCAATTTAAGTCCCAAGACAGCTGGTTTATCCTGTAACAACCATAAGGTGCCTTTAGAGCAGCTTGCACATCTTGTTAAAAGTATATAGTACTTATTCTGTGGTATGGCGTGAGCTACAGGCGACCACAATAGAACCACGTGACGCTGGCCGCAAACCTCAACAAGCCTCGTTCTTTCGAAGGGCATTTGAACGTCTTTAGAAAGACTAAAGACACAAATTGTTCAAAGCACGGAGAATATGCACAGGTGGGGTTTCGAGGACAGCGCAAGTCTGTGTGGTGTCCCCAAATAATGGCGCACCTATTAATTTCAATGCCTAAGATTAAATTTAGGTTCAGTCCCTGTCTATCTCTGCCAAACAAACGAAAAGAGACAGACTATATTTATTTAGAAACTTCAGACTAAAAACCTGTCTATTGCTAAGGAAATTAGAGAATCCATAGGCAATTTAGTAGGGATGGAATTCGGTGACGACAAAAGTTAGACGAAAACACGCAAAAACTTGTAAAAATACGTAAAAAATCGCATCACTTAATTTGCGTTTCTTAATTATTGTACCTAGTATGTTCGTTTTTGTTAATTTGAGAGTGAAAGAGAGAAACTGAACCCAATCTGAGACGGGGCGAATTAAAATTGTGCCCATTGCCTTGCTCTGACACCTGCACCCACATGTGAGGACCTGAATAACGCCATTTATAAGGCTTTATTAGTCGCTGAGTATTGTTCCAAAAAAATAGGCCAGAGTCGACCGAAAAACTAAGAAGACCATGTGGCGAATAGCCACTCAGCATGACTTTAGACGGTCGGAAATAGTTTTGCTAAGAGGATTTTTAGTGGTTTACAAGTGGTATTTTTGTGAAGAAATAAAGTTTTTAATTATTTACTTATTGCTACGTGTGCAACTTACGTACATGTCGTTGGTTTGTTTAACACAAGAAAACCATCTGTGTAGCTATTAACGCATTTCATTGTGAATCTACACATCTTCCGACGCAAAAGGCATGTTGACCTTGATCGGGGTCGTATACTCTTTCTTGTTCACGATGTGAACTCAAATCTCACTTAAAAACAGAAACAGTCATCAGGACTAAGGTCCGTGGTTAGGTTAAAGGATTTGTCACACTGGATGCGTTCTGCGGTCTGCGGTCAGGTCAAATTGACCGCTTATGTATGAGCAGTATTGTGGTTTAGGGCAATTAATCAGAAGTCGCCGCAAAGCAATACCTGCCCGCACGCGACCTTCTGCGTGCCCGCTTGGTCAGATCGTGTTATTATACAAAATAATATAGAGATCGACAATGTTGTTCATACATTATGCGGGCTGTGCTCAATATGACCTGTCTGCAGACCGCAGAACGCATCCAGTGTGGCAAATCCTTAAGAGTTATAATTGAAGCGAAGCTAGTCCTGGCTATTACGGAACTTCTACTACACTATGCCGCCACTTTTCCTTAGGAGGTTATCAGACTACAGGTATTCTGGCAGTCTTACTAAGACTCAGCGTAGTGTAATAAGAGTTAGCCTGTAAGTCTGTCTGCCATATCTCGACCTTTCACAGGATGAAAGAGCGAGATGGGGAATACTATGTCTTAGTATGAATGTCTGAATATCGCATAATCTGATAACCCCTTTAGATAGGAATATCAAGCTGAAATGGAAGAGCACTTTCGAAAAGAATTATTTAAGGTTACAATAAAAAAAATCTTAGCGTAGATTTTTGTTCCATGTACTAGACCCACGGAAATTATATATTTTGAGAAGGTAATGACCGAAGAAAGACCAGGCAGAGGATCAACGACTTAACGTTCTTTTCGAGGCAAGAGGTGATAACACCACCAACTTTCTGACTCCCTGCTGAGTTACCTATTTTAAGGCAGAAAAACCCAAACCCAAATCTGATGCGAGATTTAAACCCGGAACATTTAGGATAACAGCTAGGCGCGGCGTGCTGACTAAAGCCAAAGAGGCAGTAGTTTTTTTTTTTCATTTAGACATCTACAAAATATCATAATTTTTTTGATACAAATTTAAAGTAGCAAATTTATTTTAGCTGGTGCACCAGCGTGTTTCAACCATGCGATCCTAATGGATGGAGGCGGATAGATGGATCGTGTAACAACTTGGAATATCCAAATAGGGGTATGGCGCACACACCGAACATAAGGCTACTGCCAGCGGCATATTCTGGAAATGGTCAAGAAGGTAATTTTATGTCACTTAACTTAGTAAAAGTTCGTCTATTGTAGTGTAGGACGAATTTCTCTTACTTTAACATACATCGCACTTATGAATAACATAGCCAAATACATATCCAAAGGCCTAACGCGCGGTAATCAGTCGCGGTATCATTCGAATCCTCTGATTCAAATTCCAAAACAATTCTGATACTATCATTCCTTTCCAGATGTTGGTTTGAAAACTTTTATTACTTTGATGAACTTCTATTGGTTTATTTTACTTTTTTATTGCAATTTCACAGCACCAGAGTTAGGTAGAAGGCCTGTTGTTCATGCTGGCTATAATTTCCACACCAACGTTAAAATTGAAAAACAGTATTGTAGTTCTGTCCCTT
This sequence comes from Pyrausta nigrata, assembly GCA_949316185.1. Lineage (NCBI taxonomy): Eukaryota > Metazoa > Arthropoda > Insecta > Lepidoptera > Crambidae > Pyrausta > Pyrausta nigrata. The sequence goes on along the minus strand of OX438941.1, from coordinate 1,965,187 downwards.
TCTCTTAAGGTGCTATCTTCTGTGGAAGTTCGGCGATGATCATAGCAACTTGCCCCTTTAATACCGCTACTCTAAATGATAAGCAGGTATACTCCTTCTATACCATTGGCGTAGGTTTTATAGCCAAGATGTCTTCCTACGAAGGCGCTTCTCTTGCCTTGAATCTTCCCTGTATGATTCATTGCAAGTTCATATCTTGGGTTGCGCTTTATGATGCGACACATAGCTGTCCCTTACCACTTAAAGGGTTCTTTTCGATTAATTTTAAGGCCGGGAAAAACACCGTTTACAGTGTGTGATAAAATCAGTCCGGTCGAAAAAGAAGGAATTCTAGTGCTAAAATACAACAAGTTATTGTTGTCAGCTGCCTAAAAATTCACGAAGTCTACTTGATCAATATTGTAACAAGACACCTGATAGTATTGAAATTATAATTTTTACACCTGTGTATGCAGAAGTTTATTTTACAATTTACTTTAAAATGGTGATTATAATTTTTGAATACAAAATTGCAGACAGATTTTAAATATTTAATAAGTACTTGTTTAAACGCGATAGCATAAAGTATATTGAGTATAATATACAAAGTGAATTTTAGTTCGTTTGTGTTAAGAGTACCGACTCATCATCTGGCGACCTTCATGAAGGAGGACTACTGGCCAAAGGGAGTCGTGCTTCTGAGATTCGTCGCTGACGCGCGTAGTTATTAGGGTTCCGTACCCTAAGGGTAAAAACGGGACCCTATTACTAAGCCTCCGCTGTCTGTCTGTCTGTCACCAGGCTGTATCTCATGAACCGTGATAGCTAGACAGTTGGAATTTTCACAGATGATGTATTTCTGTTGCCGCTATAACAAATACTAAAAAGACAATGAAATAAATATTTAAGGGGGGCTCCCATACTACAAACGTGTTTTATTAGCGTTTTTTTCCTTGCTATCAATAACGGCAACAGGTAAACGCTTGAAATATTCAGAGATTATTTAATTGTATATTTACTCCCATGCAAAAAACATAAAAAAATCAATTTTTGCTTGATATTTTTAATGGCAACAAGTAGAGGCTTAAAATATTCACAGAATAATATGTTGTATTTCACTTTAAAAATAAATTAAAAAATTATATTAAACATACAAACGTGTTTTTTTTGCCTATACTGTCTATTATTGTAAGTTAATGGTACAAAACCCTTCATGCGCGAGTCCAACTCGCACTTGGCAAGTTTTTTTTAAATAGTGTTATTATTTGTTTTTATATTTCATATGTCTGTAAGGAATTTATTCTATGGGCCTGTATTACTTTGTAGCCTGTAGACTGAAATAAATAAATTATTAATATATTTACCAAAAAACAATTGGAAAGTAATGTTTGAATCATCCGTATGGACGGACGATTTTAGTGTTCCTTTCACTAAAAATAATATATATAAAAAATTCAAAAATACATTCACCTTCCAAAAAAACGCACCTAAAAGATTTTTTTTAATCACCAAGCTTTCACTTGGCGTTACTTCGCAGAAAGTTGGTGCCAATGTGAGTATTCATACGTGTGATCTACACGGCGTGGCATTTGTTACATGTACGTGGCATGCTGCTGGCACCGACTTCCTTTCACGTTTCTTTCACTTGGCTATTAAAAAAATACATATATTATTACCTAATTTGAAGGTATTTTTACTTTTAATGTAATTCTGTGTGTAAAAATAATGACAGATTTTTCTAGTGTCAAAAATCAGTTTTTAAAAATCGGCTAGGTGGCATTGGACCCCGTAAGTCTGGTAGATTTTTATTTCGTAAAAAGGCTGGTTTTAGCGTTGATCATGTTATTATATTATGTTTATGGTTAGCATGTTTTGATTCACGCGTACTGACAAGAAATTTTTTAGCAATTTAGATTCATACATATTTTATTCAATTAAATTTTGATTTTCCATTGCATTTTGAAACTCGCTTATTTTTTGAAGTGCTTCTACTGTATGTCTGTCTGTGCGTAATATTACAATGTTTTGTAAGCCCAATGATTTCGACGCAATATGTATAACTTAGATGACTAGCGCCATCTATCAACATATAATAAAACTAGAGCTGTCAGTAAATCTCTCATTCCTATCTCAAGTGTTCACTTTTCGAATTTTAAAATTGATGTATTATATATTTTTTGCCCAGGATATGAGCCCAGGACAGCACAATCAGGTGAACTTCTTCCTAATGCTCGTCTGGTGCGCACGAGTCTTCTGCCCGAAGCCCGGATCCCTGACCCAGTTTTCACGCAGTTGGTCAGCCATTTCTTGATGTCTTGGGTCGCTGATATGTTTTCGATACATGACACAGGTAAGATTGATTCACCTTTACAACTTCAACTTAACTTATTAAATATGTAAACAATAAATTAAATATGTACACTTTACCAAAACTTAAAAATCGACTTATTCAAAAATGTGACCGTGTCTATGAGGCAAAGAAGTGAGAGGCTGCGTTTCCGCGTAGGATAGCTATACATAGTCAGGTCATAAGTTCTGTCGCACAATAAAAACTTTTGAATTTAGAATGCTGGCCACAAAAAAGTTTATTGAATTCGAATTTTGAATTTTTCATGAAAATAAAAACGTGTACATTTTAGAATTTTCCTCGTTTTTAAATATGTAGTGGACACTTAAAGAAGACCGTGTCGCAATTATTGCGTTGCATCGTTGCGGTTACGCGCCAATTCAGATTTTTGACTTACTGAAAAATTTTGGATATAACCAAAAGATTCGTTTATCGTACTATAAAACGAGTCAATGAAGACTCTTGTGTAGATGACAGGTCAAGAAGTGGTCGCCCTCGCTCTGTTAGGACTCCAGCAGTGATAAAAGCTGTAAAGGCGCTAATTCAAAGTAATCTCATACGTAAGCAGAAACTGTTGGCCCTTCAGATGGGGTTAAGCAGGACCACGGTGAAAAGGGTGTTAAATGAAGACTTAGGGCTTAAGGCATATCGAAAAAACAGGACATCGTTTGGACGCTCGTTTAATGGACCCGAGACTGAAGAGATGCCGCGCTTTGTTGAAGCGGTACGCGGGAAAAAAGCATCGGGAAATTCTTTTTTCGGATGAAAAAATTTTTACCGTGAAGAGAGCTACAACAAACAAAATGATAAGATGTACATACACAGCAGTATAGAAGCGAGCAACCGAATTTCACGTGTCCAACGAGGTCATTTTCCATCCTCGCTCATGGTTTGGTTGGGAGTCTCTTATTGGGGCTTAACTGAGGTATATTTTTGTGACAAAGGCGTAAAAACGAATGCAGTTGTGTATCAAAATACAGTCCTCAAGAACCTTGTGGAACTTGTTTCTCATACCATGTTTAATAACAGGCACTGGGTATTCCAACAAGATTCTGCGCCAGCTCATAGAGCGAAAAGCACACAAGACTGGCTGGCGGCGCGTGAAATCGACTTCATCCGGCACGAAGACTGGTCCTCTTCCAGTCCAGATTTGAGTCCGTTAGATCACAAGATATGGCAACAATTAGAGGAAAAGGCCTTCTCAAAGCCTCATCCTGATTTGGACTCACTCAAGGCATCCTTGATTAAGGCAGCCGCCGATATTGACATGAACCTCGTTCGTGCTGCGATAGACGACTGGCCGCGCAGATTGAAGGCCTGTACTCAAAATCGCGGGGGTTATTTTGAATAAACTTTATTTCCATATGAATCTAATTATTAATAGTTCATTTCGATATATTAATAATTGCATAAATAATAAACATGTCTAAATTATTTCATATTACACATGTGACAGAACTTATGACCTGACTAGGTACATACGATTGATTATTACAACTGTGAATATTAATTAGCAATTTTTTCATCAACTCTTCCAACGTTGGAAACGTACCGTACGTACAGAAATACAGACAAGTAACTGGTCTTCTAATAAAGATTCCGTTTTTTTACTTTTGAGTTATTTAATACCCCTGTAAAGGGGTATTACTCTTGACGAGTTCGAGTTACGATCACAACCGAATTGACATCAAGAATCTGTGATTTGGTACTCTGCAAATCGATTATAGCGCAAATCGAGTTGTGGTCGAATAGAAAACTACTTGAAATCGAAAGCCACCTTAGCATCCTTACCACTGTAGCTATCGAGTTGAAGTTTGAGCTAATGTTTGACGGATGGCCATTTTAGGTCCCGACTGGATTCTGATCTCGATTTGATTGAGCTCAGGAGTACGTGCCTCGAGCTGGAAAAAAGAAATAGAACTCTAACCGTAATTTAAACTACGCATATCGTTATGTTCTTTTTTCAGTCAACTATATCTTGTGGACACCGTACTGCTGCTTACCAGAGGGCAAAAAAGATAAAGAATGCACACCAGTTGAGATTCCGAAGAATGATCCTGTGCATCGATTTGGGGGTCTCCGTTGCATGAAACTGACGAGACCCTGGTCTTTCCAGTCCCATGGCTGCACCAAGAATAATACTAAGCCTGATAAGGTTTGTTTCTAGAAATGAGGTGAATAAAGTATCAATTATAAAGACATACCAAATAAAGACAACAAGTAAACTTCATCATCAGGATATAATAATGTCCTCCTAGCCAAATTTCGACTACAGTGGCCAATCTCAACAGAAATTAGTCGACTGCGCGGGAGATAGTATAGTGCACAAGTGTGTGCGCTATACACAGGTGCACTCTCTGTTCCTTCACTCGCATAATTCGGTGAGACGGCAGTCCAACATGGTCAGGAGATCAGGCGCAGGACCAATGGATAAACGTGCTTTCCGAAGCACACCACCAACTTCCTAACTGTGTCTAAGTTATTACAAGACAGAAAAACCCAACACTTTTCGGCTCGACCCGGGATTCAAAACTGGGACCTCGTGGATAGTACCCAGCGTGCTGACCACTAGGTCAACGAGGCAGTCCAGAGTCATCAAGATATAGGAGGATAATTACAAAACAAATTTCTTCCACTGCCGAATAGTTTGCGTTGGAGTGTAGAGGCTTATTGATGGAATGACAAGTAATATAGATACCGATGCTTGTATCTCATTTACGTTTTGATAAGTTATTACTCTATTTCGTATATTTATAGCAAAGTATTTTCAACCATTTTGTCATAAAGTTCAAGATAGCTAATTCGTTCATAAAAAAATACCACTAGAAGGGCATATAGGTCCTAATTATATCAGATATGATAAATACGGCATTAGCACCTCAAAGGTGGCAAGATAAAAAAAGATCCAAGCTCACAATTTCACTGTCAATCACTGCTTGTTTTATCGTAGTTTTCGACAATTTTTTTTTCATTGATGCAATAATGAGCATGCCGTACCTACCTTTTTTATATGGAATGGTTTTATTCATGACTCGAGACTAAGCCAGACGTAGCGAAGACAGTCGACGGTGGTGCTAGCTTACCGACAAAATATAGCAAGCTGCTTGGATTTGATTTTAGGTCATATTCCACTAAACAGAATTTAGTGTTGCTTACCAGTAACATGCTAAGCCAAGAGTAAAACGATTGATTCTACAAAAAAAAGCAACTGTGCGGTCGAAGCCTAAGGATAAATACCTACTCAATGCAAAATCATTTTTTGTTACCACAGATCATATCAGCAACACCCACGATCGATTTATCACATATATACGGATCAACAGACGAGAAACTCGCTGAAAAAGCAAGATTATTTAAAGGAGGCCTTCTTAAATATGAAATGTTAAATGGAGCAATGTGGCCACCAAGTACCAAGACCAAAACCAATCTTTGTCTCTTGAATCAAATGCCTGCAGAAACCAGATGCCATGATACTCGTAAGTCTAATTGTTTAATTAGAATAAAATAAATATTGCTGTATTTTCTTGCATAAAGTAGTTATCGAATACTTTTATACGAGCAAGTCTTCTATATTAATTTATATACCTAAACAATGTACACGTAAGAGGGATCATTATCAGAAGGCTTTATACATGGTGGCGTACACGAAATATTAGTCTGATTAGTTATGACAGACGTCTATTTTAAGTATCACAATTGTTTACTACAATATTTTGATTTGTTTGCGTACCCTATTGATACTGCGCCGCGCGCACTCGCCCGCGTACTTGCCTAGTTTTTATTTGTTTAAAACGTACCGGTAGAACCCCGGAGCCCCTAGTCGACACCGAGACGTTACCTATGACACATGTAATAGACCGACCAGAGCGCTTTCGCCGCGTGTGTATCCTGTGAAGCTCCTTACAGACATTTCTAGTAATTGTGGCCTGTGAAGTGTGTGAAGTGAACCCCTGATGTGGCAAGTACCTAGCTATAAGCGCCGACTATAACAATTTTCCACCTGTCATTGTCGCCCTCCACGTGTAATCCACTGCCTAAACTCTCAAACAACAATCAATTCAATACAAAATAACAAACGGTGAATAGGATGGCTTCGGATTATAGAATCAAGAAACGCGGCAAGTTCGATACAGCGACGCAAAACACAACAACACAACCATTCGTATCAAAATTTAAAACTATTTCATGATATTTACTGACTGACGAAGGGAGCACTTCCATTATGCGTAAAATTGACACATCTTCAATGTTATAAACCAATGTTACCCAGCAATTAATAAATAAGTTGTGCCAAGGTTAGGTTTTGATTTTATAAGGCGTATTTAATCCTAGTGTCATTCGTTTAGCCACACTCAGAGAGGTCAATTTAATCTACAAATTAAGTATCGTTCTGTCACTTTCTTTGTCAATAAAATAGAAGAGGACGGCACGAGACTTAATGAAGGATTAACTTTAATTTGACGTCTCTGAGTACGATAATAAGTCAGCCTATTAGATCCCACTGCTGGGAAAAGGCCTCACCTCAACTATGAGGAGGAACGAGCCATACTTCACCACGCGGGCTCAGTGCGGATTGGTGGAGGGGTGTATGTAAGGCAAGTGACAAACCTTACTGTCAGAAGTTATCAAGCCGCCCTAGGGCCTCTGACTAGGCTTAACGACTAATACCACAGATATTAGCCGGGACCAACTGCTTAACGTGCCTTCCGAAGCACGGAGATGCTTGTCATGGACGTCACTTAAATGGTCGGAATGGTCACCCATCCAATCACGACCGCGCCGTGGGTTGCTTAACTTTTGGTATCACTACCAAAGCGCTGCCGCCACTGCGCCACAAGCACCTCAAGTACGATAGTAAGTCCAAAACTAATATTTTGTTTCTTTTAGCCGAAGCGGCAACCAACAGTTTACCAGGAGTCAACTTTGGTGTAATTTGGTTCTGGAGATTGCATAACTATATAGCAACTGCCTTAGCTAAGGTCAACCCTTGTTGGGATGATGACAAACTATTCTACACAGCAAGAGACATTAATATTGCTATTTTTACCCACATTACTTACTATGAATTGTGGCCTTCTCTAATGGGTAAGATCATTGGCAAAAATATACTCTGTGCTCTTTGAGGTTTTTTTACATCTATCTCTCTCCCTTCCTGGCTATATATCCCACAAAGTTGTGCATTTTTTACCAACGTTGTCAAATATTTACTCGTATTGACGACCAATGTACGTGTTTGAGAAATATAAGGTTTTTATATACCTGATTTTAATTCCCATGATAGTACAATTTTACTTTTGCAAAACTAACCACGTTGTGTATCATTGATGATTATTATTTGTTTTAATCACACAAACATAAATTAAGTAAACATTACCATTTACATAACATGTAATTAATTTATTTCAATAATAAGAAAAAGGACCAAATAACTTTTTATGTTCCAGGTTACAACAATTTGATCTCAGCGGGCGTGATATCACCCTATCCGGGTTTCAGAGATTTTTACAATAAGCAGATCCCCCCGCAACTATCCAAGGAATACGCTTACGTAATGCGGTGGTTCCACGTCATTCAAGAAAATGAACACAAGTGAGTACCTATGAACATAATAAGTAAAGGAGATGTCCCAGAATTGTATGGAGCCTCCTCGGACCATGTACACTTTACCTAATTTTTTTAAATATTTATTTTGGCATCAAACAGTCATGTATAACAGGTAATAGTAAGAATCGTGTTATATGAATAGATCTTACCTATAGTGCCTAAAAGTTAAATATATGAATATCAAGTTTGAATAAAGCTTGGATGGTCGGACGTGATCCAATTAAACTTGAAAAAAAATATGAACAGGTAACAAATAAACAAAAATTGTACAAGTTTTCTTGCAATTAAATAACAAGCAAAATAAATATGTAATATTTATACACACATCAAAAGTCTAAGCAACACATACTATTTCAAATTATAAATCAATTATTCTATCTTTTCTTACCAAGTAGGTAATACCAATTCAATTTTGGACTGTCCTCTACCCGAAGGTTGTCTAGAAGAAATTGCTTTCAGCAATAAGACCGTCTAAATTGTACCATTCTATGAACATTTATGTAAATTGATAAGGTGTGTGGTGTGGAATTAAGAGTATCTATCTATATATCTATGTAAACTTTTTTGATCTAGAGGACATACTGGCTGGTTGTAAAAAAAACGAGTATCATTTGCTTTTTTTTTCACAAATTGCTGCTAAGCAGCACCCAGGTCGAGGCAGGTGTACAACCATATAGGTGTGATAGGTTAAGGCTACAAAATTCAAGTAGTGTTATTGTTAGCTGCCAAACTGCAAAATCGATTGCATGAGTATGGCCTACAAGCACGACGGCCCATAAGTTACTCACCGATACGTCACGGGAATGGCGCTCGTCGAAATGAATGGTGTAGGGAACACATTATTTGGACCCGGGAACGATAGAATAAAATTTTATTTTTTTAGTTTAGTTGATTAGGCACCTTACTTTGTACTCCGTACATACAGTACTTACTCGTATTTATTGTTAATCAAGATATTTAAAAAAAACAATTGTTATAAATAAATACAATGCAGTAAATGTACAATAATTTAAATAAGAAAATACGAAGGATTTAATGCGAAAACTGAAACACATTGTAAAATTGAAATTTGTAATGTGGCTTTGTGTGTTATGTGTGTAGTTATGTGCTTTTGAGTTAATTATAGGCGAATACGTGTAGTACAGCTTAAGATACACATTTCCAATATTTTTTGGTACCACGTACATCTACTAGCACGGGAAGGGACATCTCTTTTTGTGTTGTTTCTTATTTTTTTTGTTCATTTCAGAATGTACGACGCCTCAGGAAATTATCTGAAGTCAGTACCATTAACAAACATCACGTTAAGAACAGGATACTTGGCCATCGATGATAATTTTAAGCATATTACTCACGGCTCATACCGTCAAGCAGGAGGAAGATTTGATCACTGTGTTGATCCTGATGTGAGTATATACTTATTTATTAAAAATGTTATTTAGTATGTAATAGCTTAATATAAAATGTTACCAGCCAAACCAGATTTCAGGACAAACTAGTTTTGCCTAGGCTGAACTATGGATTAAATTAGTATAGCCTAGTCCAAGCTGATTCGTCCTAAGCCAGATAGGTTAAACCAGTTAAGGCCAAACTAGTTGATCCTGGTATAAATACGTTCATACCAGGATAAACTAAAACGGCCTAGTCTAAACTAATTAGGCCTAGTCGAAAATAATCTAGGTCAGGACTTGTACATACGGGAGAAGCTAGAGGGGGGCGGCGGAGGTGGCCTGCAACCCACTTAGGGGTGACACCCCCCTGACGGGAAACATCAGTAATGTCACTTATAGTTATAGGTGACAATGCAATGGCTTCAAACGTGGTTTATAACCTTATTTCTACTATCTATTCCACATTGCGTGCAAATTTTTCGACCCCCACATCGTACGATATCAAGAAAACTAAACGCTCACTTCAGTCAAATTTTATAACCTTAATTCGAACCCTATGTCGTGTTTTAGCCAATAAGGTTGACGTTCGCTTTACTCGCGGTTTGTGACCTCTTCCTAATACTTTGTGAATTTGCGCACGAAATATTGTTAAGGACTGCAGCAACTGGTTTTGAAGATCCAGCTGCAACAAAAACTTTTGCACAAACAGATCCAAGTGCAAAAAGGCAATAATTCTAAGTGCCACTAAATAACAACATGTAAAAATAAATATAAATTTTAATATCGAGATATATTATTTTTTAAGCTTCTATTAAAAACCGTTATCATTTGTTATAATATGATTATTTGTGTTACCAATTTGTCAATAAATTTTACCGACAAATCTTTATCGTTTTTATAACTATAATATTGTTTAAATAACGGAGTAAATTATTTAGTATATCTGTATATTTTGACTTCCTGGATAAACTATACCATTTAGACCATGCCAGTTCAACATGAGTGTGCGTAAGTATTTATATCAGGAGCAACTAGTTTGGCCTAGTTTAAACTGTTTTATCCTATCAGGGGCTTAGGACGACTAGGCTGTACCAGTTATAGGGACTAGTTTAGCGCAAAACTACTTTGTCCTGAAATCAAATTTGGCCGATAAATACATATTATAACAATTTATTATGTCTTGTTCATATTAGTCTATTTGCCGTTTGTCATGTTATTTTGAGCACACCTATCAATATTCTTCAGATAGCTGAAATCGGATTGGGACTACTAACTGAAGGAACTGATATAACAGCTTTCGATTTGATGAAAAACCGGTACTACGGCTTAGCGCCGTATGTCAAGTACTTAGAACTGTGCAATGGTAGAAAGTTTGAATGCTTTGAAGATCTCGCTGGCTTCATAAAACCGGAGGTATGTAGTACAACGAATATAATGCTGGTACAAGGTATGTAAAGTAAAGTAAACCTTCATAGATCCCACTGCTGGGCAAAAGCCTCACCTCAACTATGAGGAGGTACGAGCCATACTCCACAACGCGGGCTCAGTGCGGGTTGGTAGAGGGGTGTCTGCAACACAAACCTTCTTCTCAGATGTTATCAAGCCGCCTTAGGACCTCTGACGAGGCTTAACGGCTAATATTATCAGATATTTTACCAAGACCAACTGCTTAACGTGCCTTCCGAAGCACGAAACACGAGGTATATACCGACATATTGTCACTTTCATAAGGTTATCCTAGCCGAATTTCCATTTCGGCTACAGAGGCCAATCTCACCAGAGATTAGCCAACTTTTCAGGAGATAATTGTGGTGTACCAGTGTTGGGGTAATACACAAGTGCACTTTCTTTTCCTTCACTGTTATGTACAGTGGGCCTCGCATGAAGTTACGCAAATCTGTGAACTCAAATGATATGGAACTCTATGTTATCAACATAAGGTTGAAATAATGGTTGCTGAAATTTGACAGATTAGGGTAGGCTGATGTGTGGCCCACTGTACGATGAGAGGGAAATCCAACAAGACCGAAGAGAGATCAGGCGCAACATCCACTACCTAAAGTGCCATTTAAAGCACAGGGGGTCTCAACACCACCAACCTCCTGACTCTGAGGTGTTTCCGAATTATTTCAGTTAATCAATTTTGACTCGACCCGGGCTTCAAACCCGGGACCACTTTGGCGAAAGCCAGCGTGCTGACCACTAGATCAACGAGGCAGAAAAAATGAAAATCTGTTTTTGTGAAGTTCTCAAATCCGCACCAAACCGTTTTAACGATACTTTGACATATTTCTTCATCAGATCATACCAGGTACAGACTGTGGTGAATTATCGCCTGAACTACCTCATAATGCTGCCATTTTTGAGTTTCAGTTTTTTTGGAGCTATATCATCACCCTAATTTAATGTTATGGGTGATCATGATCCATTCTAAGGTCCTAGTCTAGATGCATATTTTGGGTTATAGTCTAGCTGTAAAGCATTTAAATTTTTTATATTTTTTCTGATTGATTTCTGACTGTAACCAGTTTTGTGTCTTAATTAATTAATAAATTAATAAAAATTGTCTTTTTGCTTTTTTTATTCAGGTAAAAAGATAATTTATTGATTTGTGTCTAGAATATTTTAAAATCAGATCAAATCGATCTATCGGAAATCGTTTCTGTAGAAATAGCCCTAAAAACTGTAAATATTAATAGTAAACTTTCACATGAAATTATAAGCGTATTATATGACTAATTGACGACCGTCTTGGTGTAGTGGTTCGCGCCACGAACTTCTAAACCAGGCGGTTGCGGGTTCGAATCCCGCAAGGGGCAAATGTTTGTGTGACGAGCACGAGCATTTGTACCTAAGTCATGGATGTTTATAAAAGTATTTAAGTATCTCTATCCGTTATCCTAGTCACCATAGCACAAGCTCACGCTTAGTATGAGGCTAGGTAATTGGTGTGTTTGTTGGAACAATTTATTTATTTTATTTATTAATTTGTTGTTATACCTACCTATATATCATAAAATTAATGGACATCCTGTCCGTATTCATGATATAATAATCTATTATTTCACCATTTTTTAGTTTATAGATATCCTAAAGGATAGGTACAAGCACGTTGAAGACATGGATCTAATGGCTGGCCTGTGGGTAGAACTACCGGAAGAAGGCAGTTCCTTACCCAAGACCCTGCAGTGTTTGATTACTGATCAGCTGGTACGGTCCCTTTTGTCTGACAGACATTGGTACGAGAGGCCGAACCGACCACACGCTTTCAATTCAAGTAAGAATCACTTTACTTATATTTATTATTGATTTTTAAGCACTACTCAGACATACCTATAGATAAATATTACTTGAGTCACTGACAGTGTATTTATCTAAAACAGAGATAAACCTGTCATCTCGTACTGCGCGGCGATTTGAATTTAATGCTTCAAGAACACGTTCTTTTGACGTGTCAAATGTCATATTCGCATGCAAAATTGAGCAAATTACATAATGTAAAGCAATCAATTTCCGCGCGTTTATAACTCATCTACCTCTTTGACTTGAGTAATTTAATTTTTATTCGTTTTTTATTATTTTTTTCACAATACCTTGCACATATTAAAAAAAGTGTGATTCGCCTATCTGTAATACGTTTAAAAAAACTTGCCGTTCCAAACTTTGAAATTTAAAATTTGGTTGGATTACCCTTGTAATACCCTATGCAGTGGTGTCGCTATGTCCGAAAAATTCATAACAAATCGTCTATACCAGCTCGCTAGGCCTATAAAGCGTTTTAATTCTGTCATAGTAGGTCTAGGAAAGTTGAGTATGGCTGTAACCTTATCTGGGTCAGTTCTAAGCCCGTCTTTGTCTACAATGTATCCTAGATAACGCAAGCTTGGGCGAGCAAATTTACATTTTTCTATATTTACTGTGATGTGGGCTCCTTTCAAAATATCTATGACCTGTCTTAATAGCCTAATATGACCCTCAAAAGTCGCTGAGCAAACTACAATATCGTCCAAATAAGCCCAGACGTTGTCCTCAAATGCGTGAAAGAGTTTATCCATTAACCTTTGCTGTGTCTGCGAAGCATTAACGAGACCAAAGGGCATGACCTTAAATTGATACACCGCAAAAGCCGTCTTTTCTTTGCTAGTTTCATCTAAAGGGATCTGCCAAAATGCTGATTTTAAATCTACGGTGCTTAAAAATTTCGCATTGCGTCAGTTATCTATAACAGTCGTAACTCTTGGTAAAGGATAAGTGTCTCTTTTGGTTACTTTATTAATTTGCCTACTGTCTAAGCACAGTCTATTTTCTCCGTTTGGCTTTTTCACAATTAAAACAGCAGAACACCAGGAACTATATGAAGGTTTGACCACATTCTTTTCAATCATTTTATCAAGTTCGATTTCAATTTGTTTCTTAATTACAGGAGAGAAGTTAAACTGTTTTCTATATATTGGCTTGCTGTCACCCGTATCATTGTGTGTGTAATTAAATGTGTTCTTCCCAGTCCACTGCCAATCGTGCTTGTCATGTCCGTTATAAGCTTTTCCAATTCTTGCTTTTGGTGTGCATTAAGATTTTCTTTAGAGATAATAGCTGGCTCTTTAACCGTAATAGTCTCAATCCAAGTGTTTTTCTAAATAACGTTACTGTTAAATTTAAAAGATATGCCGAATACATCAAAAAAATCTTTACCAAGTATCATATTTTGCAACAGATTTTTCATAACAAACATTGGTATTACATGAAATTGATCATCGAAGCTAACAGGTGCATCAATAATATTTACTATGTCATGCTGTGAACCATCAGCTATAGACACCTGCATGTTTCTAGTCTTGTGTGACTTTAAACCCTTTAAACCCAAAATTTTCGCAAAATCTGGACTTATGACTGACCGATTAGCCCCACTATCTAATAGTCCTGAATAAGCCTTTCCTAAAATGTCTACTTTTACATAGCACGTGTTATCATTGCCTTTTTGTAAGACGACTGGAGAAATTTCCCCAGATGAAAAATAATGACTTATAGTACCTAACCAATCCTGCCATTCCTTACTATTTCTGTCACAGGGAAAGCTTATGTGGCAGGTTCTGAACTTTCCCTTTGTTCGTTTCCCTTGCACAAACATTATTTAGCAATAACCCCGAATTTGCCGCATCTATAACAAAACAATCTTTGTTTTGGCAGTTTGCAGACCCTAAACAGATGTCCCGTTTCTCGGCAATTCCAACATCTCTTGTTATCACTGTAATTAGTATTCACCATGTTTATTTCAGGAATATTGTTAGTCTCTAAAGGCCCATGGTAACTATTTTTAATGGTTGGTACTTTGTATGCTAAGTCTGGTTTCAACCGATGACACTGATTTTGTGGCTCCTGAAATCTGTCACAGTTTATTTTCGTTCTTTCAATTACTCTAAGTACATTCACCAATTCTGAAATCGATTCGAATTCATCTCTACAGACTGCGCGTTGATAGTAAGGTTGTACATTTTTTAATATAATCCTAATTTTTTCTTGTTCAGATACCTCTTTAGCTAGTCTATTAAACATATTTTGCATAGCTGAAACATAGATGATAACCCTTTCCTCCTTACCCTGCGTTCTTTTATTAATTTCATCCATCAGTTCCTCCTGGTAAAATGGAGATTGAAATGTTCGTTTCAAAAAAAGTACTAGCTCGTTCCAATTATGTATATATTTCTTATTGGCTCTGTACCATTTCAGAGCATCCCCTTCAAAGAAATCAATGGCGTAACGCCATAAGGTTTCATTCGTTGCATTTCTCGCATCTTTAATTTCATTAATTCTTTCAATAAAAGCGTTTACGCTCTGACCTACATCTCCCGAAAATTTCAATCCCCACTGACTAATAGGTACTAGCTTATGTTTTACAGTGTGTTCCTCCACCGTTGAGGTCCTAACCAGCCTGGACAGTTTAAAAAAAAATTATTGAGATAATTGTTGTCATGATGCTCTGTACTCACATCTTCCAACTTATCGTCTACCGACTCATATTTCAATATTGGTGCTGGTTTCGGATTAGTTGTTAAGTCATTTTCGAACTTATTTATTATCTGCACCCCCAGAGGACCCAATGTATCCTGTAAAATTTTCCTATCATCTTCTGTTAATTTTTCCTCATCATCTACTGTCTCATCTTTACTTTCCAAACTCAAAAGCAAGTTTTCACATTTTTCATTTAACTTCTGTAATCTATCCTCCTGGTCTTCTTCCTTAGTCACGATAAAATTCAGTTTGTCAGGCCTGCCCTCTATCTCTGCTACATATGAGGACACAATGTCTAACTTTGCTGAGCATACATTTAGTTCATCAGCCGGGTTTTCAAAACTTTGTTTAGGAGCTTTAATTGTATATACCGTCTCTTGGCCCGATTGCTCATTGTCCAACATTTCCGCCAATATTTTTTTAATACCGGGACATAACTTTTAATGTATACTCAAGACGCAAGTTCAAACTCGAGCTCATCCTTTAATAAATATTTCGGATCCATTTTCAATATTGCCTAAACTGGTTTAATTCACTAGTATAAATCTATATATTTATCCAACTACGTTTTACTAATTTACCCGTAAATGGTTACTCTATTGTTAATAATTCAACAAACATGACAAAAAATAATGATTCAATATATAACAAGTTTTTTTTAAACACAGCAAAAGTTTTATTTAAGAGCTCAATATCGATGTTATTTTACGTTGTGGCCATTGTAATACCCTTTTATGACAAATAAAAGATATTCAGTAAAGATTACAAAATTACTTTATTGTTCAAAGAACGATTACAAGTTAAGTGTGAATGCACCCTAATGCTGATACGCTAAATGATAATATAATCCCTTTAGTTCATATCCTAACGAGGTTTCTGTAACTACTCACACTATTTATGATAATGTTTGAATAACCTATGACGTGCACGTCTAAATAATAACCTAGGTATCGTAACTAAATAATATTCACTAAAAACTAATTAAAAATAAATTGGACGCCAGGAGGGTTTTCCTAAGATGTTGACGGCGGAACCCTTCCAATCCTAGTACTCCGGCTAGTAATATGGATTTTTTTCTTATCTTAGCGTAATTAATTAAGCCATTGAAGGGTCAATCATGAGTATTCTGCAGAACAACGCCTTCTAATTATCGCCATTCAAATTTATGTCGTGATTCCCAGGGCGTTTCGATAGGCTAGAACAATAACGACCCGTTATTTCCTATGAACCATTACTGAATACTAAATCATAGCAGCATTTATTATTACTAGACTTACCCCATTCTGGATCAAAAGATAATTAGCTCAAAACGGAATTTTAATTACTATTTGCACTTATTTAGCAATTATAATTTCACAATGTCGGTATTTACACAATTTTGCTCGACCAACAGACACAGAATTGCCCGTTTCAATTTCTCGTGGCACAGTGACCAGATATGCTAACATGTTTGCATTTTAAAGATTTGAATAAACTCCAAATTGAAACGGCAAATGCAAATAACAAATTCATACAAAATTAGTAAGGATGAGCGGAGCGGTAAATTTTTATGACAAAACTAAAAAAAAATTTAAAAAAAATGATGATTTAACAAACTGATTTGTTTTTCAGAGCAATTGCTTGAAATAAAAAAAGCAACGGTATCTCGCGTACTGTGCTATGTCGGTGATGCTGTTACTAAGATACAACCCAAGGCTTTCGTAAGATCTGGACCAGGGTAAGATTTCTGAAGTCTTCTGTCTGTTAGCCTTAGTTAAAGTCTTTTCTACTAAGTATTATAGTCAGGCAAGTTCTTGCGCAACTCTTGGCGAGAAAGCGCCAGACACACGCGATTGTCGAAGCAAATCCATTTTCCACAACATGACCCATCAACCGCTGACGTCTAGCGATCCTCGCCCCCCACACCTCTGGCGACCGCAGAAAGGTCGTCCTCCAATTAGTCGGACTAAATTCTAATGGTCTTGTTTTTATTTTCAGAAACGAGATGGTCAGCTGTGATCTTCTACCGTCCATCGATTTCTCAGCATGGATGGATCCTTCTTGCAAAGGGGGCAAGCCAATTAAAAAGCAGTCTGATCCTTATTGTGGCACATCATATGCTTATGCCACAGCTTCGGCATGATTATGATTCGTCTTTTACATTCTACGTCTATATTTTGCAACAGATTAAAATTGTGTAGCTGTAATGTTTTTGAACAATATCCTTCTAAATTCAATTAGAAAAGATTAAAAAGTTGCTTGAAGAAAATGAGAATTCTTTTATTCTGGAATCTATCAATATCAAATTCATATATTTTGAACGAAAATTAACTTCTGCAACCGACGTGATGATTAGTGGCAGAAGGTTAGGGCTGATTTATTAAGAGTCAGATACAAAGTATATGTCGTATAAAATAGAGCTCAAATGATTGTAAATGACACTTTAATTCACTTCAATTCAAACACTTCAATATCACTTTAATTACAGACTCCTTCCTCTAACACCTTGTATTAAATGTCATTTTTTAAGGGTAGTTAACTAACTACCCTTACAAAATCAACCCAACTGGGTGATTATAAGGCCAATAATTTTTAATAAAAGTTAATAAAGTAACTTACACCTTACGAATGCTATTTTTTAATTGTACAACGCCCTAGGAACTGAAAAAAAAGCTAAATTGATTAAAAGTAATTTAAAAGTTACTACCTTCTATGTAGCAATAAGTATTGATGAGACGGCAATCCGACATGACCGTAGAGAGATCAGGCGCAGGACCAACGGCTTAACGTGCTTTCCGAGGCACGGGGGTGTTATTAACACCACCAACTTCCTGACTCCGGAGCTGTGTCTAAGTAATTTCAAGACAGAAAAACCCAAACACTCTCTGGCCCGACCTGGGATTTGAACCCGTCTCATCGAATTATGAGAGTGAAGGAACAGAGAGTGCACCTGTGTATTGCGCACACACTTGTGCACTATAATATGTCCCGCGCAGTTGGCTAATCTCTGTTGAGATAGGCCGCCGTAGTCCAAATTCGGCTAGGAGGACATTATTATTATTAAGTATTGATGTTCAAGCTATAAAGTGGTTTAGTGGGTTCAATACATCAATAAACATCAAGTACCGAGCAGCTAAAAATATTAAAGTCTAGTATATTTCTTAAACGATTTTGGAACTCAATAAAATACATACTATGTTGTTCACCCCCTTAAGACTGTTTAAACTAACACTCTATAATCTAAACTCAAAAAAATATGATTTATGTATTTGTAGCGACATCTATGAGTTTGAGTCGAGATCTATGCATTGAACGCGGTCCGCGCGTCGCTTGCGCAGCCGATATTGCCTATTTATTTCGCGATCTTTATTTCGGATAGAAATTAGATCTTATTTAGGTTTATCGCGTACTGTTAAGTAACTATTTGCTCTCTGCACTCCTTCTATTAATTCCTGGTGTGACTGTAAACCTGTGTACGTGCTATTTGGGACAATACAACTGATTTATATTTATTTCGGACTTGAAGTTATTTCTCGCCCTTACACATCAACCTACATTGTCACACCAACTTGGGTGTTCACCACTGAACACCATATATTTAATTAAACAACACTCAAGTGTTTGTTTTGATACTAATAAAATAAATTATTGAAAAAACACCGGCCAAACGCGAGTCGGACTCGCACCAAAAAGTCACCTATTCAAAAAATATTTATATGTTGACTGCTTCGTTGGTCTAGTGGTCAGCACGCTGGGTACTATCCACGAGGTCCCGAGTTCGACTCCCGGGTCGGGCCGAGAGTGTTTGGGTTTTTCTGTCTTGAAATTACTCAGACACAGCTCCGGAGTCAGGAAGTTGGTGGTGTTAACACCCGTGCCTCGGAAAGCACGTTAAGCCGTTGGTCCTGCGCCTGATCTCTCTACGGTCATGTCGGACTGCCGTCTCACCGAATTATGAGTGTGAAGGAACAGAGAGTGCACGTGTGTATTGCGCACACATTTATGCACTATAATATGTCCTGCGCAGTTGGCTATTCTCTAGGAGGACATCATCATAGCCTTTCCAGCAAGACTCGGCGCCGGGTCATAAAGCTCGGTGCACGCAGTCTTGGTTGGAAGCGGACGTTTCGGACTTCATCAGAGCCGAAGACTGGCCGTCGTCTAGTCCTGATCTTAATCCGCTGGATTATGATTTATGGTCGTCTTAGAGAGTAAGGCTTGCTCTAAACGCCATGATAATTTGGAGTCCGTAAAACTATCCATACGATTGGCAGTGAAGAATTTTCCCATGAAAAAAGTGCGTGCTTCTATTGATAACTGGCCTCAACGTTTAAAATACTGTTGCAGCCAATGGAGACCACTTCGAATGAACTTTTTATATTTTAAATTGTTTTATATTTATGTATTAAACTAGCACACTGTAAAAGTAATAATTGTTAATTGCAATTTTTTAAAAACATTTTTCTTTGTTACAATATTTATGGTTTGGCGCAACTGGATTAGGAAGGCAAAGGGAAGCGCTTCCTACCGAAGGTCGGGGACCAAGGTCCAATGGTCACCGTCTTGGTTTATCTATATGTAGTCAAGCTCGTGCTAAATCTTACATATCGCGGTTTGTGTTGTATGGAGCGGGCTAATAGCGCCATCTAGCCTGTAGGAGCTGAGTCAGGGCGTCGCGTCTTGAAGTTGCTTGCTAGTGTGGCGACAGTGGTAAGATGTCGCCACAATGGCAATACTAGGTATATGATGTGGGGATGATACTTTTATTAAAATTTTAGGTACATTGCACATTGCAAAGGGGTGATAAAGTTTTTAAAAGTGACTCAGAATCAGTAACTTAATAAAACTATGCAAATAAACGAAAACCGTTTTTCACATCGAATTATTCCTATTCGGTGTTAAATCATACGCGTGGATGACTTTACTCATTCGTAGGAAAATACCCACGCTTGATATCTCCGTAAGGATCGAATTAAAAGTGTAATAAATTTATGATCATTATGGAGCGCGAATGTTTCTTGTTGTTGTTTCTCTAACCAATACTCTTACAATGAGGGAAAACATCGTGAGGAAACTTGAACATGCAGGCGACTGAATATGTAACCATGAACTGATCAGGTTCCTCCGGTAACAGTGTCATGGAGGCCAGATGGCAGTCACTCCTGTGTAATTACACGATCTGACACATCCTGGATAATGGTCAGCGGACCCTGGGCCCTCGCGTGCGAGTGCAAAACCATAACGCTAGGATGATGATGAAGGTGCGAAAGTTGCGTTAGGTATATCTCTATTATAGAAAATTCAAAAGAAGATAATATTTGAAAAATATGATAATTAAAAATAATTGTTATACCATGGATATGTTGGTTCTATACTAAGGTATGGGCTGATTCTGTGGGGAAACTCGACGCACTTGGATCGTGTTTTCATTCTCCAGGAGAGGTTTATATGATCAATCTGTGAACAGATGGAATCTTGTAGGCCTCTATTAAAAAGTTAAACATTCTTGCCCTGCCGTCCCTATATATTTTTGAAATTTTACTATTCACTAAGAAAAACGCCAACTTATTTACAAAGAGAATTGAAGATTTCAATTGCGGTCGCCCAAGGAAGTACTCGTGGAAAATATCTGTACCATTAGCAGCTACAACTTGTTTCGCAAGAAATAGTTTTAATATGTGCGTTCGACTGTTTAATTTGCTTCCGAACCAAATTCAGAATTTGCAATTTAATGTTTTCAAACTTATTATTTTCAGAACCGAACCTAACAATTGCTTTTATAATATTGTTGAATTCGAGAAATTCTGCCGTGACGGTCGCTTCAAGCGAATTGTTATTGATTCCAGACATGTTAATTTTATTTATCAATATATTACTTTGACATTGCACTTATGAGTTTATGACCATACATTTTTATTATTACATATTATGCTGACTTGTAATAAAACTAATTTAACTTCTTTTGACATCTTCATGTATTAAAATGTATTAAAAAACTAGTGGTTCCCCGCGACTTCGCCCGCAGGAGTTGGATTTTCCATATAAAATTTCATCCCCCATTTCACCCCCTTAATGTTTTTATATCGCGACAAAATGTAGCTTATGTCCTTTCCAGGGTCTCGAACTGTCTCCATACCAAACTTTATCTCAATCGGTTTAGTGGTTTAAGCGTCAAGAGGTAACAGACAGACAGACAGACACACATTCGCATTTATAATATTATACTTATATAAGTATATTACTAAGGATGTAACTACCTTGGTACTGAGATTCTGTAATCTTACTCTATTGACATTGTTAATCTGTTGAATCTGTAAATCTTGAAATGTATTATAGTGATTATACCTACTTGTTAATATTAATAACTATACGATGACGAAATATTCGCATATGGATAGTTTGATGAAACATGCATGTTCATACCTAATAATTTGTAAAAACTTAATATGTACCATGTTTTTTGCAAATAAATATTATTCTATTCTATAACTTCGTTGCTTCATATTATTCCCCAGATCAATTTTTTTAATTTGTGCAGTTGTACAATAAATTACCAAATGATATACAAAAATGTGAAAGTTTGACTATGTACAAGGCTAAATTTAGAGAATTTGTAAGCACACTGTGATTTTGTATTACGTTTATTACGTACTAGCGCTTTAGAGGCAATTATTGTTAAAAAATATTATATTTATAAACGTATCTCATTTTAAGTGAACTGTAATAGTTTTTATGAGAATAAAGTCTTTAAACCTAAATTTTAGCACCCCTTTGCTATGTTATCTTGTATAAAACGTAACTTTTAAAAATAACCTTTACTTAACTTTTAAAAAAATAGCGTATAACGCATAAATATTTTTCAGTAAAACACCTGTCCAGAATAAACACTAGCTCATAAGTAATATATAAGGAACGTAACACATAAGAAAATTCTTACTCCTTAACGTAAGTGTTATAGGAGTAAAGGTGCAAAAATGTTCTTTAATTTTTTTTTGGCTTTTGCCTTACTTGATTTTGCTTTTGCTGTTCAAAATAAAGCTATCTATTACGATGCGTATAGTGGACTGCAAATAAGTGCAGAAGAATATGAAGAGCGTGTGGTAAAGAATACTACGTAGTAAGTACCAGTTTTCTTGACTTTAATTTGTTTACGTATTGCGAGCGAAGGGAAGCTGGAACGGTGAAGTCCAGGCGCCCAATTTTCGCATCTTTGATATTATTTCACACACGATATGTACCGAATAAACAGGCGGATATCACAAAATTTAGATAATACGTATTCTCGATTATTAAAATGTTAGATATTTATTACATTTTGGAGGCGCGACAATTAGGCCTCAGTTCGCTTACAACATTCTGTGGGTGCATGTGTGCGAACGCAAATGCTTTGTGTTTTATAATAACTGACAACCAACCAACCCTTAGTTTTTATTTTCATAATAATGAATGATTTCGTTAAAAAGAAAAGTCACAATCTTAACTTGCAATGTTTGCCAAAAACAAAAACGGACTTTAGTGCATACCCATCCAAAAACGAAACGATATTCGTTCTTTTTAAGAAATTTATGCTGCTTTTTAAATCCATCCATACTAATATTATAAATGCGAAAGTGTGTCTATCTGTCTGTATGTTACCTCTTGACGCCTAAACCACTAAACCGATTGAGATGAAATTCGGTATGGAGACAGTTCGAGACCCTGGAAAGGACATAGGCTACATTTTGTTGAGATATAAAAACATAAAGGAGGTGAAATGGGGGATGAAAGTTTATATGGAAAATCCAACTCTTGCGGGTGAAGTCGCGGGGAACCACTAGTCTTTTTATAATTTTCCAAGACAGATGCTTCATTCTGAGTCAACCTTGGTGCCTTTCAGAGCCATTGCAACTCCTCTTTAGCCAGGCTTAGCCTTGATTATAACCCCAGTTAAGGTCAATGTGACCTTCCGAGCAATAAGGCTGCTTGTGTTTACGTCACGCGGCAATATACACGGCTTTAGTGTTAACAGCTTTATCGTTTTAAGAATTGAATATGGCCATCAATACCTACAACTTTTACTTTAGAGACATCACCCAAATTGTGAAAAATACGTTGGCTCTTCATACATTGTCATCGAGTTAGCTGAATTATTTGCATAAAGGACATGTTTTTCTTTTAAATTTCGATTATGAACCCATAATAAAAGTACTTATAGCGATGCTTATACGCTTACAGTATTTATTTATTTAAACCTTCACGCATCATGTTTCCAGCCAGACACAATAGAAAATTAATTGTTATCAACCGACCCGCGGGTGTTATGGGTTTTGACAGGTTAAAGGCGCGACAACTGTCACAAATTTTAAGTTTTTTTGTAATTATTATATATTCTACAATGATTTAATTTATTATGTACTTTTCTTTAAACGCAAACCAAACAATTTCAATTAAGATATTTATCCGTTCTCTATTTATTCTTCTGTATGAGAACCCTACAACTAAACACTACAATTGTCTCGCAAAACAGACACAGCTCCGACCTCATGTCTAGAATTCCCGTCAATTCTACAAATATGTCAAGTTGTAAAAAATATTCCTGTTTCACAACTGTACTGATACTGACAATTGTCACAGAAATGCTAGGAACGTTTACAATTTTTAGCCGACATATGTCACTGACATATGTCGGTTTGGTGAAATAGGGCCCTGGTAGTTTAAAGTAACCATCTGGCCACGTAAGCTGCTAGCGGCTAGATCTGAGTGACGCGTGACGCAGGCCGTAACCGTCACTGCTGCACATTAATCGTATGGCACAATGACCTTCTGGGGTTATTAGAGGCTAAGCCTTTATTTATTTTAAGCCAGTCCTGGCTAAAGAGGAGTTGCAGTGGTCAGAAAGTGTAGTGGGAAAGAATGTTGCTTCTACCCTATAAAGGGTTAAATATATCAAACAGGGATGGTCGAGCGTATAGGGTATTTGCCTATTTTTCAAAACATGTTTATATGTGATTATTAATCAATTCTAAGCTACAAAAAATATTTTCTCAAATAATAACAGCGTAACAACGATAAAACACAAAAAATAAAATTCAAATAAACTTGTCCCGCCCAAAACACCTATCGTCGTCACGTGGTCTGCATGACGTCACACTGATCTGCTAGGCGTTTACGTCAGTCTGTGGTTTTGATCACACAACAGAAAATTTAAGTTTTTCCACCGGTGTTCGTTGTTAATTGTTCCTCCTGGCAAACTTGATTTATTTGGCAGCACTTTACATGTTTGAGGAACGTGACATCACGCTCCGTGATTCGCGTTTGCGGTATCGGAAAACATAGATTAAAAAACATAAATTTATTTCATGAAAATATAAAAAATATAGAAATGTTTTTAGAAATGAAAATGTTATTTAAAATTCTTGGCATCTAAATTAACTATATGCGAAACATGTTTATTACTACAGGCAAATACCCTATTGTAGGTATTTGGTAACAATAAAAAAAGCGAAGCCTAGATTACAACAAAAGCTAGTTCTGTGGTATACCTACGAAAATGAGATTTTTTGAGTAGTATAATCAATCAAGACTTAGCAAAAGACCTGCTGAATTATAATACTTAGCAAGCTAACAAATAAATATCTAAATACTTCGTTCATCGTTTACCGAGAGATGCCGAAATAACTCGGCCACCCAGAGTTTAAATCAGAGTCATTGGTCTGAGTGTGATCCAGGCAATAAGTATAGGCCAATAGTATCCCGTATTCCCTCCTTTTGATAATTTTTGGAAGGATCATTTAAAAAACTTTTAAATTATGTACTGTATAAGTACCTTGGCAACCGAACTTTGCTTGGTTACTATTTAATAAAAAAAGCTTCAATAAATACACAAAAAATTTCGTCGCCGAGCGAGATTCGAATCCACGTCTTTGACGATTCTTCAGTTCGACGTGTATACCACCTACGCCGGCAAATTGGTAGACTAGAATAACATTTTGGGAAATCTTGTTTTAGGGAAGCTTCCCTATATGTAAGGTAGAGATGTTTTTTTTGTCTACCCACCCTATCGTGCGGGGTATTGTTTAGTAGGTCTTTTAAAATGACTTCGGGGTTTCCGTAGGGCGTAATTTATAGCTTAATTCCAGGTCTGAAAAATCTGAAGAAAATCATTACAATAGTGCATTACATACACTTTATAATTTACAATAAGTTTAGAAGTAATATTCGTAGAAGTTGGGTGTTGGATAATTTTGTACTAAATACAAAATCTAAAGATGAAGTAAATAATGTTACGGAACCCTTCGTGCGCGACTCCGATTCGCACTTGGCCATGATAAATTTGTAAAGACTTATTCTAAATTCAGAGATTCGTTTGAAATCCACTGAACAGTCCACGACAACTTGTATAAAATTTTCATAGTGTCCCCAGTCCTCATACCCCCTACCATACAAACGGCTACTTTTGGCTGCGTGAAAAAATTAAAGAATTATAAATAACTAGCAGTTCCCCGCGACTTCGCCCGCGACAATAGTCAGATTTCACATGCAAACTTTCAGCCCCTATTTTATCCCCTTGGGGGTAAAATTTATCAAAATCCTTTCTTAGCGGATGCCTACGTCATAACATCTACCTGCATGCCAAATTTCAGCCTGATCCGTCCAGTGGTTTAGGGTGTGCGTTGATATATTACAATGTCAGTCAGTCAGTCACCTTTGAGTTATATTCTATTTAGATTGAATGAATGAGTACAATTGTATCAACTAATCAAGACATGCTGTAGGTAAGTAATGATTAGGAATAAACCCGATAAACTTAGGTGACCTGGTAAAGTGAAAACTTATTTAAATTTTTAGGCAATTAGTATACTTTTCAAGTAGATAAAGTGTGCCGTATATAGCACACGAAATAAAAGATAAGGTTATAAAATGGGTATTGCACAATTCTTATACTAGTATTTCAGAATACCATGTAAAATGGTTTGCGTTGTGTTTATCTTCCTTTCAATTTTACCGGTTGTTTTTTCCGATGAAAATAATTTAACTTATTACGACTCATTTTATCGGGAGCAGATTGGTGTGGATGAATATCGCCTGAGAGTGGCTAAAAATTTAACTTAGTAAGTGTCAATTCGTTATCGATCATGAAAGGGTCAAAAAGATTTTGAAAAAATATGGCATGTTTGATAACTGAGTCTGTCTGTTGGTTTGGAGACAAATCGAGACCCTGGAAAGGACATAGGCTACATTTTGTCGCGATATAAAAACATTAAGGGGGTGAAATGGGGGATGAAAGTTTATTTGGAAAATCCAACTCTTGCGGGCAAAGTCGCGAGGAACCACTAGTGTTAATATAATAGTTAAGTGAATAGAGACAATTTTTTTGTGTACGTAAGGTATGCCATGGGTAACCTTACGTACGTAGTATTTACACTCAGTGTTAGTGCGACTTCACGCAATGACTTATTCAAAAGAGCTGACTCAGTTGGTAAGAGCGTTGGCCCGGTTAGCGCCGTGGGGTTCAAATACAGCCCGTGTGCGAATTTTAGGTTTCTTATTTTTTAAACCTTTGGTATTTAGCTGGTGCTTATGACTTTGTTCACTTAGCTGGTGCACCAACGTGCTACAACCATGCGACCCTGATGACTGGAGACGCATCGACGGGTCGTGTAACAACTTGTACCACCCTAGTAGGGGCATGCCCCATACCCCAACTTTGAGGCTGCTACCACCGGTGTATTCTGGGAACTGTAAAGAAGGTAGGTTTTATATTTTTTATACGTACTGTTATATTTTATTTTTATTTTAAAATGTCATTATTGTATTTATTATCAGTGTGCTGAATTTATCGAATTATGGTTTTCCTGTCAGGGTAGAAGATGTACGACCCGAAATTAATAAGCTTTTTTTAAATTTTTCCTGTAACTCAAGATCATCGATTCTCTTCAAACGGGACTAGAACCGAAGACCCTTCGTTATCCATGCAAATCCCAACTGAGCTACCGATAATCTATGATTTTTCTAAAATTCCTTCTGGGGCCATTTTTTGTAATAATGATACCTAAGTTGTTTTTTATTTCTTCTAGATTTTTGTTCGACTTTTCCACCGTATTGCTAGAAAAGAAGGTAGTCCGCAGAAACAACAGAAACAATCCAATCCGGTTTTGATGACACTAATCATAAAATTGGTCAAAGATATTTTTTTATCATGAGCAAAAATTCCAACACACATAAAGCTTTTTGTTAAGAAAAAGTCTAATTTGGACATGGCTGGCAGCTTCGCTGTCTTTAATCAAAAAGCATTTTGCCATATTCCAGAAAAAGATGGCACCTCTCTGTGCATAATTATGCCTTAAGTTTGGCCATCATAATGTAAACCAGAATTCCTTGAGTTAAATTATTGTTTTTCTTTTAAGTGATAAGTATTCGCTTTTGCAATCTAAAGATTGATGAAAGCAACGCGGCATTACAGCGTTAAGAAGCAGTTAAAAATTTCGACAGGCTCTGCCAACGCCAGGGTGGCCGAGAGGTTACCCAATCGCCCGGTATGCGAGGAAGGCGGGTTCGATTCCCGCCTCTGTTGGTTATTTTTTTAAGTGCACTAATATCCTTGAGTTAAGTTCTGAAACGCATTCTATTTCAGGTTACGAGCCTAGGAAAGCCAAAGATGGCGGGCCTCTCCCGCCCGAGCGTCCCTTGCGCATGAGTCTCCTCCCGGAGGGACGGGCTCCTCACCAGGTGTTCACGCAATTAGCTACGCATTTTCTAGTGTTTCTCGTCCCAGACCTACTGTCTATACATGACACTGGTAAGTGTTCTTTAGCTGACTTTTATGCAAGAGTTTGACAATTCTCAACTAAGAGGTACCAAGAGGCGCTCAAGTGGGCTTGAGTCATCTCAGAAATAATATTTTATTTACACTGTATTCAGTGTATACACCTTAGTCCACAAATATAGTGTTTTATTTTTTTGCTGCGTCAACTCGATTCTGTTTAGAAAAGTTTTATACCCTGACACGTTGTGGCTCTATACATTTCAATCCACAATAATAGAATAGTACCTCCTTTAATGTTTAGCTAACTCTACTCGATTCTATTTAGATCAACAGAAAAAACGTTTATTCTTTGCAACTTTTTTATACCACAAATATATTGTTTCTATTTTCTCGCAGTCGTTTAGTGTTTATTAGGTATCTATTTCTAAATACCTATTTAGTTATAAAATAACAAGTTACTTTAAGTCCTTACTTAGTTCTGTGTTCTACTAGAAATTGCCTTTGATAACATAAATTGTGTAAGTGGTTTATTTAAATTGAGCGAATAAATTGTCTTTAGTGATAGTTAATTTTTAAGTGGCATTGACGCTATAACTCTGATAAAAATAAATTTAATAAAAAAAATAAAGACAGGACATTATGCGCTGAGTCAAACTGAATATCGCAGTAATAGAGTAACGAGCATAAGTTTGGTCACTCTTTCGAATTCAAATTCAAGTTGTTAGCCACAAATCGCCACTTGATGATGTCCTCCTAGCCGAATTTCGACTGTGCGGCGTTCAATCTTAACAGAGATTAGATAAATGCGCGGGAGGGAGGCGAAGGACCAGTAACGTGTATTCCGATGCACGGGGTCCGTGTTAGCACTTGAAAGTGTCCTCCTAACCCAATTTGTGCCACGGCGCCCAATATCAACCGAGTTAAGCCAATTATGCGAAAACATTATAATGCACAAGTATGCGCGCAATGCGCAGGTGTACTATTTATTCCGTATTTCTCACTATCATATATATCATTATAAAGACATAACTTTTCCTTTACTTGTTTATTCCTCATTCCAGTGAACTATGTGCGATGGAAACCATACTGCTGCAAAGAAGAAGGCAAGAAGGATAGAGAGTGTATCCCGGTCAGGATAACAAATGACGATCCTGTGCATCGGTTCAGCCATCTCCGCTGCATGCGACTAACGAGACCCCTCACTTATCAGTCTCAAGGTTGTCTACCAAACCACATGCCTCCAGAGAGGGTAAGATCAATGATTGTTTTATACCTTTGCTCTTAGGTGAATCAATGGGTTGCCGTTTTTTTCTCGTATTTTACTCTGTTTGTAACTTTCACGTTTATTTAAAAAAATTCCTTTTTACATTTTAATGATATAATTATTTAATCAAGTTTTTACGAAAGTTTGCAAAGAAATTGATAGATTCTAAGATAGATCAAAAATTTGACACAACATTGTTGGTGTGTCCCATTGGACGACACATTCGATATTTTTTTGCAAAATGCTAGTGCAACATAACATACATTTTATAGAATTAAGTAAATTATGTATCTTTCAGATTCAAAAAGACTGGTTATCTGCGCAAATTATTTATAAAAAAGTCACCTGTTTCAATGTGTCGTCGGTTTAAGTACTTCAACTAGGTATATTTTTATCATATACTCTGTTTTTACTCGACTACGGCAAAGCAAAAGGAGGGTTATGATTTTGACAGGCTATGTATGTATGTATGTATATATGTATATATGTATGTATGTTCATCTGTTCCCTCGTAACTTCTAAACTACTTATCAGAATTCGACAAATGACAAATCATTAGAAGCGTCTTAATTGTCCGCTGGTTATAGGCTATATGGGGTTTCACAAAATCTAATGTGGCGCCCTCTAGTGGACAAAACATACAGAGTAAAAAAATAAAGTTAAGATAAATATGCCGTGTTTTGTATCATTTGAAAGCGCTTTACTTGTACATTTTGAATATATATATATTACTAGCATTTGCTTGTGACTTTACCTGTATTCATGGGCTGATTGCATATAATTCACATCTTTTCGTTCATAGCTTCTTTATTACTTATCAGAATACTTAGTTCATCAATTTAACTTTTGTTGATATTATGCACCACTTTAACACCAAAATAGTACAAATAATTAAAAGTACAAAAACTAAAACCCAACTACGACAAAAAACGACAGCGTCGTTTTTTGTCATAGTTGGGTTTTAGTTTTTTTTTGAGGAATAAAATACGCTCTTTTTACATCTAACTATGGTTTGCAATTTAAATTTAAAAAACCGGCCAAGTGCGAGTCGGACTCGGGCACGAAGAGATCCGTACCATTAACTTACAACATTAGACAGTATGGGCAAAAAATATTTTAAAGTTTATACTGTTCTTTTGGAAAAAAGTATATATATTTATTTTATTTATAATTTCAAAAGTATTCATCTCAGGATACCCGAAACAATTTTGAATAAGAGTTTCCGCGCCTATTATTTACGTGAGTGATTTGAAGTTTATAGGTCCAAGACTTTAGAAATTACAGGGGGGGGGGGGGGACACCGTGTAAGCGACTTTGGCGGGCTATATCTCGCAAATGGTAAAGCTGATAAAAAAGTGTTGTATGGAAACCCTACCTTATTTTCATAGTCCTTTTTAACGATACCCCACACAAGGGGGTGCACTCAAAAAATATCCCCCCCCCCCTTTACATGTCTGGGGAAGTACCCTTAAAAAGAGGTAATTTTTAATATTTCGTATTTTTAAAAATGAGATCTATATGTGAAGTATCCTCGAGCCAAGTTACATGCAAATCAGTCCATAAATGTAGAAGACATTCTGCTGTGACAGACTAGGACGGACGGAACGGACCGACTGAACGATCTTATAAGGGTTCCTTGTCTACGAAAACCTGGACTACGGAACCCTAAAAAGTGTGTATGAAAAAACAAAATCATAATTTCATAGATAAAGAGTTATTATTATAAGGATTCATTACCTTTCACAAAATCAAAACCAAAACATGACATAACTTTCAACTGACATAATAAAGTGACAGTTAGCTATCCATCACTGGTTAACAACAGATGATTAGGTAAAGGTATAAGTTCGTAGCCGACCACACGTCGCGGCGTCAAACCTTGTGTCGACGCGACACTACTGGTTTCTATGTATTTCTATGAAATACCAATCGTAGCTCGCAACATGAAGCTAGCGACACGTCGTCAAGCGGTAGACCACACTGGCGCTCGACCGCAGATCAGTACTCATATTCTTTCTAATTTGTGGATCTGATGTGTCGCCGACATCTGTCGCACCCAATCCATACAAATATTTTAATTACGAAAGTGTGTTTGTCTGTTAGCTTATCACGTCACGCTTAAACCGCTAAACCGATGCAGACAAAATTTAGTATTGAGATAGTTTGAGTCCCGAAAAACGACATAAGTAAGATTGACATTTTTATCCAAGAAATCATATTTTATGGGGGTGAAAACTTGTATGGTAAATTAGACCTTTGCGCAGACAAAGTCGCGGGAACCCGCTAGTCATATTTGATGCACGATTTTTTTGTCATTCAATGACAGCCATCATAGGTGACAGTTATATTTTTCCTTAAATAATTTTAGGTGTTTGACCAAAGACTAAAATATAAGCTATGAGCTCACATGCCAGCGTGATGCAGCCCTAAATTCTGTATGCCCGTTGTCTATGACAACTTAACATCTGGGCCCGTACCTATCCAGATTAAAATCCAAATTCAAAATAAATTGCCATCAATCAGAAAACTACCCAAATTTAAGATAGCTAGAACTCTTACTATGAGCGTACACAAGGTGATAGGTTTACAAAATAAAAGAGCGACATGGGGCTATACATTTACATGTCTATTTAATTTTATTCGATTGGTGACAGGTTAACACAATCTACCCCACTTCGGGCCTGCTAATTCAAGGATCATGGTACGAATCCTAGAACATGGCTGGTTTAGAAACTGCGTTGTTCCTGATGGTTAGGGGGCCGTAATTATTTTTCTTTGGCTGACATTAATCGGTTGTCATGGCTACAGTCCTTGTTTGACGAACAAAGGCAGACAAAGTCTAAATCACTGAACCGATTTAGATGAAAGAAGAACGGCAAAGTTCTTTGATACTCAGCCCCGAATGCTCGCATGTTTTATTCTTTGGTGAAAAGCCTAAAACTGTATAGCGGAAAAAATAATATATAGCCTGACCAGGAATATATGGGACCTGAATTAGGGGCGCTTCGAATTCACTTTATATGACAACACTTTGTATAGTCATACTAGCGTAGATTGGCAACTGAACATAAAAAAAACTTTTTATATGTATACATTCATGTTATTTTTTTAAGCCTGCTGCCTAAGGATAACCGATTCTACGATAAAATAATACAAAAGAACACTCGCAAAATGAGTACTTATTAAATTCAGTAACTCTTTGTAATATTGGTCTTGAATTTTTGACCAAGACACAATATTTTTTCAAAACTACTAACGGGTAAAAGAGTCATTATTTGATTTTTTTTCTAAATATATTTTTATTTATAATGTTATCATAATTTTAAATAATGTAAAAGGAATCATGTAAAACTCTACGAACTATTTTGGTTGAAATATAGAGAAGAGTTAAAACAAAGAAAATAAAACTCAAAACAAGTACTTATTACAATCATTTTTCAAAATCGTTATTAATATATTATCCGTAGCCATCAGTGGCCAATTTTCACTATTTGCACTATATGACATACCAAAAATTTATGATGACAACTATAGCATGAATTAATTTAAAGAAACCGTAGTGATCACATAGACTTTCTTGTCGAAAAACACTACAACACCATATTAAACCACTTTTTTTACAAAATTAATTAGTTCTCGGTATTTTTATCACATAAAAAATGCAATTGGTCGAAAATTGATTACGCGTCCACTTTGACACTAATCATTATGACAATTGATGACATGACAATGACGATTTGATTTTTCTGTTGCCAGTAAAAGAAATTAGTTCCAGTTGTTTTCCGCAATATGGCGAGGTCCCATATATTCCTGGTCAGGCTATAACTTACATTGAACGACATTTTATTTGGTGCATTATGTCGGACTGACATTTAAACAATGTAAAATCCGGTTAACATTGACGTTTGGTATAACACATTTACTTCATGTATGACTGACACGTCAAAGTTCACGTCGTTCGTTTTTTTTTTGCATCCTTGAAGACGTTTAGTTGTAAATAATTTAGTACATTCTGAAAATATTTTTAAATTTTAATTCCGTGCTTTTTAAATTACCATAAAATCATATAAAAGCCCGCTAATTAAGTGATATTTATATTACACTAGCTGTTGCCCGCGACTTCGTACGCGTAGACTCGATGATACAAAATATTTTATACTCCCGTCGCCATCCAGCTATCATGATCTCTTAGTTTAACATGTCGTAAGGAGAAGAGAGGAATGAAAAATCAAGGTTAATCTTTTGAAAGGTTACTATCACCTCACCATCCTCCTCTGGTAAGAAAATTTCGCATGGCAGTGATACCGACCCTAAAACAAAATTTTGTCGTATATCTTTCTTAGTAAAAGTGTAAAGGTTTTTTAAACTATTTAGTTTACTTTATTGAAGGCAGTTTTATTCGTTTGTAAAAAATATAAGTAACTTTAGTATTAGTGTTCAGAAAAAAGTCAGACTTAAACCATACCGCAATAGATGAACGCGGTTTAGCATTTATTTAT
Source organism: Pyrausta nigrata (assembly GCA_949316185.1). NCBI lineage: Eukaryota > Metazoa > Arthropoda > Insecta > Lepidoptera > Crambidae > Pyrausta > Pyrausta nigrata. Next base: position 1,931,370 of record OX438941.1, on the reverse strand, counting down.
TGTGTCCCTAGCCTACTCAAAGCTCGGTTTGTAAGTCACTACTATCGTAAAGTTATTATTGTAATTAGAATCCTCTCGTACCCTACTGCAGGGCAAAGACACTCCCTACCCTTTCTCTTATAACGTAAAGTAAGTAAGACTATTCTTACACTCGTAGTTCAATTTCCGTTAGTTAGTGATAAGTAGTATAAAAAGGGCCAATTCACTTTGATCTTTCATTAATAATAAAGAATTTAACAAAATTTTGACAAATTATCTGTGGTGAAAGTATCCACAAACTACTTAGCGTTAAGGTCAGCACCATCAAATTATGATTCCAAAATGTAAACGCTTAAATACCTAAATTAATGTTAATTTGCTATAAAATCTGAAGGATTCTCTCGATTTCTCCAGGTTGCCGTCACCAGATCTTAACTTGGAGACAGTAAGATTACCTTTCGAGTTTGAAAATTAGTCTGAAGTAATTTAGCATATTAATTTCTCCAGACCTTGAATTTGTGTAAGTCAATAGAAAATGCTCATCCCGCTGAACAATGTTCCCAACGGCGCTTTATTAATATCTCTTATAGTTGTGCTGAGCTGCTAGGGTTGGGCCAGACCTTCAATTTTTGTGCGTCAATAGAAAATGCTCATCATGCTGAACAATGTTCCCTAAGGCCCTCTATTCATATCTATCATAGTTGAGCTGAACTGCTAGGGTTCTATATCAGTTGCTCCAGATCTTCAATTTGTGTACGTCAATAGAAAGTGCTCATCACGCTGAACAATGTTCCCTAAGGCGCTCTATTCATATTTCTTATAGTTGCGCTGAGCTGCCATATCAGTTGCTTCAGACCTTCAATTTGTGTGCGTCAATAGAAAATGCTCGTCACGCTAAATAACTTTTCTTAAGGCGCTGCTTTCATATCTCTCTTAGTTTAAGTGTACTGCTAAGATTCCACGTCAGGTACTCCGATCTTCAAAATAAGTTATAGCCTAGTATTTGCCCAGACTCAATAGCTACACAATAAAAAAAGTTTCATTCAAATCCGTTCAGTAGTTCCGGAGATTAGCGTGTACAAACAGACAAACAGACAAAAAAATTAAAAGTTGTAGATTCTTATTCTGTTACTATTTTACCATCTCCCTCAATTAGTTTTTGGTAAAAATACTCAATGTACAGACGCATCGGTTTTACAGTTTTATTATACAGAGTGCTTATTTCAATCCGAGCGAGATTTAGTAAACCGACTTATGATCACTTACAAAACACGCATTAATAACCAATTAATACGAGAAAAATAAAATGAAATTATAAACGAACATTTTTCGTAAAACCCTTGCTGTACTGTGACGTAAGATACTGCGATACGTTTGCACTGTACGAGTAGCAGGCGCGACGAGTGATAGGTACTTACTTTACTTACTACCTACTCAGCTAGTATCTCCTTGCTGACTTTTATCTGACGTCTGCGTTGTTCCTAAATGTGTAAATAGCTATTTGTAAAACAACTGATCTCACGTACTTCGATTAGTTGATACCAAATTTCCCTTCCTACTTTTAACGGGCTTAGGACCGACAAACATACCTAAAATTTATTTGTACCGTATGCCACTTATGAATTCAATACACTGAGTTTGGGCAATCAATTAGAAATCGGTTCCTGAGCTTTCAATATCTTAATCAACACTAACCCAAACCCTTTTAAAATTGAATATGATAATGACGTGAAACTCGTCTGTATCTTATTAAGCACGATTATTACTGGATACGGGAGATCAATCGGAAATCGAACCCCGAACTTTCAATACCTCTTTACATTGGTAACCTAACCTTTTTAATATTAATTGGTTTTTATTGTTTATTGATGTAAAGTGAAGTCTGTAATTTATTGAACACGATTTGAGTGATCAACCGGGAATCGAACCCGGAACTTTTTGTACTAGGCTAAGCTAACTTTTTTATATATATATAAAAAAGTATAATACTTAGTTTTCTACTACTACTTTCTTACTACTTACTTAGTTTACTACTTACTTACTAGTGACTCCAGATGTACACCAGATATAAAAGCAAGGATAGCGATGGCGAGACAAGCTTATAATGCAAAAAAGCACTTGCTCAAGGCCAGAATATCAAGCAAAGTTCGCAAAAAACTTGTTAAAGTGTACATTTGGAGTATGGCACTCTATGGATGTGAAGCGTGGACATTGACAAAGAGGGACAGAGAGAGACTGGAAGCCTTCGAGATGTCACCACATCTCGAAGGCTTCCAGTCTCTCTCGCTGGAGGAGAATGGAGCGTATAAGTTGGACGGAGAAGAAAACAAATGAAGAAGTTTTGTCTATGGTTAGGGAAAAAAGGAGATTGATGAAAACAATAGAGTGTAGGAGGGGACGAATGTTGGGCCACCTGATTCGACACGACAATTTTATTAAAACGATAATAGAAGGAAGAATAGAAGGAAAAAGGAAGCGAGGAAGACCAAGAATAAGCTACATGCAGCAAATAAAAGAAAAGATAAATGTCGGGTCGTATCAGGAGGTTGAGAGAAGGGCGGAAAGCAGAGAGGAATGGAAAAACTCCACCGACAAGAGCCTAGCTCTTAAATGTGATGATGATGACTTAGTTTTAGTTTATGATTAATGAATGAGACAAAAGTCATCTTGTAACATCGCTTTAGTGAATTCGGACAGTAAACCGGGAACCGAACCCTGAGTTTTCGATAGCTATGTTAATTTTCGCTTGGCCTTAACCTTTTCAAAATGAAATACCTAAAAGTACATTATTAAATGCCGTGAACCTTAAGTATTTTTGGCGTAGTTAAAAATGTGGAATCAACTTATTTAGGTACAACGATTTATCTTAATACCTACCTAGTTTTATGTACACTTTTATTTGCACTAACCTTAATAAATGTTCAAAGTGGCCGCCAGACTGAGCAATGCACAGACTTGCACGGCGTCTGCTATTCCTTTTTAAACTATTCAACACTAGTTAATTATGTTTGACTGTTTGGTACGCACTCACTATTCTTTGTCTCAGGTCCTCAACACTTGTTGATTCTTCCGTATACATACACTAATCTTTTTACATCACCCCACAAATAAAAGACTAAAGGCGTTAAGTCTGGGGACCGTGGTGGCCAAGGCACAGGTCCACCACGCCCGATCCACTGACTTCCGAATATACGATTTAGGTAGTCACGCACTTGAAGACCGTAATGAGGCGGTGCTTCGTCGTGTTGGTAGAAAAGGTTATGAACTTATGATGGAGAGACAATGGTATGTCTTCTTACATCTCTTCAACGACGTTTTCCAGCAGTCCCGGGTATGTAACACTGGTGAAGCGGCCTTCGATGAAGTCAGGTCCCAACAGGTGATTCCCTACTATCCCAGCCCACACATTGAGACTAAAGCGATGTTGAACTGAGTCTCTCTTGGTGACGTATGGGTTGTGGTCACGTTGGGTCCACCAGTGCTCATTGCTCATCAACTAGCTCAACGTTAGAATAGTTTTGCGTCATTTTAAAAAAAAAACACACGGACGAGTTGAATTCGCGATGTTTTCGTTACAACTGAGTTGGGCCGGAGTAAGTGTGACAAAGACGCCAATAGTGGCGGCTCCCGATCACAGGCGCCGCCCGGGCGCCAGGCGCGCGCGCTAGTGAGCGCGTCAAAACATTCGTTCGGCGAGTGTTGGGGTCCGATTCCGGAATCGAATGGGGACTATTATGAAAATCGTGATAATTTAATAATTAAATCAATTTTTTTTCGAAGTCTGTTTTTTAGTGATTCGTGATCAGTATAAGGTACATAATCACTTCTGAAAATATCGCTCGGATTGAAATCAGCATCCTGTATGTATAGATGTGTCTCACCTAGTACGGTGTCTCTATCGATTTATTCCTTCCTAGGATCTCACACAGGAAGGAAAAAGGCAACTTTATGTGGCTACATAAAGTTGCCTTTTTGTGGCTACATAAAGTTGCCTTTTTCCTATGTTGTATAATGTAAAACATCTATATGGGTCGGTGACGAATGTTTATATGAGCCGCAGTCGCGGGAAACCGCTAGTTCTTATATAATATTTGAATCTAAAAGAGGCCCATTTAAAGGGTTTTTCTAGTATGTCCGATAGGGTGGCGCTGTGGGCCTGTGGGCGAACGCAATCATTATATGGTATCGAGTACTTAAGTAGTCGATAAAGAAATTGATAATTCGAGTACTTTTATATCGAGCGTCACATTGCGTAGTTGACCGACTCTGTGGAGTGAGTGGCGCTGCGGTCTGTCATTTGCTGCAGTCGGGCTTGTAATCATGACTGAAGCGACACGACGTCGCTACGTGTAGTTGCGACATGACGCGTCGTCACGTGGTCCGGCGCTAGCGACGTGTGGTCGGCTACGAACTTATACCTTTATTTCAACATTTTTCAATTTAATTCACAGATTATATCGCCATCACCTACAATAGACTTGTCACAACTTTATGGGCCGGACGATGAAGCACTCAATGCGAGAGGCAGATTATTTGAACGTGGTCTTCTCAAGTATGAGATAGAAGATGGAATAATGTGGCCCCCATCAACAAGAACTAAGATCAACCTTTGCATTTTGAACCAACCTGGCGAAACTAGATGTCACGATACTCGTAAGTTTGATAGAAACGACATTTTTGGCAGACGCAGAATGAATTCATCTCTTGAGCTTGGCTCTTTGGGTATTGCATGCTCAGATTTGTATATATTAGAACAAGTAGATAAGCGTCACCCAGAGGCAGGGCAGCGCTCGTGCGTGTGGCATATTCCATTACCGTAAATGAATCTGAACCCCGATTCAAAACAATGATATAGGTAACTAACTTAAAATATTCTTTTTTTCATTTAATTTTTGTTTTTGGAAATGTATGTCTATTTCTGTGTTTTTTTATTGTACGAGAGTGCGCGGGCGTGTTACTGTGTGTGTCCTAATTTAATAAATTATTTCTTTAAGTGTCCAACCAGACTAGATTGTTTTCAAATTGCAATAGTTTCAGAGCATTCAGACAAGCAAAATATATATATTCCAAACGTTTGGAAAGCAATAATAGTTTTTAAAATAATGAGTAAATGTCAGTTCGATGTCATTGCTTTGGGATTTGAAATCCTTAATACGACAAGATTAAATTTAGGCGGTAGGCCTGCTGATTTCAAAACAAAAATTACAATTCAATAAACGTCGGTGAAGACGTAGATTTAGTAATATTTCAAAGTGTTTTTTTCTTGATAGTAAATTAGAAAAATCGTGAATGAGATTAAGAGCTTTTCCATAACCATCTAACATTTTTCAGCTGAACAAGGAGTTACTAACAGTTTACCTGGCATCAACTTATTTTCGATTTGGTTCTGGCGGATGCACAACTACATAGCCAAGGCGTTGGCGGAGGTCAACCCTCACTGGGACGACGACAAACTGTTTTACACCGCAAGGGAAATCAACATCGCATTTATGGCACAGATTGCCTTCTACGAGCTATACCCTTCATTTTTCGGTAAGTTATTTTTTTATTAGTTATGCATAATTTGGCAACAGCCAATCTCAACCGAGATTAGCCGATTGCGCGGAAGATATTGTAGCGCGCAAGTGTGTGCGCAATTCACAGGCACTCTCTGTTCCTTCACTCTCATAATCACTCCGGCGCCGAGTCTAAGTTATTTCAAGACAGAAAAACTCAACATGCGGATAATATCCAGCGTGCTGACCACTAGACCAAAAAGGCAGTCACTTTTTTGTTAATAGACAGACCTTGACCGCGTCAAGATAGCAAGTGACGATGCGGCGGAGGATGGGTCACAATGTCTGTCTAGTAATAACCTACTTAGCCTGGAGTTCACCAATACATGTTTAATTTTTAATGAGCCGGTTCAGCATTATTTGACATATTTTGTATAGGAATTCTGTCAAAATAAACGCCAATTGAGGTTTATCGTCTGTTTTAAAATTGGTGAACTTGGCTCTTATTACATCTTTTCCTTCAAACCGTCAACGAATTCCATCTTTAAAACCGTAGTTAGTGGATTTAAAATATTTGGTGCGAATGCGTGGTATGTCAACGATAAATGATTATCTTCTACCTATTTAATTGTTGTGTCTATCGATATTGTTGACTTATTAAAATAAACAGTAAGGCAACACAATCTATATCTTTCATTTAAATAAATAAATAAATAAATAAATTGTTTCAATTACATTTAGCTAAGGTACAAGAGTCATAATATCGATAAATTTTATTTAAAACTAAACTAACTACTTTATCCATACTAATACTAATATTATAAATGCGAAAGTGTGTCTGTCTGTCTGTCTGTTACCTCTTGACGCTTACGCCACTGAACCGATTGAGATGAAATTTAGTATGAAGACAGTTCGAGACCATGGAAATATAAAAATATTAAGGGGGTGAATTGGGGGATGAATGTTTATATGGAAAATCCAACTCTTGCGGGCGAAGTCGCGGGGAACCACTAGTAATAAATAAATAAGGTACTTTATATTAAGAAATTGTAAAAACAAAATGGTTCTCTCAAAATTGATAGCAAAGGTTGCTAAGGGGGATATTTAAAGTACATGATTTTTTCAGGAACTCAACACTTGCTACAGGCTGGCGTGATATCATATTATCCTGGATTCAGAGACTTGTACAATGAACAGTTTGTTCCTCAAATAACTGCCGAGTATGCTTACGCCATCCGATGGTTCCACGTCATTCAGGAAAACGAACATAGGTTTGTTAATTTATTATCAAAGCAAGAACTATAATAATAATAAAAAGTTTATTTCTCTCCACAAACAAAGGTTCTTAAAGATAAGAAATGTAACTACTACTAAACTATCACAATAAACATCTGTGAGACAGATTTTATGAGATTACAACAGTTTCCAGAAATTTCTTGACGTGTTTAAAACAAAAATGAAAATAAAAAGAAATTATAGGAAATATTTTAAGACAATAGAGACATGAGATGGGAAAAATAAAATACAATTATTTTGCTTTAAATTTCCGCTAAGAGACGCTAGCGCAGGCAACAAAACCCCACTAATGAGCTGACGTAATCGTTACATTAACGACAGTATAAAAGGCAAATTAAAGCAAAATAATTGTATTTTATTTTTCCCATCTGATAATGGATTTCCGCAAAGTAACGCCTGATTCTATTAATTATAATAGAGACATGATTGTGATGAGACCGTGTTGGTGTAGTGACTCGCGCCCTTGACTACAAAACCTGCGGTTGTGGATTCAACTCCCGCAAGATGCAAATGTTTCTGTGATGAGCATGACTATTTGTATCTAAGTCATAGGTGTTCATAAAAGTACATAAGTATGTATATGTATATCCGTAATCCCGACAAAAGTTTAGAATTGCAATCCAGAGGGGCAATGCTGCCAGCCTTTTGGCACCATTGGGGCTTATGCTTTTTATAAGTATATTATACAATATTATAACATAACTTCTAGTTTATATTTATGTGCTTACTTATTTTCTGTTATTGTAAATAGGCAGTATTATGTATATTACTTTGAGACTATAATAACTATATTCAGTTCTATATGTATAGCACTTAAAATATATGTTCAGCGACACTACGCATTTAGTTAAACTGCTGCAGTTTTTTAATGTTTTTGCCAATCATTTCAGGATGTATGACTGTCACGGACACTACCTAAGATCTGTACCATTAACAAACGTCACACTAAGAACAGGTTACTTCGCCAAGGACAAAAATTTGGCCCAGATGACGCAAGGCACTTTCCGACAGGCCTGTGGAAGGCTTGACAATCTCGTCGACCCTGATGTAAGTTAGATCGAGGTCGTCAAATATTTTTTGTAATCTCATAACTAACTTCAAAAGCTAAAAGTTATTTATTTAAACTTTATTAGACGAAGAAGTAGAAACTAGGACTTCATACCTTACGGCGTTCTTTGCTAGTCAAAGTCATGTATCATGACTGGCAGAGAATGCCGTACCGGCATGAAGTCCGTAATTTCTACTTCTTTGTTTGTCTAATAAAGAATGGATAAACAAAATTATTAGGGCTACTATTTATCTAAATTGAAATGGAAAAATCATTTATTTGCGTCAACACTTTATTTATGTTATATCTAAGAATAGAGGGTCTCCCCAATCTTCTTTTTCACATCCTACTTAATCACAGCATGGTATAAAACTGTTTCCTAATTGTTTGAGAGTTTAGGCAGTGGATTACACGTGGAGGGCGACAATGATAGGTGGAAAATCGGTCTGTTTTAGCACTTACAGCCAGGCACCTGCTGCATCAGTTTTCCGGGGTTTTTGGGGTCACTTCACACACTTCACAGGCCACAATCACTCGAAATGTCTGTAAGGAGCTTCACAGGATACACACGCGGCGAAAGCGCTCTGGTCGGTCCAGTACATGTGTCATAGGTAACGTCTCGGTGGCAACTGGGGGCTCCGGGGTTCTCACGGTACGTTTTAAACAAATAAAAACTAGGCAAGTACGCGTACGAGTGCGCGCGGCGCAGTATCAATAGGGTACACAAACAAATCAAAATATTGTAGTAAACACTAATTATATTTTCCAGATAGCTGAAATTGGTCTGGGGCCAGCAACAGAAGGGACCGACATAACCACTTTCGATCTAGTCAAAAACCGCCACTTCGGGATAGCACCTTATGTCAAATACTTGGAACACTGCAATGGAAGACCTTTCCGCTGCTTTGACGATCTGATTGGATTTATAAAGCCGGAGGTAATCGCCCCTTTTCCCCAAATGATTCTCTAAAGCCCACGTGCGCAAGTCCAGAATGCTAATCCGGACTTGCACAAGTAGGCTTTTAACTGAAGTCGTGGGCCTTGCGCAAGTGGGCCTAAGTCTAATTTTAAGTTAATTTTGTTTCTTTTTCTACTATAGAAATAAAACGAGACAGACTATAAGCGGTAATTTAAATAATATAATTTTTAAATGTTCATGCATATTTTAAATGTAACTCAATTAGAAATGCCACAGACGAGATGGTGGCTTTCTACAATCAGCCGTATCAAATTTTATTTTGAAAAATATTACCATAGACCATTAAAAATTCAGCCCTAAAATTATAACAAGGTAATTTGTAAAACATTTATAACCTCATGAAAGTTGGTTATGGTGCTCAATTATAACGACTATCACTCTATGGGACCAACATCTGAAAAAATAAAAATACAATTTTCATACAAATATGACGTGTTTGCTGGGGACTTGATATGGGTAAGCAACACTTTTCGTCGCGATTTTGACTTTAGTCTCTTAAATATAGCACATTTGAGAATCAGGGTCGGCGCTCAGAGGTTGTTAATATTTTTCAAATAATCCTGTATAAATACAATTGTAAGAGGCGACAGAGTCTAAGCGATAACCATGTTTTATCTCCAGATGCTGGAAATACTAAAAGATAAGTACAAACACGTTGAAGACATAGACCTAATGGCTGCCATGTGGACGGAGTACCCAGCTACGGGCAGTTTCCTTCCAAGAACCCTTCACTGTCTGATGACGGACCAGCTGATCCGATTCCCTATGTCTGACAGGCATTGGTACGAGAGGCCGAATAGACCACACGCCTTTACTCTTGGTAAGAACAGTCGGCTGTCGCTCGGCTCTCACAGCTCAACTACGAAGCTTTTATTACGTAGGGAATAGAGGCGGTCTAAAGGTCAAATTGGGGTAGTCTGACGTGTCCGTATATACCTGACTCTGGCACTGGTAGAGAAGTTTGATGGAGGTCTTTGCCCAGCAGTGGATGATTAGGGCTAAAAAAGGTACCCGAAAAGCCATACAGCATCAACTCTGATGAACTTGGAACAGGAAAAGCAAATGATGACGATTCTGAATATTAATTTAGATTAATTTATCTTTTTTAAGTAAATTTAGGTTATACTTCTGCAGATCAGTAACATTATTCCTTACCATTATGAGATTAGTTCAAAATAAAAAGAAGTTTAAATTAGAAGACATGCTATATCTACGAATAATGACTTTCTTAAAAATTTTATCTTTTGAAATATTTAAAAAACCGTATATTTTTGTAATTGAATTTCCGTGACCGTGATCTCATCTGATGCTGAGCGACGATGCAGCTGAGCGACGATGTTTCTTGACTTTGGCAAAGCCAAAGAAAAGACTAGAGAAACAAAGACTTTTTACCTTTTCTTGAACATAACCAGATCATGATGTTTAAAGAACACTGAGGTTACAAAATGCAAAAGTTACTGCGAAACCCGTTAAACAATAAACTGAAAATCGAGTAAATGTTCACTAGTGTTAGTCAGTTACCAAATGTTCAGTTGAAAATTATGTGAAGAATGTCTAATTTAAAATGTTTCCTTCATTTACACATCCTGTATGTAACGTGTTACAATTTTATTTGTTTTTTAGAGCAATTACTCGAAATAAGGAAGGCAAAAGTGTCCCGTTTACTTTGCAACGTTGGCGATTCTGTGTCTGAGATACAACCCTACGGCTTTTTGAAAATTGGACCAGGGTTTGTATTTTCACATGAATATATCTACATAATATTTTTTTACCAGATAAGATTTTGATGCCACAAAACAGTTGTAATACTATAAACTTGAGCGAATATAAAAAAATACCCATGTCAATGTTACTACGAGATGTCGCACTTGATACTAAAAACAGAATGAAACTATTGCTAATGAACAACTCATAATTACTTTCTTCACAATAAAAAATATGCAATTTTTTCTAATTTCTCCGCAAGTTTTTATAAAGTATTATATCGTACTCAAACTTTTATTGACCGGCCTCACTTTTAAGCGTTTCACGATTTTTCAGTGCAATTTTTACTTTAGAGAATAAAGTTTTTTATGTTTATTGAATTTTCAGAAATGAATTAATGAGCTGTGACGCAATCCCGAACATCGATTTCACAGCTTGGAAAGATACACCGGAATCAGATTGCGATGAAGATTCATCGGAATAGTCCATTGGGACTTCAACGGCCTTATTACAAAAACCATAGTATCATGTTTAAGACAGGACTAAATATTAGCGGACAAATTAGAAAAGAATGACACATTCGTGACATTACCTAATATGGAAACGCTTTTCTGATTGAGCGGCTAATATTTCGTCCCGGCTTAAGCCTGGTACTTAGTTTTTAAGGGGGCAAGACTTTATTAAACATGTAAAAATACTACTAATTTACTTTTTCTTTAGCGGCTAATTTAAGAATCGGCGCCAGGACAAATCAACCACACCGCTGCAGATGCGGAGATCACGTGACCGAATTAGGACACCATGGTCTTTCCTGCCACTTGAGTGCTGGTAGGGTCTCCCGTCATGCCAGCATTAATGACGTCATCCGCAGAGCTCCTGTTGCCGCCAACGTGCCTTCGGTGCTGGAGCCCCCCGGCATCTTTCGTGACGACGGCAAGAGACCTGACGGAATGACGCTCATTCCTTGGAAGCAGGGTCGTTCTCTTGTATGGGATGCCACCTGCGTAGATACGCTTGCGCCGTCCCATATAAGCAGCACGTCTTCTGCTGCTGGCGCGGCGGCAGCTCCTGCCGAATGTTTGAAAAAGCGCAAATATGCCGCTATCACCGATAGCTACATATTTGTGCCTTTTGGCGTCGAGACCATGGGTACTTGGGGCCCTTACGCGCGTTCCCTTTTTAAGGATCTCCGCCAAAGGTTGACTGAGTCAACTGGTTACCAAAGGGCTGGAGGCTACCTCGGACAGCGGATTAGACTAGCTATCCAGAGGGGCAACGCTGCCAGTATTTTGGGTACCATCCCATATGGCAGCGCAGGGGTGATGTTTTTTTTTATGAATTTATCTTGTTCTTTTTTGTTATGGTGTATATATTTCATTTAGTTAGTTGTTAGTTTTTATATTATGTAGATATTATTATTTAATAGAGTTAAACTGCCTTCAATAATGTTTTTTTTTTTTTTAATGTATAGTATCACTAACTTTACAATAATACGGGAGACGAGACCGATTACTAGCCTGCTCATGACCACTGTCCATGCCATTGGGCAAAAGTCAAAAGTCAAAAATAATTTATTCAATTAAGGACAGAAAATGCCACTTATGAACTGTTATCCGCCATCCGCAATAATAGGCTGAAACGTCAGCATAAAAAAAGCGGAAGACGATAGGTACGTTAAATGGATTCCCTTATAATTGTAATGTTAATGTTAAAATTATATAGATTTAAATATTTGTATTATAATAGGTTGCTTTTACTTTTGTACTTTTCTAATAAGTACATATCTCCGTTAAATAATCCCTTTATTCGTGTATTTGCCTCTAGTATTAATTTTCATTCGTTCAATATTTCATTCATATTACTCAGACACATTTCGTCATTTATGAAATTAAATAATTTAACTGCACATACATCACACATAAATAAATATTGCACAATATCACACACACACACATTTTATATTGCTCTGACCCCTAAGTAAGTAGCGTGTGTTATCAGATACAAATGATAATCAGATACAACGGTGGTACCACACCATCCAGACCAGAGACAAAATAAAAATATGGATTTCTTAACTGACTCATCCGGGGATCAAACCCAGGACCTCAGAGGACTCTCTCAGTCCTCTTGAAAACCGATGTGCGTACCGTTCTGCCACAGAGGTTGTCAAACTATAATTATTTATAAACCTATCTTAGGTTCATCATGTTTTACCATCAGGGTATGGTTATTATTTATACTGAATGCAACTGACCGTTAGCTAATTGTGTTACAGTCATCCCCGACCATACATTTGCGCAATCACAGCCATCTCCTCTCATTACTGGCTCGCTGTCAAAACCCGTCGCCTGTCAATTAGTCACCCCAGTTATTATTATTCACACACCCCGGGGACACTGTGGAAGAAGACACAGTAGGATTGTTAGAGTAGGTGTAGGACCTTACTAACGATCCTATCCGGTAGGAATTTATCATCATCTCATCCCGGTAGGAAATCATTAAAGATGTTTACTGAAATCTAAAAGAATGGTTCAATGATACATTGGTTTTCTCGGTATCATCTGTTTCCCAATTTACGATATCTTGCACCGCCTGTATTTCTCTGTTTGGACCTATGGTGGACCGGTAGAGAATGCTTTTAGCGTAAATCCGCCATTTATACAATAAACTGTGAAAAGTTAAAAAGACCTTTTTTCTTAGCTGTAACTACAGTATAAACAGCACATTAAACTGACAGCCGCGGTATATAAGTCCAGTGTCTCTTATTTTTTGCCAAACAATCGAAAAAAGACACTTCAGACATAGAATTTAGTAACGTTAGATTAAACAGCTGTCAGTTGCTAAGGAAACTAAAGAATCCATTGACAATTTGGTAGGGATCTCATTAGGTGACGACTAATGTAAGACGAAAACACGCACAAACATGTAAAAGTACGTAAGAAAACACATCACTGACACCCGTATGTTAAGACGTTTCCTCGACTCCACTCATGCTCACCTCCATCTTAACTCGTCTAATTTGTATGCATAAAAGGCCAAAAAATCCTTCACTCCAAATGTTTGCTCTGTCGAGGTGAGGAAGATTTGAGTAAGCAAGTGTCAAACTCAAGGTACCTCGCGATCTACCTTGAGGGAATATTTAGTTGTCATATCCTATTTTGTATTCTCCAGTGCCACAAACCATGTCTAGTGTGTTATAAAAATTGATTATTATCTTTTTTGACAACACTTATGTGCTAGTAATTATTCCAAGAACGTAAAACGGAACTCGTTATCGTTGACTATTTTTTTAAAACTTCGACCGAGGAACACGATCGACCATAGAATACAAAGTCTAGTAAAAAATCAGCTAGTTTTGACATAGTCTGTGCCATTTTTCCTAGACTCTTCCTCCACTCAACCTCACTGGAGGAGCCTCAAAATGGTCGTTCGTTACTGACTAAGAATACCGATGTCGAGGTATCCTGGAAACTTTCCTTGAGGATTCCTCAGTTGAGTTTGAGTCGAGGTAGTTTGGAGGAAACGTCTTAACATACGGGTGTTAATGTGACGTTTGTAAATTATTGTAATCTATCCCTTTCCGTTTGTTCAGAAAAAAAGAGAGAGACTGAACTTAAATTTAATCTTAATCAGGGCACATTGGAATTGAGTCCATTGTAATAAAATCTGATGTAGTTTAATAAATCAAAAAAATATTCAATGGCAAACAAATAAATTATATAATTTTCTCGTAAATAGTGAAACTAACGCATGCTGTGTAGGAATATTGATGTGTAATTAAAGTATTATCCTTTATTTGTAGACAACATATAAAATACATTTATTTCTGTACATAGACTTGCAATGAGTACTTATACCCGAATCACAGAACACTAGGGTTAACATGAGGCGTCCATTGCCTACTTTTGTCTTGCCTGGATACAGGAACAAGGTCTTACGACACAACCCTGTTGCAAGAATGTGTCGCCTATATAATAGATTGCAGGACAGGCTTGATATATACGACGCAAGCTCTTCTCGATATAAGGCTGCAGTGAAAGTTGTCACAGATGACCTCAACTAAGGCGCACACAAAAAAAAAATCTCATTTTGTTCATCCGTATTTTTGATTTTATTTTGTATTAAATTTTAGCCCTGTTTACCTACGCAACTTGTGTTTAGCGCAAAGGTGTAACATTTAAGGGCATTGGTCCAGTTTCTCTTAGTCGTTAATATTTTTTGTACACTCATAATACGATTAGTCTGTTTTTGTTACCAATAAAAACAAATGTCTACTGAACTTACTGCGTCTACCACCTATGTTACCCTCACACGCACACCCCAGCATCTGTTTCTAATGGCGCTGTCACGTGGCTCTGGTTTGCGCGGGTTTTTCGACACGGGTCCGACTGGTTGTTTATAGAATTTTAATATTTTTGGTCCAGGGTGTAAAAGTTTTATTTATTTGACTAGTCTTTTGCATTATCTCAGCATTAAAAACGAACTTGCTTAATTGTTATTTTAAGAGTACCCATGTACTTCAAATTAAACGACTTAGTACTGCTGACAAATTGTTTAAAAAATATGATATATTTTTAATTTTATGCTCATTTCACCGTGGATAATTTAACGCTTTTGTCGTCTTAATAAAACACTTATAGAAATATAGTCACGTGCAAAGAAATACATACAGACAGCTGTGTTTTTATAAATGACTAGTCGTTCCCCGCGACTTCGCCCGCAAAAGTTGGAGGTTTCATATGAACTTTCATCCCCCATTTCACCCCCTGAATATATTTAAATTGCGACAAAATGTAGCCTATGTCCTTTCCAGGGTCTCGAACTGTCTCTATACCAAATCTCATCTCAATCGGTTCAGTGGTTTAAGCGTCAAGAGGTAACAGACAGACAGACACACTTTCGCATTTATAATATTAAAGTATGGATAATGAACAAGGTAAATGCGCCTGTAAATCGATTCACTTTCACGTGTCAATTAACGTAACAGAAAAAAACTAGCTATGTGCGAGTCGGACTCGAACACCGTTCAGTGCATCCCTAACGCCATCTTGCGGTCTATTATCTCTATCGGCTGCCGTCAATTTGCGGAGGCCCTTCACTAATAGGTTACCACAAATTAGTCGCAAGTTGTGGTTGGGGGCCAGGTGAACTAACGCCATGTGGAAGCTGTACTTGTACTCAGACTACTAACGCCAACCCCGCCACAAAATCATTATATAAAAATCGCACTGAAAGTGTATAAGTAAATTACTAACCGCCTGCATTTTCTCTGTGTTTGACCTATGGTTGACCGGTAAGAAAACGCATTTTATTCAAAAATTGTATAAAAATTACTAAATTAATTTCTATTCTCCACTAAAAACTTTCAGGGTACGAAAAATAACAACTTCACCTTAAAACACTCAGAGAAACATACCTAGATAACAATGATGATGATTGTTTAACAGATGTGTTGCTTATTCGTAAAATTATTCACATAGATATTTAAACATTTTTTTGCTATAACGGCATAATTTTCACCTAAGCAAACAAAACGATTGTTTATGAAAATTAAGGTGTAAATATTTTTTTGCATACACATACCGCCTTTTAATGATTAGGTTACCTTTATTGTTTGTACAATTGGTAAGAAACGTGACCAAAAATTCAATTTGGCTCTGTGTCTATGACATCAACTTTATAAATTGGAGTTATCTATGAATTTGTAAGTAATGTGATATGTTACGAAGTCCTAATATTCTAGAAACGTATTACATATTTCATTCATAGGCCTAGAGAAATACTTGGGAATCCTTTTATCATACCTATACCAAATTTAAGAGACATAATCCTTTATGAAAATTCTTTTTACCAGAAAAAAATTATATTTTTGAATGTTTTTTTAAAATAAAATTTTTGGGTTTCGCTTTGAAATAGGTTTAAAAAACTATTTAAATTTAAAAAAAAAATAGGATTTCTTTAAACCTTTTTTTTTCTCTATGACATTTAATAATTTTGATTTGATCTTTATTTCACTTGATAGGCGATAGCGTCACCTTCCAAATGAATCATTTCCATAACTTTTAAAATCTCCAGATCCATAGAACAAGTATTTTTTTGTATATCACCAGTCAAAACCCGGACACACTGTATACGTAGATAACACATAAATAAATATCGAAATGTAAGAAAAACGCTTAAGTAAGAACCTTTTTATTAAAGACTTCATACAAGATTTCTAAAAAGTCTAATTTGAGATTTGCACTTTTACATTAAATAAGCAACGTATCAAAGAGGGGTACTCCTTGATACGTTGCTTATTGAATAAAGAACTATTATAACGGAGGTATTGAGAAAGTGACAGTAAAAAAAAAAGTTGTGTTAAATAATAATGTGTGGAGTGTTTGTGAAACACTAGCAAAACTGAACTGATTTCTAAAACTGAACTTATATAAAAAAATATAAAGTTTTTCGTTTTTTTATTTAACTGTATACTTTTAAATAAAGTTTTTAAAAAGAAGAAGAAATTAAAATTTAAGCTACCGTAACAAAAAAGATATAAATTTTTAAACAAATCGCAATCTTTACTGTGTAGTCACGATTGTTACTACTGTGTAGCCAATTTTATTAACCTGTTAAATCCCATAAGACCCACAGGTGGGCCGATAACAATTATCTTGCTATTGTGTCTGGAAACAAGATATGTGAAGGTTTAATTTGTAAATTTTATAAAAAATTCTACAAAATCTCGTCATCTCCCGTCTGGCGCTAAAGGGATCTAATTATAGCCCGACCGCCTAACCAACTTCTCGCCCGTGGAGTACAACAGGGGTTGCGGGGGTAGACGAGAACGGAGACCATAAGCTGTGCTTGCGGCTGGCGCATGTGATTCGATATTCAAATCAACCAATCCAATATAAACCATATGCTCTCGAAATCGTACTATATAATAACTGATTAATTTTGTTAAAGTTAAAAAAATAAAGCTCGTAACCCAGGCCTTCATTAATTAGGATCATCATAGACACCAGGCTGTAGATTCTTGCTAAGCAAGAGTTGCAGTGGTGGGAAAATGTGGACATCCTATCTTGTTACAAGTCGTAACTGTATTGCCTTATTAGCTTCGCAAGTATTTATTATAAAAACAGAATATAGCCTTAACTTACATAAAAAACTTTCCACTGTTTTCTTCCAAACTCACTTCATCAATCACAGAAGTGATTTTGGATAAAATAGATTATAATAGAATAGATTGTATACAGTGTGTCCAGGTTTCGACTGGTGATATTTTATGGGCTACTAGTGGTTCCCCGCGACTTTGCCCGAAAGAGTTGGTTTTTCCATATAAACTTTCATTCCCCATTTCACCCCCTTAATGTTTTTTATTGAAACGAAATATATCCTATGTCCTTTCCAGGGTCTCGAACTGTCTCCACACAAAATTTCATCTAAATCAGTTCAGTGTTTTAAGCGCCAAGAGATAACAGACAGACAGACACATTTTCGCATTTATAATATTAGTGTGCTTTAAATCATCAAATGTTATCAACAAAAAACCCCATGTTGGGTTCTAACTTCTAACTCTCCCCCTCTTAAAATTGCAGCCATTTTAATTATTTAAAAAATACTATTTCTGTGGAACTGGAGGTCTTAAAAGTTATAAAAATGATTCGTTTCAGAGGTAACGCTATCGCCTATCAAGTGAAATAAAGATCAATTTAAAATCATTAACCGTCATAGAGGAAAAACATTTTTTTTTAAATGTATTCTTGCTTAAAAATTAAAACAGTTAAATACTTTTTTAAACCTATTACAAAACTTAACACAAAAATGAAATTTCAGAAAGTATTTTTTATTTTATTTTATTAGAATTATTTCTCTAAAATTTAATAAATAAAAGGCCCTCAAATTATCGCTAGTCGAAGTCCGGACACCCTGTATTGTATACACAGTAGTATTGTATGTATTATCATTACTTCCGTGCTAAGCTGGGGTGGGTCACTAGACGATATGATATATTATTAAAATAATATGTATATTATTAAAATATATAGATAAATATGATATATTATTAAAATAATATATATATTTTGGTATGGTTTCAAGGCAAATAAAATCGTCATGGCCTCCAAATATTTAGAAACATAAAATCGCATTAAGCATTATCTTTTGAACTAATTGAAGGCCACTAAGACACGAAGAATTGGCAAAGTATATTTCAACAATCAAATTAACGTGTTTTAATTGCATTTTCAAAAAAATATAATGTTAAATGGTCACGTGTGACTTATCAATAAATTAATAAGATAAACTCCTAATTATTGTAGCACAATTTGTAATAGAAATAAGGTGAAGTAGTCTCTAGGTTTTGTTGATGGGTTCTGTGAAATAATTTTTAATTACGGCAAAGATAAACCTGTTAGATATATGTATATGGATTCCAGAAAAGACAAAAGATTATATCTACAATCTCGATAAAAAGAAAGAGATAGCTTTATACATAGGAGTTACACTTGGTGTGATAAAAATAATAATATAAATATTATATTATTATTTTTATCACACCAAGTGTGAAAGTTTTCATTTTTATTTCCTCTTTAGACAAAATTTTCAAATTCTATTTCTAATTACAATCAGTTTTCCGACTAATTTTAAAGTTTGAATTTATTAAAAAAAACCATCCAATAGTATTTAGATTTTCAAAGTTTTGAAGCGTAATACCTCTAACAAATTCAAGTTATAACTTCACGAGAAGAACAAACACTATTTGCATTAGTCCGCCGATTCCTAACACCTATTTTCCAATTATTGCCAACATTAATTTATTTCAACTATTTTACATAACATTTTCGTGAATTTGCATCTGTATCAATACTTCTAGCGAACCATATATAAGGCTAAGTGTCTGATTCACTGGCACTGAGCGACAGGTGGTGGTGTCGAAGATGTGGACCAAAGCAGCAGTTTTCTTCCTGGTGATTGCTTTTGCTGTTGCCATTGACTACTATGATGCGTACTTTCAGTATAAACTAACTACTGCTCAGTATAACCAATACGTCACTAATGGAACCGTCGGGTAAGTGTTCTTGGTTGTTTTAAACTAGAATTTTACGGCGACTACGCTTGTTTTAGCAACATATGATGTCCTCCTAGCCGATTTCGACTACGGTGGCCTATCTCAACAGAGATTAGCCAACTGTGCAGGACATATTATAGTGCACAAGTGTGTGCGCAATACACAAGTGCACTCTCTGTTCCTTCACTCTCATAATTCGGTGAGACGGCAGTCCGAGACGCAGGACCAACGGCTTAACGTGTTTTTCGAGGCACGGGGGTGTTAACACCACCAACTTCCTGACTCCGGAGCTGTGTCTGAGTAATTTCAAGACAGAAAAACCTAAACACTCTCGGTCCGACCCGGGATTCGAACCCGGGACCTCGTGGATAGTACCCAGCGTGCTGACCACTATACCAACGCGGCAGTCAAAGGCAACATATAAGTACATCATTTACATGTAGGTATTGTACGTGCCCTAGTACACCCCTCCGACACTGTGAACCTTACTGAGATATTTAATTGCTAATGACCAGCATTTTTGTATCAATAAATCTTGTTTTTTGGGGTGTACGTACATTGCAGCAGAATAATAAATCATCAATCATACATTTAAAATAATAATGTGTGGAACCTAATGAACCGGTAATACAAAAACAAAGCTTACACGTTTTTACAGTTTTGTACATACCTCAAAGGAAAAAAACAGAACCCGTAAAGGATCGCTGTTTGTCTGGCTGTTCGTCAGTCTATCTATCAAATCAAGACCCTTTTTCAACTGACTTCAAATCGACTGTACATATTGTTGTATGTTTGTTACGTGATTACTCCACCAATTGTAAACCGATTTTCATTAAAGGTCCCACGAAGTCAGTACCTGGTGACGAGATTCTGGAAAAAAAGTATAATAAAACTCTTGATATATTAAAGGCACATACACTTATATACTGATCTTAGTGTTTTGATTTGTAACTTGTGGTTTGACTATATTAAAAGCATCATTTGGTGATGCAGAGCTGACAATTTAAACTTCTAATACCCATTCAAACAACTCAAACATAAGTTTACAAGTGTTACAATTCGATTACTTTCATATGGTTGATTCGCAATCACCACCCTCAGTCGAGGGGAGTCGGACTCGCACTTTATCGGTTCCGTTTTCAAAAGTCTTTCTAACATCATACAGATTTGACCCATACTTAACACAAAATGTATGAAGAAATTTATGAGCAGTTTGACAAAAACGAATATTCCAGCTGGAATGTATAAAATTCGTCGACCGACTACCGTCCTCCGTAGTTCAGTTGGTAAGAGCATTCGATAGAATGGCGAAGGGTCGTTTGAGTCCCACTGGATGACACAGTCGATCAATTTTTGTGAACGAAATTTAATTTATATTGAAATTTATAACTTATGGACACCTTTCATTCCAGCAACTGCACCATATCAGTGGCTCCTTGCAACGCCACCGAAAGGAGACGCATAGATGGAACTTGTAACAACCTAAACTACCCCGCAGCCGGTGCCGCCAGGACCCCTTACTACAGAGTACTGCCGACTAGCTACAACATCGTCAATGGGAATGGTAATTTGAGAAATTTCAACAGTATTCTGTTTGCTTAAGAGTTCATCAATGATCTGTTTACACTACATTAGTTATATCTACTCGTATGTTATGGAAACGTGCGATTTTTTTGCTCAAATTGACAATAAGTACAGTGAAATATAAAGAGAATACAAATTATTAATTTACGCAGACCCCCTTAGGCAAGTGAGCCTAACATGCTCAAGTCGCTTCTACACTCTATTCTCAATGCGAATAATAAAATAGTTCATGTTAAAATAAAATGTTTAGAGGAACATATTGATTATTTTATGATTTGATGTGAAGATTTAGAATACGTTGTTCAAATCTGTTTAGCATAAATGGTTTTTGCATTTGGCAGTAATCTGCTTGACAAAAAAGCGAAAACAACTTTTACCGAAACTTGATAAGCAATCAGGATCCTTAAGTTAACACAAGCTTATACGCTGTATTTCAGACTACCGCCCCAGGTTGGCCAAGTCCGGCAACGAACTGCCTCTGGCTAGGAAAGTGCGAACTACCCTGGTTTCCGAAGGAAATGTCCCCGACGCTTACTTGACACATCTTGCTGCCCACATCTTGGTATTCTTCGCCACTGATATCACCAACACAAGAGACACCAGTAAGTAATATTACAGTACGATAAAAAACTGTTTTAACTACCCTTTAGACATATAACTCCTATTATACCTGTGTATAGATTGAGTTTAATACAGTCTAAGCTACCGTAAGAGAAGTTGCGAGTTATTCCCAATACAAGTGTCTATGACTACTCAAAGGGAGAACCTAATAAATCACTGTAAACCTGACTATAAAAAACTTTGATGGGTTACAGGGAAATATTAAGAACTTATTACTTAAAGTAAGTAATTGAGGAATTTTTGCTACGATAACATGTTATTGTGTCAATTGATTTCGAGGAAATGACGCCAATCTTAATTAATCCGTTTATTATCAGATCAACGATATAAAAAAGAACCTATTACTTACCAGTGTCTGACGCGAACAACGTATCAAATTCCGATGTTTATATTCATTGGTATCAATATTAACATAACAAACCGTTCCAATGAAACAATAAAATCACCTGACTATTGGATTTAAAGAATTTTTATTTATTTATTTAATAGGATCCAAAAAATTTGAAGGATTTCGCGAAATAACATAAACAAAACAAGATCACCAAAAGATTTATCCCTTTCCTTCATCTAAACCAGCAAACTATACCAATGGTATTTGTTTACTGCCGTAGTAACTTGCTACTAACGAATCCCAATCTTAAACTAATCCCAAAACAAGTGAATGGTATGACAAAGTTTCCAAATTGTCTCATGTCAATGTTTGTATACACCTGATCAATATTTCTTTTTATAGTTTGAATCAAAATTCTTATTACTTATATGCCAAAAAAGTTCTCCTGTGTATCTGTTTACAAATACAATTTATAGGTAAAGTATTTCTTCTCCACAGCCAACTATGTATCATGGAGACCATACTGCTGTCTTCCTCAAGGAGCCCAAGACTCCGCATGTGCCCCTAACTACATACCAGCCGATGATCCAGTCCACCGTTTCTCCGGCATTCGATGCTTGAATATGACTAAACCGCTTACCTACCAAACGTCTGGATGCTTGCCTGCTACTACAGTTCCTTTGAGAGTGAGTATTTGTTTCGCTATTGCTTACCAGGTAAATAGGTAAAACTAAATGACCCGTAAGATTTGCTCTACCATTCTGCTTAGGAACTTCAGTAAAATTTTTGAGGATAGAAAAGTAAGTAAGTACAAATTTTAGAAGAAAAATATATACTAAATATAATACCACAACACTGTTAACACTGTTTTTTTGTAAACAATACATTTTCGACAGTACTATGATTAGGCTGACCGTCGTTATTACAGTAAACTACCTCTTACAGATTGTCGATGCCACCCCAACTTTCGACATGTCTCCAGTCTACGGCAACGTACTCGAACCAGCCAGGAGGGCAAATACTAGCGGCCATCTTGTTCTTGAAACCATCAATGGCAGAACTTACCCACCAACCGGTATGTATTTTATTATATTATTGTTTGAAATGGGTTTGCTCTTGACTCTAGAGAAAGCCAGAGGTGGCGTAGACAGAGTCGACGGTGGAGCGAGCTTATCCAGAAAGTTCTGGCTCCCAACTCACTGACGGAACACAGCAAGCTGCTTGGGGCCGCCTCCAGCGGGAGAGTGGCGGCACCTACCACCGCTGATAGGATCGTTCAGCTGCCATCACAAACTGGAGTTTGTGATGTCGTTGCCCAGGGTGGACAACCAAAAGGACAACAGATCAGATTGATCCCAACAGTAAAAAAAAATAACTATCGATTTCGTGGTCCTAACCACATCGTCGAATCGAATCTAGTCTCCTCATCGCAGATACTCGGAAATGGATCCGAATATCTACGATGTTTCCGTCACCAATACAGAGTCTAATTAACAGCAAACTAAAATTTATATTCTATTTTGACAGCTGGAATCAACTTACTCCTCGGTATCAACTTCTTCGGTATCATCTTCTACTGGCGCTACCACAACCACATTGCTGACAAACTCGCTCAAGTCAACCCATGCTGGACTGACGAGCAGCTCTACAATACGGCTAGGGAAATCAATATTGCTCTTGGACTTCAACACTATTACTATGAGCTGATGCCTATCATGATGGGTAAGATTCGGATGTTCTTTGACTGCTTTAATTTTGAAAAAAATACCCGAAGGACTATATGTATTTTTAAAACAATCCAGTTCCATTTTAGAGTGTGATTATCATATTGAATATGTTTACATCATACTAAATGTTTTAGGTTGGGGGAATTTGCTTCAAGATAATGTTATCGGAGAAGATTTTGGCTTTAGGGATTTGTATGACAGCAGCTTGCTACCTCAAATATCCTTAGAATACCCTGCAGTTTTGAGATGGCTACATTTGATTCAAGACGGTTATTTGAAGTGAGTATCAAAACCAGGGCTAAAAAAGTAGGGTATAGTTTTCGCGAGATATGAAAATTTAACTCATAATACTACTGATGATGTACTTGCATATCCTTGAGTTAAGAATATCTTTTCATCTTTAAGGATGTACGATTCCGATGGGCATTACCTGAGACAGTATCCAATTGTCAACTTGACTGCTCGCATTGCCTACCTTAAAGAAGATGACAACATGGACGGAATTACCCAGGGTTGCTTCAGACAGGGAACTGGCAACACTCTAGATACTATTGCTGACAACGACGTTAGTATCATCCATGTGACTTAAAGACAAACTGAATTCTATTCCTTAATTAGCAGAGTCTTATTTGCTTACGTTTTGACAAAACGTAACAATATGAGGTTTCTAATAATTCTGTTTCAATTTTCAGATCGTACAAAATGGTCTTGGTCCAATCCAAAAGGCAAATGATATTATGACCAACGATTTAGCCAAGCATAGATACTACGGTTTCTCGCCTTACGTCAAATACTTGGCGCACTGCAACGACAACCTCCAAGTTACTACTTGGGATGACTTGCTACCCTTTATCAGGCCTGAGGTTTGTTTTATTGCTAAAAAGAAAATTTCATCATAAATGAAATTATATCAAAACTAGATAATAATTCTTCACTTGACCAATCCCGTTAATTGTTCTAACAATGTTTCGATAAAGTAATTTCATTCATAAAGGAATTTCAAATGGCTCCCAATTTTAAGCTTCATAAAAAAAATTGCCAACTATCTTAAATATACTACCACAAAATGACACCGATTTAAAAAGCCTTTTTTGTTCGGGAATTCTAAGTATTGAATTATTACGTCGAAAACATACTTTGAAATTCTTACCAATAGATGATTTTGGTGTATATGTCATTGTATAGTTACATCCAAATTTTTTTTGTTGCATTGTCAATAACATTGATTTTTCTCGCTGTTTTCTCACTGCACCCATTGCCATTTTTCTGCATGACCTTTACTTCAGTTTGTGCAATAAAGATTTTTGAAAAAATAGGGCTTCGTAACTTATCAACTTTTTTTTACAGAGAGTTCAGCAACTCAAAGACGTATACGAAGATGTGGCAGACATCGACCTGCTTGCTGGAATTTGGGCCGAAATGTTAATTCCGGGAACCTTCGTGCCACCCACTTTCTACTGCTTGATCAAAGAACAAATGATCAGAACTGTGAGGTCTGATAGGCATTGGTATGAAAGACAGAACAGACCACACGCTTTCACTGAAGGTATGCACATATGTACAATTTACTTTTTTATTACTTATGCCTTAAACCTTAATTTTGTCATGTAATAATTTCACAATTACATTATTTCTGAAGAATCTTATTTATTTATATATTCATTGCTCACAAAACAAGTAACAGTCAGTAATTTACAAAAATAAAGCAGCATATTGAACTACCTCATAACTCTAAACATGTAGGCACAATAAGTTCCAATTTATAAGCAATAGGAGAGGGTTTAACTTAGTACTGGGTTATTTGCTTATTAATTATATATTATTTAGTTTTTGGCATTCGCTACCAGTTAATATTTGATAAGTAATACAATTTACACAATTACAAAAGTTGAATTCGTTCAAATTAAACTCTTGACCAAGATCTGAGTTAAGTAAATAGTAACATAGGAAATCACAAATCCAAATATAAAAGTAAATAATTGTTTTTAAATATTCCACAGCTCAACTGGAAGAGATTAGGTATGGAACCGTTGCGCGTATGTTGTGTGACATCGGTGACTCAGTCAAGAGCATCCAACCCCAAGCCTTTAAAATGGTTGGAGCTTAGTAAGTATTTTTTATCTAACTTTTATAAATAGGATTTGATTCTAAGGGCAGAAGCACTGAAGAAAGGCAATTTCATAAGTAAAGACCTATTATTTAATTCTGTTACAGCAATGAAGAGGTCAGCTGCGACGAAATTATCGATATAGACTACTACGCCTGGCAAGATACGACTTGCCCTAACGCGCCTGCCAGACCTGCCCCACCTCAAAGGGCAGTCCCCGATTTGTATGTTCTCCTTGGCAAGTCTCCAAGTAAATAATTTGTCCTCCTAGAAACATACCCCACAGTTTATCACTGAATTGTAGTTTCCACTTTGTTGATTCTTGTTAATTGTTTTTATGAGCTGCCGAATAAATAATGTTGAATTTTATTTGATGGGTTTCTATTTTTATTTTTTATTCAAAAGTGCAATGGCCAGCATATTAGAGTATACATTTTCGTTCTACAACTAAATAAGATGTTGCGTGCTTACCTTGACAAAAAAACGTAATATATGAAGCTGGTCAGAATAAACGTGTTAGACTCTATCAACCTTACTAATAACCATTTTGACATCATACATTTAAACAAGTGTTATGGCAAATTGTTTATTAGTAAGGGGGTTAGTCTATTTATTTAGACAATTCACAAATATTGTAGGTAACAAACGATCTATAAGTTATGAAACAGCATTGTCATTATATTTTTTGTAATAATATATTTACCGCCTTATCTGGCTCGATAACGATATTCTTCTTTTTTTCAAAATGTTTCTTATTATCCACCGTTATTTATTTTGTGCCTATTTGTAACAAGACAAGGGTCAGAACGAATTAATTTACCCCCAATATCGGGAGCCTCTCTGTTCACGTGTGAAATTGAACGGGGAAATCATTAAGGGGAGCATCTTATTTTGTGGATATTTTAAAAATCTAATCTTTTAGGGTATTGACGTTAACAAGGGATCGTCTTGGCAATTTTGGAAATAATTGGGGTATCTACTTAAAAATTATGAAATCAAATTTTATTATATAAGACACAATTATTTAACAATAAATTCGATCAATGATTTAAACGTAAGAAATAAATATATCGACGACGGAAAACAATAAGGACGTAACTCGGGCAAACACAACTTTACACCAGAGCCAAAAAACAGAAAAAAATAGGGAAATTCAATCATATCTTTATAACGGTAAATCGTCTGATCATAATTTTTACACACCATTACTTTAAGATAAAAACCTAAATTAAGTGAACTACAAACCAATAACTTCCTATTGCTAGAAATAAAGTTATTCAAGTTACAGCCATTGTATACAAACATTGCATCCCTCAAAAATATAGTATCGGAACATGATGTTTGTACTAACTAGTGTTAGTTTAATTTCTGTTAGGAACGGGGTGTAAACACATTATTATTTATTTATTATTATTATTACCTATAGATATTGAAAAAAATGAAATTAAAAATATCTAATTACTTCTTAGCTCTTGTCAAGTAGTAAGACAAAACAACAGTGTCTAGGGATTAGTGTGTTACTTTTATTTAAAAGGTCAATGGCAAAGCTATCTGCGATGTCTGTCTGGCGTGCAATTTTTGGACCAAAATGGCAATTTTTTCAGAAACCAAAAGACTTTTAAAAGTATATATGTAAGGTCTATAGCTAAGGTATCTCCAGTGTCAGTTTAGAACGCTCTATTTGGGACACCCCGTATACAATAGTCTCTAACGGTAAATGTGTTATCATCATTGTACTGTTGTGTAATAATGTCCTCCTAGCCGATTTCGACTACGGCGGCCTATCTCAACAGAGACTGCGCAGGACATATTATAGTGCACAAGTGTGTGCACAACACACAGTTGCACTCTCTGTTCTTTCACTCTCATAATTCGGTGAGACGGCAGTCCGACATGACCGTAGAGAGATCAGGCGCAGGACCAACTGTTGTGTATACGTAATTCTTCAGGACTAATAACTCTGTAGGAATATCATGAAACATATATCTTATTCCTTCTCATCTACATTGCCACAATAATAAAAGAAATAAGGCTTGAAGCTGAAGCAATATTATGCAAAATGGTTTTATCGCAAGGACTCCTAGCGAAGTATTTGTCAAGTATGAAATATCTTTTGTATCATTTTTCATTTCGATACAATAACACGAACATTCGTTTTGATGTGGATTTCTAGTATCGTGTGATGAGCAAACTTGTTGACTTCTTTATTTTGTTGGTAATCCCACTAATATTATAAATGCGAAAGTTTGTGAGTGTGTGAGTGTGTATGTTTGTTACTTCTTCACGCAAAAACTACTATACGGATATGAATGAAATTTGGCACAGAGATAGATTATAGTCTGGAATAACATATAGGCTACTTTTTATCCCGAAAAAAAAACAGTTCCTGTAGGATACAGAAATAGTAGTTTACGCGGGCGAAGTCGCGGGCAACAGCTACTTACTTATTTAGTAGATATGTCCTAATATATATAATAACATGTTTTTTGTTTACTACATTCATTTAATCACGCGAGCTGCAAGCAAGCCTGCTTATAAACTGGATGCACGTGACAAAGACAGACAGACAGAAGACTAGAGATGCCTTTGTCAAAGGCTGTGATGAATGTCGAATTTGCATGCAACATTAGTTAGCTGAAGAAGAGGATCGAAACTGTTTTAAGACCTGAAATGTACTCTCTTGAAGTGCAAATAAATATATGTATTTCATTTCATGAACATATAATGGATATTCATTCAACTGTGCCAAAATTTCATTATCTTATTTGTCGGAACCATCCAAAATAATTGAGTCACTTGTTATAACTGAGATTGTAGCGTTTTCGGCAGGCATTTTAATTCGACCAGATCCCAATGTTAGGATACATTTTCTGATTTGATAAAAGTCTAAAAACAAATGTGCTTAGCCAATCCCTAAATAATAAATCAAAGTAATAATTGGCAATAACCAGTAAATAAAAACTGCTATCCTACAACACATTTAAAATGATTTTTTATTGGAAGTGAATGCTCAGATCCATCATATTTGTTATTTGACATAAAACTGTGGAATCTCACAGTCCATCAGATTCAACCGTGCCGTTGCCATGGTTACCGCTTCCTTCGACCTACCCTACTACGGAAAATCTAATAAAAATAACCTACCCGCGTTTTATTTTACTATTATTATCGACTCTATGACTACACATTTAGGTGCTATTTTAGCATGTAAAGAGGTTATAAAATAAACAGTATGAACCGTTTTCCCAACAGTTTATTTAGTAATACAATACTTCGTTTGCTTAAAGAGAAAATGTGTGTTGACATTTTATTTGTTTGAAAGGAGTGTTTGGAGCTTTCGAAACTATAAAACGTTTAAGGCATTTGTAAGGCTTTTACCATTTAATGGTTAGTTTTCATTGCAGAAAGGAAAATGTAGAAACTGCAATACCTACTTGCATTGTGTTTGGGTGAGAGTTTTGTAAAAGTCAAACTTAAATGAATGAATATTTTATAATGCGCACAGCTAAGCTATGGAACTCACTACCCGCTTCAGTGTTTCCAACGGATTAAAACCCAAAGACCTTGAAATTCAGTGTGAATAGGCTTCTTTTGGGTGAGCTTGCTCCACCATCGACTCTGTCTGCGCCACGTCTGGCTTAGTCTAGAGTCAAGAGCAAACCTATTTCGAATAAAAAATAAATAAAAAAAACTAGCCCCCTAACCTATGATAAATTCATCACTGCTAAAACGAATATTATAAATAACGACGCAGATTTTAGAACGACTCCATTCTTTCATCGGAACACCAGACGTACTGCGGTTTACCACCCATTTTTGGTTTACATTCCCATATCTCGTACCAAGCGCTTTTCATCATCATTTTTAATGCGCACAGCCAAGGAGCGGAATGCCCTGCCTGTGTCTGTTTTTCCAAGTGCGTATAACCCTAAAATTTTTAAGGTGCGTGTAAATAGGCTTCTTCTGGCCAAGCTTGCTCCACCGTAGACCTTATCTTTGCCCTCGGGTAAATATAAAGATCAAGCGTTAGCCCATTACCTTTATATAAAAAAGATTAAATCAAAAGAAAGAGTAGTTTATTATGATCAAAATAGTACCTAGTTCCTAGTTGTGCAAATGGACGCGAGGGCCCAGGGTCCGCTTTGGACCATGGTCTAGGACATAGCAGATCAGGTAATAACAATGGAGCGACTACAATCTGACCTACTTGACCCTGTTAATAGGGGAACATGACCAGTTTGGATCACAGTTACACATTCAGTCGACTTAATGTGCAGGCTTCCTCACGATGGTATATACCTCACCTTAAGAACATCTTACAGTATTTGTCATATCAGTGTACAGTGTCTGTATGTACTTATTTGCTATTTTTATCGTAAGTGTGTCTGTAACATGCCTACATTAAGTAAATCAGAAATCATGGGCTTTTCTGACTGGGGGAAACCTACTCCTAAGCAGTGGCTTTTTTTTCTTTTATAACAGATGCGACAAAAAGTATTCCAAAAATTAAATGCCTACACTAAGCAAATAGTTATAACCCTTTTGACATTAGATAAAACATGTCCCAACGACAGTACAAAATTCAATCTCCAACGTTGTATATTAACGTATGAACAGGAAATTAAATCTGGCCAACCGAATGACCAGAGCCACGACACGTGGTTCCTGTGCTAAATGAATCCGTTGCGATGTGTGGGTAGTCGCTAATTTCCGTTATATTGCATTTTTGAATTTAGAAAGGTTTTTGTTTTTATTTAGAGAGCGAGTTTTTTTATGTGGACTTTTTAGATAATTTTATATAGATCATTATATAGCCAGTGAGTTCACCGTAGTAGGGTTAATCTACGTCCGGCAAGACTACCGCATAGATTGCTGTCAAATAGAATAACATAAATTTTAGGACTGCAATAATAGCTTACAAATTGAAGAGTACAAAGCGATAGCAAAGGAGATTGGATGTTTATTTTGAGATACCAAAAAATACACTTTACATTAGCGATAGTTTTAAATAGGGCGGTGGGCTTGTGGTTATTAGAAACCACAGGCCCACCACATTGACCTAACATTTACATATTTTTTATATTTTGTATTATATTTTATCAGCAGTAGCGCCGCTGCAGCAAATAGATTCACAAAAGTACCACGACTAATCAAATGAAGACCATATGAGTAAAGATGAGAGAAAATTTAAAGCTTACAAAATTAAACGACGGCAGAGGTGACTTTGGAGATAAAATGAAATAATTAACGCTATCTCTTTTTTCGAAGAGGTTTCCAAGAGGCTAGTTGACATCAGTGGTGACCTAAGAGCTGGCAGCTACCTTGCTCAGCGTATAAGCATCGCTATTCAGCGCGGTAATGCTGCCAGCATCCTGGGAACCTTACCACAAGGTATTGTATTGTTTTTGTATTGTATTAAATAATTTATCTTATTTTTTATTAATAAGTTGTATATATATTACATGTTTTCGTAAAAGCAAAAAAAAAATTTATAAATGTTATTTGCCAAACACTTACCACATCCATCTTGCTGTCGAAATCAGGGCTCTGGCTCCGCATCCACTATCTGTTAAAATAGAACAAATTAACAAACACACTCTGTCTTAAGTCTAAACTCATGACCATTTAATACCATTCAATGTAGCGTTCGCTAAAACTAAATTGAATTATTTTCTTTAAAAACTTCGCGAAATCGCGGCCGTAACTCACCGTTTCCGCGAATAATTCATAACTCACGAAAATGAATAATGAGAGTATCATACGGAGTGGGATAGCTGTAAATATCTAAATAGAATTTATTTCGCTGTTTGGTTCACGTGAGAAGATAATGCTTTGATATTTTACTCGTTAGATGTATATGTTACCGGCCAAACCCTACAACCACCGTGACCACGACTGCTCTGCCAAGAGCAACCGACTAAGAAAATACCAGTTTATCCTAGAGTGTGCGTATTTGTATCAGGATTAACTAGTTTGGCCTAGCCTAAACTAGTCTATCCCATCGGGCTCAGGACAAATTAGGAAGGACTAGCCTAAACTGGTTTATCCTATCGGGCTTAGGACAAATTAGTTTGAACTAGGCTATACTAGTTAATCCTATCGCGTATAGAAAGAACTAGTTTAGCCTAGGCAAAATTAGTTTGTCCTGAAATCGGGTTTGGCCAGTAACATATAATACCTTTTGATAAGAAATAAAAATTAAACATTTTCTTCGGGCACAAGTCTGAATAAGTACGAGTAGTAATAAACTTTATTTGTTCTTAAATATTTAGAATAAAGCCTTTAGTTAAGTTTTATGTTCATCATCAAATTTAAGAGCTAGGCTCTTGTCGGTGGAGTTTTTAAAACTCCAAATTAGGAAAGATAGTGTGGTGGTTTCCCTCGTGCCTTCCACACCGCAGTTTAAGAACCGGTTTATCCCGCATCTTAATATCCAGTCAAAAGCCCTTCTTGATACTATATCTTCGGCCTTTTGCCAGTACTGATATGGCTGCTGCACAACACCAGGGGAATGCTGATTTGATGGCGGCGTTGACTCGCCATGGCACAGGATCGTCAATGAATATTGTAGCTTTTTGTAGAGAAGTTCATCCCACTGAACTCCCCACTACATTCTGGTATCCTGCCGCTGTGTGGTCGGGGACTGCTTATTCTACATATTCGCAGCTAACCACCATATCTGGTGACCGTTCACTATCCGCCACCTTTGACCCCGTTAGTAGCCGACAGCTCAGCCCTAAGTTTTATGTTAAACAAAGCAAATACTAGAATACTTTCTTTAAAAACATAACCCTCCTGCCACAGTCGGGTATTTAAACTATTCGCATATCGCTACCTCTTTCACCTTGCAATTTCGCACTAAAATAAAATCGTATTTCATTTAAATTGTGACTATTTCAATTCCAAATCTTGCTCCAACACGACACGGGTCACATTCGTTTGAATGTGACATTAAGTCATAAACAAATGAAGTACTTAGTTTTCCGCGGAGACTGCAATCAGTCATCCCTTTGGTGTGTGGCGTGCGAAAGATTAATGAAACACTGGTCTAATTAGAGTTTTATCTAAGTTTGTAAAGCTTAGTTAGAAACTTCTTGGTTGCATGCACGCAGTTGTAATAATAAGAATAAGATTAAATTGTGCGGCTGAAATAAGTTCGTTAGGACAGCATTGAAAAAAAGGATCAACCAAACTAGTTGTTAGTTGAAGGTTTCGTTGTAGGGAAGTCATTTTTTGTTCAAAATGATCATTTTTTGTTAAACCAGAAGTTTGCTATTCACTAGTAGTTAACCAATCATTTTTTTCAGTGAGTGTGTTTTTTAGGGTTCCGTACTCAAAGAACTACACTTTATGTCACCAGGCTGTAAATACTTATGATAGCTAGACAGTTGAAGTGTTCAAAGATGATGTATTTCAATAGGCGCTTTAACAAAAATACTAAAAACAGAATGAAATAAATACGTAAGGGCTCCCATACAACAAACTTGTTTTTTGGCGTTTTTTGCTCGATAATATTAATGACGGCAACTTATAAAGCTAAAAGCTTAAATGTTTGTTAATTATATTCACTTTCAAAAGAAATAATTAAAATAAAAAAAAATAAGGGGAGCTCCCATACAAACGTGATTTTTTCGTCGTTTTTAAAACTAAAAAAATATTACAGTATCTACTGTTGTAATGGTAAAGATAATAGTACGAAACCCTTCGTGCGCGAGTCCTACTCGCATTTGGCTGGTTATTTTAGTACATTTTTGTCTAATAATAAAAAACCTCACTAGGTACTTACTTGTTGACTAAATCTTGTTTGAGCTACTTTAAATAAAAAATATCAAACAGCACTAAAATAGACAGTATTGTAAAATAACACATGTCTTACAGAAAGGTTATTTATCACGAGTTTACTGCATTAATCTTAAACTGATTGAGAGTCGCGATAATTTTTATGTGAAATGAAACAAAACTGCTCTCCTGACAATTGGTAATCAAGAAGTTTGTCATTGTCATTGATTTTTCCATTCACAAACAAGCCAACAGACACCACATTGCAAAGGATCTTGACCAAAACTCTATAGAAACTCGGCCCACTATGCGTCAGCATACGTCTTTACAACATGTTCGGAAAAAATATATAAATATTTGAAAGAATACACACAAAAAATATTTTTGAAAAAAACCCTGAGTATTTTACAAAAATATTTTTTGGGTTCACGAGGCACATTAGGCATTTTGAGGTTATGTTTTTGTGAATAAGTGTTACTTTTAAACCCCTATTGTTAGATTATTTCAAAAATACCAGTGCAATCATAATTCAAAACAAGATTTATGAAATATAAACTACAAAGTCGCAATCTGGGCAAAGCCGGCTTTGGCAATATCCTTTCACCGCAAGCGATGTGTTCCTTCACCCAAAATGTCAATATTGGCTTTTAATATCGAAATTAAAATCTTACACTATACAAATTATGTGTCAGAAACAAAATTATTATGAGTAATAGCCACTTCCTCCCGACACATCCACTTTTTGGATGACTTCCAATCCCTTGGTTCCCGCCCATCTCGTGTTTATGCGATCGTAAAAAACTGTCGAATCCGCCTTGAAAGATATTTTGACGTTAATATTGCGTTATGAGTTTTAATGTGCGTTGGGATTTAGAAATGAAGTGTGTTAATGTTTTTGAAAGGGATATGCGTTTTGAAAGATACAAATATAGTAAGCTTTAAGACAAACTGAGATGGATGTATATAATGTTTTTTTATATGATGACCAGTACCTAATTAATAACTAAATATTACTTAAGGTGTTAAATATTGTGCTATTCTTAGGTATTGATATTACAAAGTGCAGTAGTTATGTTATGTTGTAGTTCACCTTAGGCTAAACTACAGAAAGAGAGACTTCATCACAACCTATCTAAGCTTGGAGTTCGCCAACACATGCTAAGGGTAGACCTCAAGCTAAGTGTAGGGTTCACCTACACGTGTTTAATTTTTAAACAGCTGTTTTATTTTGTACATTAATAGTGTCAAATTAACTATTTACATCAATGTTTACCGGCTGTTTAGAAATTAGTGAAATCGGGTCTCAATTTTTAGGGTTCCGCACCCAAAGAGTAAAAACGGGACCATATTACTAAGCCTCCGCTGTCTGTCTGCCTGTTTGTCACCAGGCTGCATCTCATGAACCGTGATAGCTAGACAGTTATTTTTTTTACAGATGATGTATTTCTGTTGCCGCTATAACAACAAATACTAAAAACAGAATAAAATAAATATTTAAGGGGGGCTCCCATATAACAAATTTAACAAGGATTTTTTGCCATTTTTTGCTCGGTATTTATAATGGCAACAGGCAGACGTTTAAAAATATTTACAGAATGTTCTGCTGTATTTAACTTTAATATTAAATAATTAAATTAAAATTTAAAAATAATATTAAGGGGGGCTCCCATACAAACGTGTTTTTTGCCTAGTGTCTAAAGTTGTAAGTTAATCGTACGGAACCCTTCGTGCGCGAGTCCGACTTGCACTTGGTAGGTTTTTAATAATCCTATTACATCATTTCATTTTGAGTAAGAAAAACCAGACTGTCAATGTGACATAGTGCGTAAGCTCACTACACCGGACCGTTTTTACGGAGCACTACATATTCGCACTACGATCCGAATCCTATAAAAGACCGTAAAAATACTACCCGGCGTAGTTGAAGTACTATGGGAGCTTACGCACTACGTCCGTCAATCATGGTCTGGTTTTCCATACTCAAAATCGATTGACATACTTTGACCGATTCAGATCGGATTCGGATTGGACACTGTGTGAAATTGCTCTTAGGCCCACTTTTACCGGATTAACTAATCTTCGAAATGGGCTTTCAACTCAGATCATGGGCCTTGCGCAAGCCTGGATTAGCTAATCCATCTAAGGTCCGTTGATTTAGCTAACTCTTTATTCACTGTCACAATGCTTTCTCGCATCTCAATATAAACAGCGAGCTGAATTCAACAGGACAAGCATCAGTGTATGCGCTTGAAGCTCTAAGCATTCTGATTCATAATGTATCCGACGGATTCTGTTTTGCATATTCACATATTTACTCTAATTCATGAGAGATGTGTGTACACACCAAGTGGGTTAAGCCTTAGTATTAGTACGAGATTCTGGTATGGACTATGTATTCATTACGTAAGTAGGTATTTAAAAACTAAGTAGTAATAATGTCCTCCTAGCCGAATTTCGACTACGGCGGCCTATCTCAACAGAGATCAGCCAACTGCGCGGGACATATGATAGTGCACAAGTTTGTGCGCAATACACAGGTGCACTCTCTATTCCTTCACTCTCATAATTCGATGAGACGGCAGTCCGACATGACCGTAGAGAGATTAGGCGCAGGACCAACGGCTTAACGTGCTTTCCGAGGCACGGGGGTATAACACCACCAACTTCCTGACACCGGAGCTGTGTCTGAGTTACTTCAAGACAGAAAAACCCACACACTCTCGACCCGACCCGGGATTCGAACCCGGGACCTCGTGGATAGTATCCAGCGTGCTGACCAATAGACCAACGAGGCAGTAACTAAGTAGTACAACGTGGTCAACGTGAATGTCAAAAAGTGTCTTAGTTTCTTTCGCCCTATAAGTATTTTTTTATATCTGCGTTCTCTATGCCTATAGGTACCTATATATACTCAATTCCTAACACTTGATTCGCAAAAGTTGTTTTTATTTTCGGCTCTAACGCCTCAACTTTAAGGTCGTTTCAAATCTTGAATGCAATGCATTCCGGACAAAACCGGATCAATAACGGAAACTTGTAAAAAAGTCACGAATGGCGAACATTAAACATTAAAGCCTTCGTCTGCCAACCCTTGTTTTTCGAAGGAAATTGGTATAATCTCCTTAGTAAAAGCATAGAAGCTTAATACTTTCAATATAACACCGACAACACGTAGAAACAAGGACGCTTCTGAAGAAGTTGTTACTTCGTTTGTTAATGTAGTCAAACAAAGCGTCCTCTTTGTTCCTAGTCCTAATCGCACAGTAGATTGACCCTAAATCAGTCTATATCCTTAAAGGTCAAAATAATTTTCAAAACTTTGAAACCAATTCTTAGTTTAAAGTCTTTTTATTGCCAAGGGATTTTGGATCGATAAAATTAATAATTTTCACTCGTGTACTCCAATTTTATCAAATAAAAAAGAAGAGCAACGAAAAGGGAGCGAGAAGAAGAGAAGAGAGCGGGAGCTCCGTCCGGCCAGCGCAAGAGATTGCATATTGATTATTGCATATGTATTCGGCCGGCGCAGAACGCCGGCCGAAATTTCTCGCTCCCTCTCGGTGGCTTTAGCTAAACATTCTCACAGACTCCACGCTCCACCACTCCGGGTTTATCTCATCTCGAGGTTATGCAAACTAGCTCAGTGCTTTTTGGGGTTCCGTACCCAAATAGTACTAACGGGATCCTATTACTAAGCCGCTGTCTGTGTGCCGGTCTGTCGGTCTTTCTGTCACAAACGCTGTACCTCATGAACCGTAATAGCTAGCTAGTTGAAATTTTCACAGATTATGTATTAAAAACGGAATAAATACGTGGTTCTTTTTACCCTTTTTAAACTAAAAAAGATCATAATAGTGGCTTATGTTTTATAGGTACGGAAGCCATAATGCCCGGGTCCGACTTGCATTTGACCGGATTAAAGTCCAACCAACATCTACACAAATAACTTTATTTCGCTGCTTCTACGCTGCATTCGTTCTCCACCATGATCCCCTTTAAAGTACACTTGAACGCATTACGTAAACTTTCTTTGCAGATAAATATCGTTTGGTAATAAAGTGATGCATTATTAAATTTTCATCGTTTGATGTATTTTTTGAGCTAACCTTTGGCGAAGTTTATTTTTTGTTTTATCTTATATTCAAAGTAATTCGTAAATTTATCAGTTCATTTATTTATTTTAAGGGATCTTTTAAAATATGAAATATAGATATATTTCATTTACGGTCAGTATCCATTCAATGTGAGGTTATAGGTTTAAGTTTGAGGTTACTTATTTAAGACGTAAAACATAATGATTACAAGGAAATGTATGTGGTATATTTATTATACTTTTTACGAGTATGGCACTATTCAAGATAACAACAAAGTTAATGTCCCAAATCTCCAACTAATGACGATTTATTATATTACTATTCCACTCAAAATTCAAAGTACAGTCGCGTGCATTATCTGTATACAAGCCATTTGCTCCATTAGAGATGCATTTGAGAGAGCCATCAAAAACAACGAGCGTTAGATTTTAAGTTTATGACAGTCATTTATTTAATCGACCCTTTGTTTTAAGAGTACTTAAGTGTTATTTTGACTTCATTTTTGAGCTATCGGCTGTGTGCGACTTTCTAGCACTACTTACTTTTGTATATCACACTTATGTCACTAAGGTTTATGTGGCATAAAACAATACTTTAAATTGAATTAAAATTAAATATTGGACTACATCACATATTATTGCTCTGATCCCAAAGTAACTAAATCACTTGTGTTATGTTTTTTTTTTTACTAATATGTCAAAATCTAGGTACAATGGATTTCACTGCCTCACCTCTACACTTTGAAAGCTTGTGATTCGCTCTCATTATCATTATGAATTTTATTTATTTACTTATTTTTTTAATTTGGATTTTAAATTTTACTATTTTGTATAGGTTTCTGTTGCCTGAAATAAAGATATTTTATTGTATTATTATTAACCCCTCGATTTTAAATTCACAGCAATTTAAATAACCATAGTCTTTCTTAATACAAAAACCTCATTATCATGGCATAAGAATGCAGTGAAGATGATGGATGACAATGACTATATTTGCACGTCCCAATTAGTATTTCTTACCTCTTACTAACCACACATCATTAATTTTACAGCCAGTAGCACAATGCTGCTGTCAAAATGACAACGCACAGAGTAAACAGTCGCATTTTACAAGCACAAATAGGCACTTCAAACAGCCTACTGCCACTACCACAAAAAGCGGAATTAAAAAAAAAAAACACCTGTCACTCTCTGATGGCGATTCACCACAGTATCTTTACGCTTGACTTAACCTTTAAGATCATTTATTTAGTGGCGAATTTCGAATGAAAGCCAAATTTAGTGTAAAGACAACTTAATGTCACACTGTCATCAGATTATACAAAGAAGCCAACATTTATTCTATTAACATATTACTTGCCGGCTGTTTGATGAAATGAAGCAACGTGGGAAAGGCCAATAGCATTTTCGGGGCACACAATTCGTAATTTTCATCTGGGTTACTGCTAGACGATAGTGAATCTTATTTCGTAGATTTAGGGGCGATGATTGATATATGCGGGTGATTTGTTTGTCCGATGACTGACGTGGGTCATATTTCAGAGGTATCGCGTTTCTGGCGTATTGAGCTTTTTGCTTTAATCAATAAATGGGTCCGATATTTTTTTGGTTGTCACGCACAATGAAGTATGAAGTTAAAAAATTAAGACTTTTATTTTATAATCAAAATAGGCAAATTTTTAATGATCTGTCAGTTAAAGAAAGGAATAGTTAGGAAAAAAACACTCTTTTTGCTTGTAATGACAGACAACAACAACAAAAAGCAAAATGACAGTCTGTTATTATATTTGCTATATATTTCCAATGTCAAATTCGTGATAATTATATTATTGCACTTGAAAA
Organism: Pyrausta nigrata; assembly: GCA_949316185.1. Classification (NCBI taxonomy): domain Eukaryota; kingdom Metazoa; phylum Arthropoda; class Insecta; order Lepidoptera; family Crambidae; genus Pyrausta; species Pyrausta nigrata. The sequence goes on along the minus strand of OX438941.1, from coordinate 1,891,730 downwards.
AATTAACACCAGAGGCGGGATTATTATTATATTATGTCAAATTCGTGTTCAACTTCATGCCAATTTCTTTAATAACACTACTTTTTTTCTAGTACCTAAATTGTACCTACCTAAAATGTTGAATATTGTTTTACATTATAATAATATCATATGAAAAAAAACATACAAACGTGTGCTGAATTTGGTTTTCATGAAAATAGGTGAAGTAGTTCGTTTCTCACAAAAATTAAGTCATTTTTGGTCTTTCCAAGTGGCCTATAGTGTTACCAATAGGAAATGCAAGCAAGGCTTTTTAAGAGGTCGTGTTGATCATACTTGTACCAAAATGACTAATGCATACCAAATTCGGCGGCGTATTATCTAATTACGACATCCGCGCAGTTAAATTAAAACCGAAACGTCGCGTGTGTGTGTTAACCGTTTGTTTGTTAACGCGTCGTACGCGGCCATTTGTCAAATTAAACGTTGCGTGTTTGCTTTAGAAGGACTGTGGTGTTCGAAATTGGCAGTCAATTTCGTCGTCAAAATAGTATCATTTCAAAGTCACTGTCGTTAAACAAATAGTTTCGGGGCTTACCGAGTTTTGACATTTTTTATTACAGTTTTATTATAAAAATAACCAAACCTCAAAATATGGTGCGTTGCTGACTATAAAGTGGATATATGTCTTTTCCGAATCAGGAACGAGATCATCCGCAAAATGACGAAAGTCATAGATATCGTTCAGAGGTGCTGTAAGCTGAAATGGCAGTGGGCTGGTCATGTCTGTCGCAGAACCGACGGGCGTTGGAGTAGGAAGGTTCTCGAATGGAGACCTCGTCTCGGGAATCGTAGTGTTGGACGCCCCCCTGCTAAGTGGACCTGCGGAAGGTGGCCGGTGGTGGCTAGATGCGAGAAACGGAGGACCGTGAAAGTTGGCGCAGTCTTGGAGAGGCCTATGTCTAGAAGTTGACTGCAATAGGCTGATATGATGACGCTTTTTCCAGATATCTTAATTAAAACATTTTTTCACCTACCAGAGTCAGGATTTTGTCCAGACATTCTGAAAAAATTCAAACGAGATTTACCAGCCATTTCAACTGCGTCACATGTGTCCGAAAACCAATTTAAAACTTTTCTACACGCCTGTACATACTCTCACCTTTTCCCAGCCGGGCATAACGCACAGTGCACACAATATATTGTATTTTTGGATCTCATTTCGTTGCCCGTCTGTCAGGCGTCCCTTATAATTGGCACTCCTGCGCACACTATAGATTCTATTCTAAATAATTTATTTTTTTAACATTTTTTTGAACGATAGTACTAGAGGACTTAAATAAACAGATTATGGCATGTTTTTGTTGATTATCCTGTTGCATAACTGAGACTTTGGCGACATCATTTGTGGCACACTATGGTTGTATCTTTAGTTAAGATACAACTAGGCTTCTATCAAACGGGCAAGTGTGTGTCCTTTTGTATACAATTCAATGTATTGGTTCAACAGCATTAACCATTTATCCTCCAAGCTACTTTTTAGACTTATAAAGCGACGTGATCGCCTGGTTCGGAAAACGCCTTATATTAATACAAAAAATACGAAAATTCTAATAACAAGGTCATCGAAATTAATTTCGCTCACAAAAATTAATCAACTGTGTCATCCGGTCAAGCGAAGGGACATGGGTTCGAGTCCCACCGGATGACATGTTCGATTAATTTTTGTGAACGAAGTTAATTTCAATTTCGTAAAAACTTGCAAAATAATTTCTTCACTTATATAAATAATTATAAACAAAGTCATCATCATCATTATCAGCTGCAGGACGTCCACTGCTGATTATAGGCCACCCCCATAGATTTCCAAAGTAATCTGTTACAAGCGGCCTGCATTCAGTGCGTTCCTGCTACCTTCGGTCGTCTGTCCATCTTGCCGGTGGACGCCCTACGCTACGCTTTTGATCAAATGTATATTTATTGTATTATGTGTATATGTAAAAAAGTAAATTTTACATATTTCGTATAATATTTGTTTCTTACGTTTACGCGAATTGTTGAACTCATTAAAACACAATTTTACGGATTGCTTCGCGATTTATTTACATTTTATTCAAAACCTGACGTTTCGAACACTTTACAGCGTTTGTCACATGAGAGTCTCCCTGTGACCACGTAATAAATCGCGAAGTAATCCATAAAATTGTGTTTAAATGATATTTCGTATAAATACTCGTGTTGTCACTTAGTCAAACCATGTCTTTAATAACGCTTATAGTACTACTAACAGCTGACCTAAAAGATGTATTGTGCCAAAAACTGTCAGTCAAGAGTGGATTAACTCGTGTACGTTCATAATTGTGATACAAATTGACATTTCCTTGCAATCTAGAACAGAATTTCCTTAGCGGATGCTTCAGTTAAGATCTTAAGACCAGCTATCATGAGATCATCCTTCTTTGTGAAAATGTAAAGTTTACCAGTAATTTTGTAAACATTTAAAAAAATGAAAATATCTTTAAAATTGTCCATACAATCTCATTGTCAATACCTCATCACCCCTTTCACCCTCTTAAAGTTGAATTTTTAAAATCCTAAAATAAATTGTTCTTTATTTCTAAATACCTAAATACCATTTTTTTTCGATTAAGTTTCAAAACTAACGCAGTTTCATACAAACTTACCTCGTTTTTTTCCAAATTAAGGGCTGAATTTTCAAAAATCCTTTCTTAGTGCTATCTATATCTACCCTATAAAAGGAAGCATGGTGCAAGCTTTTACTTATTCTAATAGTTCGGGCTGTGTGTTGATATGTCAGTCACCCAATCAATCAGTCAATAAATCAGTTTTCATTTCTATATATTTAGATCGAAGTAAAAAATCAGGCCAATGAAAAATATTTTTTCTGATAAAAACTTGTAGCGCTGCATCAAACTGCCAGGTCCCGTCACATTCACAACGAAAAGATTTTTTCTAAAACTCCGACGTTATCAAAAAGCTCTTTAATACAATACTCCCAATTATTTTCGACTTCCCGCGATAATTAACTTTAATTAAATGTCGCTCAACGGCCTGAAGTTTACGAAACTTTTTTCAAGTTGTGGAAGTGTTTAATTAATGTAGGAAACCAGAAAAAAACGCCGGCTTTTTCTTTTTTTTAAGTGTTTTTTTTTTAAATTTAGGAAAAACACGTTATTTCATAAATTGATCGGCTATCAATTTATGAATTAACGTGTTTTTCCTACCGTTTTACCGTTGATAATAAAACACAGTAAATTTTGTAAAATATTTTTTCTCTTTTTAGTAATATGAGTTTTCTTTAAAATACTCTTCAATTTCGTCACACACACCGGTGGGACACACAGTCGAGCATTTTTTGTGAGGAAAATAATTTAAAATACTGTTTCAGATTTCCAATAAAAGTTAATATACGTACTCGTAGCTATGGAGGCAAGTAACACTTGCAAGACCTTTGCTTTTAAAAAGTTGTCTTCGGTCGTCATAATGTTCACTGAAATATTTGATATTATTATTACTCCGACAACCTTATCGAGAATTGGAAAGATTCTTTTACGTCCTACATTTTCTTCCTGTTTGCTTCGCCAGTCTGCAAACACCCCTTCAAATATCTATAGGAAACAGAAAAGAACTAAGTCACACACAACGCTTGAATGCAGCCCGTAGACATTTCTAATAGCTCTTAAGTCCCCCTCAAGTGAGGCAAACAGTTTTACGGTATTGTCCACTTCTTTCGACATTGTTATTGCTTTAACAAACTTACACTTTCAACTTTGCTTTACAAATTTGATCTTTAGTTTCATAGTTTTAAAAATTCAGATAAATGCAGTCATAACGTTGTACTCTGTTCGTGACGTTACCATGGAAACGAGTATTGACAAAAATGGTCAGACGGGGCATTCGCGTCGTTATGACGATGTAATAGAGTTTATTTGATATGTATGTAGAAAAATTGTGCGATGATTTCAGTGAAAATGGCGAAATCTCCAATTGAAATATTTTTTGCTGAAAGAAGACTGCCAGTTTTAATGTTTTTTTTTGAACATTTATTAAATATTTAAAAAGTATGTAAGTAACGCCACGCATTAGGTAAGTACTTAGTGGTAGTTAATTTATTTATTTTATTTTTAGGTAAGTATTGGAGCTGTTTTTGTTTACTTACTTAATCTTTTTATATACATTTCATTGCACAAATGTTAAAAGCATATTCTTCCAGTCAACCATAGGTCCAAACAGAGAAAAATACGGTATTTACAAAGCTTTTTATATTTTAGTTATATTCATATAACTGCGAATTTAATAACTATGCCATACCGTTGACGTATGACGTCTTTTGCTATGCTGTTTAATTAACACCTCATAATAAAGCAAACGTATAGAATGATAAATTATTAAGTTTTAATAGTTTTGCGCGCTTCGCTCGCGTGTCACATAAATCGCTAGGAGTGACAGCGAACTGAGATTTCGGCCCACTGCGCTAAGGGACACTTAGGGGGACTGCTGACAGGATGGCGGCACGTTTAAACATGAAACAATCTTTTTGTGAATGAGAAGTTACACAAATGAATTGTATAATAATACAAATTAGTACCTAATGATGTACATAATAAGATACAACGAGATATTTAAAATAATAATAATAAATTTATGTATTAGCTATGTAGAAGATAAAGGCGATACGTTCCAAATAAATAAAAATTAAAATATTAAACGTTAGTCTAGTTTCCAATAGAGATAGAGATCGAAGTAAAAAGTAAAAACAAGTCATAAGTCTTATATTTTAACCTCATTAAGCCCTTACCGCCTTACTATAAAAACGACTGCCTCATTGGTCTAGTGGTCAGCACGCTGGGTACTATCTACGAGGTCCCGGGTTCGAATCCCGGGTCGGGCCGAGAGTGTTTGGGTTTTTCTGTCTTGAAATTACTCAGACCAGCTCCGGTGTCAGGAAGTTGGTGGTGTTAACACCCCCGTGCCTCGGCACGTTAAGCTGTTGGTCCTGCGCCTGATCTCTCTACGGTCATGTCGGACTGCCGTCTCACCGAGGAACAGAGAGTGCACCTGTGTATTGCGCACACACTTGTGCACTATAATAATATGTCCTACGCAGTTGGCTAATCTCTGTTGAGATAGGCCGCCGTAGTCGAAATCGGCTAAGAGGACATTACTACAAAAAATTAAAAATGTGACCAAACCCTGTTTAAATATAAAAGGGCTAATTTAAAATTAGTGACAGAAAGGCGCAATTCAATAATTGAGACATACATTTTAAATTACCCGTCTCATATTTAGACAAGGTTTGGACTGTTTTAATATTTTGTGGTAAGGCGTGTTATGATTGTATTATTGCAAATTATGAGTATGTCTCGCAAATTTCGTATTATGAGAGTAGTCTTTACGACTTTTTAATTTTATGCAGCTTGTCTATTGATGAATACGTACCTACTCCCACCTAATTACTAAGGCCTGAACTGAAGGAAACCTTTGATATAATTTTACTAGTCTAAAGACCTCTTAACCTAAAGTATCTTGCGTTGATATTTCGTTGCACGTTTCCGTTATCTTGCAGTGATGTATAAATCCTTCAGAGCTGCAAACTCTTGTTTTGTTTGTCAAAACAATTAAACTCAACGCTGATTTATTTAAAACGTTTCGCAAGTATGCTAATGTTTGGTTTGCTTTGGATTATAGCTTTATACGTGGTTATTTATCGTTTCCAGTAATATCTTGTTACGCATGTTAACTAAAGAATGATTATATAGTTTTTAATATTTTTAACACTCACAGTGTTCTTTCTTATTTATATAAGTTTAAATTTGAAACCAAAAAATCGCACACGCTCCGGGCCAACGCTCTTACCAACTGAGCTACCGTGCAGTCCATCCAGCCGTGTGAAATTCTTGGTCTCTTTGTCTTACGTCATTACGTGACTGCAGGGACATTTACCCGAGCTGTATTATACTGGTATACGGCTTTCTCAAAGAATGATTATTGAATCCTCAGAAATATAAAGATTGCATCTGTCTGCATATGACTATTAAAAGGTTGACTAATCTTGTAAAAATTGACTAGCTATCTTGAAGGAGGATAATAATTTACTGCTTTTAGTGGAAGTTACAACTTCACACTTTTAATAAAATATCGATTTATCTATAATTTAAATACTAACAGCATAAAGAGCAAGTGTCACTTACTAAAAAGTAAAATGTTAATTGTTATGTGATGTCTCTGTACTACTGATCTGTAAAGATACCTAAACTACTCGTATAGCGACTAAATCAAATGCGTCTTTGAATACCTAGTCATTAAGAATTTAAATTAATGAATAAATCTATGTGATTTTGCAAAAAAGACATTACTATATTTAAGGACAGAAATAAATTTGAAAATCAAAAGTTAATCGAAGGAAGAACCTAAAAAACGGCCAAATGCGTGTCTTACACGCGCATGAACGGTTCCGTGCCATTATCTATACAATGTTAGACACTACGGACAGTGGAGTCTAATAGGGTCCTGTTTTTTCCCTTAAGGTAAGTTCCCTAAAAAGCTATCGAGGAAATTCTTTTCTTAGAAACCCCTAGAAATTTGTAAAAAACCACTCTCGTAGAAAAACAGCAGCCTGAAAAGCAACAATGAAAGCGAACTGATAGCAGTGTGAGAGGACAGATGTTGCATCAATTAACGGATTACCTCACCCCCTCACCCCTCTTTAGCCGATTACCAGACTGAGTGGAGTGGACGAGACGGGTACCTTTTTAGTACCTTTGGATTACAGAGAATTATCCAAGTGGTACACTTGACATCACTTTTTGATCAGATAAATGCCAGCCATCCATATAAAAACATATTGCGCCAACCTTCAATGGGCAAAAAGCAAGCGAATGATCATGATGAAATTATTTAATTTAATCTAAATATACAGGGTGTGGCGTAAATAGTGGTCCAAAGCAAAGGTGTGGATACACTGTACACTGAAGCACCACATACCAGTATTTAAAAAAAAATTATGTACAGGGTTTTCAAAAAAAAAAAAAATTTTTTTATTTTTTTAGAAATCGTTACCTTGCCTTACAAATTTGGTTATAATTTCCAAAAATGACGGTTTTTTTTTTATCCATTTTTTTTATTATTATTGCTGATCACTTGTACTTAGTACTCCATTCGTTTTTTTTTTACAAACTGAATTTAATAAAAAAAATTAAGTTTCTTTCAAAATTCAATACTCACTGCTAGCAAATCGTTTGACTTTCAATGCTTTTGGTGCAAAAAAAATGTACTACACTGTCAGTGCCCATTGTTTAAAAAAAATGCCCATCTTTTGCAGATTCTAAAATGGTGCAACAATAAGTGTTACGACTTACAGGAAAAAAGTTATTGCTTTTCGAAACAAAAAGGAGCCCAATTCAGAAAAACAATTTATTTGAAGTTCAAGGGTTTACAAGGGTTGTAATTTTTTTTTCTGTGTGGTCCAAAGCAAAGGTGTGGATACACTGTACACTGAAGCACCACATACCAGTATTTAAAAAAAAATTATGTACAGGGTTTTAAAAAAAAAAAAAATTTTAATTTTTTTAGAAATCGTTACCTTGCCTTACAAATTTGGTTATAATTTCCAAAAATGACGGTTTTTTTGTATCCATTTTTTTTATTATTATTGCTGATCACTTGTACTTAGTACTCCATTCGTTTTTTTTTTTTTACAAACTGAATTTAATAAAAAAAACCCTGAAAACCCTGAAAACCCTGAAAACCCTGTACATATTTTTTTTTTGTAATACTGGTATGTGGTGCTTCAGTGTACAGTGTATCCACACCTTTGCTTTGGACCACACAGAAAAAAATTTCAACCCTTGTAAACCCTTGAACTTCAAATAAATTGTTTTTCTGAATTGGGCTCCTTTTTGTTTCGAAAAGCAATAACTTTTTTCCTGTAAGTCGTAACACTTATTGTTGCACCATTTTAGAATCTCCAAAAGATGGGATTTTTTTTTAAACAATGGGCACTGACAGTGTGGTACATTTTTTTTGCACCAAAAGCATTGAAAGTCAAACGATTTGCTAGCAGTGAGTATTGAATTTTGAAAGAAACTTAATTTTTTTTATTAAATTCAGTTTGTAAAAAAAAAAAACGAATGGAGTACTAAGTACAAGTGATCAGCAATAATAATAAAAAAAATGGATAAAAAAAAACCGTCATTTTTGGAAATTATAACCAAATTTGTAAGGCAAGGTAACGATTTCTAAAAAAATTTAAATTTTTTTTTTTTTGAAAACCCTGTACATAATTTTTTTTTAAATACTGGTATGTGGTGCTTCAGTGTACAGTGTATCCACACCTTTGCTTTGGACCACTATTTACGCCACACCCTGTATAACAAGTAAAACTGACCTAATGAATTACTAACATTTCGATGCACAGCCCAAAGTTGAATAAGAAACGTAAAATATTGCACTGTGGTTCCTCCTTTAGCGTAGGTGAGTACTAAGAAAGGATTTTTGTAAATTCACCCTTTAACATGGTAAAGGCGTGGGAGGGGGGTAAGTTTGTATAAAACTTTGTAAGTTTTTATGCCGAATCGTTAAAAAAAACACTTTTTATTGATAAAAGTACCTACGCACGTTTACGTCCTTATTTTTGAAAGTTACATAGATAAATAATCCTGGGATTTACACACGGTCGCACGTCATTCTACCCACTTTGACCTTGAGGCCGCCCTATTCTCTACGTAATAAAATATATTCTTGCAGTTAAAATGGGTAACCTGACTTGCTGCCGACTGTACTACATTTACAAAACCAAAACCTTAACATGACTCTACTTTTATCTGACAATTGACAATTAGTTATCCATTACTGGTTAACGTTAAAAAAAGTTAAAAACATATATTAATTTATAACATAGAAGTTAAATTGGATTTAAAGTCTCCAAATTGCCTCAGCAGTTTCGTTTGCATGATTTTATATCTACAGATATAGTTGATCAAAGAATCTCTTACAACCTTAATTTTTTACGATAAACAAAATATCCCTATGACGTTTGCGCTCATTCCTTGTTATATTTACAGGGCTAATAATAAATTTTAATAATAAATAATTTGTTTCAACAAACACACCAATTACCTAGCCCCAAACTAAGCGTGAGCTTGTGCTATGGTGACTAGGATAACGGATAGAAATACATAAATACATATAAACATCCATGACTTAGGTACAAATTGCTCGTGCTCATCACACAAACATTTGCCCCTTGCGGGATTCGAACCCGCAACCGCCTGGTTCAGAAGTCCGGTGCGCGAACGACTACACCAAGACGGTCGTCAAAACGGGCCGGCTGTCACCAGTGATAAAATAAGTGTCGTCAATTTAGGATTCCGTTACTCGTGCGGCTTTTCATTAATCTAATGACACGCCAGGGTTCCTTCGCGGCGCTCTCAGGTGCGTAGGCAATTTGTCTGTCTGTCAACGGGACACCCTGTATTTTGATAGGTGTTAAACAAGAATGACAAGAGTTTGCTGAACGTGGAACAAAGTAAGATAGATGAGAGAAATTAGTTTTTGGCAGTGCTGCCGAGAATCAAGCCAATGTGCTCTGTCTAAAATTAAACTAAAGTTCAGTTTCTCTCTTTCTTTGCTACAACTAAAAAAAGACAATAATAAAGAAACGTCAAAGATGATTTCTTAGAATTGATGTAATAGTATTTATTTGCGAAAAAACATAGTACATATTAAGTTCTTACAAATTATTAGGTATAAACATGCATGTTTCATCGAACTATCGATATGCAAATATTTCGTCATCGTGCAGTTAATAATATTAACAAGTACAATCACTAAAATACATTTCAAGATTTACAAATTGTCAATAGAGTCAGATTACAAAATCTCAGTAGATAGGTAATTAAATTTTTCAACAAATAATACATCAATATGTCTAAGTTAAATTAGGTTTTTACAAGTCAGTATAATATGAAATAATAAAATAAAAATGTATGGTCATAAATTCATAAGTGCAATGTCAAAAGTGATATTATTGATAAATAAAATTAACATGTCAGGAATCATTAACAATTCGCTTGAAGCGGCAGAATTTCTCAAATTCATCGATATTATAAAAGCAATAGTCAATAAGGGTTCTGAAAAGAATTCGCTTGAAAACATTAAATTGCAAGTTCTGAATTTGGTTCGGAAGCAAATCAAATACTCGAACGCACATATTAAAACTATTTCTTGCGAAGCAAGTTGTAGCTGCAGATATTTTCCACGGGTATCTCCTTGTGCGACCGCTATTGAAATCTACGTACCTATTTTTAAAATGATATCCCTAATAATTTTTCTATGGATTCTGTAATTTCCTTAGCAACTCACAGCTGTTTAGTCTGACATTTCTAAATTATTATAGTCTGTCTCTTTTCGTTTGATTGGCAGGGAAAGAGAGAGACTGAACTTAAATTTATTCTTAGGCAAGGTACAATAGAATCGAGCCTACCGAGTCTTTATTTCGTCTGTAACCGTCTCTATCACTAATGTCAGCATACGAATGAGCGTAATGGCTAGACTCGAAAATGCCAAAATGAATGATTGAATGAATGTCGAGAATGCCTCAAACCCAGTATCGTGGTGGCCGTGCCCCCCCACTGCGGGTGCATTTGGGCGACACACCTAGCCAAATCTGGACTACAGCGGCCAATCTCAACAGAGATTAGCCAACTGCGCGGGATATATCATAGTGCACAAGTTTGGCGCAATACACAGGTGCACTCTCTTTTCTTTCACTCTCATTTTGGATGAGACGGCAATGCGACATGACCGGAGCGAGATCAGGCGCAAGACCAACGGCTCAACGTGCTTTCCGAGGCACGTTAACATCACCCACCAACTTCCTTACTCCGAAGCTGTATTAGCTCGACCCGGGAGTCGAACCTGGGACCTCGTGGATAGTACCCAGCGTGCTGACCTTTGGCCCAAGAAGGCAGCAGAGAAACGTATATGATTGGCACTTGTAAACTTATTTATCTGTTCTGTGGCGTCAGCGAATTCAGTAGTTATGCAAAGATCGGCCGCGGCTCAGTGACAGCGGAATCGTAGAGGAAGCGTTTCTTCGCGACTCACAGCTATCAATTACTAGAGCGGTGGAAAATGGGGCCAGGAAGTACGCTAAGAAAATAAAACTCACTGTAATGGCTCAGCTTCTTAGTTATTTTGACCTTCAGTGTAAGATTTTGGTTCTTATTTTAATCTGTGCATCATCGCCAGCCTAAACCAATAAGAAAAAAAGAGTGAAAATATCCTCTTTTTAAATAGTACAATCTTGTATTTTTTTTAGGTTATTAGTTATTGGTGATAAATAGAAAAAAAAATGCTTTTAGCAATAAGATCGCCGATATTTTACCATTCTCTGTGCACATTTATGAAAATGTCTACTGAGTGTGGTGTGAATAAAGAGCATCTATCTATTTAAAACAGCACATTCTGTAAGAAATAGCCACTCGTATTTTTCAGGTAATAGTCATTAAGGTATTATAAAATTAAGTACTAGCGTAATTACTGGAAACCAAACAACAAAATAGTTGTCAACACGCAAAACCATTTGACTTCCGTTTGAGTGAGTAATCAATTAATAACACATAAAGTAAAAAGTCAGCTTATATAGATCCTACAGCTGGGAAAAGGCCTCACCTCAACTATGAGGAGGTACGAGCCATACTCCACCGGGGTCAGTGCGGATTGGTGGAGGGTTGTCTGTGGCAAGTGACAAACCTTACTGTCAAAAATGTTATCAAGCCGCCCTAGGCCTCTGACTAGGCTTAACGACTAATACCAACAGATATTAGCCATAATTACAAATGTTCTTTCTTAATTAATTAAGGACACCATACGGTTTTCTTGCAAAATATTTAAAAAAAGATTATTTTGTTTTAATAAAAGAGTTAAGTTTTTTTTAAAATAAAGGTACAAAACAATGTTATAGGGTACAATTCTATCCCGACAAATAAATTATTAAAGACACTTCAAAACCATCTCGCCAACTTAGTGGCCCCACCACTAACTGACACAGTAAACGTTAATTAACCAGAGTCGCCAATTTGCTGGCCTCAAATTGGCTGCGTCTGAGCCCCGGGCGACTGCCTTCAAGGTGTGGGTAATTTTGCACAGTCCTGTCAGCCGTTCCAGTATTGTGTAATTGTTGGAATTATCAAGAAAGCTTGACAGACTTGACGAGTTTTTATTATGATTCAAAGATGATAGTTGATTTTAAACGAAGATAAGGGTTAGAAATTAAGAAAATAATGACTAAGGCCCACTTTTGCACGTCCGGATCAGCTAATCCAGACTTGTGTAAGTGGGCTTGAAACTCAGATAATAGGCCTTGAAAAAGTCCGAAATATGCTTATCCGGATGTTAGATTATTTTTTACAAGCTTTTATTTAGTTTGCAATGTAAATATGTATGTTTGTTCGAGTGGAATCTTGCAACTCAATTTTGAAGCAGATATGTTCAACCGATTGAGTTGAAATTTTGTGTGCACGTTTAGTTTGGATGACAATGCATTGTAAGATGCATGACGTCGTTCTAAATTCAACTTGGCGGACCATCCAAGGTATCAGACTCGTTATTTTCAATGCACTTCTACAATATTAGTATCAAATGAAAGGGCTTGCTGAGAGTAACTCAAAAAATAAAGTGACGTTACAAAAATTTTAAAATGGCCAACTTGTAAATGCAATTCTCCAATATGGGTATCAAATGAAAGGGCTTGCTGAGAATAACTCGATAAATAAGGTGACGTCATTCCAAATCCAATATGGCGGACTTTTAAAGAAGGCAGACTAAGTTTTCTTTGCTTTCTTACAATGTGGGTATCAATTGAACGGGCTTGCTGAGAATAACTCGATAAATAAGGTGACGTCACTCTAAATCTAATATGGCGGACTTTTAAAGATAACGGACAAATATAGTCATCTTTTTAAAGCTTTCCTACAATATGGGTATCAAATGAAAGGGCTTGCTTATAACATATCCATAAATAAGATGACGTCACTTCAAATTCAATATGGCGGACTATGATTTTATGCTTTCTTACAATATGGGTATTAAATGAAAGGGCTTGCTAAGAATTACTTGACACATAAGGTGACGTCACTCCAAATCACATATGGCGGACTCCTAGAGATGGCGAACTAAGTTTTTGATGCTTTCCTATAATATGGGTATCAAATGAAAGGGCTTGCTAAGAATAGCTCGATAAACAAGGTGACGTCACTCCAAATCTATATAAATTTATGCTTTCTTGCAATATGGGTATGAAATGAAAGGGCTTGCAGAGAATAAGCATGCAAGTTAAACTCCGTTGCTCCGATCCGTTTAGGAATAATAAATAAATAATAATAAATAAAAACTTTATTTCTTCACAAAAAGTAAGTATTACAAACATAAACAGTACTTAACATTTAAAAAAAAAAAGTTAACAGTTTTACTTTGTGTGAAGCCTGGTGCTTGTTATAGATTGAAACAATCTGTAGTACAAGACACCAGGCCTCCACCTCCTAGACCAAAGTTCCTTAATACATTAACATTATCAATGTTGTAATACCACAGAATAAATAATAGGTAATACACAAGTCGTTCTAATTAAACATTAACTTTATTTTGTCCCAATGGGACAACGGTAAATAAGAAATATGTAACAAGGTAAGAGCAAAAATTATGTATGTAAATATGTAGGTTAAATTATTTTGAACTAAAGTAAAATATGTATATAAAAATATGTCTGAGGGGAGTAAGCATATTATGAGTAAAAGTATTATTATTGTATGTGTATGTTTTACTATTTATGATCCGATTACTATTTGAATCTAAAATATTGTGTAGCTACATTCAAAATTCACAAGATTAGCATTAAGTATAACACTCGAACAAGGAAAAAAAAAATCGTATGGGGAGGGTAGGTAATCATGTGAAAGACAGTAGTGACGAAAGCGACTACGACGCGATCCCGCCAGGGTAGCCGGCGGATCACGGTGCCAGCGCATGCGAGCGCCGCGCTCGCGAGTGAGGGCTCCCAACATAAGTAAATCGCGGTCAGTGCTATCTGTGTTGAGGCGGAACGGTCAAAATACAAGTCTGCAACTAACTAGTCGAAAGAGAAACATTAAGTTTATGTTAAAGGAGTGATTAAGTTACATGTATCTATTTCATTCAATTCCAATAAGTGATTATATAACGGTTTTTTAAGTTGTGTGTTGGTATATTGTACAAGATTAAGTTTATTTTGTAGTATGTTGTATATTCTAGGGGCTAGAAAGTTGAATGATTTTTGAGCAAAACGGGTTTTTAATAGGGGAACATGACATTTAATGATTCTTTTGACGGGAACTGGAATAAGTGGTACGATTTTACTGTGAAATCTACGAATAATTTGATATATGAATAGTTTTCGAACACTCAACAATTTAGTTTTATCATAAAGTAAGATGGTTGGGTGACGAATGGGCAGAGACAGAAGTACCTTTAGGACTGCTCTCTAAGCTCTTTCTAGTTGCAGAAGATGTACCTGTGCAGCTCCACCCCAAGCGCATATGCAGTAGCTTAGTAAGGATTCACCTAAGGCTTTATAAATTTTGCGTAAGAATTGAAAATTTGCAACTGTTCGGAGGTTTTTAAAGACAAATATTAACTTCCTAATACGACCGGACATAAGGGTCAAGTGTGAGTCCCAATTTAGATTCTCATCAATTATGATACCTAGGGACTTAATTGTGTTAGTACGACACAGAACAGGACAGTCGCATTTAGAATGAATATTGCCACTAAGGTTGCAAGGATGAGTGTGGATGGTTAATGAATGGCCTGCTTTCGGCTTATCGTAATTTGTAATACTGAAGCAGATGTATTTAGTTTTATTAGTGTTCAGGGAAAGTAGACTATGTTCCAGCCAAGCAGTTACCTTCGATAGACCTTTTTCTGCAGATTTATGAACATCTTCCCACGTGGATCCTTGGAATTTGGTGTATCGGGCTTTCTTAGCGTGAAGAAAAGGCGTGATAGCCGAGCGGAGAAAACTTCACTTTTCATTCGTAAGATCATGAGTTCTATCTCCGTCTGTACCAATAAGTTTGTACAAAAACTTAAGTACCTACAGTCTTTTTCAAATATATCGCTGCCTAACGGTGAAGGAAAACACCATGAGGGAAAACCTGCACACTAGTGGCTAGTGTGTGAGATGGAAAAGGCAATGGCAAACCATTCCATGAAATATTGCCTAGTAGTCGTTGTGTGTGTTTCATTCCACATAATGATCACGACCCTCAGTCATGAGGTATACGACTGTGAAAAGGGGTTTTCTCAGAGTCCTCGATTATAATTATCGAGGTTGAATTTTTTGAGTCTTTAGCATCGGTAGGTAAAGTTTGACGAGATCAACTTTGGTGAGATATGCGTCAACAGCATTGGTTTGCCTGTCTAGGAGAAGGATAACTTCAAATCAAACTGGAATTGTGTTTACGCTGCGTAAGGCTTAGCTTGAAGTTACAATAATTAGCTTGAAGCTTACTGATATGCCTTACGCGGCGCATTTTTGTAACACCCAAGACAAGGTGTTGTACCTAGTCGGGTGATAAGTTATGACACAAATACTTATTGCAGCCCAATTTTAAAGCAAATATCTTCAACCGATTGAGCTGAAATTTTGTATACAGGTTGTTTAGATGAAAATGCTGTGTAAGTCGTCTAAGATTTTTGTGTATTGATTGTACTGACGTTTTGGAGACATTGAAAGTAAAAAATAAAGTCGAATTGTTGTATAAAGTCCGTAGCATCGATTGTTTAACTTTGATTTATGTAATTTCGCGAGAGGCATCAACAGCATTAGTTTTCAACTTGCATGTGGCATACAAATATTAAGCCTTAATTAAATTGTTCAACATAAAAGCAAGCATTAAGAAGCTCTCCCTCCGCGCCTTCGGCCTTTAAATTGCACTGTTTATTGGGCAGACCAGTACCACAGCAAAAGACCACGGCGTGTCGAGGTTAAAATAATTGGTTTTCCTATTTGCTATATTTTTGAAGGGATTTTAATACTTCAGGGTAATAATTAGTGCTCTTTAATACTTTAATGCTCTTTGGTGTCAATTAAATTCGTAGCCAAGCTATTTTACTCGTCGCCTAGCCATTATATTAGCCGCCAAGCCGTTATTTGTTGTTCCTTACTTACCTATGTCTTAAGTAAGCAAGCTTAAAACTTTTGCTACCTTTAAGTCACTGTCGTTATTCAATTTTTAAAATAGCCCTTTTTGAGGCTTACCTAATTTACCTGTCACCGAAATAATATTTTGATAAACTGCTACCAAGGTATGTTAGATATTAGTTGCACATAGTTAGTTACCCTTTCAGTTTTTAGTCGACCGGAAAATAATAAGCCCATCGAATTTAACCGACAAACGCCCTTGCCTCAATGATGCGTTGAATGAGATAAACAGTAAGATATGCCTACAGACTAAGAAATCTGTCCAGCGATGACTAAAAAGTAAAAAATAAATTACAAGCAAAAAACCCTTTTTAAAAACAAGCTTTTATGTCAATGCGCTAAAAAGTATAAAATAAATTTTCCTTTAAAACTTTTACGATCAAATAATAACATCATTACACAATTTATATTGTATAAAAGCTTGTCGCGAGATTTTACCTGTGTAGATAAACAAGTAAATTATATACATAACTTGATATGATTGACTAAATTTTCTTAAAATCAAACCACTAAATACGCCAAGTGAGCACTTAAATCCCGCGACAAGCTTTTATATAATATAAATTGTGTAATGATGTTATTATTTGATCGTAAAAGTTTTAAAGTAAAATTTATTTTATACTTTTTAGCGCATTGACATAAAAGCTTGTTTTTAAAAAGGGTTTTTTGCTTGTAATTTTTTTTTTCCAGAAACAGTCAAACTTTGTATTTACATTGTTTCTGTAATGCTTCGTATTACATACGAATGTTGTTTCCAATGACTGAGAACAAATTACTCACATGACTCACAAAATATACAAAGGCAGAAGATATATTATTTAAAATTGCGCTACAACGCTCGCAATAAAAATATACTTCGTATCAGAACACATAATTATTATTTTTAAACACAGCACGATTCCTAATCACACACAATAATTTGTAAGTCAGCTTGTAATCAATCAGTCACTAAATAAATGCAAAATCTCAAATACAACCATCAAACACGTCTTATTTGACATGACGGCCAGTCTAGGCGTATTTGTTCGAAATAAAAAATTTGCTTCTCGACGGAACATACCCCCATTTGAAAAAAGAACGGCCTTACGGTGTGTCATCTACGGACTAGAAAGGTGCGTTTTAAAAACAGAATTGTAGCTTGCAATTGGCAAATGTGTTTTTGAAAAAAGAATAATTCGGGCATCCTATTTTGTACTCGTAGTTCCATTCCACGGCATACGAGTATATGTAAGTGGCACTTTTGATGTAGAAACTGTCAGGATGTTAAACGGGTCGTGAGTTGAGTGGAACGAATATTTTCATGAATATTTTTGGTTACTTTGTGTGTGATGTGAGGCGTGCTATTTTTAGAATTTCGTGTATTCAGCGTGTGTAAAAAACAATACGAGTCGTGTAGTAGATTTCAGCAATGAAGGGGATTCACAACATTCATGTGGGTAAGTAGTTTTGCATTGAATGTTTCTTGAAGTTTTACCTGTCAATTGAATGTCGTCTTACATTACCTATATCAAAAAGGAAAAAATAAAGTGTGCTGATAGTAGCGTCGATCAAAAAGCCTAATCTAGCTACTCAAATACATTAAACCCTAAATGTTCGTAAAACCAGCTAAATATTTCCATTTACCTTGGAAGGAAAATGCATCACAACGTGAAAAGGTCCATCACAGAGGCAGACAGTAAACAGTGCATTTGTATGCGTTCCTTCCATTCAACCCTGTGCACTTGAGCGTGGCTTTGAATGCGAGTGGAGTGGGGGTAGGGCAAGGTAGGAATAAGGGTTAATTCACACATATCAGTAAAGTCACAGTACTGGCACAGTGCCAAATATTATTTCATACATTTTCTATGAACTTGTCGTACTGACACAGAGCACTGTGTCGTCACTGACACTGACAAGTGGGGATGCGTTTATAGAAAATGTATACAAGAATATTTTGCACTGTGCATGCCGGTACTGTGTCAGAAACTGTGACTTCACTGATATATGTGAATCGGCCTTAAGCGGAAAAACATAGTAAGTGCGAGTGTTGTGAGCTTGCAGTGCAGAGTTAAAACTATTGTTTGGTTCAAATTTCTCCTCGTCATAACGCTATAAACTATGTCAATTTGTTGGAAAAATCAATGTTACGACTTTGCGAACAGTTTACTTGCGTGAAGATGCGCCAGTTTTCTCCTTTGTTCATGATAATTGTCCAGTTCATACTGCCAGAATTGTCTCGAATTGGTTTACCCAGCATTAAGATGAATTCACTCTTATTCTATGGCCGTTAAGATCTTAATCCAATAGAAAATTTGTGGAGTTTGGATTGGGGAAGTGACATTTGTAGTCATCGGGTCACTTTTCATTTTACCGATTTAATGCCACTTGCTAAATGAATATTATATTCTTCAACCAAGTATATTGTTTTATTTCATCATGGCTAACACAAGTTCCAGTGGAACTTTTATAAAGAAACTGGTTCCCGATACAGACTTGGCACCCGGCTGTGCCGAATCCCGAATATCTACCTACCTACCTGTGTGTTGCATTGCAACCCTTACCCACATGAAATGAAGTTCTCGCCGATTTTCATAGAAAGTTATTATTCGCACCTTCAGATAGCGATCATAGCCTTGTCAGTGACTGTCAGTGTCAAATAAAATGATGACAGGTTCGTTTCTAGGAAATGTATGTTCAAGCGAATTTCAACCTACTTGAATGACAGTAGAAAAATGACCATAAGGTGGGTCATGATTTAATTTGGTCGATTATACGTATGCTCGTCCTCTCTCAGTTATGTCACACCATCTTTTCTCGCACGTCTACCTCCGATAAAATAAAACATTTCGCTTCAATCACTTCACAAAATGTCGCGTTTAGGTGCAATTTTAAAATACCTACCGCCAATAAGTGGCACTCACTGACGGCTGATGCAGGGGTGACGTAGGGGAGAGTACCGAGGGGATGCATGGTGGTGCTGGCAAGAATGAAAAAGGTCTCTGTACTGAATTACTTTTTTGCACAAAAAAAAAGAGATTTTCTAAGCACCGTGAAATGAAGCGCTCTGTCACGATTTATACTGAGCAGGCCTTTTTGGCATACGTTATTGTATAATAAATAATTTAAATGAATACCTAGGCCTGTTATTCCAAACAATAATTTTATTCATTAAAAAAAATTAAGGTATTTGGTTACCAAATGATTTAGTTATACCTTGGCATGTATTCTAAAATATTTTACTAGGCTAATATAATAATACCTCTTTATAGATTACTTTCTATTTAATTACTATTTGTTAGGTTTGCTTACAAAAGTAAGATGTTATTAAGAATTTACCCTATGTTAGTGCATTTAAAAAGAGGTAGATGTGTCATAAGCGCGCGGAAATAGATTGCTGCAAATTGAGGAAACGCTAAATTTTGCATGCCAATATGACATTTGACACGTAAAAGAACGTGTGCTCGGCGTATCGAATCCAAATCGCCGCGCAGTAGGAGATGTCATATCTACATCTTGTTTAAATGCACTGTCATTGGTTTTATCCATTTTTCCTTCTAAAACAGCTTTGCCGGTTGCTCATCGCAAAATTTTAGCAAATATTTTTATACATAACAACAAATTTTTAAACAAGAATAAAACAGGCAGGTATCTTGAACGTATACTCAAACACTGTTTCTCACTAGTGTTTGATTAGCCAAAATTGTTTATGATATTTAGCAACGTTGCGTCAAAAAAAACAGTAACATAACATATTTTTAGTTAATAATCATCCGTGATGGTACACAGTGGCCATAATTATTCGTTACCGAAATAAATAATGATTCAATTCCCGCCTCCTTTTACTAACTCGTTAGATAAATAGACATTCCCAAATGAAACCAAACCCCAGCTCAGTACCCAAGAGTAAACAACTTAAAATCGAATCTGTCACTTTACTTCCAATCCTAAACTTTCACTAATATTTCCACATTTGCACCCCATAAATGCACTCTTAATACAACGGAAATTTATCTCTATTGTCGTATAAATAAGGTCTCAACTGTAGCTTGAAGTGGCTTAGCAGAAATAGTGTCTGCAGTCCACGTATGTGGCTCAAAATTGCTATTACGGGTCTTTTCAAAAGTGAGCTCTGTGGCGATGTTGATAAGATTGGGTTTGAAGGGAGACACTGGATATGTCAGTATCAAGCATTGTACGTAAGACGTTTAAGGAGAATGTCGCAGCGATTTCGGATATGTCAGTCGCGGTACCGTCACGTCACATTCGAGTACGGGGGTGTGTCGGGCCAGGAAATAAGCGAGCACACTTAAAAAAATATAAACGAGATAGATACTCTTTATTGCACATCAGACACAGTGTCATTAAATTTTTTAAAGAGTCGTACTCTTAAGGTGGTCTTATTGCTAAAAATATTTTTTTCCTGAAGATATCACTAAGATGCTCAGAAATAAAGACATCAAATTAATGCCTTAAGTCTCATAAAGGCCGCATTCCCGATAACAATTGACTGCCTATTGTGTCTGGAAACATGATAATAGAAGGATTAAGAATTATTATAGGTTTTAATTATTTTTACAAGTTAAGCAATTTCTTTGCAAGTTTTTACGACAGTAAACTTAATTGCACACAATAATTGACCGACCGGGTCATTCGCTGGTCTGATCCGAATCCGGTCGATATTGTTTTCTGTGCAAGTTATTTTACTTTCTTATAAATTGTTTTAAGTACTGCTGAAATTATTTGTGTCAACCTGCCGTTAAAAAATATTTGAAAGTTTTTTTTTTGTTGTTAAAAATAAGAACCTTCTCACTTTATAGCCCCAAGTTCCGTCGGCTCCCTACCATCAAGTGATTGCTTACAGTAGGGGGCGGATTGAATATCGTTTTGTTTATTTTTGCCGCGTGCCCACGCGCAAGCCGAAGCAGTTTCGGGATTATGTACTCTTAATGCTCGATTAGGGTTCATATTTGCGTGATATATTTTTATTTTTGGCCATTTTTCCTGCAGTTATGCTGGCATTTTTGGGCGTGAAGTTGTTTGGACTAACAGGGTATTGCTTACAGGACTACTGTCTATTAAGGAAATTCTCGCGATTGCAAGCAATGACATTAGTTTGAAAGCTTTTATTGTCCTCAATCTGTTGTCTTCCTGGTTCTAAACCATTACAAAATGGAAACGGTCACGATTACCCCAATTAAGTCACCTTGTACTAATATTGTCACTGTTAATTAAAAATAAATAAACATAATATATCTATAATTTGTCACAAACCAAAAAACAAAATGGATTAACACCAGAGTAAATAGTTGTCTAGACCATGTTATTACTAATCTAGACCCCAAACTTTCAGCCACCATAGCCGTACTACAAACAACTATCACAGATCACTTAATGACATTGGCAAATATTTATTCTAACACTTAACAGATGCCCAGGACAAATACTAAAAATGTCATAGACTTTCCTGGAGCTCTCGACACTTTGCGTGAATGCAAACCCTTGGAACTACTAGCTAATGATAAACCTGAAATTCTGGCTCAAGATATAATAAACATAATAACAAAATCCCTTACGCAAAATACAAAAACCATTAAAATCCCACACAGTAAACGGCTCTTAAAGCCATGGATCACAACCGGTGTGTTAAAATGCATCAGAAACAGAAATTCACTTCAGAAACAATATCAGCAGGATCCAAATAACACAATTTTACAAATTACATACAAAAGATACAGAAACTACTGCAATAACTTACTGAAAAAACTGAAAAGAAAATATGAGAGAGATCAATTAATTAAATCAAAACATAATAATAAACTTCTATGGAACACAGTAAAATCTATAACTAACCTAAATGTAACCAAACCTAAACACCAAGAATTTATCAATATCGCAAGCTCAGAAATAGAATCCTCAAATTTAATTAATAAACATTTTATTAACGTAGGTAAGACACTAGCAGCGGAAATATCACTAAATATTGACACCGACGAGCCATTAGGCTCTATTATTACAAATCCTGTTAACTCTATTGGTATTATAGAACCAGACCCAGCACAGATTGAATATGTTATTATGAATCTAAAGTCTGACTCTGCATGTAGATGGGACAAAATACCAACAAAATTTATAAAATTGGCGAAAAATTAAATTTATTGTTTTCACTATGTTTTAGTAAGGGAGTATTTCCCCAAGTCTTCAAACGTGCCATACATCCCGTTTATAAGAGTAGGGACAGGGACAGTATCAATAATTACAGACCAATATCAGTACTCAGTGCTCTTTCTAAAATATTAGAAAAATTAATCAATAAACGTCTCGTAAATTTCCTTGATAAATCACATTATTTCTGACTCCCAATTTGGCTTTCGGGAGGGTAAAAACACTGAAGATGCAGTATTGTCCTTGACTAGTAAAGTAGTTGATTTAATTGATAAAAAAAAGAAAAGCCTATGCGTATTCCTAGATCTTAAAAAGGCGTTCGATACTGTCTCTGTTCCCATCCTTCTAAAAAAGCTTGAGAAGCTTGGTATCCGTGGGACTTTCCACACCATCCTTTCCGATTATTTAAGAAATAGGTCCCAACAGGTTAAGCTCGATAAACATATATATAGCTCAGTAGAGCCTACACTGCTTTATGGCGTGCCACAAGGTAGCGTCCTTGGCCCTACATTGTTTCTACTCTATATAAACGATCTTACTACACTAAAACTTGATAACGCATCCATCATCTCATATGCTGACGATACGGCTCTTCTTTTTCATGGTAATAGCTGGACTGAAGCCTATAACAAAGCGGAGAAGGGTCTTCAAACTGTAATTAATTGGCTGAAAAACAACTTACTAACATTAAACACAGAAAGAACTAATTACATTACATTTTCCATTCTAAATCACTTGCAACCTCCAACTAACCTTGATCTAACGGCTCACAAATGTAAAAAAATTCCAACAACACCTTGCAACTATACCTCTCTCACAAAAGTAACTTCGGTGAAATATCTCGGCGTTTATATTGATCAACAGCTTAATTGGCACAAACAAATCGAAAATTGTATTTATGTATTAATCGAGTTAGAAAATTAATATGGCTGTTTAAATATCTCAGACACGTTTCTGATAGACCACTTTTAATACAAATTTATAAAACATTGGTGCAGTCAATTATCTCTTATTGCCTGCCCATTTGGGATGGAACTCATAGAACCAAACTGATTCAACTTGAACGCGCCCAAAGGTGAATCTTAAAAGTTTTACTTCTGAAAAAAATAACCTACGGTACTGTAAAAGTCTGCCAAGACTGTAACGTGCTGACTATTAGACAACTTTTTATATTTTTATCTATTTTAAAAACTCATAAGAACACGATTCCCGATCCAATTATTAATGCTAAACGTAATCCATATAATGTCATTCCAAATCTAAATACCAATACAAATTTCGCACGCAACCAATTTATCTCTAAATCAATAAGTTTTTGAGGTGCTTGTGGCGCAGTGGCGGCAGCGCTTTGGTAGTGATACCAAAAGTTAAGCAACCCACGGCGCGGTCGTGATTGGATGGGTGACCATTCCGACCATTTAAGTGACGTCCATGACAAGCATCTCCGTGCTTCGGAAGGCACGTTAAGCAGTTGGTCCCGGCTAATATCTGTGGTATTAGTCGTTAAGCCTAGTCAGAGGCCCTAGGGCGGCTTGATAACTTCTGACAGTAAGGTTTGTCACTTGCCTTACATACACCCCTCCACCAATCCGCACTGAGCCCGCGTGGTGAAGTATGGCTCGTTCCTCCTCATAGTTGAGGTGAGGCCATTTCCCAGCAGTGGGATCTAATAGGCTGATTTCAATAAGTTTATATAATAGAACAAATAGATTATATTACATATTTATAACATGACCTTCAATGACTGTAAGAAAACTTTACATATTTGGTTAAAACAGATGAATTATACTGAAACTGAAAAAGTACTAAACTTAGATTTGTAAAAGCAGAAAATAACGCATATCTACTGATAATTAATTAAAATTGTAACTTGGAATCTTTCTTCCTCTCGTGGTAATTTTTGAAGTGCAATATTATCTAACTTAGATTAAATTTAATAATCTCAACGCTACTTTTTGTTAAAGTAAGTAGGTACTTTGATACGAGGAAATGTGTAAATGTAACTAACATGTTATGTATTAGTGTAAACGGCTGAAGAGCAGCTTTATCCTAGCACAAGTTTATATAAACTTAACTGGATAAGGCCTATTTTTTGTGTTAACGTAACATGTATTTTTACCAATAAAATATTTAGTATTTTGTATTGTTTTGCCGTAAAGTATAACTGTGCAATTTGAAACTACATTTTGACGACCTCAGTAGGTAGCTGACTGTCTTGCACACCGGTTTTTAAGGTGTCATTATCTCCGAGGTTCCGGGTTCGATCCCGGCCAGATCATTACAGAAATCCACATGTATATCGTCTCGGGTTTGGGTGTTGTGATACCATACCAAGTGCTAAAGCTACTTACTTTGGGATTTAAGCAATGTATGTGATGTTGTCCAATATTTATTTAAAAACAGTCAATTGTAATATCTTTTAGGATTTGCTACCGTTACCGGAGTTCAGTAAAAGCGTAATAAATGCCTTACATTTTATTCAATTTCATTCTAGGTTATTGTGGTTACGGTCAGTTTGACATAATAATATGCTTATCATACCGAGTACCAGTACCATAATTGTTTCTAACTGCTGTCAAAAACCCAGTAATACTAACGTCACATGGCCAGTTCAAGTAATCAGTCAACAAGCTAGTAACCAATCAGCAGATTTAAAGGTTTCAATACGGTAAGTAGGTTCTCTAACTTGATAGAAATTAAAATGTAATCTTCATTAAACACATCTTGTAGTAGCCAGTAGCGCTGCCTAAGTAGCTTATAGAATCGTATTGTTTGATAAATGACCGCATGATACACTAAACGCGTATTTAGTAAGTGTTGCTCACTGCTCCCTGCACCGTTCCGGTTTGTCGGCGGCGTAACATCGAACCATATCGATTCAATATCTGGTCATTTAATTTGTGAAGTCAGCGGGACACGCCCGACGTATCGGCAGTCATGCATCAACAATGCTGTTTGTAAATTTCACCGGGTTACGAATATTGAGACTGTGAACTTGGAACTTTGGTATCTCATAACACAGTACTTGAATTAAAACTATAGTAAAATTTTGAAACAGAATGTTAATAAAACTATAGTATCTGTTTTTTATAGTTGAAGCAAAGAATAAGAGTTTGACATCTTCTCCGCACTAGCCCACAATTTGTCCCGAAGCAGTGGTAGGGTTAAAAAAATATATATGTTGGGACGTGTATAAGTGCCCCCTGTGGGCCTACATATATAAATAAATGACTTTTATGACTTTTTACTTTATGACAAATCATTTTTTCACTCAACTGTGGCTGAGGAGGGTTATTTTTTTCGAGAGTATGTAGGTATGTATGCATAATTGTTTGGCACTTCTTATAGCCCAAATGGCTGAACAGTTTTTGACATATAAGGTGTTGTTGAATTCGTCAAAAACAAACTTTATACATTTTAAAAATGGCGTCCGCAAATGAAAACGAAGGAAGGGGGGTTGATTTTTCATTATACCATAGTTATATGGGTATCAAAAGAAAACCAGTAAAAAGAACATTTCTAAATACTATATTTTTTCAGCCGGGTGTTTTGTTTTTTATAGCAAATCGTTTCCAATTTTCAAAAGTTCACAGTGTAAGTAGTCACCTACTAAGCCAGCAGTTAGGGTAAATTGGTAAATTACCCGCACCGTATTCCCTGATATTTACCTTAGCTCCCTCGCCCTTTGTTACGATTGCACTTTACTAAAGTATTGATTGCTACTCACAATCGGACCCGTGTGTTGTACCATGGGTGATACATACTACACTGTCAACCTGATCTGTCAAATCCCCGCACACAAATAACAACCTAATGTTGTCCTCATAGAGTTCAATACCGTTCAGGATATTTTGACAGATTCGGGTACGTCGATGTGGCCCGGACGACTGTACACTAGAAAGAACTAGTCAAGATATACAAGTCCACTATAAAATGAGCTCGGATTGTAAAGCCGGTATCTCAAGTTAGTATTCACGTTATGTTGGATATGAGCAGCTTCAAGCGGAGGTGCAAGTGTTGGTTGAGCGACTCATTTTAAATCATATGGACTCGTATTGAAAACTCAAATCGTTTTAATTCAACACCATAAAAACGATTACAGACCGTCACCATCATAAAATAACCAAACGGCATCAGACGGACATATTTTTTCCGTATACCGTACATGAAATTTATACTGAAATACGAAAAGCCTATAAGATATCGCTGAAATTGGTATTAGTCATTACCTCCTCTAGCATTATTATATTTGTGTCTCTAGGTATAAAAAGGTTCTAGGTATACATGGGTCCCAACGTGGCCTGGCGCTAAACAGCTTGCTGTGTTCTGTCGGTGAGTGCGAGTGCCAGAACCTTCTCAGTGAGCTCGCTTCACCGTCGACTCTGTCTACGCCACGTCTGCCTTAGTCTAGAGTCAAGAGCAAACCCAATAAAATAAAATGCAGATGATGATGGATGATAAATTGATAACTCTTTATTGCACACGTAAAAGAAATAACGAAGCAGTTTACTTAGACAAAGAGAGGTATTAAGTCGGCGGTCGATAATGTTATTGAAGAGAAATACCCGTTTATATGATGATGAACCTATTTACTTAAGATAAATCAAATGGCGTATAACATGAAGAAAACTATCGATGAACCCATAAAAAGTATAGCGATTTCTGATTGTGTTCATAAAAAAACGATTTCGAGGAATTTAGAAGCTCCTCCTTTTCCTAAAGTCGGTTAATTACAGTACTTACTGTATTTTCTCTCTGCTAATATCTTTGACCCATTTTCAATACTTCGTGAACAAATAATTAAGCGGAATACGTTAAAGTTTTGCCGTTACCCATATCAGTGGTGGTGCAGTTAATTTGAGAAACACGATTCCTTTTTAGTCGATATTACTCACTACATTTGGACGAAATTTATTAGTGCCTATTTTCTCTTATTTTCGCCAAATTACTGCCTAGTTAAAAGCAATAACATATTAAGAATTAATATTTTCTCATTATTTTAATGCTATTATTGCTTTTTAGACGTAAATTTGAAAGCTACTGCCAAGTGCGGTTTTTTTAAGACTGCTATTTTTACAATATTTCATTTTGTTTCTTTTTTATTTGAAATAAGTTTGTTCTAATCAGACAGAGTCGATGATGGAGCGAGCTCACCCAGAAGAAGCCTGTTCACTCTGAGTTTGAGCTCAGGTTTTTGACTATTTTCTTTTTTTTTTGCTATAAATAGAAAATAACATTTCAAAAAGTTTTTTTAAGTCACGTGACATGATACTGATAAAATTTCCGGATCATACGATTGCTGCGTCCCAATACAATTGATTGCCAATTATGTCTAAAAATATAATAAATTAATTAATTAAATAATTGTTTCAACAAAAACACTAATTACCTAGCCCCGAACTAAGCGTGAGCTTGTGCTATGGTGACTAGGATAACGGATAGAAATACTTAAATACACATAAACATCCATGACTAAGGTACAAATGCTGGTGCTCATCACACAAACATTTGCCCCTTGCGGGATCGAGCCCGTAACCGCCTGGTTTAGAAGTCCGGTGCGCGAACAACACCAAGACGGTCGTCATAATAATAATACATGAAGGATTAACACATTTTTGATAAATTCCTGAGACCTTCTTTCGCCTTATAGTCCTGAGACCTTCTTTCGCATTTCTACTGGAAGGCAAGAAACAAGCAATGATGAAGTCCGAAATAAAAATGTAAAGATAATCTTGTTTCACACCAGAACCCAGAACGAAGCAAGAACACAACAATGTATAAAACGCAACAAATTGTGGAACGGTTTACGATCGGCAAAGTATAGGTTTATGCCAGTTTTCAATGCCCATTGAATGTTGCAATATTGTAATGTCAATGGCTTACTGTAAGATTTCCAGAATTGCATGGTGATAAAAGTGCGTCATGCTGCTGTTTGAACCAAGCTTTTTGGCCTTTTAGAAGCATTTTGGAGTGCGACTGCTTGATTATTTCGTTCGTGCCGGGTTCGGAAGCACGTAAAGCCATTGGCCCTACGCCTGATCTCAATTCGGTCATAGCGGTGTGCCGTCTCACTAAGCGACAATAGTGAAGGAACAGATAGTGCACCTGTGTAATACGCACATACTTGTGCGCTTTCATACTTCAGACATCATGTTTCCAGACACAGTAGAAAATCATTTGTTATGAGACCGCCAGCGGTCTTCCGATTCTAAAGGGGTTAATATCTCACGCCTGGTTAATCTTTGTTGGGAATGGCCGCCGTAGTAAAAATTCAGGTACGAAATTATCATATTAAGCCCTTGCGCCTTGCGGTCATTTATACCAGTCATGAATCTCATCATAGTCATTTTAAGAGCCTTCTTTAAAAGGTAACCAACAGTAGGTAGGACACACTGACTCTAAGAATCGTCTCTTACGACATCAGAACGTTTATTCGCAGGAAAGACAAAGCTTCGCAATTCATTCCCATTACTCGTTTACGGATATTAATTCCTATATTACGGCAAGTTCGCTCGACTCGCGGAAGAGAGCACTTTTTGTACTACCCTCATCTGTTTTAATTGGAATTAAATAAAATAGTTTAGGCGGTAAACGAAAAACATACTGATTTTTTATTGAAATGAATGATGTGAAAATCAAATAAATAGAACTTATTTTCTTCATCACAAGAACAGTAATTGATCGTAAAAACCTCATCGATTGATCGATATAGCTTATTTCTGATGAAAATGAATGAATATTATTTTTTAATGACAGCTTTTCATGGTTCAAAATTGAGTTAAGACACTTTTTACGCAGAAAAATAAATCTTGGTAAAACTTTGTAGTGATGCGCAATCACTACAAAGTTTTACCAAGATTTTTCAATTCAGCTTAGTTTTTTTTTCGGCTACATTTTTTTTGCGCTGGCTGGTGGATAACATTTTTTTTATTTGATTTAAACGTGTACTACCCTGTTTTACTAATTTCTTCAGCCCAACTTTACCGCACAGACACTACAGATAGGCCTACAACCCAGCTGTCATTTCAGCAAGGATTTATACCTCACCTTAAAATCTTCGTTCAACTTTAGTGGCCTATGGAGTGCGTTTAGGAGTTATGCGAACCCGTTTCCTGACAGTAAATCAACATAACGTGTTACTGGAATTGCTGCAAATGGTCCTTGGAACTGCAGCGTCTTATTATCTTTGTGCTATTGCGGTTTCAATCTAGTTCATGTTAAAATCGAATATACAGAATGACAAACAGAATGTAAAAATACTAGAAAATACAATAAAACCACCAAAATGTAGGTGCTTATAGCGGTAGGCTATATGCGTGTCGCGATCTCAGTTTGCACTTAATAATTATTTACTAAAATAGCCCGCATTGCGGATTGGTTCTTCTAAACTTGTACTAAGTATTATTTATTCTGTGATAAAACGTCCAAGAAGGATTACTTTCTTTATATTGTTTGATTTGATTTGATGACGTCGTAACTTTTGATGACGTCGTAATAATTGCAATTGCCAAATGACGGAAATAATTGATGACCCGTTTGGCTGAATCAACATTAAGTTAAATTAAGTTAACCTAAAGACCTTCAAACTCAGAGTGAACAGGCTTCTTCTGGGTGAGCTCGCTCCATCATCGACTCTGTCTGTGCCACGTCTGGCTTAGTCTAGAGTCAAGAGCAAACCCATTTCAAATAAATAAAAAAATATATATATTGGTGTCATCCTTATGTCGTTGACATACCAACATTACGCAACAAATGTTTTGAATCTACGTTCCACGGCTACCGTACGGCTAAAGAGTAGAATTTGCAGCGGCTGTATTGTTGCCTAAATACTATAGTCAACGTTTGGTAAATAATATACCGTATCCAATCGTAATTGATGCAGCATTTTAGAAATCAAATTGAATTTCGCTCACAAAAATTAATCGACTGTGTCATCCGGTGGGACTCGAACCCACGTCCCTTCGCTATCCGGGCGAGTGCTCTTACCAACTAAGCTACGGAGGACGTTAGTCAGCCGACGAATTTTTGTAAGTGCTTGCTACGCCAGTGAGTGGTAAGAGCACTCGCCCGGATAGCGAAGGGACGTGGGTTCGAGTCCCACCGGATGACACAGTCGATTAATTTTTGTGAGCGAAATTCAATTTGATTTCGTAAAAACTTGCAAAATAATTGCTTAAGTTATAAAAATAATTATGCAGCATTTTAGCTCAAAATCAAAGACCTATAAATGCAAAAACTTTGTGAGGTTCCCATTTCGTTTAGTTTTTTATTTGTCATACTAAATATGATACAAAAATTCCAAAATAAAGCTATGATAGTGCATGTAAAAACATGTCATTAGTGCGCGGATATTGAGTGCCTTAAATTGAGCAATTTGCTCAATTTTGCATTCCAATTTCGTACACATATGACATTTGACAAGTAAAATAACGTGTGCTCGGCGCATCAAATTCGAATTGCCGCGCTGTAGGAGATGACACATCTACCTCTCTTTTAAATACACTATCAGTGAGATAAAGTATATTGTCTACATGGTCAATAGATATTTTGCGCAATTTCTATAACACATTTTGTGTATTAAACCCGAAGCATAACAAGCGTATTTAAAAAAAATAATGGCCGTCGTAAAGAATCGTCTCGGCACCAAGCGGTTTAATGAAACAAGCGAAATAAAAGGATAAATAAAGAAAGTATTCTTAATAAACTTGTCACGCGACACGGCGAAGTTAATTTCCTGTTTCGTCCGGACTAAGGATATAAGGATTGTTTCTTGATTAAAGCTACGTCTTTATAAGAACAGCTTTGAATGGCCAGTCTGGTAAAATACACTGGCTTGTTGGTCTAGTGGTCAGCACGCTGGGTACTATCCACGAGGTCCCAGGTTCGAATCCCGGGTCGGGCCGAGAGTGTTTAGGTTTTTCTGTCTTGAAATTCCTCACACACAGCTCCGGAGTCAGGAAGTTGGTGGAGTTAACACCCCCGTTCCTCGGAAAGCACGTTAAGCCGTTGGTCCTGCGCTTGATCGCTCTACGGTCATGTCGGACTATGAGAGTGAAGGAACAGAGAGTGCACCTGTGTATTGCGCACACATTTGTGCACTATAATATGTCCCGCGCTGTTGGCTAATCTCTGTTGAGATAGGCTGCCGTAGTCGAAATTCAGCTTGGAGGATTGTTATTTTTATGATAAAACATCTACTTCATCTTAGCGGTGTCAGGTTCTATATACCTTATTACAAAAAAGTTAGGCAAAGTTTAAGCCAGAGCTAAATATTAGCAGGAGAATTAAAAATGAATGACACATCGATGACATGAGCTTAAAGAGAATGCTTTTCTAATTGGTCGGCTAATATTTAGTCCTGGTCTAAACTTGATATTAAGTTTTTGTAATAAGGGTATGAGCTGGAATAGGCGTCTAACATGCTTCTATCGAAAATTTGACGTGCCCTCCGATGCATGAAAAATAAGTTAAGATTGGACAACATTACGTACGGACGTACCCACGTTGACCTTGAGACAGCCTCTATTTTCTACGTAATAAAATCTGTTTTCGTAGTTAACCTGTATTGTACCCACATTTCTCTGATCCCAAAGAAAATTGCTATTAAGCAGTTATCGAAATCGGAATAGAAACAGTGGTACCACAGCACCAAGATTCGATAATATAAAGGTTTACTATACTGACCCAGACGCGGTCGAACTCTGGACTTCAGAGAGGCAAAATCATGAAAACCGGCGTGTGGAAACTTGACCACTGAGACCGTCATGGATGATCATCAGCATGTTATCGTATTTTCTTGCTGGATGATAGTCCGATAGACAATAGATTTGGTGCGATCCCATTTCGATCTATTGGAATAAATTTCCCTCACAATTCATATATCGTCTTCCAACTGAGCTACAGAGGACGTTAGTCACTCGACAATTTTTTTGAAGATGCTTCTTTGGGAATGTATCCGCAAAGATCGATCGATTGGATGTATTTAGATGTCTCGTTTCATAGCTTCACTGGACAACAATCCTTAAAAGGAAGAATTAGTGTTTTATTGGCGTCCACAGTTCCGTTTCTTGTCGTCGTGATATTTACAACGGTGGTGGGAAGGGGGTCTTATAAAAAAGTTTTCCGCGTTAATACGATTTGGTGCAGGAAAACACGACTTCCGGAAGACAGCCGGAAGGTAAAGGGGGTATTAGTTACTTAAGACGGTCCTGCACGAAATTGAGAAAATTAACGTATTTCTAAATCACTTGCACGATGAGCTGAATTAGTTAAATACATTAAAACAACTTATTTACGTTAGCCTAATCATTGCACAAGGTCATGGTCTTGTTGAAATTTGAAACAATTTTTTATGATATAATAAACATGACTTGTAGCTAATGATATCTAAGAGCATTTTTTTTCCAAAACTTAGTGATTTTTACGCATGAAACAGTAATTTGTACATGAAAATGATTGCATTGATGTTCCTCAGGAATAAATATGAACACTTTTCAGTTTTTAACACAAATGTCTGTTGGTTTCGCGCATTGCGCAGAATAAAACAATTGTTCTAATTAAATCATCAAGTCTAAAACTTTAAAGCTAATGGATCTAATTACTAATATTAATAAGTTCGATTCTGATTGAAGATATACTCGAACTTGAAGTTCTTCGTTCGCGCGGCGTCATCATCATCGAGAAGTACGAATAGCAGCTATAATGATACTTAGGCCCACTTGCGCACGTCCGGATTAGCTATTTCGGACTTTTTTAAGGCATGTTATCTAAATTGAAAGCCCACATGCAGAATTCTAGATTTCCTAATCGGGAAGGTCCAATTGCGCCAGCCTGGATTAGCTAAGCAAGTGAGCTTTTAACTCAGATAATAGGCCTTCAAATCCAGATTAGCGACGATCTGGACTGCGCAAGCCGATTTTTTTTCCTAAGTTTAAAACGATCTTGTACTGTCGACGGATGTTTTCTCATACATTAAACTTAATACTATAACATTATAAGCAGATGCAGACAATTTTTACAACGTTTTCGTTGTATATACAATGTTTAATCACCTGATATGCTCTGCATTGCATAAAACACGTCATCATTCGATTCTTTTTTTTAAACTTTACCAAATACTTAATCTTAAAATATGAATGTCACTTGAAACTAAATAAAGCATTTTTTGAAATTGCAAAAATACGACGACCAACCCCCTAAACATACTTATTACTTCTCGCTAATCCCTTAATACCTTAACTAATTCCTTTGGCAAAATCATAGAGCTGTAACAATTTGGCATGAATCCTCTAATCAAGAACCCCCTATAATCCCCAGATATCAATGGGGTTGATTGCAAACACCCCACTTCGGAAAGTGCAATTTTATAGCTAAGAATATGGTTGGAGACTGTAATTTTCGTGGTCTCATAGGACTTAGTTCGAAGAGGCGTAGCAGATTTAAAAATTGGTCGAGTGCGAGTCAGACTTGAACAAATGTAGGGTTCCGTAGTTGTCTCTAATAGCCTATAGTAAAATAATTATTAGGATTACCTTCTTCAGATTTTAGTTGTTTTGAGTTGGTAGACCGTTACCCACTCGTTTTCCTTTTAAATTTATATTATTATGTGCTACTTTCATGACGTTTTCACTCACCATAATATCTGGTATGGGGTGGGACCAAATTATGTATTTTAAAGCTTTGAAATAAAAAAAAAAGATTTCGTAAACAAATATCTAAATCAAGAGTTACTCTTGACAAACCAATATTTTTATCCAAGTCGTAAAATTGCCCGGCGTTGTCTATGAATTCTACGCTTTTCTTGCTAACTAACAGCTGATTAGTTTGTCGCTTCTAAATTATAGTCTCTCGCTTTTTGTTTCTTTAGCAAAAAAAGAAATAGAATGAACATAAGAATTGTCTTGGGGACG
This sequence comes from Pyrausta nigrata, assembly GCA_949316185.1. Classification (NCBI taxonomy): domain Eukaryota; kingdom Metazoa; phylum Arthropoda; class Insecta; order Lepidoptera; family Crambidae; genus Pyrausta; species Pyrausta nigrata. Next base: position 1,857,440 of record OX438941.1, on the reverse strand, counting down.
ACTATTAGATCAGGCCTATTAGCGGTAATAAGAACACAAAGACACATTATTTCAAAATTTGTGAACGCAGTAAAAATAATGGTACTTTCGTATTAAATGTTTTCGTATAAAATTAATAAATTCTTTCTTTCTTTCTTCGTACTTATTACATGAATGAACCTACATGTCCTACATAGCAACTTTCTCGTCACTTTTCACATACATTTCACAATGAGGAAGTCGCACATACGTGACGAAAACTTTTGTTTTGGGATTGCTTTATTAAGATGTATGTATCGAGCACATGGTCTGTCTAGTTTTTAACTGGTCCATTCAATCTGAGCCATCAGTATTGTGGCCATGTCAATGGCAATGGCCGACGTAAACTGTTTACAGCCACATAAATGTCAGTGCAGTTCCATAGACGGGCAAGATCGGCCGCGGGGATCTTCCTTTGCATTTTGCTTTAGGCACAAAGTCACAATTTGCTTACACCAAATAAACTAAATGATAATTTAGTCTATGTGTGAATTTATTTATCTCTATTAATATTTTGATACATGTCACCGAATCCTACTAACTTTACCGTACAAAACAAACGGCTATTGTTTGCTTTAAAATACGTATACGAGCAATCTGTATTTATATCTGTCTGTACAGATTGATCTTTACTAAAACGTTTAGTATCACATAATTGTTTCTTAGCCAGCATGAAGTGTTGCGTGCGGTATAGATTATGGGTGTGTAGCAGTACACATAATGGCAATATGTGATCCAGGATTTGAACCGGGATCTCCTTAGACAGGCGCCAGCGAACTGACACTAGACCAACGAGGCAGTCAATATTTGTATAATATCAGGAAGATCTCAGCGGTGACGTGTTCCATTAGGTGCCGCCTGGCAGCTACCACCCTCCCACCGGAGCCCAGCGACAAGCAGCTTGCTGTGTTCCGTCGGTGAGTACCAGAACCTTCAGGATGGGCTCGCTCCACCGTCGACTCTATCAACGCCACGTTTGACTTAGTCTAGAGTCAAGAGCAAACCCATCTATACTATATACTATTAATATTATCAAGAGGAAAGATTTGTTTGTTTGTTTATTTGCATCGAATAGGCTCCGAAACTACTGGACCGAATTAAATGAAATTTGGCACAGAGATAGTTTAAGACACTGGAAAGGACATAGGCTACTTTATGTCGCGATATAAAATCATCAGGGGGGTGAAATGGGGGATGAAAATGTGTATGGAAAATCCGACTTATGTCGCGGGCGAAGTCGCGGGCAACTGCTAGTTTCAAATAAAAAAAAGGTTATCGTCGAATGAGCTGGCTCTTCTCTTCGCCCTTTTCCTTAGCATTCTCTCCTTTATTTGATCTTGTAGAAGGCACTATAAATTAACCATTTTATGTTACTTTTATGAAGTTATTTAGCAAATGCCGACTTAATCTTCGCTGTTAAGGAACTTTACGCCTTTTCTTTGATACGAACTGGATAGGGAAGTATCAATAGTGCTAAATTAGATACAGTCGTTAAACTTGTGGTTGAAAGATCACAATATACGGTTCCGTTTGTCTAAGAGGCAATAAAGCCGGGTATGGCTTTGCTGATTTTCTGTTGTAATGATACATAAAACATTAACGCTGGTCTTTGTAGGAACTTCGTTTGAAAGTTATTGTGTAAGTATGGCCAAACGTTTACCGCCCGGTTCCTGGTTGAGGCCTAGATGCAAAATTGCTTTCAGTAATAAATAGTAATTGTGTATGCTTTTCGTTTTACAATATTTTACATATTCACGGTACATTATAAAATAAAGTGTATTGCATTTTAAAAGGATGTATTGCATTTTCCAAAAACGTTCTACTTACATGTTTTACCCTAACTCAATTATTTTTTAGCGTAAAAGCTGATTCTATTTTATTTTAAATTAAGTAAATACTTATTAGCAATGAAAAGAGGTATAATTAGTCATTGCTTGCCTCAAATTGAGCAATTTGCTTAATTTTGCATTGAACTTCGTACACATTCAAGTTTACAAGTTTTTAAACAGTGTATTAAAAAAAGTCTAAATGCCATCTCCTACCGCAGTAGGTAGTTTTTTAATACATTGTCATCGCTTCCTTATAAGCAATGGCAATTACCTTTAATTCTCATTATTCCGGCAAAAAGCGCCTATTTTTAAGTTTATGATGATGACCTATTAAAGAACAGTCGACAGTCAAGAGAAACACTGCGGCACCTTCTTCACAGTCGTTATACCCAATGACTGAGGGTCGTAATCATTATGTGGAATGACACACACACAACGCCTTTCTTGGCATTTTTTTTTATAGATTGGTTTGTGATTGCTTTCTCTATTTCACACACTAGCCAACTAGTGTGTAAGCTTCCTCACGATCACGGCATCGGTGTCATTGAAAAAGACTGTAATTAAGTTTTTATACAAACTCAGTGGTACTGACGGGGATCGAACTCACTCTCACTCGATGAGATGAGAAGTTTTAGCTCGCGCTCTGCGGCATCTTATTCAGTAGTATTAGGAATGATTTTGCAATAAAAAAAAATAAACTGTCTGATGCGCTGGCGACTGCACAAATAATAAAACAAATACGGATATTCTTCTTTAGTATTTACGATGCATATCATTTTCCAAAAACAATTGAGTATCGGTAACAATTTTAAAATACCAATTATCATCGACTACAAACAATACAACGGAAACTATCTCTCATTATGGACAGTAAATTCGACACCAATGGACCGTGGCATAACACTTCATCATCGTACCAGTTTGGACACAGTGCATTTGGTTATGCGCTGCTAATTAGAAGTATGAGTATGTAAGCTTCGTAACAATTTTCGAAAACACGTATAGCCAGATTTAAAAGTATCTGCAGTCTGCACCAGGGTCCTCTTATAAGGCTCCGCGCCGATGGGCCACCGACCACTGCCACCGGTGGCTGACGCGTAAACGATGGTGGTCAGTAGCCGTTACAATTGACACTCATCTGCTTGATCCTTTGACAGATGTTTTGTCAAATGGCGAGTGGTCGCCACCGGTTGGCGTATCGCGAATACTGAGTTGCGAGTGGCCGCTACCCGCTTCACGTGTGCGGTGACTCCATATAGATAAACGTATTAAAAATAATGTAGACAGCTTGTCGCTAGCCACTCGGTGGCCCATCTGGGGAGCCTAAGGTACCTATGCCTTTGTTAGAGTTTTAGTACTGGCTTTCATACACATTCATACATCAACTAGACACCCGCGAAGGCCTTAGTTATGGAGCCAGAAATAATACATTATTTAATTGACATGTAGACCCCTTTCTTGTCGGTCAAAATATTTCTAAAGCTTTACGTACTCTATACATATTTGTACTGTGTTTCGGATGTAGCGCGGCGCGTGCGGCGTAAATACGTCATATCAATAGCACCTAATGACCTGCAGCTCGTTAATTAGACGTCATTTTACGCATCAAATGCATAGCGTTGAATGCGGTGCTCGTACAGCGAATGCTACTGCTTTTAATTATGGTTTACAAAACTTAAACTGACTAGATTTAGTGATAAGAAAATATTTTTTCTATGACACCAAGGTCGAACACGCAAAAACGGTAAAAACTAGGAATACAACTCAGCAATACTTTAGACAGCTTTTTATATTGAGTAATAACTAGTTAATAGAAATGCTTAAATCAAATAGATAATTTAATAATATAATTCTCACCTTTGGGCTAAGCTAAAATGAAAGTAGGCGGCTTAACTTACATGTAACCGCTGAACTGATTAAGATGGATATGAAGATAGTTTGTGACCTTGGGAAGAGCATAATCTACTTTTGGCGATACAAAAACATTAACGTGGTGAAATGGGGGATAAACGTTTGTATGGGAAATCTGACACTTAAACGAGCGCAGTCGCAGTCGCTAGTCCCACTATGCAATTATTATTTTTAGGGTTCCGTAGTCCGACAAGGAACCCTTATAAGATCGTTCAGTCCGTCCGGTCCGTCCGTCCTAGTCTGTCACAGCAGAATATCTTCGACGTTTATGGACTGATTTGCATGTTTCACTTGGTTCGAGGATACTTCACACATAGATCGCATTTTTAAAATAAAAAAAATTAAATTACCCCAAGGGTATCTCCCCTTTATACATGTAAAGGGGGGGTGGGTGAATTATTTTTTGAGTGCACCCCTTTGTGTGGGGTATCATTGAAAAGAACTATGAAAAGAAGTTAGGGTTTCCATACAACACATTTTTATATCAGCTTTACCATTTGCGAGATATAGCCCGCCAAAGTCGTTTACACGGTGTCCCCATGTAATTTCTAAAGTCTTGGACCTATAAACTTCGAATCACTCATGTAAAGAAACAGGCGCGGAAACTTTTATTTAAAATAGTTTTGGGTATCCTGTGATGAATACTTTTGAAATTATAAATGAAATAAAAATATATACTTTTTTCCAAAAAAAAAACAGTATAAACTATTATCCTGGTGTTTAGGTAACTTAGACTTAATTTCTTTCCCCCTGTAAACAGGCAAAACAGCGCGGTGCCAAAAATGACTACGGAACCCTACTTTATGCGTGGTCCGACACGCACTTGGCCGGTTTTTACTTTAGGTGCTACTATTTTTTTTACTGGTGCAGTAACCAGTAAATATCTGTACAACCACTACCAAACTCGTCAAATATGGTAAACAATAACAGCTGATGTCGCGGAATGATGACGTTCGAGCGTCGCGTCCACACTCCATGCGTTCAATGATAGGAGTGTCACATTCAAGCTAAGAACTAACTAGGTACTAACCACAACTACCCACATTTTGTATTGCACTGAAGAGTTGTCTAATTTCTAGTGTCAGAAGAACTGAAATAAATTGTTGTAATAAACACACCAATTACCTAGCCCTAAACTAAGCGTGAGCTTGTGCTATGGTGACTAGGATAACGAATAGACATACTTATATACATTTATAAACATCCATGACTTAGGTACAAATGCTCGTGCTCATCACACAAGCATTTGCCCCTTGCGGGATTCGAACCCGCAACCGCCTGGTTTAGAAGTCCGTGGCGCGAACCACTACACCAAAACGGTCGTCAAAAGAAACTACAAGTGCTTATTAATGTAAATTGAAAACACATCAATTCTCTATGTAGAGTAAAAAACAACCTATTGAAATTATTTCAAAACCATTTAGAGATTTTATACCCGTAATCACTATAGAGATACTTATGCCACCTATAATTAAAAGATGGAGCTTATTTTCACGAAAATATGGAGTATAATTTATCCTTCATATCATATGCACGCTAAACGCATCTGAAACTGACATATAACGTTACTATTTGCATGTGTGAGAGTTTCCAATCGAGAAAAAGGTTGCTTTCAAAGACAATCCTGTAAGTATGAGATAAAGTCGTCATAGGCATGCTTATGACGTCACAAGCTTATATTTTCATTAATTAATCACAAAATAACTACTGAATAAACATTAATTTCTTAATTTAGTCTTTACTTCAAGAAAAAAATCTAAAACATGTTACCTTAAAATTTTGTTTACATACCGAATTAAAAGTATACCGAATTATATTTATATACACTTATAAAAATAAATAACACTGTGAGCATTTCAAATAAAAAATCATTGATTAAAACTTTCATATCCTCGACCGCATCTTCGCTTACCATCAGGTGAGACTGCGGTCAAATGTCTGCCTATTAAGTATAAACAAGCAAACATCACCCGACTGCAATTATTATTTTATTTTTAAGATGGTCTTTTTACTGGCTTTCATTTGATACCCATATTGCTATGGTAAGGAAAAAATCAATCCCCTCCCCCCTTTATTTCTACTTGCGGGCGCCATGTATATAGCCTATGTCATTCTCACAATTTTGACCAATTCAACGACATCACATATGTCAAAAACTGTCCAGCCGTTTGGGCTGTAGGGCGTGCCAAACCATTATACATACATACATACATACTCTCGAAAAACATAGCCCTCCTTCCGCAGTCGGGTAAAAAAAAACTATGAATTTACACTGTTTTGGCTTTTGATTTTGATTAATTCAATTAACTAAATGTTAATGATATTGCTTTAGACTCAATCTTCATAATGTAAAACAACAACTTTCTATTAGTATTACACGTTTTATCTTCGGATGGCCCATCGTGTTATGTTAATTATACAATATTACGAGAAATGTGCGCACAGCGGTTGGTCCTTTATTGAAAACGTCTGTTAAAACACACAATACAATAATGTTTACTATTTATTAAATCTCTTTCTTTGGATCTCGAAATAATTTCTTGGATGTAATTGGAAATGTCTATTCGGAATAAAGACCACAGAATAAAGTGGAGAAAAACTGTAATAAATATTCTGTAATGACGTTCGATTTGATTTTGCATTAACTTTTGAACTTTAGATTGGTAGAGATTTTAGAATACATTTAAGTACAGACTGTCTCGTCAGTTACATCATCTCATCACCATCACCTAATAGGTACGGCAAAAAAAAACAAGTTTTAGCAATTTTGGAATCATATTTTTTTATTATTTTTAGGAGCTGTTTAACATTTTAAGTTTAATAAGATTTATCTGTCTAAAATATTAAGAGAATTAAAATAAATAACTTTTTTTTAAATGTTGCTGTAACAAAAAAAAAAAAAAAATTATTTATTTCTCTTACACAAAATTAGCCTTACAGCTAGACTATAGCCAGGAAACCTAATTATGAGTCCTTCATTAGGAGTTTGAAGTACCTACCTAATATAAAATAAAATTTTATAATTTAGGCATTATAATTTAAGTATTTTTATAATTTAGGCAACTTCTTTGCAAGTTTTTTTTATGAAAGTAAAAATTTATTAAAATATTTATATCTCGTAAAAACTAAGGCTTTAGCATTCTTTGCTGCAGTCTTACAATGAGAAACGGCATGACCTTAAAAATTGCCTAGGACTAGGTTGTTGAGAATAAGGCCCAATGTTTTACATACGAGTAGTAGAACCGAAGCCAAGGCTCTCCTTAATTGCTTATGGCGAAACCCTATCCCTGTTCAGGTCGCGTCTCGATTCAATCATGATCGATTCCGGTGGAATTCGATAGTCGATTATTGAATTGTTTGCCGACTGCGTGCAATATGCAGACGGATTGTGTTGGCAAAGGAAGGAAAATATTTGTAAGGAACATTTGAGCTTGTTGTGCTAAAACCATCATAGAAATTTATTTTTTCATTGTATATTAAAAATCATGAAAACGATCAATACCTCACGGAAGATAAACCCATTTAAATGATAGTAAAAGACAGGCGTGACGTCCATGACAAGCATCTCCGTGCTTCGGAAGGCACGTTAAGCAGTTGGTCCCGGCTAATATCTGTGGTATTATTCGTTAAGCCTAGTCAGAGGCCCTAGGGCGGCTTGATAACTTCTGACAGTAAGGTTTGTCACTTGCCTTACATACATCCCTCCACCAATCCGCACTGAGCCCGCGTGGTGAAGTATGGCTCGTTCCTCCTCATAGTTGAGGTGAGGCCTTTTCCCAGTGGGATCTAATAGGCTGACTTATAAAAGACAGGCGTTTACTCTGCAATGTTAAGTTTAGGTAATTATTTCCAATTAAAGATTTTAAAGTATAAAAAAAATACAAGTGAGTTGTTAGGCACTCTTCCGGTTCCTATGCGATAAAAGAAGGTTCGATTTCCGCCTCAGGCGGTTACTTTTATAACTTTAATTTCAACGAAAGGTTGAGGGTAGGTAGTGTAATCTATCAAATCAGATCAATGTGCATCAATGTTCAGAAGTGGTTTGATCTGTAGATATCAATGCGCATCAATGATCAGAAATAAGAAAATTGAATATTAATCGGTATTCGAATTGCATCGCATGCAATTTATTTACTATAAACAATGCTTATTGTCCGAATTCAAATATTCAAGCACGTGCAGTCTAGACGATTCGGACAGATGTTTAGAAAATTTTTAACGGTAATAAAAATGAATGAGCTGATTTATATCGAAAGATAAAGATCTGTGTTTATTGTAAGGGACATTCAAATGTCTTAGCTTGTTACATAATATACATATTTTAGTAGTAGGTACGTAGCTTGCTTACGAAAAAATGGTTTTTGTCAAATGAAATCACTAACCATTTTTTTCGTAACTGAGCACAATAATTGACGTGCAATTATATTTTATTAGGGTTCGGCTTCTTAAATATCTTGCTAAAACCATTTTTTCTTTACATTCACATTCATAGGCGTGCAATCTACTTTAAAATGACGTAACTACTTTTTATTAATTCTTACTTTAGCAATCAAAACTAGGTAGTTGTAATCAAAATCTACTGTAGTGTACACATGTTATGCGAATTTTAAGCCGGTACAATCACTTTCATAAATGGGCCACAATTTTCAGCCCTCATTGTCTCATCATGCATTAATTTTGGCTTGTGTACGCAGCACGTTAGAGTACCCCTGCTAACTACAAAAACGAATGTCCCGCCACTGATTATCATTTTACATTCCCACGCAGTTGACTGGTAGAGAATTCCTTTAGGAATTAAGACCGCCAAATTTACTTTTTTTTGGTGCAATAAAGTTAAAATAAATAAATAAAACAGCTTTTTTACGTAGGAAATAGACGCGAAAAGACGCGGTCTCAAAGTGGGAGTGGTCGCCGTTCGGCCATGTGTAGAAACAGTCAGCTTCAAAAATCACTTCAGTGAAATTGTAATACTTTATTGAATCCAATTAGTTTGACGTAACGCCATAAGTCTTCACGTATAAATAAAGGCAACTATATATACACTTAGTACGAAATGTCTGTACATTCCGTTTCGTCTCGCCGCGCGCAGCGGGCATGTACACAATGTACTGTCGTCGGATGGATGTCTGGGAAATGTTTGGGTGTGCTAAAATGACGCTGTAATGGTATAAAATAATTAAATAACCTAAGTAAGCACCTACTGCCATACTTTGAATTTTGATATCTGAAATAAAAAGTTATTACTATCATTTTTATTTTCTTGAAGAGCTAAGTGTCTTCGGTGATGACGCTAAGATCACGGGCATAAGCCAAGTGAACTGCGTTTTCTGGATTTGGAATAGTAAAGGTGGAGCATCATTATTATTAAGTAATCCGTGGTAATAGTAACTATTATAACTCTATATACATCTACCATTCAAAGATCAGGTTTCCAGACATAATAGACAATCAATCGCGCGGGCAGTCTTGTGGTCCTCAAGTGGTTAATAGGTTATTTGGTCAGAAACGACTGGTCGGTTGTCTTAGATACTGCCGAGTAGATGTGAGGATAAAGAACCTGGGCAAGACAAGATGCAATCTATTCTAAAGCAATGTAGCGAACATCGATATCAAAATGTATAAAACTGACAAATCGAAACATCATGTGACTTCGCATACACAACATGACCCTTTTTGAAATAACTGGATTGTATGTCATGAAACTAGAGCTTATTTTATCGGGTGATAAAATGGTAAAAAAATACTTCACTTACAAATTCTTTTTTACAGAAATTTTAATTTTTTTTCTTCAAAATATAACTATAATTCGTTTTATTTAGATTTTTTTTATTACTTAACGCCGAAAAACAAATTTAAAAAAGTAATTCACGATAAATTTTACGCTATAATTTCAGAGATATTTGAAAAAAACTGACAGGTACTATGATACTGGCATTATAAGTGTACATGCCTTTGCCTGGTTGTCTGGCCTTACGAAAAAAACCATTTTACCAAACATTCAAGCAAGCTGTCATTATGACATTGACACTATGATGAGTGAGTGAGAGGAGAGATAATGGTAGTTTTGTTCTATAGAAGTATCAGTTCGATAGGAAGTCTATCTAGTTATCGATAGTTTCAGTACAGTAATTTTAGGATTGCTAAAATATGTGCATTATCTGATTTGGTGACAAAATTATAAAAGTTCCTTTAAAAATACGTATAAAAAATAAAAAAAATACGTATTTTTATGTACTTTGCGGAAAAAAATAAAAAAGTGCATATTTTTTTTTAAATGTTGTCAATTGGCGAGAGATATTGCTGGACACACCGAATTCTGCTTTGTTGGAGTACAAGACTCTTTTTGAAGTAATTTTGTCGGCTTATTTTATTTTATTTTATTTATTGTAAGAACACAAACGGTAGTGTACAAATGTGTTTTTAATTATTAAGAATGTGGTTTGAGTCAGGTTTATTAGGTACATGGTTTGTCGATTTTAGAGTAAAAACTAAAACTTTCAGTATCATAAAACCTGGAAATCATTGAGAGCAGCATTTTAGGTGTCAAATTCACGTATCCCGCAGTCGGAACGTCGACTTCACTGCGATTGGACGTCTCAGAGACTCGCATTCTACGAGTTATAGGGCTGAATTGCACAGATAACCGATAGGCCAATCTTTCATGCCATAACCAACCTTATGTGTACTCAATAAAGTTGAAATTAAAACAGCCAGGCAGTCTATTATACAGATCAAAAGGAAATATCCATAGTAGCAATACCAGCTCATCTACTCTAGATCTGTTACTAATGAAATGGGATAGTAATGGAAATACGGTAGATTGTTGTGTAAAAATACTGAATTTCATCCAACAGTCAGTTTTCCATTATATAAGTTAAAATGCTCATCACGTAAGTAGCTACAATTAATGTACTTGATTGGCTTGTTACATGTAATGTACTAGACTTTTATTCTTGTAATTCACTAATTAACTTATCATATGTCTTAAAATTTTCTTGGGATAATACGATTACCTCTTAAACCTGTTCACTAGGAAAAAACTACAAAAAACTGTGTATTTAGATTTTTGACGCTTTTGACCTATCAAACTATTAGCGTTAAGCTGATTTCATCTTAACTGATGGTCAAATATTTGTGAAAATATTTCCATCGGATATGTGCGGATACAGTCCCCAAGTGTTGATGAAATCGAACGCTGGCTCACTGGCGTATCAAGCACTTACAAAAATTCTTCGGCTGACGTCCTCCGTAGCTCAGTTGGTAAGAGCATTCGCCCGGATAGCGAAAGGTTCGAGTCCCAACGGATGACACAGTCGATTTAGTTTCGTAAGCGAAATTTAATTCAATTTGTTATATTTTTATTTTATAGATCATCAGCCCTGCAACTTTTATTTATTTTATTTAATAGTTTTCGGGAATCTTACAGCTAGGAATTGAATATTTAATACAGTAGAAGAGTAAGGCCATTTACAAGTTTCCACTTATAGTTAATGCGTTAGTAATTATGTAACATCACTACTGTGCACAACATTCAATTACCTACACCCAAAGAAGACATCGCTCAAAGCCTTTTTCAGTGTTGAGACACTATGGTGGAAGAGGTCTAAGGTTAGATTTTGTTAGAAGTGATAGTTTATCTTTTAATTTAATTAGGTTTTGAATCCTACTCTTCATTGCTACTTTGTTTAATAAATAAATAAATAATGGACAACAACTTGAGCACTTGTGATAAGGAAATCTGAAACAACGGTGGTACCACAACACCCAGACCCAAGACAATACAGAAAATGAGAATTTCGATATTGACCCGACCGAGAATCGAACCCGGGACCTCAGAGATGGCGACACCTTGAAAACCAGTGTTTGAACCACTCGGCTACGGAGGTCGTTTAATGAACTGCCAATACAAGGCACAGGCAGCTCTTCAATGTTAATGTCAATCAAATTATTCAATCCAGACCACAGTTGCAATATAGGGAGACTACTCTATCGACATCCGTATGTTTGAGTCTTTATACCTTTCTCTTTCACAATAATATTTTTTTTGTGACAAACCGCGAGAGTGTGCGCGCGACGTATGTAATCGAAAACATAGACGTAGGTATTCGTACCCAAGACCTAACTTAACGTTTCGTTTCTCAAACAGATGTGCGAGGATGCGTAGGGGGGGAATGTATTTGTTTGAACCAATGCTGATTTCCGCATCTTTGTATGCAATTGTCGAATTTCCCATACAAACTTCCACCCCTCTTTTCACCCTCATAAAGGTTACATTTTTAAAAATTCTGAAATATGTTAGTCTTAATTTGTAACCAAATAGCTAAATACCAATTTTTATCAAGCTAGCTTCAAAACTTAAGTTTCATCAAACTAACTCTTTCTTTTTACCCCCTTATGAGGCTTTCCCAAAATCATTTCTTCATGCTCACCTACATACCATAAAAAGAAGCATGGTGCAAAATTTCAAGTTTCTAATCCTAGTAGTTTGGGCTGTTTGAAGGCTGGTTAGGGTGGACAGGTAGCGTCGAAAATACGGAAATCGTCTTTCGGAATAGGACCTCACACGGTCAGACATCCGTGGAAACCGCTAATCAATCAATTAAAGGCTAGCAACGCATTCGGCGTCACCGTTTAATATTAATCTGTGTGAATGATGGCCACCTCATGTTTTTGTGATAATTTGTTTGCTGGTGGACCAAATTGAAATGGTTAATTAATTAAATGGCAATCAATCGAACGACGAGATTTTAAACCAAGTGCAAGTCGGGCTCGTGCACGAAGGTTTCCGTGTCATTACGAGTATCAAAGAACATTTTATTATACTATACTCTACTTTGGTTTTCTATAATGACCCGACTAGTAATCGAACTCAAAGAAGGCAACATTATAAGAACCAGCGTGTGAGCTACTGATTGGATATTATTGCACTTGAAAAAAATACCACCAGGGCCGGGAATCGAACCAGTGTTCCTCGCATACCGGGCGATTTTCTAACCTCTTGTCCACCCTGGCGGTGGCAGAGCCTGTCGAAATTTTCAAGTGCTTCATAACGCTGTAATGCCGCGTTGCTTTCGTGAATGATAATGTAATGGAAAGCGCGCAGTGCCGTAAAAAATGGTGCGCCACAAAGTCGGTATTTTTTCTTTCTTCGCTTTCTTATTTTTCATGGATCTATCGATTGTAAAAATGCCGTACAAAAATATATGACCAAAATGTACTTGCTCTTCTCCTGCACTTTTGAATTCTCACCAGCACTCAGTTGGACAGCTTACAAGTGACGGCATAGTGCTGAATCTTATTATTTTATGCTCTTATATCGTCCTATATACGTCACCTGGTGGTTCATATGACCCATCCATTTTGGACATGGGCCTGTAGTCTATAATATTAGATTGCAGAAGTGAATGCGTATCACTTAAAAATAAGAATTTATTGTCACGGCCACTGCCACTTGACCGTGAAAATCGTCTATTTATCTAAAAACTAGTTTTAATAAATTCAAAGTAAGCCCTACTCGCGCAATATTCTAAGAGCTCCTCACTATAATTTGTGCACAATATTGGTAGACCAAAGCATAGGAGCAAGGCAGTAAAGCTGAGTCCACACAGACATTTCTCATCACTAGAACACAACAGAACCACTTAAATTAGCAATAACCCACGTAGTCTAGCCGCCTATTTGCCAAGCACACGTTACTAGCCCGCATATTCATTAAGCTAATTGTCCTGTCAGAGGTTCTGAATCTATTATCTTAATTCTAGGATTAGGAGAACGAATTTCCAGAGCTGTTTGACTTGGAGCTATTTGTTTTGGGAGATTAATTACTTTGACCAAAAATAATAAATACCTACCGTGGCGAGATAGCCGAGTGGTGAAAACTTCACTTATTGGTGAGGTCGTGAGTTCGATCACCTGTACTACTGAGTTTGTACAAAAGCAAATTACCATTCCACATAATGATCACGACCCTCAATCATGCTCATAAGCTACCAGGAAAGTAGTTGCACCTCTAGTAAGTGCCTGTGTGATTTTGTGCCTTTTATCTTGTTATTTCTTGTATCTGACATAGCTCAATAAAGTCAGCATTTCTTTCAAATGATGTTTTTAAGTAGATGTACATACATCATAACCCTCAAATCTATAGAGCCTAATCTGAAATGAACGACAAATACCAACCTAGCAACTTTTAAAATTATAAATACAACAATGTATCTTCTTATCTAATATATTCATTAGTAATTCTCAAGTTATTTTTTATTTTTTCTCTAACTTTAATTACAACAGTCGTGACATCAGTTCCCGGTTCCTGAGTCACATTCCAGAAATATGGACCATTCCACGTTCATAGCTAAGTATGATTCTTGGAAGCCGTGACTAATATAGAGCACACAGCTTCACTAGTTGTCTGACTCAGAATGATATGGACGTCGGAAACTGTTAAAACATATTTTATGAAAACATTTCCCTTTTTGCGGCAGTTAGGTTAAAATTTCACTGGGTTATTAGGGTGTAAAATGGTTCGATTTTTTGTCGAAAAAAGAATCCTATTCTTAAGACTTCACTGTACGTCTGTCAAGAGGCTGTATCTCATAAACCGTGATAGCTAGACAGTTAAAATATACGAAGATGATGGATTTCTATTGCCTCTATAACAACAAATACAGAAAAAAAAAAAAACTAAGACACCCATACAAGACACGTAATTTTAATTGCCGGTTTTCATTTGAATTTGTATCATTAGTAAAAGATATAATTTTAAAACTTAAGAATTTATGCAACAAATTATTTATTTTTGATGTCGTGGAAACAAAAAAAAGGTCCTAATGTTGTATAGATAATGGTACTGTACCCTTTGTGCGCGAGTCCGACTCGCACTTGGCCGGTTTATTTTATATTTCTGTATTCCCCAATCTTAGCTTCGCTATGTCGCTCGTTCTGTCTTTTTTACTTTGAAATATTACTAAAATAAGAGATAAAAATTCTTAGAAATAACTTTAAAACATTCTTGTCATTAATATTACATACAAAAAGCCAGAAACAATTTAATTCATACCAAAACAGAAACCTATTAATAACCAAAAATAATGGCCGTAAAAAAGAAACGAGAGACATTATTCCACTCTATTCTAATCAAAGCTAAACGAAAGAGACAAATACACGAGTCGTCCAAAAGGAAACATTTGAACTTGTGTTCTACTCATATAGTTTGACTAATGATTCAGGACTGAAATAGCTGTTTGATTTGTTGGCCACTTGAAACATTAAGCTTTTACACCTCACGATACGATTCCAATACGATTTTTTCGTAGAAGATTTATATACAGTAAAGGAACTTAGAATATAAACGTATCAATGTTAAACGCAATGATATCATACAATAATGTGTTTCTACTGAATATCATCTTGGCATCTGATTGGCAAGACGATAATATTTTAATGCTACAATGATAAGCTGAAATTGAATTAAACCTCAATAAAAGCTGTGACTTTACACAGAATTAAATGGGTTTCTTGCCTAAATGATACAAAATAAACACTTATATTATTAAAGCTAGTAATTACAAAAAAAAGTTTTTACAAAAGCAATTTATTCGGCTCCTTCATCCTTCTTGAATTATATTTTCAGCTCTCACCTTCGAATGTTATTTGCCATTACAGCATTTATTTTAAAGTAATAAAAGAAGGCCGCCCCACCACAAGACGATCGATAAATTTTTGTGAGCGAAATTTATTTCCTAAAAAGTTGCAAAGAAAGTGTTTCAATAAAAAAAAACAAATTCAAATGATATAAGATTAACATAATATTAACAGCTGTATTTTTTAAAACATCATCAAAAGTCGTCTCGTCTAAACCTTCTTTTTCGATGACTCGATACGAACCCCTAATAGGTCTCGAGAAATTAAGTACTGACATTGCTCCATTGGGTGGTCTTCTTAATTGAACCTTTTAATTCTTTTCTTTCGGGTTCCGTACTCTTTATCCTCTCGATAAGAGTGGGATTGTTGATGTTCGGTTTTATGACGACTGATAGAATCTAAGTGTGGATCGGTCTAGGAAAGGTGAACGATTTAAACGTACATTCTTTTTTATTTGTAAGTTTTAGATTATGGTCTAAATATATTTTTATAACTTAAGCAATTGTTTTGCAAGTTTTTACGAAATTAAATCAAATTTCACTTTCAAAAATTAATCGACTGTGTCATCCGGTGGGACTCGAACCAACGTCCCTTCGCGAACTTCACGAATTTTTGCAAGTGCTTGCTACACCGGCAAAATATAATAAGTTAAGCTGATTTCATCTTAACTGATGGTTAAATTTTTGTAAAAATATTTCCATTGGATACATGCGGGTACATTCCCCAAGTATTGATGAAATCGAACGCCGGCTCATTGGCGTAGCAAGCACTTGCAAAAATTCGTCGACCGACTAACGTCCTCCGTAGCTTAGGGCGAGTGCCCTTACCAACAAGAGCACTCGCCCGGATAGCGAAGGGACGTGGGTTCGAGTCCCACCGGATGACACAGTCGATTAATTTTTGTAAGTGAAATTTGATTTAATTATGGTCTAAGAAAAAATATTTTATCTACTTATTAATTTAGCTTGGTACAAACTAACTAAGGCCCACATGTGTACGTCCGAAATAGCTGATCTGGATTTGTTTCAGGTCAATTATCTGAGTTAAAAGCCCGCTTGTGCCAGTCCGGATTAGCCTATCCAGACATGTGCAAGTGGCTTTAAAGTCTGGAATAGCTAATCCGGACGTGCGCAAGTGGGCGTATGAAAAAAATATTTAATCTAATCATTAATGTTAATTTGTCTTGGTATGTACAAAGTAACTTAGGTAAGCTCTAAATTTTTAATAATTATTATTTTGCTGTGACTAAGATAGGGCTAAGATTCGGCAAACACGGGTTTTTAGTAGGTATTCTAAGGCCGTCTTGCGCAAGTCTGGATTAGCTAATCCGGACTTTCCACTCAGATAATAGGCCTTACACTAGTCCGGACAGACGCAAGTGGACCTTGGATTAGCTAATCCAGTCGTGCGCAAGTGGGCTTTCGACTCAGACCATAGGTCTCACGAATGTCCAGATTAACTGATTCGGACTTGCGCAAGTGGGCCTATAAATGTATTAGTGTATTTCGCATTCTCTCTAAAATCACAGCTCATTGGGTATGATAAAGTTTTTTCTTCTTAGTTCAATTTTATCCTTCAAACTCGAAGTACTAATTGTAATTAGTACTTCGAGTTTGAAGTATAGTAGACCTATAATTTTGCTTCTTTCCTTTTTTCGTTCACTGTATAAGATGGATATTTTATGATGGGAATGTTTGTTTCATTTGTCTTGATGGTCTGACGAAGATACTTTAGTTAGTATTTGTGTCTATCTAAAAAAATGCTGCTCCGATTATCATGAAAATGTTACTGTTTTGAATAATTCGAATAACTCTCGTAGATATATAGTGAGAGACTCTAATTGTGCCATTACTATGACTAGTGGTCTGATAGGCTGCAGAGCTTCAAAAATACCTATGTTTTTGTTTTTGTTTGAAATGGGTTTGCTATTGACTCTAGACTAAGCCGTACGTGGCGTACACAGAGTCGACGGTGTAGCTAGTTCACCCATAAGAAACTTTTAAATTGTTACTGTAAATCTGTTATTTAATGGGTAAAAAAACTAGAACACTTTTGGTAGTATTAATTAAACACACATATTTAGGCATATTTTATTGTTTATAAAATATCACAGATTACAAGATACATTACTTACAATTAGGCACTATACGACAGTACCGGTTAAATTAACGTTATAAATACGACAGTAGACTTAGCCTTCAGTCTTTACAAGAACTATGTTAGATAGAATACAGTAAATGCAAATGTCATTATTCAGAACTTCTTGAAAATTATAGAAACATAACTGTTGTAGAATTTAAACTATCAGAAATTGCGGGTGTAGAGTATTATACTATTTACTAACCGGTGTTTTACAATACCAACATTTTTTATCAACAAACAATACTTTAAGACGATGCGGCAGCCTTCCAAAAGTACAGAAGTTCCTCAAAAATAAATAATTAATTCGGCCCGTAAAATAACATTAATTCATTTTTTATTATTTCAAAATGAAGGTGAACAATACAAATTTACTATTATAAAAAATAACTACAATTGATGGTATAAACTTCATTACAACAACGAAAAGAATTATTTACAAAGTAACTTAAAAATATCAAATAAATTACATCAAACACAAATGTCTAAATATTTTAAAAAAATAGGACAAACAACGTTACATGACAGATATAAATAATAAATTATCGAGTATATTAAACGATGTTCAAAGGTATTACAGTTAGATCACAATCTTCGTTTAAAAAGATTCGGGGATTAATCTAAGTTGGTATCACCACAAAAAATCTCATTTTTCAATAAACAAAACAACGTGCCTTTGTTTTTGTTCAAACAACTGATGATAAAAATATCACTCTTGAGAAATTTAGGCGGTTTGACTGTCAACTTCGATAGAGAGACAATATCGATACTGACAGTTTACACATCGATCTTTCAACAGATTTTTTTAATTAAAACCAATCATTTTGACCATTGTGTAATAATACTGATACCAAAAAACAACAAAGCTAATAAGAATATTACAGCAGATGAAAATAAAGTTCCAGTTATATTTTACGATTTTAATTGCAAATCAATTTTTTGTTTGTAAAATTGCCATTTCTAGTGACCAATGGTTATTTTGACATATACACCGTTTCGTATTGGTATCAACAAGTATTGTTTGTTATGGAATCACTATCATATACGGATGACAGCACATCAAGAAAAACACTGAGGCATCTTAAACCATTGTAATAAGGGTGATAATGCAACAAAAATGTATAGTTTTATGTGCTGGTCACTGTACCTTTCCAATCCTGTAACAAAGTTTTGTAATGTCAGTGATCATCACGAAAATTTAAAACCACATTGCTATTCAACAGTGTATCTTAAGTTTTCAATAGGATTGAGAATGTTCTATCTTTATACAATACTGTTATGTACAAATGTGCCTATTTAACAATCGTCAAGCAGATCTTGTCCCGATAGCTCGTGTCCAGGGGCGCTGTTGGTAGGGTAACTGCCACGTCTACTTTGGAGACTGATGATGATGATGGCATCAACTCTGCCAGTTGCGATGAGCATTCACTGGACCGTGACGTCATTGTTCTGGCTGTCAAAAAAGAGGAGATATACCGGTTGTCCTAAAATGAACATGCTAGACTGACACTGAAGGGAGCTTACCCTTCCAATAAAAATAACACGAAAACAAAAATCTCATGATTTGGGAGATTATGAAACTTTTTTCTTGTATAATGAATACAAGAAAGTTACATTACAAATCTTGCTAAGCTATATCCAGTGTCAGTTTGGCACCCTCTTTTTGGGATATCCTGTTTAGTATTCTAAAAACAAATAAATACACTTTGGATAATTTTATCAGAAGAACAGATAACATTTTTATAAAGTTAATAACGGATAATAAGTAGTGTAAGAAATCATACTCAATGTAAGAACAAGATGTACTTCACGCAATTTATAACAACAGTGCCTTTTATGTAGGTTGTCAAAGTATTGAACTCATAATCCAGCGAACAGTGGATCGTTTTGTGAAGTTATGAACATAAGTTAATTTAACAAGAATTATTACTTAGCAAGAACATGAAATTAATATTAAACTTGATCACAACAACTTACAATTCGTGTAGCAACTAGAAGCAGACTCGCCAGATGGGCTGTACGGCTTCATCTCGTAGTGGTTGCTGCCAGCCGAAGACTGCTGTCTGCTTCGATGGCCGAAGGGAGACGCGTAGCTGAGGAGATAGGTCTTAGTTATCTACAGTAGGTATCTACAATGTCCAGCGTGGTTCTGGTTTCGTCCACTTGGAGCCCGAGTCCGGATTCATTTATCCATTCCATCCATATTAGTGAGTCGATTAGCATGCATGTCAACGACTGCCAAGCCAGCACTTTTTAGTTTTCTACAATAGCTATGAGCTAATGCAGCTGCATGGTTAGTGGCAGGCTCGTCATCCTAATCCATTGGTGTCCAACCATCATCTATTTAATTGACCTCGAGTCAGTTGCTTGTCAAAGAAGAATCTGCCTAAGATACTATATTTACGTGCTTTACCAGCTGCAGTTTATCTCGCTGAGGTTCAATAATTTTAATTATGAAGGATCTTAAGATGATTCATTTTAAAAAACAGTCAAGTTCAATGATTTAGAAGATGTCACTCCTCATCATGACACGTTACGTTATTTATTCCTTACCTGTCCCTCACATGCGGCATATCGTAATGATTGTCCGGGCCCTGCATCCAATACTCGTTGCACGCTCTCGTCAGATCTGGTGCTGCATTCCCCTTGTTGTTGGAGTAGGACTTGGGCATTCCTAAGGAAAAACCGCTTTTCAATTTGCTATCCAATATATTTAAAGATAGGATGGAATAATCTTAAATTCCTATATGTCGATATAAAGTCAAGCATCAGGGTTGTAATAAAATACGATTGACGTTTAGGTGAAAATCCCGGCTAAACTAGAGTTGCTGTGATTGACATGAAAAATCTAAGTCTAACTAATCCAGGCGACAATCTCTACCGAATATTAACTGCCCAATGATGTCTTAATCACAGTTCACTGAATTCTTTAGTAACTAATAACAAGACACTGGTTGTTTATAAGTGATGAATCATAACAAGACGCTGATCTATAATAAGAAAAGTAATTATGGGAAACAAAGAAATACCTGTCCTCGCAGCTATATATCCAGGTCTGCTGTTCTTATACTTGCACCAAACATACAAGATAGCTACTCCAGCTGCCAACATGGCAATGGTGATCCCAATGCCTATGTATAAGGTTGTTGTCGTGCTGTTGTACAAACCTAAAAGATAAGTTAAAGGTGGTAGAATTCGTAAAGCAAAAACAGAAGTAGTAGCACAATAATATTGTATCTACCTACCAGAAGCACACAGTCCGTCCACACACGAAGCATGTTGCAAAGTGGACCCAGAGCATGTGCCCGCGCACTCTCTCCGTCTCACTCTAACGCAGTCTTCTCCACACGTCGACCATGCACCCCATTGGGACCAGGCACCACCTATATCAGAACGAAGATCTTGGCTTAGTTAAACGAATTCCTTTTTCATGTGTTCAAAAGCGTTCTTTGCGTCATTGAAAAAATCTGGAACTATCCAGATCAAAATCCACCAAAACTGGCAGCGCTTTCTAGACGACAGAGTGCTTACGTTCTTTCTTTGTCTAGCTGAACAGTTAGAGCAGGAGATTTTAGTAGGATTGATTTTAAGAATTGGTATACTTTAACACAATAACTCTGCTGCACTCTCAAACCAATATACTTTCTCCACTTACCATGAGAGAGTAGAAAATGTACTGATTAAAAATGTTTTGATCAAAAGCGCGGTATAGGACTTCTACCGGTAGATGACCATTATCGCAGGATGGCACTGATAGAAGACCGCTTGCAACCATTATGATGATGGTGACTTACCTCCCTGACATCTCAGGCAGTCGTCATCAGTCTGCGTGGCCTGCCCCCTGCAGGGCGCGCCTCCATTCGCTGGCGGTGGTTCAGTACAGGTGCGCGTTCGCCGACGGCCGCTGCTCTGGGTTCCGCAACGACAAGCCACCCAAGGGGACCAGGACGACCAGCCTCCGTTTACTGTTTGAGAATAATCTAGTTTATCTTTAATTTTAGGCCATATGGATCAGTGGTCGTGAAAGGGTTATTTTAATAGCGGTAGCGGAAATTTTCATTATTTACATCTACATTTCATTTCTAATTATACCTATAAATTTTTCAACATCTCATAAACTACTCATAATTTATTTAAACTGTTTTCATACTTTTTTTAAATATGAAAAGCATTCACTAACATTGCTTGTTAGCACTGTTAGTAAATGCGTTTTATTTTCTTATAGTATATTTTATAGTGTGACTGTTGTCACACTATACTTTTTATTATAAAAAGCCGCTCCTATTACAACAGTCTTATGGGGTTTGACAGGTTAAATAACTGTAGTGCTGTTGTCCGCACTTTGTATTTCTCTCCAACAAAACCATCAGCATTATTTTAACCGGTCTAAATCCTTTTATATTTTTTCAAATTATTAAATCAAAACTACAACAATCCTTTTAAAGCCACAACTGCAGCAAACGCGGTATCATCAAAACTTCGTCACAGTTCGAAAACCCTATAAAATGCATTCGCTGGGAACAAATTAAAATTGAAAACTTTCTACTGGACAGCGGTGGAAGCCCCATGTATTGTAAGTAGAGAGAAAAGCTTTTAGACTTTACTTGTATTAATTAATTGACCGAGAATTTAAATGTTATTACCGGTCGTACTCGTACGTACCTACCTACCGTACCGCACGCAAACTGCTTATCTTCATCAATACACGACAAACAACTTGATGTTTTGCTACCTACATGCACCGATTCTTTTTAACATACGTAAGTGTTTTGTACACTCTTAAACGTTTGCAAACTCTTAAGGGATACCAGTTTTGGGATTTGGATAACAATATAATTTGTAAGCTGTTTCTTCCAATCTTTTTTACAAAAATACAACAACACGAGTAAATTCTTAACTGCAAAATTTTAGCTTACTTACAACATACACATTAATCACAAGCTTACTCCTAGCTAATATACAATACATATTTTTGGTATTTTAATTATAATTTGGTATTATAATAAGTTGCTTCTGTTTGAATTAAGCTAGCACATTATTAATTTTATTTCAAAAATACTATGTGTGAATGTTACTTGCATAATCATTACTAGGTGGTATTTGCTTATCTAAAAGTAACATTATTTGCTATTATACATTATTCCTTTCTTCACTTAATTAAGGAAACATTATTGTACAGTTACTGTTAGGTATAAAACTTAAAAACTACTACTGTTTAGGAGGTGGAGACCTGGTGTCTTGTAATACAGATTGTCTCAATCCACAGCAAGCACCAGTCTTCACAAAAGTAAAACTCACCACCATTATTATGACCTGGGCTGACTGTATAAATTATGTAATACTTTTTGTGAAGAAATAAATACTTATTATTATTATTATGTTTATTATTATTATTTCAATATGTCTATTTTTGTTCAATTTAAAACAACCTAAATTGGTTGTTTTAAATTGGTTTTGTAAAACTGAGTCAAGAACAAACGTTAAGTTAGTATACCAGAGAAAGCAAGAAAAATGGATCTTAACACTTTCCGATATTTTTGATTAGAAAATTGCCCTTTTGTGTGTGATTATTTTTAATTTTTTAAGTATTTTTACACATTGTATCGGCCAACAAACAAAACATGCATTTCTACATTAGTTTTGTTACAAAGAAGTAAGCAAGCTTCATTCGTTTCACTATCCAAGACGTCACAATACTCGTAGTTGTTATGTCTCTACATACTCAATTCATAGAACCTTTCGCTCCGCCCATAGCTTCCTGTCCATTCCGCGTCTTGTCCACATTCTCAAATTCCGATGCAAATAGATTTTCGCTTGCGACCAACACGTGTTTCCTAAGAATCTAGACACACGGCAGTGTGTCCGCCAAGTGCGCGGAGCACCAAAGGCTTAGACACCGGCTATGTGTTATTTAGACGAACCATTTCATGCCACTTTTGACACCGCTATAACTTTAAATCTATTTGACCTTGCTAGTCTCTTGAGACTATCATATTTTCACTAAATCCTGAATTTCAATAAAATACCTCTTCTTCATGTTTAAAAATCACTATTTTTACCACTGACTGACTGACTCACACATCAAAATATTTGTCCACTTCCAGGTGTCCTAGAAAAATGAAATTTTGCATCCACAAAGGAAAAATCTGAAAACAGTGAATTTCCAAATTGTCACCCTTGCCAACCGCATTATTGAATGGCAAATTCAGGAGCTATGGTATAATGGGCTATGTAAGAACTTAGTTTCGTGATAGATCTCACTTCTTTTATCAGTGAAACCGTCAAGTACTTGGCATTTATTCACATTTAAGCTAGAAATGGTCCCTTAAATCCTTTCTAATTGCCGAGAATTTCAGCGTGGGAATGTTTACGAGAAGAAAACTCATTAGTAGCTGCCGCATTGTGTTATCACACTTATTTGCAGATCTGGGTGAGTTTTGCGCTAATTGCAGTTGTGCGCGTTCATTATTAATACTCGTAACTAGGAAATAGTAAATATGTTTTTACGAAATGGGAATTAATTCTTGAATTTTTTTAAATACTTTAAGAAAAAAACTTTTAAACCCGTGTTCTTTTATGAATGTAGGTTCCAGCATGTAACTAACTAATCAGACTATACACGCTGAAATTTTAATGGTTGTTTATCCGCAATAAAATTAGTGCAGTTTATGCTGTATCGCTTAGTGCGTAGAGCTTCTTTTGCTTTAAACATTGATTTCGTGCGGCAAGCAGTACCTAAATACGTCAATTCTCGTAAAAAAAACTATCGTTTCTCACGTTTTCGAGTTGATGATAATTTTTTTGATAACTTGAAAACAAAAATATTTTTAATTTAAAAATAAAACTCGCATGATTTGATAGTATGTACTACTAAAGGTAAATCGTTCTGCTGCGGGAAAACAACCACTAAAATGTCAGCATGTATAATGTGTTACTTTTTTTGTTTGTCGGGTCAGTTCCCTGACATTTTTATAGGAAAACCTCTCTTATTACAACAATACGTGTTTACTTGATGTGCTGTTGTCCGTACTCTGTCTTTGTTTTCGTTCGTTTTTTTGTTGGTTACTTCTCTTTTATTTGTCGTAACTTAAAAATGTTTTTTTTTTAAATATGCAACTTATTTTTTCTAAAACTCACCCTACACACTACGGATAATTTTAAAAAGTTAGGATTAGTTTTCGTAAATCTAATCAATTATCTTTTTTTTAACTTACCATATACGGCCAGTACGGCGACGTCGGTCTCTCTCCTACCAGCTATGTTCTCGGCCACACACGTATAGTTCGCCATGTCCTGCGCACACGTGATCTGAATTAATCACTTGGGTTAAATGAGCTGGTTAGCGCAGGAATTTGGGTGTAGCTTGTGGGTAAGACAATATTTCTTCAATATTCATGAACATGCAACATTCATGAGGTGCTTGTGGCGCAGTGGCGGCAGCGCTTTGGTAGTGATACCAAAAGTTAAGCAACCCACGGCGCGGTCGTGATTGGATGGGTGACCATTCCGACCATTTAAGTGACGTCCATGACAAGCATCTCCGTGCTTCGGAAGGCACGTTAAGCAGTTGGTCCCGGCTAATATCTGTGGTATTAGTCGTTAAGCCTAGTCAGAGGCCCTAGGGCGGCTTGATAACTTCTGACAGTAAGGTTTGTCACTTGCCTTACATACACCCCTCCACCAATCCGCACTGAGCCCGCGTGGTGAAGTATGGCTCATTCCTCCTCATAGTTGAGGTGAGGCCTTTTCCCAGCAGTGGGATCTAATAGGCTGACTTATATTCATGAACATTATACCTTACTTTGATGGTGTTAGTGTAGTCAAAAAAGCAAATTAACATGAAAAGCAAAAAATGAGCACTGATCATGAAAACTTGCAAATATAATGTTCATAAGCCTTCATCTTTTTGAGAGAAACGAGCTGTGTTTATACACTGAAAAAAATGATTGGTTAACAGTAACCAAAATTTGGCTACTAGTAGGCCGTAATAAATACTTGCGAACTTCTGGTTATCAGTAACAAACTAGTTTTGGTACTGATAACCAAAAGATTGTTTATATTTAACAAAAATTGACTTCCCTACAACGAAACCTTCAACTAACGAAGCTAGTTTGGTTGATCCTTTTTTTCAGTGTATAATTGGAAAAATCCAATATATGACACAATTCCAATATTATGACAACAATTTTTTATCAAGGTTAACGGCAATCTATCTACAAACTTTTAAAAGTTTTAATAAGAAATTTCGCTTAATGGCAACACAGAAATAATAAGTACCCCTGGTGTACTTCGAACCCATAATCTCCGGCTTAGGAGGCCGATGCCTTGTATAATAGCAGAAGAAATGAGTATGTAAGGGGAATTGAAAAGTGACGTCTAGCTGTGACAGAAAAGATGATGGAAACCGTTTATCTTGGTTATGGGCATGTTATGGGAAGAGAGAAGCTTCATGTGACAAAAAGTGATTAGGCCGACCGAGAAAGAGATGAATGAACTGTACAAAGCTTGATAATTTGATTGTAAATTAGTAGATAATTTAATAACCAGTGGTATAATTAAAAAGAAGAGGAAAAGAAATACTATGGGGATGGGGCAAACGAATGAGGTATAGCAGAATCATCATTCTAATACGAAAACTGATGAAGCTGATGATGAACAATGATGTTGATGGCAGTAAAAAAAATTAGTTAATCCTGGACAGGGTTTTATTAATTTCATGTCTGTTACTACTGCATACTTGCATTGACTGCCTCGTTGGTATACTGGTCAGCACGCTAGGTACTATCCACGAGATCACGGGTTCGAATCCCGGGTCAGGCCGTAAGTGTTGGGTTTTTTGGTCTTGAAATAACTCGGACACAGTTTCGGAGTCAGAAAGTTTGTAGTGTAACACCCCAGTGCCTCGGAAAGCACGTTTAGCCGTTGATCCTGCGCCTGATCTCTCTACGTTCATGTCGGGATGCCGTCTAACTGAATTTTGAGAGTGTAGGAACAGAGAGTGCACCATTGTATTGCGCACACACTCCCGCGTTGGCTTATCTCTATTTTGATTGGCCGCCGTAGTCAAAATTTGGCTAGGAAGACATTATACCTGCAAGCCAACATTAGGAAGCACCAAAGCTTCATCAGTTGCCTCTATGACCACTCCATTCCTTGTCCATCTGATGGTGGCTGGGGGCGCGGCCGCTGGTGGAACGCATCTGAAGGTGACCCCCCGGCCGGCTTCCACTGTGGCTGACTGGGGTTGCTGAACGAACTGCTTCTTGATGTCTGTTGGGAGGATTTGATTGTATTAGGAGAAGATGCTAACAATAAATAAATAAATATTGGAAAACATCACATCCGTTGTTCGGATCCCAAAGTAAATAGCTAAATCACTTGTCTGTGGAAATCAGATAAAACGGTGGCATTACCACACCCATACCTAAGGAAATATGGATATAGGAAATTTTCGCTTGCAAAAATTAATACAAAATATGGATATCTATATTGATCCGACAGGGTATCAAACTTGCGATCAAGCGATATCTTGAAAATCGGTGTTCGAGCTGCATGACCCCAGAAGTAGTCAATTTTTTTTAATTGTATTCTCTAATCTCTCTATCGCGCTCTAACTGTATTTAAATAAAATTATAAGTCAGCCTATTAGATCCCACTGCTGGGAAAAGGCCTCACCTCAACTATGAGGAGGAACGAGCCATACTTCACCACGCGGGCTCAGTGCGGATTGGTGGAGGGGTGTATGTAAGGCAAGTGACAAACCTTACTGTCAGAAGTTATCAAGCCGCCCTAGGGCCTCTGACTAGGCTTAACGACAAATATAACAGATATTAGCCGGGACCAACTGCTTAACGTGCCTTCCGAAGCACGGAGATGCTTGTCATGGACGTCACTTAAATGGTCGGAATGGTCACCCATCCAATCACGACCGCGCCGTGGGTTGCTTAACTTTTGGTATCACTACCAAAGCGCTGCCGCCACTGCGCCACAAGCACCAGTAAAATTTAAATAAAATTACCATAACTTTATTCGTACCAGCCATGCTTCATTATGCTGATTAATTAGAGGAAATGTTTATTTGTCTCTGTCCCCGTCATTAATGTATTCAAAACGTATAGTTTCGGAAGGAAGTTGACCGCCAAGCCTACCCTCTTTTTCAAGTCCATGGCAGCGCTGTCTTGGATTCCCGACACCCCAAGATGTTCCAGAGAAATGACTGTACCACGCCCAGAACATCCAAATAAAGCTAGTGGGTATTTATCAAGGGTTCTGTGTTAGGGTTAACGAGCGGAAGCAATGCTTCCTTCGAGTAATGGTTCCGTAGCGTGCCACCCCTTGGATGAGAGTAAAAAACGCCAAAATTACCACTTGGAGGAGTTCTGACGGCGTATTTATGGAGGCTGAGAACCCTAAAAGCGGTGTGCGTGGATTATCGTTAAGCACAAGATATGGTGCACATTAGTGCTATAAATATTTGGGAGCATACTTTTTACAGTTTCTAATTACTGTGTTTTAAAGAGCGTCTTTCTTGTGATTTTAGTTCTATTTAATCTTGGAAATCAAACAGTTATTGACATTTATATGTGCAATTTATTGGTGTTTTTGGGCCCTAATCAAAAACCCCTTTTCTAGTGATACCTAAAAGGGGTTAAATACCAAATCAATTTATTTAAGTTTCTTTTATGTCTCAAAATAATTTTGATTTGCTTTATTATAAGAATCAGAGTTCATCATACTGAGTTAGAATTAATGTCAGCTCATTCAAGATGCTCTTATTTTAAGTCGCTTGTTTTCCAAGACAGATGGATCAAGTGTTACAATAACAAAGCGTTAAAACAAAAATACTCTCAGATTCCTCAAGCGAGATTTATTGTTTTAGGCACTCCTTGAAAAGCAGCGGCTAGAGACAGACATCTTTTATAAAGATAAGGAACACGAGACGAAAAGATATTTGGTATGTTTTAACATTTTTTTTATTTTAACACAAACAGAAATGAGGTGCTTGTGGCGCAGTGGCGGCAGCGCTTTGGTAGTGATACCAAAAGTTAAGCAACCCACGGCGCGGTCGTGATTGGATGGGTGACCATTCCGACCATTTAAGTGACGTCCATGACAAGCATCTCCGTGCTTCGGAAGGCACGTTAAGCTGTTGGTCCTGGCTAATATCTGTGGTATTAGTCGTTAAGCCTAGTCAGAGGCCCTAGGGCGGCTTGATAACTTCTGACAGTAAGGTTTGTCACTTGCCTTACATACACCCCTCCACCAATCCGCACTGAGCCCGCGTGGTGAAGTATGGCTCGTTCCTCCTCATAGTTGAGGTGAGGCCTTTTCCCAGCAGTGGGATCTAATAGGCTGACTTATTAGAAATATTCAGACCATTGGCCGGCCTCCCACCTAATTTAAAAGCTATGGCGATTGCCATTGCATATCCAAACTAGTAATTACTATGAATGGACATTTTCTCATTATTTCTCAAAAACTATTGTTGCTTTCCAAACGTCTCGGTTTAAAACCTTTTATTGCTTCTCTGAAAGCTATAAATATTGCAGTTTTAAAGCAATTGAGTTAGGTGACATGTCTACCGGTTAGGTGTAAAAATATCATCTGTCTTTTTTATCCGCACTGTCTGTAAAGTTAGCCTATACAGATTCCACTGCTGGGCAAAGGTCTCACCTCAACTATGAGGAGGTACGAGCCATGCTCCACCACGCGGGCTCAGTTCGGATTGGTGGACTGTCTGTTGCGCGATGAAATTCGATACTATCAAACGCTCGACCCAAGTCAAGGGTGGACAATGTAACGAACAAGAAAACTATTTCCACACAAAAATAACAAACGGTTATTGAAGTGGATCTACGAAAGCGATGAAATGTAACACCAGTGATCTTAAACACCTCACAACAAAGAACCGATGGAATTTACTAAAAGACATTATTAACTCTTGTAGTGATAGAGAAGGCGAGTTAATAAAATACTAAAGAAGGCCATAAAGATTCATGAACACGTAAATTCGTCTTTAAAGTAACTTACGTTAGCTGATGTTACATATTTGAAACAAGTGAAAATATATAGGAAAAAAAAGTAAACCGTGTAGCGGCAGAAAAAAAAATGATCTTGACATTCTGCCATAGATAGATGGGTAGATGATAGTGGGTGAGTTTCGTTGCAAAAATTGAGCTCACATGGAAAATATTGAATGCAAAGTAAATTAATTTCATGTATTTCTCAAGTGAGTTGTTCAAAGGCTATTAACTACACAAATTAGATTATTTGAAACCACCAATCGTGGACATACTTTTCAAAACGCTTTTCTTCCTTAGATTTTATATGCAAATGTAAACTGTGACGTTACATTTCCTGAGCTCCACTAACATACTTTTTTCCAGTATCGCGTAATTAAAATTAAAATATTTCAGTATTATAAATCAGAAAATTGAAAAATATCCATGACCGTGTGTTTGAAATTATAGTGATACGTTCAAGAAGTAGGGTTTCAAAATTATTTGTATATAATACCAACATCCCTATTACATTCGTCATTCACAAAATAAATACCTGTTTGAGTTTAGGATATAAAACTACGTTAATTACAATTATGTTTCTACTGAATACGAAATCACCTTTATTTACTGTCATTCTGAAATCATTTTCAGCATCGTCGCGTGAGACTTATTGCTATTTCAGTGTATCTCCCATGTCAGAGAGAGACGGCAAGTGTTTATTGTCTCCATAGCTTTATTTTCGTCTTTGTTTTAGGCTCCTTCCTGTTTTTGGTTTCGTTGCATTGTCTCATTGTGAACGAATTTTCAATTTATAGTTTGTGACGGAGAGCGGAGGGGTGAGATAAGGGGAAGTTTTTTGTGTCTTTCGTTAGTAATCTTTGGGGTGGGATTTCAGACTATTCTTACTTATTCTTTTAAAGCACTTAGTACCTTGCATTACTTGCAAGGTACTAAGTGCTTTACTTGCATTACAAACGTAGTAGTGTTATTAACTTTATACCCTACGCGTTGTCTCCCTGCCTCGGGATAGATTTGACTTGATCGTTCATGGACGCATAAAAACTTTAAACAAAATACAAATTAATTAATTCATAGACTGCCTTGTTAGTCTAAAGGCCCGCACGCTGACTTTTGTCGGAGAAGTTCAGAGTTCGAGTCCTGAATCGGGCAGAAACTAATTTTTGAGTCTAAAATGACTGCAAAATAGCTCGGTGTAGTGAAGTTGGTAGTGTCAACATCTCCATCACTGGGAAATTACGTTAAAGCATTGGTCCTGCGTCTGATCTCTCCCCGGTCATGTCGGATTGTCGTCTTGCCGAACTATGAGAGTGAAGGAACAGAAAGTGCACTATTGGGGATTGCACACATACTTATGTCATTTGGATCTCTGTTGAAATAGAACACCGGAATCTAAATTCTGCTATATAGGGACAAAATTTGCATCAAATTGTTTTTTTGCAAATTTAACACACAAAATTTGGTCATCGGTTCTTTTTTCTATGTAACTACGAGTAAACGAGTAAAAAATAATGTCAGCACATGATATATCTTGCCATAATGTCTGCCTAATTATTAAAAAAAGTTACATATTATCGGGAGTTCGTTATTGTTAACGTTAAGTATCGGAATAAAAATAAAACATGCATGAATTTAGTAGCCAGTAACTAAAACGGATTTATTATTACTCGTATTTAAGCCTTTTAACTTTTATGACTTCTAGAGCTTAAATGTCTCTATACAAACTAGTTTGTTTCCTCGAGTAAGCCTTTTAATTACCTTTTAAAAATAAGATATAAATACCTGAGAACGTCTTAATGAGTCCATTTTCGTAGTAAATGGTTATGGCTTAATCGAATGGTCGTTGGTTTATTTTTAACTAAATAGTTACCTACCTGTGTGATTTTTAGGATACTGTAAAATACGATGCACTGTACGTACTGTACGGACGACACCACGTAAAGGTTAACAACGTGGTATCTTGTACAGTTTTATTAAGCGAGTTTTTGTAACAAAAATGTATAAGTCCGACGTGCCACTAACTGTACGTTGTAGGTTAGTAAAACTTTTAGGACACGATATATGGGACGAAATATCTAAATAACCTACTTACTATCCTTATAAGAGTTTTACTAATATCATCTGATTCGTACTTCACGTGAAAGATAGATTTTTTATTGCAACAATAAAGACGTCACAAACATACAATTCCGAACATATTAGTAGGCAGGGTAAAACCGGGATTGACGCCCCAGTGGTATAGATGCCAGGATTGTAATTACTCTGATTTTGCAAATACATTGCTTGAAATTTTATTTATCCATCGAGAGACTTTCTAACTACCACCAAATGGGTCGTGTCTCATGTCTCTGTGCCATTGCATGGGACGGCTAGGTGCGATCAAAGTTTTTTCGGGATAGATGGCCTATTTCTCAGCGGGTCGTCTATCCTTAACGTTATTTATATGGACTTCGCGACCATCCGATATATGGGATAGATGTCTCAAAATAGGGAAGATGACAGTAATTAAAAATCTTTAAAATAATGTGTCTATCTAGGAAAATATAGTATTTAGATTATGGAAAAAAAATTTAATATTTTTAAGACGATTTTATTAGTTTATTTTAGAAAATAAAAATGCAAAATACTAAAATCCGCCATGTTTTTTAAAACACCACTCAAATTCGAGTTACGTCACACCTCGGTAAATACTGTCACTGTCACTGAATTATAATACTTTAACTTTAATTTCGACTTTATCACTAACGTTTGAAATATGTTTACTGAGGTGTGACATCACAGCAGACGCCATGACACCCTGACCGCGTTTTGGCGCCAATTTATGAACATTTCATTTAAATTGCATTTTTTTTAATATTACCTTTGTTGATTGCAAAAATATATTTTTTTTTGGAAACAGA
Source organism: Pyrausta nigrata (assembly GCA_949316185.1). Classification (NCBI taxonomy): domain Eukaryota; kingdom Metazoa; phylum Arthropoda; class Insecta; order Lepidoptera; family Crambidae; genus Pyrausta; species Pyrausta nigrata. Next base: position 1,824,986 of record OX438941.1, on the reverse strand, counting down.
AGATGCTTAAGAATAATTTAAAATACTTTTTCAAAATCTGTCATCTTGCCTATTTAGAGGTCCGCAATAATCTGTAATACTCTGGAAATGTGAAAGGTATTTTTTTTTCCTTTCATGAATTCTTAGGTAAAATACCAAAGTATTTGCTAGTTGTACAAATAAAAGAATGAAATATTTGTACAGGGAGTTATAACATATTTTCAAAAAGTGTGGCATCTATCCCGGTTTTACCCAAATATGTTGGCGGTCTTATTGTTGAAAGCGATTTCTTCCAGACACTCTTAAGGTAAAAGAGTACACTGGTGATAAGAAAAGACAATTTCGTCCAAATGTTGCGATTAAGAGTTTAATTAGTACGGAACCCTAGTTAGTCTTAAAAAATCATAAAATCGAGTTACCAACATATTTTTATACTTTTCGAGTTTATAACTTTACTTACATCTTTAATAATAATGAGTTAACGATATCCGCCGTTTGTAATTCTTACTAAGCATTTGCGGAGCATCGTTCATACGTATAAATTAACACATGAGTAATTCCAAGGCAGGTTTAATGACACAATTTACATATTCATCAAGTGAACTTCCGTTTACGTGTACACATTAAATTCGTAGGAAAACCGGTCAGAACCGAGTTTCGTGCGGTAGGCTTTCTCGCAGTTAGGCACAATCAGGAGGGGAAAGTAAATACTCGTATTCCCTTTAAAAATTATCGACTGTCCTCAGATGGGATTCGAGCCCATGATTTTCGCTATGCGGGGGAATGCTCTCCCCACTGAGCTACCGAGAACGAATGAACGAACGAAGATTTATGTAAGTTCTTAGTACGCCGGCGTTTAAATTCATCAATACTTTTGAGAAATATACATTCATACTAATATTATAAATGCGAAAGTGTGTTTGTCTCTCTGTCTATTACCTCTTGACGCTTAAACCACTGAACCGATTGAGATGAAATTTGGTATGGAGACAGTTCAAGACCCTGGAAAGGACATAAGCTACATTTTGTCACGATATAAAAACATTAAGGGGGTGAAATGGGGGATGAAAGTTTATATGGAAAATCCAACTCTTGCGGGCGAAGTCGCGGGGAACCACTAGTACAGAAATATGCGTTAGTTTAATGATATTTTAAATGTAACAACGTAATATTGATGATTTAGTTAGGTTTTACTGTATTCACTTGAACTGTAAATGAATGTTGCCAGCATATACATAATGAAATAAATCCACATCCAAAGGTGTAATTAAAACTTTAAAACATTTAAATTTAAGCCACTAAATCTAGTCGTGACTGAAACCACGAGTTAGACGTATAATCAAATGTGAATAAATCTATCTGTATTCGATATTTCGTAGGATTCGTGATCGTAAATAATCGATAGCATATTAATTTATAATTTCAAAGGGTGGAGTCTAATCAAACAAACTATCAAAGAAATTGAACCAATGCATTTAATATACTAGCTACCCTCCCCGGATTCGCACGGGTAGAAGTTAGATTGGATATTATAATAAAAAAAATACCGTCCTCCGTAGCTCAGTTGATAAGAGCATTCGCCCGGATAGCGAAGAGACGTGGGTTCGAGTCCCACCGGATGACACTGTTGATTAATTTTTGTTTAAGTTATAAAAATAATTATAATAAAAGTAACATTTATAGTTTTTTAAAATTGTTAATTAACTTATACAGTGAGCGTAGCGCCGTATCAAGCTGAAAAGCCTGTATCAGGAAGCAATCTTCTTTCATTACATAAGGTCGTTATCAGAAGTAGTAGTTTAAAGAACAAAGATAATACTAATTCTTTACACTTTAAAGGTAGAAAGGCAAATCATATTCGACATATTATATCATCGCACATTATATTAATTGTAGCTGTATAAAAAAGAAACGATTCCACCACAAATTGTCTTAGACCCAAGTATACCAAATAAGTATTAACAAGTATTGAAACAACCGATGCACCTCAATTGACGGTAATTTCGACAGAATTCCCATACGAATTATGTCAAATAATGCTAAACCGGCTGATTAAAAAATTAAACATTTGTTGGTGAACTCCACGCTAAGCAGATTGTGGAATGAAGCCATTTGCTAAATATTTGACGGTTTACGTCAATCGTGGTTCAGCGGCTGTTTGAAAATTGGTGAACTCGGGTCCCAATGGAACCTAAATGATAGTGATGTTTACTAACGCTTAAAATTGATAATTGATCCAAGATTCCATTCCCAGTTGTATGCGTAAGTATCCTTTGAATACGTACCTTGACATTGACAGCTGTAATGACAAACCGTGGGCTTTTCAATGTATGTATACTCGTAATACACATATAACTACGATTGATTTGAATCTTCAGATTACGCAGGAGATTAATTTCAGGCGTTAGTTAAAAAACCTATCAACGAAATAGAGATTCAAGGCAAGATACGTGTCGGACGTGAGAAGGAATCCTGGCTGAAGAACCTACGCCAATGGTTTGGAAGAAGTACCCGATCTTTGTTTAGAGCCGCGGTATCAAGGGTGCAAGTTGCTATATGGTCAAAGAACAAGAAGATGGTATAAGACGAGGAAGAACGAAATGATGACTATCTTGAGCTGTTTATCGGTAAAAAAGTGTCTAATCAAGACGGAGTGGTAACTCATGCTGCATGTACCTTCATATTGTGCTATTTTAATGCTTTTATCACGGTTTTGGTACGTTTTTCAGGAGGTGGCTCCTCCTGTTTGAACATGTCTAAATACTTTGACCTTTTTCGACTAAACGATTTAGTGCGTAACCCAGTTCTTGCCAATTAAAGAATAGAATTAAATGAGCCACTACCATTCATTAATTAAGAGCCTAGTCTTAAAAACATATGGCGCCAAATAAAAGAGTAGGTACCAGGCTCAGACTAAAAATATTCATAAATATAATAATAGGATCCGAAAACTAGAGACCCAGATGTAATGGTTTACTTAGGAAATTAGTAAAGCACTTATTTCACAAATAAATAAATAAAATAAATAAATTGTTTCAACAAACACACCAATTACCTAGCCCCAAACTAAGCGTGCTATGGTGACTATCCTAGTCACCATAGCACAAGCTCACGCAACGGATAGAAATACTTAAATATATATAAACATCCATGACTTAGGTACAAATGCTCGTGCTCATCACACAAACATTTGCCCCTTGCGGGGTTCGAACCCGCAACCGCCTGATTTAGAAGTCCGATGCGAACTCAGAGAATAATGCGAACAAAGAAATAATAAAAGAAATACAAATTAAAAATAAAAAAAAATAAAAAAATTACATTTATTTCAGGCATCTTGGCCCATAATTCTACATAAAAATTAAAAAAAAAAATTTAAAATTCACACCAAATTGAACAAGCACATCAAAAACATAAGCAGTAGCTGGTACTAATAAGTCTACAAAGGCGACTTATTATAGACTATATCATCAGAATTGCTTGTGTTTTTATATGACTTAGGATAGGTTATGATAATTCTATTCTGTTACCGAATTTTATAAAAATTCTAAAAAACCGACTCAGAAACCGATTGTTGAAACGTTGTACTTTAGAGGCCTTTTTTGGGAAAATTTGGAATACGCGCGCGAAATTCGCACATTATTGTGATTCTTGCGATCTGCGCGCAGGCTTATAAATATAAATAAGCAGTTTAGACGCGTGAGAAGTTATAAGTTATTGATAAATATGTGGAATTTCTTTGCAAGTTATTACTCTGTGAACGTTAACAAGTTAAGCTGAAAATTCATTCAAATTACGTTTTAAGGCAAACAGGCTATCATGACTTCGGGACTTTATTAAAAATAAAAGCTGATACTTACAAGCATACTCAATAAACACGGACTGACTCCTGATCCTGCCTTTGCTGTTCCAAGCGTAGCACTCGCATCCATACGTCCCCCCAAAGTACTCATCCACCTCATTCCTCGTCACGTTCAGCTCTGCTTCTACCACCCTCACTCCATTATGTGGATCTACATGCTCCAACTGAACCGTCTTCTCAATCCTTACTCCATTACATTTGAAGAACACTTGAAGAGCGTTAGCCGCTCTGCATATGAGGGTAGCTGGTCTTGTTCTTAGGACATAAGAGTTTTTAGGCTCGAGTAAGAATATGGGAAGACCGTCAATTGTTTCATCGTTCTCAGGGAGGGGGATATAGTCGTCTTCTTCTTCGACTGGTTTGAAGTCGGCTAAGTAAGGGTCGAAGTCGGATAGGCCGTCCGGGTGGATGTATTCTGGTCGGACCTCTTTTTCTGTCGAGTGTTCGGTGTCTGAAACAAAAAATGCAATTGAAAACTTGATCCATGCCGTCTTCTATCTATTTGTTTATGATTATCAAGCCCTACAGTTTAATCGATTTTATAGCTAAAAACTTTTTTAATCAATTTGAAAGAAAGACTGTCTAAAAGTTATCGTGTAGAGGACAGTCTCAAAATGAGGACTAGTTAGTAGATAAACTATACAAAGTTATCGTGTAGAGGACAGTCTCAAAATGAGGACTAGTTAGTAGATAAACTATACAAAGTTATCGTGTAGAGGACAGTCTCAAAATGAGGACTAGTTAGTAGATAAGCTATACTTTAGTCTAAAAGTTGTCGTGTAGAGGACAGTCTCAAAATGAGGACAAGTAGTAGATAAGCTATACTTATAGTCTAAAAGTTATCGTGTAGAGGAGTCTCAAAATGAGGATTAGTTACTAGATAAGCTATACTTATAGTCAATTTCATAAAAGAGACCTCCGATTTTCGTTAAAGTTCTTAAAAATCTCTCATTTGCTTCACTAGGTTAGATACGACCTAACAGTCAAATATTTAATGAGCCTCCTAAAAATGTCCTTAATTGATTTCCTAAAAGAAGTCTAGAATATGTATAGAGTAAGCATTAAAATTAACCGTAAAATGTACAAAGAGAAAAAAATTACAAGTGATTAGTCCACTTTTCAATTGCCAGCAACGACCAATAGAATAACAACTAAACATTTAAGAGGCACTTATCGATATCACCGTAGAACAAGTTCTAACGAGCGTTGAATAAAAACCTATACCTGGTCATTGACAGGGACTCCACTATGTAGGATGTTGTCCATGCCTTCGGCGCTGTCGTCTTTCTCGCTCATGCCGAGATGCGGGTTAGAGTGAGCAGGACGACAGCATGGACACGGTCAAACGTAGTAGGAGCCAAGGTCCAGTATGGCCGGACGAGCCAATTCGTGTGATTACTAGTTGCAAACCACTTAAGTTCGCGCTTTGCTGTTCGCCATCCTATTCTCAGCTTTCACAACGATATAGAGCAATAGTTATGGTATGGTTATGACAGTCGTTCGCGTTTTATGTAGTATTGATTAGCTAAACTAGACAGTTTATGGGAATTCTAGGATAGTAATATCACAGGGAATATGCTAGAGTTGTTTGGTTTAATTTTAATTAACGATTATGGCAATAACTATTTTAAAAACTTCGCATATCAACATTTTTTGATTGCCTCGTTAATCTAGTGGTCGGCACGCTGGGTACTATCCACGAGGTCTGGGTTTGCATCCCGGGTCGGGCCGAGAGTGTTGCGTTTTTCTGTCTTAAAATAACTAAGACATAGCTCCGCAGTCAGGAAGTTGATGGTGTTAACACCCCCGTGCGTCGGAAAGCACGTTATGCCATTGGTCCTGGGCCTGCTCTCTACGGTCATGTTGGACTGCCGTCTCACCAAATTATGAGATTGAAGGAACAGAGAGTGCACCTGTGTATTGCGTACATACATGTGTACTATAATATCTCCCGCACGGTTCGGCTAGAAGGGCATTATTATTTCGTTTATAAAAAAATAAATAAATCATTATCGGTTTATGTACCATCGAAGGATATTCAGAGCTGATATAAATGTAAAAGTTGTACCGTATGCTGATTGAACATTGATAACGTGATCGGCATGTCAACTGATGGGATTGATTTGAGCTACTGTCGAACCAATCACTGAGACCCGAGTTGACCAACTTTTAAACAGCCGATAAACCTCGATTGACGGTTAACTTCACAGAATCCCCATTCAAAATATGTCAAATAATGCTAAACCAGCTGATTAAAAATTAAACATGTGTTGGTGAAGGCTTAGTTAATAAACGTACAAAGACGGCAGTAAATCAGATTATACATGTTCGTTCAAAATCGCTCCTATTACTACTGAATAAGATGCCGCAGTGCTAAACTAAAAGCACTGTCGTCCGTCAGTACAGCACGTCAGGTTACCCATGTGAACTACGAAAACAGCTCATATTACGAAGGGTATAGAAACGGTCTCAAGGTCAAAGTGGGGTAGACTGACGTGCGGCCGTGCCTGCTACAAGAAAATATGTTTTTTTCAACAATCTAATTTCATCCTTAATTCCTGTGAATAATTAAAAATTTCTCAAACTCTAAAATAATGACTATTTAAAGGTCTTTTATAAAAAGTATTTCAATCAAACGATTTTAGCAACCGGTTATGGAAAATTTTCAAAAATACAATAGCTGTCTAATTTTCAATGGAAACATCGTCAAACTCGTTATCGTTGGGATGTATTTATTTTGAAATTCAAATAAAGTTGGCATTGGGTTGCTTTTATAAAAGCTCTTTTAAACGTCACCCCTCGCGATAATATGCAGATAGACAGACAGACAGATACCCGAATGGCGTTACGCAAGGGTTCCATTTTCCTGTTTTGAAGTAGACCCCCAATAACACAAAGAATAGTTAGAATTTATTTATGCTTTTCCAACAGCAAGCACTTGTACTATAACAAACTTAAAAATTCCAACTCTACTATTATTTTAAAATTAACCAAAAATGTAGGTATCCTTTGTGTTTACGTTATTAATTTACACGTTACATTTTAAAATATGTTTTTCTCATATTTACCTCCATTTCGCACAGTCCCCACAAACATTATCAACAACACAACTTCACAATGTTTACTGAACAAAAACATCACTATAATCCACAAAAAAAATACAGCCCTGTCATTTATTACTATACTTCATCTAAAATTCACACAAGAATCACATAAAAAATCTGTCTCGAAAGTTCACTCGCTCATTTGAGGGTTAAATATTCATTATATTGACAGCTGACTATCAAATTGATTTGACACAAGTTTCGATAAAAACTTCGCGATCGCACGTGTTTTAGACCAACCGTCGAAATGAGACGTGCGTTCCCTTCGGCTTGTACAACCACACTGACGGACGAATACGGTATAATGTATGGGATCCACCACGCGAGGATACGTGGTGGATCCCATACATTATACCGTTTGCCATGTGTTGTGATTACTAATAAGGATGCTATGGAGTTCTAATTAGTTGTAAGCTGCGAAAATCTGCCTAGTTAGTAAGTTACGAATATCAAAGCAAATACTTAATATTGTCAACAAAGGTAAAGGATTTTTGGTGAAAAAATCCTGACAGTTAAATGAACATCACATCACATCACAACACAAAACATGTTTTACAAAATTTCAATACTAGTTAACCCTTCGAATATTATCGAAAAAACTAAATTTAGAAATACCCATAATTTAGACCAATGCAATAGTTCTAATTGATACTGTTAGTGACATCTTTTGAAAATCACATTGCAACAAATAAGTTTTAAGCAAGCTTCATAATAAAAGCAATGATAAAAGCTCATGGTTTTTCTAACTTGAACCATATACTAACCCCATCTATTAATCATTCAGTAGCGCGCCACATCAACAAAAGCTGACAAGCTTTCGCTAAAAGCACAGTGCGAAGCTTTGCATTTAGAGCTTGCAACTGTATGATGTAGTTTTTGAGCGTTGCGATAGATGGCGCTGCAAAAGTAGCCGGTAGAAAAAGCACGCTGCTTTCAAAAGCTCGTGTCGTACCTAAAAGCTTTCGAAGCTTCAGTGGAAAAGCACATGAAAGCTCTTAGTTTGATTTCACGCTTTAACGCTAGATGTCAGTAGCTTTATGATGTTGAGTCCTCTAGCGATTTTGTTCCGTACTTTAGACATCAAAGCTTTGATGGATAAAACTTGTTGCAATAATTCGCGCGATGTTTTTGGATTACATTTTTTAGATGGCAGCACAAGTAATTAGTTAGTATTTTGAACATCAATGTTTTTAGTTTTTCCCTGTTCAACGATATCGAGACTAGAGCTTACAGCAAAATGGAAAATAAAAATGATATTTTTCCAGAGTGAAAAAAATATATATTTTATTTTCCTATATATAAGGAAAATGCTGGAGTACTTAAAAAAAAAACATTTATTTCAGGCATCTTGGCCCATAATTCTACATAAAAATTAAAAAATTTAAAATACATATAAAATCGTTAACAAATCATTCACACCAAATTGAACAAGCACATCAAGAGCCCACCGCCGCCACACCCGTAGATACGGCAACATGTCTGTTGCAGCAGTTCCGGATGTAGGGGCAGTCGACTCTATCAGCGATCATCTTCAGGACCGTATTGGGGCTGCCCCGAACCCTGCGCACCAACGACCAGCACCGCTTGCGCATAGTCGTGTGGAAACAGTCCGTGCGCGCCGCCACGAACATGGCCGAGGCGCTGCAGTAGCGGGGCAGCCCCAGCACGGCCCTCAGGGCGTTGTTGTACTGATGAAATTATAATGCTTCAACTAATTATTTATATTTGTTTGAAATCCTTAATGATTTTCAGAATATTAATTTATGTAAGTTGTCTTTTTAATCTAAAATTTTAGAGATCATATTTTCTACACGAGTTTATTCAAAGTACATCGGAATATTAAAATATAGCTCACCAGCATTCTAAGGTTAACTTAACTTATCAAAAATACACGTTTCACCCAAAAATTATGCAGCAAATTATACCCTCATTTGAAAACCGAACGTCCCCGTTTGAAATTCCAAATGATTGATTCCAAATCGAACTCCCGACCACGACTAGTGCTGCCAACATTGAATATTGATTGCACAAAAGGCGTTCGACGGCAAAGCGTATTCTCAATTCAAAATTATTCGAACACCACCGATTCCTTTTGAAGCTTCAAAAATATGTAAGTAGCCAAATTCCAAGTCACATTTTTCTGCTTGGAACAACATTTTGCGTCTCTTTCCAACTTGCGGGAGAATCGTACCTCTCGCTCGTAATTTTTGGTACGGAAATTCAAATTTGGCGGGTTCGCTCGCCTTTCCGTTGGATATTTTGAAGTATAATGAGCCTCCAAAGGTGGAGCAATCAATGGTAATATCAAAGGTGGATGTTTGCATCGACTCGTTATTTTCAAGGTGAGACCTGAATAATGGAGAAGTATTTGTCTGGAAAAAAGATCCATATTTCTGAACGTGTTTTTGAATCACTTTTGTTTTTATTTCTATACTGCTTCAAGACAAATAGTTAGTAACATAAACAGTAGGTACTGCCACTGCTGCTGACATTGACAGATAAGTACTAGTTACAAATTTAAATGGGCTCATGAAATCACAATAATATCTAATGCCACTTAAGTACAGTAATAAAAGACCTCTATCAACATTTTGAAGATAAGTAGGTAGTAAGGTACACTTTTACACTTTTTAAAGATTATTATAATGAGCGCTATCAATTTATCAATTGTCTTGTACCACTGAGTTTGACCACTGCCTAACGGCGAAGAAAAACTTCATGAGCAAACCTATGTATACACTATACATAGGTTTTAATTTACTTTAGTTAACTTTAGTTTTAATAAACTAACTAATATATAATCTGTGCTAATAGTTAGTTTCGTATTGTTGGCTAGAGAAACAGAGAAGGTAATGGCTCCAGCAATTAAAATTACCAAGAAAGTTTTTGTGTCTATTACATTCCAATACTTTGCTAGCTTTCCAAGCTTTGCTCGGTTACTTCTTTTTGATAAAAAAGCTTTATAATACATAAGTCTTGTTTAAAAAACAAAAAAAGCTATTAACTTCAATAAATACCCAAAAAAAGACAAATGAAAAAAAAACATCACCGGGCGAGTTTCGAACCCACATCTTCTACAATCCTTCAGTTCGACATCTTAAGCATTACACCACGACGCCCTTAATCGCAGGGACGAAATCAGCGATTTTTCAACGCCGATAACTCCCACATACCAAATGTTAGCGAGATCTTTAGCTAGAGCCGTTTCCGAGATCACAAATGTACTCGTTTTAAGGTATAAGATATAATGCCCCTCAGTCAATAAGACGGTGACAATAGTATTTTGTCTTGATAAACCGAAACACCTGACACTCATCGAGATGTAATCCGTTACCAAACGAGACACGAACCACAGACTAACAAAACCGTCCAAACTAAATCCGTATTCGGGCTGAGAGGCGAAATACTGCGGATTGTTGCCACTACACTCGAGTCCGCACTTGAGAAGGGACATTTACAACACACGATTGAACTACTAATATAAAAATATCATAATATACATTATAAAATAGGCTCGAAATAACGCTTGTTGGAAGAATACCAAGAGAAGACAGAAAGTACTAGCCAAATTTAAGGGGTCGGTTCACAAGCGTCTTGAAAATACAGGAAAAACAAATGGTCGAAAACAAATTTAATTTCAATAATCGTCAAAGTATATTTTTTGTAACTTATTAATGATATTGTTTTCTTTATTACATAGATTCGTTTTTGTTTGCTTTAGGGTACAAGTCTTGTAATAATAATAATGTCCTCCTAGCCGATTTCGACTACGGCGGCCTATCTCAACAGAGATTAGCCAACTGCGCAGGACATTTTATAGTGCACAAGTGTGTGCCTAATACACAGGTGCACTCCCTGTTCCTTTACTCTCATAATTAGGTAAGACGGCAGTCCGACATGACCGAAGAGAGATCAGGCGCAGGACCAACGGCTTAACGTGCTTTCCGAGACACGGGGGTGTTAACACCACCAACTTCCTGACTCCGGAGCTGTGTCTGAGTAATTTCAAGAATGAAAAACCCAAACACTCTCGGCCCGACCTGGGATGCGAACCCGGGACCTCGTGGATAGTACCCAGCGTGCTGACCACTTGTAATACGAGTGTGTCACCATAGTACTAACTCTTAGACCCAAGTTCACAAATTTCTAAGCAGCCGGTAAACTTCGATCGACGGTTAATTTGACAGTAATCCCATACTGAATGTGTGAAATAATGTTAAACCAGCTGATTTACAATTAAACATGTGTTGGTGAACTCTAGGGTCGCATTCGTCAACAGAATGTCATACGAGTCAAAAATAGAGCTCCAGGAGCTCGCTTGCAGATCTCCACAAATTTTCGTTCTCATTAAAACACAATTTTACGGATTACTTCGCGGTTTATTTACCTTTTAATTTAAAACCTGACGTTTCGAACACTTTACAGCGTTCGTGGTCACAGAATGACTACCTAAGGTATTATTTGTCATTACAAAGTTTTGAAAAAAGAGAAGATGGTTGGAAAGTTCCACCGGCATGGGATCCTATTCTAGCAAAAACCAAAGCAACACCTCGCACTGCAAGATCTCAAGACATGGTAAGCTCTTTCTGCGTAAATAGGAACGTAAAATAATATTAATGAGTTACGGTAGTTTAATTTTTCAAAACTTTGTAATGACAAATAATACCTTAGTGTTCCTGTGACCACGAACGCTGTAAAGTCTTCGAAACGTCAGGTTTTAAATAAAATGTAAATAAACCGCAAAGTAATACGTAAAATTGTGTTTTAATGAGTTCAACAATTCGCGTAAACGTAAGAAACAAATAATTTTCGTTCGTCATCTTAAAACTCCGCATCTTTGAATTAATCGATCGACTGCACACAACTGCTTGAAACCGCAAAGAGTGCTCTTACTAACTCGTCACAAAAGGCGAGCGATATAATAAACGCTAAAATTTAATTAAAAATTATGTCGCATTCGCTAACAGTGCGATTCAAAATAGAGCTCCTGATCGGCTCTTGTAAAGAGCTACTGGACAAATGAACATTCACATCACGCACCCCAAATGAAGGCTGCACCGAACGAACTGTTCGAATCTTCAAACTAACTCGATCAGTTGGCGTAAACCGCTTTTCTCTACTGATTAGTCGCGGATTGCCGGTAATCTGTTAGTTTGAGCCTCAAACTTTGAGGAGAAGGATTTAGTTCTTAGATGAATTACAATAGGATATACAACGCTTGAAGGACCAAAATTATAACCAATACATAATTCAAAGTTAATTTATTTTACATGAATAAGACAATCAAATGTATGGTTATTTTATCGACAATTTAGCATATTGAAATGTAAAAATAACAAATTGAAATGAATCATAAGACGATGTTTTTATGAATCCTGAAATGTGTAATCTAGCTAAGTATAGTGAGTGTTACCTAAAGGAGTTAAATATGCTATGAATGAATTCATCATGTAAAATATTTGTTAGTGAAATTTTATACTTCAAGTTTGCATGCCGCCTGTGGCAAAACATCATGAGGTCTAACTTGAAACTGTACAACCCATACTTATCATGTTTTACGTGAATAAATAAAAAAACGGTTATTTGTTTATCTATGAAACAGTCCACGGTAGCCACTGTCAAATTACGTGTTTGATAGATAAGCAAATCTTAAATCTCGGATTTGTTATTAATTTCAGGTTAATAAAATCCTTTATAAACTTATTTCTTTTATGCCACGATTTATGCTGAGCAGGGATCTTTTTGGTACACACTTGATATTAATAGGTAGGTACCCTGTGTTGTAACTTCGTTTTAATAAGTCTGCGCCAAATAAATATTTTTTTTATTTCATTTTAACATGGCACAACTTTTGACTGACTCTTCAAGTGGCAGTTAGATATCTGCTGGTTAATAACAGATGATACTTTAGAAGCGAAGTTTTAGCCACAATGTATACGAAAAATTGCTCTTACGGTGAGGGAGGGTCAAATGTCAGTCGCTCCACTGTAATTTCCTGATCTCCCATATCCTGTATCATGGTCCAAAGCGGACCCTGGGCCCTCGCGCGCGATTGCGCAACTAGGATAACGCAAGGATGATGATGATGATGTATACAAAAATCTGCCAAATGTAGTCAAAGGGAGACTTGAAAATGTCCCGTGCGTGACTGTGACTGTCAGTTTATGCAATATCTACAGTTATAGTTGATCTAAGCTTTAGTTCGCTATTGTTTGGGTTTGTTGATGAGGGATTTCTTTTCAGGTGGCTGGCTTCAAGTGGCTGTGGCTCATTGGCTGTTTTAATACCTGGTTAAGTACTCGTTCGGTATTTGGAGGGTTAAGTGTTTTCGAGGTAGGTGGGTTATCATGTTTGAGACAAGATATAAAAGTCCCAGTAATATCAACATAATTACGAGATTGGTGCGTATTAAGCTCAATTGCACTAGCCTTTTTTTCTCAGTAGAATTAAGGCGGTCCTGCACGAAATTGAGAAAATTGACGTATTTCTAAGTCACTTGTACGATGAGCTGAATTAGTTAAATACATTAAAACAGCTTAGTTACGTTAGCCTTATCATTGCACAAGGTCCTGATCTTGTTGAAATTTGAAACAAATTCTTTATGATAATATAATAAACATGACTGATTATGATATCCAAGAGCATTGATTTTTTCGAAAACTTGGTGATTTTTACGCATGGAACAATAATTTGTACATGGGAATAATTGTATTGATATTCGGCAGGTCCCCATCTTTTTAATATACACGAATAAAATATAAATAAGAAAATATGAACACTTTTCAGTTTTTAACACAAATGTCTGATGGATTTGCGCATTGCGCAGAATAAAACGATTGTTCTAATTAAATCATCAAGTCTAAAAGTTAAAAGCAAATGGATCTTATTACTAATAATAATAAGTTCGATTATGTTTGAAGATCGTTTAGACTTAGGTACTCGACTTGCTTCGCGCTGCACTCCCTTAAGTCTTCATTATTATTTTGCCTTGTTCTTGGCTTGAAAAGGACAAATATGGAATGTCATTTTCCAGAGATGTACAAATGCAAATACATTAATCGATTGTTAAATCAATCTGGTTTATTGAATAAGCCTGGAGTTCACCAACACATGTATTAGTTTGATTTTTAATCAGCCGGTTTGGTATTATTTGACATATTTTGTATGGGAATTCTGTCAAATTAACCTTCAATCGATGTTTACCGGCTGTTTATAAATTGATAAACACAGGGCTGGAGTTCACTAACACATGTTTTTTTTAATCAGCCGGTTTACAATAATTTGACATATTTTGTATGGGATTTCTGCCGAATTAACCGTCAGTCTTAGTCAGACATCCAGATTTGGTTAGACTCAGCTTTCTAACAGGTTTAATCCTTTACAACCCTATGGTCTATAGGCGCATTCACACTGTACCAAACGGCAAATAATAAAAAATCTACGGCAGCAGGCAGCGGGCAGCGGGCAGTGGGCAGCGGCAGTAAATTGGCGCGGACGGTAATCCGCACTTTGCCAGCGGCACTATCTGTCGGCCGCACGCCGCCACCTTCCGCGCATCGCCGCGAATACGCCACGCTTTTGTAACGACAGCAGAGGAACCTTCCAAACTGGTTTCATACTCGCACTTAGCTTTATGGTCGTGGTTTTAAATTTTCAGGAGAGTATAAAACTTGTCAAACATTAAGTTTGTTCGTTTGGCTGCTAAAAAAACGCAAACCTAGTAATCAATAATATAATAAAGTTTTGTGTGAATTGCTTATTGCAAACTCCATTTACACCATTGTCGGCGGGTCATTTGTGTTTAAAACTCAAATTACCGTATCAATTACAGCGAATAGCGGATATGAGTATGACGAGCAGTTTTATCGTGACAGAATATTAATCATCATCATCAAATTTAAGAGCTAGGCTCTTGTCAGTGGAGTTTTTTTAAAACTCCAAATTAGGAAAGATAGTGTGGTGGTTTCCCTCTTGCCTTCCACACCGCAGTTTAAGAACCGGTTTATCCCGCATCTTAATATCCAGTCAAAAGCCTAGGATAGGGCTGAGCTGTAGGCTACTAACGGGGTCACAGGTGGCGGATAGTGAACGGCCACCAGATATGGTGGTTAGCTGCGAATATGTAGAATAAGCAGTCCCCGACCACACAGCGGCAGGATACCAGAATGTAGTGGGGAGTTCAGTGGGATGAACTTCTCTACAAAAAGCTACAATATTCATTGACGATCCTGTGCCATGGCGAGTCAACGCCGCCATCAAATAAGCGTTCCCCTGGTGTTGTGCAGCAGCAATATCAGTACTGGCAAAAGGCCGAAGATAAAGTATCAAGAAGTTTAATCAAGCTTTAATTTATAAACATAAAGTTTCAAAGCCTTGACTTATTTCTTTCCCTCTCTCTCTAGAGCATAATTAATCCCAGCTATTGACGGGGTATGTCTTTCAAATTTTTCTCTAATACTTTATTTGGTTTCTAAAATATTATTATACCGTAATTTTAACACATTTTTTAATAACTAATACTATGAATTTGCTAAAAATAAAATACTTTTTGTGTTATTAATTTACATGCTGACGGTACGGTCCGTCGCCAGGGCTATTAATCATGGTTTATCGAGTGCTAATCCAGGTTTAAATAGATAACTATTTAAGCCGCTTCATTGTCATGCCGAATGCGCGCAGGGCTGCCCCGCCAGGCCACAGGGTATGAGGCTATTTATCATATTTCTAAGTGAATTCAATTAATTCATGTTTGATCTCGTGTTTGAAATAAACAAAGTTTAAAAGACAGTCCATTTGAATAAAAATTTTAGTAAACTTGTGATGTATTAGGTTTTAGGTATTACTTATTTTAACCACCAGGCCTATGCTCAGCAGTGGAATGACTCAGGCACAAAAAAAATTTTACTTTTGGGTACATCCAATAATTATTATAATAGTTAACCCGTTCTAGTTTATCCTTTTCTGTCACTATTGGCTATTGCGGTTTTAAAAACTGATACATATTTCTTTACGAATTGAAGTGATTTCTAGACCACTGTAAGCATACCAGACATCAAACTAATTTCTACGGAGCTCATTAAGATCACAAATGTAGAGAAATAATATTCTACGAATGTCACCCTTACTAATATTGCTCACAAGACGTTAAAGAACAATGGCTGGCGTGTAATAATTAATAATGAACCTGTTAGCGTAATCTCGAACACTTAGGGTGGCCGCAGCCCTATCAAACCCCTCAGTTTAAACAAAAACACTGTGTTTTGCTGCATGGATTCCCGTTAATGTCGGAATGTTCGACACTGGTTTATTGTGATAAAAGTGCTACTCCCAAACCTTGTTCTTTGACTGCCGCGTCGTCGCTTCACTTATTAGGTGAAATTGCGACCAAATGTCTGGTAAGTCAAGCAAGACATTTGGTCGCAATTTTTTTTTAAATAAAAATAGGCAACCGATTGGTAATTTGTCAAATTTTAATGTATAAAATTTTACTAGAACTAATCTTAGTTAGGATTAATAGTTTTATCTTACGGACTTATTAACAGAATCTTTATATCTTTTTTATATATTTCCATACTAAGTACCTTCGTTCTTCGTAAATATTGTGAAGATAATATATTCAATTTTCATCACTTTTGTTTTTTGCCCAAGATCTTCAATAGTGTTTCTTTCAAGAGTTCGTACTAAAATATTATTTATGTATAGATAAGTAAGTAAGCATTTAACGCATTGTTCATAACGAGAGTTCGACCTTGGGGTCCAAATTGTCAATCCCCTCGCATTCATGTTAACTCAGCTAATAGCGCACCAAATGATTCATATTGCGACCGCTCTATGGTTTTTGTTCTTGACACCTGTTTTGCTTTTTGTCTACACAAACAAAAATATTAAGGGCAGACAACTGCCCTTAATATTTTTGTGATGATATGAAAATGGCACAATGCCAATGTATCTTTATTATTATTGTGTTTGTCATTTCCACATTACATGTAACAACTTTAAATAGGTTAATAAAATTAAATATTAACCCATTAACAGCCAACGCGAAACTAATAACAATGCACTGAGACTCGAACTTAAAATGAAGACAGAACTCTTTTTGATTTTCAACACTGTACTCGCTTGAGTACAGCGGCTGCAAATGGGTTATTAAACTTGAGTCAAAAATAAAACAGCGTTATATTTAGTAGCATCACTAAAAACATCGACATCACTAATTTAGTACTGCTACATATATTTCAATGAGATGGCAGGATTGCGGGAAAAAAAGAAAACATACTGCACCGACTGACTAAAGTATTTATTATAGCTCTTGAATTATAATCCTCAATGTTTATAAAGAATATACCTACGACATGGTTAATTTGGAATTAGTACCAGATAATGGTAGAAATCCCGTAAATAACTATTCTAATTAGTACCAGTTAGGTAGGTTAATATGTCAGATTGTATGACAGTGAAATGTTGTTTGCTAATCAATCAAGAATGGAACAGTGTTATAATTATATGTAAATGTATAGAAATATGGAACAATACATTACAATATTTGTAAACGTATTTGTTGAAAAAAATACTTCAATAATTACTCCGGAATTTTGAAATCACAACAACGTATTTAATTTAATACTTCTGCTGACTACAAGACAAAATATATATCAAGCCAATCCAAATTACTCCCTCAAAAAGCGAGAAAACGTATTTTAAACACAATTTGACAAAACGTTCGTTCACCACATTTCCCGCGCTAAGCTTCTTACCAGCCGCCATTTTCTCTGGCTTCGTGACGACAACAAAATGGCGGCGGTCGCGTTCTTCGCACCGTTCAATTTGAATATAGAACAGCATACGTCGCCCAAGCTCCATGACACTAACTCATCGGATTGTGTGAGATGGCGCGAGAATCGTAAAAATATATTCCTTTATTAGAACAGGAATAGAATGGAATCGCTTAAAAAGTTGTATTTAATGTAAATTATTTTCTTTGATATGTTACAATTACGCCTCTTAAAAAGAACTTTCTAGTGTAAGGTTATTTACAATAAGATTTTATCATCACACTCATCTCCAATAAACAATCAATAACAATTTGTTTCTAAATAAATGACTTTTAACTGACACCTACTTACCTAGCCTCAAACTAAGCGTGAGCTTGTGTTATGGTGACTAGGATAACAGATAGACATACTTATACACGTTTATAAACAACCATGACTTGGGTACAAATGCTCGTGCGTATCATACAAATATTTGTCACTCGCGGGATTTGACCCCGCAACCGCTAGTAGTCCGGAGTGCGAACCACTACACCAAGATTATCGTTAAAGTGAATAGTATTTTTATGAAAAAAAATATCTCCACACATTTCCTATTCCAAAATGGAGAATCGTAAGGCAGCGCTAAGAATATGTCGGTCAAAGCGCGGCCGTGGGAGATAGCAGCAAATCCGCTCGAAGCAAAATGGCGCCCACCGCGTTGGAGCGAAAATGTATTAATAACTATCCAAGGGAATTTGTGGTGCGAACACTCCGCTTTATTTATGAAGTTGTTTTTGTAGAAAAGATAAACCTTCAAGCTGGAGTTCTTTGTGGAGTATTTAGAGACGCGCTTATGGTTCTTGGTGTCAAAATGTCTAGGCTAGTCTTTGTGAAAAAATTTCTAGTTATTTTATCTACGCGAAAACACAGAATATGACAAACTATTTCATCTCTTTGATAGCCATTAAAAATTAACTAATTTATAAAAGTAGCTCTACGGAACCTTTATTTAATCTCAAGAATAAATAAAACTGTGTTGTAATGACAGCTTTGCTTGATGATGACGAATCTGTTATTTCTGTGCTATTTATTATTTATGCTCTTGCTTGCCAGAAACGTTTTTTCTTCTTCATTCCATGACACGTTCTTGACCTCTCAGTACAATACAAATAGAGTTATTTGCTGTAGGAGCGAATTTTCATAATTATTTAATTACATCTTCACTCTAGGTTCATTTTGCTTTTTGGATATGCAGCAAAGATAAATATTGTATTATTAATATTATTAATGAAATAAATGTGGTATTATTTTTGTTAAAACTATACCTTCCCATTAATTAATAGATCAACTTAATAAACCTCCAGCTGCGGCACAGACATCAGAAGCACTTATGACCATTCCCATACGAAACAATGCTACCAGTACCACAAGTGTCCCCAATATTAATTTCAAAATCGTTTGATAGCCACTTCAGCCATACTACCTCTACTTCAACACGACTCCATTTATATTTTCAAAATGTACTTACACCCCCTGCACAATGTTATTTAGTCTATGAAACCTTCGAAATTCAACCTTATTTTATGACATAATAGGGTTACATAAAGTGCAAGGGTTGTTGGCAAAAGAAGTCCAATGCAACGCGATAGGTACTTGACGTATTAGCGGTCAAAATAAACGAACAAAGAAATAGGTCCAATAAAAAATGACGGGTCGGTGATTTTTGTAGCACACATTGTTTTTTCCTTCGTTTTTCGGAGTTCGGCCCACTGTGCAGAGCTGAGCAGTTGGTTTTTCCTATGAGAACGGAATATGGTGCAAATGGGTTTTTAAGTGGTCGTATTGCAAGACAGATTGCGGGCTTATAAGATATTTTGAGATGGCATTATGTTAAGCATTTTGTATTTTAATATACGTAGCTCTTTTTCGTTGGAAATTCTTTTTATTCACCTATTGGTACTTAGGAATCACTATTAGAATTTAAAAACTTTTATGTACACTTAGAGTGCTAAGGGGTTTCAATAACGTCATCTTTGTTAGCCGAATTTTGACTACGATGGACAATCTCAACCGAGATTAACCAAACGTGCAAGAGATATTATAGTGCACGAGTATACCAGTGTGCGTAATACACAGTGCACTCTCTGTTTTCTCAAAGTTCGGTGAGACAGTAATTCTACAGAACCGGAGAGAGATAAGGGTACAAATTTGTTTGTGTAGTGAGATCTATAGATTGATAGCCGCCGTAACCGAAAGGCTTGACGGACATTGTTATTTTCATGATCTTTACGTAAAATGGTGAAAAACTGACTTAACTTTTTGAACCTTCTTGTTGCATTGTTTATCACTATCATTATTATTAGTTTGCCCGAGAAATGAATGTATCGTGCCATGCAATTGAGCCGAAAAGTCCGGAATAAAAGTAGCATGCTTAGGCTTAAATCCGGACTTGCGCAAATGGGCTCTCAACTCATATCATAGGCTTAGCGCCAGTACGGATTACCTTATCCGGACTATCGAAAGTAGACCTTTTTAATAAAAAAAACAGACTTGGGCAAGTGGGGCTTTAACTCAGATAATAGGCTTGGATAAGTCCGGATTAGCTGCTTCGGACTTGTGCAAGTGTACCTTCTTAGTTATCTAATCCAGATTTGCGCAAGTGGACCTTCAACTCAGAGGCCTTGAACAAGTCCGGATTAGCTGATTCCGAATTTACTGTCTTACCTACTAGTCAAAAAAAGGTTACTTAGCAGTGTGATCACAGCACTTTATAAAATAAATTTTGGAGCATCAAGTTATCAAAATATCGACAAGTTTATTGAGCGTATCATCTATTGCTTACTCAAGAGTATAAGGGCACCTTACTTGGCCAGTCCTGACACTACTCTTCCGTCCAGTTTAACCTATAATTAGATTGGGCACCGTGGGTCGACTCAAATCGATAGCGGGAACATGTTTTAGCCAGCCTTTTTGGCAGAGTGACAATTGTTTTTGGAAGGGCAAAGGAATAAAGATGTGCTTATAAAATGTTTTATGTAGATGCGTGGTACCTCGTAATGTTGAAAAATGTTATGTCCTCTGACAAATTGAAAGGTACCAGAATTTAGTAATTAAGTAAATATCTATTTTAATCAGTCAGATCAAAGGTTGTGCAATAAATCGATGTGGATGTTGTAAGAGTATTAAGAGATATTTAAATATTCGTTTAGAGTAAGTGTATTTTCAAAAACTGCTAAACTATCTCAAGTATTATCTTTCAAAACGTTATATTGAACCGTTTATAGTAATATAATGTCAACTCAATACTCTCATTAATACAGTCAATTGATAAGCCGTACCATTTTACCAGTTACGTATTCGATGCGACCTCTAAAATGAAATTGATCAATATTCTCATTGCATTGGTTTGATTTTGATTGTTAACATTAGTTATTTTAGCGGAATTTGCAAGTAACGTTGCTGTATAAACTGAATTCAAATGTAATTAAAAGTTTTTTTTTTTTTTGTAATTAAAAGGTTTTGAAAAATTATATCAGATATACTTATTACAAGCCAACTTAAAAACTTTCGATGTTTTTTTCCCGACTGCAAAAGGAGGGTTATGTTTTTCGAGAGTATGTATGTATGTATGTTTGTATGTATAATTGTTTGGCACGCCCTACAGCCCAAACGACTGAAACGTTTTTGACATATGAGGTGTCGTTGAATTTGTAAAAATTGTGAGAGTGACATAGGCTATATAAATTTTAAAAATGGCGCCCGCAAATGGAAATAAAGGGGGGATTGATTTTTTCCATACCATAGCAATATGGGTATCAAATGCAAGCCAGTAAAAAGACCATTTCAAAAATATACAATTTTTTGCAGTCGGGTTTTTTATTTTTTTCGAAAATTATGTTTACTTGTTTATTATAATGTATCCAAAATTAAAAGTCATGTATGTATAAGTGTAATAAAGCATAAAGTCCTGAGCAAACCCTATCAAATTCATACTCATAGTTCTTTCTAGTTATGGTCATAAATTAGGTTTGGTAAATCGACGGTAATTGAAATTAGTAGGAGACTCTCACTTATTGCGACAATGGCGCTTAATAAAATAGGTATCACTCTTAAACGATCCATGAACCCTTTCACACTCAGGCACAGTCTGCAGTGCCTCATGGGACAAAAAGCGGCGCTAAAACGTCTCCCGCCGGCAAATCATATTCCGCTAAATTCGTTACGTCCGCGACTTGTGGCGCTGACCTGGCACACTGGGGGATGTTGTGGATAAGACACATTTCAAAAGGGCTTGATATATAATCTGGAAGGTCGGTGGCTGCGTAACATAATCAGCGGCTGAGTGGTGGTGGTTTCGAAGTGAAATCTTGCAGATTTTGACGGCTCTGCCACGAAGAAAGAATGAGGGAATACGTGTCGTAATATCTGGGACGACCAAGTGGAAAACGGCCCTGTTGCATTACTTAGCTATTACTAGAGAGATGAAGTGGAGACGGACCTGAATTCAATAGCTAAATGACAAAAGATAGCCGAGGATCGGAAAGAGTGGTGTCTTCTGGACCTCCCTATCCTTAGGTGGAAACTCGCGGAAAGCAATAGAGCAATGCATAAATCGTATAAAAGTAGGCCTGCCACTAGCTGAAACCACAGAATACCCATTAGCACTGGAAGTAAATTACTTATAAGTCTGAAAAAAATGTGAAACCGCTGGATGAGGGCGATACAGGACCAATCGTTGTTGATATTTTTGAGAGGGTTTATATCTAGAGGGCATCTTGTTTCTAAAATATAATTTATATTTATACTAAGAACCTCTCTCTTCCTCCTTCAAGCTGCGTCATTCTTAATCCAGGTCACTCCAATTCTCAGTATATACTATACAAGATTTTCAAATACAAGAAGTACTTATTTACAAAGATCATTAAAAAAAATATATAAATATGAACTATCAATATGCGCGTTACTTATAAATAAAATCACTTGTTAACTAATCGTAGCAATGTACTATAATCTTATTAAACTAGTAAGGATTTCGGAGAAAAATTTTTTTTTTGATCGTTAGAGAGCTAATTAAAAACTTATTCTAATTGTAAAAGACAACAGAAATTAAGCTGATTCCATAAAAAAAAAACTTCTTATTGGATTATCCATACTATTCCCACCACAACTACTTCGCTGTGAAAGCAATACTGTATCGGGTTTTTAGTGGCTGCAGGATTCAACTGTCACTTAGCACAAAATATTGGGTACGGAACCTTTTCGACGCTCTGCTGGCTGATTGATTTTCTGATTGGCCTGTACTTTTCTATCAGCTAGTAATGGAGATGGGGACGGCTTTAAGGGTAATTTGGGACTTGGTGTTTAAAGGGTTGTATGTATTTTTGGTGTCAAAATTTATCACTTCAGTGTCCTAAGTATTTTTTTTAAATTTAACATTCGAATTTGCTTTCATTAAGTACCTACTTCTATCTGTATGTTTTCTCATTCAAAAGGGAATCTTGATTTGCGTTTTGTGTGTACAATATGTAATATTAATATAATTATAATATATATGTTACGCTCAAAGATCGAAAACGCTCATTCTTCCGCTCGAGCGGAAAAATAGCTCACAATGCGTTGTGGTCACAGTTAAACACCCACATAGCGAAATTCGTGTTATGACTCTGATGAAAACGCGCACGACGCGTTGTGGCAATCAAAGAAAAACCAAATAGCGAAATTCGTGTCATGGCTTATATATTCATTATTTCTTTCGGGCTTTTCATTATCATCCTCCTTTAACTTTAGTTCGGCATGTTACTAAGTTGTAGGTTTTTTACTTACTTTGTTCCATGCATTTTATTCCTACTAAATTTAATTTAAGCGCAAAATTAAATGTATCTTGTTGTCGGTACAGTGGCCAGCACATCAGGGTACACAATTTTAATACGAAATCAATTTTAATAACAAAAGATACTTCAGTGTTTACTTTGACCTGCTGTCGTCCGTACTATTAGCAAGAAACGTGTAGATTAAAAATACTGGCGGCTTATAACAGCATCTAGTTTTGATTAAAAAAAATACAATACCATTTTATTTGGATGCAATTTCTGAAATAAAATTATTATCATTAATTTAAGACAGCTCTTTCACTCACCTCAAACATATTCATATCGCTATCTCTTTCCCAAACAAGTGTGCACTTTCCCATTATATTGACAGATTAACTGACACTATTAATATTTTTTATCAGAATTAAAACCTTTATCTGATTTCGTTCGCGGAGGGAATAAAATAAAATAATTTTATTCAGTCGTAAGCTGATGTGTTTTCACGGCGTGGTGAGTTTTTATTGGATACTCGGGTTTTTATTAACTTCGTAATTATTTTTTGATGCGCTTATAAATGATAAAATATGAAATATTAAAGCTTTTTTGTTTGCAACAATGGACATTGATAGACATTTTTTTACACTGGACAAAGTGTGACGTAGACATTTGATTATGGTGTCAATCGGTTGAAAAAAAATGGTAATGGTAATATATTATTATCTTAATAAATCATTTAAACCAGATCTTCATAATTTTGTTTTGGTTTTATTGTTAAGGGTGTAGGTCCCAATAACATTGATGAAAGCAACGCGGCATTACAGCGTTAAGAAGCACTTGAAAATTTCTGGCTGAGAGGTTAGGCAATCGCCCGGCATGCGAGGAACGCGGGTTCGATTCCCGCCTCTAGCGGTCATTTTTTCAAGTGCAATAATATATTTTGGTTTTGTTGCTTAAGTTTTCAAATGTCAACATCGCTTACGAAGTCAATTTAGTCAGTAGATATTTTTTTTAATGCACAAGACATAAATATATGCAATATGGCTATAGCTATTTACAATCACTTGCCTGAAGAGTTGAAAGAACTCGAAGGCAATATATTTAAGAAAAAGTTAGTGGATTGGTTGCTGAATGAGGGATTTTATAGCCTTAATGAATATTTTAACTTTAATAAATAATTCAAAATATACCTGTGACATTTAAATTTCAATTATGACATGGTATTTTAGTTTCTGACATCATTATAATATTTTATTCTTGACTTTCTGTTTAACTGTAATAATGTATTAATTAATATTTCCAATACTGTTATTAATATTTGCACGCCTGCATGCAAGCTGCATACAAGACAATATTAGCCTTAAGATCCGCAATGTAAAACTTGCATGGTATAATTGTATTCTGGCAAATAAATGATTGATTTGATTTGATAAAGCAATTTACACAGATGTACAATTCAAATGGTCTTATCGTTAAAAGCGATAACTTATTTTTTTTTGTTATTATTATTACTTCCAGACAACATTGAGTAAAGAACATTCTCGTTCACAGAAAAAGGGAGTTTGGTGCAAAAAAATCCGTTGTTGGAGTGAGTTTCTAAAGCTCATGCAATTCATCTGGAAAACGATTTTTCTCTTCTACTTTTTGTTAAGTAGGAACCTACACTCGACTTCATTGACACTATCAAGCTACCTAATAACCCAATGAATAACCCGTTGATTATTTTTTATCAATTCATATTCTGTTCGTTTGAGGAAGGTTATTTTTGGATAGAAAATATATCAAATTTGTGAGGCAAATGGTAAAATATAAATCTGTAAGGCGGTATAAGGAAAACTAGCTAATCTTTAAATAAACAAAACTCATACACCTTCCAAAATGGAATTAAAAATCAAATATTGTAAGGGCGGTAATCCACTCATCTTGTTATACCGCCGGGCGAGCGAGTATCGCTTATAATCCGCGAATGTTCGCCGTACACTTTAACCAATACGTGACCAGTGGCGCTGAGTGCAAGATGTGAGAAATTAGTAGATGTGGTACTATGCGGAAAAAAACATTAGTGCAAAAAATATAATAATGCTACGATAGGTTAAAAAGGTTAACAATTTAGGAAAAACAAAGACGACATTCTTATTTCCTAACCATCACAAGTAAAATTGGTATGATTTTAGGTAAGTAGCAATTAATTTGCTCTCAGAATCTTCATTCTAGATACTTATATATATTGCAAAAAAACGCACTCAAAAAATAATTGTCTCGCTCGAGAAATACTTCTTTGAAACATGCTAATCAATACAATTTCAGTTGAAATTGAAAGGTGTTAGACCTTTTAATATATTATATACCGTCAGACATTATCATTATTATGTTTGCCCCTATGGTGCATCCATCCGATCCTAACAGCGGTGGTAGGCTCCCTTAGGTGCCGCCTGGTAGCCACCATCCTCCCACTGTAGCCCGGCGCCAAGCAGCTTGCTGTATTCTATCGGTATGTGGGAGTGCCAGAACCTTCTGGGTGAGCTTGTTTCACCGCTGACTCTGTCTACGCTACGTCTGGTTTAGTTCAGAGACAAGAGCAAACCCATTCTCAACTTTTAAAAAAGTCTCCACACAGTGCCATATCCATAATTTATTCCCTCGCGGCTCGTCCCGGCAGGCTTGTCTCCTGTCCCCCACAATCGGCTCAGGACTCATAGCGGCGTAAAATTGTGTTTGACGCTCGGCCGGCGGGTGCGGGGCTGCGGGGGGAGCGGGAGGGAAAATTAACGCGGCTTAGGACAATCTCCGTGTTATGATTTTGCTGTAAAACGATCATCGCTTTAAGTGTGTTGCGGGCTTAGTGGCAGGATTGGCAGGTGTTGTTTGCTGTTTCGGGAGGTTTTTCAGCGTCAGGCTGATTAGCTGATGTTTTTTTGCACCTGACAACTAGTTTTTTTTTTACATTGTCCTAGAACAGTGTTTTTAGGGTTCTGTAGTTCGACAAGGAACCCTTATAAGATCGTTCAGTCCGTCCGTTCCGTCCATCCTGGTCTGTCACAGCAGTATATCTTCTACGTTTATGGGCTGATTAGCATGTAACTTGGTTAGAGGATACTTCACATATAGATATCATTTTTTAAAATACGAAAAATAAAAATTATCCCTTTTTAAGGGTACCTCTCCATACATGTAAAGGGGGGGTTGAATTATTTTTTTGAGTGTGGGATATCGTTAAAAAGGACTATGAAAAAAAGATAGGGTTTTCATACAACACTTTTTTATCAACTTTACCATTTGCGAGATATAGCCCGCCAAAGTCTTTTACACGGTGTCCTTCGTGCTCGAGTCCGACTCGCACTTGGCCGGTTTTTGTGTGATGTTTTGCATCGCCTTTCAGTTTTTACTAAGACTTTAACTAGACATAACCTATTAATTTATATTTTTGTGTCTCATTTGACGTATTGGAATAAAGTTTTGAAATTAAATAAATTAGAAAAATTTAATGAACTAAATAAATAATTTTAATGTAGCGTAACTCATTTGGCGTACTGGTATAAAATTATTGAATAAACATTTGCTTCAAAATATTGCAATTAGGATTCGCTTTCTATTGAATGTGACAGGACAGAACTCATCTCATGCCACAAGAGACCGTTTCAAAAGTGCAGCCACCACGGCATTCATTTAGCGCTGATTGCGGCAGAGTGGGAACCATTTTTTTATTCTTCTCAGCTTTTTATTTACCAGAAGTAGTATAAATTCTACTTCTGGCATGTTTAAAAAAAATATTTATCTGTTTTAGGGAAACATACAGCTGTTACTGTTACATCTAGTTTACAGACAATGTTTAGTACTTAGCACTTACAGACAATGTTTAGTACTAAGCACTTACAAGTTTCCACCAGTGGTTTATACATAATGTTGACTGACAAAAACGCAAACTTGATAAAAAATTTCATTACAGAAGACTGTCAGATATGTTCTAAATTCGCGTCTTCCTTTTAGATGCGTGAATAAATGTCTTTATCTCCAGAGAACCTCTTTAAGAGTATCACATTTACGCCACAAGAAAATGACTGACAAAAATCTACCTTCCAAAAAACGTTTAGAATATTTTCTACATCTACTATCAATAATATCATACTAAATAAAAATAAATTGTTTCAACAAACACACCAATTACCTAGCCCCAAAGCGACTACGATAACGGAATACATTATATACGTTTATACATCCATGACTTAGGTACAAATGCTCGTGCTCATCACACAAACATTTGCCGCTTGCGGGATTCGAACCCGCAACCTCCAGTTTTGTAGTGCGAAGCGCGGACCACTACACCAAGACCCAAGACATTCGTTATTAATATCTAAATTCAATAGCAAAATAAAAAGAAATAATATTTTCAGTTTGATGTAAGCAGCTCCAATATATTCCCTTTGAAATCTGCGAATGAATATTCAATCGCAAACAGTAGGTCACAACACGAGCGGAGCCGGGTTATGGAGATGGTATTCAGTGTGTTAATCCCAGATTGAATTAGAATAACTTGTAGTGGGCTTAAGATCATGAATAACGTCGCATATGTATGGAAATTTGGTACAGGCTGTTGTAGTTTAGAGGTTATGTCTTCCTATACTTTGTTACGATATCGAAGTTATTAATTTTATTGTTATGACAGATTATTCTTTCGATTTCTACATAAATCATTAATAATACAATAATAATAATAAATTGTTTCAACAAACACACCAATCACCTAGCCCCAAACTAAGCGTAAGCTTGTGCTATGGTGACTAGGATAACGGATAGACATACTTATATACATTTATAAACATCCATGACTTAAATACAAATACAAATTCATTAGAATGCCGTTATATTTTTGCTTTGAACAATTGGTTTTAAACTTTGTCGCATCGCCCACTTTTCATTCCTGCATAACCCAGAGGTATAGCTGGTAGAGAATGCCACCTAATATTGAGTCCGCCTTTTGTTAAAAATGTACAAAAAAGCTTAAATAAATAAATAATTTCTTAAAATTTATTCATACAAATTGATCTTTTGAAATGTTGAAAGTTTAAAACGCAGTTAAGATAATGGTTTAGTCAAGCAGGGATTCAAATAATCATTCATTTGAAATGTGTCTTCATCACATATGTAATTGACTAAAACAGGGTATCCGTAATGCTGTAAGGCTCCAACATCACACGAGGGCTACTAGGAGTGCCTGATTTTGTGTCTCGGCCTGAAATATCTGTTTTAAAATAGGAACGCAAACATGATGAATTCGTAAACTTTTTGAGAATTGTACATTTTAGGAAAACAGATATTTCAGGCCTGAGCCGATTTTCTTGTCTTAAATTTCTTTCTTATGGAATTATAACATTGATTTTCTGGTATTTTTTACTGGAATCCACTTAAGTCTTTTAAAGATGTACTAAAGCTCACCCTGTAGAGGGAATTAAGACGGTCCAGCTCGGGTTATTTGAACCGAAGACGGTGGGAGTTCACACCTGACGCTCAGAGATTAACTAGCACTAACGTTATGCTGAACCGAGATGTGCCTACCATACTAAGTATACTATGATTGAACACTATAATATTCTTGAGTAATAATAATAATAAATTGTTTTAACAAACACACCAATTACCTAGCCCCAAACTAAGCGTTAGCTTGTGCTATGGTGACTAGGATAACGGATAAACATACTTATGTACTCATCACTCATCTAATTTGCCCCTTGCGGGATTCGAACCCGCGACCTCTGGTTTTGTAGTCCGGAGCGCGAACCACTTCACCAAGACAGTCGTCAAGTATGTAATTACAATTGAAATTTAAAAGGTTTGAAAGACTAACCATATTATACTATGATTATATACTATTCTAGAGTACTAAATACAATTGAAATTTTAAAAGTTATACAGTATCTATCTAATCTAAAATGAACTAAATTAGAACTTTGGTGCCGGAGGTAATTTTTAAAATGCACATCATTTATTATACTCCTTTCATATAACATTCTAATCACCAAAACAACAAACATGTTTGAGGTTATGTGTGTATCCACACACATGATAAATAATAAAATAATAAATTGTTTCAACAAACACACCAATTACCTAGCCCCAAAACTAAGCGTGAGCTTGTGCTATGGTGACTAGGATAACGGATAGACATACTTATATACATTTATAAACATCCATGACTTAGGTACAAATGCTCGTGCTCATCACACAAACATTTGCCCCTTGCGGGATTCGAACCCGCAACCGCTTGGTTTAGAAGTCCGGGTGCAAACCACTACACCAAGACGGTTGTCAATATATTTATATATATTTATATTATACTAGCGGTCCCCCGCGACTTCGTTCGCGTAAATTTAGGATTTCCTGTGGGCATTGTTAGGAGCGGAGTATTTTTTAAAACTGTGATATCTTTTATTTTAAGATAAGAATCAATACGCGTGTGAATAATATAAACATATTGATTATAACGGTCCCCCGCGACTTCGTCTGTGCTTTTTGATTTAATCCCCGTTGATTTCTAGGTAGGTATCATGCATTTTATAGCTCATACAAAGCGTTCCCCGAGAAATAAGCTATCTAACTCAATATATTTTTTTCAAATCGGCTCAGCAGTTCCTGTGATTAGCATGTTTAAACAAAAAAAAAATTCCTCCGTTCTTCCAGTTATAATATGAGATATGGTGCAACCGACCCTAACCTTTTTATAATATTAGTATAGAAAAATAGCAGTCCCCAAAGACTTCATGCGCACCTATTGATTTTACTCCATTCCTGAAAGACAACGTGATTTTTTTAAATTACCTATCTTATAGCCTTGCTAGATCAGCTGTACCTTACACAAAGGTTTTTTTCAAAATCGGACCATGAATAGGTAATTCTGGGGGCTAATTACGTAACAATTCAGGATTGAAATTGCTTGAAAATGTCACATTTGTCAACTTCAGTTACTCTGTTAAGCTGGCCATTCACGGTCAGTTCAAAAAATGACTCCACTCACTAACATAAAAATAATCTGAAAACTGACTTTCATTCAGTGCTGCTAGAACGTGGGCAATTCCCCACGCAAAGGGGACTTTTAGTTTTTTTTAATTTAGTGGGTAAAATGGGCGAGAAGGTCTTAGAACCGGTAAAATATGGGCAATTCTGGAAAAAAATAATAACGTTAAGTTACTTTTTTAGTACTTATGCCTATAGCCTAGATTTTAAGTACCGATATTGAAAACGTATAATTTTGGTCGTACCTCAGACCGACTAATTAGTGTAACTGGCCGTGAATGGCCAACTTTAGCAACAAAACTTTGATTGAAATAATTTCATTCAAAGTTACATAATCCACTACCTGATCCTGAGATAAGTGCATTCAAACAATCAATTAGACAAAATTCAAAAAGAAATCAGCAATATTAAAGTATTATCCTGGTCACCACCGCCTTACCGTTACCACAGTAGCCAAAGAAAGAGCATTGCGTCTTGACGTATAGTGCGCAGTGTACTTAAGGCAGGCAGCAGAGACCTCTACTTGAACTATATTTTAACTAATCATACGCTGGTAATATCCTACTTACTTATTAAGTTATTGGGAAAAACTCAAGCTGACCCGCGAGTTAAATACGTACAGCGCCATCTATATCTACATTATAATATTTTGTTGCTTCTTTTAATTTCTATTCGACTACATTATCCTGCACCCATCACAATTTTTCTGCATGACTTATAGGTATGACTGGGGGAGAATACTTTTAGCATTGAGTCCACCTTTTGTACACTGTTCTAAGTGCAATAAAGTTTTTAAATAAACAAAAAATCTATTGACGATATAGCAAAAGGCCAACTTTGCTGCTGTCCTAACTTCGATACAATATTATATTACTGGTAATAATTTTTTAATGGTATGTCCGATTTGAACAATTTAAAAAGTAATTTACAGGTACTGATATAGCCTTGAATATGACGTAATTTATTTTGATAAGGATTTATACCGACATACTGAAACTGTGGCGTTCTTTTTGCCGCTGCAAAAATTTCATATTTTTACCTAAAAAAGGAGTTATTGTGACTTAACTGTTATATTTAGACATATGTTATTGCGGACTTTATTATAGATAATGATGTCCTCTACAAAACTGTAGAACATTACTTTGCTCTATTGTCAATAGTTTTCGCAGCGTTCGCAATTTAATGATTTTCCTTTTACACCTTTGGTTACATAATCGAAGTTTTCATACGGAACCCTAACTTTTTTGATAATGTAATATAGCCTATGTCCATCGCAGATAATGCAGGATTCTAATGGTGAAAGAATTTTTCAAAACGGTTCAGTAGTTTCGGAGCCTATTCGTTGCAAATAAATAAACAAACAAACAAACAAATCTTTCCTCTTTATAATATTAGTATAGATATGGATATTTGCTCTTTACATATTTAAATTAAACGCATCATTAGGACAAATTTTGTTGCGCCGTCTTAAAATGAACTGGAATCAATACAAGTAAATGAAGAAGATGATGAGAAGCAGAAGTTTTTTAATATTTTTAATACACAGTTCTAAATAAGAATTCTACCCGTGTGCAAATTTTTTTTTTTCTTGTCTTTCCGTCTTATTATAACGAGAGGTGCGGAAAAAAAAGTTGTGAATGAGCACAAGGTCCGAATCTATCGATAACACACTGCGGTTCAAATACTTTAGAATAGAGCTAGGGACATTTGGCCATTACGAGTACAACAGAGGTTAAATCAAATTACACATCAACTTACCATGACAATATCCCGACGAAATGACCCCACAAACATCACAAACCATTGAAAAGTCCATTCATATGAAATCTGTTCAACCCGTATCGATATGAAATCGGTTCATAACGTTTTGGAATCGAATTAAAATCGGCAATGCGATTGAATTTGCGAGTTTTGAGTGAGGAACGCAATCGAGCGTGAGTTAATGGTGAGATTATGCGAATGTACCGAACAACTGTTTGGTATTTATTATATATTTAAAAAAAAAAGAAGTGAAGATGCGTTAGAATTTTTAAACTGTATTTTATGACTCTATTTATTACAAAGTGGTCAGTTTCCCCTGGCAACAGGGTCACAGAGGTCAGATGGCAGTCGCTCTACTGTAATTACCTACCTGATCTGCCACAACCTGGATCATGGTTAGCGGACCCTGGGCCGGGATAACGCTAGGAGGATGATTTATGACAAAGTAACTCTATAATGATCTTCTAGCACTGCCACATGGTTTAATTTTAGGACCCTTGTTACATTTAGAGTCTTGAGTTCATCACTCTTAGGGCTGATTTTCAATAGTCCTAAGATACATACAACGTGTTCCTTTTGATACCTATAACTTAAGACATTTTTCTTCTGATTTAAGCAGAAGAAAAATGTCTTTTTCTACATGCAACAACTTTTTCTATTGGAGCGATAAAGTGCGGGCAAAAAAAATTGAGACCCCCTAATAACTAATTGACCGATAACTCTGATAAGTTTGTATTGTATGATGACCCCCTTTTATTTGACTGCCAATTAGGTATTCTTACCATAGAAAAAGTTGTTGCACTTAGGCAGAATAACAAATATCTTGGGATATCAAAA
Organism: Pyrausta nigrata; assembly: GCA_949316185.1. Classification (NCBI taxonomy): domain Eukaryota; kingdom Metazoa; phylum Arthropoda; class Insecta; order Lepidoptera; family Crambidae; genus Pyrausta; species Pyrausta nigrata. The sequence continues at coordinate 1,791,880 of OX438941.1, read as the reverse complement.
GGAACACCTAGTATATTTTTTTATATAAAATACAGTAAGGCTGAAATTTTAAATGTCATCACCTCGTGTATAACACTACGCAACGAACTCAATGTAAATTTTTATTAGGTCGCTATAAAGTTAGTAAATAACTCTTATATTATTTTTTTACAGTTGAAAATTCGGCCCTGTAATTTTCCGCTTTTTCGACAATTGAACTAGTTTCTGCATTTGCTAATAGCCAAACGTTTCATAAGTCCAAATTAAAAACGGTCATTAACTTTTTAAACACGTGGCACTCATCTATTTGTTCCAAACCAAATTAAACCCTTTGCACTAATAAATCATTATTAAAATAACTCTTCTATCGCCTCACTCAAAACGCATGCCACTAAGCGCGATCGGATCTAACAAAACATAAATTTAAATTTTAGAATCGCACCCTTTGAATACTCCCCTTGCGTATTTCAAAAATCATCAAGTTGTTACCGCATTCAATTTAGATTTTAAGTACTCTTGAGTTAAGGTAGATGTTAGAATGGTAGCTCAGTGAAAGCCAGTCGAAGCGCTTTTGTTTCAAACTCAAGCTGAAACGGATCCGCTTTAAGCGCTGTTTTTGCAAAGAGTTTAATAGAATTTGGCGTATCTACTAATGGAACGGTTGGTGTAATGAAATAAGGTATTTTTGTCCGTAATGGGGAATGTTGGCGGCGATTTATTAAAAATTGCTCGTTTTATTTCAATATGCGAGACTGAACTCGAATCTGCTTTATTCGCGTTCGTACTTCGATTGCTAACTTTTTACGATTTACGATCAAGTTGGTTGTTTTTTTTTTAATATCCACTTTTAACCAAACATTGGCTTTTGCACAATGCTAAAAAAAAATTAGCATACATTTTTTGGGCACCTTCTTAATCATCATTGTTAATGACTTTATCGATCATCTAAAAACCTGCAGCATTTGACGCAGTTGCTAATAATTCATCTTGTTTCTTTACTACTTTTTTTTTACAATTTCGCCTAATTACAAAAACCTAAGTTAAAACCGGCACCCGCACAGAATTTCCGAGCGAAAAAACAGAGGAAATCTTTTGAGACAATTAAGCGACTTATAAAAATAGCTCGAGCGAATTATCTTAATCTTCCTCCATATACCAACTGTCAAGTCCTTGGGAAAAAAGCCGGGAAAAAATCCAGTGCTTATCTGCGATCGCACTCCCTAACAAAGGGGGGTAAGCGATATTTAGCATAATGAGTGACATCTCTGCAACGTTTAGGGGGAGCGGGACGACGAAATGGGGGCATTGGAGTGTTAGAGAGGGATGCAGATGGGTTTGTAGAGAACAATATCCCAATCTTGTTTCTGGGCCATTTCCTTTAATTAGCAGTAGAGGACAGAAGACCATTTATCTGGTTCCTGATAGTAGCTGCAAGGTTTGTTCTGTTCGGTTGAAGGGTTGCTATTTATGAGTGACGATAACGTGTGCTGAGCTTTCAAATGCGAGTTTAAATGGGACGACTGCTTGGCTGTGAAGAATTTACAATGTTGATTCGAATTATGTCGTGTATATATTATTTATTCACAAGAAATAATAAATAAAACATACCGAAGTAAATACATTTGGGCAATGTCCTTTAAAAATAAAACTTAAAACGATACTATTTACACGCCAGTATATGTCAGGTAATTTATTAAGAGGAAAAACCTATTAAATAAATAACTAAATAAAATTGAATCGCTTGTGTTGGTAAGCCTAAACTAAAGAAAATTGAAAATTTGCGAAAAGGATAGTAAAATAATTTAAACCTGTACCCGAGGCGGTACGACGTTAGCCGAATCAGCAAATTTATAATAAAAATCAAAGTCATTTCTATCCGTTTTTTTTTAATTTCTGAAATTTTATTATATTCCAAAACTCATGTATCGATTTGGTAAGATTTGTACTGAAAAACAAATCAAAGATTTATATTAAACAAATTATTTAACACGGAATATTGGCAACACCCTAACTGCTGACTGCCAAAAAAAACTGAATTAATTACATCCATACTATCAATATGCTCCCGCATATAACGCTTTTGGCAAGATTTTTCAGCGGAATCTTGGCTGCGGTGGCAGTGTAAGGAAAATCAACAAAAAATAGTTCATAAATCATAGTGGGCAGACGGAGGATTTGGAATACGGAATGAGCCACCGTCCATTTGGAGGTTATTTTTTACTTTGGGACGATCATCTTGTGATATAAGCGAGTATTATTGTGCTTAGAGGTCCGGGAGCTCGCAACACTTTATATGAAAATAGTTTAGAATAATGTCCTCATAGGTAATTCAACTACGGCGGCCAATCTCAACAGAGATTAGAAAATTACGCTGACTTGGAGCTGTTTCTGAGCTATTTAAAGACTTGTTTAGAATATTGCTACAGTTTTAATATGGAACACTAAAATCAACCATTCCTGTAGATATTGCACGATTGACAGCTACGGAACATTTTCAAGTCCCTTTGAAAAGATTTGGGAGTCTTTAAATCCATTTTCGCGTATACGTTTGTTATTTGTCTAGACAGACATGTCACATCCTCGACCGCATCGTCGCTTACCAGCAGATGAGATTACGGTCAAATGTCGGCCTATTAATAAAAATTAAAAATACGTTGCCGATAAATTTCACTGGTATAAATTATCATCTGTTGTTAACTAGTTATGGCTATCTAAAGCACTTACTACCTACACCATTCTATTTGTAGCATCCTAACTTAGATCCTATTTAGGATTACCTACGTAGTGCAAATAGGATCCTAGTATACACTATTAAATGTTTTTCGCTTCCTAGTTAGGATTCTAAGTAGGATCCTAGTACTAGGATCCTAGTTAAAGGATGCTAAAAATTAGATGGTGTAATAAGTGCTTATCTGCTTTACGTGTCTTTAAAAAGTTGTGCCATACTAGGTTATGTTTTGTTAAGCGTAGAATATCCTAGCGTAATCCATCTAAGGTAGGTAGGCACTTTCAAATCTTTCCCTATTTTGATAAACAAAAGTATTTCTATCCCATTTAATTAATTCACCTCACAAATTATAAGACAAAAAGGTACAATGGCGATAGTGGCATCCGGTCTTCCTGCCTCGTGTTCTGGCGTTTCTTTCTTTCGACTTCCTTTTTTTCCAACTTCCTTTTTTCCGTTCTTTTCTCTTTCCAGTTGAACAAGGAGTTTTTCTGTTCATTTGTTTTGCTCCCGGCAGGATTTCTTGGTCCCGTATTTCACGCTCATATTGTCACGGATTTGCATTCAGCTCGGAATTTCTGTAACTCTTGAATTTTTAAAAGCTTTGTACGGGGAAATGTGTTTTTACTATGTATTTCAGTTTTGCTGCCTAATTTGTATTTTTTCTTCGAATTTGATCGGTTGCAACTTTGCAAGCGGTAACTTGACGGCCGTCTTGGTGTAATGGTTCGCGCTCCAGACAACAAACCAAGAGGTCGCGAGTTCAAATCCCGCAAGGGGCAAACGGTGAACGTCAAAATGGCGGGTGTGTTAAGAAGAATCGAAATGAGTGATTAATATTGTTTTATTACCTATTCGTGTGATCTAAGTATTTTTTCTACATCTTTATTTTTCATCTCTTCCCAAAGCTTTCCACAGCCAATTCCGTCAAAAGCGCCCATACCCCAAACCATACGATTCTCATACACTGCACCACATATGTCTAAGTGGACTGGCATAATTAAAAGCACGGTTCTCTTAGGGGACGTAATGCAATTACGTTGAATTTTTCGCGGCATATGGCCCAATAGCAAGTGCGGGGTCTGCGGTTTTTTAGGATCGGAGTTGTTGTCAGCTTTTTTGATGATCGATAAACGTTATTTTTAACTGTAAGTAATATAACACTTAATAACGATGTTGAATTATGTTCTTTGGCACAAAATATTGAAAAAAAATTAACGGTAAAACACATTTAAGTGTGCTAGCAGCAGAATATTAAAGTCAACTGCAAACATGAATTTATGGTACTGAAATAAGTAGTTGTTATAGTTTCGATTGGGCTAATTCCCACAGCCACAGTAAATTTTAGTTGTAATATTTAAGCTTTACTTCAAAAACAGTCAATGAACAAAAGATAAACCTGACGCAGTGTGGCATTCTACCATTACCAGTAATATATGAGCTAAGCATAAATGAAATGTGGGAAAAGAGATCATCAGAATAAAGGTGCACACACCTTTTAATGATATATGAATCATATCAGCCTATTGCAGTCCACTGCTGGACATAGGCCTCTCCAAGACGGCGCCAACTTCCACGGTCCTCCGCTTCTCGCATCCAGCCACCACCGGCCACCTTCCTCATGTCGTCGGTCCACCTAGCAGGGGGTCCAGCACTACGTTTCCCGAGACGTGGTCTCTTTTCGAGAACCTTCCTACTCCAACGCCCGTCGGTTCTGCGACAGACATGACCAGCCCACTGCCACTTTAGCTTACTGCACCTCTGAACATATGATATATGAATAAAGAGTTTCTATTCTATTCTATTCTATATCTGGTGCAACAATTAGCTGTTGACATATCCTGAGTAGCAAATTAATGATGTTATAGTAGATATGTTTGAAAACCTGCTCAAAACCTGTTATTCTAATGGCTATAAGATCTCAAATACTAAAGTTATTTTCTTAAATATCCTATCTCAACCGTCAATTGAAATACTCCTAATGCATCGTTTCATTAGCGAGGGGCGCACGCGCATCTCCCATAGGACCTTAAGCCCTAACGTACATATGGCATGTAAATGCCCATCGTATTGACTTGCACCCCAGCCATAGTCAAGTTGTTGACTAAGCGAAATGCGGTGGAGAAACGGTTAAGCGTTTTCAATATTTAGTTGTTTTTTATTTTTTTATTCATTCGTTTCCCAGTTTTTTAACAATATAAACCAAACGGATAAAAAGCTTGGCTTGAGTTTTTATTGCTGGTAATAATGTTTTTCTCAAAAAAGTCTGGATAAAACACAAATTCTTCACTTATTCTGTTCACTTTTGTTATCTTTTATTAACTCCTTCTTTTGACGTGCAATAAGGTGTTAAGTTTTTTGTAATATTTTTTTATGTTAACTCGTGGGTAATATTGAATATTGAAAAAAAGTACCTAGGTAAGGGCCAAAGGCCTAAGGGCCTAAGAGCCAATATTATACTGATTTTTAAATTTTTGACGTTCATAAGTGGCATTTTCTGTCCTAAATTGAATAAATTATTTTTGACTTTGACTTTTGTATAGGTAATAATTGCTTCATACAAATTTATTATTTTTGATCTAATCAATACATCAAATTGAATTTCGTAAAAACTTGCAAAATAATTGCTTAAGCTATACAAATCATCATAATCAATAACTTTTTGATATAACTTGTACCTAACTGACTATAACTTGTTTTGTGAGGGTAAATAAATAAATAATTGTCTCGTTGTCCCTTGTTGAAGAATCTATTTCTTGTAAGGTTCGCTTTTGCTTGCCAAACACTTTTATCTTCTTTTAAATTTCACAAAAAAGAAGCTAACATATTGAAGCAGATCTCATAATAGTTATTGATTGCCATTCCTCCTGAACCTGACATCAAAGTGGGGCATCTGATTACAATGCATTGATAACTCACTTCTGTAGGGGACCACTATAATGATCAGATGGCAGAAGACCACTGTCACATATGCTGTTTAGTTGGGCGTACGCCGATTAACTAATGTTGATACTTTTTGCATTTTGGCATATAAACATCAGTCAGATATTCAAATAGTACCTTTTTAAATTATGATAATTTGATTTTGTTATTTTTGCTGGTGAAAGCAGAGTCTTAGAATAAAGATCATTAAAATACAACGCAATAAGTAAATGAAAATAATTTAATTTACCTAGAACCCCTTAGAGTATCTTAGTACCAAAACAAAAAAAGTACAAGTAAATCTCAAAAATAAGGTCGCCATAATAAGGCTTTATTTACTGACCATGAATAACCAACTGACTCTTAAAATTTGAAAAGAGATAAACATATGAGACGCCACGCCACAATAGGAAATATAAGAAAAACAATTGTCGCTTGAAAATAATGGGTAAAGTTGGCTAAAGATAAATAACTCCTCTTCGTAACATGGATGAATGATCAAGATTCCCAGTCCACCTATACTCCATTTGTTAGCCCATACAATATGCATTATTGCGTCCCATTGTGCCGGTGTTTATTTGCGCAAGCGCTGATCGAATGTTGCCACTTGATAAATACTTGTATTGTGAAGATTTGGCCCTGTAGTTATTTGCTGAATGTAGTAAATTATGTGCTTTTAAATTATAGTTAACGTGCTCGAAATTGTTATATTCGTTATAAGTTCATTCATATTTTCTTAAAATAAATATGGCTTTAAGCTAATTTTCATTTCATTAATAAAGTATTGCAATGTTTGACAACTTCTATAAGAATATTTCATCAGTGCAATCATAAGCACAACATATTGAGGTAGACATTTTAAAATGACGCTTTTCTTAAAAAGCCAGAGTCTCGATATTTTCTAAGAACACTGCTATGACCAAAGAATGATTTCAACACTTATTTTCTGATAGTAGGTACTGAATAAGTAGTACAAATCAGAATACCTGACTTATCAGTAAAAAAAAGTGTGTTAGTTTGAATTTTCGAAAGTTCAAAAGTAATATTATTCCATCTTTAGAGGTCATCGAATACGATTCTATTGAAAACGCATTTAACACGTCCCATATGGTAATGGGGTACCGGCATCGCGGCATAGGGGGTTCATTGTCCAACGCGGCTTTTACACCATATGGTCTAAAAATTCATAAACAAGTGCACCGAATCCTGGTTAATGCTTCGCGATTAAACGTTTCAGTTAGATTCGAAAACGCTACAAACAAATTAGTACCTTCTAAAAATGAAGCTAGAGATAAAAATTCAGCACCAGCTAAATGCAATGATATAAGTAAAAATATCGAAACTGAAATCATCGGTATTGTAAAAGCAGTAGATGCTACTTTTGAACAAACACAAAGTTTTGTTAGCTCGAAACTTGGAAGTACCAGTGCAAGTTTTAACGCGACAGAAATACAATAAACGAACTTGTAGATTGAAATGCTGCTACAACTGATTACAAACCTAATGCTAGTACCAACAAAGTTAAAATTGCAATAGGTGTGGATTTAAATGTGATTTCGACAATTAATAGGGTGGGTGATCTACTCGCACAAACTATTGAAAGCATAAAAGGGATGATTGCAGGCCTTGTCGAGTATTATGGGCTATTGTTGGCGATCAGAACACCATATGGTAGGTCAGTATTAGTCTTATTTTCTGTGTTAGCGAAATCGGTTAAGCATATTTTAATATCACACATTTTCTAGATGCTTATTTCGTAGGGTGATCGGTTTTGTAAAGTCAATCGATGTAAGAACAATGAAAATAAATAAATGTTTTATTTTGTCATGTTCAAAACTAGGATGGAATTTTAGTTCATTTGGAAAATTAGAACCAAAAGCTATTGTTATGTCGTGGTTGATTGATTTATAAAAGTTAATGTCGTAGTATAAATTTTGTTGTTATATTGACTGACTCGTTGGTCTAGTGGTCAGATTGCTGGGTACTATCCACGAGGTCCCGGGTTCGAATCCCGGGTCGGGCCGTTAGTGTTTGAGATTTTCTGTCTTGAAAGTCAGGCACAGCTCCGGAGTCAGGAAGTTGATGGTTTTAACACCCCCGTGCCTCGGAAAGCACGTTAAGCCGTTGGTCCTGCGCCTGATCTCTCTACGGACATGTCGGACTGCCGTCTCACCGAATTATGAGAGTGAAGGTATTGCGTGTATTGCGCACACACTTGTGCACTATAATATGTCCTGCGCAGTTGGCTAATCTCTGTTGAGATAGGCCGCCGTAGTCAAAATTCGGAGGAGGAGGAGGAGGAGGTGGACTATAGGCTAGATAACTCTTGTTACGGAATCACACGTTAGTTTCCAATAATAAATAAACATCTTTAAATATTTATTTTATAATTTTAGTTCGATTGATATGTACACATATTTGTACAAATATGTGTACATATCAATCGAACTGGACCAGAAAGCTGTACAGCTTTCTGGTGCTAAGAGTGTCTACGCTAGTCGGTGGATAGACATACAGACGTCATAGCCAACCAATAGATTATTTGTTGACTACAAGCCTCTTGAATCAACATTAAACACATCTAATGACATAACAAATTATTCTTTAAACGATAGTTACCTTTTGCATGAAAATTTATCAACGTTTTAGTATTTGTAATTAAAAAAAGATTTACCCGTTCTCGATCAATCTTAGTCTCCAGAGAGTAAAAACAATCTAATCTTGAAAGAATATTATCGGCAACTAATCTGTCCAGTCGGCAACTCTCGGGAGTTGCAGCAATCAAAGTTGCAGATGTGACCTTTGGCGAGTCATCAGTCACACACGTCGAGTTGATTGGTATGTTTCTGAACGAGTTGTGTAAACTCCATTGGTGGTGAATTAAATATGCATGACAATAATAAGTAGAATGAACTTAAGAGTAAATTTTTAATTATTTAAATACGGCATATTACCACGAGTTTATTTGCTTTGAACAAATACTTTTTGCAATGCCAAAGAAATTATCTCTAATTAGATATTATACTTTACTTTAGTATGTTTGTCCAAATATGTTTCATCTTTGACATGAACAGTCAGTACCTAAAAAACATAATAACTGAATGGTGATTTATTGTTCTTAGTTTAACATATGGCCTCCCCTTATACGACCCAATTTTGGGTGTCATAACTTCCTTATAGCTACTAATCATGGCATATCAAATCTGCATTTAAAAATATATTTCTAAAAATTTTCAAATTTTACGAACATGAAAAAATAAATCGCAAAGAAAAAAATACTTTACCAGTTAAATGATTAGGGTCTGACTCGTTCGCCCCTAATATCGCAACACCCCCTTTATCCCGAACACGAGCGCGATCATCGCAGACACGTGCCCACAATTACTTATCAATATCACCGGGTGAGGATTGATTTGTAAAGTCGCTCTTATTACTATTCGCGATAAGGTAATAGCAGCAATATTTTGGGAGATTTGTTGATATATATTTTTTCTTCAAACAAGTAGTGAGTTACTCATTAACTATCACTATTATTTTATAGGCAGACATTTGACCGCAATCTCACCTGATGTTAAGCGACGATGCTTTCGAGGACAGAACATGTTACAACAACAATTTAATTTACTAGCTTCTTCTAGACAGCTAGAAGCAGCCAGCAAATTAAATTAAAAAAGCATTTTTTATTAAATATCGTGGTACGGTTTAAATAACTATAACGTTTGCTATTGACCTTTAAAATATTTTTAGCAAATATTTATTATTTGTTTCTTATGTTTACGCGAATTGTTGAACTCATTAAACACAATTTTACGAATTACTTCGTGATTGATTTACATTTTATTTAAAACCTCACGTTTCGAACACTTTACAGCGTTCGTGGCCTGTCCCTCCCAAGTCTCCCTATGACCACGAACGCTGTATAGTGATCGAAACGTCAGGTTTTAAATAAAATGTAAATAGATCGCGAAGTAATCCGTAAAATTGTGTTTTAATTAAATATTTATTAACTTAAAATGCGTTTAATTTTCAAATGATCTTTTCCATAGATGACTGATGTTCGTGGTGGTTATCATGTTGATGCACAACTAATTTCTTGGCAATATCAATGGAGAGGTTTGCCATTGTCTATTCTAAATCCAATCCAATTTCTTTATTAATAAAACAATACTTATTCTAAAGAACTTAACAAGTACAGCACCAAAAGAACAATAAATAAAATCGCAACTCTATTCCATTACGCAAAAAACGTAACTCGCTTGTCACATCGACTTCACTCCATCAATCCAAGTCGATGTCAGTGATCTCACCGATGTTGCTCGAACATTTGTCGCGGCAGTTAATAAGACGTCACGGCGAGTCTGTGTGTAGATTGATGAATCTGGACCAGATAGATCTTTTATTTGCTGTTCACACGGTTCTTGGGATTCAGGAGCAAAGAAAAAGGGTGTCTTGGAAAATAAGTATCTTAACCTAACAAATATAGCCTGAAATATGATCAGATATCACATTATTGACAATTTTTTTTTACTGTTTTATGTACTGGACAACATTACAATACCTTGCTCAGATTCCAAAGTAAGTACCTAGCTTAAGCACTTGTGTTATGGAAATCTGAAACATTGGTGAGATACCAGGCAAACACCACAATACCCAGATCCGTGATAATATAGAAAATAATTATTTTTATAACTTAAGCAATTATTTTGCAAGTTTTTACGAAATCAAATTGAATTTCGCTCACAAAAATTAATCGAGTGTGTCATCCGGTGGGACTCGAACCCACGTCCCTTCGCTATCCGGGCGAGTGCTCTTACCAACTAAGCTACGGAGGACGTTAGTTAGCCGACGAATTTTTGTAAGTGCTTGCTACGCCAGTGAGCCGGCGTTCGATTTCATCAATACTTGGGGAATGTACCAACAAAACTTGCAAAATAATTGCTTAAGTTATAAAAATCATTATAAGTTAAGCTGATTTCATCTTAACTGATGGTTAAATATTTGTAAAAATATTTAACATTCCCCAAGTATTGATGAAATCGAACGCCGGCTCACTGGCGTAGCAAGCACTTACAAAAATTCGTCGGCTAACTAACGTCCTCCGTAGCTTAGTTAATAAGAGCACTCGCCCGGATAGCGAAGGGACGTGGGTTCGAGTCCCACCGGATGACACACTCGATTAATTTTTGTGAGCGAAATTCAATTTGATTTAATATAGAAAATATTAATTTATATATTGATCCGACCAGGAAATGAACCCGGGACCTCAGGGATTCGCAAAACCGGTGTGCAAGCGTGTCCGCCTCGGAGGTCATCTAAATCCTGTACCTGCCAATAATATTATACTCGTTGCTTGGCAAGATTGAAAGCTATTCCACTTTTTTTAAAGGATTATTCAATTAAATATTTTATCATCGTCGTCATCTTAAAAATTTACAGCTTGGCTTTAAAACGGAAGAAAGATTTGTTTTGTAAATCTTAAAAAAAATATTGGGAGGTGCTTGTGGCGCAGTGGCGGCAGCGCTTTGGTAGTGATACCAAAAGTTAAGCAACCCACGGCGCAGTCGTGATTGGATGGGTGACCATTCCAACCGTTTAAGTGACGTCCATGACAAGCATCTCCGTGCTTCGGAAGGCACGTTAAGCAGTTGGTCCCGGCTAATATCTGTGGTATTAGTCGTTAAGCCTAGTCAGAGGCCCTAGGGCGGCTTGATAACTTCTGACAGTAAGGTTTGTCACTTGCCTTACATACACCCCTCCACCAATCCGCACTGAGCCCGCGTGGTGAAGTATGGCTCGTTCCTACTCATAGTTGAGGTGAGGCCTTTTCCCAGCAGTGGGATCTAATAGGCTGACTTATATTATATATTATAAAAAAAATATTAAAAGGTTTAATCTCTACAAAATATCGTTAAGTTAAAAAAAGTTAAGCTCTCCATCATTCTATTAGAACCGAAACCAAATCTCTAATAATTACAAAAACAATGCTTTGAAAATCTCATTAGCACTCCCCGAAAAATAAATGGAACAGATTTTCATTGAGTGCGAACGAATGGCGAAAAAAATGGCTAAAATCTGACAAATGGCTTTCCTTTAACGTCTGGGCCTATCTTATTATCGTTACCGACTACCGAACAGAACTCATTTGGGTCTACTTTTTACTTGTCTATAAACATATCTGCAGGCAAAACTAAACTTTCTTCTCTTTAAGTTACGGTCTCATTTCTTTCTGATTTTTTTTCTGTATTAGCTTCGGTGTTACACAGATGAATGTCAACTGTATTCTTTTGAGGTTAAGGTTGGTTTTTGATTAAAAAATTGTGGAAGAGGATATCAATTTGAGAAGAAGCGTCTGTGTTAATAGCATTATACGCAATCTCATCCATACAGTCGAGGGTTAGGCTCACTATGGGCGAAGTATCATTTTTTATGTCACATATAAAACATATTTATTGCATTCATAATCGACGGAGTTTTTCTACGGTTGTATTTGATGGGAGAAATAAAAAATAATTGCGGGGAAAACTTTGGTTAGTGCAAACTTTTCGGCGTCTTCGACAGTAATTTGGAGATACTTACGAAATCCGATGATATCAATAATATGCATAATCCAATGGTCATTTATGATTATGATCGTTACAAGATAACTACCCTACTGGAGTGTTTTAGTAACAATTTCAGCAAAAGTCAACTAAGTTTCTTTGAAATATTTACCTACCTAATTTAATTTATTTATATAACAATTTGTAATAATGGTGGACTTGATGCCAAAAGTTTTACCTACAAATAAACCATAGTTAAAAAAAATATATTTGACATTTTCGTATTGATTGTAGTAAGTAATCAATTAGTTGGCGACAGTGTCCAAAATAACGATTTACTCAAAATCCGTTTGTGACATTGCTGACTCTACATCGAAGCAAAGAAAATATTTCAAATTTCAATATCAGAGCGCTATTGTTGCGCTGACCCTACCACAACTCAGTGCGCTCTCGATTCGCGGCCGTTATTATTATCTTGACCCGGTGATTTAGCTCTCCTGCTCTCTATCGCTCAGTCGCCCTCCCATTGGCTGGCGAGACGCCTCCCCACCTCCCGCGACACGCTCATTGGCTGCCTCGACCACGCCCACCAACTTCAAAGGCTCTGCTAAGGGTACATCAAACCCCACTTATATATTTTCCACCCTTATGTTGCCCTCGCATTCGCGAAGTTACCATCAGGTAGTACGCACGCGTCTTCGCTCTCTCATCGCGATATAAGTGTGAAAAGTTTTTAGTTTGTGCTCGTCAAATTAAATGAGAAAACAATGACAAAGGACGTTCAAAACAACTACCAAAATTATAAAGAAGCATCGCCGGATTCAAAAGATACGAATTCGAATATCGAAAGTGCAAGAACATCGCAGAGTTTAAAGACGGAAATGCATTCGACTGTAGTGAGTCAAGCAAAAGCGTCAAAACGATCATTCGACGTAGCTTTTCTAATGATGCCCGATGAGAAGATTCGATCGAAGCAGCCGGAAAGACAGCTGAGGGTTTCGAAGCAACTTTTCAACAGTGAAGAATGGGAGCAGCCTTCTAAAAGAATTCCCGAAATCTACAAGCACAGTGAATATTCTAGCGAAAACACTATGGACTCTAAAGAACAAGATGATGACAGAATTAGAATCAACAACAACATATCACCGGGTTTTGGATCTGACATCAACATTGACGTCGGAACAGACGAGTATCCGAACAAATCCGTGTACTGCAGTGACTCTGAAAACTCTGATCGTTCCAGAAGTCGCCCTAACTCAAACGAAAGTGCAGCAAGACAGCCAAAGTTTCTTCCCGAGTACAAGAATAAAATTTTCGACGATCCGACGTTAATCAGCATGCAAACTAGAGCGAGGTACGAAAATAGATTTATGGATAAGACGTCTGACATGTCACCAAAGAGTGCGTTTACAAAAGTTTCCAACTACGCTTTGAGATCGCCGAATCCTTCAGTGAGCCCCGATAATCTACTGTATCAGAACTCTGTAAGTCCACCGCTCAGCGCTGCCAGCCCGCCTTCAAGTTCCTTCAATAAAAATATTGCATTCAATAATTTGTTAACACCTGCACACCTTTTGAACGGCAACAGTTTCTTCAAAGCTCAAAACGTTCCATCAACGTCACCCAATTACCCTGAATCTGGAACAATGCAGCAGAGACAAGGGTTTAATAAAAATGTGGATTATCAAGAAAAGCCATCCGACTCAAAGGCTCCGCTGATGTCTCCAAACAAATTAAATTTTCTGCCGTTCAGACCTGAGATTCCATACCTCCAAGCGGGTACTTCGTATCCGTTTGGCGTGCAAAATTTTCAAGCTCCAAATTCAGATTTTATGAAATTCCCCGTGCCACCAAGAGAACCAGTGAATCCACTTATAGCAAATCCTGCGGCTGCAATCCTCAGCACTCTACTTCCACCAACTTTAGCGGCTTTCTCGTTGCCAGCGCAAAATGTCTGTGCCAAATGCAGTGTCAGTTTCCGAATGACTTCAGATTTAGTCTACCACATGCGAACACATCATAAGAGTGAGACGACTGCCGACCCGACACGGCGGAAGCGAGAAGAAAAATTGAAGTGTCCTGTTTGCAACGAGAGTTTTAGGGAGCGACACCATTTGACCAGACATATGACAGCTCATCAGGACAAAGAAGGGGATATGGACGACGTGTCCCCTACTTCGAGTTATAATAAGAAAAGCAAGCAATATTACCCCCACAATGGGGGCTCACTTATCCACAAATGAATTGTTCATGCAAATATATTCAAAATGTTCACGAACGCAGTTCTATCTACAGCATTTAATTGTCGATTAACAACGCGAAAAAGTATTCATTGTTTTGGTTAAATCTTGTTGTTAAATTAAGTATATCATCTATGTGCAATACTAGTTTTAAGTATTTATTTTGTAAATATTATAAAATTTTAAATTCTAGTAGCAATCAATAAACAAATTAAGAATTAAACTTATCTTATTCATTGAATATCAAAAATCGTACTGTATTACTATTTCTAGATTGTTTCTTATCTTACTAGTGAATTTTTTTTCCTAAAAATAAAGCCTGTATGACTTGCAGGTTTAACCTTGTTTAGCCTTGTCAAACTGGACATATTCTGAGTCTGGAGTACACCAACGAATATTTATTTTAAATCAGCCGATTTATAATTACTTCACACATTTTGTATGGGAATCCTGTCAAATTTACCGTCAATCGACGTGTACCGGCTGTTTAAGGATCGGTAAACTCAGGTTTTAGTTAGTTTAGTGAGTCCTCAGTTACTAAATCAGGTGCTCGTAAAGATTGATAAATAACTCTTTATTGCACACCATAAAATAAATCAAATATACAGAAAGTTTCAATGTAAGTATATTATCACTTAAAGCAAAGAAAACTTCGGGTAAAAACATATACGATATTCTTTTTGAATTAAAAAAAAAACAAGCTTGACAATAACCATGAACTTCTTGATCCGATCCAATTTGAAGCTGTTATAACCAATTCTTTCTCATCCTATAATTACATTATGCATCCTCTATTAGAGCAATAGCTGTACATTTTGATCCCTTGTTTCTCACATTACTAAACCCCATAATGGCTTCGCTAAATAACTTTTGACTGCAAAACGAATCGATTACGAAACGTTAGCGTTACGAATGATGCCGGGGTGGAAGATAAAGTCATCATACGTCACAAATGAGCTGTGATCTGTTTAGGAGTTGAGAATAATGATAGGACAGGATACTAATAGGGTCAGAAGGCTACAAAATAAGACTAGTTGTCGTAAAGATAAAGTGAAAAAAATGCAAAAAAATATATTTGTATAATTTAAAACTAAATGAATATTGATTCATAGACACTGAAACATTTATCTATATTCAATACCAGTACTAATAAATAAATTAAGTGAAAAAATGGAACTCCAGAGAAATTGGAGAAGGTAAAATAAATAGAGTCCATGAACGAGTAATATTTAAGGTGAATAAATGAGGTGACTTGGTTCTCCGTTAAATGATAATGTTATTTGGGTACCTAATTATAAAAATAGCTTCTGAAATGGCAGATTTACTTTAGCCTTACTCGAACTTTTTATAGAACTTTCTTATTGAAACAATATAATACATAGATGTTAGATTTTATAGATACGAAGCTGGTCACCTATAAGTGATAGGCCAATAAACAGAAGAATGAAAAAGGACTTCCCTTTTCATTGTATTTAAGGAAAGACAGAAAGGTTTATTAATTTGGGACATCACACACAGAATAATATGAAATACAAAAGACATACGTAAAAAACAATTAGCAAAAAAAAACATGAAACCACATAAGAAATGAAACATTAAAAAAAAGGATCACGTAACAGTCAAAAGCCACACGGTGCCTCTGTGTGTCACACGGTGCCTCTGTGTGTCACACGGTGCCTCTGTGTGTCACACGGTGCCTCTGTGTGTCTGTGATGTCCAAACCAAAAGGACCTCGCTCAGCATTAGCCATATATTCTTGTAAGTGAGACTACTTCTAGCATACCCTAACACAATTATCACTCCGTCACATCACCCTCCTAGTTTCAGCGTATCAAACATCCGTGACTGAATATCTTTGTGAACTGCTCAGTTCCCATGTGCTCGTGGGTGTAGTCCCGTGTCCGGTGCTGCGACAGGACAACCGTGGTGAATGTTATGGGAATGAGAGGGACAGATTGTTTTGGGAGCGACAAATATCTAAAATATATATTTATAACATTGGCGTATGGTAATAGGTAAGATCATCATTGGTTGTTGTTCGTAAGAATATTCTGCCTGGTAATTTCGAATTGTTCGTTGATTAATTCTTTGATGGTATAAAAAAAATATCATAATTATTTAATCGTCTCTTAAGATGTTCGTTGAATTTTTCTTCGATAGTTTCAAACAATTTAATCATAATCAATAAATTGTTTTAGAGTTCCTTAGAGACTTTTTTTTCTTTCTTGCTTTGTCATCATTTTATAAGCTATTTATGCCAAGACGTCCCTGTAATCTTTTAAACCCATCTAATTACGGTTATCATAATAATCTAGATGCAATCTTCTTCGTTCACAGTGGTTCTTCTACAATATTGTTATCCCAGACGCTGAACCTCACATCTTCACAATGACAATCCAAGAACATATCCCAGACAAATACCGCCACAAATATTGGTACGTACAATGGCGTGAACCACACAGGGTGTCCTTATAAGTGCGAGAAGAACAATATTTTTGCTCGGGCGCCGAACCGTGCGTAATGCGATAGAAAATATTCATATTGGGGACAGCGAGCGACCCTCTCTTGTGTACATGGTGCTACTTGTGTTACTGTTTTAAAAACAGCGTTTATTCAAAACTGAAAATTGAATCTGCCCATGAGAGTTTCAAAATATCTTATACTAGCCGTTACCTGCGATTTCGCTTACGACTCGATGATACAAAAAGGTAAAGAACTGGAATTTTGAACTTGAACTTGAAAGATATATCAAGACGGTGCGCCATTCAATTATAATCATGACCTTTTGTTTTTACCGTGATATGCTGTGTAGTAAAGAGTCACGTCAAGGTAAACAGTGTGGCATCTTCTGCAGTTGCTAAAGGGGCAAAAAAGATAATATATAGTGTGATGTGTTGTCTTGAGCTTATTCAATTGAGAGCGGATCACGAGAGTAAAGGAACAGAGACTACAACTGTATGTTCACGCAATTTATCCCTGAATCATAGTAATGTGAGACATAGAAATTATGTTAGACGCTATTCATATTGATAACCATAGTCAAGATGTATTAATATTGAAACATCCTGTACACAAACAGAACGTTTGCAGACGTTAGCCCGCGATGACGAATGCGGCCAGGAACACAGACCGACTGCATTTGAATACAGCACGGTGCTTGTATTAAACTATATTTGTTATGTAACCTATTTTAAGGAGATTTGTACTTTATGCAGGTGATTTTATTGAGGGAATATTACTACGTAGGTAATACAATATTACCTATATAATAATTTTTATTGCAGGCCAAGTCCATAAGTAGAGTTATTAACAATTAACTTAATTGCGATGGTTAGTTACTGTAAACATTTATATTGTATTAATTCAATTTACATAACCAAATCAGATCAAATTAAATTAAATCAAATGAACTAAATTAAAAACATTTGTATTATTGTAACAGATTATTTATTTATATTATTATATGAAACTGCACCCATCTGCGGAGAAGAGGAGAGTCACTTTTAATAAATACTTTTGTTCATTATTTTGTTCCAGGTGGCATCTAAATGTAAAAGTGTCTTTATTCGTCCCATAGAATCTTAAAAAAATTACACTAACTTTGAATAAGATCATTTCATGATATAAAAGAAAAGTACTTCATATTTGACATCAATTTTCAGATTCCAATTGAAGCAAGGTAACGTAACATAACAGAAACAACACAATTTCTTAATTACAATGTGCTCATAAATCACCGACAGTAACAAAGTGATATTTTAAATTCCATACATTCCGTAATAAATTCCAACAACTGTTCAAAGCATTCGACAGTCATGCATAATCAATGGAAAGCTCAATATTTTCCACTCAAATAGCTCCACTGTGTGCAGAAAATGATAAATATGTATTTCTGAACGCATTTACAAGATTACAATATTAGCGAGCGCACGTCCTCGTAGCTCGAACGCGTCATTACAAATGATAAATAGCTGGCACACTTCGATAATCAAATTCAAATTTGGAATCTGCTACCCCCGCGTTATTTTTTTCGTGGCAACGGCATCCTCTGGTATACAGCCAGCCTGTTTTCTATTGTGAGAAGATTGTGGCTTTATTAAGCGTGAAGTAATGGTCTCTTTAACTGATTCTCTACGGAGACACGTGACCCGGAACCGATTATGGTTCCGTACCGATTTGTATGTATTTGTATGTAAATCTCGGTGTGGGGTGACGAGATAACAGGCGTGGTTATTGATAGGGATCGCTTAGATTGAATTAGAACTGTCGCTGTTTAGTAGAATTGATTTCCTTTGTTAACGAGATCGTTTTAAACTGGTAAATTATAAAAATCTTCGACAATTTTAAAAGTTCAATTGTAGGATAGTTATTTACGGGATTGCTACCATGTACCTTTTTATTTTCGAGTTTCCGATATTTCGGCGCTGTTGCAAGCGCCATGATCACGGAATAACTGAAGATCTTGCGGGTGGGATGTTATGGGTAAACATATCGGTCTACCCTCTTCTAAGTCTGTAAGTAAAGTCTGTAAGTCCAACAGCGCCGAAATATCGGAAACTCGAAAATAAAAAGGTACATGGTAGCAATCCCGTTAATAACTATTCTAATGATAATGACCATGAAAGTTTAAAACAGTGTATTCAATTGTAGGTTTTGCTACTTTATATTTATAGTTGAAATTAAGATTGCTGTTAAAATGTTTTGTATATATGCGACCAAGTGTAAGTGGCCAATATATCAGATTACACAGTGTGTAGCTATTAATTCGTCAAACGTCATCGACAATTGGGTTCTAATTTTTTGAAATGGCAGCCATTCAATTATTAAAAAAAATCTATTTCTATGGATCTAGAGGTCCTAAAAGTTATGCAAAAGATTCATTTGAAAGGTAACGCTATCGCCTATCAAGTGAAATAAAGATTAATTCAAAATTATTAACCGTAAAAGAAATCTTGCTAAAAATTAAATCAGTTAAATAGTTTTTAATACCTATTACAAAACTAAACCCAAAAACATATAAATTAAAGGCCCCTATTATCGCTAGTCAAAACCCGGACGGACTGTATATTTTCTGCAAATAAACAACAAAATAACAACTGCATAGGAGCAACAGTGGTTTACTTTGACGTGCTAAAGTCGAAACTATCATTATAGATGCACTAGAAAGAAAGAAGAAGAAAAAAACATGCTTAATTAACACTGTCGCAAGGACATATATAAAAGAAATTCATATAATAAGAGTATTGTGTTATATAACTTGCTACCGGAAGAGCTCAAAAAACTTCAAGGGCCAATATTTAAGAGGAGATTGACTAACTGGCTTTTAGACAAATGTTTTTATAGTTTTAATGAATATTCTAATGGCGACAACATACTAATATTTAATTTATTAATTCAAACTACCTAATATGAATAATACTAATGTACCTAATTTTACTGACATTTATTTTCTTATGTATAACATTATAATCAAATTTTTGCACGTCTGCGAGCAGACTGAACACATGCGCTACTTACTTTTATATGTTATTTTTTACTGTGTTCTTGGCAAATAAACGTTTGAGTTTACAGGGATAGGTTTTGATTTTCGGGCGTAATTTATTCGGTAACAAGAACTATATCTTGGCACTTGTGACGTTCAAATACGGAACCCTACTTTGAGCGTGACCCAACACGCACTTGACCGGTTTTAATTTTGTTAATTATAAATTAAACATGTGTTGGTGAAAGGTCCAGGCTTAATTTATTAAAGTTCATAGTCAATTCATAACTAGCTGCATACCTTACTGCTCTTGCAGCCGATAGATGGCGCTGCTCGGAGTTAACTCGCGATAATTCTTAGTTTTTTCCAGACCAACTTAACGTCCAACAATGTTATCTCTCGATGTACTTGCCGGATCAGTTTTCCGGGTTCTGGTAACATTTCATAGGAAAATTTTTGATGTGGGGTCGTACTGTACGTACTTTACGTACCCACGATAAAGAGTGCAATCTATCTACGCTGAAAATCGGCCTATCGTATCGAGTAACTTTCATATCAACATGCTTGCTAACTTCACAGGTTCTCTAATAAAATTGTACTTGTTCAACAGTAATGATTTTTTAGTCAATCGATTGGATGATTGTTCATCTTTCTACAACGTTTTTGTTTGCTCGCAAAAATTACTCTTTTATCTTAAACAATAAAGTGTAACTTTGTTTGCGCGTTCCGTACAACGTTATAATAATGTCCTCCTAGCCGATTTCGACTACGGCGGCCTATCTCAACAGAGATTAGCCAACTGCGTAGGACATATTATAGTGCGCAATACACAAGGGCACTCTCTGTTCCTTCACCCTCATAATTCGGTGAGACGGCAGTCCGACATGACCGCAGAGAGATCAGGCGCAGGAACAACGTTATTGATGTCCTCCTAGCCGATTTCGACTACGGCGGCCTATCTCAACAGAGATTAGCCAACAACGTTATATGAAAGGTAGAAAGTGAGTTATTCCATTGCATTTTTGAGGACATGGATAAGGTTCTGTAGTTGATTGGATAGCTTTATTAAGAAATAAACATTTACCCCATCTATTGACTCAAACATCATTACAGTTGTACAAGTACCTATATATTTGTGATCCTGTGTAGTAAGCATGTTTGTATGAAAATTCTTCGATAGGCCAATTTTCTGCCGCAGAGAGTATATCTGACGATATTATGTCATCACTACCTTCGACAACATCTGACTATATTATATCTATTGTCGTAACTTAATAATATATAAATAATTACTTATCTAAGGGCTGATTTTCAGGGTTCCGTAGGCCACAACACAAGTAGTCGAAGACGCCACGATCCTCAGGCCCTCTTCTCTATACAGGATGTAACTTAATTAAATTTAAAGTTTGAAATGGTAAATAATAAAATAACAAGTAATCCTCATTTAAAAAGCAATGATATTTAAATTCCAAACCAGACAATTGATATTAACATCTCATGCATGCGTATTCCAAACAATCTTATACAAACCCTAGAATTTTAAAGACCCACTTAAGAGCCATTTAAATACAAAGTTAAGTAGTGGCCATACAAAGGAATGTTAATAATTAGAATAATTAGTGGATACTTCCCTTCAGACATAAGGGTGGAAGACAATGGGGTAGACATACGGAAAACATTGGTCACGGTGCCTGGACTACCTCCTTGGTATTGTTTAGGATTGCGACAGTAAGACAATTTATACTTCTGAACCAGGAGGAACGTTTGCTTAGAAATAATTTCGATAGAATTGCTAGGTATGTTGAGGTGACTGCCTCGTTGGTCTAGTGGTCAGCACGCTGGGTACTCACACACGAGGTCCCGGGTTCGAATCCCGTGTCGGGCCAAAAGTGTTGGTTTTTTCAGTCTTGAAATAACTCAGATACACCTCCGAAGTCAGGAAGTTAATGGTGTTAACATCCCCGTGCCTCGGAAAGCACGTTAAGCCGTTGGTCCTGCGCCTGATCTCTGTACCGTCATGTCGGACTGCCGTCTCACCGAATTATGAGAGTGAAGGAACAGAGAGTGCACCTGTGTATTGCGCACACACTTATGCACTATTATGTCTTCCGCGCAGTCGGCTTATCTCTGTTAAGATTTGCCTATGTAGTCGAAATTCGGCTAGGAGGACATTATGTTGCGGTGGTGGTTTTTGAGCACCAGAATAACTGTTTGCCCGTTTGACAGCTCCGTGGCCAAGTGACATCTCTCTGAGGTCCCGGGTTCGAATTCTGGTCAATTTAGAAAACATATCTTCTACTTGAGCTACCGAGAGAGCAGCAGTAGGTGTCAGTTGGAAGAGCATTTGCCTAAATAGCGAAGGGGTTGTGTGTTCGAGTTTCACCTGAAGATGGTCGATAAATGTTTGTAAAACTTTGGTAAAAAGTAAAAACTTTCATGGTCACTAACCATTGATTTATTAAATCAATGTCACTAACATTAAATAATAAACGTTAGCAACATCACATAATATATTGCTCAGATTCCAAACTAGGTAAGTAGTTTAAGCACTTGTGTTATTTAAATCTTAAACAAAGATGGAATTACAAAACCCAGACTCGGATACAATATAGATAATGTAAATTTCCATATTGACCCGACCGGGATCGAACCCGGACATCACAGATGGTCACACCTAGAAAACTGGGGTAAGTATATTAGAATGTTTCTTTATTTGTATATTTCAGATATTTCAGATTTATACATGGGACCTAGCAATACCGAGAATGTTTCCAGTAAAGAAATAGCTTGTCTGTACAAAAATCCTATCTCTAGACTTTGGGTTTGCTATCTACACATATATTTTGGCACTATCAATAGACAGGTAACATTTGATAGTTGGATAGGTATGAAATGAGTAGATCGATACTTATGCCCTGAATATCATTAAAACTTTACTTCTTCGTAAGTGCTCTTATTTGCACTTTTCTAAAGAGTATTTTGCATATTATCATCCTGAACTCTTCGCACGAGAGTTTCATCGGCAAGTTGAAAACTGCTAATAACTCAGATCGCTTACTTGAGCGGCAAGACAAAAGTAATGTATTCAGCGAATATTGCTCGGAGCCCGCTTATTATTTTCAACTTACAAAAGGGTTTGTTCTGCTTAGGTCAGAGAAGGCTGTACTAAAACTGCAAGCAAATCGATGGCGCCGTGTAAGTTTAATATTTTTAAATTCAGTCAGAATCAAATTCTTATCAGTATTCGGAAATGTTCCTATATCACTTCATCACAGTAATACTTTTTTTATTGAGTTACTACGTTCGCGAAAGTGTTTGTGGCTCCAAAGGTGGATACCAAAGTTAAGCAACCCACGGCGCGGTCGTGATTGGATGGGTGACCATTCCAAACATATAAGCGACGTCCATGACAAGCATCTCCGTGCTTCGGAAGGCACGTTACGCAGTAGGTCCCGGCTAATATTGGTATTAGTCGTTAAGCCTAGTCAGAGGCCCTAGGGCGGCTTGATAACATCTGACAGTAAGGTTTGTCACTTGCTCTACAGACACCCCTCTACCAATCCGCACTGAGCCCGCGTGGTGAAGTATCGCTCGTACCTCCTCATAGTTGAGGTGAGGCTTTTGCTGAGCAGTGGGATCTATATAGACTGACTTTAGATCAGTGATTTTAACTTTTATGGATTTGGGGCCATACTTCTGCACTATAAAATCCACCCGAGTTCAGTGTACTAACGATAAAACTTGACTTTAATTTGTCATCTTGTACTTATACTTAAATGTGTACATCTGTAAAGTTATCCATACTAATATTATAAATGCAAAAGTGTGTCTGTTTGTCTGTTTGTCTGTTTGTCTGTTTGTCTGTCTGTCTGTTACCTCTTGACGCTTAAACCACTGAACCGATTGAGATGAAATTTGGTATGGAGACAGTTCGAGACTCTGTAAAGGACATAAGCTACATTTTGTCGCGATATAAGAACATTAAGGGGGTGAAATGGGGGATGAAAGTTTATATGGAAAATCCAACTCTTGCGGGCGAAGTCGCGGAGAACCACTAGTAATTAATATTTTTATAGGTAGGCAAGTAAGTGCTTAAATGCAGGATAATACAAGTATAGTCGTAGATTATACAAGTCCAGTACAAGGTATTAAAGTCGTTGTCTCGTAGAATATATTTGCGTTTAGCGATGAAAACTACATCAAAATTACCTTTCAATACGCGAAACAAACTAGGTAATATTATCGAAATATTGTCATTTGAGCGAGTACGGAATGTGAATCAAATAAAAGAGTAGTCCCCAAGAGAGAAATTTCATCACAGATATTTTTACCTTTGCCATTTTTAAATCAACGCAGTGAAAATTTTCTGTGAGCTTCATATCGAGTATTTTCCGATGCAGCCGGTTTGTGGAAATATTCAGTATGAATGTGGACCTGTCAGTTATTTACAAAAAATTAGTTTTCGGTCATAGAACAAAGTTTGCCTTTTAAATAGGATCAAAAAAGCGAGGTCATTTTAATAAAATACAATAAAATATTTCACGAGCTACGAGTATTTAACGATACTCCACAGTGTCCGAAATAGAGGTGGGTTTTTAGATGCTTTTGCTATGTTTTATGTGTCTGACATCGTTTTATGGTGCACGTTATTGCTAAGGTGTAAGATGCCAACATATACTTATTTATAGGTAGACTTAACATCAGACACTTACAGCAACACGGCACAAATTTTCCGAGTGCTTATAACCCGAAACTCTTTGGGCTCTTTAAATTTATGCGTTTCTTGACGGCCGGCTGCGGTGCGGAAGCGTATTTATCGTACCGCATAGCATACGGACGGTCGTTTGTTTTCATACAAACGCGCGGTGCGGCAACAGTGCGGCGTCTGTACTCGAGAACTCGGTGCTCGGTTCTCGGTACCGACGCCGCACGCACTACCTACCGGTACGATAAACGCACCGCTTCCGCACCGCAGCCGGCCGTCAAGAAACGCATAAATTGAAAGAGCCCTTTAACGTGCATTTAAATAGGCTTTTTTTCGGCAAGCTCGCTCTATCGTAGACCTTATCTTTGCTCTCGGGCTAAGATG
Source organism: Pyrausta nigrata (assembly GCA_949316185.1). NCBI lineage: Eukaryota > Metazoa > Arthropoda > Insecta > Lepidoptera > Crambidae > Pyrausta > Pyrausta nigrata. Next base: position 1,766,904 of record OX438941.1, on the reverse strand, counting down.
AAGATCAAGCGTTAGCCCATTACTTATTAATTCTTCAGAGATCATGTTTTTAGACACAATAGAAAACTAATTGTTAAAAGGACTTCTATGTTAAAAATGTTCCATAAAAAATGTTTTAGCAACTGTAACGCCAAGCCTCGGCCAATCATAGCCAAAGCCACCCAAGTCAGCCAAAGCCAGCCCAGCCAAGGCCAGCCATAGCCACCGCACAGCTAGCCAACACCAAGCCACCGCTTGCCACCCTTCCCCACCGCCAATGTGCCTATAATGGAGAAGGAAAGCCTTTATAAGCGACGGACAGCTCAGTCTAGCAGACTTGTACACAGCAGCCACTGAGTAAGCTGAAGCTCTGCCAGTTTGAGTAACTATGATCATTATTCTTTGTAAGTGTGTGATTCGGCGATTAAATCTGTGTGCTTAAGCTATTGTGCGTTTTTTATTTATGCCACTCGTTAACACAGCTTAAAATCTCATGAAGGAATATTTCGTACCATACATTAAGGACACAAACACTTGTCCCAAAAGGAACTCAGTTTAATGCTGCAAGCGGCGGCATACATCCATATTAATTTTAACCATATTTCACTGTATTTAATTCGTATGCTAATAGATGCGGCGCTCTGTCAACCGTTGTTATTTGAAATGAACTTTATTTGTTAGGTTCCGGAGCTGGTTCGAAATTGGTAAGTTATTTGGTTTTGTTATTAACCAAATGCAATATAACTTGCTACCGGAAGAGCTCAAAAAACTTCAAGGGCCAATATTTAAGAGGAGATTGACTAACTGGCTTTTAGACAAATGTTTTTATAGTTTTAATGAATATTCTAATTGGCGACAACATACTAATATTTAATTTATTAATTCAAACTACCTAATATGAATAATACTAATGTACCTAATTTTACTGACATTTATTTTCTTATGTATAACATTATAATCAAATTTTTGCACGTCTGCGAGCAGACTGAACACATGTGCTACTTACTTTTATATGTTATTTTTTACTGTGTTCTTGGCAAATAAACGTTTGAGTTTACAGGGATAGGTTTTGATTTTCGGGCGTAATTTATTCGGTAACAAGAACTATTTCTTGGCACTTGTGACGTTCAAATACGGAACCCTACTTTGAGCGTGACCCAATACGCACTTGACCGGTTTTAATTTTGTTAATTATAAATTAAACATATGTTGGTGAAAGGTCCAGGCTTAATTTATTAAAGTTCATAGTCAATTCATAACTAGCTGCATACCTTACTTACCTGCTCTTGCAGCCGATAGATGGCGCTGCTCGGAGTTAACTCGCGATAATTCTTAGTTTTTTCCAGACCAACTTAACGTCCAACAAAGTTATTACTCGATGTACTTGTCACATCAGACTTTTAAAGGTTTAGGTATCAATTCCTAAAAAATTTTTGATGTGGGATCGTACTGTAAAGTGCGCACCCACGATCAATAGTGCAATCTATCTACGGAGAAAATCGGCCAATCGTATCGAGTAATTTTCATATCAACATGCTTGCTAACTTCACAGGTTCTCTAATAAAAATGTACTTCTTTAACAGTAATGATTATTTAGTCAATCGATTGGATGATTGTTCATCTTTCTACAACGTTTTTGATTGCTCGCAAAAATTACTCTTTTACATTAAACAATAAAGTGTAACTTTGTTTGCGCGTTCCGTACAACGTTATAATAATGTCCTCCTAGCCGATTTCGACTACGGCGGCCTATCTCAACAGAGATTAGCCAACTGCGTAGGACATATTATAGTGCGCAATACACAAGGGCACTCTCTGTTCCTTCACTCTCATAATTCGGTGAGACGGCAGTCCGACATGACCGCAGAGAGATCAGGCGCAGGAACAACGTTATTGATGTCCTCCTAGCCGATTTCGACTACGGCGGCCTATCTCAACAGAGATTAGCCAACAACGTTATATGAAAGGTAGAAAGTGAGTTATTCCATTGCATTTTTGAAGACATGGATAAGGTTCTGTAGTTTATTGGATAGCTTTATTAAGAAATAAACATTTACCCCATCTATTGACTCAAACATCATTACAGTTGTATAAGTACCTATATATTTGTGATCCTGTGTAGTAAGCATGTTTGTATGAAAATTCTTCGATAGGCCAATTTTCTGCCGCAGAGAGTATATCTGACGATATTATGTCATCACTACCTTCGACAACATCTGACTATATTATATCTATTATCGTAACTTAATAATATATAAATAATTACTTATCTAAGGGCTGATTTTCAGGGTTCCGTAGGCCACAACACAAGTAGTCGAAGACGCCACGATCCTCAGGCCCTCTTCTCTATACAGGATGTAACTTAATTAAATTTAAAGTTTCAAATGGTAAATAATAAAATAACAGAAGTAATCCTTGCCTTGAAAAAAAAAATTGCCCTCATTTAAAAAGCAATGATATTTAAATTCCAAACCAGACAATTGATATTAATATCTCATGCATGCGTATTCCAAACAATCTTATACAAACCCTAGAATTTTAAAGACCCACTTAAGAGCCATTTAAATACAAAGTTAAGTAGTGGCCATACAAAGGAATGTTAATAATTAGAATAATTAGTGGATACTTCCCTTCAGACATAAGGGTGGAAGACAATGGGATAGACATACGGAAAACATTGGTCACGGTGCCTGGACTACCTCCTTGGTATTGTTTAGGATTGCGACAGTAAGACAATTTATACTTCTGAACCAGGAGGAACGTTTGCTTAGAAATAATTTCGATAGAATTGCTAGGTATGTTGAGGTGACTGCCTCGTTGGTCTAGTGGTCAGCACGCTGGGTACTCACACACGAGGTCCCGGGTTCGAATCCCGTGTCGGGCCAAAAGTGTTGGTTTTTTCAGTCTTGAAATAACTCAGATACACCTCCGAAGTCAGGAAGTTAATGGTGTTAACATCCCCGTGCCTCGGAAAGCACGTTAAGCCGTTGGTCCTGCGCCTGATCTCTGTACCGTCATGTCGGACTGCCGTCTCACCGAATTATGAGAGTGAAGGAACAGAGAGTGCACCTGTGTATTGCGCACACACTTATGCACTATTATGTCTTCCGCGCAGTCGGCTTATCTCTGTTAAGATTTGCCTATGTAGTCGAAATTCGGCTAGGAGGACATTATGTTGCGGTGGTGGTTTTTGAGCACCAGAATAACTGTTTGCCCGTTTGACAGCTCCGTGGCCAAGTGACATCTCTCTGAGGTCCCGGGTTCGAATTCTGGTCAATTTAGAAAACATATCTTCTACTTGAGCTACCGAGAGAGCAGCAGTAGGTGTCAGTTGGAAGAGCATTTGCCTAAATAGCGAAGGGGTTGTGTGTTCGAGTTTCACCTGAAGATGGTCGATAAATGTTTGTAAAACTTTAGTAAAAAGTAAAAACTTTCATGGTCACTAACCATTGATTTATTAAATCAATGTCACTAACATTAAATAATAAACGTTAGCAACATCACATAATATATTGCTCAGATTCCAAACTAGGTAAGTAGTTTAAGCACTTGTGTTATTTAAATCTTAAACAAAGATGGAATTACAAAACCCAGACTCGGATACAATATAGATAATGTAAATTTCCATATTGACCCGACCGGGATCGAACCCGGACATCACAGATGGTCACACCTAGAAAACTGGGGTAAGTATATTAGAATGTTTCTTTATTTGTATATTTCAGATATTTCAGATTTATACATGGGACCTAGCAATACCGAGAATGTTTCCAGTAAAGAAATAGCTTGTCTGTACAAAAATCCTATCTCTAGACTTTGGGTTTGCTATCTACACATATATTTTGGCACTATCAATAGACAGGTAACATTTGATAGTTGGATAGGTATGAAATGAGTAGATCGATACTTATGCCCTGAATATCATTAAAACTTTACTTCTTCGTAAGTGCTCTTATTTGCACTTTTCTAAAGAGTATTTTGCATATTATCATCCTGAACTCTTCGCACGAGAGTTTCATCGGCAAGTTGAAAACTGCTAATAACTCAGATCGCTTACTTGAGCGGCAAGACAAAAGTAATGTATTCAGCGAATATTGCTCGGAGCCCGCTTATTATTTTCAACTTACAAAAGGGTTTGTTCTGCTTAGGTCAGAGAAGGCTGTACTAAAACTGCAAGCAAATCGATGGCGCCGTGTAAGTTTAATATTTTTAAATTCAGTCAGAATCAAATTCTTATCAGTATTCGGAAATGTTCCTATATCACTTCATCACAGTAATACTTTTTTTATTGAGTTACTACGTTCGCGAAAGTGTTTGTGGCTCCAAAGGTGGATACCAAAGTTAAGCAACCCACGGCGCGGTCGTGATTGGATGGGTGACCATTCCAAACATATAAGCGACGTCCATGACAAGCATCTCCGTGCTTCGGAAGGCACGTTACGCAGTAGGTCCCGGCTAATATTGGTATTAGTCGTTAAGCCTAGTCAGAGGCCCTAGGGCGGCTTGATAACATCTGACAGTAAGGTTTGTCACTTGCTCTACAGACACCCCTCTACCAATCCGCACTGAGCCCGCGTGGTGAAGTATCGCTCGTACCTCCTCATAGTTGAGGTGAGGCTTTTGCTGAGCAGTGGGATCTATATAGACTGACTTTAGATCAGTGATTTTAACTTTTATGGATTTGGGGCCATACTTCTGCACTATAAAATCCACCCGAGTTCAGTGTACTAACGATAAAACTTGACTTTAATTTGTCATCTTGTACTTATACTTAAATGTGTACATCTGTAAAGTTATCCATACTAATATTATAAATGCAAAAGTGTGTCTGTTTGTCTGTTTGTCTGTTTGTCTGTCTGTCTGTTACCTCTTGACGCTTAAACCACTGAACCGATTGAGATGAAATTTGGTATGGAGACAGTTCGAGACTCTGTAAAGGACATAAGCTACATTTTGTCGCGATATAAGAACATTAAGGGGGTGAAATGGGGGATGAAAGTTTATATGGAAAATCCAACTCTTGCGGGCGAAGTCGCGGAGAACCACTAGTAATTAATATTTTTATAGGTAGGCAAGTAAGTGCTTAAATGCAGGATAATACAAGTATAGTCGTAGATTATACAAGTCCAGTACAAGGTATTAAAGTCGTTGTCTCGTAGAATATATTTGCGTTTAGCGATGAAAACTACATCAAAATTACCTTTCAATACGCGAAACAAACTAGGTAATATTATCGAAATATTGTCATTTGAGCGAGTACGGAATGTGAATCAAATAAAAGAGTAGTCCCCAAGAGAGAAATTTCATCACAGATATTTTTACCTTTGCCATTTTTAAATCAACGCAGTGAAAATTTTCTGTGAGCTTCATATCGAGTATTTTCCGATGCAGCCGGTTTGTGGAAATATTCAGTATGAATGTGGACCTGTCAGTTATTTACAAAAAAATAGTTTTCGGTCATAGAACAAAGTTTGCCTTTTAAATAGGATCAAAAAAGCGAGGTCATTTTAATAAAATACAATAAAATATTTCACGAGCTACGAGTATTTAACGATACTCCACAGTGTCCGAAATAGAGGTGGGTTTTTAGATGCTTTTGCTATGTTTTATGTGTCTGACATCGTTTTATGGTGCACGTTATTGCTAAGGTGTAAGATGCCAACATATACTTATTTATAGGTAGACTTAACATCAGACACTTACAGCAACACGGCACAAATTTTCCGAGTGCTTATAACCCGAAACTCTTTGGGCTCTTTAAATTTATGCGTTTCTTGACGGCCGGCTGCGGTGCGGAAGCGTATTTATCGTACCGCATAGCATACGGACGGTCGTTTGTTTTCATACAAACGCGCGGTGCGGCAACAGTGCGGCGTCTGTACTCGAGAACTCGGTGCTCGGTTCTCGGTACCGACGCCGCACGCACTACCTACCGGTACGATAAACGCACCGCTTCCGCACCGCAGCCGGCCGTCAAGAAACGCATAAATTGAAAGAGCCCTTTAACGTGCATTTAAATAGGCTTTTTTTCGGCAAGCTCGCTCTATCGTAGACCTTATCTTTGCTCTCGGGCTAAGATGAAGATCAAGCGTTAGCCCATTACTTATTAATTCTTCAGAGATCATGTTTTTAGACACAATAGAAAACTAATTGTTAAAAGGACTTCTATGTTAAAAATGTTCCATAAAAAATGTTTTAGCAACTGTAACGCCAAGCCTCGGCCAATTATAGCCAAAGCCACCCAAGTCAGCCAAAGCCAGCCCAGCCAAGGCCAGCCATAGCCACCGCACAGCTAGCCAACACCAAGCCACCGCTTGCCACCCTTCCCCACCGCCAATGTGCCTATAATGAAGAAGGAAAGCCTTTATAAGCGACGGACAGCTCAGTCTAGCAGACTTGTACACAGCAGCCACTGAGTAAGCTGAAGCTCTGCCAGTTTGAGTAACTATGATCATTATTCTTTGTAAGTGTGTGATTCGGCGATTAAATCTGTGTGCTTAAGCTATTGTGCGTTTTTTATTTATGCCACTCGTTAACACAGCTTAAAATTTCATGAAGGAATATTTCGTACCATACAGTAAGGACACAAACACTTGTCCCAAAAGGAACTCAGTTTAATGCTGCAAGCGGCGGCATACATCCATATTAATTTTAACCATATTTCACTGTATTTAATTCGTATGCTAATAGATGCGGCGCTCTGTCAACCGTTGTTATTTGAAATGAACTTTATTTGTTAGGTTCCGGAGCTGGTTCGAAATTGGTACCTAAGTTATTTGGTTTTGTTATTAACCAAATGCAATATAACTTGCTACCGGAAGAGCTCAAAAAACTTCAAGGGCCAATATTTAAGAGGAGATTGACTAACTGGCTTTTAGACAAATGTTTTTATAGTTTTAATGAATATTCTAATTGGCGACAACATACTAATATTTAATTTATTAATTCAAACTACCTAATATGAATAATACTAATGTACCTAATTTTACTGACATTTATTTTCTTATGTATAACATTATAATCAAATTTTTGCACGTCTGCGAGCAGACTGAACACATGCGCTACTTACTTTTATATGTTATTTTTTTACTGTGTTCTTGGCAAATAAACGTTTGAGTTTACAGGGATAGGTCTTGATTTTCGGGCGTAATTTATTCGGTAACAAGAACTATATCTTGGCACTTGTGACGTTCAAATACGGAACCCTACTTTGAGCGTGACTCAACACGCACTTGACCGGTTTTAATTTTGTTAATTATAAATTAAACATGTGTTGGTGAAAGGTCCAGGCTTAATTTATTAAAGTTCATAGTCAATTCATAACTAGCTGCATACCTTACTGCTCTTGCAGCCGATAGATGGCGCTGCTCGGAGTTAACTCGCGATAATTCTTAGTTTTTCCAGACCAACTTAACGTCCAACAATGTTATCACTCAATGTACTTGTCACATCAGACTTTTAAAGGTTTAGGTATCAATTCCTAAGAAATTTTTGATGTGGGATCGTACTGTAAAGTGCGCACCCACGGTAAAGAGTGCAATCTATCAACGCAGAAAATCGGCCTATCGTATCGAGTAATTTTCATATCAACATGCTTGCTAATTTCACAGGTTCACTAATAAAAATGTATTAACAGTAATGATTTTTTAGTCAATCGATTGGATGATTGTTCATCTTTCTACAACGTTTTTGATTGCTCGCAAAAATTACTCTTTTACCTTAAACAATAAAGTGTAACTTTGTTTGCGCGTTCCGTACAACGTTATAATAATGTCCTCCTAGCCGATTTCGACTACGGCGGCCTATCTCAACAGAGATTAGCCAACAATGTTATATGAAAGGTAGAAAGTGAGTTATTCCATTGCATTTTTGAAGACATGGATAAGGTTCTGTAGTTGATTGGATAGCTTTATTAAGAAATAAACATTTACCCCATCTATTGACTCAAACATCATTACAGTTGTACAAGTACCCATATATTTGTGATCCTGTGTAGTAAGCATGTTTGTATGAAAATTCTTCGATTAGCCAATTTTCTGCCGCAGAGAGTATATCTGACGATATTATGTCATCACTACCTTCGACAACATCTGACTATATTATATCTATTATCGTAACTTAATCTATATATATAAAAGAAAGTCGTGTTAGTTACTTCACTTATAACTCAAGAACGGCTGAACCGATTTAGCTGAAAATTGGCAGGGAGGTAGTTTAGAGCCAGGAGAAGGACATAGGATACTTTTTATCCCGTTCGACATCATTCCCGTGTGACTTGACATGTAACGTCAGTCACTATAAAACGTGGTATAACAAAAAAGAATCAGACTTGGAATAACAAAATTGACGTATAATGACAGCTATGTAATGACGTATGGATGACTATTTGATATTTGTAAGAAATCAATAATATAACTATTTCTATTAAATAAATAATTAACATTATTGCCCAATTGCCCATTCGTATAAACAGTGAAGTGAACTATAAAACTCGGTATGGTTAAAAATTTAAGTTTTTAGGTGAAGTGAAGTTTAATTAATAATGCCGCGACCAAGACGATCGAATCTTTCCCGACAAAGCCGTGATGCAAGAAGAATACGAAATACTGCAAATGAAAGGACTGAAGAAGAACAAGAAATTGCACGTGAACAGCGCCGCGATAGTATGGCTCGACTTCGTGCTTCTCAATCACGAGAGCAAAGTGAAGCAGCCCGTGAAACAGCTCGGTTGGCAATGCAGAATCGTCGAGCGAACAACAGAGGTCAACAAATAGATAATTTGCGACGCAGAACAAGATATTTATCAAGTGCTGATTTGAATCGAGCAGCGTTTCAATACGATTGCAGCAATGATTACAGCTTGCATCCTAGCGTTTGCATTGGGCAAATGGACGTAGTTTGCGAGTATTGTGGTGCATTAAAGTTTTCCGGAGAAACGCCTGGATTATGCTGCCTTAATGGTAAAGTGAAATTGCCATTGTTGACTCCGCCACCTGAGCCATTGTATTCATTGCTTTGTGGCGAAACACAAGAATCACGCCACTTTCTTGCAAATACTCAAAAATACAATGGTTGTTTCCAGATGACGTCATTTGGGGCAGATATTATCGAAGAACGGGGATTTAATCCGACATTTAAGGTATTTATTTTTGTACTTATATAGAATGTAGTTAAAGAATAACTTACTTTATCTATTGGTACCTATGTAGTATATTTGCTAATTCTGAACTCTACTCTCCCACCGAAAAAAGTGTTTATAACCCAGTTAATACTGTCTGGTTTTTATTTTGTAGATACAAGGACAGATTCATCATCGAATTGGATCATTACTACCTTTCGAAGATACACAGAATAAATTTTTACAAATATATTTCATGGGCAACATGGAAGAACAACTTGATCGACGCCTAGAGATCAATGCAGGAATGAAGCGAGCAATTCTTCAAGACTTGCAGTGTCTGCTTCATGAACATCATGCGTTGGTCAGGTTGTTTAAGAGTGCTTTAGAGCGCATGCCAAGTGATGACTATAAAGTTGTTATCAAAGCAGATAAACGACCATCTGGAACACACGAAAGGACATTTAATGCTCCAACAGTAGACGAAGTTGCCATCCTGATTGTTGGTGAACAATTGGAAAAACGCGATATTGTGCTTACACGTCGCGATACTGGGCAACTGCAACAAATATCTGAAACTCATCGATCATATGACACATTGCAATACCCGCTGATGTTTTGGCAAGGAGAAGATGGATATTATTTTAATATTAAAATGAAAAATCCATTGAATGGTGAGTATCAGTATCATAATTTATTTCATTTATTTGTGAAAGACACTGATTTAAAATAATGCTTATTAAAAAAATGGTTAATGTCTGTATTGTTTGCCTTTAAAATTTGCCTTTGAAATGGTTAATTATCAAATTTTTAATTTCAGGTGAAGAAACTACAAAGAAAGTTAGCTCAATGAATTATTACGCATATCGTTTGATGATTCGTCAAAATGCTGACAACTATTTGCTGCGGTTTCGTCGATTGTTTCAGCAGTATTGCGTTGACATGTATGTAAAAATAGAAACGGAACGTTTAACATTCATTAGGTTGAACCAAGCCAAACTGCGTTCTGAGGAGTACATCCATTTACGTGATGCAGTTAATACTGAAGGAAATGCAGCTAATATTGGTCGATTAACTATTCTGCCGGCGACATACATTGGTAGTCCACGTCATATGCATGAATATGCACAAGATGCAATGACATATGTTCGTCATTACGGTCGGCCCGATCTCTTTATTACTTTTACCTGTAATCCAAAATGGATAGAAATTACTCAATTGCTGCTTCCCGGACAAACATCAAGTGATAGACACGACATCACAGCACGTATATTCAGGCAAAAAATTCGGTCCCTGATGAACTTTATTGTTAAACAACGCGTCTTTGGAGATACTCGATGCTGGATGTATTCAATCGAATGGCAAAAGCGAGGCCTGCCGCACGCACACATTCTTATTTGGTTAGTGGAAAGAATTCAGCCTGACCAAATAGATGATATCATATGTGCTGAGATTCCTGATTATGAAGTCGATCCAGACCTACATGATGTTGTTACTACTAATATGATTCATGGACCGTGTGGTGCCATCAATCCCCAATCACCTTGCATGGTCGATGGAAAGTGCTCTAAACGATATCCACGGAAATTAACGGCGGAGACTGTCACTGGCAATGATGGTTATCCGCTGTATCGGCGTCGATCACCAGATGACAACGGTCGAACTGTCACAACGAAAGTGAAAAGAATGGATTTCGTTGTCGACAACAGTTGGATTGTTCCATATTCGCCACTTATTTCTAAATCGTTCAAGACACATTGCAACGTTGAATACTGCAATTCAGTTAAGTCCATAAAATATATTTGCAAATATGTCACGAAAGGCAGTGATATGGCGGTTTTTGGATTGCAATCCTCGAATACCAACGATGAAATTTCACGCTATCAAGTTGGTCGTTATGTGAACTGTAATGAAGCGATTTGGCGTATATTCGCATTTCCCATTCACGAACGTCATCCTACTGTTACGCATTTGGCGGTGCATCTGGAGAATGGTCAACGAGTATATTTCACGGCTTCGAATGCTACGCAACGTGCTGAAACACCTCCAGCAACTACATTGACCAGTTTTTTTGCAATCTGCCAAAGCGATCAGTTTGCACGAACTTTGCTTTACTCGGAGATGCCACGTTATTATACTTGGAATGCTTCATCGAAGAATTTTCAAAGACGGAAGCAAGGCGATGCGGTTCCTGGGTATCCAGATGTGCGTTCTACTGATGCTCTTGGTCGTATGTATACAGTTCATCCAAAGAATAATGAATGTTTCTATTTGCGGTTGTTGCTGGTAAATGTGCGTGGGCCAACGTCATTTGAGTCACTACGAACTGTTAATGGTGTAATATTCCCAACATATCGTGCTGCATGTGAAGAATTGAAGTTATTAGAAAACGATAGTCATTGGGATACGACAATCGCTGAAGCCATTATCTGTGCATCTCCAAGTCAGATACGCACATTATTCGCTATCATAATTTCGACATGTTTTCCATCAAACCCATGTAACCTGTGGCACAAATACAAGGATAATATGTCAGAAGATATTTTACATCAAATTCGTGTCAGTTCCAGAAATCACGATATTGAGATGAATGAGGAGATACATAATCGTGCTTTACTCTTGATCGAAGATATGTGTTACCTCATGTGCGGTAATTTATTAATCAGGTTAGGAATGCCAGCACCATATCGTGAAATGAATGACGCATTTAATCGAGAATTGGAACGGGAACGTGAATATGATCACCAGGAATTAGATTTAGTAGTTCAAACGAATGTACCCCTGTTGAATTACCAACAAAAGAAAGTTTATGATACTTTAATGAAGGCAATCGATGATGAAAATGGTGGTTTATATTTCCTAGATGCCCCTGGTGGAACTGGCAAGACATTCCTCATGTCATTAGTTTTAGCAACTGTTCGGGCGAGATCTAACATAGCGGTTGCAGTTGCTTCTTCTGGAATAGCAGCCACATTGTTAGAAGGATGCCGTACGGCTCATTCAGCATTCAAATTACCGTTAAATCTTCAAACTATTGAAGAACCAACGTGTAATATTGCAAAACACTCAGCAATGGCCAAAGTTTTAGCGGTATCGAAAATCATCATCTGGGACGAATGCACAATGGCGCATAAACGTGCATTAGAAGCACTTAACCGAACATTAAAAGATTTACGCAATGACTCGAGATGTTTTGGAGGAGCAATGATTTTACTTTCTGGTGATTTCCGCCAAATACTGCCAGTAATTCCAAGATCTACGGCTGCCGACGAAATAAACGCTTGCCTCAAATCGTCAAATCTATGGCGCCATGTGAAGAAACTGCAACTGACAACAAACATGAGAGTTGCATTGCTTAATGATACATCTGCTGAAGATTTCTCGGAGCAATTGCTGACTATCGGTAATGGTCAAGTACCTGTCGATGAATCGAGCGGATTAATATCATTTCCAAATAATTTCTGTAATTTTGTCTCATCAAAAGACGAACTTATCAACAATGTATTTCCAGAAATTATTTCTAACTACAAAAATTATGAATGGATGAGTGAGCGAGCAATTTTAGCGGCTAAGAATAAAGATGTAGATGACCTAAACAACATAATTCAAAATAAGATCATTGGAACAATGCATTCATTCAAATCTATTGACTGCGTCACAAATGAAGATGAAGCCACCAACTATCCAATTGAATTTTTAAACTCTTTGGACGTGCCTGGCTTACCACCGCACAATTTACGCCTAAAGGTTGGCTCCGTAGTAATCATGCTTCGAAACATAAACCAACCAAAACTGTGCAACGGTACGCGTTTGGTGGTTAGAAAATTGATGAACAATGTAATTTACGCTACGATAATGATAGGAAAATTCAAAGGTGAGCAAGTTCTCATTCCGAGGATACCGATGATCCCAACCGATATGCCGTTTGAATTTAAAAGACTTCAATTTCCGATACGTCTTGCATTTGCCATGACCATCAACAAATCACAAGGCCAATCCTTAAAAGTTTGTGGTTTAAATCTAGAACATTCATGTTTTTCCCATGGTCAATTATACGTGGCATGTTCACGGGTCGGAAGACCATCTGCGTTGTTTGTTTTTGCGCCTGATAATAAAACAAAAAATGTCGTGTATCACAAGGTACTTAAATGAAGAGCAACCTATGTACTAAAATACAGAAATAATTATGAATGATTGATGTAGAAATTTAATTTTTTTTGTATTTTTTCCAATAAAAAAAAAAAATGCTTATTTATTGACATTAAGGCGGAACAAAGTTCGCCGGGTCAGCTAGTCTACTAAATCTAATTCCTGGTGATCATATTCACGTTCCCGTTCCAATTCTCGATTAAATGCGTCATTCATTTCACGATATGGTGCTGGCATTCCTAACCTGATTAATAAATTACCGCACATGAGGTAACACATATCTTCGATCAAGAGTAAAGCACGATTATGTATCTCCTCATTCATCTCAATATCGTGATTTCTGGAACTGACACGAATTTGATGTAAAATATCTTCTGACATATTATCCTTGTATTTGTGCCACAGGTTACATGGGTTTGATGGAAAACATGTCGAAATTATGATAGCGAATAATGTGCGTATCTGACTTGGAGATGCACAGATAATGGCTTCAGCGATTGTCGTATCCCAATGACTATCGTTTTCTAATAACTTCAATTCTTCACATGCAGCACGATATGTTGGGAATATTACACCATTAACAGTTCGTAGTGACTCAAATGACGTTGGCCCACGCACATTTACCAGCAACAACCGCAAATAGAAACATTCATTATTCTTTGGATGAACTGTATACATACGACCAAGAGCATCAGTAGAACGCACATCTGGATACCCAGGAACCGCATCGCCTTGCTTCCGTCTTTGAAAATTCTTCGATGAAGCATTCCAAGTATAATAACGTGGCATCTCCGAGTAAAGCAAAGTTCGTGCAAACTGATCGCTTTGGCAGATTGCAAAAAAACTGGTCAATGTAGTTGCTGGAGGTGTTTCAGCACGTTGCGTAGCATTCGAAGCCGTGAAATATACTCGTTGACCATTCTCCAGATGCACCGCCAAATGCGTAACAGTAGGATGACGTTCGTGAATGGGAAATGCGAATATACGCCAAATCGCTTCATTACAGTTCACATAACGACCAACTTGATAGCGTGAAATTTCATCGTTGGTATTCGAGGATTGCAATCCAAAAACCGCCATATCACTGCCTTTCGTGACATATTTGCAAATATATTTTATGGACTTAACTGAATTGCAGTATTCAACGTTGCAATGTGTCTTGAACGATTTAGAAATAAGTGGCGAATATGGAACAATCCAACTGTTGTCGACAACGAAATCCATTCTTTTCACTTTCGTTGTGACAGTTCGACCGTTGTCATCTGGTGATCGACGCCGATACAGCGGATAACCATCATTGCCAGTGACAGTCTCCGCCGTTAATTTCCGTGGATATCGTTTAGAGCACTTTCCATCGACCATGCAAGGTGATTGGGGATTGATGGCACCACACGGTCCATGAATCATATTAGTAGTAACAACATCATGTAGGTCTGGATCGACTTCATAATCAGGAATCTCAGCACATATGATATCATCTATTTGGTCAGGCTGAATTCTTTCCACTAACCAAATAAGAATGTGTGCGTGGATTACAGGTAAAAGTAATAAAGAGATCGGGCCGACCGTAATGACGAACATATGTCATTGCATCTTGTGCATATTCATGCATATGACGTGGACTACCAATGTATGTCGCCGGCAGAATAGTTAATCGACCAATATTAGCTGCATTTCCTTCAGTATTAACTGCATCACGTAAATGGATGTACTCCTCAGAACGCAGTTTGGCTTGGTTCAACCTAATGAATGTTAAACGTTCCGTTTCTATTTTTACATACATGTCAACGCAATACTGCTGAAACAATCGACGAAACCGCAGCAAATAGTTGTCAGCATTTTGACGAATCATCAAACGATATGCGTAATAATTCATTGAGCTAACTTTCTTTGTAGTTTCTTCACCTGAAATTAAAAATTTGATAATTAACCATTTCAAAGGCAAATTTTAAAGGCAAACAATACAGACATTAACCATTTTTTTAATAAGCATTATTTTAAATCAGTGTCTTTCACAAATAAATGAAATAAATTATGATACTGATACTCACCATTCAATGGATTTTTCATTTTAATATTAAAATAATATCCATCTTCTCCTTGCCAAAACATCAGCGGGTATTGCAATGTGTCATATGATCGATGAGTTTCAGATATTTGTTGCAGTTGCCCAGTATCGCGACGTGTAAGCACAATATCGCGTTTTTCCAATTGTTCACCAACAATCAGGATGGCAACTTCGTCTACTGTTGGAGCATTAAATGTCCTTTCGTGTGTTCCAGATGGTCGTTTATCTGCTTTGATAACAACTTTATAGTCATCACTTGGCATGCGCTCTAAAGCACTCTTAAACAACCTGACCAACGCATGATGTTCATGAAGCAGACACTGCAAGTCTTGAAGAATTGCTCGCTTCATTCCTGCATTGATCTCTAGGCGTCGATCAAGTTGTTCTTCCATGTTGCCCATGAAATATATTTGTAAAAATTTATTCTGTGTATCTTCGAAAGGTAGTAATGATCCAATTCGATGATGAATCTGTCCTTGTATCTACAAAATAAAAACCAGACAGTATTAACTGGGTTATAAACACTTTTTTCGGTGGGAGAGTAGAGTTCAGAATTAGCAAATATACTACATAGGTACCAATAGATAAAGTAAGTTATTCTTTAACTACATTCTATATAAGTACAAAAATAAATACCTTAAATGTCGGATTAAATCCCCGTTCTTCGATAATATCTGCCCCAAATGACGTCATCTGGAAACAACCATTGTATTTTTGAGTATTTGCAAGAAAGTGGCGTGATTCTTGTGTTTCGCCACAAAGCAATGAATACAATGGCTCAGGTGGCGGAGTCAACAATGGCAATTTCACTTTACCATTAAGGCAGCATAATCCAGGCGTTTCTCCGGAAAACTTTAATGCACCACAATACTCGCAAACTACGTCCATTTGCCCAATGCAAACGCTAGGATGCAAGCTGTAATCATTGCTGCAATCGTATTGAAACGCTGCTCGATTCAAATCAGCACTTGATAAATATCTTGTTCTGCGTCGCAAATTATCTATTTGTTGACCTCTGTTGTTCGCTCGACGATTCTGCATTGCCAACCGAGCTGTTTCACGGGCTGCTTCACTTTGCTCTCGTGATTGAGAAGCACGAAGTCGAGCCATACTATCGCGGCGCTGTTCACGTGCAATTTCTTGTTCTTCTTCAGTCCTTTCATTTGCAGTATTTCGTATTCTTCTTGCATCACGGCTTTGTCGGGAAAGATTCGATCGTCTTGGTCGCGGCATTATTAATTAAACTTCACTTCACCTAAAAACTTAAATTTTTAACCATACCGAGTTTTATAGTTCACTTCACTGTTTATACGAATGGGCAATTGGGCAATAATGTTAATTATTTATTTAATAGAAATAGTTATATTATTGATTTCTTACAAATATCAAATAGTCATCCATACGTCATTACATAGCTGTCATTATACGTCAATTTTGTTATTCCAAGTCTGATTCTTTTTTGTTATACCACGTTTTATAGTGACTGACGTTACATGTCAAGTCACACGGGAATGATGTCGAACGGGATAAAAAGTATCCTATGTCCTTCTCCTGGCTCTAAACTACCTCCCTGCCAATTTTCAGCTAAATCGGTTCAGCCGTTCTTGAGTTATAAGTGAAGTAACTAACACGACTTTCTTTTATATATATAGATGTGACGCTCACACTACATCCCCGTGCCTCGGAAAGCACGTTAAGCCGTTGGTCCTGCGCCTGATCTCTGTACCGTCATGTCGGACTGCCGTCTCACCGAATTATGAGAGTGAAGGAACAGAGAGTGCACCTGTGTATTGCGCACACACTTATGCACTATTATGTCTTCCGCGCAGTCAGCTTATCTCTGTTAAGATTTGCCTATGTAGTCGAAATTCGGCTAGGAGGACATTATGTTGCGGTGGTGGTTTTTGAGCACCAGAATAACTGTTTGCCCGTTTGACAGCTCCGTGGCCAAGTGACATCTCTCTGAGGTCCCGGGTTCGAATTCTGGTCAATTTAGAAAACATATCTTCTACTTGAGCTACCGAGAGAGCAGCAGTAGGTGTCAGTTGGAAGAGCATTTGCCTAAATAGCGAAGGGGTTGTGTGTTCGAGTTTCACCTGAAGATGGTCGATAAATGTTTGTAAAACTTTAGTAAAAAGTAAAAACTTTCATGGTCACTAACCATTGATTTATTAAATCAATGTCACTAACATTAAATAATAAACGTTAGCAACATCACATAATATATTGCTCAGGTCCCAAACTAGGTAAGTAGTTTAAGCACTTGTGTTATTTCAATCTTAAACAAAGATGGTATTACAAAACCCAGACTCGGATACAATATAGATAATGTAAATTTCCATATTGACCCGACCGGGATCGAACCCGGACATCACAGATGGTCACACCTTGAAAACTGGGGTATATTAGAATGTTTCTTTATTTGTATATTTCGGATATTTCAGATTTATACATGGGACCTAGCAATACCGTGAATGTTTCCAGTAAAGAAATAGCTTGTCTGTACAAAAATCCTATCTCTAGACTTTGGGTTTGCTATCTACACATATATTTTGGCACTATCAATAGACAGGTAACATTCGATAGCTGGATAGGTATAAAATGAGTAGATCGATACTTATGCCCTGAATATCATTAAAACTTTACTTCTTCGTAAGTGCTCTTATTTGCACTTTTCCAAAGAGTATTTTGCATATTATCATCCTGAACTCTTCGCAAGGAAGTTTCATCGGCAAGTTGAAAACTGCTAATAACTCAGATCGCTTACTTGAGCGGCAAGACAAAAGTAATGTATTCAGCGAATATTGCTCGGAGCCCGCTTATTATTTTCAACTTACAAAAGGGTTTGTTCTGCTTAGGTCAGAGAAGGCTGTACTAAAACTGCAAGCAAATCGATGGCGCCGTGTAAGTTTAATATTTTTAAATTCAGTCAGAATCAAATTCTTATCAGTATTCGGAAATGTTCCTATATCACTTCATCACAGTAATACTTTTTTTATTGAGTTACTACGTTCGCGAAAGTGTTTGTGGCTCCAAAGGTGGATACCAAAGTTAAGCAACCCACGGCGCGGTCGTGATTGGATGGGTGACCATTCCAAACATATAAGCGACGTCCATGACAAGCATCTCCGTGCTTCGGAAGGCACGTTACGCAGTAGGTCCCGGCTAATATTGGTATTAGTCGTTAAGCCTAGTCAGAGGCCCTAGGGCGGCTTGATAACATCTGACAGTAAGGTTTGTCACTTGCTCTACAGACACCCCTCTACCAATCCGCACTGAGCCCGCGTGGTGAAGTATCGCTCGTACCTCCTCATAGTTGAGGTGAGGCTTTTGCTGAGCAGTGGGATCTATATAGACTGACTTTAGATCAGTGATTTTAACTTTTATGGATTTGGGGCCATACTTCTGCACTATAAAATCCACCCGAGTTCAGTGTACTAACGATAAAACTTGACTTTAATTTGTCATCTTGTACTTATACTTAAATGTGTACATCTGTAAAGTTATCCATACTAATATTATAAATGCAAAAGTGTGTCTGTTTGTCTGTTTGTCTGTTTGTCTGTCTGTCTGTCTGTCTGTTACCTCTTGACGCTTAAACCACTGAACCGATTGAGATGAAATTTGGTATGGAGACAGTTCGAGACTCTGTAAAGGACATAAGCTACATTTTGTCGCGATATAAGAACATTAAGGGGGTGAAATGGGGGATGAAAGTTTATATGGAAAATCCAACTCTTGCGGGCGAAGTCGCGGAGAACCACTAGTAATTAATATTTTTATAGGTAGGCAAGTAAGTGCTTAAATGCAGGATAATACAAGTATAGTCGTAGATTATACAAGTCCAGTACAAGGTATTAAAGTCGTTGTCTCGTAGAATATATTTGCGTTTAGCGATGAAAACTACATCAAAATTACCTTTCAATACGCGAAACAAACTAGGTAATATTATCGAAATATTGTCATTTGAGCGAGTACGGAATGTGAATCAAATAAAAGAGTAGTCCCCAAGAGAGAAATTTCATCACAGATATTTTTACCTTTGCCATTTTTAAATCAACGCAGTGAAAATTTTCTGTGAGCTTCATATCGAGTATTTTCCGATGCAGCCGGTTTGTGGAAATATTCAGTATGAATGTGGACCTGTCAGTTATTTACAAAAAATTAGTTTTCGGTCATAGAACAAAGTTTGCCTTTTAAATAGGATCAAAAAAGCGAGGTCATTTTAATAAAATACAATAAAATATTTCACGAGCTACGAGTATTTAACGATACTCCACAGTGTCCGAAATAGAGGTGGGTTTTTAGATGCTTTTGCTATGTTTTATGTGTCTGACATCGTTTTATGGTGCACGTTATTGCTAAGGTGTAAGATGCCAACATATACTTATTTATAGGTAGACTTAACATCAGACACTTACAGCAACACGGCACAAATTTTCCGAGTGCTTATAACCCGAAACTCTTTGGGCTCTTTAAATTTTTGCGTTTCTTGACGGCCGGCTGCGGTGCGGAAGCGTATTTATCGTACCGCATACGGACGGTCGTTTGTTTTCATACAAACGCGCGGTGCGGCAACAGTGCGGCGTCTGTACTCGAGAACTCGGTGCTCGGTTCTCGGTACCGACGCCGCACGCACTACCTACCGGTACGATAAACGCACCGCTTCCGCACCGCAGCCGGCCGTCAAGAAACGCATAAATTGAAAGAGCCCTTTAACGTGCATTTAAATAGGCTTTTTTTCGGCAAGCTCGCTCTATCGTAGACCTTATCTTTGCTATCGGGCTAAGATGAAGATCAAGCGTTAGCCCATTACTTATTAATTCTTCAGAGATCATGTTTTTAGACACAATAGAAAACTAATTGTTAAAAGGACTTCTATGTTAAAAATGTTCCATAAAAAATGTTTTAGCAACTGTAACGCCAAGCCTTTTTTTTTTTTTTTTTTTTTTACGTCAGGAAATGCCTTACGCACCGTACCTCTCCGTCGGGGAACGAAGAGGCGTGTGTGGGACTCCCCGGACTCGGGTATACCCACTAAAACCTGACGACGCCCGCCGCATGTGTTGGCTGTGACAGCAGGGGCCGCGGTATCTCGACAGTCCCGCGACCCTGCCAGCGGCAATTTCCACCCTCTACTTCAGAGGGCGAATCTCCACGGAGGGGGGAGCACCCCCCCTCCAGACGGCGCACTCGGCGTACAGTGCACCGTCTCTCAGGAGGGTCCCTGGTGATTGGGCAGAGGTGTCCCCACACCGTCTGCCCGAGACCCTCCCGTCAGGGCGCCGCTCGTTCTGGCACCGCGGCCCGAGCGCGCGCCCCGCGGGCGCCGAAGGCGGAGGGAGGCCGGGTCTCTTTCCCGGTCCCGTTCGGCGGCCTCTTTCTGCGACATCACCACGTCGCAGAAATGGGCCACCGCCTCCCAAGACCCCTCGCTTCCGACCATCTTAGACACGACGGTCGGTAAGCTGAGGTCTCTACCTCCGAGAGCCGCGGCCAACTCCGCCCGCGGCTCCGCCCACGCCGGGCAGTCCACCATTGTGTGCTGTGCCGTGTCTTCGACACAGTCACAATGGTGGCATCTCGAGGTCGGCTCCTTTCCGGCGACTACACACAGATACCTCCCGAAGCATCCATGCCCCGAGAGGATCTGCGTCAGCCGGAAAGTAACCGACCCGTGTTTCCGTCCAACCCATCTAGACAGGACGGGATGGACGGCCTCCACTGCCCGGCGACGGGACTCGGTAGGATGGTCTCCGAGTCCCTCCACAAGTCGCCGCCGCCACTCTTCCAGAGCCACCTCGTGGGCCGCCTGGCGCCACCGCACTACAGTGTCGGGTGGAGGCCGGCAGCCCTGACTCTGGGCGTGCGCTGCTACTCGCCAGTAGACCGAGGACTGAACCTCGGCCTCCAGGTCCCACGGAAGGGACCCGGCGAGAGCGCACGCCACCTCGTAGGAGATAGTGCGGTATCCCCTGATGGCCCTGATCGCCAGGACCCTCTGCACCTGACGCAAGAGGGCCCGGTGGCGATTCTTCAGGGACCCCGCCCAGATCGGGGCCCCATAGAGGGCCATCGACCGCACCACTCCGAGGTACAGGCGACGACAAACTCCGTCACCTCCACCAAGGTTGGGCAGCAGGCGTCCTAGGGCGCCCGCCGCCCCCAACAATCGAGGCGCCAACTTCTCGAAATGGGCCTGGAACCCCCACTTGCTGTCCAGCACGACACCGAGATATTTAAGTGTCGGCTGGACTGGGATGGGGGTTCCACCAACCACTACTGTTGACCCAGAAGGTGGCCCACGTCGGCGGCCGCAGAAACAAATAGCCTCTGACTTGTGGAGGGCCACCTCCAGGCCCAACTGGCGGATTCGGCTCACCACCGCCGCCACTCCAGCGGTGGCCAACACCTGTGCGGCCCGGAAATCAGAACCCCGGGCCGTCACCAGTGTGTCGTCGGCGTAACAGATTACGTCCACGCCGCGCAGATTTGCGCAGCGCAGAACGTAATCATAGCCGATGTTCCAGAGCAAGGGGCCAAGGACGGACCCCTGCGGAACACCGGCCGTCATCCGCTGACGACACCCAACACCGTCTCTGGTGGGGAATACTACCGCCCGATCGGACAGGTAGTTCCCCACCAACCGCAAAAGATACGGAGGCACTCCATGGAACCGGAGTGCCTCCATAATTGTCTGCCAAGGGAGGTAGTTGAAGGCATTTTTAATGTCCAACGACACTGCCACCAACATCCCTCCTCCCGACACCGCCTCCTCAGACAGGTCCCGCAGCCGGCCGATCGCATCAATTGTCGAACGGCCCCTGCGGAATCCAAACTGGGAGTCGGCCAAATTGGGGCCGACTTCCTCCAGGTGCTTGACGAGGCGGGCAGCGACTACTCGCTCCAGGAGCTTGCCCGCCTCGTCTAGCAGCACGATGGGCCGGTACCCAGAGGGATCTTCCGCTGGTCTCCCCTCTTTACGGAGGAGCACCAGGCGACCCTCTTTCCACCGCCGGGGGAACAACCCCTGCTGAAGGCACTCATTGAAGAGACCCCGCAGCTGGAGTTCGAGCGTCCCGGACTCTTCTGACAGAGCCAGGACCCAGGCTCGGGCGTGGATGCCGTCGAGACCCGGAGCCGTCTTCTTGCCATGAAGGCGTAAGACGGCCGCTCCTAGCTCCCCCTCAGTGAGCTCAGGCACGTCCTGAGTGCCCGAGGTCACTGCCACCGTGTATTCCATGGTCGGAGGCACAAAGTCGTTTCCCCGCGTGGGAAACAGCGTACCAACCACGGCGTCTAGCACCTCCGGCTCGAGGGTGCTGGTCACTGGGGGGGTCCAAGGACGGAGCTTTTGCCGTACTAATTTGTACGGCTTGCCCCATGGATCTCCCTCGAGTGACCCAAGCAGCTCCTCCCAAGCCGCCGCTTTGGACCGGCTGATGGAAATACGCAGTGCCACCGCAGATTCGCGGTACTCTGCGTACAGCCGGTCCTCCTCTGGAGCGTCGCGGCTTCGCCGCCGGCGACACCGCTGGAATGCGCGGCGGCGCTCGACGCACTCGCGGCGGAGCTGGGCGATTTCCTCCGACCACCAGTAGGTGTTGCGTGGGGATGAAACGGATCCTATGCGAGGCATAGCCGCGTCGCATATTCGCGACATGATCTCGCACACGGTCCGTGCCCCCTCGTCTACGTCCACTGGTGGCGGCGCCTGAGGCCACGTCTGGACAAGTGCCGCTTCCTTCAGCAATTCCTTGTCCAGACGCCTCAATGCCCAACGCGGACCGTCTAACCGCGGCAAGTTGGGGCCGACCGGCACGACTGAAGGCGATGCGGAGACGCTGAATCTGATGTATCTGTGATCAGACAGCGTCTCCTCGTCCTCCAGCACTCGCCAATCCCGGACGCGGCGCGCCAGGGGAGAAGTCGCGAACGACACGTCCACTATCGACCCCCCATTGTGGCGCACACACGTATAGGCCGTACCGCGGTTCAAGACGGACAGTCCGCACTCGACCGTCCACTCTTCCAGGACTGGGCCCCGCGCATTTGTGACCGGAGAACCCCAAGCCGACGATTTGGCATTGAGGTCTCCAAGCACGAGGACCGGCTGCGGAGAGCAACGGCCAATGGCAATGCCCAGTTCCGCCAAGAAGGTTTCGAAGTCGGCGAGTGGCCGGTTGGGGGAGAAGTACACTCCCACTACGACCAACTCGCCGACTCTGGCCATTGCGAACCCCCTACCTCCGTAGGTGTTAGTGAAGGGGGTGGTTTGGCCTCTCCTTAGTAGGGCCACCAGGCCATCCTGATCGCCGACCCAATCCGCTTGAGAGGGAATACGGTAGGGTTCGGCGATCGCCACCACGTTTGTGTTCCACTCCGTGGCAGTCTGGATCAAAAGATCCTGAGCCGCGGCGGAGTGGTTAACGTTGGCTTGGATGAAATGGAGATCACACATGACTGACCTCCATTTCAACCACCTCCGCGCTGGCCTGGGTGGCCGGTTTGGCAGGCGGTGGCTTTTGCTTGCCGGCCGCGGCCCTCTTCGACGCCACCTTTAGTTTCGGGGACTTGGCGCAAGCTTTGCCCCCGGCAAGGTGGTCTGCCTTTTTACCCGCTGCCTCGCAGACTGGGCAGTGGGGCTTAGCCGTACACGATGCGGCCATGTGGCCGGTCTGACCACAGCGGCGGCAATTGTTGCTGCGGTCTACGCCTGCCTTGCAATTGACCCCGACATGGCCCGGCGCGAAGCAGCGGTAGCACCGGCGAGGAAGTGGGTCAAGGACCGTCACCCTCGCCGAAGACCAGCCAACCAGCAGCTTGGAGGCCGCTATTTTCTTGGCAGCGGCCACCGGACACCGGATGAACGCAGTGCCGGTGCCCTGCCGTTGGCCCATTTTAATTTCGCCGGACATGATACTGTCCGGCGAACACCCACCCACCCGGCACACAGCCTCTTTGAGCTCTGTCAGCGTGACAGAGTCGTCGAGGCCGGTGATGCGGAGGCCCACCTTCAGCTCGGGGCGATCCACCCGGACCTGGTCCGGGTTCAGTATGGCCCGAAGGCGGTTCGCCAAGTCGTCGGCCTTTGGACCACTCGTGACCCCAGGAAGCCGCAGGATGCGAGCTCCAGTTGCCGCCTGGCGGAACTTAACGGAGGTGATGCCGAGGTCAGCCAAGTTGATCTTGGCTTTGGCCTCAGCCAGTACCCCCGCGTAGGTTACTCCACTCTCCTGGGCCGCCCCCTTCAGCGTGATTACTACTGCTGAGGAGCGGGGCGTCATCAGCCTCCGCTTGCTGGTCCCTTCACTAGGCTTCGTCTGTGGGGTCCTGGTCGGCTTCCTGGGAGCTTTTGACCTCGGGCGCTCCGAAGTTTGGGAGGAGCGGGCTTTGCGACGGTGGCGTTTTGTTACTGTCGTCCAGCCCTCCTCAGATCCCTTAGGGGTCGCCACATCCTCCTGAATTGAGCCAGGAACATTGGGCTTCACCTTTGTAGACTTACCCTTCCCTTTCTCCTTTCCGCTGGATGTCGGTGCGGGTTGGAGTTGGGGTTGGGTAGTCTTTACTCCCGGGTCCTTTGCAGCTGGAGCCTTTCCTTTTTTGGCTAGTTGGCCAGGCTTGCTGCCAGAAGTCGAAGGGCCCGGTGTTGCCCTTGGGTCCTTCTGTGTCGTCGCCTGTTTTGCAGGCGCTGCCGGTTTTGCCGTTGCAAGTTGCACGCGATCCGCTGCAGCTAGTGGCGGGCGATGGCGCTTGGCGGGCAGGAGACGACCGTCAACCTCGAGGCCCTCCAGGTGGGCGCTGACCATTGTGGTCAGCTGGGCCGAGAGGGAGCGACGGAGCTCTTCCACAATGTCGCTCACTGAGGCAGCGGTTGGCGGGGCAGTTGTTGTGCTCCCTCTCGCACATCTGACTTCGTCTTGAAGCTGCCCCAACTCTTGCCGGAGCGCTGCTAGGTCCGCCTTTAGGTGGTCATTTTCGGCCTTTAGGCGGGCCGTCTCATCAGAGACGGACCGAGTTGCTAATTCGGTAACCGCCTCCCTAATCGCCTTGACCGACACCTTGAGGGCACTTTGAAAGGTCCCTTTGAGATTGGAGGACCTTTTAGAAACCATTTCGATGGTTTCCAGGCTCTCCTGGAGTCGGTCAGTTAAAGCCGCCGCTGTAAGTTTTTCAGCGCTCTCCCAGCTAGAGGCGCCCGCCAGAAATCTTGTGGCAGCATCGGGCCTTTTTAGTCGAGCCGCCATTCTCCTTTCATTTTCCAGGCGGAGGGATTCCCGTTCCGCCCGGTGGTATTTCTCTTTCGCCTTTGCGAGGTCGCCGAACTGCCCGGTTGTCCGTGCACGTCCGCGACCTCGCTTGGCCGATGCCCTCGATACGGCCGAGAGGGCCGGTGACGGGTCTCTGTCCCCGTCAGAGGTACCCTCGCGGGTCCGCTTCCTCCGTCCTCTGTATTCGCCAGACATGCCCGACGCCAAACTCATCGCAGATGGGCAACGGTCCGCCGAGCCAACGCTTACCGCATCAGTTGGCGACGTACTCCGGGTGCGTGTCGACGCATCTCGCCCAGGGGCCCTGGTGACGTCGATACGCGACAGGCGCACGACCGGTGCCCAAGCACGGTCACAGCTCGTGTTGGCTGTTACTTCGATCCTCTTCTCCGGTTTTGAGCCATTTTCACGACCGGGCTCACGGTCGGGTTTTGGGTTTTGGTTCAATGTATTCATGATTGATCCCACGAGTATGGGGGAAGTAAGGGTCCTTGCCGGGCGGTGCCCCCTGCACCTGGCAAAGCCTTGGGGTTGATAACCCAACGGGAGGTCGGCAGGTATCCCGCTGGAGTGAGCTCTAGCGACTGATCACCCATCAGCCACGCATCCCTTCGCGGAGCTACCACGCTTGGGATTGGGGTACTTTTTTATAGAGGTTTTCTTCCTCGCAGTCCGGGTGGTTAAGCCAAGACCCTCGTTCCGCACAGAGCCGCGAGACGTGATCCACGACACTCCGTTGATGCGGGTTACGATATAAGGCGATCCACGCCCGACGGCAGGGTAAGTGCACGCCGAGCTCGCCAAGAGGACCAAAGTCCTAAAGACATCCCCTGCCTCCTCTGATAAACCAGAGGGGTGCCGGGAGCCACAACAACTATCAGTGAGCCGCCGCTCGATGCAAGACAGACGCGACTCACTCACTAGTGCCCCTGCCGCCCGATGCGGGAACAGACGCAGCGGCACTCTCCACAGAGCATCTTGGCTTCACCTGCCGCTGGATTGCGACAGGCTACTGAGCCCCCTCGCCACGACAAGGCGTGCTCTATTCGAGGGGGGTAACGCCAAGCCTCGGCCAATCATAGCCAAAGCCACCCAAGTCAGCCAAAGCCAGCCCAGCCAAGGCCAGCCATAGCCACCGCACAGCTAGCCAACACCAAGCCACCGCTTGCCACCCTTCCCCACCGCCAATGTGCCTATAATGGAGAAGGAAAGCCTTTATAAGCGACGGACAGCTCAGTCTAGCAGACTTGTACACAGCAGCCACTGAGTAAGCTGAAGCTCTGCCAGTTTGAGTAACTATGATCATTATTCTTTGTAAGTGTGTGATTCGGCGATTAAATCTGTGTGCTTAAGCTATTGTGCGTTTTTTATTTATGCCACTCGTTAACACAGCTTAAAATCTCATGAAGGAATATTTCGTACCATACATTAAGGACACAAACACTTGTCCCAAAAGGAACTCAGTTTAATGCTGCAAGCGGCGGCATACATCCATATTAATTTTAACCATATTTCACTGTATTTAATTCGTATGCTAATAGATGCGGCGCTCTGTCAACCGTTGTTATTTGAAATGAACTTTATTTGTTAGGTTCCGGAGCTGGTTCGAAATTGGTAAGTTATTTGGTTTTGTTATTAACCAAATGCAATATAACTTGCTACCGGAAGAGCTCAAAAAACTTCAAGGGCCAATATTTAAGAGGAGATTGACTAACTGGCTTTTAGACAAATGTTTTTATAGTTTTAATGAATATTCTAATTGGCGACAACATACTAATATTTAATTTATTAATTCAAACTACCTAATATGAATAATACTAATGTACCTAATTTTACTGACATTTATTTTCTTATGTATAACATTATAATCAAATTTTTGCACGTCTGCGAGCAGACTGAACACATGCGCTACTTACTTTTATATGTTATTTTTTACTGTGTTCTTGGCAAATAAACGTTTGAGTTTACAGGGATAGGTTTTGATTTTCGGGCGTAATTTATTCGGTAACAAGAACTATATCTTGGCACTTGTGACGTTCAAATACGGAACCCTACTTTGAGCGTGACCCAACACGCACTTGACCGGTTTTAATTTTGTTAATTATAAATTAAACATATGTTGGTGAAAGGTCCAGGCTTAATTTATTAAAGTTCATAGTCAATTCATAACTAGCTGCATACCTTACTGCTCTTGCAGCCGATAGATGGCGCTGCTCGGAGTTAACTCGCGATAATTCTTAGTTTTTTCCAGACCAACTTAACGTCCAACAATGTTATCACTCAATGTACTTGTCACATCAGACTTTTAAAGGTTTAGGTATCAATTCCTAAGAAATTTTTGATGTGGGATCGTACTGTAAAGTGCGCACCCACGATAAAGAGTGCAATCTATCTACGCAGAAAATCGGCCTATCGTATCGAGTAATTTTCATATCAACATGCTTGCTAACTTCACAGGTTCACTAATAAAAATGTACTTGTTTAACAGTAATGATGTTTTAGTTAATCGATTGGATGATTGTTCATCTTTCTACAACGTTTTTGATTGCTCGCAAAAATTACTCTTTTACCTTAAACAATAAAGTGTAACTTTGTTTGCGCGTTCCGTACAACGTTATAATAATGTCCTCCTAGCCGATTTCGACTACGGCGGCCTATCTCAACAGAGATTAGCCAACTGCTTAGGACATATTATAGTGCGCAATACACAAGGGCACTCTCTGTTCCTTCACTCTCATAATTCGGTGAGACGGCAGTCCGACATGACGGTACAGAGATCAGGCGCAGGAACAACGTTATTGATGTCCTCCTAGCCGATTTCGACTACGGCGGCCTATCTCAACAGAGATTAGCCAACAACGTTATATGAAAGGTAGAAAGTGAGTTATTCCATTGCATTTTTGAAGACATGGATAAGGTTCTGTAGTTGATTGGATAGCTTTATTAAGAAATAAACAATGACCCCATCTATTGACTCAAACATCATTACAGTTGTACAAGTACCTATATATTTGTGATCCTGTGTAGTAAGCATGTTTGTATGAAAATTCTTCAATAGGCCAATTTTCTGCCGCAGAGAGTATATCTGACGATATTATGTCATCACTACCTTCGACAACATCTGACTATATTATATCTATTATCGTAACTTAATAATATATAAATAATTACTTATCTAAGGGCTGATTTTCAGGGTTCCGTAGGCCACAACACAAGTAGTCGAAGACGCCACGATCCTCAGGCCCTCTTCTCTATACAGGATGTAACTTAATTAAATTTAAAGTTTGAAATGGTAAATAATAAAATAACAAGTAATCCTCATTTAAAAAGCAATGATATTTAAATTCCAAACCAGACAATTGATATTAACATCTCATGCATGCGTATTCCAAACAATCTTATACAAACCCTAGAATTTTAAAGACCCACTTAAGAGCCATTTAAATACAAAGTTAAGTAGTGGCCATACAAAGGAATGTTAATAATTAGAATAATTAGTGGATACTTCCCTTCAGACATAAGGGTGGAAGACAATGGGGTAGACATACGGAAAACATTGGTCACGGTGCCTGGACTACCTCCTTGGTATTGTTTAGGATTGCGACAGTAAGACAATTTATACTTCTGAACCAGGAGGAACGTTTGCTTAGAAATAATTTCGATAGAATTGCTAGGTATGTTGAGGTGACTGCCTCGTTGGTCTAGTGGTCAGCACGCTGGGTACTCACACACGAGGTCCCGGGTTCGAATCCCGTGTCGGGCCAAAAGTGTTGGTTTTTTCAGTCTTGAAATAACTCAGATACACCTCCGAAGTCAGGAAGTTAATGGTGTTAACATCCCCGTGCCTCGGAAAGCACGTTAAGCCGTTGGTCCTGCGCCTGATCTCTGTACCGTCATGTCGGACTGCCGTCTCACCGAATTATGAGAGTGAAGGAACAGAGAGTGCACCTGTGTATTGCGCACACACTTATGCACTATTATGTCTTCCGCGCAGTCGGCTTATCTCTGTTAAGATTTGCCTATGTAGTCGAAATTCGGCTAGGAGGACATTATGTTGCGGTGGTGGTTTTTGAGCACCAGAATAACTGTTTGCCCGTTTGACAGCTCCGTGGCCAAGTGACATCTCTCTGAGGTCCCGGGTTCGAATTCTGGTCAATTTAGAAAACATATCTTCTACTTGAGCTACCGAGAGAGCAGCAGTAGGTGTCAGTTGGAAGAGCATTTGCCTAAATAGCGAAGGGGTTGTGTGTTCGAGTTTCACCTGAAGATGGTCGATAAATGTTTGTAAAACTTTAGTAAAAAGTAAAAACTTTCATGGTCACTAACCATTGATTTATTAAATCAATGTCACTAACATTAAATAATAAACGTTAGCAACATCACATAATATATTGCTCAGATTCCAAACTAGGTAAGTAGTTTAAGCACTTGTGTTATTTAAATCTTAAACAAAGATGGAATTACAAAACCCAGACTCGGATACAATATAGATAATGTAAATTTCCATATTGACCCGACCGGGATCGAACCCGGACATCACAGATGGTCACACCTAGAAAACTGGGGTAAGTATATTAGAATGTTTCTTTATTTGTATATTTCAGATATTTCAGATTTATACATGGGACCTAGCAATACCGAGAATGTTTCCAGTAAAGAAATAGCTTGTCTGTACAAAAATCCTATCTCTAGACTTTGGGTTTGCTATCTACACATATATTTTGGCACTATCAATAGACAGGTAACATTTGATAGTTGGATAGGTATGAAATGAGTAGATCGATACTTATGCCCTGAATATCATTAAAACTTTACTTCTTCGTAAGTGCTCTTATTTGCACTTTTCTAAAGAGTATTTTGCATATTATCATCCTGAACTCTTCGCACGAGAGTTTCATCGGCAAGTTGAAAACTGCTAATAACTCAGATCGCTTACTTGAGCGGCAAGACAAAAGTAATGTATTCAGCGAATATTGCTCGGAGCCCGCTTATTATTTTCAACTTACAAAAGGGTTTGTTCTGCTTAGGTCAGAGAAGGCTGTACTAAAACTGCAAGCAAATCGATGGCGCCGTGTAAGTTTAATATTTTTAAATTCAGTCAGAATCAAATTCTTATCAGTATTCGGAAATGTTCCTATATCACTTCATCACAGTAATACTTTTTTTATTGAGTTACTACGTTCGCGAAAGTGTTTGTGGCTCCAAAGGTGGATACCAAAGTTAAGCAACCCACGGCGCGGTCGTGATTGGATGGGTGACCATTCCAAACATATAAGCGACGTCCATGACAAGCATCTCCGTGCTTCGGAAGGCACGTTACGCAGTAGGTCCCGGCTAATATTGGTATTAGTCGTTAAGCCTAGTCAGAGGCCCTAGGGCGGCTTGATAACATCTGACAGTAAGGTTTGTCACTTGCTCTACAGACACCCCTCTACCAATCCGCACTGAGCCCGCGTGGTGAAGTATCGCTCGTACCTCCTCATAGTTGAGGTGAGGCTTTTGCTGAGCAGTGGGATCTATATAGACTGACTTTAGATCAGTGATTTTAACTTTTATGGATTTGGGGCCATACTTCTGCACTATAAAATCCACCCGAGTTCAGTGTACTAACGATAAAACTTGACTTTAATTTGTCATCTTGTACTTATACTTAAATGTGTACATCTGTAAAGTTATCCATACTAATATTATAAATGCAAAAGTGTGTCTGTTTGTCTGTTTGTCTGTTTGTCTGTCTGTCTGTTACCTCTTGACGCTTAAACCACTGAACCGATTGAGATGAAATTTGGTATGGAGACAGTTCGAGACTCTGTAAAGGACATAAGCTACATTTTGTCGCGATATAAGAACATTAAGGGGGTGAAATGGGGGATGAAAGTTTATATGGAAAATCCAACTCTTGCGGGCGAAGTCGCGGAGAACCACTAGTAATTAATATTTTTATAGGTAGGCAAGTAAGTGCTTAAATGCAGGATAATACAAGTATAGTCGTAGATTATACAAGTCCAGTACAAGGTATTAAAGTCGTTGTCTCGTAGAATATATTTGCGTTTAGCGATGAAAACTACATCAAAATTACCTTTCAATACGCGAAACAAACTAGGTAATATTATCGAAATATTGTCATTTGAGCGAGTACGGAATGTGAATCAAATAAAAGAGTAGTCCCCAAGAGAGAAATTTCATCACAGATATTTTTACCTTTGCCATTTTTAAATCAACGCAGTGAAAATTTTCTGTGAGCTTCATATCGAGTATTTTCCGATGCAGCCGGTTTGTGGAAATATTCAGTATGAATGTGGACCTGTCAGTTATTTACAAAAAAATAGTTTTCGGTCATAGAACAAAGTTTGCCTTTTAAATAGGATCAAAAAAGCGAGGTCATTTTAATAAAATACAATAAAATATTTCACGAGCTACGAGTATTTAACGATACTCCACAGTGTCCGAAATAGAGGTGGGTTTTTAGATGCTTTTGCTATGTTTTATGTGTCTGACATCGTTTTATGGTGCACGTTATTGCTAAGGTGTAAGATGCCAACATATACTTATTTATAGGTAGACTTAACATCAGACACTTACAGCAACACGGCACAAATTTTCCGAGTGCTTATAACCCGAAACTCTTTGGGCTCTTTAAATTTATGCGTTTCTTGACGGCCGGCTGCGGTGCGGAAGCGTATTTATCGTACCGCATAGCATACGGACGGTCGTTTGTTTTCATACAAACGCGCGGTGCGGCAACAGTGCGGCGTCTGTACTCGAGAACTCGGTGCTCGGTTCTCGGTACCGACGCCGCACGCACTACCTACCGGTACGATAAACGCACCGCTTCCGCACCGCAGCCGGCCGTCAAGAAACGCATAAATTGAAAGAGCCCTTTAACGTGCATTTAAATAGGCTTTTTTTCGGCAAGCTCGCTCTATCGTAGACCTTATCTTTGCTCTCGGGCTAAGATGAAGATCAAGCGTTAGCCCATTACTTATTAATTCTTCAGAGATCATGTTTTTAGACACAATAGAAAACTAATTGTTAAAAGGACTTCTATGTTAAAAATGTTCCATAAAAAATGTTTTAGCAACTGTAACGCCAAGCCTCGGCCAATTATAGCCAAAGCCACCCAAGTCAGCCAAAGCCAGCCCAGCCAAGGCCAGCCATAGCCACCGCACAGCTAGCCAACACCAAGCCACCGCTTGCCACCCTTCCCCACCGCCAATGTGCCTATAATGAAGAAGGAAAGCCTTTATAAGCGACGGACAGCTCAGTCTAGCAGACTTGTACACAGCAGCCACTGAGTAAGCTGAAGCTCTGCCAGTTTGAGTAACTATGATCATTATTCTTTGTAAGTGTGTGATTCGGCGATTAAATCTGTGTGCTTAAGCTATTGTGCGTTTTTTATTTATGCCACTCGTTAACACAGCTTAAAATTTCATGAAGGAATATTTCGTACCATACAGTAAGGACACAAACACTTGTCCCAAAAGGAACTCAGTTTAATGCTGCAAGCGGCGGCATACATCCATATTAATTTTAACCATATTTCACTGTATTTAATTCGTATGCTAATAGATGCGGCGCTCTGTCAACCGTTGTTATTTGAAATGAACTTTATTTGTTAGGTTCCGGAGCTGGTTCGAAATTGGTACCTAAGTTATTTGGTTTTGTTATTAACCAAATGCAATATAACTTGCTACCGGAAGAGCTCAAAAAACTTCAAGGGCCAATATTTAAGAGGAGATTGACTAACTGGCTTTTAGACAAATGTTTTTATAGTTTTAATGAATATTCTAATTGGCGACAACATACTAATATTTAATTTATTAATTCAAACTACCTAATATGAATAATACTAATGTACCTAATTTTACTGACATTTATTTTCTTATGTATAACATTATAATCAAATTTTTGCACGTCTGCGAGCAGACTGAACACATGCGCTACTTACTTTTATATGTTATTTTTTTACTGTGTTCTTGGCAAATAAACGTTTGAGTTTACAGGGATAGGTCTTGATTTTCGGGCGTAATTTATTCGGTAACAAGAACTATATCTTGGCACTTGTGACGTTCAAATACGGAACCCTACTTTGAGCGTGACTCAACACGCACTTGACCGGTTTTAATTTTGTTAATTATAAATTAAACATGTGTTGGTGAAAGGTCCAGGCTTAATTTATTAAAGTTCATAGTCAATTCATAACTAGCTGCATACCTTACTGCTCTTGCAGCCGATAGATGGCGCTGCTCGGAGTTAACTCGCGATAATTCTTAGTTTTTCCAGACCAACTTAACGTCCAACAATGTTATCACTCAATGTACTTGTCACATCAGACTTTTAAAGGTTTAGGTATCAATTCCTAAGAAATTTTTGATGTGGGATCGTACTGTAAAGTGCGCACCCACGGTAAAGAGTGCAATCTATCAACGCAGAAAATCGGCCTATCGTATCGAGTAATTTTCATATCAACATGCTTGCTAATTTCACAGGTTCACTAATAAAAATGTATTAACAGTAATGATTTTTTAGTCAATCGATTGGATGATTGTTCATCTTTCTACAACGTTTTTGATTGCTCGCAAAAATTACTCTTTTACCTTAAACAATAAAGTGTAACTTTGTTTGCGCGTTCCGTACAACGTTATAATAATGTCCTCCTAGCCGATTTCGACTACGGCGGCCTATCTCAACAGAGATTAGCCAACTGCTTAGGACATATTATAGTGCGCAATACACAAGGGCACTCTCTGTTCCTTCACTCTCATAATTCGGTGAGACGGCAGTCCGACATGACCGCAGAGAGATCAGGCGCAGGAACAACGTTATTGATGTCCTCCTAGCCGATTTCGACTACGGCGGCCTATCTCAACAGAGATTAGCCAACTGCTTAGGACATATTATAGTGCGCAATACACAAGGGCACTCTCTGTTCCTTCACTCTCATAATTCGGTGAGACGGCAGTCCGACATGACCGCAGAGAGATCAGGCGCAGGAACAACGTTATTGATGTCCTCCTAGCCGATTTCGACTACGGCGGCCTATCTCAACAGAGATTAGCCAACAACGTTATATGAAAGGTAGAAAGTGAGTTATTCCATTGCATTTTTGAAGACATGGATAAGGTTCTGTAGTTGATTGGATAGCTTTATTAAGAAATAAACATTTACCCCATCTATTGACTCAAACATCATTACAGTTGTACAAGTACCTACATATTTGTGATCCTGTGTAGTAAGCATGTTTGTATGAAAATTCTTCGATAGGCCAATTTTCTGCCGCAGAGAGTATATCTGACGATATTATGTCATCACTACCTTCGACAACATCTGACTATATTATATCTATTATCGTAACTTAATAATATATAAATAATTACTTATCTAAGGGCTGATTTTCAGGGTTCCGTAGGCCACAACACAAGTAGTCGAAGACGCCACGATCCTCAGGCCCTCTTCTCTATACAGGATGTAACTTAATTAAATTTAAAGTTTGAAATGGTAAATAATAAAATAACAAGTAATCCTCATTTAAAAAGCAATGATATTTAAATTCCAAACCAGACAATTGATATTAACATCTCATGCATGCGTATTCCAAACAATCTTATACAAACCCTAGAATTTTAAAGACCCACTTAAGAGCCATTTAAATACAAAGTTAAGTAGTGGCCATACAAAGGAATGTTAATAATTAGAATAATTAGTGGATACTTCCCTTCAGACATAAGGGTGGAAGACAATGGGGTAGACATACGGAAAACATTGGTCACGGTGCCTGGACTACCTCCTTGGTATTGTTTAGGATTGCGACCGTAAGACAATTTATACTTCTGAACCAGTTGGGCTAAGATGTACAACATCGTTAAATTGTCGTTAGACATAAGAAAATTTGTCATCGTGTCTTATTTTATCATTTTTCCTAACATGGCAACCACTTACGATAGAAATACTTTCCACGAGAAGCCTTTATCCACACGACCACAGATTATATACAACATTTCGTTAATATTCAATCATTCGTTCAATTTTACTACCGATTTGGCTTAAACACTTAATCCCAAGCACGACTATCGATTTAAAACTAAATTACTTACATCTGTTTTTGACATGACATTGACAGTTTTGACAGCCGAGTCCCTACTCTAGTTGACGATGTCCGATAGCCATCTCGCTCGGTAGCGATGTCATTCTGGCGTGAGTGACAGGGATGGCTAAAGTCGACAATACGGACAACGTTAATCGGAGTAGGGCCTCTGTTTTATAAATCAAAGTCAAAGGCGTACCCATTAATATTTTCTAACAAATTGTGTTATTAAACTTACAAATGGAAAAGAAACTAATATGATCATTTACTTTTAGAAAACTGTGATGTAATATAGGTACAGATTACTTATCATACATGAAAGCGCACCTGGGTTTTGCTACCTTCCTGACTCCTCAAGAAGCTGCTAAGGTGGAGCAACCAGTAGGATTACCTTAGGCCTATATTGGTTGGACGAACTGGGTCCATATCGCTCAGTAGAGCAGTGAAAAACAGTAAGTATTGAAGCATTTAAGCAGACATGCAACATTTTGTCATAGAGTGTTTTCTTTGGTATTTGAAAATTTGGTAGTAACTAAACCAACTATACCTACATACTTAGACGTTTAAGTATGCACAGAAAGAAAATACATATTAGTTTATTAAATAATAATATGCGTTTACATTGTATTTCAGGATTTAATTTTGGAAGGTACGCTGGAACAGAACAAAATTGGATTCAAATGTAAGGAAAAGTTTATTTCACAGAATACTTGTAGTAGTACCAACATGCATCACTTTGATAGTAATTGTGAATAATTTTTGATCCCTTCAAGCTTGTCATATTTTAGTAAATATGCAGGTTCTATTGACATGTTCATTTGATTGTTCATAATTATTATGATTTAATTGCTTTCAACATTTTCCACCTTTAATAGATACCTTGAGTCACCTGTAACAAAATCAAAAGATATGAAAAACAGTATTAAAGAGTATGTATTATTTTTCAGAAAATGTCATTGCAGTCAACGTTGACTTGTAAGAAGCAGTGGAGACTATGGTGATAAGACTTATTGTATTAAAATTTTAAGAAAAGGTTTATCGTTTGTAATACCTAATTATTATTCTATAAAATTACATATTATTGTTTATTTGACTAATGATTTTTCTACTTCAATTAATTTTACTTTTATCCACCTTTATGTATAATAAGGTATATAAGTATATGGTAAGTAGGCTCCCCATAAGTTATTCAAAGGCAAGTTAGGCGCAGATATTGACTGGAATACTTTTTAGTGCACAAAGCTACATTAAGGAAGTTTACATATTTAAGATATTTTAGTGTGCAAGTTTTCACAATTTATTTCACCGATTTACATACACTTAATATATGCTTCCTACTACTGGTCCTAGACTGTAGACACTGCTTACAGTAGTTTGGGCTTAGCACAGAGAGCGGTGTTGTCCAATTTGCTGTTGTTTTCATGGGTCAAAAGGAGGCAACATAGGTAGACCCTAAGAAACAAAAATAATGATTACCTAACCTATCCTACCTATGTAAAATAACATACATTATAAAAGGTTAGGTTCTGTTTTCAATACAGTATTTTGTAAGTTTATAAAACACAACAATAACAGCTATTCTTTGCTTTTGTGTAGGTAAAAGAGCTCTTTGTGATAAATGATTTACGTAAGTGTTTATATTGGAGATCTCACCTTCAAATAGGCTAGATACTATAAGCCTTATAGCCGCTAGAAGGTTTCTCGCTGGGGCCAAGCTAAGCCTGTCAATGATGTGAAATATCAGTATCCATGGGCTTAAATATTCGCCAAAGCGACTGAAATACACTCTCAGAAATCGACTTGATCGCAAATATCACCGATGCGTTTCTGTCGTATTTCTTACACTGGTCGTTCGTCATATGCGTTTAACACAAAATATATAATGGTATTACGGTACGGACATATTTTTCGCCTTTTACACAGTTTTTCACCGACTTTAATCAAGTTTTTTCCTTAGTCGTTAGCACCAAGTGACCACGATAATATGTCATGCGAAAATGTCAAAAATAGATTAAAGTAGACAAATAAAAGAGACTCATGTTAGAGTGTGTAGACAATTTTATCGTTTTCTATCGTATTTCGTATTTTGACAGTTAGACATGACATAAATGGCATGACATGTTAGCAGCGGTAGACTAATGATATAACGCTGTCAAAATACGATAAACTGCCGCGATAATGATATGTTGTTTGGCTTATGCTAGGGCCACAGGAGGAACGTTTGCTTAGAAATAATTTCGATAGAATTGCTAGGTATGTTGAGGTGACTGCCTCGTTGGTCTAGTGGTCAGCACGCTGGGTACTCACACACGAGGTCTCGGGTTCGAATCCCGTGTCGGGCCAAAAGTGTTGGTTTTTTCAGTCTTGAAATAATTCAGATACACCTCCGAAGTCAGGAAGTTAATGGTGTTAACATCCCCGTGCCTCGGAAAGCACGTTAAGCCGTTGGTCCTGCGCCTGATCTCTGTACCGTCATGTCGGACTGCCGTCTCACCAAATTATGAGAGTGAAGGAACAGAGAGTGCACCTGTGTATTGCGCACACACTTATGCACTATTATGTACAGGACATTATGTTGCGGTGGTGGTTTTTGAGCACCAGAATAACTGTTTGCCCGTTTGACAGCTCCGTGGCCAAGTGACATCTCTCTGAGGTCCCGGGTTCGAATTCTGGTCAATTTAGAAAACATATCTTCTACTTGAGCTACCGAGAGAGCAGCAGTAGGTGTCAGTTGGAAGAGCATTTGCCTAAATAGCGAAGGGGTTGTGTGTTCGAGTTTCACCTGAAGATGGTCGATAAATGTTTGTAAAACTTTAGTAAAAAGTAAAAACTTTCATGGTCACTAACCATTGATTTATTAAATCAATGTCACTAACATTAAATAATAAACGTTGGCAACATCACATAATATATTGCTCAGATCCCAAACTAGGTAAGTAGTTTAAGCACTTGTGTTATTTAAATCTTAAACAAAGATGGTATTACAAAACCCAGACTCGGATACAATATAGATAATGTAAATTTCCATATTGACCCGACCGGGATCGAACCCGGACATCAGAGATGGTCACACCTTGAAAACTGGGGTATATTAGAATGTTTCTTTATTTGTATATTTCGGATATTTCAGATTTATACATGGGACCTAGCAATACCGAGAATGTTTCCAGTAAAGAAATAGCTTGTCTGTACAAAAATCCTATCTCTAGACTTTGGGTTTGCTATCTACACATATATTTTGGCACTATCAATAGACAGGTAACATTCGATAGTTGGATAGGTATAATATGAGTAGATCGATACTTATGCCCTGAATATCATTAAAACTTTACTTCTTCGTAAGTGCTCTTATTTGCACTTTCCAAAGAGTATTTTGCATATTATCATCCTGAACTCTTCGCAAGGAAGTTTCATCGGCAAGT
Organism: Pyrausta nigrata; assembly: GCA_949316185.1. NCBI lineage: Eukaryota > Metazoa > Arthropoda > Insecta > Lepidoptera > Crambidae > Pyrausta > Pyrausta nigrata. Next base: position 1,727,813 of record OX438941.1, on the reverse strand, counting down.
TGAAAACTGCTAATAACTCAGATCGCTTACTTGAGCGGCAAGACAAAAGTAATGTATTCAGCGAATATTGCTCGGAGCCCGCTTATTATTTTCAACTTACAAAAGGGTTTGTTCTGCTTAGGTCAGAGAAGGCTGTACTAAAACTGCAAGCAAATCGATGGCGCCGTGTAAGTTTAATATTTTAAAGTCAGAATCAAATTCTTATCAGTATTCGAAATTTTTTCTTCATCACAGTAATATTCTTTTTTATTGGGTCACTACGATTGCGAAAGTGCTTGTAGCGAAGGTGGATACCAAAGTTAAGCAACCCACGGCGCGGTCGTTATTGGATGGGTGACCAATCCTACCATTTAAGTGACGTCCGGCTAATATTGGTATTAGTCGTTAAGCCTAGTCAGAGGCCTAAGGGCGGCTTGATAACATCTGACAGTAAGGTTTGTCACTTGCCTTACAGACACCCCTCCACCAATCCGCACTGAGCCCGCGTGGTGAAGTATGGCTCGTACCTCCTCATAGTTGAGGTGAGGCTTTTGCCGAGCAGTGGGATCTATATAGGCTGACTTTAGATCAGTGATTTCAACCTTTATAGATTTGGGACCATACTTCTGCACTATAAAATCCACCGTGTTCAGTGTACTAACAATAGTGTAAGGAAAAACTTGACTTTTAATTTGTCATCTTGTACTTATACTAAAATGTATATTAAAAATTAGTAAAGTTAGCTCTGTAAAGCTATCTATACTATATATAATATCATAAAGAGGAAAGATTTGTTTGTTTGTTTGTTTGTTTATTTGCAACGAATTGGCTCCGAAACTACTGAACCGATTTGAAAAATTCTTTCACCATTAGAATCCTGCATTATCTGCGATGGACATAGGCTATATTACATTATTAAAAAAGTTAGGGTTCCGTATGAAAACTTCGATTATGTAACCAAAGGTGTAAAAGGAAAATCATTAAATTGCGAACGCTGCGAAAACTATTGACAATAGAGCAAAGTAATGTTCTACAGTTTTGTAGAGGACATCATTATCTACGATAAAGTCCGCGATAACATATGTCTAACTATAACAGTTAAGTCACAATAACTCCTTTTTTAGGTAAAAATATGAAATTTTTGCGGCGGCAAAAAGAAAGCCACAGTTTCAGTATGTCGGTATAAATCCTTATCAAAATAAATTACGTCATATTCAAGGCTATATCAGTACCTGTAAATTACTTTTTGAATTATTCCAATCGGACATACCATTAAAAAAATATCACGAGTAATATAATATTGTATCGAAGTTAGGACGGCAGCAAAGTTGGCCTTTTGCTATATCGTCAATAGATCTTTTTTTTTATTTAAAAACTTTATTGCACTTAGAACAGTGTACAAAAGGTGGACTCAATGCAAAAAGTATTCTCCCCCAGTCATACCTATAAGTCATGCAGAAAAATTGTAATGGGTGCAGGATAATGTAGTCGAATAGAAATTAAAAGACGCAACAAAATATTATAATGTAGATATAGAAGGCGCTATACGTATTTAACTCGCGGGTCAGCTTGAGTTTTTCCCAATAACTTACTAAGTAAGTAGGTAATTACTAAGACATACGAACGATGTATTGAATTGAAGTTCAAGCAAAGAGGTGTCTGCCGCCTGCCATAACTACACTCACCTATTGTCGCTTGCACACACAATACGACAAGACGCGATGCTCTTTCTTTGGCCATCGTGGTAAGGCGGTGGTGACCAGGATAGTACTTCAATATTGCTGATTTCTTCTTGACTTTTATCGAATCAAATCAAATTTAACTTACAAAAATTAATCGACTGTGTCATCCGGTGGGACTCGAACCCACGTCCTTTCGCTATCCGGGCGAGTGCTCTTACCAACTAAGCTACGGAGGACGTTAGTCAGTCGACGAATTTTTGCAAGTGCTTGCTACACCAGTGAGCCGGCGTTCGAATTGTTTTTTGTCTAATTGATTGTTTGAATGCACTTATCTCAGATCAGAATTACCTATTCATGGTTCGATTTTGAAAAAAACCTTTGTGTAAGGTACAACGTATCTAGATAGATAATTTAAAAAAATCAAGTTATGTCTTTCAGGAATGGAGTAAAATCAATAGGTGCGCATGAAGTCCTCGGGGACTGTTATTTTTTCTATACTAATATTATAAAGAGGTTAGGGTCGGTTGCACCATATCTCACATTATAACTGGAAAAACGGAGGAATTATTTTTTTTGTTTAAACATGCTAATCACAGGAACTGCTGAGCCGATTTGAAAAAAATATTTTGTGTTAGATAGCTTATTTCTCGGGGAACGCTTTGTATGAGCTATAAAATGCATGATACTTACCTAGAAATCAACGGGGAAGCAGTTAAATCAAAAAACACGGACGAAGTCGCGGGGGACCGTAATAATTAATATGTTCATTTTATTCACAAGCTTTTGATTCTTATCTTAAAAGATATCACAGTTCTAAAAAATACTCCGCTCCTAACAATGCCCACAGGAAATCCTAAATTTACGCGAACGAAGTCGCGGGGGACCGCTAGTAATTAATATTTTTATAGGAAAGTAAGTACCTAAATGCAGGATTATAGGTATAGTCGTAGATTAGTACAAGGTATAAATGACGTTGTGTCCAGAATAAATTTGCGTTTAGCGATGAAATTAAATCAAAATTACCTTACAAGATACCTACGAGTATTTAACGATACTCTACAATGTCCGAAATATATGTGGGTTTTTAGATGATTTTGCTATGTTTTGTGTGTCTGACATCGATTTGTGGTGGACGTTATTTCTAGGGTTCCCCAAAAAAGAGAATCTTACAGAATAATGCACTGCTTTATCTACCTATCGTCAGTACAAACTATAGGCGTAATAGTTTTATGTGGCGTGCTAGTAACAAACTAAATGAACTTTTTAAATGTGGCGAACTTGACATCTTTCAATCTACCATTGCGGCAACGAGACGGCTGTTAGGCGAGCGCTTCTTTGACTATAAGTAGTGCTCGTAGGTACTGAACTGATGTTGATTGGTTGTACCTACCTATTTTTTTTCTCTAACTTTACATGTTAGCTATGTTCGTATGTGGCTATGTGTTCGATTCGTTTTGTAATATTATAGTTTATATTAATTCTATTTGTGAAAACCTATAAGTAGTTTACTAGTTACCTATTCTATCACATATTTCTTAAGTTAAAACCCTAGCTTTCCTGTAATAAAATAAATAAATAAATTGTAGACCTTATCTTTGCTCTCGGGCTAAGATGAAGGTCAAGCGTTAGCCCATTACTTATTAATACTTCAGAGATCATGTTTTTAGACACAATAAAAAACCAATTGTTAAAAGGCCGCCGGCAGTTTTCTATGTTGAAAATATTCCATAAAAAATGTTTTAGCAGCTTAAACTTTCATGAAGGAATATTTCTTACCATACAGTAAGGACACAAGCACTTGTCCCAAAAGGAACTCAGTTTAATGCTGCAAGCGGCGGCACACATCCATATTAATTTTAACCATATTTCACTGTATTTAATACGTATGCTAATAGATGCGGCTCTCTGTCAACCGTTGTTATTTGAAATGAACTTTATTTGTTAGGTTCCGGAGCTGGTTTGAAATTGATAAGTTATTTGGTTTTGTTGTTAACCAAATGCTGAAATAGTTTTCCATTGCGCAGTGGAATAGGCCATGTTGAAATTATGTGTGAAAAAAAAATATTTTCAGTGTTTCTACACTGAAAATGTTTTTATTTATAATCACTTGCTTTCTTTCTGCGAACTGTTGTAGTTTTAGTTAATGTGGAAATACAAATCGACCAAATTTGTATTTTCGTAAGATGGCAAGAGACCAGACGGGATGTCACTTGTTCCTTGGCGGATGGGTCGGGCTCTTGTGTGGGACGCTACCTGTGTCGACTCTTGCAGCCTCTCATCTGCCGGGGACAAGCCGTGATGCTGGTTTGGCTGCGACAAGTGCCGAAAACTTTAAAAGGAACAAATACAGGCAGATCGACTCCCGGTACCACTTTGTACCCTCTTTGAACGCTATCTCTTTTTTCAAAGAGATTTCCAAGAGGCTAGTTGACATCAGTGGTGACCTAAGAGCTAGCAGCTACCTTGCTCAGCGTATAAGCATAGCTATCCAGCGCGGTAATGCTGCCAGCATCCTGGGAACCTTACCACAAGGACCCTTTTTATAATTTTTGTTTTTGTGTTTTGTAATTTATTTTAATTTTTATTAATAAGTTGTATAAATTCAAAGGTCAAGTTTTTCATATTACTATCATTTTCTCGACAAAATGTTTTCTCTTCCATACAATCCTTACAATTGTATTTGAATCATCCACTCCATTTTAGCTTAGAATTATCTTTTAGGAATAACCCTCATTTTCCTAAAGCTCCTGCAGTAACACATGACTTTACTAAATAAGTGTGCCTATAGATACTGTATTAATATCAAAATGTAATATGAAATTTATCCAACAGAAAATAACGGATGACCTAAGCAGTTGTATCATAGCAAGTAACAAAGACATTTTAATAGCAAAATCTGTTCTATCTTAATTCTGCTAAAATGATGACCTTCTTTAAGATAACTCACTTTAAAATTAAGATGAGATTCTAAAATGTAAATAAGACCCAATAAATCATATTTAGGGTTATGCTGTTCTCCTCGTCGGCCATCTGCTAAGTCGCCAAAACAGAGTGGTCGCTATAATTTCAGTTTGAATACGACACATTACCGTTTCGTATATTTCAGAGTTATTGTAATCAAGACAATGGCTGGAAATATGTTTTTAGTATTAAAAAACCTGCCAAGTGGTCCTTTGGTTATATATTTTTTTAATTTTACAATCTATTCTAGCAAAAGCACTTTCGGATCAATCTGAAAAGAAGCTACGTGTACTCGTATTGGTGAAGTCTCGTCCAAGCTTATCTACGTGTCTTGGAATACACTATTACCTATCATAACATGACATAAACAAACCAAACACCCTCTTCCTGTGATTAAATATTTACTATAATAATAAAATAAAATTGTCCTCCTAGCCGAACTCGACTACGGCGGTCAATCTCAACAGAGTCCGGTATGCGAGGAATGCGGGTTCGATGCTTTCTGGTGGCCATTTTTTAAGTGCAATAATATTGTAGTGCACAATTGTGTGCACAATAAAAAGGTGCACTCTCTGTTCCCTCACTCTCATAGTCCCGTGAGACGGTAATCTGACATGACCGGAGAGAGATCAGGCGCGGGAACGACGGCTTAACGTGCTTTCCGAGGCACGGAAGTGTTAACATCACCAACTTCCCGACTTCGAGCTGCTGAGCTATTTCAAGACAGAAAAACCCAGAAACACATTTCGGCCCGTCCCGGGATTCGAACCCTTCCGAAGATAGATGCCAGCGTGCTAGCCACTACACCAACGAGGCAGTCATAATTAGTAAGGAGGATAAAGGTACAAAGAGTTGAACAAAAACGCAAATTGATTCGGGCAAGCGGCGCCCACATCGGCATAAGTCATTAAGGGTTATTATTTCCGCAGTGGCAAGTGGAAAGTGGAAAGTTTTTGGCACTTTTATCAGATCGCCTGTTCCGGTGATTTGTGTAGTGGCGAAGCTTTCGCGAGCTTTTGAGCTAATCGAGATTAAACTTGCACAGGAAGGGTGCTATCGGTCGGCACTGATTCAGTCGAGCTTAATTTATTTTATCTTATTACATTTTTATAACTTAAGCAATTATTTTGCAAGTTTTTACGAAATTAAATCAAATTTCACTTACAAAAATTAATTGACTGTGTCATCCGGTAAGACCCACTGCAAAATAAAACTGATGGTTAAATATTTGTAAAAATATTTCCATTGGATACATGCAGGTACATTCCCCAAGTATTAATGAAATCGAACGCCGGCTCACTGGCGTAGCAAGCACTTGCAAAAATTCGTCGACTGACTAACGTCCTCCGTAGCTTAGTTGGAGCACTCGCCCGGATAGCGAAGGGACGTGGGTTCGAGTCCCACCGGATGACACAGTCGATTAATTTTTGTAAGTGGATTTTATTTTATCTTTCATTTGGATATTTGTTCTTGTATTTTTTGCGGTCGCGGGTTCGAATCCCGCAAGGGAGCACGAGCATTTGTACCTAAGTCATGGATGTATATAAACGTATATAAGTTTAACTATGCGTTATCCTAGTCACCATGGCACAAGCTCACGCTTAGTTTGGGGCTAGGTAATTGGTGTGTTTGTTAAAACATATTTTTGGGTTCCGTAGTCCGACAAGGAACCCTTATATGATTGTTCAGTCCGTCCGTCCTAGTCTGTCACAGGAGAATATCTTCTACGTTTTTGGACTGATTTGCATGCAACTTGGTTCGAGGATACTTCATATATAGATCTCATTTTTTAAAATACAAAAAATTTAAATTACCCCTTTGTAAGGGTACCTCCCCATACATGTAAATGGGGGGTAAATTATTTTTTTGAGTGCACCCACTTGTGTGGTTTCATTGAAAAGGACTATGAAAATAAGGTAGGGTTTCTATACAACACTTTTTTATCACCTTTACCATTTGCGAGATATAGCCCTCCAAAGTCGTTTACACGGTTCCCCCCCCCCCCCCCCCCTGTAATTTCTAAAGTCTTGGACCTATAAACTTCAAATCACTCACGTAAAGAAACAGCCGCGGAAACTGTTATTTAAAATTGTTTTGGGTATCCTGTGATAAATACTTTTGAAATTATAAATAAAATAAAAATATATACTTTTTTTGCCTATACTGTCTAATGTTTTAAGTTAATAGTTTTTTTTAAATATAATTACATATGTCTATCCGTTATTCAATAGCACAAGTCGCTATAGCACAACCTCACAGTTCACACTTAGTTTGGTGCTAGGTAATTGGTGTGTTTGTTGAAACAATTTATTTACTAACTTAAAACACAATGTGAATGCTGCGTGAAGCCATTGAAATTAGAAAACATTATTTCGAGAAGTTTAAATTAGAAAACAATAGAGAAGATGGTTGGAAAGTTTCACCGGCATGTGATCCTATTCTAGCAAAAACCTATGCAGCACTTTGCACTGCAAGATCTCAAAGCATAGTCAGCTCATTCTACGTAAATACGAACGTAAATTAATATTAATGAATGACGAAGATAGTTTAATCTTACAGAACTATGTAATGACAAAAATTGCGAAGTAAGTAATTCGTGAAATAGTGTTTTAATGACTTTCACTTGAAAGTAAAACAAAATACAGTTTTTGTTAGCTTTAGTTACTGACTAAACGTGTCACAGTTTAATAAAAACGTGGATTTTTAAAAAATAAATATTAATTAGACTGTAGGTATGGAAATTACGCTTTTTTCATAAAGTTTACTTACTAAGTTGGCGCAGTGAAATCTGTCGCCAATGGGGTACTTACAGTTCGAAGAAATGCATCGAGAAGACCTTGATGCGAAACGTCAGTTGCGAAAGACACAACCAAAGACCCTGTACAACTACATTTATAATTTAAATGGTCAACTTTTTTGAATACCACGTAACATTTTAGAGCCCCAACATACCAAGTGACAGAAGTAGCGGTTGTCGAATACGGCATGGAAAACATGATGATGGAGTTAGGTAAGTACCTAAAGCTTAGTAAGTAACATGAAATTCTTAAGCGGGTTATTAGACTACGCAATAGTCAGTCCAAGCCCCATCGCTCTTTTATCCTGTGAAAGAGTGATATGGGGAAGACTGACTTACGGACTAACTCTTATTACAATACGCCGTTTTTTTTTAAATTAAAACTAATAGACCATTTTCTTGGCCGGTCGTACCTACTCTTTATAGTACAGTGGTCCAGAATATCAGACTACACATTTTCCTTTTAGAATAGCCCCTATGACAGCTGTATTCCACAGGGTTCACATACTCACAGATTTTTGCCTTTTTAATAACGATCCTTCTTAACTAACTTTACAACTTATTAATAAAAATTAAGATAAATTACTTAATACAACACAAAAACAAAAATTATAAAAAGGGTCCTTGTGGTAAGGTTCCTAGGATGCTGGCAGCATTACCGCGCTGGATAGCGATGCTTATACGCTGAGCAAGGTAGCTGCCAGCTCTTAGGTCACCACTGATGTCAACTAGCCTCTTGGAAATTTCTTTGAAAAAAGAGATAGCGTTGGGACCCCACGAACCCAGTGTTTCGACTCCAAACGGTACAAAGTGGTACCGGCAGTCGATCTGCCTGTACTTGTTCTTTTTAAAGTTTTCGGCACCCCTCGCAGCCAAACCAGCATCACGGCTTGTCCCGGGCAGATGAGAGGCTGCAAGTGTGTCGACACTGGTAGCGTCCTACACAAGAGCCCGACCCATCCGCCAAGGAACAAGTGACATCCCGTCTGGTCTCTTGCCATCATCACGCGCGATACCGTTCGGCTCGAGTAAAGCCGGCACGTTGATAGAGGCAAGAGATCGACGGATGATGTCGTTGATGCTGGCATGACGCGAAAAGCGGCCTGCACTTTTAATACAGGAGAGTCCGTGATGTCCCAACGAGCCGACATCAGAACCACAAGGACATCTGTGTGGAAGGCAAACCTCAGCACCAACACGCAGACCTATCGCGACTCGTAGAGTTTCTGAGTCCAAAAGGGTTCCCACGTTGGCCGAAGGATAGGCCTGAAGCCAGTATCCTGCTTCCTTGGTGGAAACTGCTTTTAGTCTGGCTAGATCCGCTTTGTCAGTGCTACTGTCAATAAGACTTTTCAAAATAGACTCACAAGAAATTTGGTCCCAACTCCTTTGAATTTTAAGATCTGAAGGGAATTTATTCGCATATGCTATATCCCAAGCATTTCTAGCCTCGTCCAAGCACGCCACTTCGAAGTTTGCAGTAGAAGGCTGCAGGATACTTGCAACGAGAGTGGACGTGCTGTAAGATTAGGATAGAAAGGCAGGTAAGGAGACAGTGGAAATTTTGCGCGTCCCAATCCCACCAAAACGGATAGGAAGGGACGCTTGATCCCAAGACCGTTCCAAAAGACGAATGTTCAGAATCTTTTCCAAATGTGTTTTAACAAGATTGTCTAAATTATTAGTCAAATTTTGGAATTTCCAAATAGGACAGCATCGAATAAGATAATTAAATTTAGGAACTAAAAGACAGGATTTAAGTATAAAGAGAGCCGAATGAGCGTTGATTTCCAAAAGGCGGTCTGAACATTCATCAAATTTAGTTACTAATTTTTGAAAATGAGGGGGTATTGCATTATCGAAGATAGGAGAGCCTAGAAGATGGAGGGTTGAGTCTGTGAGAATCTTAATATTGGGGGCCAAACTATGAAATTTAGAAATTATCTCAGATCTTCTTGTAAGAGGAAGATGTTCTGAAATAAAAATTTCGCATTTGTCAAAATTTAAAGAAAGGCCTATTGTATGAAATTTTTGAATTATTCTAGAAAAGTCTAAAAAAACAGTGTCAGCGTCACCTCCTAGTCTCCCATCGTCTAAATACCATACATTACATTTTGAGAATAAATTTTGAATGAAGGGGTTAATAGCCAAACTGAAAATGGCAGGTCCAAGAGGGTACATACTCACATACATGTAAAGTTGTCTATAAGCAATTGTGGCGATAAGACCATCAGTAGTACAACGTCCTCCAGACAAACTTCAAGGACGGACGAACAGCCTAGTAAAATAAAATAGACCGACATCAAATCTTTTGCTTATCACAAAGCACTCAAACCTAACCTCCCAAAACAGTCGTATTTTGAAGTCGCTATCTCTACAATAAAGCTAAACGCCCGTCCCACATATTTTGCTCGCGCCGTATCATTCTGACAATGGCATTGTCAATATTTTATCGCTATCGGAAGCCAAGCGGGTTTTATTTCTTGAATAAATTTACTCGAAACAATATTTCGCTCTTGTCTGAACACACAAATGCAAGAATTATGGCCGACGGAAGCGGTGGAGAGGTTTTTTGTTTCGTTTTTTGGGAGAAAAGGAAGTAATTAAAATTTTCCGATTGCAATTTTATTTGGTGAACTGCTGGTGGGACTTGAGGAATACGAATGATTAATGAAACATTGTAGAACAGCTCTGTTTGGATTTTCCATAATGTCCTCTTAGCCGAATTTTGACTATAGTGGCTAATGTCAACAGAGATTAGCCGACTGCGCGGGAGATATTATAATGCACAAGTGTGTGCGCAATAAACAGGTGCACTCTCTGTTTCTTCACTCTCACAATTCGGTGATACGGCTGAAAGCTGCAACATACCATAGCACCTACCAATGATAGTGCATTTAAAAAGAGGTAGGCAAATGTGTCATTAGCGTTAGGAAATTGCTTGCCTCAAGTTAAGCAATTTACTTAATTTTGCATTTCGTACACACACGTGCTCGGCGCATGAAATTCAAACCGCCGCGCAATAGGAGAGGACATGCCTACTTTTTTTTAATACACTGTCATTGGCATCTGCACATAGTTCGTAAAAGGCATTTTCTGTTCAAATTGAACAAATTACTTGACTAACTTCAGGTTTCTATAAAGACTACGTCTTCTGGCACAAATGAATATCAGAAACTAATAAACTTTTGGGTTCCACTTAGTTTATTACTTGTCAATGTGTCATACCTAACACATTAACTTCACGAGCTCGCACATCTTAAACTAATAAACTTCGTCTCACAGATGACGGAGTGTCCCGCGTTCGATTCCCGTTTTACGACCTCGTTACTAAGTCTTTGTCGATAAACAATCAAGAAGAGCACATTCTTGGTGATCTATAAATCAACGATCAGACGCCATCAACCAACCGTTTGACATAACGTAATCATATTTTGGTTAAGGGGGAGCGCTTAGTGATAACGCATCTTTTTATGATAAGTAATCCAGACGAGGTGATTATTTATCTTAGTACTTTTTATTTTATTCTATGCTATAGATAGAGCCTCTTGGAGTAGTGGTTGGCCGACTACAAAACCAGTGGGTGCGGGTCCAAATCCCGCAAGAGGCAAATATTTGTGTGATAATGAGCGCGAGCATTTGTACCTAAGTCATGGATTTTTACACAAGCTCACGCTTAGTTTGGGGCTAGGTAATTGGTGTGTTTGTTAAAACAATGTATTGGTTTAGCGATGGGCGATTGTTCGAAAAAAAATAATCGAATCATTCGATAATCGACCATTCGAACTATCGAATGTCGATTTAGTAATTCGAAAAAAAAAACGAATAATAATCGACAGTCGAATGATAATCTATACTGGGCCCTTCGATGCATTCGATCGAATAGCAGCGACTGAATGATTAATCGACGCGACGAATGACGATTCATTCGTTAGTAGTTAGTAGAACGGCCAGCGCGCTCCGGTATTGCTCGCCGCATATTCGAAGAATAATCGATTGACGGCGGTTGCTTATCGAATACATTCTTTTACAGAGACCATTCGAATAGTTCGATTAATTTAGTGATAATCGCCCATCGCTTTATTGTTTATTTATTATTATAGATCGTAACCACACCTGATGTTAGGTGTACACGTTATTCACAACCATATAACTAAAATTTTCATAGCCCGTATATTTGAGGGCCCAAAGTATTACTATTAGAGTATGGCGAGCATATTACGTGTAGTGACCGGTTTGAAAATAAATCTCTATCTATAACCACAGATTATAATAGTTATGCTATATCATGAACACTTAGGAAGGAACCCTTACATGAAAATGGGTTAGAGCTAAAATAAACTACGTACTGATGTGGCAATTTTTAACTCAACTGTAGGTTGGGTAGTTATTACTTCAGCTGTCGATTATTAAGAAATAAGAGAATCCATAGACAATTTAGTGGGAATGTCATTCGATGACGACTAGTAAGAAAATCACACGTTAAAACTTACGTAAGAAATCGCCTCACTTAATTTAAAGTTGCTTAATTATTTTAGTAATAAATTAATAAATAGTCTGGCTCTTCTTTTGATTAGCAGAGAAAGACGTTCAGTCTTTCTCTTTCTCAAATTTAATCTTAGACAGGGCACATTGGAATCGAGTCCACTGTAAGATTTTGATGGTCTTCTCCTTAACGCGTTCCTATAATCTTGCGCCGCGGCGTCACTCCATGCATCAAGCTAATGCGATGTGTGAGTGCGATTTATGCGTCCAAATCGAACGGTAATGGACGCGAGATTTAATTTTATAGATCCAATTGCTTGCTTCGAGCCGATTGGAGCTATCGCGATTTATGTGTGGCAATGTTTGATTTGTGTTGCGAGTTTCAGTTTTTAGAAATCACATGGTGGAATAAAATTATTTGGTTTTAGCGTCTTTGCATGGTCGAAAGACGGCAATTAATTTAACACTTATCCCTTCCTTCCATCCGAGTTTTGCATGGTTAAAAAACCGCAATGATTTTTACACCTTCCCGAAGAAGCACTCTACTCTCTACTCTAGTGATAGGTTAAAACTACAAGAAAATCTGTAAGATATTTTTTGCGATTATCGCAAACACACAGGCAGACAGACTCGGCAAGAGACTTTGTTTCATAATATGGAGTAGTTAGTTTTTGGTTTTAAAACATTATAAGTTGTAAATACACAAGCATTTTATAGGACCAGGATTAAAATAAGTACCAGTTCTCTGTTTAATAATTAGTGCCAGTTCTAAATTTAAAGCTCGACTTTCTTGTGAGACAAAAACAGACGATTCAAGTACCTTGGCAGCATTAATGCATAGTTAGGTTTTTCAAAGGTTTGGAACCTATTTAAATGACAAAAGATTTTCTCCTGTTGTATGCAGTTACATTAGACAGCACATCAAGGTAAACACTGTGGTATTTAACTTATTCAGTTACAATAGGGGTTATTTTGTTACAAAAATGTACTATAGTTTGGAGTGCTAGCCACTGCACCTAGAGCACTTTTTCTATTTACCTATTCGTGTCCTTCTATCTGCTGGTATCTATTCAGTGTAAACCTTAACCAATAATTAACCTTTTTAATACACAGTTGTTCACTTCCCACCTTTACCTTAGACAAAGGCTGAACCGTAAATAATAGTGCACAAAACTAAGGCACTTCCTCTACTTCCGTGGGTAGACAATGAATCCAATATTCCTTTCCGAGGTGACTTGTATTGTTACAACAAATAACTACTTACTTACAAATTTGTGTCAGACCCTTGATAAAATAAGTGTAGGGTTTGGAAGGTAGGAAATAGTGGCTGTAAATAAGCCATGTTTATCTCAGTAAACTAAAACCTTGTCATTTATTACACTGAAAATAAGAATCAACCAAACTAGTTTTGTTAGTTGAAGGTTTCGATGTAAGAAAGTCTTTTTTTGTTCAATATAAACAAACTTCTGTTTATCAGTAACAAAACAAGTTTGTTACTGATAACCAGAAGTTCGCAAGTCAGAAGATTACAGCCTACTAGTCGCCAAATTCTGGTTACTGTTAACCAATTTTTTTTTTCAGTTTAGGTACCTACAAACTGACTCTGAGAATCCACCGTTATATACCCTTACTAGGAAACACTGGGTAAACAGAAGATACATAAAAAAGGAACTAAAAGTAAAGTTAGCCTATATATATAAATTCGACTTGCTAGGCTAAGGCCTCACAGGAGAAACGAGCCATACACCACCACGCAGTCTCAGTGCGGATTGGTAGAGGGGTGTCTGTAAGGCAAGTGACCATATTGTCAGATGTTATCAAGCCGCCCTAGGGTCTCTGACTAGGCTTAACAACTAATATCAACAGATATTATCAAAAGACATACATACAGAAACAAATGACTAGATGCACTCGCTCACCTACGCAGACTCATACACCAACATGGTTACAAGTCACCCCTACAGGTAAACACGCTCACAGTAAATACGCTCTCTCACACACACATACACACACACACACACACACGCACACACGCACACACACACACACACACACACACACACACACACACACACACACACTCACACCAACGAGCATACTTTGTTTATACTTACTCTCTATTGTTTTCTTTTTCATATTTTTAAGGGAAGAAGCGAGTTATTCCCACTACAAGTGTCCTTGACAACTTACCGGGAAAACTCGGCAACATTGTAAACTGGTTTATGGAAATAAACGAATTTTTATTTTTTATACATAAAATAAAAAGTGTTTTTATTTAATACATTTTAGCACCCTCAGATCTGCTGTAACTCAGTTAACCAGACTTAGATAATTATCAGATAATATCTCCATTGTTTCAAAAAAGCCGCAGTTGACACATTTCGCTATAATGATGTGTCGGTTCCTTCCCCAAGATTGTCTACGATTCGATTGTAAGAGAAACTAGAAACTTACCACTTGCGACATCCATAGTCTCGACGACTATAAGCTCTCAGGTGCTATTACCTAGGTAATCACAAAAAAATTGAAGTCAGGACTTATCAAAATTTAATCACATTTACTGATGTGTCTCTTTTTGTCTTCTACTTTATAAATGAATTGATTATTATAAGCATAAAAATAGTACTTGTAGATAAGCTGTGATTAAAAAAAGAATGAAAGAAAAATTGTTTATTCGGCAATCAAAATCAAACCCTTACATAATAAATAATAAATGAAAAGAAACAAGATGCTCCACCGAAAAGGCATCCGCTCAATTAAAGGCAATTATTATATAAAGCTAACCAAAGGTTAAAAAGTGTGATTAGTCTTCGTCTTTTTGAACACTATTGTCTATGTTAGTTACTGCAGTACTTACGAGTATTCTGTGCCCGAAGGTAAGAGCCAATGCTTGCTAAGTCACTTTGAGGTACCTAGTTGTCTGCTTGGTTGTACGATTTTCTACTTTGTTCAAAAAATCACGCAAATCCTAGTAGTTTTAGGCGCTCACCAGAGCAATTTCTGTGCTTAGAACCGGTTAGCGCAAAAGTACAAAATATTTTTTGTATACATTGGTATTTGGTATCATAGGCTAGTCAATAATGCGTTCACTAAGTCAATTATATACGAGTACGTATACAGGGTGTCCGAGTTCCGACTAGCGATAATTTAAGGGCCTTTAATTTATCAAATTTTAGAGACATAATCCTAAAGAAAAAAATGTGTTCTAAAAAAAAAGAAATTATGTTTAGTTTTGTAATATGTTAAAAAAAAACTAAACTTAAGTTTTTGTCGATAACATTTGATGAATTAATATTAATAATAAATTATCGCTAGTCCAAACCCGGACACTCTGTATAAATCGGGTACTAAACCACCGCTTCTTTCCGTTCCTAATCTGACCCAATAACAATTGATATGCCAATTGGTACCCGGAAGTGGCTACGGAAACCACTGGCCGTTTGGTTATGCGCTGAAAATGTTAGCCATTGTCTAAAAATATTGCGCGATTGTCACCTTTACTGCTATGGGGGTAGGGGCGAGAGGATGTAGCAATAAACACGCAGTGATCGAACGGGCTTTTCTTATCTAGTAGCTTCACTCGCTGGATGTGTTTTTTAATTATTTCAGTAAATAATAGTAATAGTGGATTTGGAGGACTATTTACAAGAATAATAGAAGCTCTGTACAGTAGGCCCCACATATACCTACTTTGATTTGTCAAATTTCCACAACCATGAAGACGATTCTCATGCAATAGAAAAAAGTTCACATTCGTAATCATATCAGCCTATTGCAGTCCACTGCCGGACATAGGCCTCTCCAAGACGGCGCCAACTTTCACGGTCCTCCGCTTCTCGCATCCAGTCACCACCGGCCACCTTCCTCAGGTCATCGGTCCACCTAGCAGGGCCCCCCTGCTAGGTGGACCGATGACCTGAGGAACCAAGGAGGAGGAGTCCAACACTACGTTTCCCGAGACGTGGTCTCCATTCGAGAACCTTCCTACTCCAACGCCCGTCGGTTCTGCGACAGACATGACCAGCCCACTGCCACTTCAGCTTACTGCACCTCTGAACGATATCTATGACTTCTCCGGATTCTATCCCTTAGCGAGATCCCCAGCATAGACCGTTCCATAGCTCGCTGAGCGACATGCAATCGGTGGGAATCACATTCGTAAAAAAGTTTGAAATTCGAAATTTTTCCGAACGTAACACAGTTTGTGCATTCTCAGAACTTCACAATCGAAATAGTTCGATCGTACATCACCCGAACGCAACGAGTGGTAAGTACCAGTCGAAGTCGAAGTTCGTATACGACAAGCTGTCAAAATTGTAAACGGAGCTGTATGATTCAGGGTTATTTTGCCTGACATTTTCCTTATTAAAATCTGTCTGTTTGATTTTATTTTAAAATAATGAGGTTGAGGAAGAATTTGTTGTGGACTTCTTTGCCAAAATTATAGGTACAGGTACAGAGCCGTCGCGACGAAGGGTAGTCGTAAACCACGAACCATACGATTTGAGCAATGCGTAGTTTATCAAACATTCCCGTTTTCATTGCAACTTATTAAGATTATTCCACCACACAACAATGACCACAAAAAACTAATTTAGAAAGAAAAGAAACGAAGCATATCTTTCCCGTCTTACTTCTCACCAAAACTCTCAACAACTGTTTGCGAGTTTAGGCAGTGGATTACACGTGGAGGGCGACAATGATAGGTGGAAAATCAGTCAGGTCTGAGCACTTATAACTAGGTACTTGCCGGAACAGCTTTCAGGGTTCAGGTATCAATTCACAGGCCACAATCACTCGAAATGTCTGTAAGGAGCTTCAAAGGATACACACGCGGCGAAAGCACTCCGGTCAGTCTAGTACATGTGTCATAGGGAACGTCTCGATGTCGACTCGATCTTCGGGGTTCTCACGGTACGTTTGAAACAAATAGAAATAAGGCAGGTATGCGTGTGAGTGTGCGCGGCGTAGTATCTATAGGGTACACAAACAAATCAAAATATTGTAGTAAACAACACCAAATATCAGTTTACCGCATTCAATTTCAGTAAATGCTATTATGAAATATTTAGAGTTAAACCTTTAATTATTATGTTTTATTATTATTATATCTATTAGTTCTAGAAATTGATTATAAATAATATGATATTGAAAAGATAAGTAGACTTCGTAATAAAATTTCACGAAAATACTATTTTTAGATGGTAACTAATTATTGCCACGGCGTTTTTAAAAACGCCGTAACGGAACGTGACTTATTGTCTAATCTATGTCCGACTACATAATTCGCCTGGTAATTGTTCGATGGGTGCGCCAGAATAGGTGTTTTACGTATCCCCTCGAACTTTTCAGTAGAACGGTAAAGTTCGTAGGCGAATTACCACACGAAAAAAACTCGATTGCATGAGAATCGTGTCCCATATTATAACCTTATGTTGGTTATGATTATGACAGCGGTTATGACGGCACGCCAGTGGACAATCACAGGGTTAGCGCGCGCACGTTATCAAGTTTTGGTAGTTAATATTCGACTTAAAAAGTGATATTTCGTCGATAAATATGGTTATTTCTTTTACTGTGTACATGAATAATACCAGAAAAAAAACATATCATATTTTAAATATAGTAAATATTTGATTAATGTTGTATGGTCCTAATATATAAAGAGAGGGTCAAAAGGTAAGAGCTAAACTTTCCGATGTGAACCAGTAGTTTACGCGTTCCAAGGAATCTTAAAGAAAAATTAAGATTACGGTTATCATCTACATCGACACCAAAAATATGAATTGTGTTGTGCAATAAATAGTTATCTATCTATCTATGATAATTACTCCCTAAAATTACACATTTTATAAAAAAAATAGAATCTTTCTATTACGCTCCCTGCGCAAAACTAACGTTTAGGAAACCACTGAATATTACTAAAAATACCTGTATTATTACAAACGTATGGTTTTTTTGTGAAACAAACTACAAGACTACGATATGTAAACCATTAAATATGTTTTAGAATAGTTCTAAACAGATATGAACATAGAAATAATAAAGCTCATTAGCAAAAAATGATTTGTTTAATTTAACCTTTTGTGACAACCCTTACCAAACACGTAACAATTTCGGACGCTCTTTAAGAAGTTTTGCCTCTGTACTTACCTACTCATGTGCCATGATACCGTAGAAATACGCATAATGGCGATTCTATCCAAACAGTCAACTCAGATAAAGCTCTATTACCAACCCAGCTAAAACCTCGTTCGTCTCTTTAAAACCATGTCCGGGAATCGAACCCCGTACCGCACCGCGGCCAATATCCGCAGGTGAGCCCGCGCGGACACAGCCTCCATTGTGCAACTGAAATATTGCCACCGGCAGGGGTTGGCAACAACTTCTCCTTTAATTAATATCTTCAAAAGAAAGATGATGAAGACAAGAGAAGTGTCGGACGTAGGAAGGTATCCTGGCTAAAGAACCTACGCCAATGGTTTGGAAGGTCATTGTTTTAGAGCCGCGGTATCAAGGGTGCAAGTTGCTATGATGGTCGCCGAACTTCGACAGGATAGCACCTTAAGAAGAAGAAGACTCAGAAATTCTTTATATCTGAAGCCACGATGCCACTGAGGATGTCTGCCTACGTGATGGCCGATCAGGTGATTACAGTGGAGCAACTGCTATCTGACCTCCGTGACCCTCTTACAGGGGAACCTGAGCAGTTTGGATTGTGGTAACACATTCAGTCGCTATATAGCAACGAATTCCACTCTCTAGCCGTACGCAAGAAGAACGTGGTTTTATTTAAAACAGTTGGTATGTCAACGACATAAAGGTGAATATTCATTCGTATAAACTCTTAACGAATCATGCTTTTTTATGGGAGAGTTGTTAGGATAATTCAAAGTTGCAATGTCGTATCAACCTAACTAAGAAACCACACATACTGCGGCTTCTGCTCTGCTACGAAATGTAAGTTACGTTTTTATTGACGTAGGTAAAATAAGTAGTAAAGTTAGCCTATATAGATCCCACTGCTGAGCAAAGGCCTCGCCTCATCTATGAGGTGGTACGAGCCATACTCCACTACGCGGGCTCAGTGCGGATCGGTGGAGGGTGTCTGCAAGGCACTGACCAACCTTACTGTCGGATGTAATCAAGCCTCCCACGGGCCTCTGACTAAGCCTAGTTAGATGTGGGTGTATTAGTTCTTTTATTTATAATTATTTTTATAACTTAAGCAATTATTTTGCAAGTTTTTACGCAATTTAATTTCATTCCGCAAAAGTTTTTTTATTGATGTTAGTGTTGAAAATCTCATCAAAAGGTTGTCGACACCTGCATTTTCGTCGCGCAGTCATTAATTCAGGGGATCGAGTATTGTTTCCTGCGCGGAGCCGCTCATTCAATTTTCGCTTTAAAACCCCGCCCTTTCCGACATATGACGGACGAGAGGGACAGCGAATCTCATCTGCGAATATTAATTGGGCGCGTTGCCATGGCGACCGGGGCTTCCGGCGGCCCGCATCCGGTGAAACCTGAAAAAAGCTTTCAGTAAGCTGTATTGTCCACCGAAGATTAATAGCTTTTCGGTTTTTTGTACGTTATCGGTTTTAAAATATGGGTGTGCTGGCGTTTTGTTTATTTGCGCTTTTTAAAATATTTTTTATGTATGAAAAATTTTTTTGATACTTATTATTTACTTTCGCGTGAAGCTTGATTTCCATTTTTTTATCTTGTTTTTGATAGCATTTATGATGACAATATTACTCGTATACAATACCAATAACAGCACAACTTTTTCAGTTTTTCTTTTTCCTCTTGAAACACTTTATTGATATCGATGACCGTCTTGGTGTAGTGGTTTGCGGCCTGGAGTCTGAACTACTAAACCTGGCGGTCGCGGGTTCGAATCCCCCAAGTGGCACGACTGATGACCACGATCAATAACTAAGTCATGGCACAGAATAAGTACTAGTACTCCGTACAAAAGTATGACTTTGCAATGAAATTCTAAGAAATATCTACTTAATGTTGTTAACGATATCAGGCCTGTGTATCTCCCCGCGGAGGTAGCAAAAACGTACCTACGCGCGGCGCACCTACGTAGGTGCTAAAACAAGTTGCGTGTCGCTACCGGCCAGAGCC
Organism: Pyrausta nigrata; assembly: GCA_949316185.1. Classification (NCBI taxonomy): domain Eukaryota; kingdom Metazoa; phylum Arthropoda; class Insecta; order Lepidoptera; family Crambidae; genus Pyrausta; species Pyrausta nigrata. The sequence goes on along the minus strand of OX438941.1, from coordinate 1,707,773 downwards.
ACGCTCGCGCGTTTTATTCACCGGCGGCCGCGCGGCTACGTTGCTGGCTGGACGAGAATGAATAAAGTACTAGAAAGAGACGCTAGATGGCGTTAGAAGCTTCTCGTAGCAGTCAACCCTATCGCGTCGCGTGATATTACGTCACTGAATAGGTTTAGTGTATTATGAATCATATTCCAGAGCAATAAGTATGAAATTATCTTGCAATGGATTTTTGTAGGTATCTACACGAAAATGTGCTTGACTCTGAGGCGAACTAAATTACGCCATATTGTTGACGACATTGAGTAGACATTTCTTTGAATACAATTGCTAAGTCATACTTCTGTACGAAGTACTAGTATTCTGTGACGATATGGTGTAATTCAGTTCGCCTCTGACTCAAGCACATTTTCGTGTAGACACCTACAGAAATACATTGCAAGATAATTTCATTCTCATAACTCTGGATTATGATTCATAATACACTAAACCTATTCAGTGACGTACTACGAGTATCACGCAACGCGATAGGGTTGACTGCTACAAGAAGCTACTTACGCCATCTAGCGCATCTTTCTAGGACTTTATTCACGCTCGTGGGAAGATACACAGGCCTGGGAGACGATTCTCATGCAGTAGAAAAAAGTTCACATTCGTAAAAAAGTTCAAAATACGAAATTTTTCCGAACGTAACACAGTTTATGCATTCTCAGAACTTTACAATCGAAATAGTTCGATCATACATCACCCGAACGCAACGAGTGGTAAGGACCGGTCGAAGTCGAAGTTCGTATACGAAAAGCAGTCAAAATTGAAAATGTAGCTGTGTGATTTGAGGTTATTTTGACTGAGGTTTTCCATTTAAGTCTGTCTGTTTGGTGTAAATGTTTTAAAGGTTGTGTGGTAAAATGAATGAGGAAGAATTTGTTGTGGACTTCTTCGCCATTTTGGTGGAAGAGTTAGAGGCAACAAGTGCAGGGCCACCGCGACGAAGAGTAGTCGTAAACCACGAACTATTCGATTTGAGCGGTGCGGAGTTATTATTATTGAAATGATTGAGCCAGTTATTGAAAAGAGGTCACATATTAATATGCAGGACATTATTAAGATTATATCACCACACAACCAGAACAATGACCACAAAAAACTAATTTAGAAAATTAAGAAACGAAGTCTATCTTTCCTGTCTCGCTTCCCAACAAAAACTCTCCTTTGTTGACAATGACAACAAGAATGACAGTTTACCGAATTCCATTTCAGTTAATGCTATTTGTGAAATATATAAAATTGAACTTATATTATTTATGTTGTGTTATTATTATATCTATTAGTTCTAAAAATCGATTATAAATAATGATATGAAAATATAAGTAGACTTCGTAATAAAATTTCACGAAAAAACTATTTTTAGATGGTAACTAATATTATAGTTGCCACGGCGATATTAAAATCGCCGTAACGGAACGCGTGTTATTGTCAAATCTATGTCCGACTACATAATTCGGTTGGTAATTATTCGAAGGGTGCGCCAGAATATGTGTTTTTCGTATCACTCGAACTTTTCAGTAGAACGGTGAAATTCGTAGGCAAATTACCACACGGAAAAAACTCGATTGGATGAGAATCGTGTCCCTGGTCATGGATGTTTATAAACGTATGTACATACACATATGTCTATTCGTTATCCGAGTCACCACAGCACAAGCTCAAGCTTACTTTGGGGCTAGGTAATTGGTGTGTTTGTTGAAATAATTTATTTCCGCGCAACTGGTCATCTTACTGCCGTACTCAAGAGACGTCAATTAAAGTTAATCCTTCATTAAGTCTCCTGCCTTGCTCTTCTATTTTATTGACAAAGAAATTGACAGTACGAGACTTAATCAAAGATTAAATTAAATTGACGTGTCTGAGTGCGGCATTTAGTTACTAATTTTTAAATCCAAATCAAAGTTCCAAATACAAATTCCATTTTCACCTGCTAATGGCTTATGGAATCTCGTTCAGTGTGTGGACAAGTGTGTGGCGGGGCGTTAATGCGATATCCTAATGTCTCCTTGAACGTTTTTCTCAATCAAATGGAATGAAAACTGTGTGTTTTACCGGCTTTATGGCACGTGAGTGGAGATAATTTTCGCACCTTCCGAAATGTGAATGTGATGTGTTGAATCGTTTAAAGGTCTTACCTTTTTAGGATTCCGCACCCCAAGGGTTAAAATGGGACCCTGTTACTAAGGCCCCACCGTCTTCCTGGCTGTACAGTGAAAACAGTTGATATTTTCACAGAATTCTTTAATAGTCTGTATTGTCCACCGAAGATTAATAGCTTTTCGGTTTTTTGTACGTTATCGGTTTTAAAATATGGGTGTGCTGGCGTTTTGTTTATTTGCGCTTTTTAATTTTATGTATGAAAAATTTTTTTGATACTTATTATTTACTTTCGCGTGAAGCTTGATTTCCATTTTTTTATCTTGTTTTTGATAGCATTTATGATGACAATACCAATAACAGCACAACTTTTTCAGTTTTTCTTTTTCCTTTTGAAACACTTTATTGATATCGATGACCGTCTTGGTGTAGTGGTTCGCGGCCTGGAGTCTGAACTACTAAACCTGGCGGTCGCGGGTTCGAATCCCCCAAGTGGCACGACTGATGACCACGAGCAATATCTAAGTCATGGCACAGAATAAATACTAGTACTCCGTACAAAAGTATGACTTTGCAATGAAATTCTAAGAAATATCTACTCAATGTTGTTAACGATATGGTGTAATTCAGTTCGCCTCTGACTCAAGCACATTTTCGTGTAGACACCTACAGAAATACATTGCAAGATAATTTCATTCTCATAACTCTGGATTATGATTCATAATACACTAAACCTATTCAATGACGTACTATCACGCAACGCTATAGGGTTGACTGCTACAAGAAGCTACTTACGCCATCTAGCGCATCTTTCTAGGACTTTATTCATGCTCGTGGGAAGATACACAGGCCTGGGAGACGATTCTCATGCAGTAGAAAAAAGTTCACATTCGTAAAAAAGTTCAAAATACGAAATTTTTCCGAACGTAACACAGTTTGTGCATTCTCAGAACTTTACAATCGAAATAGTTCGATCGTACATCACCCGAACGCAACGAGTGGTAAGGACCGGTCGAAGTCGAAGTTCGTATACGAAAAGCAGTCAAAATTGAAAATGTAGCTGTGTGATTTGAGGTTATTTTGACTGAGGTTTTCCATTTAAGTCTGTCTGTTTGGTGTAAATGTTTTAAAGGTTGTGTGGTAAAATGAATGAGGAAGAATTTGTTGTGGACTTCTTCGCCATTTTGGTGGAAGAGTTAGAGGCAACAAGTGCAGGGCCACCGCGACGAAGAGTAGTCGTAAACCACGAACTATTCGATTTGAGCGGTGCGGATTTATTATTATTGAAATGATTGAGCCAGTTATTGAAAAGAGGTCACATATTAATATGCAGGACATTATTAAGATTATATCACCACACCACCAGAACAATGACCACAAAAAACGAAGTCTATCTTTCCTGTCTCGCTTCCCAACAAAAACTCTCCTTTGTTGACAATGACAACAAGAATGACAGTTTACCGAATTCCATTTCAGTTAATGCTATTTGTGAAATATATAAAATTGAACTTATTTTATTTATGTTGTGTTATTATTATATCTATTAGTTCTAAAAATAGATTATAAATAATGATATGAAAATATAAGTAGACTTCGTAATAAAATTTCACGAAAAAACTATTTTTAGATGGTAACTAATATTATAGTTGCCATATTAAAATCGCCGTAACGGAACGCGTGTTATTGTCAAATCTATGTCCGACTACATAATTCGGTTGGTAATTATTCGAAGGGTGCGCCAGAATATGTGTTTTTCGTATCACTCGAACTTTTCAGTAGAACGGTGAAATTCGTAGGCAAATTACCACACGGAAAAAACTCGATTGGATGAGAATCGTGTCCCTGGTCATGGATGTTTATAAACGTATGTACATACACATATGTCTATTCGTTATCCGAGTCACAACAGCACAAGCTCAAGCTTAGTTTGGGGCTAGGTAATTGGTGTGTTTGTTGAAATAATTTATTTCCGCGCAACTGGTCATCTTACTGCCGCACTCAAGAGACGTCAATTAAAGTTAATCCTTCATTAAGTCTCCTGCCTTGCTCTTCTATTTCATTGACAAAGAAATTGACAGTACGAGACTTAATCAAAGATTAAATTAAATTGACGTATCTGAGTGCGGCAGTTAGTTACTAATTTTTAAATCCAAATCAAAGTTCCAAATACAAATTCCATTTTCACCTGCTAATGGCTTATGGAATCTCGTTCAGTGTGTGGACAAGTGTGTGGCGGGGCGTTAATGCGATATCCTAATGTCTCCTTGAACGTTTTTCTCAATCAAATGGAATGGAAACTGTGTGTTTTACCGGCTTTATGGCACGTGAGTGGAGATAATTTTCGCACCTTCCGAAATGTGAATGTGATGTGTTGAATCGTTTAAAGGTCTTACCTTTTTAGGATTCCGCACCCTAAGGGTTAAAATGGGACCCTGTTACTAAGGCCCCACCGTCTTACTGGCTGTACAGTGAAAACAGTTGATATTTTCACAGAATTCTTTAATAGCAAAAAATTTTAAAACATAATATAATAAATATTTTAGTGGGGCTCCCATAACAAACGCGCTGTTTTGCCGTATCTAAGGTTAAAAAAAGTTTAATGATAGATGATCACACGGAACCCTTCGTGCGCGAATCCGACTTCCAATTGACCAGTTATTTTTTACAAAAAAATATGGTGTTTCTGACTCATAGCCTGACGTCGATCAGAATACCTGGAAAAATACACTAGATGCTTCCGAAGATTTTGTTGCCACGAGTAATACATAACTACCGACACCGCTTTAACAGACTGACACACAGTTTTAAAAGATTTTTTTTAATAGGAAAGTATCGATTACGTTTTTACAAATACTTTAACATACACTTGCACACACTAACCTAAACTTATCTAAACAAAACTTAACCTAAGCAAAAATCTCCGCAAGTTCCAAAATTTCATTTTTTGGCATGAATATCCAGTTTTTTTTAAATTTTCCGGTTTCCTAACAACCTAAAACTCGCAATAAAGGAATTACCTGTGCACCTCACACGGTTCATTTCGCGCAATAACAATGTCTGCTTAATATTTATGAGTTCGCAAAACGCATCAGCGCGGTTTGTTTAATGGCGTTGTTTTTAAACGACAATTTGGCGGGAGAGAAACCCTTTAGGCTACGACACTGGGTTACGTAGGGCTGCCTCGGCTCTGAAAAACGTATAATATGTTTATTTCATGATAAAAGCATTTTTTTTGCAAGTTTTTACTAAAGTTATTTATTTAATCATGGGTTTTTTTAATCATGGTTTTGAAGTCTTATCTGAATAATGATGGTAGGTGAAAACCTCATGTCTCAGTTGTTCAAACAGTATATCAAAACAGAAAGTAATATTCGTTAGTTTTTGGTCCCTTCTTCTTACTAATACTACTACGAGTCTACCACTAGAATAAGAACATTATTATTTCCCATTTTCAAAAAACTTAAACTATTCGTTCTGATGCCGTATTTAAAATTGATGTTCACTGGTTAGATGACAACTGCTGTCATCACCATAAATCGTACGGTTACATAGATTTGAATAAATCGAAAAGTTTTATCTCTAATTTTAAAAGGCTGACATATCTGCTAATTCTGCTGATTGCAGGTTAATTAACAATCAACAACATGCTGTAGAGTACTGGACTAATACTGAATCAACACTATATCTGTATTAGTTTGGCTTTGAATCCAAATACAAACACACACAATTTGTGGGAAAACATCTTGTTCATCTTTCATATTATTTGCCATGTGAACTGGGTACAGTTAGGTTTTTTGCTCAACTTGGCGATTTTTAAAAGTTTTTAAATAGGAAACTAACAATTCGCACACTGGCTGGATTTAAACCCACAATTTGAAGCCAAATGTCGTGGGTTTAAATCCTGCCCTAATGCAAAGTTTTGGTTTCTTATCACAGGGAATCGGCTCTTAAAGCTGGTTCTGCTGCTGAGTTGGCAGAAAACGCTAAGCGACGCAAATACGAGTCCCTTGCTGATGACTACGTTACTCACTTACTGGTGGCTAGGGTTGGCGCTACTACGTTAGCGCCAACCCTAGCCACCGTCAGGGGTGCTAAACAGTAGCGTATCCGCGGCAACCGCGTTACAGCGTCATCTTCGGGCACAATCTTCGCTAACTGATTTACAAGGGGTGCGCACACAATCCGATACATTTGCAATGAGTTTGTTGAGTTTATTGCGTTGAGTTGTTTTTGTTTTGTTTTGCAAGATATGCGGAACTTAAAAAACCCTTTTTTTTTGGAAATTAATCTTCGTAGAATTTTTCAAACTGCACAGGGAGCTGTTTAAAGCTTTGGGTCATTACTTTGTACCTATATAATTAAAACGTTAATCACTAATATACAGTACAACCATCGTTTACCAATTTTTACTAAAAAGAAATATTTGGATTTGCGAGTACTTTTAGCGGCATTACATTCTAAAGCCGGGTACAGACTGCTGTAACGTAACATGCAATGTAACAAGCAATGAAAGAATTTGCCGTCCACATTGTCGCAATGTATCTTGCAATGTAACAAAATTCCCATAGTGTGGACGCCTTGCGCGCACGAACCGTGCACACTATGCGCACGAACAGAGCATTTCAACTCGTGCGCGCCGTGCCGCTAAACTTTAATTAACAAGTAAGTTCAATTAAGTTTATTTACATTTAATTGGTCGTTCTGATCCATTATCTTCGCGTGTTCGCGGCAGACTGAGCTATGTTCGCCGCGCGCCGCCGCGGTTCAAGATGCGAGCACGTACATGCTCAGTTCGAGCGCACGCTGCGTCCACACTTATAAAATGCTCGTTTCATGTTACATTGCAAACATGCAAATAGAGCCGGGTACAGACTGCTGTAACGTAACAACGTTACAGCAGTCTGTACCCGGCTCTATATTTTGAACAATCAGCGCGCGCGCCGCCGATACGATTAAATTTTATTTGCCCACCTCAATTTTCAATAGTGATCGTCTGAGTTTAATGATGTTTTATTTTTTAAGTATATTGGTGTTTTAAAATATATTGGTGAGTATTTTGGTATACTAGACAGTTTTTACGTGTTTGTAAGTGTAAATCATTACTTAGCAACGTTTTAGATAGGAACTTATATCTCTAAACAAATATGGTCAAAAATCCAATAGGTTTATTTGACGTAAGTTAGTGTTAATTTTGTCAGGAGTCGTTTCGAGTTGATATCCATAATATGTTTGACAGGGTTCAAGTGTAAACATTCAAAGTGTAATATTTGATTTGCTACACTATATTTTACGGAGGGCCGTTTTTCCCAACTGTTAGGTGCAATGTTACTCAAAAGATCAAATAACTACACAGTGACCTAATTAGCATGTCATGTCATACAATTAAAAGTTCCACAGATAAGGTGATAACATTTTTGAACCAGTTGTACTATTTTATCATTAATTTCTTATCTGACTATTGTAAAATTTGCGTAATGTAAATTAGGGACAGTACGTACAGACTACTGACATCGGTGATCGTTGTTTTGAAGTTCTTTTTATATTACCAAGAGGCTGATTGACATCAGTGGTGACCCAAGAGCTGGCAGCTGCCATGCTCAGCGTATAAGCATCGCTATCGAGCGGGGTAATGCTGCCAGCATCCTGGAAACCTTACCACAAGGACCATGTTTTTTGTATATAATCACGTATTATAATTATTTTTATAACTTAAGCAATTGTTTTGCAAGTTTTTACGAATTCAAATTGAATTTCGCTCACTAACCTCACCGGATGACACAGTTGATTAATTTTTGTGAGCGAAATTCAATTTGAATGTATTATAATATTAATTTATTATTAATTTGTAAGTATGTTTTCTTCAAATAAAACCTAAGTATAAAATTTGACCATTTTTTAATAATCTCTTCGCTTTTCTTTTGACTGCTGTGGTTAATGCTGTATGGCTCAATAGATAAAGAGTTGGCCTGCTAGACCTGACGTAAGTCTGCAGTTGCCAATAACATCAGTCTTCTTAATGATCATTCGGGTGCCTACTGTTTTTTTTTTCCAACTCAGTACCTAAAAGCATCGTCCAGGTCTGTGTATTCCATGCCTAACCCCACCACAACAGTTGTCGAAGTTAAACTCGATCTGGCATTTGCATATTCCAATCTCACCACGCCTCGGGGCACACCCGGCATTGGCAGGCACGGAAGCACTGACAGGAACCCAATGAAAAACTGATCTTTTATTTAAGAGTTCTTGTAAGTAACAATGAAGTCAGATTAATAAAACTAGTCAAGTTTGAAATATTGATTTCATCGTTAAATTAATGTCCTCGTAACCGCTCGACCATGGCGTCCAATTCAATAAGGATTAGCCAGTAGAATAGTTTTTTACGGGATTGATACCATGTACCATTATTTGTGTTATTTCACATTTGACTCGTTTCCTTTTTTCACAAAAGTTTCTGTTTATACCATCCATACAGGCCGTTCCTAGGGCCCAACCCCGCCGTAATTTCCAACCGTTTACCAGCAACGGTGGCCAATTAACTCATCACGTTGACAAATTATCATTGAAGTACTTTAGAAACCGAATCTGTCATTTTATAAAAGAACACTTACCAGCTCACAGTTTCAGTTATTCCCTTTATTCCACAAAAGGTTCTGTATCTGCCGACCATACCGGCCGTTCCCAGGGCCCGCCCCCGCCGTAATTCCCAACCGTTTACAGCAAGGGTTGCCAATTAAACAGCTTCCGCGGTGTTCCAACGATTTTATTGCTGTCAGCATTTGCATGAAAATGGAGTATCTGGTGAGCGGTGTAACCTGATTTAGTAGATGGATGTTCGCTTGGATTAAGTTTGTGAATCCGATAGGCGCGTAAGTCTGATGATAAGTGATAATATCAGCATAATCTCATAAGTCTGGTGATAACTAATAATATCAGGATATACTTACCAATTATCTAATGCAAGAGGTTGTGAGTCTAAGTAAACCCTGTCTATGTGATGATTTCTTATCAATTTTCTGATTTGAAACATGTATACCAATTGGTCCGGTGACAAAAACCTTAAGTTTTGGGCAGTCTGTTCTCTTTTAAGGTTTATAAAAACCCAAAATTAAACTTACAAATGTTATGGGTTATGTGATGCAGGTTGGTATTAGTTTACGTACCATGAGGAAATAGTTTTTGACGAGCTTAGTCAATTCGAAAATAATCACTTTTTAACACATTGTTAAGTATAAATTTCATACAAAAACAGGTTCGTTATTGGTCTTTGCGCTCCTAGCGCCACATTGACGGTTGCCAGCCCCATTAACCAACGTATTTTCATTTCTTTTTTAGACCTGAAACCGGGAGTTAGTGAGGGAGGGAGTAAGCGAGCAATTGGCATCGACTTCAATGGACGAGACAGGTCAACTTTTCGATCAAGGTAAGTGTGTTTTTTTTCTCGGCTGTTTTATTATTCTGTTCTGTTCATATTAAAATCAAAATTCCCACCGGATTCCCCCGAATATGTAGGTATGTTTAACCACAAAATACCGACTAGTACTTACATTTTTAGCATTTGAATAGTTCATAAAGGGTATTTTAAATAATTGACTGGTTTCGTCAGCTTTCGTTAATGAAGATGTTTTTCAAGCATTTTCTAGATCTGTTTATATTTTTATTTAAACTTAAGTTGTTCTGTTTTTATGGTAAAAACCTTTTGTTGACCGTCTGTCCGTCTGTCTGAACCCTCATTGCGCGAGCCCGACTAGCAGGTGCCTGGTTTTTTTCGAAATCATATCGGTCTAAAAATATAATATATTATTCTATAAGCGCCAGTCATACACCTACCTCGTAGTCTAGGGTACGGTGGGGCTAAACGTCTTTTCCGTCTCACCGGGCAGCAGTGAATCATATTTTGTTATGTAATGAAATGCCCAGCTCACCCTATGTTTATACGCACTGGGCGCAGAAAACGCTTCGTATTAATATCACGTTTTAGCGAGCTACAATACTTTTTATGCTACGTCAACTACCTTATAGAATCTCTAAAAGTGTATACATCCTACTTTCTAATTCAATCATATTTTTTGTACTTATCTTTTCTGCACATTGTTGAAACTAGCATTGTCTATACATATGACAACTGTGCAACATGACGCAAACACGTGATTTGTGACACAAAATCATCAATCAATAAGAGTCCCGCTTTTATGACTCATGAATTTTATCAGAATGTAGTAGTTACTATTTTTCCCTGGGTTTTTGAATTTTTACTTTCTTTTGAACTTGTTAACAACGCCCGGTTGAAAGCGTTTGAGCGTCGATCTTAATACATCGTGTCAGAGTTTTTATCAGGATTGATAGTGTTAAACTGGCGTTCAAACGCTGCGTTTTTTCGCACAGTACGTTGAGCACCCATTAGCGGATGACGTGGGAGCCGCATCAATCACGGACCAGCCAATTCATTACCGGCACTCGGCGCAGATTGTGCGACCGATACGTAACTGCTCGTGTATTAATTAACATTTAATACACACAAATATGCAGGCGAAAATGTAATTAAATAAAAATAAAAATTCTTTAAAAATCTATTTTTTACCAAAACTTCCCTATAGACTTGCCGTTTTGGACACGTGGTTACCGAGCTATATTTCTGATTCGACAAAAATATATTTTTATGTAAAAAGTATAGTCGATGAAGAGAAAAAAAGTAATATTTATTTTATCATCATCATCAAATTTAAGAGCTAGGCTCTTGTCGGTGGAGTTTTTTCCATTCCTCTCTGCTTTCCGCCCTTCTCTTAACCTCCTGATACGACCCGACATTTATCTTTTCTTTTATTTGCTGCATGTAGCTTATTCTTGATCTTCCTCGCTTCCTTTTTCCTTCTATTCTTCCTTCTATTATCGTTTGATTAAAATTGTCGTGTCGAATCAGGTGGCCTAACATTCGTCCCCTCCTACACTCTATTGTTTCCATCAATCTCCTTTTTTCCCTAACCATAGACAAAACTTCTTCATTTGTTTTCTTCTCCGTCCAATATTTATTTATTTATTTCCGAAAAATTAAAACTTTAGGATTTAATTGTCAATTGTTACTATTGGTGTGCTGTAAATAAATATTATAATATTCTGTTTACGTATCTCTCAATATTAATAATCTGAAGATCTACTATTCCAACCCAAGTAGATACTAAACAGCATCTACTTTCTTCCCAGATCGCGCAATCCATCATGTACAACATTTTCCATGTTCCCAACAAATAAATCTATCACACTGGACAAACAGACAGACGTTTTGTCCAGCGTTTGCTTCGGCATATGCGACAGCTCACTGCAATCTACTAAATGGCATCTTGAAGTCAGTCACGGAGATACTTTGTGGCGAAAAATGTGATTTTTTTCAAATGCGCACGTTTTATTATGAATCAGTGTTGTTGCTTGACTTTACCCACTGGGGACTTTTAATTTAAAGTACTTAAATCCCAAAAAAATCTGAGGCAATTTCTTTGCTCAAAAAATGTTTGACTTTTACTCTCTTCTATTGCATTGGTTTAAAAATAACTAAGAAAAATTACTCATTACCCAGTGGGGAAAAGAGTTTTAGTGCATTGCACTTAACAAAATATTTTGCGTTCATTTAAATCTTTGATAATTATGTAACTATCGTAAGAAACTTCATATTTATGTCGTAAGGATTTTATTTATTTAAACACACTTCTCAATTAAAAAAATATAACCTTTTGTTAGAAATAAGAAGACCCCATCCTGGCAACAATGCACGTCCGTGCTTATATAAAGCCTCTAGCGCCTGTTACAAGCCTATTTGCCCGACAGCCACCGAAGAGAAAACATCAAGCCAGAAGCTCTGTCCAATTATTCCCTCCGATTTAGTTATTTTCTTTGCATTATTCAAAAATTGTTGAGGTTGGTTGATTAAAATTCTTTTAAAAGTAAAATCTTGGTTATTTTTAAAATCTGAAGTGAGATCGAAGGCTTTGACCGCCAATGCCATATATGATGTGAATTTTTTTGCTTTCAATCGCGGGTAGTTTTTTTTTCTAAAATATGTTAATCGTGTACCTATTGCCAAATGTTCCTGCATCTTTTTTCTGTCATTCTCGACGATTTGCAGATGCCTCTTCTCGCCAACAATCATCAAAAGCTCATCATTGGTCGGCTAGCATCTAATAGGCCTTAATATGATACCTACCCTAGAAAGAAAGAAAACACATTTATTAATAAATAGACATCACATTACACACGAAAATAACTACATAAAAGGCACGAATATTGAACAAAGAACATAGTAAAACTACAATTTAGGTAATACCAGTCGGACTGTGCAGTCGTGCGCCTGTGGTGTCCACATTAAAAGGACCCCACTCAGCTTAGGTCATGTCCCGCTAGGGGCCACGACGCTGGTTTTAAGTGGACACTTAACTTGTGTAGGATTAGGAATAAATGTAGCACCTAACTTTTTCCTAACTTCGCGGCACATCTTGTGACAGCGCCACCGCTGCGTTGTCCAATTTAATTATATTAGCCAAAATCCAGCTTAATCCACATTTTTCATTCCGTCTGAATGACATAATTGTTGGCTGCAGTTCTTGGTGGAAACATTATAAAATTGGTAGTTAGCTTGTTTTTGTAACCTTTTCAATCCTAAGAATCGTTCACTGTCTGTCAGTTATACTTACTTAAACTTCAGCATTTGTTAATTTGAGCAATTTGATCTCATTAAATATATTTAGATACTTCCTGATTTATTTACATTTTATTAAAAACCAGACGTTTCGATCACTTAACAAAGTCTGAGGTCACAGGTAGAGTGTGTGTGAGTTACTTGTCATAACAATATCATGAAAAATTTAACTACCATGAATTTACATTCTTATCTACGCAGAAAGAGCTTAACGTGTTTTAAGATCTTAAGACTATACGCGTAAACGTAAGAAACAAATATGAGCGAGATAAGTTTCACAAATTAAGATTTTTGGATAAAGCTCTGGTCAAAATCATTTTACATAGGCTTATTATGGCATGCAAATTACAAATTAAGTGCTAAGCCCCACTTGCGAACGTCTGGATTAGCTAATCTCGATTTGTTCAAGGACTCTCATCTGACTTGAAAGCCCACTTGGGCAAATGGCGCCAGTGGAGCTTTCAGAATAGCTAATTCAGACTTGTGCAAGTGGGCCTAAGTCTAACAAATCAAAATCAAAATTTCTTTATTTTTTATAATTAAAACATTACAGGGGTTGGGAATCTCTATCTCCTCTTCATATCAGCCTATTGCAGTCCACTGCTGGACATAGGCCTCTCCAAGACGGCGCCAACTTTCACGGTCCTCCGCTTCTCGCATCCAGCCACCACCGGCCACCTTCCTCAGGTCATCGGTCCACCTAGCAGGGGGGCGTCCAACACTACGTTTCCCGAGACGTGGTCTCCATTCGAGAACCTTCCTACTCCAACGCCCGTCGGTTCTGCGACAGACATGACCAGCCCACTGCCACTTCAGCTTACTGCACCTCTGAACGATATCTATGACTTTCGTCTTGTGGCGGATGATCTCGTTCTATCTCCTCTTAAGTTTCGAGAAACCTGTATTAAAAGAAACCCGCTCTTTCGTAAATTTTACATAACTAGGTTAGTTAGGTAACAACATTAAGGTAAAAAAGAAAAATCAATAATTACAATAACGTTTTAGGAACATTGTGAGTGATCTGTTTATTTCTGTTCATTAGTTTAAGTAAATGGGTGTATGTATGCGTGCGCTTGTGTATGAGTGTGTGCGTTTCTGTGTATTTGTGCGTTCGTTTGCGTGTATGAGTGTGTGCGATTATGTGTATGTGTGTGTGCGTTCAAAATCAAATCCAATGATTTGATTTGACATATTTTAAGAAATTGCACTAAAACTATGACGACAAAACTACCTTCTATATCTCCCAAGTTAAGAATGTATTTTTGGTGATTTTCTACTATTACATTCTTACTCGCGAAGCAGATTCTTTATAAAAGTGTTTCATTAAATTATAACCATATTTATCACAACACTAATGTTGTATTTAATCACTAAAGTGCCTTATTGTATCGCAGCGCCCTCTGCCTCGCACGGCACAATATATAGCAGTAAATTTCAATCAAAATGAACCTAACTGCCGGACGGACAGACGGTAGTATTCTGATATAGTTAGGCGATATCGTCTTGATATCGCTAAACTATGTACTATATAGATACACAAAGCAGTTAATTATGAAAAAAAAACGTTTATTAGAATTCTGGAAAATTGTGACAAATCATGAGTCAAAGAAAGGCAAAAATAATTACTTCAAGCACCACATATAAAAGATACATTTGAAACAGTGTTTATGGTCAGGATTATTGGTAGTCAATTTACTATCCATTGATTCTCAACCACCATAAAACTGCCTATTTTCATTCACCTATCACAGAATTGACTTACATTTCATGATTAATTTCTTTGTTTTGTATCATCCGATATTGACCGTTGCTTATACTAAAACTCTGTGTGTGTTTCTTTTAATCCAGCACTTACTGAAATACTTAGTATTTTTATTCACTTCCACGTTTGTATAGTAATCACCATAACTTGTTTACAGATTATACTTTTTTGCACTTGAAAAAATGACCACCAGAGGCGGGAATCGAACCCGCGTTCCTCGCATACCGGGCGATTGCCTAACCTTTCGGCCACCCAGGCGTTGGCAGAGCCTGTCGAAATTTTCAAGTGCTTCTTAACGCTGTAATGCCGCGTTGCTTTCATCAATTTTATTGGGATTATACCCTCAACACTCAAAAGAAATACTATTGCAAGTATTTAACAATCGAAAGATTAAGCTTGCAAATACGATAAATTATTGTTTTTAAGTGATAAGCATTCACTATGCATAAAAATATATTTTTATTGCATAGTGAATGCTTATCACTTAAGGTATTTGCCCACTACACCGTACCATACCATGACCGTGCCAGGACCGTATAAAAAGTACCTATTTGAATTTCGACTTTAGCGTCAAAAGTAAAAGTTCAAAATGTCTAAGTCGGTGTTCGTCGATGCACCGTTCTGGCACTGCGAAAACAAACACCGCGCTTGAATATTTTGAACTT
This sequence comes from Pyrausta nigrata, assembly GCA_949316185.1. Taxonomy (NCBI): domain Eukaryota; kingdom Metazoa; phylum Arthropoda; class Insecta; order Lepidoptera; family Crambidae; genus Pyrausta; species Pyrausta nigrata. The sequence continues at coordinate 1,692,535 of OX438941.1, read as the reverse complement.
TACCTCCTCCGTTTACTGTTGAAAATCGAATGTGTATTTTTATACGGTCCTAGCACGGTCAGGGTATGGTACGGTGTAGTGGGCAAAGACCTTTAAAAACAATAATTTATTGTTTACAGATTCTCTGTCCAAACTGCTTACATATTAGGACTAAAATTATTTTTACGAATTCAGTTCATTTTCGGTCTACCAAATGTAATATAACAGAATAAGGTCTCGTGCGGGCGGCGACGGGCGGATGAAATATGCGGCCGGAGCCGAGCAGAGAGAACACGACAGGACACTTTAAAATATTAGCCCGTGCATTATTGTTCGCTTGTTGTGCCCAAAATAAATAGCTGAGAATTGAATCGTAGAATTGCAGGGGTACGGTGATGGTACCTGGAACCCTATAGACAATATTTTATAGAGAACTTCGCTACACTGAAAAAAAGGGTCAACCAAATTAATTTTGTTAGTTGAAGGTTTCGTTGTAGGGAAGTTAATTTTTTAACAATCTTCTGGTTATCAGTAACAAAACTAGTTTGTTACTGATAACCAGAAGTTCGCAAGTCACTAGATTACGGCCTTATTTTGGTTACTGTTAACTAATCATTTTTTCAGTGTATGGCCGATATGTCAAAATATGTATGTAAAACTCACGTGATGTTCCGATGGCTTATGTCAATTTTAATCCTTTTTGTTAGGGAGAGTAAATTTCGTTGAAGAATAAATTGTATTTTGTGCAGGAACTACAATCTATTCCTCAACGAAACTAATCAGAGCCCCTCTTAGCGGTAGCGTTGTATTATGCCTAGCATTTTAATGAAATAAAATCCATAAAATTAAATTTACCACAATGGCTTTTAACATACAAATAAAATGATCACAACGTTACTCATAGGAATATGCAATCAACAAAAGCAAAAAAACCTTCTTTTAGATAAAACAAATCACAAAACAATTTACTTAGAAAGATATAAATGTACTCTTACCGTTTCGATAGGTCATGACGGCCAATCTTAACCGTGATTAACATAAATTTGCATCTTACTTTAACGGAAGTTATTACGCATTAGGCATAGTTTTTAGTCAGCAGGATACCTTATTTCCAAGTTACTACGCTTAAATATACATAATTTTCATTCAGCAGGTCACCTTCTTTCCATGATTCTTATCTTCAATTTGCAATCGAACTGGGTATCTTTTTTATCTACCAGGTACTTGTCAGAAAAGCTATCAGCCATATTTCCTTTCAAATTACAAGACAATGAAACTGTTTGCCAGCCTCCATTTGTTTCAATTACTCAACGCGGCACTAAAAAGGTGTTATGCTCGTGGAAGCATTTTTATGCGCATATTGTGGACCATACGGGCTTTTACGTCAGATTGGTCTTGCATATTGCCCCGTAGTGTTGGTATGAATAAGTATTTGAATAGGGTGTAGAAATGCTACAGTACGCGCGAATTATTTTATGCTATAGATTTCATCTTGATCATCCAATTCGAGATAAACTCTTGTCGGTGGAGACATTTCCATTCTATAAGCATTTCCATTCTTCTCTGCTTTTCTGCCCTTCTCTTGACCTCAAGATAAGAAATATGACACGTCATTATTATATTTTTATAAAATGTGTTTGCTCTTGACTCTAGATTAAGACAGACGTGGCGTAGACAGAGTCGAGCGAGCTTACTTAGAAGGTTCTGGCACTCCCACTTACCGACGGAACACAGCAAGCTGCTTGGCGCTGGGCTCCAGTGGGAGGGTGGCGGGTACCAGGCGGCACCTAACGGAGCCTACCACCGCTGTTAGGATCGTTCAGCCGCCATCAAAAACTAGAGTTTGTAATGTCGTTGCCCGGGGTCGACCACTTGGAGTAGATCCTTCACCACCCACATTTTCTTTTATTTGCTATAGAATTAGGACGCCGATTATTAACTCCTAAAGTGGCGCGCGCCACTTGATTCATTTGGTAGGTACTAAGCCTCTATTGCACCATTATCATTTAATGATGATAGTTGTTTAAAAAATACTTGGTACTGTACTAATATGCCAAGTTTGGTTAGTTTTTAAATGTTTTAAAAAACCTAAACTCAAACCTTATTGTATTCGTAATATTAGTCCTTTGGAAGGTATGTTAAGGCGTTTTTCTTATCTAGAGGAAAATATAAAAAAGGCGGACAAACCAAAACAAGTAAATAAGGTTTTTTAAACAAAAATAAATTCCTATGTGATCACAATATTTTACATTGCCGTATCTCGCAGAATTGTCGCCTCGCGTTTTGTATCAACTCGTATGTTTCTTTAATGTCAGAAGTTTCGCATATTTGTTATAATGTTGAATATTGTATTGTTTGTGTGTTCACACAGATTGGTGTTGATGTTATTGTGGCCAAAGTTTTTATGTATAGGATGACGTCAACTTGTGGTATGATAGTTTTGTGTATTGACTGATTTAGAGTTTCATCTTGTTCTGCAATAGCTAGTTCTTCGTTGAACACCTTATATTTTTACTGACGGTCGTGATCATTATGTGGAATCACACACCACGACTTTATGAAAATATTTAATGTAGCGATATGCCGTTGCCTTCTTCATTTTTATAACGCGAGTCAGCACCCAACCACTATTAGTGTGCAAGTATCCTCACGATGTTTAAATTCAAACAGTGGTTTGTCGAAAATTTTGCACAACTTTTTATTTTGGGGTTGGGGTGGTGAAGAATCTACTAATGGTCCACTCCGGGCAACGACATCACAAGCTTCAGTTTGTGATGTCGGCTGAACGATCCTAAAAGCGGTGGTAGGCTCGGTAAGTACTGGCAGCTACGACCGGAGCCCGGCGCCAAGCAGCTTGCTGTGTTCCGTCGGTTAGTGGGAGTACCAGAACCTTCTAGATGAGCTCGCTTCACCGTCAACTCTGTCTACGCATGTCTGGTTTAGTCTAGAGTCAAGAGCAAACCCATTCCAAAAAAGACATCATAATATTTAAGACCATTCCACCAATAGTCGTAAAAGTATTAAATACCCAAGTACCTTGGTAACATCTCATCACAAACATCATACCTGTGACTTACGAGCCCTGTTTTTCACATCAGCCCCGTTATTTACCAACTTGTACAGGGGATCATAAACCACAACCTGCCGAAGCTGAGTTCCGGTGTACCCAACCGCTGATAACTAGTGATGTCCTGAGACGCAGCTAAATGTATCGATAAGTATAATCGGCCTAGCAAAAATTTACTCGTCACATCCTCGGCTGCATCGTCGCTCACCATCAGGTGAGATGACAGGCAAAGGTCCGTTTATTAATTAAAAAAAGCTAAATTACCAAAACTTCACACTCAAAGAGTACACTTAGTAAAATATAAAGAACTAAATTAATCGTGTAAGGTTGACGGTGCTTGTTATTTGTCACAGATTAGAAAATGTAAATTCAATATCGTCTTTACGTTCAGACTTTAATGCTACGAGGTGTGGATTTTGTTGTTATTAATAAATAAAGTAAAATTCATATGACAATGACAGTCATGAAAATGACAAATAGATAGATAGATAGATACTCTTTATTGCAACCAGAAAACACTTTACAAACATATTATAAAAGAAAAACCATGTTGGTAGGTACAATTAGGCGGTCTTATCGCTGGGAGCGATCTCTTCCAGACAACCTTTGGTAAAATAATTATATTTGGTAAACAAATAGTTTCCCTTATACCGTAGTATTATTTTGTTTTGGCAATCAATCGCATATTTTCGTATACGTAACTTTTCAATTCGAACGCTTCCTTTTTATCTCCCTTTGTAACCATAAAATATAGCATCTCTCCTATTTGCCGTTTGCTGACCATTACGTTGAAAGTTAAAACCTAGCAACCAACCAAGATAATGCTAAAGGCTCAGATAAGTATTATAATTATATTGCCCTTAATACTTGATATATACGAATATTAAAATAAAAATAAGTATCTCAATTTTTGGTCTCTATGTCGATAGAGTAATTTTTAATTTTTATCGATACCATCTCTATCTACAGCCCGACCAACCCTAGCGACAACCCCTATCGCTCCCACTTCCGCGCGTATGTAAACGAGTCGGGAACTTGTTTATGTGATTTAATGTCAACTTGTGCCAACTTCGACTTTATTGTTTTCCGCAAGTGGAACTAATAATTAGGTTGCTACTTGTTTTCTGAGATGAAGTTGTAGCTTGTTTTGGTTTCTTATAGCGGACAAAAAACACTTGGAACATTTTTTCACATTAAACCACGACATAATTGCTTCTCCTATACAGGGTGTCCCGTAAATTAGCGTCAAGCGAACTGCTCTCAGCCGATGGGCACTTTTGTATGGGGAAGCCAAATTTTTTTTTGAGATTTCGATGTTGATCCCATAGAAAAAGTTGTTGTATTTGAGCAAAAGAATGACGTCACTCTCGCTTGACGCTAATTTACGGGACACCTTGTATAAGTCAAGCGACGCGCCCCGGCTTACCTGCAGTTTATAAATAAAATATATAAAGCCATGTCCCTCAAAAATGTTGTAGCTTATTACTGTTAAAATAATGTTCATTTGCCGGTTCGATAGTTATAGAAATTTCGCTTTATAAACCAACTCACAAACCTTACATCTTTATAGTAGCGACTGGCCTTGTTTTCACGCACGAAAAAGTTGAAATAGCAATATTTATTTATTTTTAATTTTTAAATTTATTGACATTTTAAACAATACATACACGAAAAGTAATAAAACAGCATTATTAAACCACAAAGGTTTGTGTTAATGCCGCCTTTCACATCGATAATTTAAAAACCGGCCAAGTGCGAGTCGGACTCGCGCGCGAAGGGTTCCGTACCATTCATTAACTTAAAACATTAGACAGTATAGGCAAAAAAGGATATATTTTTATTTTATTTATAATTTCAAAAGTATTCATCACAGGATACCCAAAACAATTTTAAATATGAGTTTCCGCGCCTGTTCCTTTAAGTGAGTGATTTGAAGTTTATAGGTCCAATACTTTAGAAATTACAGGGGACACCGTGTAAACAACTTTAGAAAAATGTTGTATGGAAACCCTACTTTATTTTTATAGTCCTTTTCAACGATACCCCACACAAGGAGGTGCACTCAAAAAAATAATTCACCCCCTCCTTTACATATATGAGGAGGTACCCTTAAAAAGGGGTAATTTTAATTTTTTGTATTTTTAAAAATGAGATCTATATGTAAAGTATCCTCGAACCAAGTTACATGCAAATCAGTCCATAAACGTAGAAGATATTCTGCTGTGACAGACTAGGACGGACAGACTGAACGATCTTATAAGGTCCTTGTGGGACTGCGGAACCCTAAAAAAATAAAAACATCACAAGAACAATACAAAGGGTCAGACATTTCACTGAACATTAACACTCATGTAGCTTACTAGGATAAGATATTATTATATTTTAGGATCATGGAGAACTACATACAAACTGAGTGTTTGTATTTTAAACTGGCAGAAGTCGGAACTGCCTGTAATCATTATTCTACTAATAACAATAACTGTAAATAAAATAAGCAATTACTACGCGAACAAAAATAGGGTATCCAATATGCCGTCCGGCCACCAGCCACCAATATGGATATTTCATATTTCACCCGACATTTTCATATTTTTTCATCCCACACGAAATAGTTACAAGGCGTTAAAGTATCAACTAGAAACGCCTCATAGTTTGGACAATCACAATCAGATAGTCCACGGTTCGTATCCCAGAACATCACTATCATCATCCTAGCGTTAGTTGTGCACTCGTACGCGAGGGCCCAGGGTCTGCTGACTGACCATGATCCTTGAGGCCGAAAAGTGTTGGGGTTTTCTGTCTTGAAATAACTAAGACACAGCTCCGGAGTCAGAAAGTTGGTGGTGTTAACACCCCTGTGCCTCGAAAAGCACGTTAAGGCCTTGGTCCTGCACCTGATCTCTCTACGGTCATTTCGGACCGTCTCAACGAATTATGAGAGTGAAGGAACAGAGAGTGCACCTGTATTGCGCACACACTTGTATTCTATAATATCTACCGCGCAGTCGGCTAATCTCTGTTGAAATTGGCCACTGTAGTCGAAATTCGACTAGGAAGATATTATTATATCGACCATATTTCGCCTTAAGCCTTACCTTAAGACACAGCTCCGTAGTCAGGAAGTTAGTGGTGTTAACATCCCCGTGCCTCGGAAAGCACGATAAGCCATTGGTCCTGCGCCTGATCTCTCTACGGTCCTGTCGGACTGCCGTTTCGCCGAATTGTGAGAGTGAAGGTACTGACAATGCACCTGTGTATTGCGCACATACTTGTACACTATTATATCTACCGCGCATTCGGCTAATCTCTGTTGAGATTGGCCACTGTAGTCGAAATTCGGCTAGAAGATATTATATCGAGCATATCTCGCCTTAGCCCTCTTTTCACGTCATTTCCAGTACCAAACTAAATTATTCCATGTTCTCTACCTAGCCCGCGGCAGTGAGGTAATAGGTAGGCGGGTTCGGGCGCAAAGCTTTACATCGGACATCTCATTTGGTGCGCCACCAATATTATAATAGCATATTTCGGTTTGGTCCGACACTCGATCTTGAAAATGTAAGAAAAGGTGCTTCTGAAAATCCTAGGTGTTCGTTGCTCTATAAGATTGCCTGCTTGCTAAGGTTAGGATAGATAGATACTCTTTATTGCAACCAGAAAACACTTTACAAACATATAATGAAAGAAAAACAATGCTGGTAGGTACAATATAGGCGGTCTTATCGCTAGGAGCTAGGATTTAAGATAAAAGCTGTCCATTTTGAAAGCACTGGCTTTTATAATTGAAGTTCTTTTTTACAAGCGTTTATCTTAAAGCAGCTCTGTTTTTACCTCAATTGGAATTCAAAATGTGTTAAATTATATGTTGCGTGTTTAAATTGTTGTTGTGAATTGATTGTACTAAGCTAAAAAAATGGTTTTCAGTAACAAATTCAATTTCCAATCAATTAGCGTTTTAGAAAATAATATTTTTATAACAGACATCCTCAGAGTTACGATCTTGTTTGTGAATGATAGAGGCAAATTAACACACCTTTCAGTATCTTAACAAGCATCAACAATTTTATTTCCTTCTTAAATTCAATTTAATACCGAAGCAGTGCGTAGGCTTTTAAAATCATCAGGACCTATTTCTCTTCTGGTGGGATTTATTTATTTACTACTATTCTTCTTTTCCACTTTGCGCTGTCGGGCATATCGTCTACGGAGACATTAATGTCCTCCTAGCCGAATTTCGACCACGGCTGCCGATCTCAACAGAGATCAGCCAACTGCGCGGGACATATTATAGTGCACAAGTGTGTGCGCAATACACAGGTGCACGCTCTGTTCCTTTACTCTCATAATTTGGTGAGACGGCAGTCCGACATGACGGTACAGAGATCAGGCGCAGGACCAAAGGCTAAACGTGCTTTCCGAGGCACGAAGCCATTAGATATAGAGAGATAGAGAGTCCCAGCTGGTCTTCCTTGACATCACTAGTGCCCATCTGGGTCTGGGCTCTGGAATGTTTTTAAATTCGCTTTGCCACTTTAAACATCAGGTACAAACAGTTTAAATATTTCTATTTTTCTAGTCACAAGACGCAAAAGCTTTCAATATTGAATAAAAGAGTGAAAACTTCACAATGCATTTTCTTACCTTTAACACACTAAAAGCAATAAAACAGTCTCAGGAGATGTCCAAGGGGCATATTTTCGTGGCGCAATCTAATTTGCACACAATCTTACCCTCTTTACAATATTGGGTATTGGACGCACCAAGTTGACTACCTACTTGGCAAAATATGAGTACTTATTGAGTGGCTTTACACTCCCTTTCGTATTATGTTCTTTTTCAATTTCGAAGTTGTTAAAATAAATACAATATTTTCTTTAACTTTATATTTCCATATAATAATGTATATTTATTTGCGTGAGAGCTCGGTGGCGCAGTGGCTAGCGGGTTGCCTCTCATGTGGGAGTAGCCGAGTTCGATCTCACCTGCCGCTATGTACCAATGACTTTTTCTGAGTTATATAAATTACTTGTTTCACTAACCGATGCTCTTTCGGTGAGGGAAAACATCCTGAGGGAACCTGCACATTCAGGCTACTAAATGTGTAACCATAATCCAAAACTGTGCAGGTTCCCCTTAACAAGGTCACGGAGGGCAGATGGCAGTCGCTCCACTGTAATTACCTGATCTGCCAAATTCTGGATCATAGACAGCGAATCATGGGCCCTCTCGTGAGAGTGCACAGCCGGTATAGCGCTAGGATGACGATGATGATGTATTTATTTGCTTACAAAGTGTAACATCAATTCAGCAGGTCTTATGCTAGGTTTAGATTGAACTTGTGATCCTTACAATTCCGGTATAGCAATATAGTTAGAGGGCTACATTACACCTAGTAATTATTTTCATAATAAAATAAACTAAGATAATGTATGTCCCGAAGTGCCAAAAGATAAGGAGACTTGTTGTGGCCCCATATGGGCCAATATTGATTGATATGAATTATTGACGTTCATAAGTGGCGTGTTATGTCCTAAATTGATTAAATGATTTCTTACTTTTGACCTTATTATTTAAATAGTACTGTTATTGCTATTGCATTGCTACCTAAGTAAGAAGAATAATTATGAGTTAGTAAGTATGAAAAGTCTTGGTATAACTTATTAATTATAAGCACCATCAGAATCAAAACAAAGCTTTCGTTCCAGCTGAAACTCGTATCACATTCTTCACATCCGCATACTGAAACTTTGATCATTTCATAGGGCAAAGCAACTTCAAACAATGTAACTCCACCTACATCCTTTATCACGAGAATATGCATAACAATATTACATACGAGCTTCCTACGGACAGACAAACAAGCAGTTGGTTCGGAGTTACGCGGAAGGGGGTTCGTACTCTCTTATGCTCAACCGACTGGATGGGTTAGGATGTAGGAAGGGGTGGAGGTGCTAGTTAGGTATTTTCTTATAGTAAGGAAAAGCTTGTCGCTAGGAAGGCGATGGACTAATTGTCCAGACCGACCAAATAAAGACCCTCACTGAACTGTAATTAAATGAGTGAGCACGCAGTGCCTGTCAGTGAGAGAGAGACGTCGAGAGAATTTGCGCCGAGACACGCACTCTACTACACCGCGTGGCCACGACTGCCAAGTGCAACCGACTAAGAAGAAGATGGAAGAGCTTGAATATGGTGATGAGGATAATAGTCTTGCTATGTCTGCGATAGTCGTCCTTACTAAGAAAATAGCAGGAAATACGCGCTAATAAGGTTTAAAATTATTAGCATGACCACATGTTTGTCAATAAATCCAAATGTTGACCCAAAGGTCGTAATAGTTGGTGAACAATATCAGTTATGGGTAGAAAAGTGTGACTTCTTCTTTAAGCAGATTTGGTCGTAACAAGAAGTTATTTTATTTTATTGTATTATTTTTATGTCCTTATTTCCTTCCAAAGCTGCTTCATGTGTGAAGTTTAGAACTGACCAATAATTCCTGAAGCCTATTAGAAACTTTCTTCACCGTTAGGTCTCAACCAACTATGAGCTAGAGTAGATTGGTTTTTCTTTTTGCAGTGGCTTTATAAGTGGATAGCCGCTATGTTTTTGAATGAATTTCAAGGTCCCACGTTGGGCGCCAACTTCACTATCAATACATACAAATACAAATTGATTAGTTTCATACTTTAAGGAAGACTAGACTTCAGTGATTTAATAATAATTAATTAAGGTTAGTAAAATGGATAAATGTGTTCTGCCTACTGCCACTAGAATTGCATTATTCTTAGGGCTATGTACCGACATAGCTCTATGGTAAACGTACCATGATACCTACTCCTTCGGATTGTGTCATTTCTGATTCTGTCACGAAGGTAACTTAGAGCATAGCCCTTTAATGAGTGATCTTTGGACTTTTTAATAGTAAGGTAAGAGTAGGAGTTATAAAAGGACCATTATTGACTATTTGCTTTATTTTTGTGTTTGGAAAAATATATTCATTATTGAACAGTAGGTGTTAAATAAGGACCACTATTGACAGATTGCTTAATTTTTGTGCTTAAAAATATCATCATTTTTCGCACACTACCTCCTCCATTCTTTCCCGAATCCTAGCACTTCCGCGGAGTCCGCTCGGAGTTATGCAGATCCGCGTATTTATTGGTAAACTTTACCAGATAGGAGGCGACACGACGAATCTGATTCCTTTGGCGATATCGCCCGATTTATTGCCGATATAAACGGGAATAGCGGTGTGGGTTCTTATTTACCTAAGGGTGGGGTGAGTGTGGTATCGAAGGTACAGTTTGATATTGTTGCAAAGGTGGCAAAAAATAAAGCGCTTTGTTTTTAGCTGCTAAGTAGTAAAGTACTGAACGTATTGGGATTTTTGTGGCACATGACTCGTAAATCTTTTATAATATTGTTAAGGTATTACAAAAAAACAAACATCATAACCCGGCCGCAATGTAGCTAACTATCGCGCAAACATTTGACAGCAATTATTGTAGTGTTGACAGAGATCGTAGTGTGAGATTTAACCACAATCTCAGATGAAACCACAATGTCAAATATTTGCGTGTTAATTGTTTTTAAAGTACAGGCTAAACTCTGCAGCTTTCTTAAGTAGAATACAATTAACCATATCAATTTGTTAATAAGTCCTTTGGATTAAGAATTTTTCTAAACATTCTAGCTGCATGTTTATGAGTCTTGTTCTGACAGCGGTCGCGAGCGGTCGGGTGCAACACGTGTTCCGAGAACAGGCCGGACCCCAAGAAATCTATTGTTCGACCTCAAACGCGCACGCTATTGTCTTACGAACTAAAAATCGTGTGGAACTTATTAAACAAATAAATACAAAACCGGGCTGAAGTGATCTAGTTAAATATTTTTCATAATTTAATTTTAAATTCTAATAGTTGTTTTGAAGTGTCGTATCGTTTTAATTCCATACTATTTTGCCGGTTAAGTTCGGTACGGGTGTCGTACTGAATCTTATTTAATTTTGGGCAGGTATCGTAGTGAATCGCGTTCAATGCAGTGTGGGTGTATGTCGTCGTAGTGAATCGCAATTAATTCAGTGCTGGTGCTGTAGTGAATCATGTCAAATTCAGTGTGAGTGTATTACCCAGTGAACGACGTTCTAATCGGTACAGATTTCGTAACGAATCGCATTTATGTCAATGTGAGTGTAGTAATAAACCGCATTTTATTTGGTACGGACGTCGTAGTAAATCGCGCTAAACTCTGTGTGCCGTGCGAGTATCGTTGCGAGTGTATTTAATTTTGTAATTTTCGGCGAGGGATGATGTTAAAAGTCTCATATGTGTGCTCGCAATCAGCCCAAGAGGGAAACCACCGGCCAGGCCTGCACTTTCAATCGCTACGATACGAACCCAGAATGAAGCCCAGCACGCAGCTAAGCCACCTTATAGAGATACAAATTTGGTGAGATCCTTCCATATTGAAATATAAAATAATACACAATATTATCAACAAAGATCCCGACATTCATAACACAGTCACCTACATCCTATTTCGCTCATAACTAAAACTAGAACATAATAAAAAATATGATTCCTTGCCAAAAATAGTCAAACACTTTGAATTACCAAGTAGTAAAAAAATTAACACCAAACCTATCACAGCAACTAATCTTTATAGAGAAAAATCTAATATTCTATTAGGAACCCTGAAAATATTGAACAACTATAATACCTTGCCATTATAGTTAACTTAATCTCCCCATGCATAAAACATCTAGAAAACCATAAAATAACTCATAGCTACGCAAATTATGCAACGTGAACTTGATGAATTCCCACAAATCTACGTAGATACCCAACAGGCATAAAAGATTGATAATACCGTCCCTAACAGTGTAAACGAGAAAAAAACGTAACAAAAAGCACGAATACTGGGAATCTACGGCCGTGTACCATAAAACTCAAATATCCCTACCGCCAAAACACATTTTGGCTAAATAAAAACCATACATAAAAACAATAGTAAGCCTAAGCGCTTCGCACAAATAAAATACTTGCGCAACACGTGCGTGGCAGTTAAAGCTGTGTCCATCATAAAATAAAACACCGCTATCTCAAACAATAGCAACAGGCCTTGGAGAATTAATTGTAAAAACCCCGAGAAACTTTCTAAACAGCTGGTTACCAATAAAACAAAGGTAACAAAACAATAACCATTACACAGCACTGTCCCTAAAATCGACCCTAAAATTACAACAAACCGACACACGTGTACCATAAAACTATCCCGATTTCTTATTTTAATAGCAAAAAGAAAACTCAACAAAGCAAAATTATGCTAGCTTGGACCGCTTACTATAACATAAAACACACACCAATTAACGACAATAACTACTATATTATTATGATGATAATAATAGTACCTATAATGAGCTAAACGCGGTTGCAATCACGCAATCGAACAGATCAATGTTAAGGATTTCATTATGAAAGGATCATTGTAAATGAGTGCGGAGTCATAGCAAGAATCCACCAAGAAACCAAAAAGTTCATCAGCTTCGACAGGGCATGACTATAACGAAGTAGATCAAATTTATGAGACTCTACTATGGTCACATTCTACATTGCGCACACCCTTACATCCTCCATAGTGCACAAGGATACAAAGCAAGAAGATTGAAGATTGGCAGACCGATATACACGGGACCCTCTAGTTGAAGACTCTACGCACTACAAGCGTTGCCGAAAAGATTGGAACGAACTAGCGAAAAGATGAAAAAAGCTGCACACGAAATATTCCAGCCAGACGTAACAGATAAGCGAATCAAACCACAGCTCTACAACGTCAACACGACTGAGCTAAATGTATAGGTAACAAGAACACAGAAAACTCTGAAAGCCGAAGGCAGTACAACGACCAAATAACAGGACTGCAGAAATGTAGAAATACCCGAAAGGACTAAAAAAGCTCTTGAAGAACACCACGTGTATCCACCAAGGCAGACCGCCCACCTCATCAACGCTCAGTCCTATAACGATACCCGTCTCTTCCTATATTCCTATACCAAGCTCGATGCATATCTTGTTGGTTGTGGCCGATGGGCTCCGGCTAGTCGGTCTTCCTCTCCCATCCCAGAGCGTGTCTTTCCTTATAAAAATCGTGCTATTTGGTGTGCCGGTTTTACCGGATCAGGCTTGGATCCTGGCTGAATAGCCCATCGTATCGTATCGTAACATTCTAGCTGCATGTTTATAAAAAACCGGCCAAGTGCGAGTCGGACTCGCACGCGATAAAACTCGCGCGACAGTATAGGCAAAAAAGTATATATTTTATTTTATTTATAATTTCAAAAGTATTCATCACAGGATACCCGAAATAATTTTAAATAAGAAATTTAGAAATTACAAGGGGGGGGGGGGGGGACCGTGTAAACGACTTTGGCGGGCTATCTCGCAAATGGTAAAGCTGATAAAAAAGTTTTGTATGGAAACCCTACCTTATTTTCATAGTCCTTTTCAATGATATCCCACACACACAAAAAATAATTCACCCCCCCCCCCCCCCCACTACTATACCACTAAGGCCTACTTGCGCCAGTAAGATTAGCTAATCCGGACTAGCGCAGATGGACTTTCCAGATCAGCTAATCCAGACTTGTCAAAGTACTTTCAGCGCAGAAAAACCTAGTTCTACCCACCTACCAAGTATTTTCTGTGTCTGTGTCTTAAATCTATTTCCTTTTCCAGTCAAAACTTTCTTTTACAACATCAAACCCTACTTTGTACCCAATCAGTCTTAAATCGATTTCCTTTTCCAGTCTATTTTTTGTTATTTACCATCAAACCCTAATTGATACGCAAGCAGTTCTTCCAAAGCTCACGTAGCATATAAAGCTGCTTCATAACTCTGGATCCGCGGCAATGTTTCAATTAACCGCGCGATAGTACACAAGGAGCCACGATCTCTGTTCCAAGTAATTAATTTATTAAAACGATAAGGTTTAAAGCCGTGGAATATGCAAGACGCGAGCGCGTTCGCGTTACGTGATCTAGATAGCGCCCGCGACCTGGTTTAGGGTTGGCAACAAAGAAAATTAAGGTCTCCTTTTCAATATTATTTTTTGAAAAAAAAAAACATCATATTTAAGAGTTGTGACCGAATGTGTTACCATGATCCAAGGTCAGGTTCCCCTGTTAACAGGGTCACGGCGGTCAGACGGCAGTTGCGGACCCTGGGCCCTCGCGTGCGAGTGCACAATCGGGATAGCGCTGATTGATAATCATATTTAAGATTTTTATTTACTAGCGGGTTACTTCTAAACAGTGGAAACATGTCAATGGCCTTCTTTGTATTTATAATTTTAATTAATCATGTACTAGCTGTAGGATTCCAAAAAAATGTAAAATAAAATAAGAGTTATTCTGTTGTCGGTGGGTATTTTCCTATTTTCCCTATCCTCCGCAATTCTCTTGACCTCTCGATACCATCTTCAAAAATCACCTAAGTTATAATTGTCTCTTGTGTCCTCTACTACAGGACGTCCACTCCTAGACGGTTTTTGTTCTTTTTACTGCTGTTACTCGATTAGACTAGATTTTGCAACCTTTTTACAAGGGTAGTCGTCCATCTCAGTGATGAAGTAATCAAGCCTACATGTTCGGCGGCCATTTTATATCAGACGTTGCTACTCAGTTAGGCTGAACTTTGGCACTTTCTGACATCGATGATAATCCGTCTTTTAACTTTGGATATGGTAATTATTTAATTAATTGTTGAATTCACATAACCCGGACAAACACAATAATTCATTGGAAAAAAACTTACACAACTTTCTGTATCTTTCTTTCGGTCTAATAAAGGTAAATAGGCTTAGCGTGCTAAAATAAACATGTGAAACTATAGTTTTTTTAGGCTGCTATTTACAAGAATATGGGTTTGCTATGCATTATCTTTATCATTATATTTAATACCCAAAATTATACAACACCAAAAACACAAAGCACAGCCCTACCTCTCTCCGCGAATCTTGCTCTAATAAAATATTAAATGCCCACTTAAACATCTATACTGCTCAAGTAACGACTGCGAACACCTTCTGAATACAAAAGATACAGAATGAGACGGCACGATCTGCCTTCTTTACTTAGAACACGCCTTGAAAGATATTTTTTAACAGAATAGTCATGGAAGAAATCTTGCGTTGGAATCTCAGCAGAGAGTCATCGGAAAATGTAACAAAACAGAGATATCATAGTGCACAAGACTTGTGCGACACTTGGTGTGTGCGCAATACACAGGTGCACTCTCTGTTCCTTCGCTCTCAAAATGAAGAGAATAAAAGAAGCTATACTCGATAGTCATTAGTGTACTCCCTGTATACAAAAAGGGTTTACCTGCGGGCGCCTGTAATTAAATGACCGATTGGGAAAAAAACATAATCTCAAATTACTTCTTACAGTACCTACCTACATTATTTTAACTAGAGCAGTTAGAAGGTTTCTTTTCAAGCCGTGTTGTTCAACATTTAAATGTATCTCAATTTACCTAAGTATATAATTTGCATACCAACTTATTTTTTTCAACAATCAGAGTGGTTGTTTTTGTATTTTTGAAAGCTCCAAAATTATTTAATTTTCTCACATACAAACGATTATTTTTTAATCTATAAGCATTAAGGTCTTCTAACACACGGAAGCAGCTAAATATTTGGGGCATTTGATACACCCTTGGTCCTTGCGGTTGCGCTAGCCACATACAGACAGATGAGCATAGCGAAAGTATAAGGATTTCTTGTTGACTGAACCCTAAAATGCATGGCTAATTTAAAATTGTCCATGTCAAAAACTTTAAATGGTTTTATAGCGTTTTTGTTTAATTTAAACTTTTCAACTAATGTGTTTTGAAAAACCATAACTTACCCCACTTGTAACCATTGTCCCCAAAAGTCGTTAGGTCGCAACAGCGCCCCGGGGATGAAAAGATTGCCCGATTATTATTTTTGTCTCCAAAACGTGGGGGAATCTGGAATACAAAGTGATAATGGAAAATGTAGCTAAAAACACTGTTTAGACAAAAAACAATGAATACTTAGTTGGTACGTGCAAAAGTAAATAATAATAATTTGTAGAAGTAAAGTAGCGATGGGCGATTGTTCGAAAAAAAATAATCGAATGAATCGACCATCGACCATTCGAACTATCGAATGTCGATTTAGTTATTCGGAAAAAAATAATCGAATAATAATCGACAATCGAATGATAATCTATACTCGACCCTTTGATGCATTCGATTGAATTGTCGCGACAGGACAGGCAGCAAACGAATGATTAATCGACGCGACGAATGACGATTCATTCGTTAGTAGTTAGTAGTACGGTCGTGCACCGCACGCTCCAGTATTGCTCGCCGCATAATCGAAGGATAATCGAATGACTGCGGTTGCATATCGAATACATTCGATTACAGGGACCATTCGAATAATTCGATTAATTTAGTAATAATCGCCCATTGCTAAAGTAAAGTCAGATTAAGTAATAATACAAGTAAGTATTAAAGCGTATGTAAAGTAAATTACAGGTGCTTGTGGCGCAGTGGCGGCAGCGCTTTGGTAGTGATACCAAAAGTTAAGCAACCCACGGCGCGGTCGTGATTGGATGGGTGACCATTCCGACCATTTAAGTGACGTCCATGACAAGCATCTCCGTGCTTCGGAAGGCACGTTAAGCAGTTGATCCCGGCTAATATCTGTGGTATTAGTCGTTAAGCCTAGTCAGAGGCCCTAGGGCGGCTTGATAACTTCTGACAGTAAGGTTTGTCACTTGCCTTACATACACCCCTCCACCAATCCGCACTGAGCCCGCGTGGTGAAGTATGGCTCGTTCCTCCTCATAGTTGAGGTGAGGCCTTTTCCCAGCAGTGGGATCTAATAGGCTGACTTATAAAGTAAATTACATACCTCTGAATGCGCAAGAACATTTTATTAAACATGAAATAACCACGATTCATTATTTGATTTACTGTTTCAATAAATATTTATTAATTTTTATAGGTGAGTTAACTCACAGAAATATATCAAGTTAACTAGCATAATAAAAAATAAAAATAAATTATTTTTTAAAACTTCTGTAACACTATCCCCTCAAATTATTTTTCTTTCTTTAACCAATTTCATCTAACTCTGACAAAACGACCTTAGCACATTAATAAAAGAAATGACTTGATCTCAACATCCCCACCCTCTTAAGATGCTCATAAACATGTTTTTCGCGCAATAAAAATGATAAATCATCCGTTTTTTATTTGGTCAATCAGTAGATATAGTGTTTTTCCCATTGGCAGATAATATCTATCGACCCGCATTTTCCCAGTAATGGGGGCGAAAGAAAAGATTATATAACTTTCATAGAAATGTGATTGATGTCTTTACGGCACAAAAAACATTGGTCATGCCATGGATTGGGAAGTTATTTGATGATTTTTTCGATATTGTAAAATTAAATGTTGTACAGACTGGAGTCTGGTACTAGCTGATTGTGTAAATGATAATTTTAGATCGTAAAACAATGAAGGATATGTATAAATAAGGGAAATTTTGACAGGGCAACCATTTTTGATATTTTGGACAATTATTTTGACTGTCAACGGTTATCAAGCTCATCATTACACCTTCTGTGTATCTTATTTTTTATTAAGTAAAATATTGTTTTTTGTCAAATAATAAGTAGTTTGATTGTAAAGTATTTACATAATTATTGTAAGAAACAATTTTAGTGTTTTGTCAAAACTATCATCGTTGTTCTGTGATCATAAAAAAGTATGTGAATATATGTCAGTCTAGTTAAATTAAAAAAAAGAGCCGTGTAGAACCTTATGTAAAACCTGTAAATATTGTATTGATTATGTTATACTAGTGGTTCCCCGCGACTTCGCCCGCAAGAGATGGATTTTCTATATAAACTTTCATCCCCCATTTCACCCCCTTAATGTTTTTATATCGCGACAAAATGTAGCCCATGAGAGTCTCGAACTGTCTCCATACCAAATTTCATCTCAATCGGTTCAGTGGTTTAAGCGTCAAGAGGTAACAGACAGACAGACACACTTTCGCATTTATACTATTAGTATGGATATCGATATATGAGTTGACCACTAATTTAATTAGCAGCGTTTAGCAAACCAGCGTTCATTTTTAGTAGCATTTTTCTATCTCCCTTCACCCATATTTCTATGAATTCAGTATATTTTTGACCAAATCTGCAAACAAAGCCTCGTCACGCTTATTAGGTATGCGAGCAAAACAGTCGATGAGTTATTGGCCCTTCATCATTTACCCCTAACATACCGCTGTTTTTGCAAACGAATCTTGTTCGGGTATTTTTTGGGGTTTTATTTACCCTTGGAAGTTATGCTGATCGGACCGCCATAGGTTTATTTGAAATTTATTTTCTACGTATTGATAGTTTGTCATCATGTCATTGTGATAGTTGTAACGTATTGTCACACCGCCCACTTTTCATTTCTGCTTAGCCCATAGGTATGACTGGTAGAGAATCCCACCAGGCATTAAGTCCGCCTTATTAACAAAGGTTTTTGTGCGCAATAATGCTTCAATAAATAAAAATAGAATAGTTGCTGGTATTTTCATTTGGAAGGCAAATGTGGCTTATTGTTTATTTATACCATCAATAAAATCACGTTTACATCACTCCATTTAAACCATGCATTGAGATGTTAGAAAATGCTTTACGGCTGCATTTCCGGATTTAAATAAACTACCTTTTTACCGCGACTTCGTACGCTCATTTGCGTTTCCTTATGTTCACCTAGAAATTTTGGGAAATCAATCTTTTTGCTCCACAAGTCCACTCCACAAAAAGCCTACATGCCAAATTTCATCTTTCTACGACTAGTAGCCAGTCAATCACTCAGTCAGTCACAGAAGAGCTGAATTATGTTACGTATTTCGATACATATTATTTCCGTCATAAGTACCTAATGCAAAAAGGCATTTCAAACTTCGAAAGAAAATAACAAAATTATCCGAGCCGCTTTTGCATGAATATTTCCAAATACTTCATCTAAACTGCTCCAAGATAAACTTTGGTTAGTTGGAAGATGTTCCCTAAGATTGTAACAATTTGCAATTTGGCGAAAGACAAACAAACCCACTAAAACGAAACAATACAATAAGTCAAAACTGTATTGAACGCAGAAAATTAACGAAAGCACAAAACAAGATTATACGAGGGTCAAACTGAAAGTTCTTAGAAAATCAAAAACTGATTACATTAGCCAGTTATTAGTTTTATTATATCTTTTCAAAATATTGTCCATTGACGTCAATACACCGCTGCATGCAATGGAACCACTGGGAAAAGCACTTTGCCCACTCGTCCTTAGGGGTCTCTTCAATGGCATCGCGATACGCAGCCACCGCTTCTTCAGCATTCATAAACCGCTTTCCTTTAAGTTTTTCTTTAATTTTTGGAAATAAATAAAAATCACAAGGCGCGAGGTCGGGGCTATACGGCGGGTGACCCAGTAATTCAACGTTTGATGTCGCCAAATAGTCGATCGTTCGCTTGGCGGTGTGCGACGAGGCGTTGTCGTGGTGAAGGAGGATCCTACTGCGAGGTCGTTTCTCTCGAACTTTTTCCAAGACAAGTGGCAAACAATTGGTAGTGTACCATTCTGCAGAAACTGTTTTTTGATCCTCTAACACAATTGTTGCGAAATGACCTATCCTTCCAAAGAACGAGGCCACCATTTTTTTTCCCGCACTTCGATCTCTCTTCACTTTAGTAGGCAACTCCTCGAAAGGAAACACCCACTGAGCAGATTGTCTTTTGGTTTCAGGATCATAACAGTAAATCCAGCTTTCGTCACCTGTTAGTATGTCGAACACAGCATTTGAGTCACCTCCGTTAAATCTTTCAATCATTTTACGGCACCAATCCACACGATGGAGTTTTTGAGCCTTAGTCAAATTATGAGGTATCCACCGGGCGCAAAGCTTCCTGACCGCTAAATGTTCGTGGAGGATTTTGTGCACTTGACTCATACCGATGCCTAAGCTTGTCCGAATCTGCTGATAGGTCACTCTTTTGTCAGTCTCTATCATACGCCGCACAACACAGATGTTATTTTCAGTCGTCGCCGTAGAAGGCCGTCCCTCACGTACATCATCAGTGAGATTAGTGCGACCACGTTTAAACTCATTAAACCAGTTGTAAACAGTCGCACGAGATGGGGCTTCATCGTGAAAGGCCAATCGTAGTCTATCATAACTTTCTTGTTGACTTAAATGACATCGAAAGTCATAAAAAATCATTGCACGAAAATTTTCTCGTGTTAAATTCATTTTGACGTGACACAGACAATTTTCAATTTGCCGCCAAGTCGTAAAACAAATGACAAATGAATGAAATATATACTCAGTAATATTGGCAAAGAGTTCTATTTTCAAATTTTAGAATATTTTTTTTATTATATTGTTTATAAGTGGCCAGTTCTAAGAACTTTCAGTTTGACCCTCGTATTTGTTTATATTTTTATTGTTCACCGTTTATAACTGGGTGTATTCCCTAGCTTTGAAATACAGGGTGCTTGGTTAGATTGTAGCACTTATTTAGTAACTAGCAGTAAACTGCGATTTCGTTCGCACATCCTAAACCCAATTTCAAAATTCATCAAATTTTGTTGTGCAAATTAGGGTTTGGAAGATTACACACAGTAACTTATGGTTTATAATAGGTATATTAACTGACAATTAATAGTAAGCAGCGATATTACACATTCGTGGACTGTAAGTACTGCTGTAAGTAGGTATTTATTCGAGTTTTTTATTTTAATTTTTTTTTATTTAACTATGTACCTAGATGCTTAGCAGATAAACTCCAAAACATATTTACAACATTTTGGGTTGTGCCACGTATCACTTTTTGTTTATTAATCAAAATCAAAATTAGCTTCAACAAAAGTTTTTACAGCCCTTGGTTTCGAACGCAACTAACTCAAAACATTTTTTATCTGAAAACTTGTTTTCTACTATGCAGATTTTATTTTCATCAAACGTTTGACTTTTAGAACACGCTATTCGTATCTTGGCGTGCGCTGTAGAGACGGCGGCATTATGGCCAAGTGACGCCAAGCTTTGATGATTATTGCTTTATTAACCAATATTGAGTGCAGAACAATGGTTGAGGACGAGTGGCACCACTCGTAAACATTTTGTCAGGCGGTTAGTTTAAGCTGAGATTAAATAAATAAAAAAAATAAAAAAATCGTTTATTTCGGATAAGGTACATCCATATGGGTTAGTAACCAATAAAAAACTTAATAATTATGGTTAGTAAAATATTTTTAAAGGCTGAAAGTAAACCATTAGGTTTTATTCTTACTAGACTTCTTGGGCTCATTATTTTTGTCACGTTTCTGCTTTTAAAAGCTCTTACTAAAATACCTAAGATTTTTTACATTACTTGGTTAATGCTTGTGATGGATAGACGCTGGGGCAGAACCTGTTTGTTTAAAAATTAATTTATCAAGAAATAAAAAAAATACATATAAAAACTGCACAATCGTAGCCTTCAGGAGAAATATAGTAACCAGAACAGTAATACATGTATGCTGTCTGTAAAATACGACTACACCTTCAGAAATCAATGTAGCAAACATGGTAGTTCGTTACGCTTGCTTCGTTCGTTTAGATCTACCATAATACCAGCTTAGGCACAGAATAAGTTTAGGTTAATAATACCATATTAACTTTGCATTTTTGTATATTTACAATTTTTTTAGCTTACGCGTTACGATTGAATTGTTTAACGCCAGTTCAACCAGCCTTAATCGGCGTTCGGTGTAACCGCCCTGTCGTATTCCCTTGGGTGCGACAGTTAGCCGCGGCGTCGCCTCTTGATTGGGATAGTCGTAAACCAATCTACACCGACTCTGCTATGGCGTAGTGAGGTGCTTAGTACTGCTGATCTTAACGATATTAAAGTAATACATATTTAAAATAATTAAAAATAAGTTTTTTTTTGTTTTGTAACCGTGCCTTTGATGTTGTTTATTCGTGTGTTTTGTGTTATCTATTTATTAAAAATTGTATTTCCTTTCTTTAATGTATTTTCTTTTTTTGTTCTTCTTCTCAGCAGCAGCAGTGCAGGGCTTAAAAAATATAGGTATGTTGGGACGTGTATAAGTGCCCGCTGTAGGCCTACATGCATGAATAAATAACATTTATAACTTAATTTTGTAAATATTATGAATAATAATCCGTTTAGTAACAGAAGAAAATATATTTTTTGTAACATAATGTCATAGTTATGAACTTTACGGGACGTCAACGTTGACATTGTTACGTTCCTACTTCGCATAGTATATATTAGATTAGATAATTACTAACGAGTAAATATTGAACTCTTTTACTTTTATAAAAACTTAAAAGGTAATTGTATTTTATTTTTTTTATAAAAAAGTCGTAAGTTTTGTTAGGTATTTTTTATAACTCTATATTGGTCCTCACAAAAATATAAAGCCAGTGTCGACACGAAAAGAAGAGAGTTTTAAAAAAATATCTACGACTATTGCTGTAAAAATTAAATGGTCTATCGATGTTCTATGGTCGTGTTCCCATCACTAGAACGTTTTAAATCGACAATCTCATTTCAGCCGTTTTTACACCACAAGACTAATATTAATAATTTATACTGCTATTAATATTTGCAACCCTAACGAAGGAAAACTTTAGCGATACAACAGCGATTTTAACTATCAAATACCTATTTTTGAAACAGGTTAGTAAAACTTTTTGCTTTCCGTAAGTTCTATATTATATAATTTACTTTCGAAATTTATAGAAATTGGTTATATGTTATTGTTTTCATTATTTAAGCAATTCCTTTTCAAATAACATAAAAGACACTTTTACTTAGTGGTCGGTGCCTGGTTACTTACTAACCTACTATGTATTTCCTAAGTTCAGAAGTTTACGCAAATAATTATAATTTAGATTTATTCGTTTTGAGTCGTATTTCTCAGTGTATAAGATTTGATTCACAATTTAACTACTCTTTCTTTACTTTATTTTTTTACATCATCGTTAGTCGTGACCCAGTCGTGTAAACTTGCTCTAGACTTGAATATTCTCTAGCAAGCAAACCTATGCGTTTTGTTGGAGAACTTATTGGCGCGATAACTGGCTATCATAATTTGTGCCACGTTTGTTTACCAGACTTTGATGTTAGTACAAAAATGGGGGAAAAAATATTGCGATAGTGGCTAGAAAAATATTTTGGAAAGTACACAAAAATTTAATGTTAATTACGACGATTAAGAAATTTATAATTGATCGATTTACTTTACTTATCAACAATCACAGTATTACTTACTGTGATATGTATATATGTAATAAAAACTACCCCTAAATCCATGAATTATCGTATTTATTAAAACTTCATAAGTTCGTTCGTATCATTGAAATATTGACAAAGTACGCCACCTAGCGATGAGAAGTGCAAACATTCTTGTGTTGCTTGAAATATATTATGCCATCTAGCGGCAAGTTTCACAAGCTTGTTCCTCTACGCAAAGCTGTGAACGTTGCTTTTGTACATATGTTCTGTTTTAGTTATACATACACTGCTAGATGGCGTTGAAACATATTTTTATCCGACTATGACTAAGCCCAAAAATAGCTTTTATTTTTTGATTTGTAAACCGATTGCAACTTTTAGACACGCCTGAAAATGGTTAGTTACCAAAACAAAAAACCGATTGCTACAAAAAAACAAACATTGCTACAAAGTTGTGGCTCACTCAAACACAAGTCAAAGATTCCTAAAGAATTAAAAAAAAAAACTCAACAAAAAAATAAAGCCTTTTTGCACTACATTAGTGGATCTAGTTGATCAAGTCGGTTATTTTGGTAATTGTAAAAACAAACCATAAGTAATACGAGTAGGAACACTAGGGGCAAGTACTTAAATGGGTCATCAAAACACCAGATTCGAAAATAAAAGCCATAAATAAAGATCAAACTGCTATTCCTATCTGAGCTTTATACCATAACTGGTCGATAGAACAATATTTGCCCATAGTTTGTATTGATACAATAATCTTTTCCCTTCATAGTTAGCGTTTAGTACTTACTTGGTATTTATTGTATTGCAGTCGGTCATAAAAAAGGAATTTACTCGTTAAGGGAAAACGATTTAATGTGGAAATACTTAATAATTACCTTACAAAAAAGGAATATTTAACTGAAAATTCAAATGCACCTATAAAATAATTTTAGAGGAACCTTTCTTTGAGCTTTATCTTTTTCATAATAAATAAATAAATAAATTGTTCCAACAAACACACCAATTACCTAGCCTCATACTAGGATAACGGATAGACATACTTAAATACTTTTATAAACATCCATGACTTAGGTACAAATGCTCGTGCTCATCACACAAACATTTGCCCCTTGCGGGATTCGAACCCTGGTTTAGAAGTCCGTGGCGCGAACCACTACACCAAGACGGTCGTCGAATAATAATTAGAATAATAATTCATAGAAACAATAAAATAATTTGTTTCAACAATCACGCCAATTAGCTAGCCCCAAACTAAGCGTGAGCTTGTGCTATGGTGACTAGGAATCTAGGATATCGGATATACATACTTATATACATCCATGACTTAAGATTTGTACCTAAGTCATAGATGTTTATAGATGTCATGACTTAGGATGTTCGTGCTTATCACACAAACATTGGCCCCTTGCGGGATTCGAACCCGCAACCGCCTGGTTTAGTAGTCCGGGCCCCAAAGCACTACACCAAGATGGTCGTCAATATAATAATAAAATACCTATTATGATCATGAAATTCTAAACATGCTGGGAAACGTATATGGAACCTATTCTTAAGATTAAATTACTAAGTAGGTAAAGCTTTATAGGCCACCCATAAGTTTCTACACTTATTCTAAGTTTCTACATAGTTTCTTCTGACCGGCAGATCTATCGCCAAACTCCATTGCTTTCAAATTGCTATAGATAGGTACAGCTTTCAGGAGTCCCATTAAACTTTCGAACTGAAGTATGTAAAGCAATTGTTTTTTGAATGGGAAAATTACTATTTATAAGATATTTGGGCTTTGAAAGTAGCATAATTAATAATTTCAGATTAGCGGTTGGCCTAAAAGTTATTTCTTCAGGGGGCTTGGTAGTGCCCCCGCCAAGTCGAGCAAAAAAGCTACAGCCGTCCGTACCTTCATTTTCTCAACGCAATTTTCAACCTCTTTAACTTCGTTAGGGATAAAACTAGAAGCCCAAATTTTCAGTAACCAAGTAGGCATTGTACGAACATGGTATATTTCAAATTTTATTCAATTTGAACTAGTAGTTTAAAGAATTATAACTAGTCAATGTTTCTTAATTTTGTCACTCACTGAATTTCTTACTGACCGATCCTTAAAACCCTAAGGCACTTTTTCCATACAGAGAAGCTTTAAATTTGAAGTAATATATCAGCATAAAACTAAAATATTTTGCAATTTCGGTCCAGTTTTCTAGATACTTTCGGTCGCATGCGCCGAAATATGATCTAACCGAATATTATATGTAAGTATTACTAGTGAGATACATTGTGGTTTCATGCGATTGCCATGTCAGTTTATATATTTAAATCATAAAAGCTTTTTATATTGGTTACGGTCACATAAGATGGTGTGAGGTATCATAAGACATTAAGAAGGAACTGAATAAATTAACAGACTTGACTTGGTATTATATGGATCTTATAACTTTTACTTTTAACTATTTACGAAGAACTGAGTTGCGATACTTGTTTTTTTTTAATAACTAAAAAAAAATCACTTCTTCGTAAACCTATAATAGTTCTCACCAAAAAATGCCTACTTCTGAATTCGCCCTAGCTTTTTGTCTTGTCCACTACTGTTACTTAAATCTTTCCGAAATCTTTCTAAGCTCTAAAATTTGGCTAGCTTTAAATGCCCACCGTCAGTCTCCGCATCATACACAACAAACTATAAACACTACACCATAAACGAGAGTGCCACTTTGACCTACATGCGCGCGCGCACCGAAATAGAGAAACCGAGAGAAAGCACCTGGATGGGCCTAATTATATCTAAAACTACTGGTTCACAGATAGATTTATGCTTGTAACATGGTTGTTTGTACAAATATGACGGGAGTTTTTGGTGTGGGCTTTTTGATTCGCAAAAGTAATATCAAATGCAGGAAAGTTTTTCATGCTAGTTCTTGAAACCTTAAATAATCTGTTTGCAACATTAAAATTTAGCCATAGACAGTTTAAAAACTCAAGCTTTGGTAGACTTTTGAATTCTGCGTAAGTATCCTTTTGTCCAGTAGATGAAAGATACCTACTTACTCGTTCATAACAGATTCATCTCATTATTCCCTATTGTAGGTATACCATTTTTTTCGTATCATATGCTTAGATAGATTTTAGGCCTGCTAGATGGACCGATAACCTGAGAAAGGTGGCGGCTGGATGCGAGAAGCGGAGGACCGTGAAAGATGGCGCATTCTTGGAGAGGCCTATGTCCAGCAGTGGACTGCAATAGGCTAATATGATAAGATAGATTTTTCTTTTCATCATTTTCCGGAGCTTTATTTAATAATAATAATAAATATTGGACAACATCACATTCATTGCTCAGATTCCAAAGTAAGTAGCTTAAGCAAGCACTCGTGATATGGAAATCTGAAACAACGGTGGTACTAAAACACTTGATTATCATTTAATTCTTATAATACAAGTAATTAAAATAGAACACACACTCTCCAGGAGGATTTCACTCCCTTTAAAAAAAAAAGGTTTTAAAAACCTCATCGATCGAGCCTTGAATATTTACCAAGCATGCTCCAAATCGGTGGCGGTACCAATTTCGGTGCAGTTCAGTTTTAATCAAAATAATTAAGTACTCTTATGATTAATGGCGGCTGCGCGGTTCGGCGAAAAGGCATA
The DNA here is from genome assembly GCA_949316185.1 of Pyrausta nigrata. Classification (NCBI taxonomy): domain Eukaryota; kingdom Metazoa; phylum Arthropoda; class Insecta; order Lepidoptera; family Crambidae; genus Pyrausta; species Pyrausta nigrata. Next base: position 1,665,496 of record OX438941.1, on the reverse strand, counting down.
TACTGCCACCTGCGTGGCCGAGATAAGGGCGGCGTGAATTTTTATCTTTCCCAGTATTTTTCATTACACTGACAGCGCGAGGTTTTGGCAGACCACCCTGGATAAGGTTGCTAGCACTGACAGTGGGTTAAAAAAAGAGGTAGACCTGTCATCTTATACTACGCGGCGATTCGAATTTAATGCGCCGAGCAGACTTTCTTAGCCGAATTGGACTCCGACTACAACCAATCTCAGGAAGCGCAGGACCAACGGCTTAACGTGCTTTCCGAATCACGTGGGTGTTAACAACACCAACTTCCTGACTCCGGAGCAGTGTCTGAGTTATTTCCAGGCAGAAAAACTTAACACTCTCGGCCCGACCCGGGATTCAGACCCGGGACCTCGTGGATAGCACCCTGCGTGCTGGCCACTAGACCAACAAGGCAGGTACGTGTCAATTTGAATGCAATATTGAGCATATTGCTCAATTTTAGGCAATCAATTTCCGCGCTTTAATGACACTTCTACCACTATCAAGTGCACTATCATTGGTTGCTATAATAGTGTAGTGTCAGCAGCGCTTTCGGTGATTGCCGATGATGTGAAGCAATCCTCGGTGCGGCACCGACTGGATGGGTGACCATTCCAATTGCGTCTACGTTTGCTTAGGACGGGAAGGCTCTTTAAAATGTCCTCGATTCTACGTATACAAATTAATATACCAATACTGGCGAAAAGAACTAACTTCGTTTGCAGAATTGTCAGATTTCCCATACAAACCTGGTATATCCCGTTTCTGGGTATTCCCCTCCCTAACAAAATGTGAAAAAATTCGATGTTTTTAATGTATTCTACTACTTAGAGGGGAAACCTAACAAATCAAAATCGGCCCAGCCGTTTCTGAGTTAATGGTAACTAACCCGTTGGGTATGGGAACCAATGTTTGTAAATTAGCCTAAACCTAACTAAGCAGTTGACACTCACCTTGCAGACACCAATCTACTTAGATGAAGGGAGCTATGTGGTAAAATAGGCTCACACCACCTTAGAGTTAGGATGAGACCCTTTTATAGGGCACATGCTCTTCAGCACAGGTAACTTAATAGTTAAGTCATCATCATCATCATCTTAGCGCCATTCCGGCTGTGTACTCGAGAGGGTCCAGGGCCTGCTTTGGACTATGATCCAGGATAATCCAAATTAGGTGGTGTGTGTGGACCTGGCCATATGACCTCCGTGACAGGGGAACCTGACCAGTTTGAATCATGGTTACACATTCAGTCGCCTGAATGTGCAGGTTTCCTCACGATGTTTTCGCTTACCGTAAAAGCATGTAAGCACCACTTATGAACGTTGGGCATAACGATAATCATGTCTGCGTGAAGTAATTTTTACCTACCTATACGTTTTACATAATATTTGTTATAATAAACATTCCAATATTGTTCTAATATAGAATCAACACATCAACATCACATCAACAATGAATGAAGGTAGACGGTGGCGATACGAGTTGACAACTCTAGAAATTAAGACTGGGAGGCAGTGGCCCAAAATCGTGGAGAGTGGAAAATATGTCAGGAGGCCTTTGCCCAGCAGGCTCGACACCCGACAGGCTCTTAATAATAATGACCATGATTTTTCATGATGTCGAAAGTATTAGCCGTCTCAAAGCTTCTATTGAAAACGCTTCCCAATCCGTATTTTCTTTTACAAACTGAATTCATAAAGATAAGCTTTAGTTTTTTTTTTAACAAACAAACCAATTACCTAGCCCCTAACTAAGCGTGAGCTTTTGCTATGGCGACTAGGATAACGGATAGATAATATACGTTTATAAACATCCATGACTTACTAATGCAACTGCACCACATTTGCACCTGGCGAGATTTGGACCCACAACCTTCTGTCTTGTAGTCTAGAGCGCGAACCACTACATCAAGACGGTCGTCAATCCTGAAATTCCTGAGGTTACCTACCTGATCTAGTTAGCAGTAAACAGGAGCCTATAGTTTGTAGGTCATTTTAAGACAACAAGGTGCCCTGAGCCAGGGGCCCGGTCGGCTCGTTAGGTGGCGCGGGCGCGTGGGGGACCACCGGCGCGCGCGCCGCTCTGTAATCTGAGTGCGCAAGGGGGCACTTTGTTACCGTGCGCGTGTTGACATTTGCGATTTTTTTATGTTTAGTAAATTACTGTACATAAAAATATCGCCAATAAGTATATTTTATAATTGAATAAAGTCTCTTTGAATTATCTATATAAACTATATTTTTAGTAATTATCATTAGATTTAAGAATGATTTCTGAGCGTTATATTGTGTTTTGGTATCCTATACCTTCAGCCTTGTATATTTATTTACTCGTACATAATATATCAAGCCGCCCTAGGGCCTCTGACTAGGCTTAACGACTAATACCACAGATATTAGCCGGGACCAACTGCTTAACGTGCCTTCCGAAGCACGGAGATGCTTGTCATGGACGTCACTTAAATGGTCGGAATGGTCACCCATCCAATCACGACCGCGCCGTGGGTTGCTTAAGCACCTAACTTGATAACTTCTGACAGTAAGGTTCGTCACTTGCCTTACATACATCCCTCCACCAATCCGCACTGAGCCCGCGTGGTGAAGTATGGCTCGTTCCTCCTCATAGTTGAGGTGAGGCCTTTTCCCAGCAGTGGGATCTAATAGGCTGACTTATTATATATATTTTACATAATATATACATATTTTTGATTTCAGAAACGGCTCTAAAGATCTCGCTAAAATTTATTATAATAAATTTATTAGTTATCGGGGTAAAATCGATCTAGATTAGTCTTATGTTTGGGAAAACGCGTCTTTTCAAGTTTTTATGCGTTTTTCTTTCATAATTGTAAATTTGTAATAGTCTAAAGACAATCCTAGTGTCAAATTGCATAAGCAGGCCACCCACAGGCCTATACTGCGTAAAATGGCTTTTACTTTTAAACTATCGTCTCATTGCTATCCAGACGTCACTTTTAAAAGCCATTTTGAAAGCCATCAAGATAGGTAGCAGGCCTGCTACTGTGACATGGTTTTTGAAAGAGTTGAGGCCTGATCAAACGTGCTTTTAATTCCAGTTATGCATTTAATTTGAGCAATGAGAAACTGAATTTAGATTAACTATTTGATTGACATTCTACTACTACTCCTTGTCCCCAAGAGACAGGGTTTTCAAGTGACACCAGTAACTGTTTTTTATTATGCTGTACCTATTTTATTTATTATGTAGAGAGAAGTAGAGAGGTCAGGTCGGACTGCCGTCTTACCGAAATTATGAGAGTTAAGGAATAGAGAGTGCACCTGTGTATTGCGCACACACTTGTGCACTATAATATGTCCCGCGCAGTTGGCTAGTCTGTGTTGAGATAGGCCGCCGTAGTCGAAATTCGGCTAGGAGGACATTATTATTATTATTTATTATGTACTATAGTTATGTACTATAGGTATTCATTTGTTGCATGTTGTATTTACTTGCTTTATGACTAGGAAAACTTTGCACGAAAAAACCTACCGCATTGCGCCACCAAAAATAATGTACCGTTGGTCGCCACTCGCACGCTAATAAAGTCTCCTCGCGATTTTTTTTCTTCCTACCGCGGTGTGCCTCCAAAATTGAGTTGTACGGGTCTCGCGAGTTTTTTACCTTTTGCCGCTCCCCGGCGGTCCTCGGTAATCACTTGCATGTTTATTTGTTTATTAGCCGACTGCAAGGAGAAAGGGTTAGGCAAGGTACAATTTATAAAGGTGGCTTTCTACCTAATTCTTGGATGTTTGTCAAAGTATATTAGTAGTATTCTAGTCAACTAGACTACTACCACGCCACGTGCTGCGCCAGCGCGGCGCGCTCGCTGTATCTGCACAACAATTTATCATAAAAGAATCATTTAATAAAAGAAAAGATAAATGTCGGGTCGTATCAGGAGGTTAAGAGAAGGTCGGAAAGCAGAGAGGAATGGAAAAAACTCCACCGACAAGAGCCTAGCTCTTAAATTTGATGATGATGATGAGACTACTAGACTAGACTGCCTCTTTGGTCTAGTAGTCTGCACGCTGGGTACTATCCACGAGGTCCCGGGTTCGAATCCCGGGTCGGGCCGAAAAGTGTTGGGTTTTTCTGTCTTGAAATAACTCATACACAGCTTCGGAGTCATGAAGTTGGTGGTTTTAACACCTCCGTGGCTCGGAAAGCACGTTAAGCCGTTGGTCCTGCGCCTAATCTCTCTATGGTCATGTCGGACTGCCCGTCTCACCGAATTATCAGAGTGAAGGAACAGAGAGTGCACCTGTGCATTGCGCACACACTTGTGCACTATAATATCTCCCGCGTAGTCGGCTGATCTCTGTTGAGATTGGCCACTGTAGTCGAAATTCGGCTAGGAGGACATTATTATTATTATTCTAGTCACCACAGCACAATTTCGCGGCTGCCCGCAACTATGTCTGCGCAAGTGACTTTCGTATACAAACTTTTACCCCCCTTTTCACGCACTTAGAGCTTCAATTTTCAAAAACCTTGAAATGAGTAATTCTTGAATTGCTACAACACACAAACTGAAGTTTGTGATGTCGTTGCCCTGGGTGGACTACTAAGAGGTAGATTCTTTACCATCCCAAACTTTATAATTCAACTTTATTTATTTATACTTTTATCAGAATCCTTTTTCTTGTCAAAGTTACTTCTTATATTGATGCAGATTTGACGTTCTAATCTACCAATTTTTATTTGTGACACAACAAATACGAAACTTTAATTTGTTTGGTTTTCGGTAACGAGAATACACCCTGATAGCACCGTAATCACCACAATAGACTGTATATTTTTTTGCAGAATTAACCCTATTACATATTTATAAAATAGGTAACTACACAATTTTACCATGTCGTGCTATAATAGTGTCGACCGTACATATTTGATAAGATAAACTACGATGAGGTTCAATTATGTATACGTTAGCACTTTGGTAAGATGCTCAGAATTCTCAAGTTTTTTTTTTAATAGGCAGACATTTGACCGCAATCTCATCTGATGGGTAAGCGACGATGCGGCCGATGATGGGGCATGTCTGTCTAGAAGCAGCCTATTCACTCTTTTCATAAAGAAACACTTCAGCTGGCAACGAATTCCACTCTCTAGCCGTACGCAAGAGAAACGAAGATTTAAAACATACGAACATTCGACATAAGGGTGGAGCCCCCGCCTGCGTCTTATGTACCGATAGTGGAAAGGGGCCGGTGGAATCAATTCGTGCAATTCCCTCGCACACACGCCGAAATGTAGCCTGTAGAACACTAAAAGGCATATTCCAGCAATACATATTAATACAGTGAGCTTACGAAAAGCTTTAGAAAGCCCTTGAATAGATACGCGTAGGTTAGGTACTTAAGGCAACACCTCTGGGCCCGTAGCCAAGTCGCAATTTAATCTCAAGCGAAGTTCGTTATCGCTAACAAAATGTATGAAACTGTCATAAGCCATCGAAACATCACGTGACTTTTGCATACATATTTTGACATTTCGTTGGCGATAGCGAAGTTCACTTCAGAAAGATTGCCATTTGGCTACGGGCCCAGGTTTCGTTGGTTTGGACTTTGGACGTTTTTATAATCCCGTGCCTAACTAAACCCTACCCACAAACACAATATGCTCTTACTTGCGACTATAATAGATATACCTACAACAATTTTAGAATAAGTGTTAAACTCAAAATTGCTGATTTAAATAAAATTATATACCCATACCGCGTTGAATACCAACGATACAAATTAAGCGATACTTATCGACATTTATAATTCCACCGGATTACCTATCTATCTATTACAATACAACCAAAAAAAGATCCTTCTAAAAAAACCTTCAACGTCAGAAAGAACAGGCTTCTTCTGGGTGAGCTTGCTCCACCGTCGACGCTGTCTACGCCACGTCTGGCTTAGACCAGAGTCAAGACAAAACCCATCCATACTAATATTATAAATGCGAAAGTGTGTCTGTCTGTCTGTCGGTCTGTTACTTCTTGACGCTTAAACCACTGAACCGATTGAGATGAAATTTGGTATGGAGACAGTTCGAGACCCTGAAAAGGACATAGGCTACATTTTGTTGCGATACAAAAACATTAATGGGGGATGAAAGTTTATATTGAAAATCCAACTCTTGCGGGCAAAGTCGCGGGGAACCACTAGTTTCAAATAATTATAATAATTTAAATCATAAATTACCTACTCACCTTTCTCGAGCTCCGTCGGTATCACTAAAGATCAATTAAACTTATAGTTTGCCCCTTTTTTCGCTTACTGATTCCCACATTATGTCGCAGTCAATTCGTGCCTTCCGGCAGCCGACGAATCGTCCAAAAAACGCCCGCCAAAGGTTTCTCGCCCGGACAGACGTGTCTTTTTCAAGTTTCACTTACAATAAACTGTTCTCCGTAGAAATTTTATTTGTTTAATCCTCCTTGCTACTCTACTGACACGTACAGGGCTGTAGAATTTAGGTTTTTTTCAACAGATGGTTGTTGGAAATAAATTGAATATAAATTAAATGATCACACCAATTATATATTTTTGATTGAAAACATGTCATGTTAGTATTCCTTTATTCGTCTTTGATAAATCATGTCCTATGATAGACAAGTCTTATGCAAGTAATAGGAGAGGTGCTTGTGGCGCAGTGGCGGCAGCGCTTTGGTAGTGATACCAAAAGTTAAGCAACCCACGGCGCGGTCGTGATTGGATGGGTGACCATTCCGACCATTTAAGTGACGTCCATGACAAGCATCTCCGTGCTTCGGAAGGCACGTTAAGCAGTTGGTCCCGGCTAATATCTGTGGTATTAGTCGTTAAGCCTAGTCAGAGGCCCTAGGGCGGCTTGATAACTTCTGACATTAAGGTTTGTCACTTGCCTTACATTCACCCCTCCACCAATCCGCACTGAGCCCGCGTGGTGAAGTATGGCTCGTTCCTCCTCATAGTTGAGGTGAGGCCTTTTCCCAGCAGTGGGATCTAATAGGCTGACTTATGCAAGTAATATGCGGTTCCATTCATTGTTGGTTATCATTATGTTAAAGACAAAAATAACCTTATTTAAGTTTATATTAATGGTGAAGATATTAATTTGTGTCGGTTAATTTTTGTTTGTACATTCACCGCCTTATTCTTAAAAATAAATTTACCACTGTTTAACCCTTGAATAAATAACAAAGACAGCTAATTTGGAATTATTGACAGATAGGTGACATGACAAACAAACATTTCAATTTGTCGAACTCATTTATTCAACTGTTAAAAATTGGTTTATATTTTTACAAATAAAAATGTACATGCACAAATTAAAAATATTTTTTCCTTTATACCAATTACAAAAACTTATATAAACTTAATAACTACCTACATTATATAAAATCCGTGCAAATTGCCTTAAATGTAAATACGCGCAATAACAAATATAAGGTATACGGTGTCCCGCGCTGCGCCCGCGCCGGCGCGTCTCGAGACCATTCGATGCAAATTCTCACATCGGCCGTTTTGGGAAGCGGGCCGAGGTGCAAGCGATAGAGATTTGACTGCTGTGAACAAAAATGTAACGTGTTATCCTAAACACAGATAATCACAGGGTGGCCCTGTAAATCGTGGATCAAACAGGGAGATTAATGCCCGTTTTCACCAACAATCCCTAAATTTTAAGTAACACTTAAGCTATTTTAAGGGACACCTAACAACTGTTTCGGTTTCACCAATGTTTAGGTGGCACCTATGACGCTAAGGTATCCCTTTATTTTAGGGGCCCGAATGTCGGCCTCCTAACGCTAGGTGACTGTTTTCGTTTATCGAGTGTGCTTGCTGTCTTGCAAAATGGAAGATTTAAGTGATTTCTTTGAAAATTTAAAAGCTCTTGAGGCAGTTGAAATAATGTCCAATCCAAGATTATTTTCGCGGCCCCGTATTTACCGTGAAAGACCAGATTTTTTCATGAAATATGACGAAAAATACTTTTTCATCAGATATCTAGGTTATCTTAGGATAGCGTGCTATTTTTCTTGAAACAAATAGAACAACTTTTAGAATATCCAGACAACAGGTATGTTATAAAAGTACAGTATAAACTTTTAATAATCCTTTCTAAGTATATATCTTATAATATAAATAAGTTTTGGTCGCGTTCCGTTTTTTCCGCCATTTTATGAATTAATAAAGATATTTACTAATAAATAATAATACTCGACTTGCCGAAAAACACCCTAAAGTCCCTAAATAAATTGTAAAGAAAGCACCATGAACGAAAATCAAACAACAACGAACGAAAAATAACACGCAAGTCGCAAGCATACTTCAACAGACTTCAACTGTCACTTTTTAAGGCAAAGAGATCCGGTTGTTCGCCATACAGCCAACAAATTTGTAAAAAAAAGCCGATATTGAAACTTATTTTGTGTTTTTACCCTTGATTTAAATTCATTACGATACATAATTTATTGCTTTCAATTTAACTCTTTCAAACCTTAGTAAAATTACAAATAATCATATTTTAACGGTAAAAGTACGGTTTTTAGAAACACTTCTTAAGAAATCAACTGTCACCTATGTAAGGGACCCGATCGTAGGTATCACTTGCACTGGTGAAAATGGATTTAGGTAAGGGGCCGGTTTAGGGATCGCCTTAGCTTAGGGATATCTTAGTAAGGGGTTCGTTAAGGGATTGTTGGTGAAAATGGGCATAAGGGGGTTATTCCCGACCTTCGAAATTCGCAATCCTTTCACGGTATGACTTCAAATCGACTTCAAGAAAAGTAAGTGTTGTTTTTGTATTTTCTAAAAAAATCCCCAGTTACAAAACTACTATTTTAGTAAAGATTCATTCCATAATCAACAATAAAATACAAAATATTTAAGGGTTTTAACATTTTATTCAATTTATTTTGACAATGTTTTACTAAAAAGGTCTTTTTTTATGAAAATACAAAAACAGCTCAAATTAAACAATACTATACTTGTCAAAACAAAATAAGGGCCACATTTTCATTTTGGTATAAATTATTAAACATTTTCATATTGAAAGTAATAAAATATTGAGTACAAACTCTTTGATACCTAAACTTTTTAATATTGTAATATTCATCTAATGCTGGCAACAATTTTAAATAAAATTTGATTTAAAATTATTTTTTAAAATTTTGTTTCCATTTTCTTTGACGTTTTGCTTTCCTTAGCTTCTTGGTTTATTAGAAATTATCAGAGTTCATTGATATCTCGAGTCAGAAACATCTTTTGCAATATGCCACAAGCACGCAGGCGTCATATGGACTCGCTGACAGCAACCAGAGCCGTTACAATGATTGAAGAATGTGAATGACCACAGCGAACTGTGGGTTTGCAATTGAGATTTTCTCGAAGAGCTATTCAAAATCTATGGAATCGTTTCCAAGAGACTGGCAGTGTTAGAAGAAGACCTGGTTCGGGCAGAGTTCGCATTACAACAGCTCAAGAGGATCGTTACATTCGATTAAGTGCGCGCCGAGATCGCACAACGACGGCCCGCAAGCTGCAAAATGGTTTACGGCTCACAATGGGTACTCGTGTCAGTGACCAAACTATTCGTAATCGATTGCATGAAGACCAGCAGGCATCAAGAAGGCGAGTTGTCCGTGTTCCACTAACCAGAAATCATCGTGCAAATCGTTTAAGATTTTCCCGTCAACATTTGGACTGGGACATAAACCAATGGGGCATGGTGCTCTTCACGGACGAATGCAAAGTAAATTTTTTAACGACGATCGGCGTATTAGAGTATGGAGAAGACGCGGCGAGAGCATTTCAGAAGCCTGCATCCATGAAGTCGATCGTTTTGGTGGTTCAAATGTAATGATTTGGGGCGGGATAAGCTTACACGGCAAAACTGAGCTCGCTATTTTAAATGAGGGTACTGTTACTGTTTAGCGGTATATTGAGGAAGTTGTCAGACCACATGTGATCCCATTTGCCCAGCGAGCGGGTCCTGGATTCATCTTGATGCAAGACAATGCTCGTGCACACACGGCTCAAGCGACTTGGTTTGTACTGGAAGCCTCTCAAATTCAAGTCTTGCCGTGGCCGGCGAACAGTCCGGACTTAAATCCAATAGAGCACATGTGGGATCAGTTGAAACGAAGTGTTAGAGACGGTGATCAGGAAATCCACAACCAACAGCAACTCATCAACGCTGTTAAAAAGGCCTGGGAAGAGATTTCATTGGAAAATGTCAGGCATTTGATTGAGAGCATGCACTCTAGGCTTCAGGAGTGCGTAGCAAAACGAGGGGGGCATACCCGTTACTAAAAGATAAGCATGGAGCATTTTCTTTTGTTTTCAGTAACTTTACATTCTTTTTATTTTTAACCTTAAATGAGTTTTTTCTTTCAAAGGCAAATAAACTTTTTAATCATTATTATTGGAATAAAGTTATTGGTCTACACGTTAAAAACAACATTAGTTTTCGTTATGGAGACAAAAAATATATATTGGTATTATTATTTTAATGGTACAGACAAAATACCTCGTGGCCCTTATTTTGTTTTGAGTAGTATATTTTATTCAATAAAAGAACAAAGACATGCATGAAATAAAAATAAATGGGAAAAAAATTAAGTAATAACGTGCCGTTTGGCGTTGAAAATTTTGGACCGTAGGGAGCAACCGCTTAATTACTTTTTGGAAAAATTGCACCTAATTTAAATTCTGTTTTGGCAAATAGTAAAGCTGGCTCGTTCCTCGCTCAAAGGATAAGTATAGCTATCCAACGCGGTAACGCAGTCAGCATTCTCGCCTCCTTGCCTCAAGGACACGGGTAAAATGGAATTCTTTATAGTGTCTAAGAAGAATTACAAATTTCACTTGACTGACATTGACAAATTAAATTGTTGTTACTTTAATAGTGTGCAATACTAACCTTTTGTTCTTATAGGCCTGGACTTTGGTAAAAAAGGGTCCTGCAAAATCGGTACCTACACCGTCAAACGGTCTAGCAGCCGTGACGCGGTCTTTAGGTAGGTCACCCATGAAGGGTTGAGATACAGCCGCCTTGAGATGATAACAAGGAAGGCATTTGAAAAACACATGCTGAATAGCTCTGCGTGCAGACAAGATCCAAAACTCGCTATTCAACATGGCAAGAATTGCATTAACACCTGCATGAGCATTCTCGCGATGGTAATGTGAAATAAGGATGTTCACGAAATTACCATTCTTAGGTAGAAGAAGGGGATGGCGCGCATCAAAGGATAGATCGGAGTTTCGTAATCGGCCTCCAACTCGAATTAGGTCTCCGTCATCCAGAACTAAATTTAATTTTCTCAGGGAGTTAGTGATAGGATCGCCACGCCGTAAGCGATCAAGTTCATCAGAAAAGGAGGTAAATTGAACAATTTTCACTAAAAACAAAAGGGAATCTCTCCGTTTCTCAGGGCTCAGGTAGGACGAGTAAGATTTAGGCAATAAAAACTACCTTAGGTAACAAGTCACGTTTATTAGCTTGTTGAAAGAACTATACCGCTCTAATAAGAATGAGGGATCAGGGGTAGGAACATCGGCAGAGACTACTAAACAACGTAGTCCAGGGAGATCACTACTTGGGTTAGGTTCCGAAATACCGGGCCAGTTGTCAGGAGACTGCGTCAACCACAAAGGTGAAAACCAAAGGGAGTGGTCGATCAGTCGGGTGACTGACATACCTCTCGATGCACAGTCACTAGGGTTCATGTAGCCCGGGACGTGCCTCCATTCACTAGATGTAGGACTATTATTAATCTGGGAGACACGATTAGCCTCAAAAGTCTGAAGGAGGTGAGGAGTGGTTTTTAACCAACACAACACGACTCTACTATCCGGACTTAAAAAATCCATGATGAGGGACAAAACAATGTTCCCGGGCCGAGTCATATGAAGAAAGGGACATATGGTTTAGGTCAAGGTACTCGCGCATAAAGGAAATATATTTCTCTCGAAAATTAGGATTGGCTTGCAAACGCTTCTTAAGATTATGGAATCGCCGTAAGGCACCGGTTCCAGAATCACCGAGAGGCGGACGATTACAAAGAAAAGGGAGTCCAACCATAAATCCACCATCGCTTTCACGAGTGGTAGTAGCTTTAAAAAAGGTTTCACACTCTATATCCAAGGGGTTCGCACCTGGAGATTGGGGGGCCCCTTCGATTCTCCAGAACTTTTCAACTATTTGGGACAGCGAGACTCCAGTCATGGGGGGTTCCAAATCAGTAAATCCTCCATAAACAGGACCACACAGGACACAACCAAATATCGTCGAGACAGCAGTAAGGCCATCAGGGGACACAAACAACTCGGACCTTAAAAGGCGACCAATGACGTCAGCTCCAAGAAGTACACTTACAGTACCAGGTTTGTAAAATAAAGGGTCAGCAAGAGGGAGGTGCTTAGTACAGGTAATTACACTCCTAGGTAAGTCTACCTCTGGGAGGGCACCAGCACCAGCAACTGGAGAAGGAATGATAGGTAAGTTCATGTGGTCAACAACAAGCTCAGTAGTAAGAAGGCAGCCCTGAGCACCAGTGTCACATAAGGCACAAGGCAGACGAGGTTTTAACATGAATCAAGGCCGCAGGTAAAAGAACGAGAGAAATGCGAGGTAAAGATGTAAAAGCGGGTATGGAAGGGGGCTATCTAGTCAGAATTGTGGGGCCTCATTGTACTTATGATGAAATGCACGTTCATCCTGGGTTCTTTGACCTAGAGGGGCATTATAAGTACGGTTACCGCTGGGTGCAGGTGGGGATCGCCCGCCCGAACGGGGAGGTGATGCTCTACAGGAATAACGAGGGGGCGGGGTACGAACACGGTGCCATTCAGTACGTGGGAGTGACACACGGTTTGTTAAGTGACTTTGTGGAGATTGCCGCGGTTGGTTAGAAGCTAAGGCCGCGACGTCTCGGTATGAGCGCTCGCGATCGTAATTCACAGGAGAGGAGTCATCATAACACAGTGATGTGTGATGACTGAAACGGCGGCACGTGCGACAGCGATAATTTCGCGTGCATTGGGATATGGAGTGTCTATCCAGGCATCGATAGCACAGTCGGGCTTCTTTTACAAAGGTAACACGTTGACGTGTAGGAAGGCGAATAAAATCGGGACACTCGCGTAAGTAATGCGAAGTACTATTACAAAGGTGACATTTAGATGTCGTCGCAAAGGTAACAAAGGCTCTCGCAGGAGGTGGGAAACGCGCGTTAGGTTTAGGCAAACGAGGGGAGCTCACAGTAGGGGGGGTAGTAGTGTCAACGACAGAAGCACTACCTACATTGTCGTGGTGCCTACATTCATCCTCAAGAAAGGTAATAAGATGATCAAAAGTAGGGAGGTGATTAGGATTATCGCCATAACGACGTTCAAATCTCGATTTTAACTCTGAAGGCAGTTTAGCAAGGCATAAGTGAACTAATAGGTATGACCAATGCTTAACAGGAAGTTCCAATCTCTCTAAGCATCGATAAGTCGAAAGCAGCGGGTTCAGGAACGACACACGTAACCCCGAAAGTTTAGGCGTTATAATAGGGAGCATCATTATTTGAGCTATGTGGGTATCCCCTAAAACACGAAGGTTATAGTACCTACGTTTTAGGAGGTCACGGGCCACGGTGTAATTGCCCGCCTCAATCTTGAGGTGTTGTATCAATCGACGAGGTTCATCCGATAAGGCTCCCACTAAATAGTGTAGCTTCAAAGTCGGGGTAAGGCTAGGCTGGTTGTCCACCACGCTATCAAACTGGTCTATAAAACTGATCCAACTATCGGGACGGCCATCAAACTTAGGTATAGGTAGGTCAGGTAATTTACTAGCCGGGTTATCAATAGCCAGGGATTTATTCTCCTTGAAGGTGGTGCTAGTACGGGACGTCTCAAATTGGTGAGGTCGTATTTCGTCTAACTTAATTTTTAAGTCGTCTACTTTGTCCCTTACTACGCGCATCTCGTTCTTAACTTGCACATATTCTTGTTCATAAATCGCAGGATCGAGATTACCTAACAGCTTGGAACAAGCGGCAGAAAACTTATCGCACATAAGTGGCAGGTCGGAAAGACGCGCTCGCATACGATTGGAGGAAAAAGTCTCAAGAACTCGGTGGGAATCATCAACCCAGTCACTAATATAACGGAGTTCACCAATAGCTTCACGGTATTCAGCTGTATCCGTGTAAAGTACGGCCCTTACGGTCTCGTTGCCGGTTTCGGTATCCGACATTTTATTTACTTTAAATCGCAAGAAACAAGGTAAGTAAATTAAACTCACAAAAGTTTTCAATAGGATGCGTAAAGGAACAAAATAAGGACGGCACCGATGCACCGGGTATGGCAAACGTAACTCGTAAACAACTCGCACGCGGTCACGCGGTAATGGCGTGATCAATAGGGAAACAAAGCGCTCGCGCACCTCACTTGCACTCAAAGGGTAGGTAATTAACGCGCTAATCGATTTAATCGACACTTATGTAAAAGGGGTTGTACTCAATGTTATTAAGGAATTTACTGTAAATAGGTTAGGTATATGACGAGACGTTTTGTTCAAATTACAAAGGAAAGTAGCAAAGAAATAACTCTCAATTAAACAAATTACGTTACTAATAAGGAATCCTAATAAAAAACTACGCTCTGCTACCAGAATGTTTGAGAGTTTAGGCAGTAGATTACACGTGGAGGGCGACAATGATAGGTGGAAAATAGGTTAAGTCTGAGCGCTTATAGCTAGGTACTTGCCACATCAGCTTTCCAGGTTTAGGTATCACTTTAGAGACCACAATCACTCGAAATGTCTGTAAGGAGCTTCACAGGATACACACGCGGCGAAAGCGCTCTGGTCGGTCTAGTACATGTGTCATAGGTAACGTCTCGATGTCGACTGGGGGTCCGGGGTTCTCACGGTACGTTTTAAACAAATAAAAATAAGGCAGGTAGGCGTGTGAGTGTGCGCGGCGTAGTATCAATAGGGTACACAAACAAATCAAAATATTTTAGTAAAAAATACGCTAGCCGTAGTTTGACACCAGCTGAAATGAGATATCCTATCATTAAACTAGAATTACTAGCAATAGTTTGGGCCATAAGACATTTTAGACCTTATTTATATGGTAAAAAGTTTAAAATTTCAACCGACCATAAACCTCTCATTTATTTGTTCAGCATGACCGATCCATCTAGTAGATTAACAAAATTCCGTTTATATTTAGAAGAGTATGATTTTGACATTGAACACATCCCGGGAAAGGATAATGCAGCTGCAGATGCATTATCCCGTTTACCGATATCTAGTACAGATTTAAAGCAACTTAATGAAAAAAATGTATCGGTCATCACTAGAGCACAACAAAAGCAATTAGATAATGTGAGAAGAAATAATGACAAAACGGACTTGACATCCCAGAACTGAGAAATTTCTAGGCCTGATCATCCTAAGATTGTGGAAATTCTGAAAAAACCTTCTGACGGAATAGAACTTATTATTTGTTCGAATAAAAATGACATTAATTTTTGCAATGATAAAATAATTAGTAGCCAATCAGGCGATTGCATTTATGTGCCCTCGAAATGTTGTATTTACCTATTTTCTCGATCGTCATCTACTTTGAAAGTGCTTATGAGAGAATTAGAGATATTGTGCAGACGATTTAATATTGAAGAGCTCGTTATTGTAAAAAATAGAGACAATGAAAAGGAAATTAAATTATTATTGAAACTTTAGAGATACCGCGGATTCTTGTAATTAAAGACGTTATACGAGTAACTAATAAAGAAGATAAAACTCTGATTTTAAATGATTTTCACTTGTTGCCCACGAGTGGCCACGCGGGCGTAAATAGGATGATAAATAATATTAAGAAATATTATTTTTGGCCAAGATTAACTGATGACGTCACAAATTACGTCAAAAAATGTAAACAGTGTCAAATAAATAAATACACTAATAAACAAGTAAAGGAACCTATGGTCATTACGACAACTCCAAATAGTGCTTTTGAAGTAATTATTTTAGATTTGATAGGACCCTTAGATGTAGATAATTTTGACTGTAAGTATGCGTTAACAATTCAATGCAATTTATCAAAATTTGTCGAAGCATACCCATTACAGAGAAAGGATGCAGAAAGTGTAGCTAAGAGTTTTGTAGATAATTTTATTTTAAGATTTGGCTTGCCTCGATCTATTTGAACAGATTAAGGAACTGAGTTTACTTCATCTATTATGAGTAACATTTGCAAATTTCTTAATATAAATAAATTACAATCAACTGCATACCATCACGAAACAATAGGTGCGCTAGAAAACACACATAAAAACTTAGGAGCTTTCCTCAGAATTCAATGTGAGTCTAACAAACAAGACTGGAGTACATGGTTACCCTACTGGTGCTTCGCATTTAATACAACCGTACATACTAAAACAAAATACACCCCATATGAATTAGCATTTGGCAAATTATGCACATTACCTAGCAATCTTGATGTACCGATTGAACCTTTGTATAATTATGAGGATTATCCTTTGCAAATGAAATACCGTTTACAAAAAGCACAAACGGAAGCAAGGCAGAATCTTTTACTTAGCAAAGAAACCAGGAAATTTAATTATGATAAGACATGTAACTCTGTTAGTTATAAGAAAGGAGACCTGTTATTGTTAAGAAATCAAATAGGAAAATAAGCTTGATAAGATTTATAATGGGCCTTATGTTGTAGTCAAGGATATTTCACCTAATGTAGTAATCTTAAAAAATAATAAAGAGTTTGTTACTCACAAAAATAATACTAAAAAGTCTTATATGTAGTTAATTTGTTTGTATTAATAAAAGAAAATGTACTTTTGTTTCATACATTTTTTTTTCTGTAACCACGGGGGTGTAATGTGTACTTTTCAGGGGAGGTGAAGTAGAGTGATTTATTAGTTGTACCGTAACATAGTATTTTATTAAGTGACTGCGACATAGTGTCAAATAAATGTGCTAGTTAAGCAATATTTTACTTTGTACTTTAGATATAAGTTTTTAATCAATAAAGATTCGACATTCAAACCATACACATGCCTCTTCCTCAAATAACCTAAACTATGAAGATATTGTACGTGATGTTGGAACAATAGATTTATTTATTTGATGACAGTGCTGTCATTTGGCAACAAAACAATCAGTGCTTGATATAAAAGATGACAACGACAATATGAGAACGCAGACGAACACAACAACGTAGCGACAATATTTTTATCACCTCCTTATTTCTTGTGCCTTGCACCACCGCCTATGGCATGTCAAGAATGCAATATTCACTTCTACGGCGTAAGGGCCGCCTGTAAATAGCGTTGTGAACCAATGAAGGATTATAGGACCGGGTGGCGATTGTTTTACTTCGAGGTATGCGTCGCACCGCATCGAGAGCTGGTAATTATCATCGAGTCCACGAGCTTAAAGTCTTTGATAACCACAGAAAAGAGGAAAAAGATTAGAGTGACTATATTTTGTTTTTATCAAAATGTGTCACTTGAATGCGGGTAGTTTAACAGCCATACCCGCTCTATCCATGCTTCAGGCTCTGTTTACCAGTTTTGCTTAATTTTTCAAATATGACATTTGAAACGTAAAAGAACGTGTGCTCGGAGCATCAACTTCGAAACACCGCGCAGTACGAGATGACAGGTCTACCTCTTATTTAAATAAATACACTGTCAGCTAGTGATCGCACTTGATTGATTTCTGATTGTGATTGCTTAATCGTAGTAGTGGCAGGCCTGTGTATCTCCCCGCGGAGGTAGCAAAAACGTACCTCCGCGCGGCGCACCTACGTAGGTGCTAAAACAAGTTGCGTGTCGCTACCGGCCAGAACCACGCTCGCGCGTTTTATTCACCGGCGGCCGCGCGGCTACGTTGCTGGCTGGACGAGAATGAATAAAGTACTAGAAAGAGGCGCTAGATGGCGTTAGAAGCTTCTTGTAGCAGTCAACCCTATCGCGTCGCGTGATATTACGTCACTGAATAGGTTTAGTGTATTATGAATCATATTCCAGAGCAATAAGTATGAAATTATCTTGCAATGGATATTTGTAGGTGTCTACACGAAAATGTGCTTGACTCTGAGGCGAACTAAATTACGCCATATTGTTGACGACATTGAGTAGACATTTCTTTGAATACATTTGCTAAGTCATACTTCTGTACGAAGTACTAGTATTCTGTGGTAGTGGGGCGCATGTCGGTCTTCCCCTTCCATCATATCTTTGTGCTCATATCCATAAAAATAGACATTAATATTGTCATAATTCTAATTAGGAATAAACTGAGTTGGAGATTTTATGCATTCAAGCGGTGAGTACGTTTGACATAGTAATTTTATATGCCCTAAAAAGGTAGGACATACTAGTGGAATATAAATGGTATGTGCTTAGATGACGTTAACGATGTTTGCAGTTATAAGTAAATCATCTTGTTGGGCCTTTTAGGGCACACAAAGAATATTTTTTGTTTGTAAACACATCCTGCTTTTATTAATATAATCTGTGTCCTTTTTAATTAGGCTGATCCTTCGTCTGTGCTTGTGCATAATGTGCATACTAGATCTTGTTTTTTGTAAACGTTCTTTCCTAGTTTCGCGACCCAATGGTACTTAAAATTTTATGAATGAAAACGATTACGGATGGATATTTAATAATACTTAACCTGTGAATACATTTATCTTCTAAGCTTAAATGACCTTTTACACCGTCGATTTTTTAGGGTTCCGTACCCGAAGGGTAAACACGGGACTCTATTACTAAGCTTCCGCTGTCTGTCTGTCTGTCACCAGGCTGTATCTCATGAATCGTGATAGCTATAGACAGTTGAAATTTTCACAGATGATGTATTTCTGTTGCGCCTACATCAACAAAAAGCAGAGTCAGTCAAAATCAATATTTAAGGGGGACTCCCATACAAACGTGTTTTTTTGCCTGTACTGTCTTATGTTGTAAGTTAATGGAACCCTTCGTGCGCGAGTCCGACTCGCACTTGGCCGGTTTTTTGTTTATTAGATATTATTTGACATAGGCTCAATAATAGCGTCATAATAATTGGTGTGTTTGTTAAAACAATTAATTATTATACCTCTAAAAGTAAACTATGTCGGGTGAAATAAAAACAGTCTACCTGAAGTAATAAACATTATTAAAAATAATGTCACAAAACTTCCTGAGTTTATTGTCAAAACAAAGGTCAGGCAGGAGTTGCAACAAAAACGCGTGTGTATTGCGTTGCACTGTGTACAGTCTGCCTCAAAAACCTGTATACTCCTTAAATGTATCAGACGTAAGGTTTATAATCGAAAGGGTTATTTATACCGGGTGTCCAAACGAAGTATGCAAAGTAAGAAACACCGCGAGACGGATCAATCTCGCAGGCCCGGGTTCTCACGCTGGGCAGGGACATTTTCGATTCGACTTACTATTTGTTTTGATGAAAATACTATAGATGGGCTAAGGACTCTCCTTCTTCTTAATAGTGATAGAGTATGCACTCTAATATAGTCAATTAAAAAAAAGGACTGACTGAGGTGGAAACCAAATTCACGTTCCTCGCATATCGGGCGAGGCCTAACCACTAGGCCACCCTGACGTTGGCAAAGCGCTCGATCAAGCGCTTCTTAGCGTTGTAACGCCGCGTTGCTTTGATTAATATTATTTAGATTATAACCAAATCACTCGAAGAAATAATATTGCAAGTAATTAACAATCTTAAAATGAAGCTGGACAATAAATTTATTATTTTTGTGCTTTGCAATCTAAAGACTTGATATTGCACTATGTAAAATTTTGGTTTGAAACTTAAAAATATATGAGTGAGATTTGATTTGTATACTTGTATATTTTTTAACCATAATATTTTAGAACCTATACAAAGAGTAGAGAAGAGTTCTAAGCTGTGTCAGCTAAAAAGTTATTCCAAGAATTTTATAATGAAAAAGTGAGTCTGTTTGTTTCTGGTTCTTACCTATTCACGCTTAAACCGCTTAATTAATTTAGATAAAATTTGATATAAAATAGTTTTAGACCCTAAAAAAGACAAAAGCTACTTTTGTCGCGATTTAAAAACAAAGGGTCTGAATTGGGGGTTGAAAGTTATTATGAGAAATACGACATATGCGCGGGCAGATATGTGGAACCGTTAGATACAAATAAGCCATTAAACTCTACAAAAAAGAAACAGATAATCTACAGTAGACCAGTGACTATTACCGTCTGGTGCACTTTATCTAAACCGCAATACGTAGTTAAGAACTGTTACATCGAATTCCATATATTAGACCATACGCTAAAACTTATCTAGCGCTAGTTAACTAAGAACAGCGCCCTCTATAGGCATACTTGGTAACAAACTAATTGATCTAAGGGCCACTCGCGCACGTCCGAATTAGCTATTTCGGACATTTTCATGGCCTATTATCGGAATTGAAAGTCCACTTGCGCCAGTCCAGATTAGCTAATCCGGACGTGCGCAGGCGCGCCTTACAGAACCAATATTTCATCCGGTGTCGATATAAAAAATGTTTTTGCTAATTTATTAACAACATTTGTTTAGTATACTAAAGTAACATAAGTGATTTTGTTTTCTTAAATAAAGAAATAAGTTATCGATACTTCCATCGATGAATGCGCGCGCGCAGCGTCGCTCGCTCGAGCGGCGACGCACAATGTCGCAGAAAATGTCGCACAAAATCGCAGCTAGCCCAATTCGACGAGTTTACGACTACCCGCGTGCTGACGTGGGAAATTCGCCGTTTATCTAAACTGCAATTAAGAATTTTAACTATACCTATAGATAAAATTCTTACATCGAATTCCCTATATTAGACCATACGCTAAAACTTATCTAGTGCGAGTTAACTACAAACAGCGCCCTCTATTGGCGTACTTAGGAACTAACGGTCCGTACTAACTGAGTGGTCTAACAGTACAGTAGGTACTAATATTTTATCCGGTGTCTAAACTTTCATGAACATGAAACTTTCATAAAGGAAGGGTTTTGGCCGAAGGGCGTCGTGTTCCGTCGTTTTCGCGAAAGGCTACGCGACACCACGAACAAAAACACCTCATCGACCTTACTTGTGAATTAATCAGTTGTTTATGATATTTTGTATGTATGTTAGTCTATAAGGTATCTATATTATGGGCCTGTGTAACGTTCGGAATCTGTAGCCTGACATAAATAAATAAATCAACTATCGATAATCGATACTTCTATCGATAAAGCCGCAATAGGTATTGTTAAAAATCTTACATCGAATTCCCTATATAAGACCAAAAGCTTAAGCTCATCTACCGCGAATTAAATATGAACAGCGCCATCTATTAGCTTACTTGGGAACTAGCGTTCCATACTAACTGCTTAATCTTAGAGTAAAAATTTTTCACCCGGTGTCTAAACTATCGATAATCGATACTTCCACCGATAAATGCGCGCGCGCAGCGTCGCTCGCTCGAGCGGCGACGCACAATGCGGCTGGGTGGTCGGCCGTTTCGCAGCTAGCCCAATTCGACGAGTTTACGACTACGCGTACCGACGTGGGAAATTCGCGGCGATTCCATTTTATTTCTGATTGCCTGTTTTGACTGCGACTTGATTTATTATGTTGGGATACAGACACTTTTGGGATTAACATAATCGTCATGTTGATGACTCAGACACAGCTCCGGAGCGAGGAAGTTGGTGGTGTTAACACCCCCGTGCCTCGGCAAGCACGTTAAGCCGTTGTTCCTGCGCCTGATCTTTCTACGGTCATGACGGACTGTCGTCTCACTGAATTATTAGAGTGAACGAACAGCGAGTGCACCTGTGTATTGCGCACACACTTGTGCACTATAATAGCCCCCGCGCAGTCGGGTAATCTCTGTTGAGATGGCCACGGTAGTCGAAATTCGGCTAATAGGTCGTATGTTGACAAGAATCGTAGTCTCATAGGACACACATTTGATGACCGCCGTGGCCGAGTGGCTCGTACACCGGCCAAGGTGTCACCATCTCTGAGGTCCCGGGTTCGATCTCCGATCGGGTCAATAGAGAATTATACTTATATTTTTTTATTTGAAATGGGTTTGCTCTTTACTCTTGATTAAGCCAAACGTGGCGTAGACAGAGTCGATGGTAGAGCGAGCTCATCCAGAAGGTTCTGGCACTCCCACTCACCGACGGAACACTGCAAGCTGCTTGGCGCCGGGCCCCGGTATGAGGGTGGTAGCTACCAGGCGGCACCTAAGGGAGCCTACCACCGCTGATAGGGTCGTTCAACAGCCATCACAAACTGGAATTTTTGATGTCGTTGCCTGGGTGGGACCACTGAAGGTGGACCCTTCACCTCCCCAAAACTCAAAGGTTGTCTGGAAAAGATCGCTCTTAGCGATAAGATCACCTAATTTGTAAATATTTTTTATTCATAAATTGTATTGTTGTTACTTTAGTGGTTTGGAATTAAGAGTCATTTTAAGATGCTTATATTTTCCATCTTGGAGTACAGTGAACAATAAAAGGGCAGAACTCAAAACTCATCATCCAGTTATCATCCATGTCGCAGAAAGATAGAGCGTTCTTAGAACTAAATAACACTTACTAAATATTCATTCATACGTAGGGTTACCATCCGTACTAGTTTAGGTATAATAATAAATAAATAAAGAAATTGTTTCAACAAACACACTAATCACCTAGCCCAAACTAAGCGTGAGCTTGTGCATGGCGACTAGGATAACGGATAGACATACTTACAAAGTTTATACATCCATGACTTAAATACAAATGCTTATGCTCATCACAAAAACATTTGCAAACAAGGTATATTCCTTGTATATTTCAATCAATTTGGATTTGGATTTTCAGAGCGTAACGCATTCACGTAGTTCGTCGCTCCCTATGTACAATATTTTTCCTGAATTTCCCAAAAATACTTATTTTTGCTATGTTTCGAAAAAATAAGTATTTTATTTCCAAAAGTGGCAACCCTATTCATACCTCTACGCGTCGTATGCACAAAAATCGCAGCCGAACAGCCATCTCGCCGATCGTAACGCACCGATAACGACGCGCCGCAGTGTCGCCGACGGCACGTTAACGTAACGTTAACTCCTCGTTAACGATGGTAGGCGGGTAGGTGCGAGCGGAGAGTTGTATAGGTGTTCCGTATAAAACGACGTAATATTAGGGAGGACAGCACATCAAGATAGACATTGTGGTATCTTATGCTGTTAATAGGAGCGGTTTTTCCATAAATATGAAGTGTAGCTTTCACATAAATTATTGATTTTAAGTAATAAGCATTAGATACTAAATGTTAGATATTATTGCAATTAAAAAAATGACCACCAGAGACGGGAATTGAACCCGCGTTCCTCGCATACCGGGCGATTACCTAACCTCTCGGCCACCCTGGCGTTGGCAGAGCCTGTCGAAATTCTTAAGTGCTTCTTAACGCTGTTGTAATGCCGCGTTGCTCAATGTTATTGGGATTAAGCCCTCAACACTAGAAAGAAATACTATTGCATGTATTTAACAATCGAAAGATGAAGCTTGCAAATACGATAAATTATTGTTTTTAAGTGATTATAAGCATTCACTTTGCAAGGTAAGGCAATCGCCCGATATGCGAGGAATGCGAGGTCGATACCCGCCTATAGTGGTCATTTTTTCAAGTGTATTAATATCTAATTTGTAGCTTTCACGTTTTATTGAAAATTGTTTCTTATGAACAATTACTAATAGTTAAAATCACATCTGTCAAAAGTAAAACGACGAGAGCACTATGTAATCTTTATTTAAATTTTTCTACCTTAATTCTGAGGTCTTCAAAATTTCACACGAGACCTCTAAAACTAGTCATCTCACCATTCAAGAACACATAAGACGAACGTGGTAAACGCGCTTCTCAATGGTCGTTACAGAAATCGCGTTAGACACGTCCATTCATTAAAATGACGGTAGTACTTTACAATTACCGGTAGCTTTGGCTTACACACCTTATGAGTTCTTGTGAATCGTTTACGTGTTCTATGAGAAGTACGTAGAGTTATGAGTTTTCATGTGTAGGCAACTCACGTAAAGTAAATTATAATTTCGTAGATAAAAGACTCTTGTACCACACCGCACGTATCAAGTAAGAACTACAAAACAGCTCCGGCCCAGTAAGTTGCTGGTTTTAAGACCCACGCGGGGCTTAACATCATCAACAATGTGATATGATATCTGATATCTCTCCAGTTATGTTGGATTGCATGCCGTCCTACCGAACTTCAAGAGTGAAGGAACAGAGAGTGCATATGCGTTCTGCGTGTGCACTATAACATCTTCCGCGTAATTGGCTAATCTCGGTTGAGATTTGCTGTGATTGAAATTTGGCTAGGAGAACATTAAAGACGAATAGGAAAAAATATATATTTTGCTTTAAATTTCCGCTAAAAGACGCTGGCACAGGCACCAAACCACTCCAACCGCACCCGCTTTGAGTATTAGTTCAGGCAAATGCAGAATGCAACGCCCGCCCTCCCTCAATACGAATGCACTACAGCTAATGCACTTGTCAATAACCAACATTAACGTGAAAAAAACCTCAAGGTTTTTAGAAGAAGTAAATTCAAAGCAAATTTATTTCATTTTTCCTATTTAGGAATGGATTTCCGCAAAGTAACGCCTGATTCTATCAATTACATTAACGATAAATTAGGTATTGATATTAAAATGTAAGAATTCAATGTGTAAACAAAAGAATAATTCTTGCACTTGAAAAAATTTGCGCTTAAGGCGGCAATCGCCTAAAAAAAACTTGATAATATCGATCTGATCTAAAGGAGGACAAAAATTAAGTAAATTCAACAAAACCAACAAACTAAGAGTTACTTTTACCTTTCACATTAACCACCTACGCATGTATCTATCAAACTATCATTGAAGAGTAAACAACCGCAGATTGAGTAATCTGTGGAGCGTAGACACGGCGGGAGCCTCCGTGGCGCCTCGCGGTTGCTAGGCAACGAGGCGCCGGCGCCGCCCGCCCGCCCTTCTCAAATGCTAGAACCAAGATGTAGTGTCAATGAAAGTGGCTTTTATTTATTTATTTATTTAATTAGAAACCATACAGCGTAACAGATTAATTGTTAGGTTATAATTAGGTACATAAGCAAGTAAGGCCAATTGTAAGGTTTCCTTATACAAACTAATGGTATGTACGTAGCAAAACGTCACTTAGGGTAAGTTAAGTTAAGAACTGCTTCTCAGACTCCCGTATGTTACTAAAAAATAAAAAGATGTCACCAGTGCGTCGTGTATTAGCAGCCCAGAAGGTAATGTAAACATTTTGTATATAAATAGTAAGCGTGAGAAAGGCTTTCCGCCTACGCGGATGTCATGTGTCACAGTCTATCACCTATACATATATAAAAACTGTAGAAGGTCAAATTCTGTGTATATAGCTATAAAACTGAAGAAGGTCAAATTATGTGTACTATATAGTTTTGAAGATAAATATATCATAACATATCATATAGAGAAATAGAGAAATATATGACAAGAAATATGTAAAAAAAAAGGTGTTTAATCCTGATTGCTAGGTTTATTTAGTTTTTTTTAAGATATCAAGCACTCGAACCTTGAAAACGGACTTAGAGCATGCAAACACGTCGATTCCGCTTAACAGTTCATTGTACAACCATGGTAATCTAGTGAGTGGTGCGTTTCTTGCGTTGTTGGTGGCGCGAAATGGCACATTCAGCAGAGAAGTGTGGCGCGTGCGACGCGATGGGGTGCGGTATGCTATGCCCGCCACCAGCTCAGGGCAGTCCACAAGTCCGTGCACGATATCATAAAGTAAACTAGCGTCCATAGCTGTACGCCTCTGTTCCAGGGTTAACATACCGTTACGGTAGCAGTTTTCTTCATAAGTTGTTACCTTAAGGCGACGTCTATAATTTAGATGATTAACGAAATTTTTTTGTATACGCTCCAATCGAACTTTGTATGTATCATATCTAGGATTCCACACGGAACAAGCATACTCCAAGATACTTCGAACATATGCATAGAATACTGTTTGAAGAGATTTGATATTACCAAAAGGTTTGCATTCACGTAAAACAAAACCAAGAATCCTATAAGCCTTATCAGTGGTACTATCAATATGCTTGGATAATATGAATTTTTCATCTAAAATAACGCCTAGATCCCGTATGACGTTTGTCCTCTCAATGATCATGCCATTAAAGTTGTATTCAAAATATAAAGGTTTTGTCTTACGTGTAAATGTTATAACTTGACATTTACTTATGTTGATAGTTATTTTATTTTGCTGATAGAAACTATGCAAGGTATCTAGGTCCGATTGCAAATCAAGACAGTCACTAACGTTATTAATTTTGAGAAAAACTTTTTTATCATCGGCGTACATGAGATGTTTAGCAAACTTAAAACAGTGCACGATATCAAACAAGTAGGCATTATAGAACAACGGACCCAAATGAGAGCCTTGGGGGACTCCAGTTAATACAATTATATAGTCTGATCTAAAACCCCCCATTACAACAACCTGCGAGCGATTGCTTAGCTAGGATTTTGTCCATCTCAATAAATCGCCGTGAATTCCTAAGGCTTGAAGTTTCTGCAATAGAATGACGTGTTCTACACGGTCGAAGGCTTTTTCAAAATCCGTGTAGATCACGTCAACCTGACCACCTCCGTCCATGTTTGTGAGAACATAATCGGAAAAACAGACGAGATTGGTTATGGTTGATCTTTTTCTTAAAAAACCATGCTGACTATCAGGAAGACCCCTACTTATAACCAGATAAATAGCATTATAGATTATTTTTTCAAAAAGTTTGCCAACAGTGCAAAGTATGGATATACCTCTATAGTTCTCAATTACTGCTTTAGATCCCTTCTTATGAATAAGCACTATGTGAGCCTGCTTCCATATACTAGGAAATACTCCTTCCTTCAAGGATAAATTGAAAACGTAAGCTATCGGTTCGGCAAGAGTCTTTGAGCACGCAGACCAGAACAACGGCGGTATTCCATCGCTACCGGCTCCTTTGGTAATATCTAGTGAACTCAATGCCTTTTGGACAGTGTCATCTGAGATGCTAACAGTACAGAGCGAATCACAGCTGATATATAGCTGCGGTGCGGTGGTATTATCTGTTGAGGGATCGCCGAAGACGCTTTGGAAAAACGTGTTGAACGCGTTACAGATGTCCTTACCATTACTATAGGTTTCTTGGTTGTAAGTAAGTTTTTTAGGATAACTTGAAGTGCCTCGCATCGACTTAAGGTAGGACCAGAAAACCTTAGGATTGGTCGTAAGAGATTGTTCAGTATTATTCATAAACATTTTATAGCACGAATCTTGAACCCTCTGTTGTCTGTTACGAACTAAAGCAAACTCATCATAGTCAAGGAGGTTTCCATACTTTTTCCAGCGTTTGTGGGCTTTGGTTTTTTCTTTTATAATTTTGATTAGGGCAGGGCTAAACCAAACGGGGATTTTTTTAGATTTATTAGGTTTTAATGGAACGAACTTTTCAATAATTTCGTTTAAGCGTTCATAAAAAGATGTAGTAGCGCTTTCTGTAGTTTGATGCTTAAACAAACGTTGCCAATTTATTGAACCAAGCGAAGCATTAACTTGTTTATAGTCTGCCTTTCTGAAATTTCGTATTGGTTGAGCACGTTCATCCAAGAGTAGGAGGGCATGATCAGTTACATTTATTGTAAAAACAGGATGTGCTCGATCGAGTTTTGTGAGTGGCAAAGTTCTTGAATCTATATCTAGTGCGATATTTGAGAAAACCAGGTCTAAGGTATTATTAGAACTATTCCTTAAAATATTGTATTGAACAAGACCAAGCAGACTAAATTCATTTATCAATTTTAAACCTGCATTTTGAATATCTGTAGTACCCATTTTAATATGAGTAGGACCATTTATATCCCATTGGATGCATGGGAGGTTAAAATCACCTATAATCAAGAAGTTATCTCTGGGATGCGTGTGGAATAATGAGTTAGTAATGTTTATCATGTTATCAACACTATCGGGTATTACATCGGGATCCGTAGGTATATATGAGCAAATTACTTGTAGATTTTTATTGCTTTTCAGGGTTTTAGCCGATATAGTTATAACAAGTAATTCTGTGTAGACCGGAGACGAGATATTAACACTACGAGCATTTAACTTACGATGCACTAAAACCATCACACCACCACCAGTATCTTTCTTTGCGGCAAGAAGGTCGCGGTCGTATCTGAAAACGTCATACCGATTGTCGCTCACTTCGCCATCCAAAATGCCGGAATGCAACCATGACTCGGTGATAATAATAATATCATATGCATTACAAAGTAAACTTTGCCGGAATTCTACGCATTTCTTCTACGGCTACGGCTTCTACGGCTTTCCTTATATAAGAGCTCAATCTGACTGCTCTTCCTCTTCACAGTCGTATACTTCATGAATGGCGGTTGTTATCATATAATTATTTTAATAATTTAAGCAATTATTTTGCAAGTTTTTAGGAAAATAAATCAAATTTCGCTTACAAAAATTAATCGACTGTGTCATCCGATGGAAAGAAAGAAAGAAAATACATTTATTTATTTATCGATTGGACTCGAACCCACGTCGCTTCGCTATCCGGGCGAGTGCTCTTACAAACTGAGTCGGTAAGAGCACTCGTTAAGAGCAGTTAATTTTTGTGAGCGAAAGGTTGTTATCATTATATGGAATGAAACACACACAACGACTTTCTTGGCAATTTTTAATGGAGTGCCCATTGCCTTCTCCATTTCACACACTAGCCAACCAACCAGTGTGCAGGTTTCCTCAGGTATTTTCCTTCACCGTTAAGCAGCGATATCTTTGAAAAAGACTGTACTTAAGTTTTTACACAAACTCAGTGGTACAGGCGGGGATCGAACTCACGATCTCGGATGAGAAGTGAAGTTTTCTCCGCTCGGCTATCGCGCCTCTTTCAGATGAAAAATTCGTACTTGAAATGGAAATTGCAATGAATTTCTTTTGAAATCTTTAAGAAAATTAGTATGTAGTAAATTTTTAAAGTCAAAACTACCAATGTCGAAATTGAGAAAATTGTTTCGTTTTGGTGTAGTGGTTCGCGCTCCGGACTACAAAACCGACGGTTGCGGGTTCAAAAGTTTGTGTGATGAGCACAAGCATTTGTACCTAAGTCATGGATATTTATTTAAACATATTATAAGTATGTCTATTCGTTATCCTAGTAAGTCACCAGAGACCAAGCTAACGCCTTAGTTTGGGGCTAGGTAATTGGAGTGATCGTTGGAACAATTTAGTTAGCGAGAAAATGCCCTGCTCTTATCCATCTAGTCTCTTTGAATCTTCGCGGCTCATAATAGTAACATATTCATAGTATCACTGCAATTTAATGTCCACTACAAGTATAATGTCTGTCTGGGCACTCTGGAGACGTTTTACTCGTCTTTATGGGGATATAACCACTAACGTAAATTTTACTAAGTATAAAGGGGTGATTGACATTAATTGCTTGCTTACCTAAATAAATATTACGGTTTTAAGACGATATAAGAAAAAGGGTTCACTAAATGTATCCTGGTCTTTATTTTTGCAGATTTAAGTTTGCAAGAAGTTATTACTGAGTTCGACAAATAAAGTCGCCGAGGCGTCTGTATGTTTGTACGTTCACCACAATCACAGAAACTACCGAACAAATTTTCATAAGATTCGTCTATCAATGGAATAGTTCCTCAGGAAGGTTCAGGTGTATAACTCGTTAAAGTTTTCGTAAATAAATAGGTTGAAATATGATGATCCATTTATGAGATAAGTATCCATACAATCCCCTAGTAACTTTTAATAATAAAATAATAATGTCCTCCAAGCCGAATTTTAACTACGGCGGTCAATCTCAACAGAGACAGGCCTGTGTATCTTCCCGCGTAGGTAGCAAAAACGTACCTACGCGCGGCGGCCCCTAGGTAAGGGACTAAACAAGTTGGGTGTCGCTAGCCGGCAGCGACACGCTCCCACGTTTTATTCACCGGCGCGCCGGTGAATAAAAAAGTGCGCGAAACTAGGTAGGACGAGCGTGAATAAAGTCCTAGAAAGATGCGCTAGATGGCGTAAGTAGCTTCTTGTGGCAGTCAACCCTATCGCGTTGCGTGATAGTACGTCACTGAATAGGTTTAGTGTATTATGAATCAGAGAGAGAGAGTTATAAGAATGAAATTATCTTGCAATGTATATCTGTAGGTGTCTACACGAAAATGTTCTTGAGTCAGAGGCGAACTGAATTACACCATATCGTTAACAACATTGAGTAGATATTTCTTTGAATTTTATTGCAAAGTCATACTTCTGTACGGAGTACTAGTACTTATTCTGTGACAGAGATCAGCCAACTGCGCGAGAGATATTATAGTGCACATGTGTAACAGAACGAATCAGGACTTTTTCATTCAAATGAAATTATCATTACATCTAAACAAAAACTTGAAGACATTATTAAGGACAACACAAATTAAAATGGCTTTTTATAATTTGCCATAGTAATCGCGACACGCTTGACGGTGAAGGGAAAAGGCAGATCGCAGACGAGATATCAGATAATGATAAGAAAGTACTTTGGTCTGGTGATAAGTCTAGAGAGATCGTTAAAATTTGCTTTTGAAACGCACAAAAGGGTGAATGGTTTAAATTGCTGAAATTTTTATTTATTAGGAACTTTGTCTTTTATGTAAAAACACTTCCTAAGCGACAATCAAAAATAAGTGTGTTATAGGTATAAAATGCAATCAAAAACCTTCTTGTTGAAAATGAAGGAAGAAAGTGCAAAAGACTGTAGGGAGGAAGTAGTGCCCTCTAGCCCAAATTTGACTACAGTGGCCAATCTCGACAAAGATTAGCTGCCTTCGCGAGAGATATTATAGTGCACAAGTGTGTGCGCAATACACAGATGCACTATCTGTTCCCTCAATCTCATAACTCGGTGAGACGGCAGTCCGACATGACCGTAGAGAGATCAGGCGCAGGACCAACGGTTTAAAGTGCTTTCCGAGGGGTGTTAACACATCCAACTTCCTGACTCCGGAGCAGTGTCCGAGTTATTTCAAGACAGAAAAACCCAACACTTTACGGCCCGACCCGGGATTCGAACCCGGGACCTCGTGGATAGTACCCAGCGTGTCAATCTGACAACTGGAATCAAAATCATAGGGTAGCCAATTGCTAACATTTTAAACGGGCAATCAATTTTCATACTTAAATGCACGTATGATATTTATCATAATATATTTTGTGGTCTTAATATTTTTATCAGGTACGAGTAAACTAAAGTAAGTATACACCTTATTTTTTAAATTGTTAAATAAATAATTATTAAAACACAGTCCTGTTCGAAAGCCATGACGACGAACGCTTAACTCGCCGCTAGCAACTGAGACGCAACTACGCAAGCTAGTCGCTACGCACCACAGCGCTCGACCCTTGTTTGCTGTCAAGCAGCCAAAGAAAACATTAGCGCTAATAGTCCAGGCCAAACCTCATATTAAAAGTTCCAGAGAATCAAAATGTTCACCTGACTGCGGTAGGAGGTTTATGATTTTTGAGAGTATGTACCTATGTATGTTTAATTTTTTGGCACGCCCTGATCGCCCATACGGCTTGACGTTATTTGACATATTATGAGGTGCCGTTGAATTTGTCAAATGGCGCTCGCAAATGAAAACAAAGGGCAGGGGGGGGGATGTTTTTTTCCTTAACTTAGCAATATTGTTATCAACTAGTTGACTGGTTGACGACTGCCTTGGTGTAGTGGTTCGCGCACCTGACTACAAAACCGACGGTTGCGGATTCAAATGTCGCAAGG
Organism: Pyrausta nigrata; assembly: GCA_949316185.1. NCBI lineage: Eukaryota > Metazoa > Arthropoda > Insecta > Lepidoptera > Crambidae > Pyrausta > Pyrausta nigrata. Next base: position 1,633,573 of record OX438941.1, on the reverse strand, counting down.
GACAAATGTTTGTGTGATGAGCACGAGCATTTGCACTAGTCATGGATGTATATAGGTATATCAACGTTTTTACGTATATCTATCCGTTATCTTAGTCACCATACCACAAGCTCACGCTTAGTTTGGGGCTAGTTAATCGATGTGATCGTCAGAACACTTTATTTATTTATCAAAGTTTACCAAGAGTGTCAATGTTATTTTTCCAAAACTATGAATTGGAGTGTAATGGGAGTAAATTCGCCGTCACTGCTCAGACGCAGCCGGCGACCTCAGCCGCCACGCATCGTGGAGCACGCCCCTTAGGGAGTAATTCTGCAACCAATAGAATCTAGAAGACCATGCTGTTTTGAATTTTTTAAATATTATTAATATGCAGATATTTAACCGCAATCTCAATAGACGATAAGCAGATGATTTAGACCTCTATCGGATACTTTCTTAATTGCTTCTTCTCAGTACTAGACTACAGTTTGTCCCGAAGCGTAGTGGGTTATTTATTTCTTTTTTCACAATTACGTTAATATTTGGAAAATTCGACGGACTCTACCAACTTTTGGCTGGTTCCAACAGTTGGTAGAGTCCGTCGAATTAAGGTAGAGACTGACTAGATTGTTTCAAGTGGTATAAGTATCGAGCGATTCTACAATAGTCCCCCATCGTAATAATTACACGGCAGCGATAAGGCGCGGGCGCACGCGCCGACCGGAACGGCCATCTTGATCGCCATGTGAAAGTGAATCACTGAAAGTTCGCGCCGTTTGTTTTAACACTTAGGAAAAAGAAAAAATAATAACAACTAATACTGTCCTTCCAGTGGTAAACGGAAGTCTGGAGGGCAGTATCTTCGATACAAGGACGTCCTAAAATGACATCTAACGTCCTGTGGCATGTCGCATAATCCGTGGGAGAAGGACGCATTGATGAGGCCAGAGTGGCGTAATGCAGTCAAAAATGGAATTGAAAAGTTTGAAGCAGCCCGTCTCAATGAACTCTACGCCAAACGCCATGCTCGAAAGACATGCCCCAAGGTCTCCTACAACTACACCTACAACACAATTGGACAGCTGCAGTGTGCAGCTTATGCAGTCGCACGTTCAAAACCAAGTTCTGACAAGAAACTGACAAGGTGTCACCGTGTCCGTCGAGGACACGTCGTGGAGGACATCATCATTGTCTGTAAGAAATTGCTGATAATTTTAGTGCCTACTGTGTGTGTTGAGAAATAAATAAAATAAAATAAATAAATAAAAGAGTATTTATCTATTTAAACATATTTGTCAGCCTGTCCTTCTTGTCGCATTTTGAATTAGCAATTTTTGAAGGGGTTAGCCACATACGCTGGAGATATTAAAGCGCTCAAGTGTGTGGGCAATACACAGGTGCATGCTCTGTTCTTTCACCATCATAGTTTGTACTGTCCATGTAGGTACAAGTCGTCTCTTTAGGAAAATCATCATCATTATCAGCCATTCATCATTCCAAAGTGACGGGTCACCAACGGCCTGCATCCAATGCGATCCTGTGACCTTTATGGGGTCTGTCCCTCTTGCTGGTGATGTGATTATATGGTCTCCAATCAATAACCTTTCTGCCCCAACGGCCATCAGTTCTTTGCGCAATGTGCCCGCTGCCACTTGAGCTTACTGATCCAGAGGGCTATGTCCGTTACCTTGTTATTTTACATATCTCCTCATTTGATCCTATAAAGAAAAATCAAGCATTTTTTATTTTTTTTCTAATGGGTATGCTCTTGACTCTAGACTAAACCAGACGTAGCATAGACAGAGTCGACGGTGGAGCGAGCTCACCCAGGTTCCGGTACTTCCAATCACCGACGGAACACAGCAAGCTCGCTGCGTGACCTTAACCTTTCTTTAAAGTTTTATATTTGGAGACCATGTTTTAGATCCGTATATCATCCCTTTGGTAATGAACATTAGTTATTTGATTATATAACGGAATCGAACCCAAAGCTCCAACCCACTGACCCAATTAGGGTCTTTCCTAAAACAGTGCGAATGCGTGAGTCGATAAATTAAGTGTTTAGACCTGACTAAAAGTGGATAAGGGCTTAGTAACACCGTTCCTGGGTTATGCTCGTTCATGACCACATACCCATCAGCACTAAATGCAATTTGTAACAGAATTATAGCACTTATACGTAAATAGTTTTTTAATATTTTTAACACTTACAGTGTTTGGCCCGGTTAGACAAAGGTCGTAGGTTCAAATCCTACCTGTGTGCGAATTTTTTGGTTTCTTAAACTTTTACGTAAAGTTTCAGGGTTATTTTTGTACCTCTCATTTTTATAGATTGGGGATATGGGATGGGATTGGGGATGGAGTACTTAATCTAGCATTTGTGTAGACAAGGAGTCGAGGTATTAGGTATGATTTCCTTTTTTTGAGATTTTAACATTACACCCACGCAAAAAAAATGATATTTTTTCTTGATTTTTACCTTTTTGTGTGTGTGCACTGTGCCCCCAAGCTTCCCGCTGAAAATCAGTATCGTAGTGAACTATTTTCTGCTGCTAAGACTTATGCTGCCCCGGTCAGCTTGGCCCTTCCTGTGTCAAGTTTTTAATATTTTATACTTTTTATTTTATTATTATGGTAATTTTGTAATGATCTAATGATATGCTAAGTTCCAATAAATTAATTTCCATTTTAGTTCCAGAAATGGGAATATGAACTTACTGAGCCTCACTGTGGTCTGGCAATACTTTTTTTGTTTAAGACACTAACCCAATGCAGACATTAATTAAAATATTTCTTTGTTGCATTCGAATAAATTCACAACGATTTATCGGGGGCAGGATTTGAAACGACGAGAAACGATTTTAGGGATCCGCGTGTTTATAATAAAATATTTAAAAACAGGCCTTAATTTAAATAAAATTATCTTTTAATACAGTATTATTTTTGGTTTTCAATTTAATAACTAACGATATGTGTACATCTATCATCTTCATGTAAAAAAAAAACATAGGCAGGTACTTACCCATCGACTTTTTATTTTAAGACACTTCGTCTATGAATATGATTCAACATACATTATTTACACTGAAAGTGAATTTTGAATCTTTTAACATTTTTACATTGATAATTTTTACCTACTTATGAACTCAATTCCAATGTGCCCTGTCTAAGATTAAATTAAAATTCAGTGTTTCTCTTTCTCTGCATAACAAACAAAAAGGGACAGACATACTATACTATTTTTACAGGTTTTGCGTGTTTCGTCTAACTTCAGTCGTCATCGAATGACATCCCTACTAAATTGTCTATGGATTCTCTAATTTCCTTAGCAAATGACAACTGATTAATCGGACTTTTCAAAATTAATATATCTGTCTCTTTTCCTTTGATTGACAGAGAAAGAGAGATACTGAACATAAATTTTATCTTAGACATATTTAAATCAAGACCACTTTTATTTTTGTACAGAACCCCAACGTCAAAATTTTGGCGCTCAGGTTATTTAGCTCCATCGTAGGTGGCAATGTCAATGTAGTTCTAGACTTTTTGCGGGACCTAAAACAATGTGAGTTAAAAACAAGTAAAAAATAAAATATATAGGTAGATTTATCGTCAGTGACTCCTGTGAGAACCGCCGCCTTTTATTAATTAGCTTGTCTCATACTAATGAGGTCTAAACACTTAATGCAACGCTGAGATCAGCTTCCTGGGAGGTAGGATTGAGAATAATCTAGTTAAAAATAATAATCTATTGTTTGGCTGCGATTTTGAATAAATTTTTATTTTTCTTAGGACGTCACAAACACAGAACAAAATTTAACAAAGACATTCACTGCCGCACTCAGGCAGGTCAATTAAAGTCAATCCTTCATTAAGTCTCATGCCGTCCTTTTCTATTTAATTGATAAAGAAAGTGACAGAACGAGTCTGAATTATAGATTAAATTTAATTGACGTCCCCGAGTGCGGCAGTTAGACCCGAGTTTACCAACTTTATATAACTACTATATACGTTATACTAACAGAACTATCGATACTATTGCTTTTGCCACAACTATTGATAGTCTGTCGAAAATCTATCGATAGTTGACTATCGAGCGGTAACGCTGGCAAAGAGTGTTGAGTTCGAGTCCCACTTGAAAACTGTCGATAAAGTGAAATTTTTACTTGACCAAAAGATTGAAATAACTAAGTTTTGTTACCACAAGGTACATGTATTCGCAAGACAAATTAAGCCAACTTTAGATCCGCTACATATCCAAAGCAAATGTGAAATGTCGGAGCACATCGATCGATGATGTCGATTAAAGTCGCTCAAAAGTTATAATTATCTTCAGACTCAACCCTTCAGAATGGTTGGGCACAGTAGTTGCTGTGAATTTCGACAACTCGAAAAAAAATACAACCAAAAAAAAGTCGTGGGTATATTAAAAAAACACAAAAATAGCCTTTACATTTTATAGGGTCGATTTGAAGTCCTATCCGTAGAAATGTTTCCTCTCGGGAATAACGTAGTTATCTTCCGGTTTCGTTCGACTTATTAAACGTAATAAAAGACTACGTTTTTGCGATTTTTTGGTGAGTTTTTCTGTAACAATCCACGACTAGATGGTTTCCCGCTACTTCGACAACGCATGTTGAGTTTCTCATACGAACATCCACCCCCTTTTCACCCTTTTAGAGGTAGAATTTTCGGAAACCCTGAAACACGTAATTCTTGATTTCAAACCTGATATAATTATATATGTAATTATTATAATTACATCTAAACATTTGTGTAAATGACATAAGTATGTTATAGATTAATGTAATGTTTAAATGTATTAATTTAATTTGAAGTGACTAATGCAAATGTAAATGTTAAAATATGAGTCTGTGTAACTTGAAATAAAAATTATTTGATTTGATGATAATATAGCTAAATACTATTTTTTATCGATTTATCATTAGAACTGACGGAGTTTTATGTAAAGTTACCTCTGCCCCCCCCCCCCCCCTTTTTAACTCCTCAAGAGTAGAGTTTCTAAAATTCCTTTCTTGGTCTTTGCTTGTATCATATGAGGAGTATTTGTACAAAATTTAGCATCCAAGGTGCAAAGGTTTTGGGCTGGGCGTTGATGAATCAGTCAGTCAACTTCTTCTTTATGATGAGATGTTCACAACCCTAACGCACACCCGCAGGCGGCAGTGGCCCACCCGCCGAATTTATGAAAATAACGTCTTAACGTATTATGGCGCGGCGTCACAGCTACAGGTGTGCGAACCGTTTGCGCACAGGAAGACATGGAGTCGCTTAAATCTTGAAGATTTAAAATGTTAATTATCTAAAATTTACAATAGTTACCAATATCACATTAACAGAATCGTAGACTTGTAAAAGCTAGATTAGTCATTTCATGGGTGTAGCAAAAAAGGATAAAACATTTTTATTGAATCAAGTTACACTACTGTAAATAGTTACTTTACTATAAAAGAAAGTATTTTTGTTAAATTCATAATGTTACGATAAGTAACCATCCATTAAATAAATAAAAACTAATAACGCTCTAGTCTTTCATGCCTAGGAGTATTAAACTGTTATATTTTTTTTATTATTCCTTGCCCAAAGTCGTTTATAAAGTTTATTTCTACTTGCCAAGTGCCAATAAAAATACTTTAATATCTTGTTTACACAAAATAAAAAAATCTGCATGCATACTGAATATAATTACTCTATTCTTAACTTTAATACTTTGAAATAATGAATGTATTTCGGCAGACAAACTGTCTGATTTCAAAATAAAATACAAATGTAAAAATATTATTAGTATCGTCTCCACGGACTTCTCAAGTCGTCTAAATAAGCTGCGACACGCGACTTGCAGACGGCCTGCGCCTGCGCCTTTGGTGTCTTATAACCGTGTTTATTATCGATAGCCGAATATCGATAATCTGAGACGTTACAACTAGTATCGATAGTCTATAAAACTATTGAAAGCTGATTCAGGGACAAATTAATAATATCGACAATGTTTATTATTTTCGATTTTATCGATAGCATTAAGGGAGGTTAATTTATACCTATTAATATTCACATCCCGATGGTATTTTTGGAAAGCTTATTCAATCAATACTAAGATTTTTTAAAAAGAAATTCTTGAACATCGACAACATCGTTTTTCGGCAACTCTAGACTTATATTGACTTCTTTTTTCAATGAAATACCTAAATCGAACTTTTAATGTGCATTTATTGCTGCATTCAATTAACTTGCTACACGTATCCTCTCATAATTGCATACTCATAACATTCCAAGCATTTTTGTGTATGTAATTTACTTTGGTCAAATATTATTTATGTGCAATTTTAAAACACGCAGGTGGTTTTATTTGTTGATGTCGTTTTTAATCGGTTTTCATCGGCAATTTAATTACAGTAAAAAATAAATAATTTCTAGTTTTTTTTTGCGTTTAATTACTAGTGATCCCAACAGGATTTATTATGTATCAATATTAAAGCGAAATTGCAAAGAATCAACTTGTTCACACTTTGACAGTTTAATAAAATGTAGGGTGCTAATGCTGCTCCTTTTAACCTGACTGACTGCCTCGTGGGTGTAGTAGTCAGCACGCCGGGTACTATACGCGAGGTCCCGGGTTCGAATCCCGGGTCGGGCCGAGAGTGTTGGGTTTTTCTGTCTTGAAAAAAATTTAGACACAGCTCCGGAGTCAGGAAGTTGGTGGTGTTAACACCCCCGTGTCTCGGAGAGCACGTTAAGCCGTTGGTCCTGCGCCTAATCTCTCTACGGTTATGTCGGACTGCCGTCTCACCAAATTATGAGAGTGAAGGAATAGAGAGTGCACCTGTGTATTGCGCACTTGTGCACTATATGTCCCGCGCAGTTGGCTAATCTCTGATGAAATAGGCCGCCGTAGTCGTAACTCGGATAGGAGGACATTATAGTTATTACTTTCAACCTATGGTATAGAGTATTGTATATTTTAACTACAACCTGTAACATTTAATAGTTTAACCCTCTTCATCTGAAAATGGTACTCAATAATCCGGCGCTTAGCTAGTAATGACCTTACTAAAACAAACTCCGTTGGACCGCTCAAAACGCTTGTAAAACATGCATAAACACAACTACATCCAACTCTTGAATCCGAGTACAATGTAACCCACCACTAATCAGTTAAAATAAAGCTGTTAACTATTATAACAACACTCATTATGAGAGAAACTACACGTCACAGAGTCACGTGTTCAGCAGACGCCGATAAGGTACTATAACAACTCGAATCGATTTCAGAACTCACAAGTAAATCGACGCTGATAAACAATCGTATTAGATGAGTACTCCGGTTAATTAACAGGTAGTATATAAAATTAAAAAGATTCTTTTTTCAGCAGCATAATATTAAACTGTATAAAAAGTAACAGTTCCACGTCCAAATTATGTAAGTCCTGGAGTAGCATCTTACTAAATGCAAAGTCAAAAGATTATTTTCTCCAAATGTAACTGAAATCGAAAATTATTTTGTATTGCTACCATAATGTTTGATATTATTATTATTACACTACAAATTATCGCTAAACATGATCATTACAGTTATGGTCGGCTAAATGAAATTCAGCATTTATAAATAACAAAGAAGATACGTACAAGGTTAACAAAATGGCATCTTATGCAGTTATGAGACAGTTTTGATTATTTATGATTTTGTTACAAAAATGGGTATTTCGATATGCTGGAAACTACAACTTTACGGCTTTACTAGAATTTGAAAAAAGCGCATCAAAGTACATATTGCTGATTGAATATGTTTTTTTTGACTTGACTGTGCACTGACTTTCCAATATTTCAGGACTGTTTTAAGTCCCATGATAACGGAATAGCTGAAGATCTTGCGGGTGGGATGATACTTATAGGCAAACACAAACAACTTACTCGATCGAAACTCGAACAGACATCGGCACATTCGACTTCTCATCGGCTATTTCCCGCTTGACTCTCGCGCGCCACACCGCTAGTACCTCGCTAGATACCCATACCGTCCGGGTTATATTTACTTCCAGGCGTGAAAGAAATAAACCACACTTGCGGCAAATGCTTTCGGCTGTAGGTGTTACCTCGGTAAACGAGTAGCCAAGTCCTTTGACTTTTTACACGCCCTTGATCCGCTTTGTACTTGGATGAATTAACCAGTTTTTGTACGACTCATCGTTTGAAACGTGGCCATTTTTGATGGAGCAAATCAACAAGAGTTTTAGACGCTCTGGTTCGATACATACGGAAGTGGAAGCAACATTTTTACACATGTCTGGTTATTCATCATCATCAAATTTAAGAGCTAGGCTCTTGTCGGTGGAGTTTTTTCCATTCCTCTCTGCTTTCCGCCCATCTCTTGACCTCCTGATACGACCCGACATTTATCTTTTCTTTTATTTGCTGCATGTAGCTTATTCTTGGTCTTCCTCACTCCTTTTTCCGTCTATTCCTCCTTCTATTAACGTTTTAATGAAATTGTCTGATTATTACTTGCTCTAAAATGTAGGAGTCTGGTGCTTGGTCATGTCTTCATATTTTATGTTTATAAATACAAGTGAGGAACGGGATTATCATTAGCACACCAGATTTATTATGGGCCTAATTTATTTGCAATGTTAGAACAAATATGTAAATAGATTTCGCTAAAATCCAAAAAACACCCAGACACCAGACTTTATGTTAATAATTTAGATTTTTGAGCTATGTTCAATGTCTGAACTCAAGTAGGTATGAACTTTTCATATCTGATGAAGTTCTATATTACTAAAGCCAATAATTATTTTAAGATCCGGGTAAGCAGATTGTAACGCGTATCAGAAAAAAGCGGTATCATAACACAACTTTCGCCGACCTTTACAGCTACCGCCAAAACACCCCATCAACTGAAAGGTCACGTGACGGCAGCAATTATAATAATCATTAAAATAATGCGTGTTTATTATTTCCATTTGAGCCGGCTTTAAATCGACGCCCCGCCCCTCGGTTAGCCGCCGATAAATAAATATTTATGCGTCGACGTTATGCGGGCAAAATTATGTCAATTTTAACAATTACGCGGCAACGAAAAACAAGTGCTCGGAGAGTGGCCGCCGGTGCGTGTTGGAAGATGCTCTACTTCACGCACCGAGCACATCCATACTAATATTAAAAATGCAAAAGTGTGTCTGTCTGTCTGTCTGTGTATGTCTGTCTGCCTGTTACCTCTTGACGCCTAAACCACTAAACCGATGATGACCGAGATGAAATTTGGTATGGAGACAGTTCGAGACCCTGGAAAGGAAATAGGCTTCATTTTGTCGCGATATAAAAACATTAAGGGGTGAAATGAGGGATGAAAGTTTATATGGAAAATCCAACTCTTGCGGGCGAAGTCGCGGGGAACCACTAGTAACCTATATTGACGAAATTTCATGAATTTTGTTTTTTCAGAGAAAATCCGCCAAAATCCCTTGGCTCTTGGCCTTCGTTTTTTCTTCAACACATTTTGTCAAGCCATTTCACCAATTTCTTTACATATTTTAAAATAAAAGTGCTGTTTAGGAGATTGTTATTGATAAAGGGGATATATAGTCCATTGGTACAGAAAAAATATGTATTTTATTGTGTTATTTTAAATATGCTCCTGGATCTAAGTCTCAAATTTGGTAACATAAATAGCCATCCTTGGCTATCCTAAACAGTCTATTGGCATATACTTAGCTTGTTTGTGTCAATCACCTACGTAATCCAGATTAAGTGACAACAACAGAAGGATCTTTATAAGTATGAAGATTTCCGGCAAAGCACTTTAATTAATACAACTTACGACATTTTTGTTAGAGTCGGAAAAGATTCTCATTTCAGAGATCAAGTTTTGATTACAATTTTTTAATTTTTGTTTTTATTTAATTATAAATAAAGTAGAGTATCCTTCTTTATGTCATTGAGCATCAGTGTCTCTTTGTCTGGCGTAATATCTTAAAACCTTATTTTAAAATTGACTTCTCAGCGCCCTTTAATAAAGAAATTAATCTGCTAAAGATATTACTGAATAAATACTGGCTTTACTGCGGGTTATACTTAGGTATACCAGCCTACTAACTTCTACTAACCAGATACACGATAGTACTAAAAAACAGACTTATGTTCAGACTTTTATGTTGTTATATCGCCGGTATCAAAAGGTAGGTATTTTAAATAATATTTATCTATGCGTTTAAAAAAGTCACGCGTGCGTGCGTGTTGGTCAGTGCGTGTACGCCGTGTGTGTGTGTGTGTGTGTGTGTGTGTGTGTGTGTGGATAGATAAGATTTGCAATTTATGTTTGTCTACTATTATTTTTTCATCATAAATTTGTTTGCTCTTGACTCTAGACTAAATCGGACGTTGCGTAGACAGAGTCGACGGTGGAGCTCACCCAGAAGATTCTGGCTCTACCACTCACCGTCGAAATAACTTTAGGTATAACGGACATCAAATTACATCCGACTTCTAAAATAGCTGTTGCATCAACCCAAAAAAATGACCCATTCATTTTAATCACCCAGACTACCCTTACACCTGTTTCGGCTTTACGCCAAACAATATTTAAACAAAACCAATACAACTCTATTGTCGTACCTTTACCTTTTGTCTATAACACGTGGTAGCCATTACGAGGGTGTGGGAACTGGGAACTAAGTGTACCTTGGCGAAATTAACAAAGAAAGTTTGCTGTTATCTTGTTAACACCTATTGACAATAGCAGTCGTAAAACACCTGCGATTTGTAAGAATTGTTGTCATATAAGAAAACTGCGATGCAGTGGTAAACTACCTAAATAGTTTTCATGGTCGTTAGCAACCTTAATTTAAGGTATTCAAACTATACCCTACCACATAGGTACAGTCACGAGCATCAATAAGTATACATCTGCATTCGATTTGAGACCTTATTACAATGGCGAAAAAATATTTGTATACATTTCATTGCTTGTTAATGTACTTAGATGAATTACACTAGGTCACACAACGTCAAAAATCGGGTTGTTCCCAAAGATCCATGGTCTATTGTTCTCAAAATATGAAAATTGATACTTGAGTTCCAAAACGGGTCCACGACTTTTTAAAGTAGTAAATTTTCCTTTCCCGTTGGGTCCATAACAATGTTAGGTACAGTCAGCAATAAAAGCTTGGCTAAGGAATAAGTGTATAATATTTCTACGAAATAAAAGAATACACAATCTGTCCTGGGGACCACTGTACAAACTGTGGAAGAAAATTTTACACCTAATTTTATTGAAACAAAAACGAACAAAAATGTGTTTACTTTTAATTAGATAGTAAGAAAAACATGATAGTAGAGCTGTTTTATGTACGAAGACAGAAAAAAACATGAAAAAGCTTGAAAATTTCACCTAAAACATATGTAGAATTTTATTAAAATATTGTTCTTTCACTTGTCACTTGCCTTACAGACACCTCTCCACCAATCCGCACTGAGCCCGCGTGGTGGAGTATGGCTCGTACCTCCTCATAGTTGAGGTGAGGCCTTTACCCAGCAGTGGGATCTAATAGGCTGACTTTTTTTTTTTTTTTATTGTTCTTTCTGATAAGAATTTGTTTCTACTGACTGTACTTTTGGAAAATCTCATGGTCCCGCTGTGAATCCATGTATGAACATTTAAAACATTATTAAAAATGTTCATGGACCCGATAGGAAAAGAAGAACGATAGAATCGTGGACCTCTGGGAACAACCCCAAAAATCAAACACTACACATGGCACAAATTTTTGCTGACTGAACTGACACTTCAATTGTTAGTTATCCATTTTACTGGTTAACGACATTGAATTTATTGCATTGAAGTTTGACCGATAATGTATACGCATAAGTCTCATCGTCCTATGAGACAGCAATTCGACACGAACGAAGGAGATCAGGCGCAGAACTAGCAGCTTAAAGTGCGTTCTTGGGGTAATAAAACCGACTTCCTGACTCCAAACTGTTTTTGAATAATGTCAAGACAGAAAATCAGAGAAACAATTTCAGCCCGACCCGGGATTTGAAACTCTTGGACATAGACCATCGTGACCTTACTATCTACTAAGTGAACTGGGCATCTTACCACTAATCATGAGACATGCTAAAGTGTCTGCGTTTTGTGTCTTGAAATAACTCAGACATAGCTCGGGAGTCAGGAAGTTGGTGGTGTAAGACACAGCTCGGGAGTCAGGAAGTTGGTGGTGTTAACACCCCGTGCTTCTCTCCCGGAATAACAGCCTACTAATCAACCTATAAATTTAACAACTTGACCATTCATCTGATTGCCTTTCTCCGAAACCTTTGATGGTAAATGTGGGCTATGCGACTCCTATTTAAAGGTACCCCTAACGCCGGCTCGCTAACGACACAAAACAAGCTTGATCCGGGACCAATTACGAACGTAACAATACCGGGTACCCACGTGCGAACCTTAGGTACTACTTCCTAATAATTCGTAGTACAGGGGACAGGGTACACGTTTTGAAGGAGTATCAGTTACAATCTGCAGACCTAACTGAAGCTTTCAAAGTAACGTCAGGAAATCAATAAATCTTTTCAAACGAATAAAAACATTACAATTCACTTACGCAATAGGCTTTGAAATTGCATTTGCGATAGCTTCAACTCATAGGTAATTTCTTTAAGATTGCAATGGCAATCAAACTTTCGATAGTTATGCGGTAGATCAAAAGTGAATTTGAGTTTTGGGTAACACAAATTTTCTTATCTTCTTTATGAGAGGTACAGTTAATTTTTTTTTAAATGCTTGCAATATAATGATTCAATCCAAATGACAATTTTTGTGGAATACGGAAGAACTCTTAAATTGGTATATAATCCCTTATTAAGTGATACTAATATTATGTACATTTGAAAGAAGTATGTATTATTGCGACCGTTTAAATAAACTATTGACTTAACATGTATTACTTTGTTTTCAAGTAAGTGCTGCGAACTTACGCAAGTCGTCCCTTAGACTCAATCTCTATGTTCTCCGTCTCCTAGCCTAAGTTCCGCCGGTCTTTTTGGTATGAAAAAAGTGTATCGGTCATTCACAAGCCGATGAATGACGCCTACCTGGCCAACTGGGATGTTTTCCTCAATCTGTTTACTTTTTTAGCCGGATGTGATTTGAGACCGTTACGGGCCCTCCTGGCTTGTGAGAAACGTTTCTGAATGACAACTTTTTACAAAAGCCTCCCCGGCTTCTTGGGAACGTACTGCGGGATGACTCGGCTTTTGTTGATTGAGTTGTCACATAAGAAAGTAGTGACGTCATTTCATTTGTAAGTTTGAACGTATTTTTGTAAGTCGGACCATATTTTATTAATTGTGTTTTTTTTTTAAATACACCCCTCAAACGCAACATGCTAATAAGGAGGAGACTGGTAAAACTTTCTGTGCTCTTAAAACGGTAACCACAAGGTACACACGTTCGCACGTCTGACTGCCCCACTTTGACCTCTATTCTCTATGTAATAAAGGCTGTTTTCGTAGTTCACATGGGTCACCTGACGTGCTGCCGGCTGTACACACGGCCGCACGTCAGACTACTCAACTTTGACCTTGAGACCGCCTCTATTCTCTACGTAATAAGCGCTGTATTCGTACTTTACATAAATAACCTGACACATTGAACACAAAACACAAATACATGAAACACATTGAAAATGATTATTCGCTTTCGTTACGAAACTTTGCTTTTGTAATTCGTATTAAAAGTAAATACCAGCATCCATACTCATATTATAAATGCGAAAGTATATCTGTCTGTACCTACCACTTGACCCTTAAACATCTGAAGCTGTTTAGATGTTTGATATAGATACACTTTGAGACCTTAGGAAGGACATAGGCTACATTTTGTCGCAATATAAAAACATTATGGGTTTGGAATGGGGGATGAAAGTGCGGGCGGAATACCAGTAGTCTACTCTAATATTGTAGAGAGGAAATATTTGTTTGTTTGTTTGTATTCAATAGGCTCCGAAACTACTGGACAGATTCAAATGAAAGGTACAGAAATAGTTTGAGACCCTGGGAAGGAAGGTCCTTCCTTCCTTTTTGTCGCGATATTAAATCATTAGGGGGGTAAAGTAGAGGATGAAAGTTTGTATTGAAAATCCGACTTCTGGCGCGGGCGAAGTCGCGGGCAACCGCTAGTATTTTAAAAAGTTATATTTTGTAAGGAAGCAAGGTAGTAACAACAATGTTTCCATCTCACACAAAAAGCTCTATGTAGTGACTTGACTACGGGCTTGGCTATGACTACGAGCTAGTAGTATACTTACTCCGTAGCATTTGGAACTCTCATTACCATACGTACCGAAATCACGCGGCTTGGGGTCACCACCGCTACGGCGCTACAGCCGTAGACGCTACGAAACGGAAGCGCGTTAGACATAGCCTAGTCTGTCCATATTTGAGGTGCTTGTGGTGCAGTGGCGGCAGCGCTTTGGTAGTGATACCAAAGTTAAGCAACCCACGGCGCGGTCGTGATTGGATGGGTGTCCATTCCTACCATTTAAGTGACGTCCATGACAAGCATCTCCGTGCTTCGGAAGGAACGTTAAGCAGTTAGTCCCGGCTAATATCTGCGGTATTAGTCGTTAAGTCTAGTCAGAGGCCCTAGGGCGGCTTGATAACTTCTGAGAGTAAGGTTTGTCACTTGCATTACATACACCCCTCCACCAATCCGCACTGAGCCCGCGTGGTGGAGTACGGCTCGTACCGCCTCATAGTTGAGGTGAGGCCTTTTTCCAGCAGTGGGATCTAATAGGCTGACTTTACTTTACATACTTAAGACTTTATCGCATTTAGAATTATCGTTTTAAACATTCTGAAATAAATATCCGTAAAGGTAATGATAATGGTAATAAAAATAGTGTTCAGTGATTTTTTAAGAGTAAATAGTTCTTCATATTCTAAGACGGTTATATTCGTATTCCACACCTCGTGTTCCTGACTAAAATACAAATAGTTTCTTATATTTCTGTCGACTATGTCTACGCCACGTCTGGTTTAGTCTAGACTCTAGAGTCAAGAGCTAACCCATTCCAAATAATTAAAAAGTACGGTATATATTTTCTACTCAATCGCTGTAATAACTCTCACAAAGTAACACCTAATCATAGACATAGTAAATTGCATCTTCGGGCAACGATAAATTGAAAAAATACGCAATTCTTGTTTTTTTTACCTTAAGTTATATCTGTGATTCATTCCTTGTAAAATATATTTTATTGAATGATCCCTTTGTTGATTCAATCCTTTTTAGGTGGGATAAGAATTTTGATTTACTCTTTGAAGGTAAAACAAGTAAAGATTTAAGCAGCACTGCAATTTTATCTAATGTAAGTGAATTAAAATTAGAATATAAATCGTAAATCAACGAATCAGTTAAATTTGACGCAGGTAGAGACATAAGTATAATACTTGCAAACTTCAATTCAACTATTAACACAAAACTAGAGGTAGACAAAGTGTTAACACCACCCGTTAGGCGGCAAGTAATTACTCGAATTTGTGATAGTAAGTATGTAAATTAAAATCATAAATATGTATGTCACTTTCTTCGCCAAAATTACTTTTTACATTAAATACGAGTAGTGGTAGAAAAAGGGTTCACACCACCCCCAATCAGGTGGTAAGCAATAACTAACAAGCGAATTAATCACGAGATAAATCAGACGCGTGCCCTGTGCGTGCGGTACTATTTTGGTAGGCGGAGCCAGTGATTCAGCGCTCGCTAGTCGGCAGTCGAGCGCAGGCGGCCCACGCGAGCGAGCGCACGCGTGAAGCACGGACGCGATGGCGCCATGACTCCCGGTGGCCGCGCGGCGTGGTGTGCCCTCCTCACCGTCGCCGCCTGCGGCCTCTGCCTCGCAGCGCCGCGCCTCTACTGCGAGCGCGCCGACGTCGCCTGGAGGGCCTACCGAGCACCAGCTGCCTTCGAGGCCCGCGTGCAGTCCCTTGCCAAGGACGCGGCCACAGTTCAAGTGAGACGGGTCCTGAGGCGCCAGGGACACTGGCCGAGGGAGAACTCCGTCATCAGGCTGAAGCTGCCAGCTGAGGATCCGCTAGAGTGTACCGGACGATTTGAAGTGCCCTTACAGAATCGGAGAGATTATATAGTCTTCGCCGAACGGAGGGGACACGCCGCCGTCGCTCTCGGACCACCTCTGAGGAGGAAGAAGAACCTCTTGAGGCGGATCCGAGCGGTCTACAAGCCGGGATACAGTGAGTGATTGTGCTTATGTGTTGTGAACCACATGGAACAAGTATAAGTAATCAACAGCAAACTACCCATTTTCGTTGCATCATCGCTCCTATTTCGACTGCTTAATATGCTGTGTTTAGATGTGCTGTCCATTAGGTACCATCGGGGTCAATTGCGCCTTACCAGTGCAAAAAAATTCGCTTGGCAGGCCTCAGACGGTTTCCGAATTCGAATCACCGGTCAGTACGTGGTGGAAAAGCCATTCGGTTTTATTTGTCCTCAGAGAACTACGACGCGATGAGCAAACGATTTCGGCCCTAAGATTAGTAAGGTGCACTTGTCCTCGATAGTACATAGTTACCTTACCATTTCCATGTGGTTCTGTTTGTCTATTTTTAAGATGGTTCAAAGAAAACCGCGCCGACGTTAATAACAAAGCATGAATTACATACACACTGTACACAAATAGAATTTAAGATGCCAATAAATTTTACTGGTAGCAAATTTTAATTTGCGAGCAGGTGTATAGTGGGAACAAGTAGCTATTACGAGTCCATTTTAGGCGCAGGCAGGAGTCAGGGTTGTTGATCCCCATAAACGATATTTCTCAACGTAAATCCGTGGAAACTGTTAGTGAAAATTGTGTCTAAGTAGCTCAAAGATTACAACGCTTATTGAATAGCATATAGCCCTCCTAATTGAAGGTTTATTTATAAAGTAACAGTAGCATAACTCATAAAAGTTTACTTCAAGCTCCAATTTTATTCTAAAAACACTCTACCTCCATAGAACACCTTCATTAATAATGGAGACCTCTAAATATATCCCATAATTTTTCATTTTTCTTAAAGGATAATTACTCTCCAAGTTGGCAGCCCTGAATTTGTAGGTACAAAGGTGGTTATAGACTATATTCGAATGCATGCTGCTCATTAATGCACCCCTCTCACCGGTCAGGTGGTAAGAAACTTAAGTAATAGGAGTAGTAAGTTAATATACAGGTTGTCAGAAATGTGAGCAACAACATTGCAGAATACATGGCATGTAATACTCGTATATAGAACATCAAATAACTGTTTTCAAAGACGAAAGAAGAATTCTCATTTTAAACTAAGTAACATAATATCAAAGCTTTTCGCATGCTTCAAATCTGCATGTTGTTATGAAGTTATGTTGTAAAGATGCAATATGCTGATCTTACATTTTGATTCTATTTATATATTTTTTTGAAAAATATAAGACAACTTGGTAACTAGATCTCTTAACACGTAGGTAGGCTCTTGCAATGTGATATCCCCTAAACATTTCTGTCTCAAAAGGAAAAAGAAACCCTCCACTTCGTTGTCCATCTGTGTCCCCGTGACTGTTTTGCAAAAAAAATATAAATTACTTATTGCAAAGTTTTAACGAAAGTATGTTTATTTCCATACAAAAATTCATCACTAGAAGACGTTGAAAAAATTTGCGTGCAAAATTTATTTTCGTAAAATCTTTTTTTTAATTTTTCGCATTTGGCTGTTTTTTTACACCCTGTACATAATGGTGGGTAATGGCGACGGCAGTTAAGATGCGTATCGTCTTCGGCTTGTATTGCACAACGATTACAGTTAACGTTCACAGTCGATTTAAACAATTTGAACCCGGTGACTAACTTTTGTCTGTGTATCCTACACAGACAAAGTTTTAAAGTTAATTGTAACAGAAACTTTGGCCAAATAGACGCTTCCACTTTTGCAGCCAACACAGTCCATTATGCTAATTTTGTTACTATAAAATTTAATTTATTTAACTGGAATGTAATGAATGATAAACTAAAACTGGCTAGTAGTTCAGTTGCGAGCTGAAACATAACTGAAATTGTAACTTTAAGCTTAGGCCACGTAGCTTTGGTTGGCGATACTAAACACACTCTGTAGTCAAATAATATTTAATCCTCACAAATGATACATAATGATAAATACGCACTTTATCTTATTTTCAATTACTCTTGAGCCAAACTACCAAAATGATAAAAAATACCTTATAAGCTTTGCTAATTTGACTCCTCAATAATACCATCTAAGGAATTCACGGATGTGAATAATGTCCCAAAAATCGGGACACCTGGCATCACTATTCCGGACAAGCAGAGGCAGGTCGTAACTGGAGCGTATAATGACGTCACCCATTCAAACCCGTGCCGAATCTACTTACAGTGGTCTCCTGAGGGCCTACTCTCAAAGACATGGCCCATATTTTCGTATCAAGCTATCCTCGTCACACTATGACAGTGCGAATGAACGTGATGGGTAAAGCCAAAAATACAGACACGTTTTATAGACTTCTGACAGTATAATATCGCTGTAAGAATAAACTCGATGGATAAAGCCGAAAATACAAACATACGGATTCTTTAAACAGAGTAACTTTAATAAAAGTTTCCTGTAAACTAAATGGCACCTCGTGATAACACAAGCACGGTTATGATACCTCGCGTGGAAGTGACTCTACACTCTAAGAGCATGTCCATTAGTCCATATTTCTTAGCTCTAGGCCCTGTCACTGTCTTTTTAAGCCAGGATAACAGCATAAGTAAACGTGATGGCTAGACCCTTATAGTTAAGGGCGTAAGCAGGAACTCTGAAGTAATCTCCTATAGTATTTCTTCTCCAAAGCTTCACGTGCTTAGCGTTGCCTCTCTCTCAGAAGCACTATCATGCAGCTCGAGTGAAAGAGACGGCTAGTGTCGACAAAAATTGAGTCTATTTACATAGTAGGGCCTCTGGTCTAGACGGTCAAGCGATTTGGTGGAGGAGGCAATGCCCGTCACATCTCGTGAACAAACAAATAGCGTCTGAGCGTGAATCTCACTCACCTGTTCCATTAACAGTCAATAGCCCCCCCATATTATTAACTAAGGAGTCGATTATAAGCACAGTCAAACTCATATTCCCTTTCATATTTTTGTGTTACATCAAATAAATGGAATTCTCATCCGACAGAATAATCTCAAATCTCAATTTATTAATTAGTGATCAGTTTTTATAAACAGCTTGTCCTTCGACACAGGCCTCTCAACTCTCTCACCAATCTGTTAGAAACCTATAAGATGCAGAATAAAAAATTGTTGATGTATGAACAAAATTCTTGCGATAAACCAAGTTATTTTTTAATCATCACTGTTTTCTTCTGCCTGGTGTAAGTCTTCATCAAAATTCAGTGACTAGCAAGATTCTTCAAATCTCAGTTTACAAATATGTTTTCATAGTTATTATCTTAGATCCTATTATCCACGTGAGGAGCATATTAGCTTGTTCTTTCAGTAGATCAGTTACTAATATCCAAATCTGTATTAGTTCTCGTAATACTTTATCACGTTGTAACACGTTCAAACTTGTATAAACTTTTGATATAAACACAAAAAGTTGTATATTATCAATCTGAATATCTACGAGTATCTAATTTATAGAGAGATAATCTTAAAATTCACGATATTATGTTAAATATATTTTGTAATTTATTTCAGTCAACTTTCAGTCACTATTTTTTTTCTAATGTGTTAGTACTATGTACTTGTTAGTATCTAGCTAACAATCATGTGGTTTTCGATGCGAGTGATCGGTTCTTTCATTTCCTTGATACCATTATAGCTCCATATCATTGGAAAAGGTTTTTCAATCCATAGTGCTGGTCTGTTTACACGCCGCTTCAAGCACAATGTTTAATGTTTACCTTCTGGATATCATCCGCGGTTTTTAGGGTTCCGTACATCGAACAAAAATGCAAACCTCTTATAGTATTTACCTTGCTATCGAACACTGTGTGTGTCTGTCTGTCAACCACTTTTGTCTCAGGAACGCGTGAGGTTGTCAGTTAAGTCAAAATCCAATACTTAAATTGAAAATAAAAAAATAACATTGGACAAAAGGTACATACAGCAGGGGACTGCTGTACTAGGCTCCTAATGCCTGTATCACGGGAAAACTCAAATCTAAAATCACGTGGAATTGTGATAAAATCAAGCATGCGATGAGTGCTGTGTAGCTTGAATATTTTGATTTAAACCTTTGGAGAACCTAAGACCACCAAATTTCGCTTGCATTTGTTTAGGAAAAAGTCCAGCAAGCATGAAATCAGGAAAAATCCGAAAACTGTGTATTTATTGGTGTTGTTTGCAAAATCACACAAGTTTGCACAGAACCCCCTCAGTGCGTAAGTTCGACTCATACTTGCCCGTTTCTTTTCCTTTGTTAATTCTCTTTCAATATTGCCCTGTAAATCTGTCTCGAACATTTGATGTACACTCAAAACTTTTACAGCTTTTAATCTGATTGCTTATTTGCACTCGTCACTTACTACGGTATTTACAAATTTACGTTTTCAGCAATGCCTAAAATTGTGTTTACAACTATAATCTGTTTTGTAAACAGTCGCGGTTTGTAGATTTGCGAGGAATTCATGATTATCTGTTGAGTCAACTACATTAGCATTAGCTATAGTTTCTTTATCACCGGAATTTTAATTCTTCTTCTATTTTAAAATATTGAATTTACTTAAATATTGTTCTATGGTAGATTTTTTAAAGATAGCACTTCCTTATGAAGACGTCACATCATTAACAATCGCCCTCAATGCAACACCATTTACAAACATGTATGTTCTACATTAATCATGAATAGAACCATCTTTTAATTTTCTCAAAGAGTCGTAAGCTGCCGTCACGCCTTGACAGACGTCCATTATTTCAGCCATGGTCCGATGATTCCTGTCCTATTAAAATATTAGCATACGTAGTATTATAAGTTTTACGATCAGAGTTGTTAAGATTTGTAGATAATACTCAAATAGCACCACAGACTAATCTGGGAGATCTAGTTATAAAAGATGTGGTTACGTAGGAATAAGCGTGTTCTAAACCGAAGATTTTATTGTCTGCATAAAAACCTGGCGTGATATTGTTTGAAATAGAAGCGAACGGGAGCAGCTTTCTGTTGTGCAGGATGGATGCAGCTTTTATGTTTAGACTCGTCTAGTAAATTGATTAAAAATTACGATTTTGACGATAGTTATATGCACTGAAGTCTGAATAAAACAAAGAAAATACTAAAAATCTCAATAATGGATACTTTATAAATTAAGAGATTCAAAATGTATCAAGAAGATTAACATTGCATTTTGGATTTAGCTACATGCTAAAAGTCCTAACTTTATCTAAACGAGTGTCACTATCCATAATTTTTGTTCTGCATCTCAGGAAGGTTATTGCTTTCTCTCCTTACTTTTACTTTTATTTAACCAAACTGAGATATTTTTTTGATATTTTAGATTATTCACCAATTGCCAGCACAAGTTTAGTGCACGTGCAAATTCTCTCCCAAATTCACCATTTATTTTATTTTAAACGCGATCGATTCGCTCAAACTGAACTCTGGGCTACGACAATGGGTCACCATGGCCTTGCAATCAACGCTCACATCCGCACCCACCCATGGTGCCCATTGACGCCCGACTAATTGTCTCTTCGATATAGACGAGGTGTTATTCTATAGGACGATGTGCTCCAGGGCCAACATTACTGTTTTTTTAATTCTGACGTTCGTAAGTGGTATTTTCTGTCCTAAATTGAATAAATTATTTTTGACTTTAACTTTGACTTTTGATGGGACGATGTGTTTTGTATAGGACAATGTGCTTTCGACTCTTGCCGTCCTGCTTTCTCATACTACCTCATTTATTGCTATCGCGATTACGATTGATACTGTAGAAGTCTAGAGCAATAATATATGAATTGCAATCTTCTCATTATTTTGAAAGCTACAGACGTTACTTTGGAAGCTATTTTTTTTTTTAAAAGCTATGACTACTACAATGTGTTAGCAATTGAGTAAGGTGGTAGGCCTGCAGGGCTCTGTTCTTGTAATTTATTTTTATAAATTAACTCTGTCTAAGCCAAGGAGAAAATTAGAGAGAGAAATTTCATTTTACACATCTTTACTGAAACACTGAGTTTTAAGTTACGTGAATAGGCCCCTTGTATACCAAAGTAAGTAAGATCTTAGATCTCGTAAAAGCAGTGCCTAAAATTGACGTTTCACAGAGTAGGGCTCCTGAAGACCAGCTGTGTTGATGGTGATATGATCAAAATATTGGACAGATGTGGGGGACTTTGCGGATGATCATTTATTGGAAGTTCGATGTCAAATTAAATCGTAAGTGATGCGCAATATGCTCTTATTGAATCTGTCCTTTTAACAACATTGATTTGATACTGACGAATAATCTCCTCGACAAATAGCACATTTAAAAATAGACAAATTGCTATCTACGAGTACTGCGTTAAGAATTGCGAGCAATTACCATTTGTGCGCGTTATCTGCATTAATAAGCATTTGATAATTTAGTAATCTGAGCAAAGCGTGAAAAATACTATAAGCTTCTTCTCTTTGACCCAAATAATCTTCTGATATAGAAGCAGTCATTAAATATCAATGCATTCCTTACGCTAATAAGGTTAAGCAGTCCCCAGATGATACCGACATTAATGCGAATTCTAAATAACCTAGACGGTTCGATAGACATAAGTCACTGGTCGTATTTTATTCAATAGCATCACCATTTGAATTCAAAGAGTCCGGCGCTCATTTTGGCGCATCGTCGCGTATCTTTTGATCTAGGTCAATACAAAACTGGATTTAGACGCAAATGTCCCTTGTATGGCATGTTCCATCCTTAGGTTCAGATGATTGGTGCGGATCAGATGCCTGGGAGGTTTATGAAGATAGGGTTTCCATTTTAACCAACTGTATTGTATCTAGCTATAATTCCATAGTTACAAAACCTTATTTTAGGATTTTATGTGCATCTATTATTTTGTTTCCGGGGTTTTTTTTTTAAATATGTTTGACTCTTTCATCCTTAGTTTATTTCCATTTCAAGAAATGATTCAATTGCTACCGTTGCATTCCATGTTATAAACTTACTAGAAAATGAACTTACGACAAAATTATACTTGAAATGAAATGATCTTTATTGAACTGAAAAGCTTACATACATTAGTGAAATGGGCACTGATTTCCGCAAGAAACCTAACAAAAATATATTCTAACCTACAAACCTCATACAAAATATTTTAACACAGCGTGCTGAGATTTAGATCTTGAAATCACTTCTAGGCGGCTTTAATATCACTTAACACGTAATTATATTTATATTTCTAAAGTGTAGGACTTAGAAATTATAGTTCAACCAACGCCTAGATTTGTGGATCCGCAAGAAAAACTGCATAGTGGTGTTGCCACCTTGAATTCATACCGGGTGGCCGCTAATGCGTTGACGATTACGCACCTACCGCAGCAGGGTAGTAATGACATCGCACCGGCGCCCGCGCAGAGTGGGAAACGGGAAACGAAGATGTATCGTAGACGGTGAAAATATTTGTCTACTTAAACCGCCTCATCGCAAAAATATAATACCAGGTTACAAACAGGACAAAATATTATCCGACCAATAGAAGAGCATTTTTCTTTGAGGTCATGTCACCGATGTGCATTCATTTCTAATTTGTCGTTAATATTTAGTTCTGGTCCTGTACTAGGTAGAACTAGTCTAATTTTTTTGTAAGCTTTGATACTATGATGACGAATTAATTATAATCCCATTTCATTTTGTAATAAGATAGAGAGTAGTAGTAGCAGTGTTTATAACAAAACAAAGATTGGCAAAAGTTAAATCGAAAAACTACTTACTTAAGTATTGAAACAAAAAATCTATTTAATAAGGTTTGCATATAAAATCAATACGCTTCCTTTTCCAAGTAATTCAATTACCTACCAACAGGTAATATAAAAATAGCAACTAAAAAGTAAGAAGTAAAATATAGCCTAATGTACTGTAGTAGATTTTACTGTGGAGAAACAAAGATGATGCAATAATAATGGAACATTTTACAAGTTTAACGACGTTGTTATATATATATTTACGGGGTGCTTCTATTTTTTTGCAAAAGTTTTTTTACTTTTGAATTTTTTTAGTTATAAGCCAAAAATTTACAGAACCGTGAGTGAATTTGATTAAATAAATTTTCAAATATATTTATTTATAATTACCGTCAACTGTAAACTTTTTTGTAAAAATGCCAGTAAGATTTTTATTTGGTCTAAAGTATGTAGTTTAACAAGTAAAGTTATATCTATAATTTGAACTCTCGGATGCGTTTGATTTGTCAGAAATACATATCTCATCATCATAATCATAATCGCTTGCTTTGTGGATTTAAAGAAACAGCCTTTATAAGTTGGCGTATCATCTAGCCAGAATCCCGTTTCCCCCAGACGTCCAGACGTCTAATTGGGAACCGCAAAAATACCTAGACGACGTAAAGTGACAGATAAAAATTCCGCATCAAGAATATATTGCGCGTGAGTTGAAAAACTGTTATGGATTGCGTCTGGCGGACCGCGAGTCTGAAATGACTGTGTGGTTAGCGATAAGTCTTGATATTGAAATCGTAATTTTGGGACTTGATGCTTTGCTTTCTTCAGTTTTTGTACTACAAAAAAGGGCCGTACGTGCTATTTATAACGTCAAACCTCGAGATTCAGTAAAAGATTTTTTAAAAGAGATAAGGATATTAACGGTAGCCTCTCAATATATTTATGAAAATATTATATATGTGCGCAAAAACCTGCATCTATTTACAAAGAAAAGTGATACACATTGTTTTAACACTAGAAATAAAAATAAACTTGCTGTTCCACAATTCAGGCTTCAAAAGGTTGGTCAGTCTTTTATGGGGAAATGTATCAATTTCTTTAACAAATTACCACAACATATTGTAGAATTACCAATTAATAAATTTAAATCATTAATTAAGGATACTTTAATGACAAAGGCTTATTATAAGGTAGACGATTATTTGAATGATGTCAACGTGTGGACCAGCTCGCACCAGTAAAATTTTAATTTCTGTATCAAAATATTATTTTTAAAAGAGGCTTTGACAAAAGTGGCTGAGTTTCTGGCGCTGCTTCTTCTCAGCACTAGCCCAGAATTTGTCCCGAAGCAGTGGTAGGTAAAAAATATATGTTGGGACGTGTATAAGTGCCCCCAGTGGGTCTAAATGCATAAATAAATGACTTTTATCAGATTTTTAGCAAATTTATTGAAGTTGCTAAGTGATTGTGTTATCAACCCTTTCAGCAGTATGCGCTTTTGGAAACTGAATCAGGGTGCTACCAACGACCCCGGTGCGTTATCGAACTTTTTGCATTTTGTTAATTTTAGGCGTTTATTACATGTGTGTGTTTCCAGAATCACTCCTAAACTTGGATTTGATACTCTGATTGCTTTAAAATTAGCTTTTAAGCAAATTAAGATCTCAATGAAGAACTTTTAAATTCATTTTATTGGTTAAGTAACATTAGTGGACTTCTAGATACAATGTTTTAATAATCGTCTCAACAATAAAAGAAGATACGTGTGAATTTTCAATCAGAATAAACTTGGTAAAAGTGTTCCGTTTGTCACTTGTTGGATACGGAACCGTAAAAAGAAGGCGAAAAATCCATCTAGGATTTTTCGCAAAGTGCAACCAAAAATGATGTTACTGTTTAAATTTGACCCACATAATTTCATAGCACTTGATCCTTGCCTTACATCATTTTTGTATACCAACAAGTGACTTGCGACCACACAGCGTCTGTCACTTTCTCCGCAAATGCCGCACTCTATTTTACCCTCGTACACTTAATGGATGCAAATGATAACTCGCGCATTGCGCAAGAGTTGACCGCGCTTCGAGCCAGTTTCGCCAAAATCGCAAAATGTCGAGGGCGTCTCATGGTACGGGGGAGAGGCGACGAGCGGTTTTGACTTATTTCGCGGTGTAACGTATAATTCTAATAAGAAAAATAACTATACCTATAGTGCCATGATCACTGAGTTACTTAAAGTGAGCAAGTGGAACATTTTTTTTAACTTTACTAATATTAATTAAAAAATATTATATGTCAATACTTCATAATCTTCTTCTATAAGTCGTGTTCTTGATAAAAGTCCTTCATTTATCTCGCTTTTCGACGCATGGAGGTTATAATTACAGATGAACTAGTGAAAACAGTCACCTGGTCACGCAAACGATTTGGTGATAGGCCGCGGGGTCTTTTACTTTCTACTTTGCCTACTGGTGCTTAGTACACTTATGGTACTCCACAACTTCGTCTATACTGCATCGCATTTTCACTTTGCTTAAATTAAATAATTATGGTTCAGATTTTTAATGTAAGCAGAAATTTTAAAATCGCTTCCGCTCATGCCTCAAATGTATCAAAGAGCCCAACACATATGACATTTAGAATTAATTGGAGGGCGCAATTGAACGAGTGAAAATGTCGGCCGATTAACGAAGAAAGCGCAGGCGGTGCTCGTAACGGAAAAATGAGTCCGTGGCATTTTCGAGAACGATATCGGACCACCGGGTATGCGGTGGTAAAGATCGTACATCGATCGACAACTCAATCATATACTGGTAAAGGTCACACACATATCAACTCGGACCCGGAAGGTCACCGTATCAACCTGAGTCGTTTAGTATTATTTGTATGCAGCTCCCTACTGCTACTGTTACGCACACTAATCAGAATCCCAAAAAACCAAAAAAGCTGATACGATGACGTTCCATTTTCAAGTTGATGTGAGCTATGACGTTTAGGTTACAACAACCACGACCATCTCAATTGTAACTTATAACCGAAACTACGTGAGATGTGGTCAATGATAAAGAGGGACCAAGAAATACTGCAAGCTTTTGTGATGTGGTGTTATAGAAGACTAATGGGTACTAGCTGGATGGAACGAAAAACGAACGAAGAAGTGTTGGGAATGATAAAAAAAAATAGACGATCAATGAAGATGATTGAGAATAGGCATGGTAAAATAGTAGAACACTTTATACGTCATGACAGACTTATGAAAATAATACTAGAAGGCAAAATAGAAGTAAGAAGAGGAAGTGGAAAACCAAGAAGAATTTACACAGCAGTTAAAAGAAAAAGCTGATATTGTGACGTATAAGTTGAAGTTGCTGGCAGAGTCCAGATAGGTGTGGAAAATGCTCCGCCAACAAGAGCACCGCTTTTTATTTGTTAGTGAATCGAACCAGGGGCCCAATTCTCGCGCCTTCGATATTATATCACATGCGATATTTATCGAAAAAACATGTCGGATATCACCAAATGTGATAAATATCCGACATTTTCATACTTCAAAATACGTAACATCTAAATATTGTGATATCCGCCATGTTTTTTCGATAAATATCGCATGTGATATAATATCGAAGACTCGAGAATTGGGCCCCTGAGGTTTTACCCCAGATTTAGGGGGAGATGAACATATCAATTAGGTATGACCTGTAGGCTTATCGCCTAACTTAAAAGCTATCGCTATAAACCCATTAACTCCCAATACGCTTCCATCGATAAATAACATATTAATAATGATTCGATAAGGAAAGTGGAAATTAACCTTTTTCCTACTAGACAAAAAGGGAATAAAGCCTATACTGCTAAAATACTAATCTCTAGTTAAAGGATTCGTCAATTACTGGACACCATGTATTTACTTCATAGCCAAGACATAAAGGTGACGTTAATTTGAGATCACTAGAAAAACTTTAGCCCTTTATGGGAGTGGCGCCGGACGATACTATCTGTGTACGTGATTGGCGTGTGTACGACACTGTATGGATATTGGAGGAAAACCGGTAAATTAACATAGTAATTTAATTATGTTGTGCTAAAGTTGATTGATTTGTTAGTTTAAAATTGATATTAGAACATCAGTCAGTAAGCTCTTGATATTAATTTTAGACAACGTTCAGAGTTTATGGAAAGATATCAGAAGACGAATGTATTTTACCGGCGATATAATTGTGAAATGACACTGCTTGGCTAGTGGGTAAAGTGTTTGACAAATTAAATACTAAAAATACAGAACTTGGATGTGGAAGAAACATAAACTGAAGTGCTTTAGTAAATCACTAGTAAAACTTTCTAGCCTTGGCTTTTTCTTTTATTTTCTTTTATCCTACACTTTTGAATTTCAGCCGACTTAAAAGGAAGACATTTGTGTATGTATGAACCTTGCTTGACCATTTGCTCTGTTTTTACCCGACTGCGAAAGGAGGGTTATGTATTTCGAGAGTATGTATGTATAATTGTTTGGCACGCCCTACAGCCCAAACGGCGGGACAGATTTTGACACATGAGGTGTCGTTGAATTTGTCGAAATTGTGAGAGTGATATAGACTATATACATTTTAAAAATGGCGCCCGCGAATTGAAATAAAGGGGGGAGGGGGATTGATTTTTTCCTTACCATAGCAATATGGGTATCAAATGAAAGCCAGCAAAAAGACCGTTTCAAAAATGTTATAATTTATGCAGTCGGGTGTTTTTTTTTCAAAAATTATATTTTTAATTCTTTTATTTACCCGATTGTGTTATCTCCTTCTGAGGAGAGCATTTTTTGTGGAATATTGACTCGTGTCGGTATGTAAAGTGACAAACAGAGCCTCAAGCTGTGACGTTTGGCCGTAAATCAACCAAAACCGAAGCCTGTTTCGCCAAGTTTGCCTTAAACCGTCGTCCTAACATTATAATTATAACGCCGCTTACGCAACATCTGAAGTGGTTCGAACTGAAATATTATTTTAGGAGTTCACAGACCGACCGGCCGGACTCCCGCGCAACGCACTCTCAGCCTTGTACTTTACCTGTTAGAGTTTCTTTTTCAATGATTGCCAGCTGTGCATTTGTGACTATTAACCTATGCGCGACCGTCACGTGTCGCATATCACTCAGCGAGGCGCTTCCTTTTCGACAATAATAAATAAAAAAAAGTTGGGAACGCACTCCGCATCTGACGGTTTTATACTGGAAATCAAAAAATGCGTGACACTTCTCGCGTAAGATTTTGTAACTTTATCTCCTTACTGTAAACGAAAATAGATTTCTAATAAAAGGCACAGAGTAAGGTTGTAGCTTCTTGTTTTGTTTTTTTTTTTTGCAGCAGAGCTTTGATACGCCTATTTTTTCAATTATTGAAATCTTTTCATTTTTCAAAATTTTATTACATTTATTTTGATACTCTGTTTTATCCAAATTACGTATGTATTGTCTGTATATGTGATAATAACATGTTTTCATAGCGCAAAATAAAAAAATCTGTACAAAACTTTTGACATGCATTTACTAAAGTTACGTACCTACTCTTTTCATTTTTGTCTCACCTGCACACCACTAATTAAGGCAGCATCCGCATACAGACCTACTGATAAGATAACACCAACAACAGGCAACGTGTAAATCTGACGGATTATCCCTCGCTCTTATTACTTTATGTTAAGGTTCATTATGTTCAAGTCTCAGCTAACGGAGCCTCGACCGAGCGGGGTATGTAAGGCAGGGCCTGAAAAACCCGCCGGGCCTTATTGGGTTAAAGATTATTAGCGGGTCGAAGGCGGACCTTGGGCGCATTTGTCAACCGGGCGGTACATTTTGACGCGTTTTGGAGATGTGTGATTTTTGTTTCGGTAATTAAGGGTCAAGTAACTGTCTATAAAAATATCTCGATACGTTCATTGGGACGAATGAAAAAATATATTTAGAAACGATGCAGTACTAGTTGATATTTTGAACTGTTTATTTAAATAGATTTTCATTCTTTTTTTAACACTCCCAGTATTATTTTTATCCTACCCGTGCGTTATGCGTTATTTATTGTTTGATCATAAATAATCATAACTATTTGATCCTAAATTAACGTTTGCCTAAAGGTTCTTCAATTACATGTCTTTAATAAACCAATTTAATTTTTTTTCTAAAATACAGTTTCTATAACATATATATATGCTCCCACCACAGTTTACAAGCTGCAGTTTAGGGGACGCTTTTGTACCAGTGAGATTTTAAAAGCTTTTTTCTTTATAAGCACATTTTGTTTCACATATCTACTTTTATATACAACGCAAAAGCCTTTGTTAAAATATTCTTGATTTATACGATTTTTCTTGACTTCATTGCTCAACAATTTCAATGCGTGAGAATAAGCAAAACACCTTTAACATGGTGAAGCGACATTCCACTAAAGGTCGAAGGGATGTTGTAAACAAATAAATAGATGGCGCTGTCAACAACTCTGAATCACGCTAACAATGTTTCTAAAACGCGCAATGTATGTGTTAAACCAATTAGATTACGTACGGTCTGGAAGTTATCCAAATTGTACGTAAATTGTATCAAAAAGTGATTCTGCTTATCAAAAAAAAACTGTATTTATTCGGAAAATACCACCATATGGAGAAAACGTATAGGACATATTTCTAAAACTTAGGTCTTTCCAATATTTGTAACCGAAAAAACGGTTTAACTTGACGTGCGGGATAAAACTTGACGTGCGGTTATATGTGTACGAGTATCTATGAAACAACAAGCAAATTTTTGGAAAATAAGTTTTTATCTCTTTTTAACCGTAATGATTTGAAAGGAATGGCATATGAATTCAATTATTTAGAAAGCTAATATACTAATAATATTTTTTATAGTTTAAGCAATTATTTTCCAATTTTTACGAAATTAAATCAAATTTCCTAATATACTGTTATTTTGAACCCCATAACTATTGCAATTTGAAATCGGTAGACCGAGCCGTCTTCCGTATAGGTGATAAGGTACATGTCCTAGTATCCTTCCCCGATAGCATCGACACCTTGCGAGCTCATTGCGCACGCAGCTCGCATCCACATATCCAAATATGAAGCAAGGCCTCTGAGTACTACGACGGGTGGTGCAAGGCATAAACGTAAAGGCTATTTTATTTGCACGAAATTAAGAAAATTAACGTATTTTTAAATCACTTGTACAATAAGCTGAATTAATTAAATACATTAAAACAACTTATTTACGTAAGCCTAATCATTGCACAAGGTCCTAGTCTTGTTGAAATT
Organism: Pyrausta nigrata; assembly: GCA_949316185.1. Taxonomy (NCBI): domain Eukaryota; kingdom Metazoa; phylum Arthropoda; class Insecta; order Lepidoptera; family Crambidae; genus Pyrausta; species Pyrausta nigrata. The sequence goes on along the minus strand of OX438941.1, from coordinate 1,602,356 downwards.
TAAAACGAATTCTTTATGATATAATACATGACTTGTAGCTAATGATATTTAGATATCATGCTCTTAGGAGCATTGTTTTTTCGAAAACTTGATGATTTTTACGCATGATATAATAATTTGTACATGAAAATGATTGTATTGATATTCCGCAGGTCCCTATCTTTTTAATATACACGAATAAAATATAAATAAGAAAATATGAACACTTTTCAGTTTTAACTCAAATGTCTGAAGGTTTTGCGCTGCACCCCCTTAAGTACATCAACAGCACAATGCACACAGTTTTTACTTAAAATAAGGAATTATTTTGTTCTTGTACATTTGCTAACTAATTATAGATATACATAGCACTCGCCATAAAAATAAAGCAATGAAAAGAAAGTGACACAATACATTAAACAAGATATTAAGACCAAATTTAGTATACGCTGACGTTTGTTTGTCCTTTTTCATAGTTAACTGAGGGCTCTGAACATTTTCATGGAGTGGTTTGCCATTACCATACCCAATTCACACACTGTCAAACTCCAACTACCAGTCATGTGCAATGCATTTCGTACACTTTAAGACAGTAAATTATAATACTTTACTTAGGTTTTGGATAAATAACATTTGAGTAATGTAGGGAATGCGTTAGATGACAAAAATTAGTCTTTACGAAGCTACTACGCTAGATGAAGGTCTTTATCAATACGCAAGTAAATATGGCACCCAAAAGTTTATCAACCGAAAACTCGAACTTACGACTTTTCGCTATCCGGGCGAATGCTCTCCCGACTGAGCAATCCAGGATACATGTGTAAAACGACATTAGACTTTACGATGTTTTTCAAGTGCTTGCTACGCCAGTGTGTCGACGTTTTTATTAATATTTGAAACATGCTGGTCGTTACTGAAGCACTTGAAAAACGCAAAGACGGATTATGTTCCAAATAAGCCCACAAGAAAAATGACATCTTATAACTTGGACCACCAGAACACGTTCCAATCAATCCAGTTCCTATAAAGTTATAAGTTGACACTAACACATCAATCTTCAATCTGTACAGCCGTTTGTATTTATGTTACAACTTGGAACAAGGCCTGAATCACATTACACCAGTGTTTATTTGGAAAACTCGTAGACATAGAATTTTATGGTTCTGTTGTTATTTCTTACTTTGCGGTCAAAACAAGTATTTTCTTTCATCAAGGAAACTTAAGTTGATGGACGTCTTTTGGTGGAAATAACAAGTGAAATGTTGGTCTTAATTTCTCAAGTTAGTGTTGTTTGAAAAGAAAATCCACAAAATAGAGGCACAATAGCTTAACTACTAAACTTAAAAGAAATGTGTAGGTAGTTTAGTAGTTTTCAATTGCAGATTCGGAATTTGGTTCTGTCATAGAGTTCACTTACTTGTCTAATGACATAATATTCTTGGGTGATAACTTTTGTAGACTGATAGAAGATTAAATGCTTGTTATTAACTCAAGACTAAGCCAGACGTGGCGTAGATAGAGTCGACGGTGGAGCAAGCTCACCAACAAGGTTCTGGCACCCCCAATCACCGCTCACTCACTCAATTTTATTGCGAAAACTTTAACACAAACAAGGTATGAAATCATCTATCAAGTCTGCGCTAGTATTCGTAGAGTTCTTGGTAAGCATCACAAGGCTAGACTAAACATTAACCCCCGTCATCCAAAGGAACCGCTCCTAGAAGCCAGTGCTTGACATGTCGAGACATACAAGCCTTGTGGAGTGACTTGCTTTGATTTGTGATCTGTGTGCTAACTGCTGATTTGAACCGAGTTACCTGTCTGATGAGAATTTGCTATAAGGTGATTTTATTGAAATATATTTAATCTCTTCTTCTTTTATGTCGATGTTATATATATTTTTCAGGGCCAATACTAAGCGACAAACAAAGCATTATCAGTAGCGTTATAGAGGTCCTCACGTGTGCAGGTGTAGGGACGCGTAGGGCATGACAATAAATAGGTGTGTCATTGTCTGTTTAAATTATTTATCGAGAAGGCATTAGAGACATGTAACTTTAAGTCACTTGATAACAGACGATGCACATGTAAGATAAGTATAAACAAAAAATCCAAAAGAGAAGGAAAGAAAATAATAATACTCTCAAAAGATGGCTCACTTTGTTGGCTATAGTCGAATATGTAATTTTTCTATTTTGTAATTACGATTTTTATAGTAACAATTAATAAAGCGCAATTATTCTGATCCATGAAGTAAGTATACACTATTTTCTATTACGAAAGACAGATACTAAGATGTTTTTCTTCCACAAATCTTTGGCTAAATCTGATAATCCCCATTTATAGATTTATAAATCGTAGAAAGTGATGACTAACTGTCCAAAAATGTGACAAAAAATACAAATCAAAACGGAGTGTTTTTGCTCGACTCGAACTTGCTTGCAATATTTGAACACCCTTCGGAGCATTTGGCGCCGATTCAAAATCTTACTATCACAAACACAGCCAAAGACATTTATCGATATGCTTAATCTATCTATAATCTTAATACTAGCATTGATTTGTATTGTTGATCTTTTGACGATCATTATACTTGGTTACTGAAATAAAAACAAAATTGTTTACTTACAAGCTTTAAAAATATATATAAATTACTTTACGTACTAAATTACCGAGAAAACTTGCGAAGAAATTGATTATAAAAACAAATATTGATACATCATAATAAATAGAACGTATAAGAAAAAAAGAAGATTTTTTTCATTTCGTAGTAAAAAAAAACCATGTGATAAGGTCTAGATTTTCATCAACTTATTTTTGTTATCTTGACGTTCCTACTGCTATGAGAATATTAAGCATTACAATTTTATCTTACTTTAGAATGCTAACTAACAATACGAGTATATCGTGTGTGTGTTTTGTTAAATTTAAATAATATTCCTTTTGCGGTATATGACCGTGTGCCAGATGGCTGCCGGCAGGCTCTACACCTTAATCACGTTGCACCTAAAAACAACAGTGTAATATGTCTATTTAATAAGGTTAACGTACCATTTGGTTAAAGATAATGAAGATATGGTTAATTATACAACTGCAGACACATTGATGTCATTGATGAAGCTAATAAGAAAAGGTTTTTTACCCCACAAATATCTAATTAGGCTATAAGTAGCTCATTGATACTTACTGTTTCGGTAGAAAATGATTCTGATGTTAGACTCTATTGTCTCTCTCTCTATTCTAACTTTACCCTCTTTTTTGTGTTAACTATGTTTTACTGATACTTAATAATTTTAACTCATATCAAATACGTTTGTAATGAGACGTAATAATAATGAAATCAATACTTTTTACCAACTAAAATCCTCCCAAATTATAAAAATATTTTTTGAACGCGCTTATTTGAGACATGTCGTCAATGAACATAAAATTCCAAATGCCCAACATATTAAACTTGTAAAATCTAGTTCACACAGGTCTAGATGTGCACATAAAATGTCAGTTTTATAACTTCGCAGTTTTTAAAATGTGCCGGATCAAGAACGCGTAAACATATGGGTCAATGCATTGTTCAAAGTTTCCAAGAATATACGTTTTTGCAGAACAATTTGTTATCTTTCTGGCCTGGATCAAGGTAAGGCTAAACATAAATTTCGCTATCAAAATAATGATTTGAATGAAAATCGACTGAGCGGCGTCGGGGATGTCTTGAAATAGTTCTTGCGTTTCTTCGTTAATTCTGAAGAGCTTTCATTGACCGCTGGAATGTTTTTCTTTATTATATAGAACGGTGCTATTTTATTATATTTCATAAATAAATGTGTTTGTTTTGTGCATCGACTTAAGTAATCTATGAGCAGTGTGCTCCACATCAACCTATCCTAATCTGTCAAATTTCCGCAGCCATATTTCAACCTTATGTTGATCACATAGAGTTCTGTACCATTTAAGATATTTTGACAGATTTGGGAAGGTTGTTCCGAGGCCCACTGTGCATACTTATAGTTGGTTGATGATTGTCTCACTGAACTACTTTATTAAAAATCTTTACCCGTAACACAGGACATTCACATCTCTAAACAGTCTGCTAAACTGTACAGCACCTTGTTGCAGTAGCTTTCGTACTTACTATTAGAATATGTTTACCTTTGGTATTTGTTATTCAGTACAGTTTTTACACCAGTTAACATTAGTTCGATCATTTCATTTCATATTCTAGTATAACTATGAAAGTATTATACTAGAATATAAAGGGTCTGAGAGACTTATGTATTGCACTCTCTTGTACACAAGTCTCCATATCTCATTATACTTGGCTGATCTTTGTTGGGGTTGGCGCCGTAGCTGCAAATTCGGAAGGAGAATAATAATTATGTCGGTTTTGAGAATATATCTCATACCTTATAATTTATTACGTACATCATGCAATTTAAGTATGAGGTAACATATTTAAAAACATAACTTAGTACAAGTTAAATATAATGAAATAGAGTCGCATTCTTAAAATGAACCATAGAAAGCAAAACGGCAAGTGTGTCCGTGCGTATTTATAGGCATAAGCTTGACTAATTACCCCTGATTTATGGAAAACCAAACGAACACAAAATCCCATTATCCGAAAGGAAATCCAGAGCAAGATCTAAAGCTTTTACCCACAACGAGTGGATCTCGGCAAATCGTTGTTTATTTGGCCACTTCACAGAAAGCTGGCGCCGACTAACTTCCGAGAAACAGTACGTGTTTCACCTCGATTATCGGTAAATAGTTTTCGAAACGATTACCTTTGTGATACGGATATGTGGAGGATTGATAATTAGGTAGGTTAGATAAAAGCATTGTTTTAGTGACAGGGGAAGAATGGTGGACCTAATATTGCTCCTTGAGCAAGTCTTAGTTTTTAAATACTTCCAATAAGTACAATATTTAAGGTAAGGTTGCTTTTATTTTTATTCAAAACCATACCAACATATAGATAAAGGTATATTGTAACTGCACATTCTACGCTACAAGATACTGAGTGCTAAGAAAAACTTAAAACCACCGAAAAAATTAAGTGTTTAATCTGTTTTCAATGCAATGCATTTAAAATAATTAGGTAGATCTAATGAACTGATTATATCTCTGTAATGAAACATTACGTCATTGGGCTTAAAACAATCAATCTTAACCAGAAGTTAAAACGAATCAAACGGGCCGACGCAACATAAATAATCCCTTTTCTGTTTACTACAAATAACTAAATTGTTTACACCCAAGGCAGTCAGAGTATAAACATTATACATTAGCCCGATAAGGCAAGAAACAATTCTTAGGTATACAGTGCAGATGAATATGTAACTGAATTACTCCTTTTGGGAATCCAAATGAATTTAAAAAGACTTTTGCTTCTTTAAGTTTGTTAAAATATGTTGTTTTTTAAGTTGACGCGGCTTATATCCGCTTAAAAAGTTTCTTATCCATACACCATATAAATTTGAACTATGGTTTCCTCATCGCTCCTTTATATTAACCTATTATACAAATCAACAATATTTTTCATGTTATAAACGAAAGGCAAAGGTGTAACTGCTTATAATTTGCTGTGAGTCAAGTTTTACAACAAATTTATATCTTTTAATATAAAAGCTGAGCATATTCTGTAACACTTTAAATAAGTTCATATTATCATAATAGAGTCCTTGATTGTAACTATTACGATTGACGTTAAATCTACATGTAACATATAACATAATATCAGTGTCATAATCATCCTTCAGAAATATGATGCTATAAATCCAGACCTAGTAATCGTAAATCACACATTTATGGCATATTAACACTTGCTATTCACACATAATTTAGATAGTAAAATGATAGGTTATGTAGTTATTTTTATTGATCGTATCAAAGAGATACTAAGCTCGTCCAGCCCAGTACATCTGGCACAGCTTTTGACATTGGCAATCAAAACATGCACAACTAAAAATGGATGATGTGCATAGAATAAAAATGAAGGAAGAAGTACAGTATGTAGTATCTTATATTGGAGTGTGAATCAGGAAATCTTTGAAGACAAAGAAACATACCATATTTGAATGAAAGCCGTTGACTTTCTGTCTTTTTAGTTTTGAACTTTTACCACTCTAGTGGCTCATATAAATAGGCGTAGTATTATTATTAACGACGACCTCCGTTGTCAGGTACTTTTCAGGTGGTTTTCATGGTGCCTGGTCCATGATTTGATTCCCCGGTCTGGGTTTTGGTTTGGTTTAGTGGTACCATCGTTCTTTCTGGGATCGAATCAATGCCCATTGTTTGCAGGTACCTATGTAAGTGGGAGAATTTGGCCAAGAAGAGAAAAAGAAAGTAAGTGGCGTAAAATTGGGAATGATGAGCGGAGAGCTCACGATAACGCTTGGTTCGCTAATCTGGCTCTTAGGAGAGACAAGCGCCATCGGTGGACGCAGACCCCTCTTTGGGAACCTACGTCTGCGGAGCTTGAGAAAAAACCATATCGCTCCCGCATAGGCTTACACAGCCATCAAAGAAGGTGCCTTACTGCACCCACTGTATAAATAGTCTGTAATTGACGGAAAAGGTCAATGATGATGATGTGATATTGTCCAAATTAAGTCTGACAAGCAGCACACCTCCATAAATGCTCTTTTTCCGCAAAATCAGACAGTGTCATAAACAGACGATAGATCACATTCACACTCCTGGATAACATAGCGATCCACAGCTGCAATAAGGGACGATAAATGATAAACAGACAATTTGCAAACTAGTTGCAAATTACTCCTACTAGAAGTCCAATTTCGCAATAACAATAAGTGATCGCATATCATGTGAACAAGGTAATGGGGTAATTTTCGATGATGCATCGCCACTCATCGATATCTAGGTGAAGGTCACAAAAAGGTCATAGGACAAGCTTTAAATTGCTGATCAACCAGTTACTGTAACCAGTGAGGTAACTCAACACTGAGTTATTACTTGCACTTACACGACTATTAGTTGAAAATGAATTACGAGATGAGTGTGTGAAAGACAGCACGTCTCTAACAGAAGCACAATTTTTTATTAATAAAAGTAGTTAAGTTCTGTGTGTAATAGATAGTATTGTCCTCTTAGGACATTTTTATCTATTAGGCTTCGAAAAAGTTGAGGACAGGTTTAAAATTTACTTATTTATATATATTTATCTTCTTAATTAAAATTATCTATTTTTCCCTTTTTCATTTAAGAGGTGCTTGTGGCGCAGTGGGCGGCAGCGCTTTGGTAGTGATACCAAAAGTTAAGCAACCCACGGCGCGGTCGTGATTGGATGAGTGACCATTCCGACCATTAAAGTGACGACCATGACAAGCATCTCCGTGCTTCGGAAGACACGTTAAGCAGTTGGTCCCGGCTAATATCTGTTGGTATTAGTCGTTAAGCCTAGTCAGAGGCCCTAGGGCGGCTTGATAACATCTGACAGTAAGGTTTGTCACTTGCCTTACAGACACCCCTCCACCAATCCGCACTGAGCCCGCGTGGTGGAGTATGGCTCGTTCCTCCTCTTAGTTGAGGTGAGGCCTTTTCCCAGCAGTGGGATCTAATAGGCTGACTTTACCCTTTTCCATTGATTGTTCATGTACATCATGTTTTACTCCCGTAACGTAAGCCACTGATTCGAAATTCAAATGATACACAAAGATCGCACCTGCGCCAGAGTGGATCCACGCTGGCGGAAGATATAAATACATAGTATACGCGAATGTACTATTTCTAATAATACCCACACAACTCACTGCCGTGAGTAAGGGGCTATTGTTGACTCGTTGTCAATGCTGTTGTGCGAACACGTAATTGGATTATCTATTCAGATCGATTGGGAATCACAAGTACTTATATAAGTTTAAATAAGAAACGCCAATGAACCCACGACTTTTGGCTAACCGCTTGGCTAAAAGTCCTGAGTACTTAGTTATAAGCGACTTGGAGATTCCGAACTCTTGTATTTGCTTTCTGATTCATTACGTTGCCGCCCAATAAAAGCTAACTCCTCATCCAGGCAAACAGTCTGACTAAATTGAATTTCCAATTGCAATAATTATTATCGCAATTATCTCCCAATCCACTTGCTTACGAATTGCTATAGTTATAGATTTCTGAAAAGCAAGGATAGCTTTTAAAATAATGGCAAATATACATTTTTATTCATTGCTTTTCGTATTGCAATCGCAATGGCTTGATAGGTTTCTTACAAAATAGACGGTGGACTGACTCAATAATATGACAGACTTGACTTACGGACGTAAGTATAGAGTTTGTTTTAGTACTCGACTTGACGGTCAGGAGCAACATAGGCTTTCATATTCAGTATACAGAGAATGCTACTTTCTCTATCTCTCTACAGCAGCCTTCTTTATTTTTTCCTCTACCTCACTCTGTCCTCAAAATTCTCGGTGAAAACTCCGCACTCCCTCATATCATTCAGCACTACTCTTTCCATCAAAACTAGATGGGTTTACCTCTGGATCTTCGACCGGTGATAAAGAGGTTCAGCATCGTACTCCCGACATAGTCTGGTAGCCTCCTCTCCACAAGTACATACAATTTTTTTACATTTCATACAAACTAAACTGTTTGACTTTAAATTCGCCCTAGTTTCCACGTATTGGTGTCAGATAGAGACGGGTCCCGAAATACTTTTGAGTGCCGAATTGACCCCAATCAATATAAGAACTAAACACGGAATCAATGAGGTCATTATAGAATGGATTTAGAAGTAACAATAGCTCTAGGACAAACGGTACTGGTATTAAAAGAGTTTTCTTCAATGATGGAAGTTTCATCATTGAAGATCTCACTGCAAGATCTCAAGACACGGTTAGCTCTTTCTGCGTTAATAGGAACGTAAATTAATATTAATGAGTGACGGTAGTTTAATTTTTCAAAACTTTGTAATGACAAATAATACCTTAGTCTCCCTGTGACCACGAACACTGTAAAGTTTTCGAAACGTCAGGTTTTAAATAAAATGTAAATAAATCGCGAAGTAATCCGTAAAATTGTGTTTTAATGAGTTCAACAATTCGCGTAAACGTACGAAACAAATATGGAAGTTTCATCCTAAAAAAATTACAGTTGGCGAGAAAACAAACACTCTAGGTGCTATTTTAAATTTACTTTATTTTTACTAGAAATTTGAGGTTGACGTTACAAAAGATCCAATAAATATGAATTCTACCCACTACTTTTACTCCAAGACAATGTATTTTGCTGAGACACTTATTATGGAGAATCAAGGCAAAAGTGCTATAGGAATTATATTTAAAGCATCTAAATCTACCACTGTTTTTACGATCTTTCACAATCCTAATACTGCCTACTGTTTTATTGCCACCAGTCTTATCTCCTGTTCATTCAAAGATATGAATATTAAGAACACTTCTTAGTACGCATCGTAGCTCATCATCCTACTCTTATCTGTCCAATATCCGCAACCAAATTAGAACCTTATGTTGATCACATAGACTTGAAATTTGTTTGATACATTTTCTCTGATTTAGGTAGGTCGATGTACGTCAGTTTCAGCACTCATATAGTAACCCGCCCTCGTGGCTTCGGAGTTACTATTGCGATGACGGATTGAAGTGCCTCGATAATATAAGCGTTTACACGGCCCGATTTCCTTGGAAAGGTTGTGTTAATTTTTCGCATGGAATCTTTTGGTTTTTAATTTGTTCAAACTTGGTTCTAAACAACATTACTCTCTTATCGGCATTTCGGCTGCGGCTGCCGATTTCAGCAGAGATCAGCATGGTATGGAGGAGATATAACAGTGCGCAGGTGTGTGTGCGATATACAGGTTCCTTTACTTATAGGCCTACTAGCGCAAGTCCGGATTAGCTAATCCGGACTTGTTCAAAGCCACTGATCTGAGTTGAAAGCCTACTTGCGCAAGGCTGGATTAGCTAATTCGGAAGGTGCACTTACGCCAGATTGCTAATCCGGATAACGCCAGACTTATGAACTGAGTTGAAAGTCCCATCTGCGCAAGTCCGGCTAATCCGGACTAGGATTTGTTAATCCAGTAAGGTCGTAACGAGTCATGAACGGACAGAAAACGTTTTGTCACAAAAGTTTATTTTATAATAGATTGTTGTCCCGCGACTTTTAATTGAAATTTTAACATTGAAAATGTTTTTTTTGTCTAGAATGTCAAAAAATGAATGAATGTCAAAAGCCGCTTTTCAACAATTTTCACGTCCACAAGCACTTTGTGAGGCAGTTATTAGACTACGCGGTATTCAGACAGTCTTACTAAGACTCAGCGTAGTGTAATAAGAGTTAGCCTGTAAGTATGTCTGTCTCGCTCTTTCACAGTACAAAAGAGCGAGATGGGAGATAAATACATAGTTAGACTGTCTGAATACCGTGTAGTGTGATAACCCCTTAAATACGGTCCAGTGTAAATCCGATGTATAGTACTAAGACGGGCCACGTGGTAGCCTCAGCCCACTCGCTCCGGAATGTTAGAGCATTTATGAACTTTTCGCTATCTGGCATTAATTTACCTGATGTTCAGAATGGAGTAAGAATGTTCGCCCTCTTGCGTACGGCTAGAGAGTGGAATTCGTTGCCAGCTGAAGTATTCCCTAAACACTACGATTTGGATTCCTTTAAGAAAAGAGTGAATAGGCTGCTTCTAGACAGACATGTCCCATCATCGGCCGCATCGTCGCTTACCATCAGGTGAGATTGCGGTCAAATGTCTGCCTAATAAATAAATAAAAAAGCAGAGATCATTTAAAGACATTCAGACAGAACTCCCGTTATTACCCATTAAATTCTCAGCATTTCAAGCTTCATTATTTATCTAGAAGTCTGAAGAGTTCAGAATTAGTTGGCGGAATTAGATAAAAAGTCGGTTCTCTGCTCAAACCACCGTGGCGAACAAAAACAGTTAAATAAACTCTGATTTGCATAATAATCTGCGTTTTGGTCCAGCCCGTGTGAAGCCGGCAAGAGGTACAGTTGCAACGCGTTAGAATTATGAATTTAATTGAAATATGTTTAAAAGTCTTAGATCCACCATGTCTGTAAATATTGCATAAAAGTGACATTGCGTAATGTAAAAGAGGTTTAAAACTTTTTGTACAGAAGCTGGCATATCGACACCTGCCGTCATTTTTTTTTTCAAAATCGTGGCGCATTTTTAAAGCAATATTAGTAGATAGAGATGATACAGAGGAACAAAAATGTCAAGTAACATGGTATCCCACTACATCACTATACCGAGATATTTTAAGGTAAAGATCGATAAATGCCTACAACGCGAATCATTGTACTCGTATATCGATGCTTGCCTTCAAATATCTCGTCATAGTGACACTTTAGGGTACCATATGACTTGACATTTATTGTTCCTTATGTGTCCTCTGTCCGTACATATCACTTTCATTGTGCGTTGCGATTTCGAAAATATTAAAATGGCGCCAGGGTCAACATGCCAGAAAGTTTAAATCCACCTTATCACGTTCTTAAACAGTAAAGAATAAGTAACAAACAGTTGAAAGTTGTGCCATTTACGCTTTTTTTTCTATGCACAGCGTAGTGAATCCTTATATTTTGATTCGACTAAGCTCTTAGTACATACCTAAGTAAGTACTTTTAACACAATTCGCTCGCATCGACTATCGATTTCGTTCGCTAGTGCACAGTAATCATCGTCTGTAGTGACCCTGCGTCTGATCGCGAATACTTTTTTGTAGCTTTAAAACAAAGCAGTGATCAATTATGCGCTTAAAAACACGCACCGTAACGTTTTGAGAGTCAAAACGTCAGTGTATAAAAGTAATTATAAAATAACTATAAAACCGCATTGAAATCGGTGTATCGTCGGGAGCCACATGAATTTCAAATAGAATACATTTTCAATTTAATGCTTAGATACAACCAAACATCTAACTAAAAGGCAATTCTAATACCTACTCTATCTATGAGAGACAGCCCATAACCCTTGTTTGATTGTCGAGATATCGGTGAAAGGAAAAATCTCATGATATCGTGTAGGTACATTATGATCGATTATTGATAAGTGTATGATAATAAAAAATGTTCCAAACACTCTATTAAAAACGCCAAGACAGTCGTTAGTGTGTGATCCACGCGATTAGTGCCGCGCGGCTGCTCCTGCGCACCGCTCGGCTCCAGTCACAACAAGCGAGGCGCGCAGACAATCTGCGTCACGTGACACCTGAAAGTGATGTAGTAGATCGATTAATAAAATCGATAAACTTGCTTAATACAATTCAATGATATATAAATTAACAAACGAGTTGCGAATAAATAATGTCACGAAGTGGATAAGCATATTGACAACAGTCGACAAAATATATAGTTTAGCATTTAATAAAATAACAATATTGTAATCATACATGACACGAAAAATAATATTCATCGTAACTTACACTATATAGTATTTTGTTTTACGAAAATGATATAGTTTTATTTATTTGGCATTAACTAGGCTCAATATACCGATTACAGTGGCGATAGCAGAAAGGAAAAATTCACTGTTTACCGCGAGTCTCGAGTTCAATCGTCACCCTGTAGCTCTGAGTGTTGTACAAGTTCTTCTATCTTTCAAAGATATCGCTACCTAATGTCAAAGAAAAACATCATGAGTCAACCCGCAACGTTGTGGTTGAGTGTTGTTGACTGGTGTTTGAAATGGTTCTCCAGTGCAAACACCATGCCGTTCGCCATTGCCTTCTGGCAATGGCGAACCACTTGTTTACTACAATATTCTGATTTGTGTGTGTACCCTATTGATACTACGCCGCGCACACTCACACGCATACCTGCCTTATTTTTATTTGTTTAAAACGTACCGTGAGAACCCCGAAGATCGAGTCGACATCGAGACGTTCCCTATGACACATGTACTAGACAGACCAGAGCGCTTTCGCCGCGTGTGTATCCTGTGAAGCTCCTTACAGACATTTCGAGTGATTGTGGCCCCTGAAGTGATACCTGAACCCCTGAAAGCTGATATGGCTAGTACCTAGCTATAAGTGCTCAGACCTGACTAATTTTCCACCTATCATTGTCGCCCTCCACGTGTAATCCACTGCCTGAACTCTCAAACACCACTATTGAAAATTGACAATAATGTCATTGTGTTTGTTTCATTGGCATAACAATAACCCTTAATCATGAGGTATACAACTATGAATAATAATAATGTCCTCCTAGCCGAATTTCGACTACGGCGGCCTATCTCAACAGAGATTAGCCAACTGCGCGGGATATATCATAGTGCACAAGTGTGTGCGCAACACACAGGTGCACTCTCTGTTCCTTTACTCACATAATTCGGTGAGACGGCAGTCCGACATGACCGTAGAGAGATCAGGCGCAGGACCAACGGCTTAACGTGCTTTCCGAGGCACGAAGTTGGTGGTGTTAACGGGTGTTAACACCACCAACTTCCTGACTCTGGAGCTGTGTCTGAGTAATTTCAAGACAGAAAAACCCAAACACCCTCGGTCCGACCCGGGATTCGAACCCGGGACCTCGTGGATAGAACCTAGCGTGCTGACCACTAGACCAACGAGGTAGTCAACTATGAAGACCTAGACTCGATATTAAATTAGACGTGTAACAAACAACAAAATAAGGTTGTTTAATTTTGGCTTTAATGACGCTAACTAAAGGGCAGGCTTGACCAAAGATAACGGTTGTGAACCAAACCTCAAAGCATAGTTGATTTGTTCGCCTCGGAAATACATTATGGGGCGCGCTCAGTAACGTAACTAATATTATAACATCATGATGCTGAAAGAATTGGTGATTGGAAGCAGAAGTTATCAATAAATCGTAAGTTGGAAAATGAATAACAGGAAAAAAGTAGCTACTATGATTGTCTCTTTTCTATTGGTCCAAGGGTCGAGTTCACCAACACTTAAGTTTTTAGGCTTCCGTTATAATATTATTTGACACATAATTTTGTGTGGGAAATAACCATCGAATTAGGTTTACCGGCTGTTAAAAATTGATGAACTCGAGTCTTAATTTTTCCTTATTTATATAAGACTTGATAGTTACGTAAAGAACTTATTGTAAAAACACTAATTATAAAAACTAAAAACTTAATAAAATTAAAGACTGCGATAATTACAATACACAGCGCTCCACACGATTAGTACTTTGAACGACCTAAACACCGAGTCTATAAAACCATCGATATTTTCCAGTCTCTATTTCGGGACGAGATAAATAATAACCAGATTTGTTTGCTAAATATAGGTTAATATTGTTCCATGTCTATATTTTCTCAGCCCACTTTTTATGGGCTCTCGGGACCAAGCCGAAGCTGTCTGTTTGTAACTAATATTAATGGTTCGCTTTATTTGTGGCTTACAAAAAAGTGCTAATGGATTATCTGAAATTTTAATAGGGATTGGTTACTTAGAATAATAACTTTAATACTCTTATCTAATATAATATACGTGTTAACATGCTAAAGCCTATATTCGATCTTACAATTTATAGCTCGTTTGCATACTTAATGTTTCGTGTAAAATAATCTTTCATTTTTCATTACATTCATTCACATTTCCTACAAGACTAGATACTGCTCTCAGATCTGCATATTCAAAACCATGTAATTGTACTTTTAATGTGATAATCCCACGTCTCAAGTGCCGAGCTTTTTCAAAAACAACAAACTTTCATCTCTATAATACCCACGCCTACGAGCTAAACAATGCACTCCATTGAAAAGAATAACACCGAAACATAAATATCATCTGCCCGTCAATAGTTATTTAACAGCACATCTTTCATTTATTAAAATAAACCACTCGAAACCACTTATCGATTGTCGACAAGCACTGATCATCACTACCGCTGAGTACTTGCAACTGAGTAAATATGAAAAATAAATCTTATTTGTTTTACAGTAAGACTGATATTTGAACTAGCTAACGGTTTTGAGTACACTTACTTATCATATCAGTATTAATAAAGTAGAGATTTAATTCAGTTAGCATAATTTGCTGTTTATTAAGATTATAAACAGATCATACAATTTAGATTCATTGTTTTAAAATTGTACTACTAAGTACTAGGCATGGAAATGATTGCTACTTTTAATTCATTTTTATTTCATGAAATGATGATTTTTTTTCATGTAAAATCACATGTGAAATTTCATTGGCAATGATTTTTTTCGCAGTGTCATAATGTAACACTTTTTGCTATTTGCTACTTATAATGAAATATGAATTATTGTGAACGGTTGCTAATTTGCTACTAAAATGAAATTTCATATTAAGGTTGTCATGAAAAATCATGGCAAACGAATCTAAACTTTATGTTCATAAGTTGAAAGTTCTTGAAATGCCCACCCAGTATCGATCGTCACCTATGATCGCATGACTAGTGTATTTGTATTTTTCTAACACGCACCTAGGGCAAATCATTCCTACTCGCTCGCTTGCGACTCGCTCTGCTCCAAGCAGTCATCAATGAATGAAATGAAATGAGCATGATCTATGATTTCGCAGAGTGCGATTTGTAGCAGTCTTTATGAAAAAAAATAGCAGGTGTGAACAATGAAATTCATTTCATATGATTTTTCATCTGCTATTCATGAAATCTTCCATGCCTACTAAGTACGTCCAACTAATGTAGTCTACTTTAATTTTTAGGTTTTCGTAGCATCGTAGTTCATTTCGTAGACGTACGTAGTTGAGCGAAGTATGAATACGGTGCTCATTTCTGTCTTGTTGTAGACCCTTATTATTCATAAATCAACTATTAGAGATACTTTAATGCCAAAGTAATTATAAAGTAGATAATTATTTCAATAATGAAAGAATTATATAGCTTAGCTCGCACCAGCGCAATACATGTATTAAACACCACCTGTAAAAAGAGGCTTTGGCAATAGTGACTGAGTTTCTTCCGCTACTTTTTCTCAACACTATAGACATATTTACCAAAATACGTCAAGCTATTCTAGATCTTTTTAGAGTGGTAAAACTGACAATTTTAAAAAAATACACAATATCGTAATATAAACTAAACGAGAGGTTTAAATTACCTTTGTCGATCTAAGCACGGGCGAAAGCACATTGACGACCGTCTTGGTATAGTGGATCGCGCCACGGACTTTTAAACCAGGCGGTTGTGGGTTCGAATCCCG
Organism: Pyrausta nigrata; assembly: GCA_949316185.1. NCBI lineage: Eukaryota > Metazoa > Arthropoda > Insecta > Lepidoptera > Crambidae > Pyrausta > Pyrausta nigrata. The sequence continues at coordinate 1,586,194 of OX438941.1, read as the reverse complement.
CAAGGGGCAAATGTTTGTGTGATGAGCACGAGCATTTGTACCTAAGTCATGGATGTTTATAAAAAGTATTTAAGTATGTCTATCCGTTATCCTAGTCACCATAGCACAAGCTCACGCTTAGTATGAGGCTAGGTAATTGGTGTGTTTGTTGGAACAATTTATTTAATTTATTAAGCTACACACTAAAGAATCACATTTTATGCAAAGAAAATAGGTATCTAGCCGCTGTTCATAGATTGTAGATAAAAATTACCGACCAATAATATCACGTCGATATCCCACACAGGTAATTATTTGCAATAAATCGCTTTTACATCCATTGACAGCACAAATCATCTGATCAAAGATTAGTCGTAAATCAGACAGCCCAATGACTATAAACACATTATGAAAATATCTTCATTCCAAAGTGATTGATCACGATATAAAAACGTTACGACCAATCAAACAATCTTTCAGGTATACAGTTTGGAAAAAGTACTATCATAAGTCATTTTATCCGTAAAACGGAATGTAAAAAAGTTATAAATACACGGTAAAAATGTAAGAGATCAATCGCATTCTTTGGAAAGGGTCTAAGTAATTTAAAGTTTTATTTTTTGCACTTAGATTGTTTTTTTTATATTTTGCTGCGTGGCATTTAATTACAATTGGAATTATTTGACTTTAAAAATTAGACGACATATATTTTTCTCTTTCGCCAAGCCCCAAACAGTAAACAACATGTTACCCAAATTGCGAATTTTCCTAAACAACTTTCATCTTTCCACTTAGCAAAATAGAATCTAATTTCAAATTGAGAAAAGGAATACGATTTGTTATATACTTCTACCAAACCACCCTAGAATAGCGTAAAAATCATTTCCCACTTTGTGATTGGATGTTAAAATTTACGCGGGCGCGTCAAAGTAAACACAGTCGCATCATTAAACCGCTCTAATCAACTCGGGCCTTACTCTGGATGACGAAATCCGTATTTTCTAATCTAACCATCTCGCTCGTTCGCGCTGTACAGTGGCATGAGTGACAGGGATGGCTGCAGTCAAAATACGGTCATCGTGATTCGGAGTACAGGTCGCTTTATGATAGGCATTAAAGAAGAACGAGGGGGGTCGCTGAACTTTGACGGGAATAATAGAATCAGACGCCACGAATTAATAATATCAAGTTACCGTTTTACTCATGCCATGTCATAAGTAGTTGCATACTTTTTTTTTTTAAAAGCCTCAGCCAATTTGACAAAAAAGTTTACAAATCCCGGATTTCCGTGGTAGGTACTTTGACAATGGTTTCAAAATATGCGTTTTGTATGGCTATCGAAGACGCAGTAGCGGTTGCAGCGCTGTTGTAAGTTACCTACTTCAGACACCGGTCATATTTTCAAATTTCCAAATAAGCAACAATACCTAGTAAGTTAAGGAATGATTTTCTCTATCAATTAGATAAATAGAGAAACATGCAATTTCATGCTTTACTCCATCTTATAACCCGAGTATTGTCTGCTATCTATTCGATAAATAGAGAAACATGCAACTTTATGCTTTGTTCCATCTTATATACCGACTACGTACCTTCCCTTTTAATGATATTCGTCAGACATCCACATTAATAAAAATATGTCCTGAGCTTAAGACTAAATTCATCCAAGATCCCGAGGCAAATGAGACATATTGATGAAATGTGGTAACATTTCGCTATCATTGAACCTCGACAATGTTTATAGAACAGCTCAAAGATAAGCCAAAACAAGTTTGTTGACAGCACCCGGTACAGTCAGCAGAAGCGCCGGAACTTCAGAGATAAGCCACATAAACACGTCTGAAGAATGCGAAGTATCAATTGACTGGCATAGAGTAGAAAGTTGCAGTAGCATCACTCCAAAACTTAGAGCGCTTAAGCATTTTGGAGCTTGATTCCCAATGAAATTTAAAAATGTCGAAAATTGTATTTTCCTTTCATTTCCACGTAGGCAAGTTTGACTGACAGAGTTTTTATTGATATACAGCTTATCCGTCATCATTCATGCAATATTTTTTATTAATAGTACAATAACTATTATTGTTTTATTTTTATTTTGCGGAGAATATAGTATCCAAGTTTCATTTGACAACCATCTTGGTGTAGTGCTTCGCGCTCCGAACTAAGCTCACTCACGCTTAGTTTGGGGCTAGATAATTGGTGAGTTTGTTGAAAACAATTTATGTACCTAATTATTTATTTGTCTATCCTTTTTAACGCACCACATTCTACTTTTGCTTAATGCCATTATTCCTAAGTTTGAGAGTAAAATAGCCACAGTATTGTACCACGGGCAGTTGAAACATATATTTTTATTTATTTAGGAACACAAAACGGAATAACATCACAAAATACACAATATATGTATAAGATTACATAAATTTTAGGCTAGATATTACCTATCCCAATATGTGTCCAATGCTTGATTATCAATTAGTGTACCTTAGGAAAAAAAAAAGAAACTAAATAGTATTTACAAAAACCAAAATAAGAAATAAAAAGAAAAGTGAACTGTATATACTGTGAATCCATACTAATATTATAAATGCAAAAGTGTGTCTGTCTGTTACCTCTTGACGCTTAAACCACTGAACCGATTGAGATTAAATTTGGTGCGGAGACAGTTCGAGACCCTGGAACGGACATAGGCTACATTTTGTCGCGATATAAAAACATTAAGGGGGTGAAATGAGGGATGAAAGTTTAAATAGAAAATCCAACTCTTGCGGGTGAAGTCGCGGGGAACCACTAGTATTAAATAGTTATACATATAATAAACTGCTGCCGTGTACCTACTGTAATCTAAGCCGTTTAATACCTACTCTGTGGTTATTATATCACTTTGTAATGTCGTTAGTACGTTCTCGTCTCGCCTGTCCGTCTGTCTGTCGTCTGGGACGATTGTCACAGTTATTGTTATGGCGGGTACGAGGTCTAGAACTTTATCCTTACTAACAAATTGTCAGACAGAAACAATACAGTTTACTAAAGTACCTGACTGTCGTTCAAATTAGAAGTGATTTATACGAATGCAATACATTTTTTTTACTTCAAATATCTGTAACCCGGTTGCCAAAGGTCGTAGGTTAAAATCCTACCCGTGTGCGAATTTTGGTTACTTATTTAAACCTATATTATTCAAATATCTGATAACCTGGAAATACAGTCAAGTAATATCATGTGAGAATGTCATCATCATTATCGTTATCAGCGACAGGACGTCTATTGACTTCATGTGCCTCCCTTATAGATTTTTAAAGTGACCTTTTACAAGCCTTCCATCTCGCCTGTGAACGCCCTACGCCACGTTTTGATCAAATGGTCTCCAGTCAAGAACCTTTCTGCCCCGACGGCCATCAGTTTTTCTGTATGAACTTCAATGTGCCTGCCTATTGATCCGAAGGGCTTGTGAGAGTAGGTACTTTATGTCAAATAAATGGGAAAAACTACGCTTATAATAAGCTACGAGAAACGCTTTTATAGCGTTAAATGACAATTCCGCAAGTTTGTAACTTTCCTAATTCGATTACAATTTCCGGCTTTAATAATGTCCTCCTAGCCGAATTTCGATTACGGCGGCGTATCTCAACAGAGATTAGACAACTGCGCAGGACATATTATAGTGCAAAAGTGTGTGCGCAATCTTTTCCTTTACTCTTATAATTCGGTGAGACGGCAGTCCGACATGACCGTAGAGAGATCAGGCGCAGGACCAACGGCTTAACGTGCTTTTCGAGGCATAAGGGTGTTAACACCACCTACTTCCTGACTCTGGAGCTGTGTCTGAGTTTTTTCAAGACAGAAAAACCTAACACTCTCGGCCCGGCCCGGGATTCGGACCTCGTGGATAGTACCAGCTGTACCAGTGTGCTGACCACTAGACCAACGAGGCAGTCATTTCCGGCTATATTTCAGTAATTAATATATTACAAAGGAACTGAGCATAAATAATCACTTACGACAAACAACTTTTCAACATCCAAAAACATGTTACACAACAAAAAACAGATCGCGTGTGAAATTCCAAAGTTATTTAGATGTCGGGGAGAATATTAAAAGAAACCGTTTAAGAGTTGGCAGCCCAACTCGGCCTTGACCTACCTCACAGATAATTACTACTGGCAACATTACTAGAGCTAATGGGTCTGTGTGACTTTGAGTTTGCCGAAATGCTGAACGATCGACAGTGTTTAGTGCACGTAGTTATTGATGAACGTCAAGATGGCGGGACCACGTCAGGTTTTCAAGGTGTCGCCATCTTTTAGGTCCCGGGTTCGATCCTTCGTCGGGTCAATACAGACAGTCACATTTTCTATATTGTCACGGGTCTGGGTGTTGTGGTAACACCTTTGTTTCAGGTTTCCATAGCACAAGTGCTTAAGCTTTTCTTTAGGATCTGAGCAATGTATGTGATGTTGTCCAATATTTATTCATATTGCACTGAAAATTCATATATCGTCTTCAGGTGGGACTCGAACCCACGACGCTTCTCGACGAGAAAGCTCTACCTACCGACTGAGCTACTGAGGTTGAGGACGAACTTTGTAAGTGCTTGCTGCGCCAGTAAGCCGGCGTTTTGTTTACATGAGTTTCAGTTTTTTGAAAGTGTTATTTGTACAAAATAATTAAAAGTAAAGTATGTAGAGTTGAGTTTTTCAATCAATCAATCAATCATTAATTTGGCACGCAAATAAAAATTAATTAAAAAAAATCAAACTTATTATTGTACCAATTATGTGCCAAAAAGGTCCCTGCTCAGCATTAATCGTGACAGCGCGAGGCATGTCACAATACTGATTTTCAGCAGGGACCTTTTGTACTTTCCTAAAAATACCTACGTAGAAAGCCTTTTTAAGTTAAGGCCTGCTTCGAAACTAATTTTATAATAGAAACGGAATTTAAAAACAGTTTAAAACTTTTTTCATAATCTGGATATTAAGTTAAATTTACTATTTTAACCGATTTTTATTACTTTCTACGTCAATTACAGCAAGTTTAGCCTTTGATTTCGCGCCTGATCAAACTACGGTCAGTCGAATTGCCGCCACACGAACTATAACAGTGAAGAAACAGAGAGTGCACTTGTGTATTGTGCACACACCTGTGCGGTATAGTATCTTCCACACAATTGGTTGATATCTGTTGAGATTGACTACTGTAGTCAAAATTCGGCTAGGAGGACATTATGTTCGTGAAATGAAAATTGGTGATTTCATGGGAGAAAAAAAAATTGTACAAAACATGTACCGGACCCTAAGTGTACAATACCTATTCTTCACATACCCAATCAACTAACCACACAGTCGGAAGTTTTACACTTAATCTTTTAAAAACCACATTAAGATCACAATACAAATGTCTCTCATAAAACCAACTCGAACACCATTCAGTACGCAGAGGTCGTGAGAATACGAGACCAAGAACTGAGACAATGGAAACCAGAAAAAACCGCATCGAACCGGTTATCAGTTGTAATTAGCTCAACATACGGTTGTTCTAGCTATACTTAACGTAACACATGAAAAATTGACCTCTAATTATTCTTAAATTAGCGACATTTTTTTTGGATTTTGTTGTGGTGATTAGTGATAGGAGTGGTAGCGAAATGGAAACGAACATTTGTATAACCTTTGATATATCTCTGTAAGCTTTTGATGCCATGAGAAAAAACATCATATAAGCACTATGATAAGCGCGATAGCCAAGCGGAGGAAACATCACTTCTCATCCGTGAAGTCGTGTGTTCGATCCCCGCCTGTATCCCAAAAGAAACAAAAACTACAAAAAGCCGTGTGTCCTGTCACAAAATAATACATCAAAAGTAAACAAGACAGTCAACCAAAATAATTCATCTCTTAGTGCTATTACATATACTCGTAGTATTAATTTACCGTGAAAGGAAAGATAGAACTTGCAGAAATATGGGAATTGGAAATCACGAATAATGAAAAGCAAGAATTACTTCAGACAACGAGTAAGGAGGTTTATTTTAAAATTATTATATATTCTAAAATTTCAATTTTTTTGTACAGGGGCATCACACTACACATTTTTATATCTTAATATCGCTTCTATTACAACTGCGATACTTACCGAAGTTTTTATTTCTGGTCGTCCATACCTATTGTGTGAGTGTGTGCGTGTGTGTGTGTGTGTGATTAAGTAATTTATCTATTCAGAACATACGTGAACACAAAATATAAACAACATTAAAACGTGATTATTTGCGAATCGTAAAGTGGAAATGGGTCGCGTGAAACAGTCATCGTAGACATAAACTGTGAACAATCTCATATCTTCTTCTTCTTCACAGTCGTATACCTCAATGACTGAGGGTCGTGATCATTATGTGGAATGAAACACACACAACGACTTTCTTGGCAATTATAATGGAGTGGTTTGCCATTGCCTTCTCCATTTCACACACTAGCCAACTAGAGCGCAGGTTTCCTCACGATGTTTTTCCTTCACCGTAAGGCAGCGATATCTTTGAAGAAGCCTGTAGTAAGTTTTTGAACAAACTCATTGATACAGGCGGGGATCGAACTCACGATCTCAAATGAGATGTGAAGTTTTCTCCGCTCGGCTATCGCGTCTCCAACCTCAATTATTAGGACCTAACCTTCAATTAGTAAATTATATTTATTTAGTTCCAGTTTACTAGCACGATTTCTGAACTTTAAAACGGCTGCGTCAAGTCGCTTGGTCAAATAAATAAAGAAATAAAACAAAATAAAACATTTATTCCCGCAATATTCCCGTACAGTTTTCACAACAACAAACGTGTTACAACAACAAAACAAATGAAGATCGTTCGATCGCGTCAGATCCGTAATTCGGATCGACGCCGGCGCACCTGCCCCACGCGATGTGTAAACGTTGCACTACGCTGCAGATATTCAACTGTTCCTTTTGGTATACTTTAAGACCTTCCTTAAATTGATTTTCTGCTCATGCAACAACTTTTTACCCGACTGCGGAAGGATGGTAAAAAGGTTTTGTATGTATGGCATGCCCTATAGCCCAAACGGCGGAACGGACTTTGACATGTGAGGTGTCGATGAATTTGTCGAAATTGTCATCTTGTAATCGCTAAATTTGTATGAGAGTAATGGATACCCTTAACAAGGGTATCCATGACTCTTATATTAGTGCGGTCCCCGACGCGACATCAGTATTAAAAATTGTATACCTACGTAGTTACGTAGGGTCAAAATTTCAGTTCTATTTTTTGCTTTTTATAGGGTTACCAATTAAACCAACTGTGTTGTATCTAGCTATAATTCCATAGTTATTGAACCTTGTTTTATGATTTTTATGTGCATCTATTACTTTTTTATTTTTTTTATATTTTTAATTTATTTCATGCTTTTTGTAGAGGATTTCTTATTTTTTTTTCTTTCATTTTAATTATTTTCTTGCGTTTTAAGATTCTAAGTAATTTGGTGTTACATCAGGTTTTTTATCAATAATTAAAATTATTGTAAAATAAGGTAGGTACTTTTATTCCAATAGTCAAGCTCTTTCATTTGAAACTCATATTGAAGGAGTTGTGAAATAAAATGCAATTCCCAATTTTGTGAAAGCGACCATCTTGGATTTAAAATTTAGTTTTGTATTATAGTATTCTACTAGTCAGCCCTTTCATTGGATAATGGGTATCCATTGAGGGATTAAAAAAAATGTTATCCGCTCTTTGTTACCGTGGCCATCTTGGATTTGAAATTTGTCATAGTCAATAATATTCTACTAGTCAAGCCCTTTCATTTGATACCCATATTAAGGAAGTTTTAAAAAAATATGTTATCTGCCATTTTGTTACGGCGGCCATCTTCATCATTCATCATCATCATCATCATCCGATTTTCATCAAACAGCTAAGAACACTCCCGACTAATTAATCATTCAGACAAAAAAACTAAATCAAAATCGGTTCATCCGTTCGGAAGCTACGATGCCACAGACAGACAGACACACACACACACACAGATACGTCAAACGGGTGTTACCCCGTGGTTTTGCGTCGGGGGTTAAAAAAATGAGTTTCAAGGTTTGGCGTTACGTCATCATATAAGTACTGTTTTACATCTTCGAACAGGAAACAATAGCTTCATATAATTTTAAAAACTTTAAAATTAAAACAAGTATAACCAATAAGTGGTTACCGAATAACTCATTATTACGGATAGCTGTCGCTGCCTGCGCCTGAGCAGCTGCGCGCGCATCTGCCGTGAGCACGCGCCTTAGAGATACGCGGGGAAATGTTTGTGGCACTATTCGTATTATTGCAAATACATTTTCAACCCTCAGTTATGATTTGATAAAAGTAATTGATTCCAAAGTTTTTAGCGATTGAATATAAATTAGATGTATCTGTTTACGGCACACACATTTTTATACAGTCCTATTAGGTATTTGAAACAATTTCTATACAAAATATGTCAACCCCTCATGAGCAAAACAAATATTCATCTACATATCATGGACGCGAATCAGATAACAAAGCTTACTCCCTAAAAAACATCAGACGATTCCTGGATTCATCGGGCTTAAGTAGTGAGCAAAAGGCTGCCACGTCGATTTTTTTTCTGCTCCGTAAGCTGCCACAATAGACCAACCCAGCCGCTAGTCAAAGCGGCCATTTACATTGCCTAAACTAAAATTAAAATAGTAGGTTTTGCTTGACTTAAATATCTGCTGATTCTACAAAAATAAGAGTACAGAACCCTTATTTCGCCACACACTTGACCAGTTTTTTGCCACTCATTTGCGACCTTGCGCGCAAGGTGGAAGTCTAGAGACAGTACTTTTTACTTTAATTACTGCTCATTAAAGGGTACGTTACATTTTTTGCGTATGTGTTTTAATGTGTATTTTATTTGCGGAACACGAATTTTAATTGTTTTTCGGAAGTTAAATTAATTTTGTTGTGTACGTGTTTATTTTTAAAACGAGGACTATTTTTAGTTACGCACTTTTTATGGACAAAAGGTTTTCTTGAAGAAGTTAACATGATATATGAATATGATGAGAAATAATATAACAGTCGGCATCTCAGACAAGAAGCATATAACGATCATTCCGAAGCTATTTATTTCCCTATTGGGATCCTAGATACAGAATACTATCAAGATTAAAACATCATCATCCTCCTAGCGTTATCCCGGTTCTGCTCTCTTATGCGAGGGCCCAGGGTCCGCTGACCATGATCCAGGTTGTGGCAGATCAGGTAATTACAATGAAGAGACTGCCATCTGACCTCCGTGACCCTGTTACCAGAGGAACGTGACCAGTTTTGGATCATGGTTACACATTCAGTCGCCTGAATGTGCAGGTTTCCTCACGATGTTTTCCCTCACCGTAAGAGCATCGGTTAGTGAAACAACTAATGTACATAACTCAGAAAAAGTCATTGGTACATGGTGCACGTGGGATCGAACCGGCACCTCCCGTTTGAGAGGCAACCCGATAGCCACTGCGCCACCGATGCTCCACAAGATTGAAACAGGTGTTACAAAATTGTATGGATACAAACACAAATCATTTTACTAGGTAGTATAAAAATAACTATAATTATTCAATGAAGTAAGTTAAATATACAGGTAGATACATTTATGCTCGTAATAAGTTAAGTTTAATCCAGCTTTCATCGTCCTCCTTTTGTAGGATTCAATAGGACTATTCTATTGAGAATAAATCTATTACAAACTGGCAAGTAGTTAATCAGTTATAATAAGTGCTTTTTAAAATTGCCCAGGGAGGGAATTGCCCAGAAGGAAAAAAAAAGCCCAGTTCAGAAATTGTCTGGTAGCTGATAGTAAGGGGCCTGTTCTGAATCAAAAGGCTGAAGCTGATAGTTTAGTTACATCAAAGTTGTTGTCGATGAATAAATGAAATTTTGATGTCGTTGCCCGGGGTGGACCACTAGTTCCATTTGTGACAGCCAAGGAAACCTAAATCTACTCGTAGTCTAGGTAGTTGCTGATAGACAAGGATATCTCGTGCTTACTAGGAAGATATGTGTCCTCTTAGCAGACTTTCGACTACAGCGGCCAATCGCAACAGAGACTAGCCAACTACACGGGAGATAATATAGTGCACAAGTGTGTGCGCAATACACAGGTGCACTCTCTTATAATTCGGTGAGACGGCAGTCCAACATGACTAGAGATCAGGCGTAGGACCAACGGCTTAACGTGCTTTCCGAGGCACGGGGGTGTTAACACCACCAACTTCCTGACTCCGGAGCTGTGTCTGAGTTATTTCAAGACAGAAAACTCCAAACACTTTCCTTGTGGATAGTACCGAGCGTGCTGATCACTAGACTAACGAGGCAGTCAAGATATAGTAGGTAATAGATAAATTCATTCATCAGTCATTCATTTCACTCATTCCACGTTCGACAATTGAAAACTACAAGTACAAAGGAATCTAGTAGTTGCTAGTTTAGCACATGGTAAAGTGCACGTTGCACGCCGGTGTATCGGTCGCGCGGTATCGTTGATGTCAATAAACTTCGCTTGGGCGGGCGGCACCAAAATAGCGGTGGCGGCGGGCGAGACGGCGCGTCTGGTACCGTCAGCATGCTAGGCTTGTTTACTTTTTTATCAACGACAAAGAGTGTGATCACTCTTAAACTTACGCGTTGCATTATTAAAATACATTAAGGCCCGTGTTCACTATTATTTTTATTTTATACTAGCAACAGAAATACATCATCTGTGAAAATTTCAACCTTCTAGCTATCTCGGTTCATGAGATACAGCCTAGTGACAGACAGACAGACAGCAGAGGCTTAGTAATAGAGTCCCGTTTTGACCCTTCGGGTACGGTACCCTAAAACGGAAATAGAAATAACTAAACAGGAATAAAACGATATTTCGATAAAATTTAAGACAATTAGGATAACAATTGAAAAATAAAATTAAGACCTGGGTTAATAATACAGGATTCTAAATAATAACTGATTAAAAAAAATGTCCTAAACTAATATCCGGAAATAGTTGCGATCCCAGACGCTTGACATGCTGACGGTACCGAAGTTGTTTCTTTTCCCGAAGCACGCACATTCAGATTGAGACATTACTGGCAATAACCAAACGCGAGGTGAAAGGGTGTCTCCTTACATTCCGGTACTGCGAGTGATCAAGGGTCGTTGGTGATTCGCTAATTGAGTAACACTGGGAGAGAGCAGATGGCTTGCTTGCTTTCTGTTAAGCTCGGTGTTGAAGGAGTTTTATGGTATTAGCGTAAGACTTGACATGCAGGAATTGTCGCCATTGAGGTTCGATTATAATAAATAAATCGTTTCAACGAATACACCTAGCCCCAAACTAAGCGTCAGCTTGTACTATGGCGACTAGGATAACGGATAGACATACTTTTATATACGTTTAATAAATATCCATGACTTAGGTACAAATGCTCGTGCTCATCATTATATATATACATTTGCCGCTTTCAGGATTCGAATCCGCAACCTCTGGTTTTGAGTTCGGAGCGCGAACTATTTCACCAAGACGGTCATCAAATATTGTTTATATATTTTTTCATGATTCAATATAACAGCCAGATTAGTTGGTCAAAGTGTGGTCATTTACCACACTTTGACTTTGCTCAAGTTAAAAAACTTTGAAATATGGAAATCATTATTATCGTGAGGAAACACCACTTTTCCGTAGTTGCTGGCGTGCGCGTGACGTTACATGCTGAATGACAGAACGCTGAGGAAATGCATTTTGTTACTGTTAATTTCACCAATTAATTTAAAGCTAGTTGTCAAGCTGTCATCAGCTGTGGTTTATTGTTCTATCGATTCATGATCCTGAAAAAATCCTCATCCTCCAGTTATTAGACACTACAGACGATTTATACATTGAGAGCAGTTACACCTCCTTTGATGGCTTTGTAAGCCTATGCGAAAGCAACATAATGTTCTGCTCTGAAGATATATATTTCCGAAGGGACGCTTGCAAAAATTTACTTTAAGTATTGACCAAGTTAATGGGTACCTAGCGAAAGAGCATTTTGAGCTTATATTCGGAATATAACTACTACATAAATAATAAAAATAAAAATAAATAAAACTAACTACTGGGGATAACCTGGGTTTTAAAGAAGAATCTGTAAGAGAGTAAGACGTTGTTTCCTCTAGGCGTGAAAATACCTTGAAAATAGTAAAACTGGCCTCTACTCCACGCATCGTCGGAAGCGTATTTTGCAACCGAAATACCTCTTCGAAAAAACCGTCGCGTCCACTTCTAAATATACAGCGACTCGGCGACTGCACCGGAATAGTTCGGTTATGAATGAAATTTATCGCGGTTATATAAGTTTTTGATCGCACTGGCCAACGAAAATATGTTTTTATGATTGATGGACGTCTGAGAATACGGTAATCTTTTGACAAAAATAAATCAGTATTAAAAAGTTTGACTGAAATACTTAGCTATACGCACTATGCTCTCTCTCTCTCTCTCTCTCTTCACAGTCGTATTCCTTATGACTGAGGGTCGTGATCATTATGTGGAATGAAACACACAACGAGTTTTTTGGCAATTTGGAGTGGATGCCATTGCCTTCTCCATTTCACAGACTAGCCAACAACAAGTGTGCAGGTTTCCTCACGTTGTTTTCCTTCAACACAGAGCAGTTTTTATACAAACTTAGTGGTACAGGCAGGGATCGAACTCACGATATCGGATGAGAAGTGAAGTTTTCTCTCTCGGTTATCGCGCCTAACTATGCTAAAAACGCGCCTAACTATGCTAAAAAGTCTAGAAAAAAGAGGGTCCATCAAGGAAGATTAATTGGAAGTGTGCTATTTCTATAAGACACCTCTATGCCTCTGCCTTATTTATCCTTCATCTTTTAGCTAAAGACTGTTGGACTGAAAAAAGTTGGTGTTGTGACTTAATCCCCTACTTTATACATCTTTCTGTGTAAATTGTGTTGTTGTTTCTTTTATGGTGTGCAATAAAGAGTTATCTATCTTAATCATCGAGAATGGCTTACTCCGCAACAAGATTTTGTCTGTTTGGTGATATAAAGTGGTCCGCAGACCACTGGTGATCCGATAAATATTTACAAATATAATAAATTATTTATATTTATATTAAGAGCTGGCAGCTACCTTGCTCAGCGTATAAGCATCGCTATCCAGCGGGATAATGCTGCCAGCATCCTGGGAACCTTACAACAAGAACTTTTTATATATTTTTGTTTATTGTATTCAATAATTATATTATTTTTTATTGATAAGTAGTACGCGGATATAATATGTTACTTTTTAATAGATTTTGAGGTAAATATTAAAAAATACATTACAATGATTTTTAAGTTATTCTTTCGAATAAATAGTACCTCAATTGGTTGTCTATAGCTAGACAGAGGAAAATTATCTTATCTCTAAAAAAAAGTTTTAGAACCACTGAGCTATAGCACCTTCAAAATGATCTGTAATAGGTTTCTTGTTTCACTGCTACCAATATTATTTCATGATTTATTAATTCATCGTTTGTTTCTCTTTGGCATCTCAGTAGCGAAATTTCGCAGAAATTCGTGACGATTCTATAAGTATTACGTTTGAAGTGAAGTGTTTTCCTTTTAGTATCAACAACAATGACAACTCAGGTGATTCAGTCGGTTCGTTGAAATAGTGTTATTCACAAATAAAATCGGCGTCACTGTCGTAAAGATTCTGCTTGGGACTCAAGTCTGAATAGAAATTATCTTGGATCTTCCTTAATAAACATATATTTCAGGTGCTTTGATATTTTATTGCCTCAAAATTGAGATTTGAACGTTATATGAAAAAGTTTCCAATTCAAAAGTACTTATGTTACCTTACCTTACTTTGCTATCCACTTCCCATTGGATACTAAATGTCTGATCCACTGTTCCAATTTCAAAATGGGAAACATTTTGAATTTGAGATTTCGGAGATGGTCTCATACTTTTTTGCCTTATTTGAGTACTAGAAATTAGAATCACCCAATTATAGGTCAGCTATTTGACCTTTTTATTTACATAATGTATAGTAGAGCATTTTGCGTCCAGATATTAAAATTATAAAGATAGCAGAGACAATAATTATTTTTACGTTGCTGCTGCTTATCTAAATTGTAATATTGTGTCTAGTTACCTAGCTGGATATTTAATTTGAATCTTAAATTTTATTAAACACAAGACATATCGCTATCGTTATTCCAAGTCTGGATAATAATATAAAATGTGTAGGCCGATCTAGGTGTCAAGAACCTGGGTGTTACATCAGCCGACGAATCCATCAGTCTAGTCTAGACCGATCCAGCTATTATACCGTCGGGAAGTGCGTGAGAACGTAGATATTTACAACAAGACGAAAGAGAGAAATTGTTTTTCCAGTCTTGATAGATTAAGAAATTACGCCTCAGTGGTCCTACTCTATTAGTTTCATATACAAACAACCGAGATTGACACAATTTTAGATCTCAGATCGATATAAGTTATGGGCGTTAATCAAACCTCTCTCTCCCTTTCTTCTGGTCGTTTTCCTCACTGCTGAGGATCGTAGCTCCTTTCGACTCTGTCAACCAGCTGTCTTCAACGGTTGCGTTCTGCTGCTTGATGTATTAATGGTATTTCCAGTTCCTGTGATATCTCTTTCTGACCAACTTTTGGGACTTCGACCCCTTAGTCTCTTTCCTTCCACTTTCCCAGTCACTATTAGGCGTTCAGATTATTGTCATCTCTACGAGCGATGTGGCCGAAATATCGCAGTATACGCTGCAGACATGTTGTGGACAGACGCTGAGTATTTTCTTATATCAATTCCTTTAGTATCGTGACGTTCGTGCGGTGGGCTGTCCATAGTATTCTCAACATTCTACACCGGCAGTCAGCACCACATTTCAAAAGCGTCGATTATCTGTAAGGGCAGCTTTGATTGTCCATGTCTCGTCATCAATCAAACCTTAGATCAGACTTGAAAAGCAATGTGACCTATCTAAGCAATCAATATAACTGCACTAAAGTAGAGTTGTTCAAATCTGCAAACCGATTTGATAGTCTTCACATCAGCACCCTTATTCACAAACGTTGGAAACTATAGATTTCGAATCCGAGAGTAGCCGAGAGGCAGGTTTCCGAATACGTAAAAAAAATGCGATTCTCAAACGTCGGAATCGAAAACTTTGACGTTTCCACTAAGAACAAATGACATTAGCTTTCGAAAACTCCGTTCTGAAAGGATTTTTGACATTTGAATTCGACACGGAAACTTTTCCGACGTTTGTAAATAAGGGTGCAGAAGCATTACAACTTAAATTAAGTAATATGCAACTTACGCCAGGTTGCTTCTGAAGTGAACAGTTTTGCCACGACATGCAGATATTATTTTATCCATAGCAACATTTACAAGCGTGACAACTCTGAATCACATTATTAATATTTTTATAACTTACGTAAGATCGCGTACAAACGCTCGTACACTTATTTAATAATTTTACAACTGTTGCCAAACGCTAAACGAATGTATTATGTGCGTGTGCGCTTGCCAATGATATTAATATTTTTGCTTCAATCATAACGATTTCAAGAACGAGGATATTCGTGAAATTATCAAAATAGACGTTTTCAACCACATAAAAAACATCTGGCATTTTTCGCTACTTTAACCACTAAATACACAAGAGTATTTTTTGTCTAGAATTTGATAGGTTTTTGACTTTGTTAAAGTTATAGTTTAGTTGGTGCAAAAAAACGCCTTTCTCCGTTCAGAAACATGGTGAAGCTCATCAACTAATTACAATAATTGACAGTAATGAAGTAGGTGTATGACTGGCAGATAATTCTAGTATTATTTTTTCCTTTTGTGCAAAGTTCCAGTTGTGTAATAAAGCTTAAATGAATAAATGACAACCCTAACAAATTAAACCAGAATTTTGTTTTTAATCAAACATAAAGACGCAGATTTAGTAAGGCTTGTGTCCGCGTAAGGAGATTAGGAGTAAGTCTGTTAATATGTATTTATTTAGGATTTATTGCAATCAATAGGGCAAGATTAAGTCATTAATCACTGGCTAAAGTTTTAATCTCAATATTTAAAACCTAATAAATTGCCTTTCATCACTTCCTTTCTAGAAAGCTACCGCGTGAAGATCTTAGTCAACTTGCCTATGAGGTATTGCATTATAAATATTCTACGAATTATTTAGCTCCAAAACTATGAAAATACTATCGGTATAGTAGCCAAATGGCCTTATTATTGAGTGCAAATTAATTAAGTATTCTCTATACGACTTATGCAAATGCGTATAGTGTGAGTGAATAGGCTATGCACTCTGAATGCGATTTGTTTAACAACCTGTAAAGATAAATGGTGTTTAATTAATTACTGGCATTATACATTAATTATTGTATTGTGTCTTTTGTCCATCACTTAAAATAATAACGACCCATTTAATATTATTGAATCTGTGTTATGTAAGACGACGACAAGATAAACACTGTGGCATCTTATAAAATAAATAAAATAAAAAGAATTTATTTTCAGACAATTAAGTCCATACAGTGTTAGTAATAATTTAACTTGGAAACTATGTTAACACAATAGTGAAAAAAAATAAAAGGATAATTTAATTTGGTGAGGTAATTTTGACAATCTATTCCATAGTGTTAGAAACGATTTAACTTAGAATGTTAGTTACACAAAAGTGAAAATAAAAGAAAAGGCAATTTAGTTTAGTGAGGTAAGTTTCATTGATTCACACGCTTATCAATTATTGACCGACCATATACGGCCGAGTCTTGCCTTTTCGTTATCATTCTTCAGAATCCCGTTCCTGCTACCCTCAGTCTTTGTAAGACAGATGCGGTTGATTTGCGCAAAATAGCATAAAAATTCTTAGATGAAAATTCGAGATGTTTTAAAAATAAAAATGTATCTGATGTGCCGGTCAAACATGATACGCAACTTCTGTTCGACAATTTGTTTAAACGATAGGTACTTTTAAAAATAGTAAAGCAAACAAAACCTCGTTTTTCGTAGTCTACTGATATCAGATAACATAGGAGCCGACTCATAATTTAGTTTGTATTAAACCCTAACTTTTATTATCTGTGCTTCCATTCTGGCGCCAGTTTTTGACAGCCGTTTGCCGATTCCGAACTGTCAGAATCTAATTACTGATGCAAGAATAACTGCGACACACCACCCCAGTCTTATTATTAGGAAGCTAGAGTTTATTTTCGTTTGATTGGTGATAACATTTTGAGCTAAATTTCGGAGGATCCAAAGGAGCGGCGCGCGGGCCCTTATGTTTTTTTTTTTTATTTTGTTTTTTATTTTTTACGAGGTAGGGTGTTAGGAACAGTGAAAGACGGCTCGGCTAAGATTGATGACCTATTTGTTGGTCTCCCGATATTAAATATGGAGGGCTTGGAACTAATTGGACGTAGTTTATTGCAAAGATATGGTTTGCTGATGTTGCTGTTAAGGTTGGGAAATTAACAAATTGCAAGACAATACCTTAATGTTACAAATAGTATCTAATTGATTTTTATTATGAATAAAAGCTCTAGAAAGGCTGCAGGTAACGTGTAAAACATAGATAGGTACCTACCTACTTTTTAATGTACTACGCTTATCATATCTCTTATCTACCAACTAGCACTATTGGTGGACGGCACGACCAATCGCAACAGTCACATTATCAATGACCAGTAAAAAGTTTTCTACGTCCTTACGTTCGAATTTAAGAGTAGGTAGTATTACCGTCGTAAACCTTATGCGATATTTTTACTTTTTGGAGATTTTTAAACCAAAATTTTAGACTCTCATTCCTTTTCACTCATTCCATGACATACGCTACCCAACACTTTTATATTGAATATTGAGATTAATACCATTATTAAATAATAACTATTACATATATAAATAATTGAAATATAATAAAACAGTAATTACTTTTGTAACTGAAGCAATTTGTTTGCAAGTTTTTATGAAATTAAATTAATGACACAGTCGATCAAATTTTTGTGAGTGAAATTCAATTTAGTTTCAAAATTGTTTTTTATTATTTTTTCATCACTGCTATTTAAGTAATTGTACTTATAAAACTGACTATATTAAACAAGATAATAAACAATTTTTAATTTAGTTTGCAACAAGTAGATAATCCACTTTTTGCAAACTAAATTATTAAATTAAATTATTAGTTAGGAGTAGAAATACTGAATATCAAATATTTTAAATAAGCCTTTTAACTATATTTACGAACAATAGAGGCGCTGTAACAGTTGCATCGCCGGCGATTAGCAAAAAGGGGCAACAAATACTTGGGCACCCGTCGTCGCCATTTCCAACGGGATCAGGGTCACCACGAATTTGGGTCACTTTCGGATAGTACCAAATGTTGACATAGGTAAATAAAAATTCAGCAAAAACAATTAAAGAAAAATCTCAGTGCCATAATGAATACGACTACACTGTATTTAAGTTAGTTTAAACAATCTCATTATTTAATTTATTTATTCCATTATCATGGCCGTTAGTAACCACAACGTACGTTGATTTCTCACAGAAATTTAGTAAAAAAAATGCTCACTACATTAAAAAATGCTCTGATACATTTTCATCGTAGTTGAAGCAGAATTATTTGTATAAATTTTAATTTCCATCATGAGCATCATAGCGCAATAGAGAGAAATAAAACTGTATTTAGTTCTCATTCAACGCATCAGATTTACACATACTATTAATTATGTGAATCACATAACACTATAAACAAAACATAGCACAAGTAAGTGGGTTTCGGACCTCGCTTATAAAACACCAACAAAGTTGACATGGCTAGAAACCTTATCCACATTCCTGCTCCATAAATGGCAACCCTACTGAGTACGATGCGCGTACGCAACTCGCAAAGCAACCCGTTCGCCGCGGCGCCATAGCGGCTGAACAAAGAACCATCGGTATTTATGTAAATGACAGAATTCCGAAAATGCCAATTCGCAAAAAGGAACCAAGAAAAACGTGGGAGATGAAAGCACATTTTTACGAGTTGACACATTTTTGCGTGACACCTTTTGGTGGACTCGTTTAAGCAAGTACAGCAAACGTGGGGAACCTCAACTGTGTTACTTTAATTCATTGGGTATTCGATTTTTTATCGGAAGTACGTAATGTACCCATGTGTAAAAGCGATAAAAAACAAACTTAAATATTTACTACCAAAAAGAATTGTCGAATATCGCCCATGTCTATTAAAAAACTTCAAATTGATTGGCTTATAGAAGCTGGAAATTGCAAGGCTACAGACACAATACAATACGTTTCCAGCATTCATTAAATTGATCTAAAGGACTTTCTAAATAAATATATTCAGCTCAAAGCTTCATCATGCTCAAAATTGAGCGAGGTAAACATACTTCGAAAATGTTCTTCAAGTCATGTCTCAAATTACCCACCAAGCCTTGTCAACAAAACTGCATAATTAAACATTATTAGCTGCTATTAAAGGATAATTCAAACGTGCATAACAATTCTCGTACCGAAATAAAAACTTAATTTGCCACTCCAGATTTTGCTAAAGCGTTTTTATCGCGAGCTCCCTAAATCAAAGATTGCGATCTGAGCAACGCAGACACAATAAGGCTACCAAAAGGCAATGGACAATAAAATTGAGATACTGTTAGTCCAGCAAAGAGAACTCCGTTAGTCCCCCAGGCAAAGATCCTGGGACTTAGAAAAACAATGGAATTTGGTCTGTAAAAGGATCGGGACGTTAGTGTCCAAACAAGATGGAAAGCTCTGGACGTATTTAAATTACTTTCCAACGATTCGGCCCGTTTGAATGTTTTTGTTTATGACATTACCAGAGGCTCGAGTTTGTGCGAGGAATTCCTAATACATTATCGCTCTTGGTCTGAAGTTCGGATAAACACAAAATAATAAACGACAGAAAATCTGCAAGAGTCAGCACACGCACAGCCTAGT
Source organism: Pyrausta nigrata (assembly GCA_949316185.1). Taxonomy (NCBI): domain Eukaryota; kingdom Metazoa; phylum Arthropoda; class Insecta; order Lepidoptera; family Crambidae; genus Pyrausta; species Pyrausta nigrata. The sequence continues at coordinate 1,566,198 of OX438941.1, read as the reverse complement.
TTGGGAGCCTCTGAAATCTCAGGATTTTGATAGTGAAGCTTGGTCTTCATGGTGTTAACTTAATTATTGGAAATATCGTGAGCTTGGTAGTCAAGAAAGATATTTTTTTATAAATGCATTAGTTGAAACAGATCGCTATCAGCGACAAGGCCTACATTAATAAATAATATAGTCATTGGGAGTACAGTACTTAAATAAACCGTAGCTTAAAACTTTTCATTTATTTATTGATTTTATTACAGGAAAGCCAGGGTTTTAACATTATGTGATAGAACAGGTAACCTGTTAAACCACTTTTAGGATTTCACAAAAAAAAAAATGTAAACTATAAAATTACAAAACGAATTGAACACATAGCCACATACGATCATTACTCTAACTCCAGCCGAGATGATGGCGGTGACATGCCATAACAGATGGAGTGCCAAAAACCTCTTTAATAAAAGCGTGGTACTGAATCATATAGCGCATTCATTTCCTCGACGATTCGCTGAAGCACCGGTAAATTATACAAAGTGATAAAATAACGTTATGTAAAATGCTGCAATACGAATATTATTACTTGGGATTTTTCCAGTTTCGAGTACTATCAGTTTTTATGAGTTTAAGAAACCAGGACGGAAATCTTTTAAATAACCATAGGCACAATTTTTGAAGACTTTCCGAAACAGAGCTGTAAGGTTTCCTGGTGCTTTTATTATGTAATATTATAAATTAATTGCATCGTTATCTCAATAATACTATAGTTGATACAATATTAAAACATTTGTGTTATACGGTGTTAACGATACTATTTATGAATCTACAGCGTTTTACTCACAGACAATGCTACCAAGAAATCAGAGTGATGGTCCATTAGATATAAATTATATAATAATATATATTATAAATATAAGAACCCATGTTATACTTTTTATAAGACTAGATTTGGTCCCAGAGAAATAAATGTATGAATTTTTGAATATATATTTCAGGCCACATGTAAATTTCCTCCGGGTTGAATTTTAGTAGTGTCATATTAAAAGTTACTCTTCTACTGTGTTAAATATTCAATTGCTAGCCGTATTTTTTCCGAAAAAGTTCAAATAAAATAAATATGTATACCAGAGTCCGACTAAAATCGCGCAGGGTACAGAGGCGCGGGGGAAGACGAAAAAAAGGATTTAATTGGATGATTTGAATTTTGAAAAAGAATGCTTCTTTCGAATTTCACAATCGAAAATTCAAATCACACAATCAAATGACAAGCGCCCACCCTCCGCACCGTTCATGGACCCCGTTCTCGTTTACTGCTGTACCCTGCAGGCGAGGTCTCAGATAAGCGGTCGGACTATAGAGGTCATAATAAAATCTACCGTTTGGCATGAGTTTCTTAGGTAAAAATATTTGAAAAATAAACGCAGGCTACTATCGAAAAGTAGCATTTATTTTAAATATGTTTTTTCACGCAGAGGTGAGTCGATGTAGCAAAGTGTCAAGGCTGCTCCCACCATTGCACTTCTGTCCACCCATTATTTAGGTTACCGCTATTTTGAATGGGATTTAAATATAACGTATCGCATTCTCACTTTCCGTTGTTTCACAATACTTTATTGTGGTGTTTTATAGCTTCGGTCGCGTAAAACGTCCCAAACTTCCTTTGGTTTTCTTTGACGGCTAGTTTTTTCGGTTTTTAGGGAGTTTGGTGGTGTCTTTTTGCATCTGAATATATTTATGGTTTATCACCTTCTTGTCTTATATAACTGAATATATTTATGGTCTATCACCTTCTTGTCAGACATAACTGATTCAATTTAAGAACCTATCTAACAAGGTACAGTGGCCAGACACCACAGCTTTACCTTGACGTGCTGTATTGGTTTTTTTAGGAAATTATAATTACAGTTAGGAATTTCTTTAAAAAGTTGTACTACTTGACACTCAAGTACACGAATTACAATCGGCAATTCTAAAACGATAACATCTGTCGGACCTTTCTCATCAAAATGCGATTGGAGACAATCAGCGAAAGGCCCAATTAAACCGTTTGTAGCAACTGAAAAGACCCTTTTTGCGGTGTTCCCGTGATCGTCTTTAATCGGAGAGTAATTAAGGCGATTGCTATCGATTTAAAACCGAGAGGATTCCAACACGATCACCCCACTCTGTGAGGCCCAGGCCGTTTTTCCCATCAGGATTTTAGGGAACTAACAGCACCATATCAGGAACACGCATTTGCACGTGATATGATAATTTTATGCCATTTCGGTTTCACAAATTTCTTGCGATAGACTACAAAAGGTGTAGACCAAAATTGCTTGCAAATCGGGAATTCTAAAAAGGATCAAACCAAAATGGAATAAGTAATTAGCTTTGATTACAAAACAGTGGCATGTCCTAAGCATACTGATGGTATAATTACTAAAGCTAATAAAAATTCACATCTAACACAAACTAGTACTTACATTAGACGACACAGTCATTTAACAAATAAATAACTATTTTCAGTTTTGTTTGAAAAAGAAACAGTTATTTAGTCTATAAAATCCCATTTCCAATGAACTTTAATAATGATAGGTATTACTTTATGAATCAAACTAATGAGATATGGCCTCTTTTGCCATTCATTTTTATTTTATTTGATTTTTTGGCATTTTCTAAGTTAATATCAACATCTGCTAAGATAGGACTCTTAACTTTAGGTACCACAAATCGACGAATGATATTATTTTATAATTTGACAATACATAAATGAACCGTAATGGAATTGGTGTATCTCATTACCATAAGTATGCCATTGCCTCTAATTGCAGTAATACCTGCCAGACTCACCTTTTAACCTACTTGCTGGCCGTCTCTGGATTCCAATGCATTGTCACCAGACCTCATTAGTATTCTTGGAATACTAATGAGGTCCTTCATCACAAGCCGCTGTGGTCTCAAGTGTTCCTTTTACACGTCCCTTTTCATCTTCAACACCACGTATCACATCATCTCTTTCTTTATAATATACCCAATCCATTTCAATATCGGAAAACAAACAAATGTCTTCACCACTATGATCAGTGCTTGTTCAAACATTTGTAACAATTTCTTCGGGAATTCTTCGGCATCTTTGATTCGGAAACCGCCTACTTACATGCCGTCCGCGCTGTTTGAATTACCATATTGTTTATTGGTTCAATTGTTGGCAATCCACACATTCCGTTTCTCTATCAACGACTTTATCAACTATCGGTGTTTCGGAGAGTTCAAATGCTATTTATTTAGAGAATGTTAAGTATTTTATATCAGACCTATATTTGCGAAGCCCGTGGTCATATTCACACTAATTAAAATAATATGGTTCATTGGCTGATCTCTACTTTTAGTCAGATTTGTTACATATGGCTAAGTATTTTTGGGTTGGGTAGGAAAATCTTAACACTTCGGAAATATCATTCAATGCGATATTTAAATCATGACATCAGCAAATCGCACTTTCTTCGGCGAAATGTTCTCACATCGCGTAATAACAAAATCGGGTCACGTTTCGAAAACAATTTATTTTTAAAATCGTCGTCGCTCTACTATCAGCAATTACTTACAGCACGACGATAGACATGCTAATCAAATGGAGAAATTAAAATTGGTTTCATCCTGCAGATGGGTTATGCACAGACACAGTATGGTCGGATTCAGCAGGCTTACGACGAACTAAACGGGTGAAGTTAAAAATCAATGGAGCATTCTAGATATAAAATAAGGATAAAAGCTTTGGCGGCTATATTGTGAAAATTGATCATGCATTTTCTTCGGCAATAAACAATGAAAGAACGGAAACATTGCGAATTTATTGGTGAGACATTATTTTTGACAAAATTGGTAGAGGCAAGGCACCCTTTTTAGCTCTATTTAAAAAGGTGTTGAATAGGTATAGTGAATCAGCTATGTAATTATTCATAAGTTACGCCTATCAAAGAAAGCTGCTTTTAATCTGGATTGAGAATGCTCAAATGTGACTGAATACATTGTTATTGGTATATTTACAGGGATCACCGGTAAAATGAAATAGTTAATAAAGGTGAATCATTCTGCCGGGCTGAACTTACTGAACACAGTTTCGTGACTTATCGGTCTGTCCAAATAACGACCTCTGAAGGCAGAGTCATCGAACCTTGTAATATTTCCTAAATCGGTGAATGCACTCACGCGATCTAGCCAAGGGATGATTATTATATTGAATTCCGATGATTATAGCAAAGCTACCACGCATGCTAAATATTCAGATAGGCCGCGAGCTACTGATATCGTCTAATGCCACACACCTGCGTTTAAAATTGTGGGATATGCGATTAGTATTCCCAATTTCTGAGCATGCACCAGCCACCGATTATGCCGGATATCTGATAATTATCATAATCCACGCCATTTTTAACTACCTGAGACAGTACAAATTATGGTAGTTTGAATAACTATTTAATAATCGTCATCGATCTTGGATGTTATAAAACGATTTCATATTCGTTATTTTTGCAGTCCGTTTTTGCAGCTCCTTGATTTTGATTATAAAGTAGTATTTATTCTACTTCTATTTTAGGCATAGTGGGATGTCTACAGCTTCTTTCAATCGAATATGGACTAGGCAATGTTGATAGGATAATTAAGCCGGTAAATTATTTCATGCAATCATCGCGAGGTCACATTTTCTTATAGCATCTCAGGTAATGGTGAAATGACACGAATAGTGAGTAACTATGGATTATGGACGTTGTATTGTAGGTACATATGTAGAAGAAGTAGTTAAATGTAGCACAAAGTTGTAGTCTGTCTAATAAGGCATATTGTATATTGAAAATTAAAATTACAAAAGCTTTTCACAATCATATCTTCACGAAGGTAAAGTTCAAAAAGTAGAGCTCCTTGCAAAAATACTTGCGTTTGGTATTTCCGTGTTCAAAGAATGTGATTTCTAAGGTTGTTTCGTGTTTTAAGTACTTACAAAAATATTTGAGCGTAATTTGTATGCATAAGCGTAATATCCAAAAAACCTGTACGATGATTCGCATCTCTGTGGCGGTATCCACCCACAAGAATGTTGCATACTGCACTAATTCTATATCTTTCGCGGACGACATGCAACGCATTTGCATACAAGGCGGGTAGTAACGTTTTTACGGTGAACCATCGTTCCCAATCGCATCGTAAAAATTGAAAGTCTAATATTTTCGGTGATTCCGTCGGAAATTGGGTGTGAATTGTGCTTCGGGAGAAGGTTTATTCCATCAAGATTTTCGGGTAACGAGCATGTTACGGTCTAAAGTGATTGTGATGGCTTTAAAGTTTTTTATGGTCTGAAATACCGCACTTATACTTCCACTTTCCTACACGCGTGCAATAATTTAACTTTCTTAAGGGAAATAATTTTGTAATACGAGTATACTTACTACTGGTAATATTTTCAACCTAAGAAGCTATAGGACATCATAACACAAACTTTTTAAAAAGTCTCTATAAATATAACGGTAACGATGGACGTAAGATGAGTTAATCTCACAGTAGACAATTAAAAAAATATATCATAGAGAGTTACAACTTATGCCGTTTTGAATAACAAAAAACATTGTTAGATTGCGTATTAATGTGGTTTTACTAGCCTGAAATGCATTTTTTTCAGTCTATCTCCTCTCAAACACCTCGGAAAGCACGTTAAGCCGTTGGTCCTGCGCCTGATCTCTACGGTCAATTCGGACTGCCGTCTCACCGAATTATGAGAGTGAAGGAACAGAGAGTGCACCTGTGTATTGCGCGCACACTTGTGCACTATAATATCTCCCAAGCAGTTGGCTAATCTCTGTTGAGATAGGCCACTGTAGCCGAAATTTGACTAGGAGGACATTATTTATTATCTCCTCTCATCTTAGGAAACTTCAATCATTTTAATCAAGAAATCACGTTCTCATCCAAGGTTGCACAGACTATTTCTAGCCCTTTGTTGCGTACCGTACGTTGCGTAAAAGAAAAAGTAAGTAAACAGTGGGATCGGTGGCAAAAAGAGAAACAAACGGATACTTTTACTGTCCTGCGTACGCGCCGCGCCATGTGAGGACGGACAAAAGATCGTATTGATTTTGCCGACCGTACGACGTTCGCCAGATTATGGTGCATGTATAAGTTGCCGGCTTGTCGGTCTTTTACAGGCTATATTTCGGAGAGTGTGCTCAAGAGCTCCATGAACTCATCCCACCGGCTCCGTTCAACCACCACACCTCTAGACGCACCGCGGGATACCACTCATATCGCGTTGATATTCCAACGATACGAACTAAGCGCTTCTTATCAACATTTATAATGCGCACAGCTAAGTTGTGGAACTCACTACCCGCTTCAGTGTTTCCAACGGATTACAACCCAAAGACCTTCAAACTCAGAGTGAACAGGCTTCTTCTGGGTGAGCTCGCTCCATCATCGACTCTGTCTGCGCCACGTCTGGCTTAGTCTACAGTCAAGAACAAACCCACTTCAAATAAAAAATAATAATAATAATAATTACTTTTAAAATTTAAGCAATTTGTTTGCAAGTTTTTACGAATTTTTTGGGAGCAAAATGCGATGTTTACCTAAGTTATAAATTTTAAAAAATATTGGTGGTCGCTTCATTTATATTTGATTGTAATTAAATTATTATTGTTTAAATTCGCAGCGGCGCTCTTTGTGTGCATGCTTTAAAAGAAATCATTAGATGAAAAAGATTAATTTATTTGAAGTAAACAGAAAATTAGGATTGACAACAAGAAAATAAAAATCCAGGATTCCCTACACGCGGAAGAATCCAAAAATTCGTATAGCTTACCTATCCTTAAGCACCTTCGTGAAAATCGACGTCAGATCCAAAAGATCTCATTACTTGTATATACTCTGTTTTAGACCTATGTTGACTCGTAAAGAATGCTTTTGGAATTCATTTTGCCATTGTACCAGTGGCGAACCTTCATTATTTATTTTGTGCAGAAATTTCCCACAAACTATGCACTATAATTCGTCGTGCGGAGCTGAGTACGCGCAGTCATCATTTAAAAACAATTCCACGGGGTTCGCGAGTAACTGTTTATGGAGTTGCCGCGCCAAACCTGGCGTTAACGAAAAAACTTGATAGCATAGCGGATGGGTGCAGAATGAGAAAAGTTAAGGACAAAATTAAATATAGTTGGCATGATGTGAAAAACATTTCTACTCCTATCAACGCCTGCGGGTAGACTTAAACTCCCCCTTCCTGATAATGAGAATGTTCCTTTACCCCCAGTGTGGAAGTGATCGCGATAACGCTGCCATTATACACATTTCTGTGTCAATTGCTTTGTAATTTCTTTTGCGGTGTTAAAAGAGTAAATAGATCTATATATCTTAAAGTCAGATATGCTTGACAAGAGTAGATTAGATGGTGTATGGTTAGTACCTACTTATGCGAATTAGAGTTATTTGAGAAATGTTGAAATTCGATAGTGTCAATAATAAACAAAGCTAAGCTATAGAAATACATTTTCACAAATCACGTGTAAAACGCCAACGACTAATGCAAAATCCAAATATCATTTCAGAAAAAAATGGTTTCGGGGTTAAGTAATACCTAACAGTTAAACATTTATTTTGAATGCGCTAGTCAACATTCGTCTGAGAAAGTCATAAATTCGTTACATACGACGTAATATTTTAAATTTTAAGGACAACTACAAAAAAAAAGTTTTCCATCCACAAACGCATCCAGCCCCGAGCCTAAGGCTCGAGTCAAAAGGAAACCCGAATGCGACAAAAAAACACGCACCGGTTGCCGCATCGTAGTAGAATGCCCCGCCATCGTATCTACTACGCGCTTTTTGCGTGCGCGAGCGCAATGGCAAACAATCGCAACTGTGTTTAGCGTGTGTATTTTTTACCCGTTTGAGGAAAATTGCCGGGTTTTCAAAGAAGTGCCTTTGTAAAGCTGGATGCAGCCTTATTTTGAGGTGATTAGCATATACCTAACTAGTAGACTACTAATGAATACGCGGTATTATAAACATATAAAATAACTACTGCTATTTTAACATAGAGTAATAGGCATGGTTATTGGGGAAATCTATTCGCACGCAAAAACAAACTTTAATATTAAAAGACCAGAAGAGATTTTAGTTATTCAGTCTAAACATTTCATCCACGATTGCCGTTAAAATGGCACAACACCTATAGATTGTTTTTAAGGTAAATTATTAATAAAAAAGCCAAAGCTGAAATAGTTGAAAAAATTTTGTTCATCTAAGGTTGGTTTTTCGATTTACTTAAAGAAAAAGACGATGGATCTCAATAAAATTATCTTTGGATGCGCTCATGTCCCGGACTTTGCCACAATTGACGATAAAAAGGATTTAAAAGGTATTTAATAACCTTTTATTTTAGAAAGCGGGATTTATATTTCCACTTCGGTACATTGTACTGGCCTCTTTCCCAAAACAAAACACAATTTATCCACGAGATGAAGGAAAAGTATTTATAAATCGACCTGTGCTAATCCTGAAGATGGACACTTAAAATACCGAACAATAGTATTTTTAAAACAGTATTTTTGTGTTACCATTTAAATTTAGTTTCGGATTCGTCAAGGCAAGGGTTAATATAAATATGATGTGCATCTTTCATCCACTAGAAATTAACAGAGCCTAGAATTTATGTCTACAAAAAGTAAGTGCTCAAATTAAAATCGTTATAGCTACTACTTGCGTCTTCCTTGATTCCTTCATTGCAAGGAAAGGAAGAGCTCGTCAAGGTTAACACTATGTAATCTAAGCAATTGTAATAGGCGTGACTTTTTTTTAAAATAGTCCGCTGTGTTGACCATTGTACTATCTATCTATCTCCCACTCGGCTGTCTGTCTTATTCTCAACTCATTTTATAACTTCGCCAAGATTCTGAATATTTGTATAACTAAATACCTGTCCAACATTTTGAAAACTTTTCTTAAAACTCATTGCGGTTCTCTTAACAAAAAACCTGATTTATAATATCGTCCAAGCTTACTAACGATTTATGCTACTATCTTCCAATCGTAAAAAGGCAGATTAATACGTTGGCCAAGAAAACCGGTGAAAATCCACTTGGCACTAGTCGCGCAAGAAAAAATCGTGCCGCACCTTCAATTCAGAGTTCTGAGAATCGCTGAATCACACTGATTTATATTATATTGTTGGATATATCACGGACGTAAACACGGTAAATATGTCTTTGCATCGATTTGGCAGGAATTGCTTCTAGAGAACGCATTCGCAATATCTTTGTCACAAGGTCTAGTGATACAATGCACGGAGAATCGTTCGGGAAGCTTTTGCATCGATTAATTATGTTAAGCAGTCGTTGTTGGGGTGATTCAAATCAATTGTCGGCACATAAACTGGTGAAAATAGGCAACATGTATTTTTAGTGTTGTTTCTCAAGACTCTAGTCTTGTTGGTTTTAAAAGGCTAACGCATGTCTGGCTCTTCTTCGAAACCCGATTATATACCTTACTGTTTACATTAGTACCCGATTAACTTCCTTAACCTGTACCAATTCAATTCAAAACATTTATCTGAGAAACATATCTAAGTCCATACATGATACATCCCTGACGCACGCAGTACCTACCTAAAAGTTTGTAGGCTAGCTTGTATTTCATCTTCTTTAGAATCACGGCCCCTAGATACAGTATTTAGATGTATTTATTTATAGTGCCTTAGGCAAGATGCACACAGCGAAGTTCCCTATCGCTAAGAAAGCGTGAAACGAAATAAGCTATCGAAAAAACATGTAACGTGACTTTCGGATACTTATTTTGACATTTCGTTGGCGACAGCAAACTTCGCTGTAGAATACATTGCATCTTTTCTAAGAGCCTACCTTGATCTGCGGTCTAAAAACTATGTCACCTTAATTAGTTAATCTCAATTAATCGCAACACAGACGGTGGTTCTGAGAAGTTTTCACCTCTCGTCAATTAGCTGGATGGACTGATTTCTTTCTTTGGAATGATGCGTAGAACGATTATACCTAAATAAATTATTTATATTACTCGCTCATTGGGTAAGTCCAGTACTGAGAGCTAAGGCTGCGAGATTCTGCTTGCGGGAATCAATGATACAAAATATATGCTAAAGCTGTTGCTCGTGACTTTGTCTAGATTCTGATATCAAAAATGCCTATAGTAGAAAATCATGACACATTCTTCGTATCAAGACGTAAGACTTAACTAAATTGCGTAGCTTATTCCTAATTTACGTGTAATTGGCCTTGACAGCTAGACTGTTAATTCTGCCCGGTTGTGGAAGAGAAAGAAATGGGAATATGTCCCATCATCATAGCGACTATCATTTGGTCCTCAAAAATGTAACGCAAATGTCGATACGAAAAGAAGAAGATTTTATTCTGTGATCATATATTAAGATGGTAAATAAATAGGCGCACAAACTTTTCCACTGTGCATAGTATGCTGCATAAGCATGCTGTGCTATGCACACCGCTATACTCATGCATCTAACAGACACGGTGGTTGGCTCATAAACTCTATTGAATTATCATCATAACTAATGAGTTATGATATTTCAATCGACTTTTTAACACCGCCATAAACTGAACGATAATTCCCATCGGTGATGGAGGCATCGAGGCAACTTTTATGAGTATCGTGAATGGTCGCCCTAGGTGGCCCGATATGCGGACTTCATTTGACTTTTACAGTTATTAGTTAAAGCCAACTTGATTGGATTATTTATGGAATGTGTGGCATATGAAAGTCTGTCTATTTAGGTAACGGAGATAGTTCCTAGAATCGTTGGTAAGAGCACTTGCCCGGATAGCGAAGGGACGTGGGTTCGAGTCCCACCGGATGACACAGTCGATTAATTTTTGTGAGCGAAATTCAATTTGATTTCCTAGAATCGGATATATTCAGCTCGCAAATTGTCTGAAGGTAACACTTTTGGTACGGTTTGTATTTTATACAGTTCGACTATTCGTGTAAACGCAAGCAACCAAATAAATAGTTTTGGTTCTAGTTTCTCAGTTTTCCTACAAAGCTGTATTGTTTTTGGGTTCAAAGCAAAATCAAAGTGCATTTGCACTTTGGTCAACTGCGTGACATCAAATTGAATTTCGTAAAAACTTGCAAAATAATTGCTTAAGTTATAAAAATAATTATAACTGCGTGACAGCCCACGCACCACAAGTGTAAGGTACCGTTGTAGAACGTTAGTGGGTCTCACACTGTGAGGCCTGGAGCTATTATTTATTCTGTGCCTGGAGTCCCACTTAACCCCAAGCCGCCCAGCGTCTGGTGGATATGCGTAAGAGCATTTCCCCGAGGTAAAAAAAACGACAGACAGATCAACATGGCGAAACAAACGTATTTGCGTAGAATTAGACAGATTTTTCATGAATCTCATTTTTGTTAGTATTTTCTTTTATTAATAGGCAGACATTTAACCGCAACATCACCAGATTCACCAGAGTATTCTATACGCGAAATTGTTTAAAAGGAAATGCTAGTTTCACCCTTGGATCACACATTTGAAAAACGTTTACCGGCTAAACTTTGCATACATTGTTTTGTACTACATACATTATTCAGGACTTCTCATCTTCTTTTAAAATGCTAAAGCCAATGTCCACCCATTGTAAGGCATAGCGCACACAGCTGCATCTATTGTACCGTTTAAAAATACGAAGTAGTTTATTTTGAATCGTCGGCTGTCTGCCCTGTCTTTAATTACCGTTGGTATTTATATCAGCCCCTGTCTACCGCCCTCTTATTTTGATTGTCGGGTAAACAAATTACTTTATATTTTATGGCCTCTGCTACGGCGATTTGGATGTGAAATGTATCTAATAAACGTTTAGTTTAGACAATTATGGGAATGGGAAACTTAACGTCATACGAATGTCATTGTCAACCAAATAACTAGCAAAGCTCTTTCACCAGTTTTCTATAACATTTGCTAATCAGTCATACACGCTCGATTGACCCATTTACCATGATATTTTGCGATCTCTTTAATATCTAGCTCATGCAGATTTTTGGTCTTGTAGAAGATGCTTCGGCTATATCGGCTTGCATATACCCTGCTCAAGCTGACCGCATATGAGCAAAAGAAGTATCCAGCTAATATGAGGCCTGGATTAGGTAGCAAAACTCACTCCCAAATAAATCTGGCGATTCCTGAATTCAACGGGCATAACTAGTAAGCAATCAAAAGGGCTGCCACAAAGCCCCCAACAGACCAACCGATAGTCAAAGCGACAATCGTATGGCTCAAACAAAAAGTACGCTTGTCTATAACGTTAACATTTTCCTTGAGTACATCTAAAAACCCTTGCACTTTCGATTTCGACGGGTTCGTGAGTAAGACAGTTGGCCGTTAGCCAGCCCGGCTCACCTGTGCCGTCCCACTTCGGTTTCCGTCCACGGCTTGCCCAGGCCTATTTATAAAAGGTGACGAGCCAATTGATCAGTTGGATTTGGGAGAAACATTACGTCAACCGCAAATTGTTAAATACGGGATAAGGGAACCCGCTCTCCTGGACTCCGCCTATGAAATTAGTGAACTAAACTAAAGAAGATCTATATAAGTGATAGTCTATGAAACTGAAGCCGCAGGGCATTTTCAAATATCTATCAGCGGTTGCGGCCGTTGCGTTCAAATCCCGCAGTAAATGTTGTGTGATGAGCACAAGCATTTGTACCTGAGTCATGGATGTTCATAAACGTATGTATTTAGGATACCTAAGGATAGTCTATGCAACTGAGAGAAGCAGTTTCAAATACCTATTTGAGGACATTTGGAGACCTTAAATCCAACTTGAACGCTCCCGACAAAACCAGCGTTGCGAGTTTGGGAGTTCAAACCCCGTGAAGAGCAAATGTTTGTGTGATGAGCACAGCATTTGTACTAAACGTATGTATTTCTATCCGTTATCCTAGTCGACATAGCACAAGCTAACGCTTCTTTTGGAACTAAGTAATTGGTGTGATTGTTGAAAAAATTTAACTATACGTTGATTCTTAAACTGACGTATAGCGTAATTATTTTATCTAAGGAGCGTTCGTCTAATAAGAACTGTTTACATTTTTAAGAGATTGAAGAGAGTATTCTTTGGTAAGATTCTTGAGTAAGATAGGTTAGTTGCCTCTTCCTAACTTATCATGCCTTGCAAGTTTATAAGTATTGAGTCACCATTTCAAAGCAAATTGTAGAGGTGTTTACTAACTTGAAATGGAAAGGTCAAAGCCCTTCGGATTTCCTTCCTCGCGAAAGCACTTTTTTCCTCCTCATGAAGTATTAATCTTAGCTAATCTTTTTTGGATTACCCACTTCCGAACTAGTGATCCGAGGCCACCCACATCCTTACGAGATCATTATCCTGTGACGTATCACTGGCTAGACGCGTGGGCATAGAAATTGGCAAGGACGCCGGCATTTCTATTGGCGAACAAGTCCTGAAACGCTGAACCCTATCTTCATTGGCATAAAGGCCTTTCTTAAAACCATCTGTTTGTTGCCACGTCACTCCATTCATACCGAAAGCGGTGCCATAGATAGCTTCAAGAGTTCTCAACACCTACTTACTGCAGATGAGGTCATTAGATTGGCTAATGCGAAGTTCTTCGCATATCAACAGATTCTAGTGCTGGAATCTCGAGTGCTCCTTACGCATTATTGATCTGTGTAGGCCGGTGATGTATCTAAATATAATGTAAGAGAGGTTTTTCAAACTACTACAGCGTTAACGCATTTTGTATTGAACGAGACGCAACGATCACTTGTTCCTGGTTTTTACAAAATGATTTGACATAAAATTTCAGTTGAGGTACGCCGGCGCAAGTACCTACCCAACTACACCAAGTATTAATTCAAGCAAATGCAGCATGCACCGCTCGCCCTCCCTGAACACGCATGCAGTATACAGCTAATGCTAATGTTACTTTCCAACACCAAAGTGCAAAATGCTTGATGTATCTATAAAATCAGAGTTATGAGAACACAACTGTACGGAGTCTTTACACAACTTGTAAAATTCTGCAAGTTCAATACTGTACTATTTAGGTATTCTATGGTACAACGAACCATAAATAATATATTTAACGCGCTCTCGAAATTTAGCAATTACGACGCCAACTCCCAATGACGCTTGTAACAATAGGCTCGCGTATTTACTCAGGTGTCAATAAATCAACGTTGGCCAAAACTTACCCAGATAATGGCAAGCTAAACGTCTATTTGCGGCCGATATCTTTATGAATGGGACCGTGGGTGGAACTAATACGGGTCTGAATGAGATGACGTCACGACACGGGGATGGACTAATGTCAGGGGTCAGAGCTGGTGACGCAATGTCATAGTTGAGGGGAGTTTAATGGGCATTCGTGGGTGGACGCGTAGAGACATAGGGACAGGATCTGTGACGTCGGGTTGAGATGGAGATTGCTCGAGTAGTCCGTAGTAGATACTTTTACTTCATGCGTCATTGGGAGATATAGTTATGGAAAAGTAAGGTCTTTTATGTAAATCCTCATCACTTCATTCATTAGAAAGCAAAGGTTTTCCGTCTGTACTAAGTATAAGCATTAGGTAAAAAACGTGGGATAAGACATAATTGGTAAGCTTCTGTGTCAAAATGTTTTGTTTGATTATAATATCCCTTAGATTGGAAAACAGAATTGATAAGCTTCTGTGCCAAAATGTTTTGTTTAATAATAATATCCCTTAAAAAAGGAAGGAACGAACATTTTGTACACCAAATAATATTTTCAGTAAAGGAAAACACCAACACAAAATCAGTTTTCACGAAAATTCGTGGCGCAACGTCTTCAAGAATCCCGCCCAATCCATTACGAACAAGCATTAAGCTGACACGCTAAAGATATTATAGTAAATGATTTACATCTAGCTCTTAGTTTTTTCACCAGCTGAAATGCGGCCAATTTTTTTGTCCCATGGATGGGATGTTGTCCAAACGGCTCCCGTTTAGATAACACAGGTTATTTCGGATCTTACAAATGTTACTCGTCAGACGAAATAATAAGGCCATTGGCCTAATGACAGCGGACGTTATTTTTAGTGCGGGACTCAAAAGTCCCGCACTCAAGGCGACTCATTTTTGTGTTTCTGAGGTGAATTCGGATTGAGAACCGTTCGTGCATCTATGGCAGTTCCCTAAACTCCGTTGCTAATGAATTTAAGAACCGCCTTGTATCAACAATCAATAAGGCAACTCTGTATGATGATCCCAATATTTTTTAAGTAGATACATACTGTGGAACTTATACGAATAGGTACCGTATGGTAGGTACTTTACTATTGCAACATGAGACGCTTTTTAACCGACTTAAAAAGGAAGTTCTCAGATTGACCCGTATGTTTTAACTCGTAGTCTTGTAAGTAGAGCAAAACCTACATGCTAAGTCTGATAGATAAATTATATTGGTTAGAATTTCAATTCCTATTACGATATTTGACTTACACATAATACACATTTTCACTAACCATCCCCTAACTTAAGAGATCCTTATTTTTATTCAAATTCTTTCAAAAACGGTATTTTCGGAGACAGAAGGAGGATTTTGGACATATTTAGAAAATGGAGCCCGCAAATGAAATAAAAAAGGGAGAGGGTTTTTTTTCTCTTACCATAGCATCAAATGAAAGCTACTGAAAAGACCATTTCAAAAATATTATAATTGTTGCAATCGGGTTTTTGTTTTTAACTCATATAATGATTACTTGTTAAGCCTGCCAACACTGGACATACTTTTAATAACTACCCTCTCTTGCCCCCAGGCAGTCTAGCTAGAGTAAGCGAGATGATGTCAGTGCGGACGACGAGGGGCACGCGCGTGCGGCTTGAGTGCAAGGCGAGCGCGCGCGCCCCCCATATTTTGTACATTTCATTTGCGATAGCGAAGTTTGCAACAAAATAAAGTAAATACTCGTATCTCGTCTAGGGATCCAGTATCTTTCCTTTTTTTAAACAACCACACTCTCTTGTTCCCAAGCAGTCCAGCCATATTTTGTACATTTCGTTTGCGATAACAAAGTTCGCAATAAAATAGATTGTAAATACTCGTATCTCGTCTAGGGTTCTAGTAACTTTTTTAACCACTACTCTCTCTTGCCCCCAGGCAGTCCAGCTAGAGTAAGCGAGATGACGTCAGTGCGAACGACAAGGGGCGCGCGCGTGCGCCTCGAGTGCAAGGCGAGCGCGCGCCCGCCCCCGCGCATTGCGTGGTACAAAGACGGCAAGCCCGTCGCGGAGATTGCGCTGAGGCGGTTCCGGGTGCAGAAATTCAGGTAATATATGGTGTATACCTCAATACAATGAATGAAATAAATGCGGATCAAATAAGAGAATAGAATCGAAGTTGATAACACCGGACAAGAATGTTCTTCACGATGGCGAACTAAACTTTACGAGTATTTGGCATGGATCCATTATGAAGCCATGAAAAAAAATAGTTAAAAAGACATCTGAAGAGGCTAGACAGAACAATGAGTGGCTGTGGCTCACCAGAAATGTAACTTCGTTGTACTTTGTGTGGTTCAAGTTTTAGATAAAGAAAAATAGTTCTATGAGATATGTATTATAACGAAAGATTCATTTTTTCGTTTGTCTAATATTACATTTTTGAAATAATTTTGTAAAATGTTTAAAATTTCGACTATAAATAAAAAAAAGCGGTTTTATAAGTTTCCCGTATTTTAGTTTCATACAAATGTGAACTGTCTCCTCCCCATTTTTTGAGAAATTTTTATGCTTTTTATTATGTATTCAGGTATTTATTGCAATATTTTTAATAATGTTTTAAAGATTAAGAAATGAACTTATTATTTCAATCGAAAACAGAATGAAATAAATTATAATTAATTAATTACAGTGGTTTAAAAAATCGGTTTCGTTTGGTTTCGCGTGTGTTACGGAGAAGAAAAATTCATGTAGTTTTTTCATTTGAAGTAGTAGCAATACATGATATGATTTTTTTGTGATAGCAACCTATCATTTAACAATAAAAAACGTCATTGTCGTGACAGCCCGTTTTTGGTTTGTTGATAAACGCGCAACTTTATGTGTGCTTCTGCTTGGTAATTTGGTTTTCTATAAGTTCCGCAAGCGATTTTTCAAGGTAAGTTACTAAATTGTTGTTTTTAAAATATGGTCCATTGAAGTAGACCTAAATACCGTAAAACAGAAATTACTTTTCGCAGTTTTGCATTGCATTTGAAAATACTATACAAGTTTTAGACTTAGTTCCTCACGTGTGTTACGAAGTTGTGTGACGTAACACACGTGAAAGATGTAAAGACACGTTTATATTGATACTACAATCATGGTATAATTATTTATGACCTATTGAATTAATTTACTTTCTAGTACTAATACTTTTGTAAAAAAACCTCGCTGAGAATAAGGTAACAGAGTAGAATAAGAGAATCATTCGGTAACCGAATTTATATTGGTTAAACAGTATTGAAATAAACCGGTAGTAGGTATAACGTTCGCATTTTATATTGTAAACTAGTCTTTATATTATTTCCAGTGTGTT
The DNA here is from genome assembly GCA_949316185.1 of Pyrausta nigrata. Classification (NCBI taxonomy): domain Eukaryota; kingdom Metazoa; phylum Arthropoda; class Insecta; order Lepidoptera; family Crambidae; genus Pyrausta; species Pyrausta nigrata. The sequence goes on along the minus strand of OX438941.1, from coordinate 1,548,640 downwards.
AAATATTTCCAGTGTGTTATAGTGTGTTACGGAATCACGTGTGTTATGGTACATTTCTCTGGTGAGCCCCTATCGAGTACTCCCACCGGATGACAAGTCGATCCATTTTTGTGAGCGAAATTTAATTTAATTTTGTAAAAACTTGCAAACAAATTGCTTAAGTTATAGAAATAATCAATGAGTAGATACTGCATGTTTATTTTGTGTACAATTACACTCAGATAAAACTTTAAAGCCCACTTGCTTATGTCCGGATTAGCTAACACGGACTAGCGCAAAGCCTATGATCTGAGTTGAAAGCCCACTTGTGAAAGTCCGGGTTAGCTAATCTGGACTTGCGCAAATAGGCTTTAAAGAACTAAATACCTTTCTCGAGAATTCCGCCGCTCTCCTCTTTGGTCTAAGGAGATCTGAAAAGCTAAAATGTGGTGCTTTTCTCATAATAATACTGTGATTACGTTCTCATTCCGCGCAAACTGATTAAGTGACACAATTTCTTTTTCCAGCTAACGTTATGACCCACTTATGTTCGTATCTCGCAATCTTGATCTTGATCCAAAACTGTATCCACTAACAACAGTGCGATGTAACCAAACAAATGATGCTTGCATTCATATGGTGTTCGCATTAGCGTTCATTACTCATATTGAGCTAATGGCGACTGCAGTGCTGTCATTGACCGGCCTAAGGTATCAGTGCACAGGCCAACAGCCATTAGACAACGGGCCTTATTACACAGCAAAAGGGTGTCAAATGATGCACTTAGCAGAAACTGTTACGAGCAATTATGACGACGTGACGCTGGCAATTTCACGGGTCGTTTGAGATTAACATCATAACGACAGCGTTTGATGATATTACAACTGAATAAACTCGATTTGTCTGTCTGCGATGAACTGAAACAAACATCGATTCACCAGCTTGATCCTTGCTTTATTTCTTTGGATGTGAGTCACCCTTTGTCTTTAGGATTCCGATGCTCGATGGTATTTTAGCAATTGATCCGGGCTTGCAAGATTGATGTATTGTTCTACTTCGGTGACTAACCTGACATCGGTCGTTAAGATCTTATTGATCCCGTCATCAACATTCGTAATGATGTCACGCAGCAGTTTATGCCGAATGCCAAACATTTTGATTGCCCATTCTGAATGAGTGCTAGTTATTGCAGTTTCTTAATGATTGCCATTAAATTTTGATCTGCTTATTTATTTTACTGCTGTTGATATGAGGTAGCCATGGGTATTCATGTAGTTGCAGTATCGTATGTAGTACACATAGGTACATACCTATATTTCCTTGAAGTGAGTCAAGTAAATGTTTATTTAAGCCCACTAACAACAGTTACAATAAATACATGTGAGAATGATAGAACTTGTATCTAGATTCTATGAAAGATTGTATTTAAATCTTTGCGTCTAAAAATGTAACTATGTATATTATAATTATCTTCGTGTCATTACTTTTAACATTCTGAATATCAGTGATACTTCATAAACCCATTATTTCGTATGCTGCAACCAGCAGCTTAAAAAAAACTTTTGATACAGTCCCTTCATTTAAACTATATCAATAAAATTTTCCATCCATTTTAGTTTACGGAAAAACAATATCGACATCTTAGTTGTTTCGTTCAATCTTTATATCTCGCTTTTTTCCACCCAAATTATATAGAGTTCAGTTGTTAACCGAGTTTGGTGGAATAACGTGATTTAATTTAAATTCGAATTAGTTTTTAAATTACATCCTCTAGAGATTAATACTTGTGTATTCCCATTCCAGGAGGCGCTCGGTGTTAGTAATAAGGCATGCGCGGTACGAGGACTCCGCGAGATACGAGTGCAGAGCGCAGGGAGCCGTGGGACCCGTCGCTTCGGCCTCTGCTAATGTCAGCGTGATGACGCCAAGCACGTCTCCGCCTGACACTTGTAAGTACCCTTCGAGAATGGCCCTTCATGTCAGTCAGCAAGGGGTCGTCTTACGGACGATTTGCCTCCAAAGATTTTGGTCTGCAGCAGCCTTCACCATATGGTAGAATTCTGGATGGAGAGGAGGCCTCGTTTATTTGGTCAGTCCAACGGGTTGGTGATTGAATTCGTGATCTTCTACCCTCAGTATTGGCAACGATGATCTGCTTTTCAAGCTTTCCATCTTTTTGACGCAATGTGGCCGAAATAAAAGTGTATACGTTGTAGACGTGTGGTGGACAGTCAGGTCGTTATGCCGATGGCATATATGGCCTCTACAAAAGATGCAATTTATTCTACAGCGAAGTTCGTTATCGCTAACAAAATGTATGAAGCTGATATGACTGATATAAGCCATCAAAGCATCATGTAAGTTTTGCATACACATTATGACATTTCGTTGGCGATAGCCAAGGTTCCTATAGAATAGATTGCACCTAGGAGCCCAACGTTCTACACCAAAAAAACACAAAGCGTCGTTCCCCATCGCGTTTTAGCTTCTTCTAATTTTTAATGACCATACGACTTGAATGTTCTAATTTTTAGGGCTTTAAGTAGGTTTTTGATCAAACCGTGGGAAATGGCTACCACCTAAAAATACAAGAAGCGACGGTATGATTAAGGTTCATATTTCAATGACATTCATATAATACAGATGCTAGCTATTGGTGTTGGAGTTAAATTGAGTCGATTTCCCTCAGAGTCTTGCTCAGCTTCTACATTTTACAGCATTTTTTTCCAACTTGCAAATAAGTCAAGTTAAGTCGGACACTTCTTTGTTTCCTCGATAAGTCTCTTGTTTTGTTTACTTCCTCCAATTTCTATCAGTTCTACTTGACTAAAAACTTTCTGTTATTTATTAACGTTCATGTCTTGTTTCAGCTTCGGTGGGTGCGCCCTGTCCAATGCCAGACCCTTCATCGTACTGCCTCAACGGAGGCACGTGTTTATATTTTGAACCGGTACGAGAACAGGCTTGCAAGTGAGTATGCGCTTCCTTTTATTCAGAAATTGCGGTACCCGCTCACCCTCTTTAAGGGAGATTTCTAGGGTAAAACCCTTCCTATGTCCTTTCCCGGGATTCAAACTATATCTAAACGTAAAGCGGTAACAGAACAGACAGACAGACACACTTTCGCATATAATATTAGTGGATTAGAAGAAGGCAACACCCGAAGGAAAGACGTTCGGTGACTAGGTAATGTCTAGCTCCTGACAAATGTTTTTTCTCCATTTTCAGATGCCCAGAAGGCTTCAACGGACAAAGATGCGAGAACAAGGACGTATCAAATAGGAGCAGTATGTATCACCACCCCTATACATGCAAACTGGGCCTATCGACGTCCTACTACTGTTAGCCGGCGCTGCGCCCGCGCAGGACCCACCTTGTTCCAATTTTGAATTTAAACTTTAGCTCGCACGTTCCGTTGTACGGGACTAGTGAATTTTTTAAAACGTTGGAGTTCCTAGAGTGTATTTAGAAAATTTTATTGATATGTTACAAATTGGTGTTGTAGCGGCTCGACGACGTCGCGTTTATGCGTCGTGGCAGTTTTGGGATTAGATATCGAGCCGCTACAGTGTCTAATAAACTTTGGTGCTTTGGGTTGATTTCAGTTACAATTTTAATTCGCTTTTTTGGCGGTATTATACATATTTATGAGATAACTAACAGCAGTCAGTGGCAGTTTTAGGCCGTATAGACTCAATTTAATATCGACGTAATACATTATTTAAAAATATATAAAATCCATTAAGGCTATATTTAGAAATATATTGCCTTAGCAAAAGCAAGATTAAAACAACCACATTGCCTACGATTACTATCTGGCAACCGAACTAGCTTCTTTGCTTGTACTTTAATTTTAACATGAAGATTGCCACTTCAGGATTTAGCGATCCACCAAAAACCTTATGTTTCTTAGATCCATTCCAATGCCCCTAAAAGTTTACTAGAATACTGAATATATGTCCATGGTACACGGAACGTGCAGATTCGTTGACAAAAATGGACTGTCAAATCAGTTTGCTTTTGTATCGACGTAGCTAGAAAAGCCTATTTTGTTCGTAGTATAGGGTCAGCTGTTTAAGTGGCTATTGTAAATATTTTTTTCCGAATCTCGGTCTCATCTAGAAGCAACGATGAGAAATTGCGAAGATTCCATATTTTTATTGCATTAAGATTGCAGGGTAAATATGAAACCATGTTTTGTCTTCAGAGTCAGCTATATCAAAATAACTTTATGTCACTACATACATACTATCAATACTACCCATTCATTCACATTCCTTTTGTTATTTTGGCGATTCAAGTTTTAATCGATTTCAAAATTTGCATATAAATCTCAAGGAGTAAAGACGACTGAAATTCTTCAGTCTACAAACTAAACTCCTAATTCACATACCTTAATTTCGTAATCAACTGATCAAATAGAAAATAACTCTCTGTAATAGTTTAGTTTATATCAAAAATAACATGCCAATGGCCCAATACCTAAACATTTTTAAGGTTACATGATTTCATATTTACCCCGTGTCCTATCGTCGATCTAAGTAGGTAAATGATTGGGATAAAACCAATGACGCATGACCTATCAGGCGTCAACGTTTTCAACTACCCTCAAAATTCCTCTCGCAAAGATAAGACGTAAGAACAGCCAAAACTTCCAGTTTTAAGCAAATAGCTGGCCCAGTGAGATTATAACTTTTAAGCATTTTTTTTCTAATTTATGTTTCAACATTTATTAATGTTTATTTTTAATATTTAATAAAAGAACTGAACGTCATTCGAGTTTTAGATTAACGACTTTTTCGATATAATAATAGGCAATTGTAGCCCGTAATATTTGGAAACGCTTTTTCAGAATCGCAATGTTAAATATTAATTCGCTTCTCAAAACTAGACCCAATCGTATAGCAAAAGCCTTTATATTTTTCTTCTGTAGTGAAGTTGTAAATATTTTACACATATTTGTAATATTGCGATTTATTTTATTGTTATTATTATTATATTAATTTACGTTAAGGTTTGATGACTCGTAGCTCGTACGTTCTGAGGCCTCTCGGGATGACGATGTGTCCGTATTCTCGAGTCTAGCCATTTCCCTTGTTCGCGCTGTCATGCTGGTATGAGCGACAGGGACGGCTACAGTCGAAAATACGGCCATCGTCATCATTAAGGCTTCTGATCATGAGACTTGCAAGTTATGTACATATCTATTAGTTTAAGACGGCTTTTATAAAACAATACATTAGTGAAGAAATAGAATATGTTCTACTCGCTGTACTTATTTGATTTATTTCATATTTTTTGTGATTATTTATCTTATCAATTATTACACAGCTTATTTGATTCTTTATTTACTTATGTATTCTAGTTTACACACTTTTCTGTAGAGCGAGTAATACACACATAGCACATCACAACAATAATGTTTTTTTATTCATGTAGGGCCATCCATAAACAACTTTAAACCAATTTCGTCATTTTCTTACTTTCCCCCGTCTTTGTCTCAGTACCGTTACCATAAGTTTACTGTGGTTTTACTCGCTAGCGACGACGTAAAAAAAGTGAATGGAAAATTGCACAGCGCCTCTAGCGGTTACTTGGAGAACAAAAATTTTCCATACACTTTTTTTACGTCGTCGTTAGCGAGTAAAACCACAGTAAACTCATGGTAACGATACAGATGGCCACATTTATGAATGAGGCCTACTCGCTCGCGGTGTGGTGACGTCATATTTGTTGCAACTTAAACAAATTTAATCTTTATTCAAATTTATAAAAATTTTTGCTTCACATATGTAATATGACAAAATTTACTACTCCTTACTCCCCCTTCTCACACTTGGTTGAACACCTTTGACGTATGACGTCATTTATGGATGGCCCTTCGTTAGATACCACCTAGTCAGAAATCAGTTTTAATACTATAGCTAGGTCCTAGGCTAGCCTAGATTGAATTTATGTATAATTTTTGAGTTGCAATTGGAAGTATGGTTGTGGATGTAGCGAAATATTTTTAATATCTATTAGTTGAACTTTTTCAAAAACATTTCAATCAAAAAATTTGGGACCGAATACTCACTGATAGACAGTTTTGTTAATTTTTAATGATTTCATTTTGTATAAAGATTTTCTATTATTTTTTAAGTTCACTATTTAAAGTATGTAATTTAATCAGAAGGGGATTATTTATTTTTAATACATATTGAGGATTACATGCTTAAGGCTAGTGGCATCATTGAATAAAATTAATATAGTTTAGTATACAGCCTAATAATATAAAATCAATAATAAATAAATCTATCCTTGATTATCAATGACGTCATGTGCCTATTGTCTTCTCTCACAACAAATATTAAGGAAACATTGTTCTAAGGCATTGTAATGATAATATACCAAAATCACAATAAAAGAATGAGTGTTGGAATTAACAGAAAGGCGACAATTTGATTTTTTTTAAATCTCAATTCACCTAAATCCTCAAATGGCGAAAGTTGGAAGCCAACAAGAAATGGTATGTATTCGAAATTTTATTTGTGTCGTGCACTGAAATAACACTCAGCACTCATTTTACGAAATGAAAAAAAAACTTTTTGACATTTAATTTAGTAAAATAGTTTTTTTTTTCATTTCCTTTTTGTATTTAGTGACTAATGCTTCTTAGTTGGAAACTAATACCATAGATGCATGGTCAATAGATGGAAATAAATAATGTTATTACAGAAAACTTTATTATTTGTTGTGAGAATTAACAAAACAAGCACTGCATGCGGCACTAAAAAAATATGTCAAAAATTAAGTTAAATAATAACACTATTTTGTTACAGGTAAAGGTGATCCACTATGGTAGCAAAATATAAAAGCAAGCCCAGATTCCAAATAAATAAAGCGACAAATAATTCGCACATTATAAACTTCTAATATGAAAATGTTACTCATTAAAACACAATTTTACGGATTACTTTGCGATTTATTTACATTTTATTTAAAACCTGACGTTTCGAACACTTTACAGCGATCGTGTAGTCTTCCTGTGTTCACGAACGCTGTAAAGTGTTCGAAACGTCAGGTTTTAAATAAAATGTAAATAAATCGCGAAGTAATCCATAAAATTGTGTTTTAATGAGTTCAACAATTCGCGTAAACGTAAGAAACAAATATGAAAATGTTACGTTTTTTATGAAGGCAAAATACTTAAAGCTTTTTGAAAATATGCTGATAGGCTTCAAAATTATTCCAATTCTAAAATGCAAACTTGAATGTGGTCATACTTGTGGTTATAAAAGTATTATTAGAGCTTTTGTATTATAATTTCAATTAGTTTAAGTGTATATTTATAATAGTGGTGCTTTAAATGCGATTTTAGATTAAATAACGCAAAAATGTATTTACCGAATCTCAAAATTTAATAGTCTTTGTAATCAATCGTTAGCAAGTTAATAAATAAGAACATTTTATTCAAGCCCTTTATTTTAAGGTTACGGGGTTTTATGATTTTTGTCCTCACTTCGCATTTTTTTTTAAGATCTCAAGTACCCAGAATTTTAAAAATGTTAAGTTGTATTAACATATTGTACAGTATTATTTGCTGAATAGAAAATATTTATTGTAGCTTGTAATCGCTAATTTTTAAGAGCTTTGTTATACATAATAAATTAATCAAAATTGAATTTGTTTTAATTATGTATTAACTTAATCGTTAGTTTAAGTATCTAATAGTTACGAGATAGATACGAAAGTAACAAGCCTGAGTGTGATAGAGACAACGCTCTACTAAACCAAAGCTAAACAGTGGCTATCTCTTTCCAACATATCAGTAAAACACAAGCTTAGAATCTAAGGACACAAGTAACAAATCCACAACTTTCTCCTGAATATCTGTTGGGGGAACAGAATTTATGGAGACTCAAGTTCATTCATCAACAATATAAAGTCAGCCTATTAGATCCCACTGCTGGGAAAAAGCCTTACCTCAACTAGAGGAGGTACGAGCCATACTCCACCACACGGGCTCAGTGCGGATTGGTGGAGGGGTGTAAAGTGTGTAAGGCAAGTGACAAACCTTACTGTCAGAAGTTATCAAGCCGCCTTAGGGCCTTTGACTAGGCTTAACGACTAATACCACAGATATTAGCCGATCAACAATATGTGGAAATAAAATACATTAATAAGAAAAGATAAAATAAAATACTTACTAGCATAGAAGGGAAAAACACTTACCAAAATTCTGCTTTCTTCATTAAGCTGATGTCAATCAAGACAAGCAACCAAACATTTAGTAAGTAGGTATGCATCATTTAGTAAAACTTGCCTCTGCATTGACAGCCAGTCATTGGTCCAAATAACTTCTGCAAAAAATATTTTTTTTAAATTCACTTAAAGAATAAAAAATATACAAAATTAATTAAAATTATTTTAATTACTTACAACACAACACCACATTCAAGAATAACTTTCAGCGTTCTGTCAAGCGTGATTCAGCAGCGCAATAAAACTTTTCACTGTAATTTAAAATTTAAAAAACAATTGTTTTTTTATAATTTTTTTTTTAGAAATTACAATTTAATTTAATTTATGTAATTATTATTTTAAGAACATAATAAAAGAGCAAGAAAATGTTACAATCATTTAATAAATCGACTGCTTCAATAAAAATGCATCTAAAATTAAAATGTAAACTCAACCTTACATGCTAGAACTTACACTAGCTACCATAGTACTTACCTATTTACAATACTGTGACATAATCTCACTACAACAATGACACACAGACTTAATTGTTAGCCTTCTTTCATGACATTACAATATCATGATCAATCACAAAAATAAATAGGAATGTTTGTACAAACTGTCTTTACAAAACGAAAAATATGTTGAAAATATTTACTAGTATCATCGAGTCTGTTTATTATAACTTATGTGTAACCATGTAACTTTGGTTGTATGATACCATCACTATGATCAATTACCTAATACTCATTTCATAGTCGAATCTCAACTGAGATTAACCAACTGTGTGGGAAATGTTGTGCACAAGTAATATGTGCACAATACACAGATGCACTCTCTGGCTAAATGGCACCAACTATGTATCATCGAACCAAAACTATAACATCAACTGGTATTTTTTGTATGGAATTAGACAGATTTTTGATGTTTGTAATAGTAAAAGTAAGATGGTGCAAACTAGACTCTGTCTCTCTATTTATGACTAGCAGTTGTTCCCCGCGACTTCGCCCGCGCCAAAAGTCGGATTTTCCATACAAATTTTCATCCTCCATTTCAACCCCCTGATGATTTTATATCGCGACAAAAAGCCTATGTCCTTCCCAGTGTCTCAAACTATCTCTGTGCCAAATTTCATTTCATTCGGTCCAATAGTTTCGGAGCCTATTCGATGCAAATAAACAAACAAACCGATGCAAATAAACAAACAAACAAACAAATCTTTCCTCAATGCCGAGGATCGTGACTGTATGTCAATTTTCTCCACTCGGTCCGATTCTGCGCCTTCGCGAAATTATCTTTTAGTGACTTCTTTACATCCACAAACTGAGTCATAGTTGATAATAAGTAGTGCCAATTCAGAATCAAGATGTTCAAAAGTAATCAGCTAGACTTGACATGTATTTTTTAAATTTAATTTAAGAGAATTAGTCCATTGATCACTTTAGAACATTTTAATAAAACAAAAATTTGTTTCTGTAGCTAAATATGAAAATCATTTTAAAACTAAGAGGCTGCGAAGGGATATTTTTTTCAGAGAGACGTCAAAAACTTACGAATACAACTTAAAAAAGATAGCAAACTAAATAACCAGACAAACCACAGAACATACCAGATAATCTTTAGCACTAAACTTAATCTGCTAACTTATAACTAACAACAGTTTCCATTTTATGTAAACTAGTTGAGAATGTTTTAAGCTGTACATTTTGAGCGTTCGCTATTGAAACTGGTTCTGCTTCGGCCCATTTTTCTGGCACATCACAGTCAGTTTTAGCATGAACAAGAACATCGAAGGAACACCGACAATCTAGAAATGGTAAGTAGGATATTGTAGCAGCAACTTGTAACATAACGTCTCTAATTTCTTGTTGTATTTTTTTCAGATCCTTACTGCCTACAGTTTCGTTTTTCTCTTTCGATAATGCTACGTCTCCATCTTCGTACTGCACGTTAAAGTCCCAACATTCTAACACTTCTTTGTTGGCTACATTCAGTATGATAAGGGATAGCTTGCTTACTTTTTTGTTGATAATCCATTCTGAAACAGATTAAAATGTAATTAATTAGGAATGCCAATTAGATAGACACACAATTGTGTTTTCTAAACAAAATATTTGTCTTTTATCTTCAATGCAAATGATATTACGATTACTGACAAAACTGGATAGAAAATATCATAATCTTGTAGGAATGTGTAGCTTAGAATCAAACTTTACTAACTTACAATACTAGCTGAATATAAATCAGGTTTATTTAATAAAAGAAAAGAAAAACAAACACATGCATGAAATAAAAATAAATAAACTTAAAACCTACTTAATCAAAATTAAACCCGTGTCCTTTAGGCAAGGAGGCGAGGATGCTGGCTGCGTTACCGCGTTGGATGGCTATACTTATCCTTTGAGCGAGGAACGAGCCAGCTTTACTATTTGCCAAAACAGAATTTAATTTAGGTGCAATTTTTCCAAAAAGTAATTTAGCGGATGGCCCCCACGGTCCAAAAGTTTCGACGCCAAACGGCGCAAACACATAATCACTTGCAAGTGATGCATACTTGCGAAGTTTGGCGTTTTCAGCTAACTCCGCCGCCGCTCCAGCTTTTAAGGCTGACTCCCTGAGATGACATGGGGCCAAAGTATCAACGCAAGTTGCGTCCCAAACTAAGGCCCGACCCCGCTCCCAGGGAATGAGCGTAAGGCCATCGGGTCTCTTGCCATCATCACGGACCAAACCACGTGGTTCCAACGTGGAAGGAACATTGATGCTGGCAAGAGCTCTCCTGATGGCGTCATTAAGAGTAGCGTGGCGGGCGAGACGCCCAGCACTTTGCTGGCAACAAAGACAGTGGAGACCATATTTGTCGACCTCCTTGCCACAAGGACACGTAAAAACTTCACAAATAGGGGTACCAAGGCGTAGACCCACACACACCCGGAATGACTCATTATCAAAAAGGGTGCCCAGATTTTTTGATGGTAAAGCATGAAGCCAGTGGCCTGAATCTTTGCAGGAAACTGCCAAGAGCCTAGCACGATAACAATCACTGACAGAATTTTGAAGTAAAGAATTAAAGGTCTCTCTCGCAAGAGGGACATCCCAGAGTTTTTGTTGATGACGTTCCTTTGGGATGTCTGCACTAGGACAGAGACCTTGCCAAAACTCCTCCGCCTCTCTCACCTCAGAGAGCTGGCGAGAATGTTTTAAAATTCTTCCAGCTAAAACGGAAGTGCTGTGGAGAGAGGATAGAAAGGCGGGAAGGGCAACACTAGAAATTTGACGAATTCCGACGCCACCGAAACGAATAGGAAGCGAAGCTTGAACCCAAGAACCATTGTCAAAATGCAAATTTAGAATTTTTTCCAAACAATTTCTAAGGGTGGTATCAAACATTTTTAAGTAATCCGTTTTTTTCCAGATTGGACTAGCACGAAGGTAATAAGTAAATTTAGGCACAAAAAGACAAGATTTTAGGATTGTATAAGCAAAGTGAGAATTTAGGGGGGGCTAAAAGGGTGAAATCATTCATTTTTTTTTTTCAAGAAAAGGTTTGATGCCGGTATCCAGAAGAGGGGCACCTAGAAGGCAAAGCGACTCAGAATTTAGAATTTTGATGTTTGGAGCAAGTGAGTTAAATTTATCAATGATATCCTGATGGGAACCAGAGGGAACATGGTCATTAATAAATAGTTCACATTTCGAAAGATTGAGTTCTTTCGAAATGTGAACTATTACAACTACCAGGCATTGAACTATTATAACTACCAGGCATTGAATTGAGAATTAAAGGATGAAATGACAGGGTGGATGCCTAAACTAAAAAGGGCTGGACCTAAAGGATCACCTTGCTGAACGCCGACTGCAGAAATAATCGAATGTTCATTGTAAAATAAATTTGATGGCGTATTATAACATTGAAATACAAAAGGATAAATCTGAGACGTATGAGCTTGAACTTCATTCAGCATGGCAATCCTATCAAGGGAGTTGAAAGCATTCTTCACGTCAACTTTTAAAAAAACGTCAGATTCGTCTTCACAGGCGAGAAAATTACGAGCGGAATGAACCACAGCTTCGCAACCTCCTCTACTGCCAAAACCAAGTTGAATAGGTTGAAAAATTTCCTTCAATGGTGAAGATAGTTCCCGACAGGCTAATTTGGCTGCAAGACGCCGGAAGGTGCATCCAATAGCAATCGGACGAATGCCACCATCTTTTATTTGAAATGCACAGAGTCTTGCACCAAATAAATACGGGAGGAAACTTTCAACAACTTTGCCAGATAAGAGGAGGTTACAAAGTTTAGTAATATTTGAAAGTAAAGTTCTACCGGCGTCAGCAGCGGAAGCACTAACCAAATCCTTAAGGTGTTGGGGAGTGATGCCGTCGATGCCGCTGGCAGAACCTGCCGGAAATGACATTATGGCGGCAAACGTGTCGCTGTTATCAAGAATCTGAAATGGATTAAAATTTTGAGAAGGAGGAACAGGGGAAGAAGGAGAATCTGGGCGTGAGGGATGCTTACAACGAAGGCTCTCAAGAGTTGCCTGAGTAGGGGGAGCGAGCGTGTCGTCGGAAAACAAAATACGGGCTGCATTCTTTAGGTCGCCTTCCATTACCTTATTTTCAACTGATCGAAAAATATTTGATTTCGAAGAAACCAAAGGTGATGAGCTGAATGAAAGGGATGGATTGCGTGAAATTGAGGCATTATCTAAAAGTGCACGGGTTAAAGATTTAGACAGTGAGTTTACATGGAGAAATGAGTATGAAAATGAAGGTTCTGCCAGGCAGTTTCAGTGTTGAGGAGACAATTTTGTATGCATGTAGAAAGGCATTTAGCGATCGCAATTCTTGCTCCCCTTGGGATTCTTTTGACCACTGGAGTAGATTGGTGGAGGTGAGTGATAGCAGATTCGAAAGATGGAGTAGAATCTATTGAAGGAATTAAAGTAGAATTAATTATTACTAGCTGAATGAAAATAATTTAATATATAACCAACCATACTATTTTATGAATCCTGACATTACCTACTATGTTATAACTGGAGCCATTGAAGTAGAAATGTAGGTTACCTTCACTCTGCTTCAGAAGATTAGTCAGGAAACTCTTTATTTGTGCATCTTCGGAGATCAGCAGGGTTATACCGTATTGCTGCTCAGCTTTAAACATTTCTGGCGGGTAGAGACCCCTTTGGAAAAGCACTGAGTTGATAGCAAAATCTGAAAACGATGAATGTTTGAAACTGTTTGAAAACACAACCATAAATTTGTATAGAAATTCAAATTCTGTAGCGAATCGCGTAGATTTTAATCGCGAAACATTCATGTACTAAACTTAAATAATAGAACTTTTAGAACATTTTGAGAAAGTAGACAAATACTTACTCAAATATTCACAAATGATTTGGGCAGAACCACGCAGGGTGATGCAGTTTTTGGTTTGAGTCTGCGACATAGTATTTGAATAAATTCACACTTGTTTTATTTCAATTGAAAATGCGGTAAATTAGTAAAAACTGTCCAGAAATCACTTTTCTCGCCGATTTAGCTTCAAGAAGAAGAACGGTTGATTTTTGAACCGCGCAAACTGAAACACCTGTCAATAGACTGGACAAATGACAGTAGTAGTAGTAGTATTTATCCACCAGGGGAAAGGCAATGGTACATAGCTATACAGCCAGATCTTGAATTGGACAAATGACAATTATATCTAAGTTCGGAAATCGACATCCTAATACTTCATTCACCGGGCCAAGCCCAACAATCTAAACAAACATGGCTCGAACACCATAGACAATCTTTAGTGCTGGGAAAAAGTAGAGGAATTTAGTCACTTGAACTACATACAATCGAATGCAATAAATGAAAAAAGGAAAGTGAAGTGATTTAATTTTACTTGACCAAAACGATTTAAAAAAAAAGGTGTTCTTCTGATTTTAGGGTCACTTTCTGTGCCTCAACGGAGGCACGTGTTTATATTTTGAACCGGTACGAGAACAGGCTTGCAAGTGAGTATGCGCTTCCTTTTATTCAGAAATTGCGGTACCCGCTCACCCTCTTTAAGGGAGATTTCTGGGGTAAAACCCTTCCTATGTCCTTTCCCGGGATTCAAACTATATCTAAACGTAAAGCGGTAACAGAACAGACAGACAGACACACTTTCGCATATAATATTAGTGGATTAGAAGAAGGCAACACCCGAAGGAAAGACGTTCGGTGACTAGGTAATGTCTAGCTCCTGACAAATGTTTTTTCTCCATTTTCAGATGCCCAGAAGGCTTCAACGGACAAAGATGCGAGAACAAGGACGTATCAAATAGGAGCAGTATGTATCACCACCCCTATACATGCAAACTGGGCCTATCGACGTCCTACTACTGTTAGCCGGCGCTGCGCCCGCGCAGGACCCACCTTGTTCCAATTTTGAATTTAAACTTTAGCTCGCACGTTCCGTTGTACGGGACTAGTGATTTTTTTAAAACGTTGGAGTTCCTAGAGTGAATTTAGAAAATTTTATTGATATGTTACAAACATCTTACAAATTTTGTACCTATATTTTTCAGGATAAGAGAACATATATTGCACTAAAGAAAATACATATCACACAACTAAAGATTTTCCATAAAGATACAGAAACGTCTGAAGATCTTGAGTTTCGCCTGTGAGAGTTCGGAAGATTCTGTGATAATGTCAATTTTCATTTTCATATTAAATATAGCTTATTGTTGAACATTCAGTCAGTCTTTTTAGTTGGGTTGTTATACGCCAACACCATTATTTAGTATCTGTCATCTGTCATTCATTTGTGCCGTCCATTGTGCCGTCCCGTCTTTACATTAGAAATGCATTTATAGCCAGGAGCCTTACCATCAGAAACAATGCAATCGCTAAACCATGATAGTTCCCTTATTTCGTACCATGACCCCGAAAATTAGCAGGCTCGCAGCGAGGAAGTTCGTTTATCCTGTCACCTTTTCTCTTGTATGCAATTTCGTACTATGACATTACATCTGAAAACAATGTTTAGTAGTGTCAGATTGCCCGCTTTAAATGGCAGATAAGCTATCATAAAAAAGTTACTTATCGAGTAACTTTTTCTAAATTGTTACGATTAAATATTCCACTATTGAAAATTAATTACCTACATTAAATATGTCAAGAAAGTTTTTATTGGAGGAAGAAGGCTAAAAAATTAACAAGAAACACCTACCTACCTAGTTTTTGCTAGGTAATCAGTAGGTAGGTAAATTAACAAAGCATCTACTAAATTGTTGTATATTTTTTCAGTATAAGAAAACATTCGAGTTTCGCCTGTGAGAGTTCGGAAGATTCTGTGATATTGTCTATTTTCATTTTCATAATTAAATATAGCTTATTGTTAAACATTCAGTCAGCCTTTTTTAATTTTCCCCAAAATTACTAGGTACTATACGTTTTACATGAGATAGATATACGTTCTCCTCCCTCCTAAATATATTTTTTTCAACCACCTAGGTCGGCAAAGGAATCAAGAATAAACAGCCACGTCTAATTTAGTTCTAATTTTCTTTGTACAATAGCTCTAGTAAAAACCGGCGAAGTGCAAGTCGGACTCGCCCACGAAGGGTTCCATACCATTATCTACTTCATCTTAGCGACTTTAGAATTTGTAAGAATTTTGTAATTGGTACAACATTATCCAACACCCAAGTTCTATCAATATTACTGCTAAACTAATAGAGTTATCGTAACCGCTTTAGTTTGCCTTTTATGAAATGCATTATCATCATGTTTTTTTTAGATTTTTAAGGCCAGCAGTTAAGCTTTTAGAGGTAGGAGGGGGGGACGCGCACTTTAAAGTTTAATATTTCGTAAATAAAGCATTAAATAAATAAAAATTGTAGAAACCCCTAAATCATTTTAAAAGACCGACTCAACGATACCCCACACGATGGGGTAGATGACGAAAAAAAATCATTTCCTATTTTTATTACTTATTTATTCTGTGATTGAAATACCTA
This sequence comes from Pyrausta nigrata, assembly GCA_949316185.1. Taxonomy (NCBI): domain Eukaryota; kingdom Metazoa; phylum Arthropoda; class Insecta; order Lepidoptera; family Crambidae; genus Pyrausta; species Pyrausta nigrata. The sequence continues at coordinate 1,532,438 of OX438941.1, read as the reverse complement.
CAAATCTATACACATACATTAAAAAATAAAAAAACTTAAAACTAAACTATTAACACACTAGTAGTCAGGTATTTTATTAATAGGAAAGAACCATTATTATTATTTATTTTGAATAAATATAAATCTTCCTTATTTATTCTTAAGTGCAAAAAGTATATATTTTAGACTTCCTTATATACTCCTTACTTACCTACATCTAATAAATAATTATTATCTGTGTCTCTACGTTTGACATCTTAACAATCAAACGAAATAGACATATGTTAATGTATAGCTCCATCTCGTTCTTTCATCCTGTCACCGTGAGGCTTTTTCTTAAAAGCTCATGGTACTAGTTTTACCTATCCTTAAGCAGGATGTTTTTCAGATTGATAGCAATTTGAAGGATAGTTTTTTTGGTGATGTACGGGCCCTGACCAGGAATATATGGGACCTCGCCATATTGCGGAAAACAACTGGGACTAATTTCTTTTACTGACAACAGAAACCTCAAATCGTCATTGACATGTCAACAATTGTCATAATGATTAGTGTCAAAGTGGACGCGTTATCTAATTTTCGACCGATTGCAATTTTTATGTGATAACAATACCTAGAACTATTCGTTTTCGTAAAGAAAAGTGGTTTAACATGGTGTTGTAGTGTTTTTCGACAAGAAAGTCACATGATCAGTCAAGTGATCACATGATCACCAAAATTTCTTCAAATTAATTACTGATATTGTTGTCATAACCAATTTTTGGTATGTCATATAGTGCGAATATTGAAAATTGGCTACTGATGGATACGGAGAATATTTTAATAACGATTTTGAAAAATGATTGTAATAAATACTTGTTTTGAATTTTATTTTCTTTATTTCAATCCTACTTGGATATTTTGACTAAAATAGTTTGAAGAGTTTTCCATGGTTTCCTATACATTATTTAAATTTTATGATAAAATGAAAAATAATAAGCATTTGAAAAACAATAGATTAATATCCCTTTTACCCGTTAGTGGTTTTGCAAAGTTATTGTGTTTTGGTCCAAAATTCAAGTCCAATATCACAATGAGTTACTGAATTTAATAAGTACTTAATTTGCGAGTTTTCAGTCGTGTTCTTTTATTGTATAATCTTTTATCATTATGCAGCAGGCTTTAAAAAATATCATAAGTGTAAACATATAAAAAATATGTTTTTTATGTTCAGTTGTCAATCTACGCGGGTATGATTATACAGAGTGTTGTCATATAAAGTAGATTCGAAGCGCCCTTAATTCAGGTCCCATATATTCCTGTTAGGCTAAGATGTACAACATCGTTAAATTGTCGACAGACATAAGAAAATTTGTCATCGTGTCTTATTTTATCATTTTTCTAACATGACAACCACTTACGATAGAAATACTTCCCACGAGAAGCCTTAATCCACACGACCACAGATTATATACAACATTTCGTTGATATTCAATCATTCATTCAATTTTACTACCGATTTGGCTTAAACACTTAATCCCAAGCACGACTGTCGATTTAAAACTAAATTACTTACATCTGTTTTTGACATGACATTGACAGTTTGACAGCCGAGTCCCTACTCTAGTTGACGATGTCCGATAGCCATCTCGCTCGGTAGCGATGTCATTCTGGCGTGAGTGACAGGGACGGCTAAAGTCGACAATACGGACAACGTCAATCGGAGTAGGGCCTCTGTTTTATAAATCAAAGTCAAAGGCGTACCCATTAATATTTTCCAACAAATTGTGTTATTAAACTAACAAATGGAAAAGAAACTAATATGATCATTTACTTTTAGAAAACTGTGATGTAATATAGGTACAGATTACTTATCATACATGAAAGCGCACCTGGGTTTTGCTACCTTCCTGACTCCTCAAGGAGCTGCTAAGGTGGAGCAACCAGTAGGATTACCTTAGGCCTATATTGGTTGGACGAACTGGGTCCATATCGCTCAGTAGAGCAATGAAACACAGTAAGTATTGAAGCATTTAAGCAGACATGCAACATTTTGTCATAGTGTTTTCTTTGGTATTTGAAAATTTGGTAGTAACTAAACCAACTATACCTACATACTTAGACGTTTAAGTATGCACAGAAAGAAAATACATATTAGTTTATTAAATAATAATATGTGTTTACATTGTATTTCAGGATTTAATTTTGGAAGGTACGCTGGCACAGAACAAAATTGGATTCAAATGTAAGGAAAAGTTTATTTCACAGAATACTTGTAGTAGTACCAACATGCATCACTTTGATAGTAATTGTGAATAATTTTTGATCCCTTCAAGCTTGTGATATTTTAGTAAATATGCAGGTTCTATTGACATGTTCATTTGATTGTTCATAATTATTATGATTTAATTGCTTTCAACATTTTCCACCTTTAATAGATACCTTGAGTCACCTGTAACAAAATCAAAAGATATCATGAAAAACATAGTATTAAAGAGTATGTATTATTTTTCAGAAAATGTCATCGCAGTCAACGTTGACTTGTAAGAAGCAGTGGAGACTATAGTGATAAGACTTATCATATTAAAATTTTAAGAAAAGGTTAATCGTTTGTAATACCTTATTATTATTCTTTAAAATTACATATTATTGTTAATTTGACTAATGATTTTTCTACTTCAATTAATTTTACTTTTATCCACCTTTATGTATAATAAGGTATATAAGTATATGGCACGTAGGTAAAAGTAGGCTCCCCATAAGTTATTCAAAAGCAAGTTAGGCGCAGATATTGACTGGAATACTTTTTAGTGCACAAAGCTACATTAAGGAAGTTCACATATGTAAGATATTTTAGTGTGCAAGTTTTCACAATTTATTTCACCGATTTACATACACTTAATATATGCTTCCTACTACTGGTCCTAGACTGTAGACACTGCTTACAGTAGTTTGGGCTAAGCACAGAGAGCGGTGTTGTCCAATTTGCTGTTGTTTTCATGGTTCAAAAGGAGGCAACATAGGTAGACCCTAAGAAACAAAAATAATGATTACCTAACCTATCCTACCTATGTAAAATAACATACATTATAAAAGGTTAGGTTCTGTTTTCAATACAGTATTTTGTAAGTTTATAAAACACAACAATAACAGCTATTCTTTGCTTTTGTGTAGGTGAAAGAGCTCTTTGTGATAAATGATTTACGTAAGTGTTTATATTGGAGATCTCACCTTCAAATAGGCTAGATTCTATAAGCCTTCTAGCCGCTAGAAGGCTTATAGACTCTAGGTGGGGCCAAGCTAAGCCTGTCAATGATGTGAAATATCAGTATCCATGGGCTTAAATATTCGCCAAAGCGACTGACACAAATATCACCGATGCGTTTCTGTCGTATTTCTTACACTGGTCGTTCGTCAGATGCGTTTAACACAAAATATATAATGGTATTATGTATGGTACGGACATATTTTTCGCATTTTACAGTTTTTCACCGACTTTAATCAAGTTTTTCCTTTGTCGTTAGCACCAAGTGACCACGATAATATGTCATGCGAAAATGTCAAAAATAGATTAAAATAGACAAATAAAAGAGACTCATGTTAGAGTGTGTAGACAATTTTATCGTTTTCTATCGTATTTCGTATTTTGACAGTTAGACATGACATAAATGGCATGACATGTTAGCAGCGGTAGACTAATGATATAACGCTGTCAAAATACGATAAACGGCCGCGATAATGATATGTTGTTTGGCTTATGCTAGGGCCACTGGTCAGGTTATAGATAACGTCATTATGAGATAGTATTGCCGTAAAATGAACATTAATTTTCTTTGTACAAGAAAACAACAGAAATTGTAAAAATAAATATGTAGGTAAGGTTTCATAGCCTTTTTCCTATTTTTTGGTATAATGTACAAGAGATAGCCAAAGTTACATAGAAAACTGAAACATCTCCTTTTGAGCTGTCAGAATATCCCTCATTATAGGTATGTTGAAAAGAGCGAAATGATTTCTCGTCTGTAAATACCTATGTTATCCGTAATAGTGTTGCATTTCCGCTCTTCCGTTCCGTTCGTGATTCGACGAACGCCATGATTATGTCGTCGTCTGTCTTTGAGGGTACCCTCTTTAGCATGCCGGCTGATCCAGGTTCTGTCTGTGTTCCGACTTATTCTTAGCTGTTTGTTCTGCCAAATTGGCCATTATACGATTTGTTTGTAGATATTGACTTAGGTTTTTATAAAATTTTAGACTTACTAGGTATATTTGACATTTGACACACGACGTTTTTTATTTTTTAAATTATAATACATTTTTCTTCGTAGTGAAAAGAGTTTGGATTATGGACTTATTTTAAATTCATATTAAGACTGGTTTATCTAAAACATGTCTAGTGCAGTGATAATAAAGGTTAAACTTGCATAGATCTCTGACCCGTTATGACGCATTTTTATTCATATTTAAAACGTACTATGTGCAACATGCATGACAGCAAAGAAAACCTTACTACATTTATAAATGCAAAGGAATAATCGGCAAAGTGGGTCATGATTCAATTTGCTCGACTGTACATTGTTTTTGAACGAAAGATTTTATTGACTATTGCGTTTAGTTTCTCATAACATTATGAGGATGACTTAGACTCTAAGGAGGATGAAGGTGGCATTTATTTACGTACATAGTCGTACGTATTAAACGGTGAATTTCGTAAATTAAAAATAACGGAGTAGGTAATATTCTTTGGACTATACAAACTTGTATGTATGTATAGTTGTAGTAATGGTATCATTTTTTTTTGTTCAATTCACCCAGTCTGGGTAGGCAAAGGACCGAGTCCATACAGCCACGTCTTCAGTATCATTTCATTGTTCTTTCTTTTCTTCAGAATCTTCTTCTTATGTACTTACACAACTACACTAACACTAAACTACAAACTAACCTAACCTAACTCATTGAAATGTGAGGATGGTTCACATTTCAATGCTCTCAAGGAAATTTTGAGCAGGAAATCAAACCAGATCTGATAGGAGCGCCTTACTTTGTTTCTTACTTTCACTTGATTAGATCTCCATTGCAGCACATTATAAAGATTATTCCACCTCACAATCACAATAATGACCACGAAAAACTAATTTAGAAAATTAAGAAACGAAGTCCATCCGTCACGGTTCATTTCCCGCCCAAATTCCGTAATGGTATCATTTATCATGCTGATCATGCATCATGACAAAACTAAACGTAATAAGTGTCAAAAAATCACACCCCAACCAAAATGCCAATGAAAACAACAGCAAACCAAAACAAAACAACGGAATCCGTTTTTATTTAATTTTTGAAATAGAGTGGACAAAAAATGAATTATCAACTTATGTTTAACAGCCAAAAACTTTCATGTTCCTTGGCATAAAAACAAACAGCGATGGGTCGAACGCAAAGGAAAAGAAAACAAAAAAAAGTGCGCTACTTTCGTACTTGTGACGATGAAAAAGATTTGATATTATTGAATACTTGGCTATCTAGACAGGGTATACGACGTAATAATAATCTAGTTTTAGCTGTTTTTGATAATACTGGCCGAGGAGTACTCACGAAAAGGAAGATATCTGCTGGAGATGAGCTGATTAACTTACCTCTAAATTCTACTATCAATGTGATCACAATTTTAACCGATATTCCATTTTGTAGTATTTTTTTAGAGAACAAAACTCAGTGTTTAGAGAAACATAAGCAGTCAGTTTCATTTCAATCACTGATGGCTTTATATTTGACCTATTTGAAAGTACAAGAGAGTGAGACAAAGTGGTACTTATATCTGAATAGTTTACCAAAAGAATATACTGTGCCATATTTTTTACCAAGCAATATACAATGTGATCTTCATTCTGACATACAGACTGTGGTTATAAATCAGATGGATATAATTACAACATCATTCAATATTTTTGAAAATATTTTACAAGCAAGTACAAGTGAACATAGTTCTGTACAAAAATTTCGAAAAAACTTTCAAATGGCAGTTTATGAGTGGGCTTATTTCACTGTAAACACAAGATGTGTCTTTATGGATCTAACAAATGTGCTAAATCTTGTAAATATTAGTAACACAGTGCTCGATTTAATAAAAGATAATACAAAAATATCACTCTGTCCATATTTAGACATGATCAACCACAGTCCAACTGCTAGAAATGAAACTAAACTCATAGTGCAGAAAAACATGGAAAATGTCAACATAGTGAATTTGGATCCCGAGTTATTTTCTGATGTGTGGTTCTCAATTTATACAAAAAATAATTTTGAGCCATATGCACAAGTGTTTATTTGCTATGGTGACAGCCATAACTTGAAATTGATAACTGAATATGGTTTTTTTTTACCCGATAATGACTTGGACTATGTATCATTTTCATTTGAGGATATTGTGTTATTTTTAGGTACTAAATCAATCAAGTTGTCTCAAGAACAAAATTCATTTATTACTAGTCATGGGTTATGTAAAGATTTGTACATCGATTTTAGGGGCCTAAGTTTCAATCTTTATGGACTTTTAATGGTTGTAAAGTATTATTATGATAAAACTAGGGATGTGAGTAGACTTCTTTATTCTGCAGCTGTTTGTTCCAATAATAAGGATTTAAATGATTTAATTACACCACTAGTTAAGGAGAAAGTGGAAAATATCAAAGAATCAATTACTAGACTAAGAAGTAATGATCGTAGATGTGTTATTTTGAGTAATTGTGTAGAACTCATGTGTCAATATGTTAGTATATTAGAGAAGTTTATTAAATGTTAGATGTTGTCTGTAAACACACTTGATTTTAATTTTATCTGTAATGTAATAATACCCTTTTTTCCCAACCCAACCAAGTCCGTTGTGATCACTTCCATCATCTTACACATAATGACTAAACTACATTTGTACATTATGTATTTTAAAATAGTATTCAGTGTATATGTTACAGTCAAAACTCATAACCAGTGAAAAAACAGGCAAAAGTGGCTGTTTGCTCTTGGTCAAAAACTGTTTTGACTTATTTTCATAGTCAAAAGTGGTTTTACTATAACTCGGCCCGGCGCACTGTGGGTCGAAACGCCATTTTGAGGGACTTAGCATATGACTTTCTATTTTCACTTTTTTCTTTTTACCAATGGATAGCCTATTATAGCCTTAATCGAAAATGTCATAAGGCATTTTGTGCTAAACCTTATAGTTTAGCTGTAAAAAAATAAATAGTTTTTTTTGTATGGGACGGAATACTTAAGTCTATATTGTTGTTGACCCAAGGGTGATCACGCGTTGAAACCTTTTTATTCTTGTTATTTACCTATAGTACTATAAATAAGCACTAAAAGCTTGTCTATAAGTCTGCAATTCTCTGAGTTATTGCGATCGGAAAATAAATATATTTTATACCTTATAAAGCTTGATTTTTGAATAACATTTATCAAATTAAACGTTAAATAGTAGGTGCAGGTTAAATATTACACCATTTGTGATTCGGTAATAAACAAAACCATTAACCCACACAATCTTTAAGTACTCAAAAACATACAAAGGATTAAGAAATTAGTTAAATTACTTTGAAAACAAATACTTACTATTATGTTTACGCTAATTGGTAATGTTTTCTGCTAAAATAGCTAATGATTACGTGATTAACTAACTATGTTTCACATTATTATCTATTTATGAAATAAATTAAGTGATACCACTAATCACTTTCAAGTACTCATTATTTTAGGTTTCTAATTACTAATTAGGGTTGTTATTTTATTATGAAAATTCAATAGTTGCTGGTGTTACAAAAGGTATATAATATCCGTAATGAGAAAATCATAACTAGTATTCGTTGAACCTTCGTTTAACAGCTATTTAAATCTCTTGTGACTGTGAATTATTTTCTTTTCGCTAAGATGGAAAATATAGTAAATAATTTAGATTTGTTTGTGATTTTGAGAGAAAACTTGGGATCACTGTCGGACAGTAAAAAACTTTTTGATTTTCTTCAAGAGAAAATGAATGTGCCGGAGAAGACCAGTGCTGTACTTAAAAAGTTCTGTGAGCGATTTTGTTCTATTGTGAGTGCTAGATGGAGAAGGAGTAGTCGCGTTTTACCTCAGTTTATACGGAACAATGGAGATTGGCTAGAAAGTCCAATAACTTGGCCTGAAGAAGTTATCTTAAGCAAAGATCATGAAGACACGTGTGATGATACTGATAATATAGAAAATCTGCCACCATCTACATCACAACCCTCTACGTCAGAACCATCTACATCACAACCTTCTACGTCAGAATGTCCTACATCAGGACCTTCAACAGCTATGTTTACACCAAGAAAACCTTTTGAAGATTTGGGCTCCAAGCAAAAGCGAAGACGTGTGGAGGAAATAAATAAATCGCTGTCATTGTCCCCTGAAGAAGTGAATGCGGTTGCTATGAGGAGCTTAAAAAGTTCTGGAAACGAAGATGTGGCAAAAATTATGCAACATTGATTGGATAACCCAGAAGACCTTGAAAAAGTAAAAGATTGTATAGGTAAAAGTGAAGACAAAAGAAAAACATATACACCCGAAAAAGCATTGGCTTTAATAATTTCCCTTAAACTTTCGAAGTGGCAATACATAAACCTAAGAGAGGCAGCTAGCGAAAATGGTACAGACTTGTACCCTTCGTACTATAAAGTTAGACAGGAAAAACAGAATTGTTATCCAAAAACAGAAGACATCTTGGTTACTGAAGACGGAGCATCAATTAAGTTGCAAGCTTTGCTGGATTTAACTGTATACAGACTTTTGGATTCGATTACTTTGGACCTGAAACTTGCCACTGATTTACAACTTGTGAGCAAATGGGGTTTTGATGGTGCTTCAGGTCAAAGTAATTACAAACAAAAGTCTGATACAGAGTTTCATGAGAGCAGTATATTTATGGCCAGTCTAGTACCGATTAGGCTGCAGAAACCTGATGGAACAGTGCTTTGGGAAAATGACCGACCTTCTTCAACCTTTTATTGCCGTCCAATTATGTTTAAATTTACAAAAGAATCTCAAGCAACTGTAACAGCCATAAAAGCCAGCATATCCGGAGAAATAGAAGCACTTTTACCGTCAAGAATTGAACAGATTGCAGTAAAACACCAATTACATTTGACAATGATTGACGGCAAGATAGCCTCCTATTTATCAGGGACTTCGTCAGCTGTCTGCGATATTTGTAAAGCGAAGCCATCGGAAATGAATGATCTGGAATCCCATCCCCAAAGACAGCATAATGAAGATGTGTATCAGTATGGGCTATCATCTCTTCATGCTTGGATAAGGTGCATGGAGTGCTTACTACATATAGGTAAGAAAAAAAATTATAATTTTCACCACGCTAAATTACATATTATTTGAAGTAATAATTAGTAGTAGTATTAGTATTTTTAATCATTATTTTTCATTATATTTTTGCTTGTTTTGTAGCCTACCGGTTGGAGTTCAAAACATGGAGTTGCAGAGGTGATGACAAAGAAAAAATGAAGCTACGCAAAAGCGCTATTCAAGAAGCATTCAAAAAGGACAGTTTTGCTAATGCATGCATGTGAGGTTTGCTAATTGATGTGGTCAAGCAAGGAGTTGGCACCACTAACGATGGCAATACTGCAAGGAAATTTTTCAGGGAAGCAGACACAACAGCCCGTATCACTGGAATTGATCAGAATTTAATTGAAAGGTTACACGTGATTCTCCAAACTGTTGCGTGTGGAGAACGCGTTGATATTTCTAAATTCTCTCAATTTTGCAATGATACTGCGGAATTATATGTAAAACTGTATCCCTGGTATTATATGCCTTCCAGTTTGCACAAACTTTTAGTGCATGGTTCTGCCATTATTCAGCATTTTGGTTCCATTCCAATTGGTAAACTGTCGGAAGAAGCAGCAGAAGCTCGCAATAAAGACTTCCGTAATTATAGAGAACACCATTCTAGGAAAGTAAGTAGGATAGCGACGAATGAAGATATTTTACACAATTTTCTTTTGTCTTCTGATCCTAAGATTACCAGTCTTAGACCTCGGATGGTAAAACGAAACCTATTGGTTCTCTCTTCGAGAGCCAAAGAGCTTCTTCTGGATTTTCCGACAGAACCAGCAATAGATTTTATTGATGTAGATAATTTACAAGATAGTAATAGTGATAGTAAGTAAGTTTCATTGTATTAAAATTCCTTGTGATTTAAGATAATTGTAAATACTTGTATTATTGATATTGGAATGGTAGCTTTGTACATATTATTTTATTAAATTCTTTGTTATTTAAGTGTAATTTATGATTTTGTGTTGTTACATTTATGATATATTTGTGTAAATGTTTTAAAATATTAAGGCAAAACGAGAAGTCAGTGGTTCGTTGATGTTTGTATGTTTTGTTGGCTTAATTTTAAGTAATTTTCTAATAATTTTTATGTTCTTAATTATGCACCTACTTAAATGTTTATATTTTGTGTCAATGAACAATATTTTAAAAATAAATGCTCAGGTGCTTAACGTTTAATTTTATTGTATTTATCTAATCCAATTATCTCTGAAACATGCAGAGCGATTCCAGCATAAACGTCTATAGAATAGCCACAAACCAAAACTTTTTTCTTTTTAAAGCAGCATCTATAACGTCTCATTAACATTCAAGTACTCAAAGATTGTATGGGTTCATGCTTTTGTTCGTTTTTTAATCACAAATGGTAAAATACGTTACCATCAGTTACTATTTTACGTTTAATTTGATAAATGTTATTCAAAAATCAAGCTTTGTAAGGTATAAAATTTATTTATTTTCCGATCGCAATAACTCAGAGAATTGCAGACTTATAGACACGGTGTTAGTGCTTGTTTATAGTCCTATAGGTAAATAATAAGAATAAAAAGGTTTTAACGCGTGATCACCCTTAGGTCAACAACAATATAGACTTAAGTAATCCGTCCCATACAAAAAAAAACTATTTATTTTTTTACAGCTAAACTATAAGGTTTAGCACAAAATGCCTTATGACATTTTCGATTAAGGCTATAATAGGCTATCCATTGGTAAAAAGAAAAAAGTGAAAATAGAAAGTCATATGCTAAGTCCCTCAAAATGGCGTTTCGACCCACAGTGCGGCGAACCTTGATTCCTATGACATTGACAGTTATTCTTACGACACAACATTGTAGTGGCGTAACCATTACATTAGAATTGAATTGGAGGCTTCTAAAAATGCCATTTATTAAGGTAAGGTAGATATATGCCATTACAATGATATTCCGTCGGAATTATAACAATTCTTAACATTTACAAGAAATTATCTTAATCAGACTTTACGTTTACGTCCTGCAAAATATCGATAAACAAATGTCGATAATGGAAACGAGTGTACATGATTTATAATCATTTAAGTTATAGGTGCTGAGCTGAATCTTAAAAAGTTGCATGAAATTGTATTTATTTTACTCAAATTCATAAAATATTTCTGGGGACACCAGGTTTTGTTTTTTTGAGAATAGCTGTTGCCCGCGACTTCGTACGCGTGGACTCGATGATACAAAATATTTTACACTCCCGCCGCCATCCAGCTATCATGATTTCTTAATCCATCATGTCGTAAGTACTTTAACCTTCCGCTCCATTAACACTCCTTTTGTCACACTTTCCATACCGAAATCCACATTTTTTTATGACGACTCTGAGAGAAGTGATACCGCCTTTAAATAAATCAGCTGATTTCAGCGACGCCAATAACTTTTTCCTAATCCTGTCCTTACTTGCAAAAAAATATTAGAATTAGAATTTCTGGCACCGACTCAAAAAAATAACAGATAATAAATTGGAAATAGGTTTCTTGTACAATTCCGTAGAACAGTTAGGTCATTTCAATAATATTTTGTACTTTTTAGTTAAATTGTGTTTATAAAAAATTTAGTTTTAATTAGCACTGTAGTCGGTTAAAAAAGTTAGGTTTCATCGACACGCGACCCATCACTAACATGAACTGTCATAGGGATCAAGGTTCGCCGGGCCGGGTATAAGGGTGTTGGTTAAAACGACATTGCTCTTCTGGATCCCAAAAAGTAAGTTGGTAGTTACTAGTTAAGCACTTGTGCGTGTCATGTGATGCAAATCTCGAACTCGCTCGAAAACACGGTGGTGGTAGGTACCATCCATTTCAATAAACTCCCAGACCCTTAAAATTGACTCGACCGGGGTCGAACCCGGGACCTCCGAGATGGCGACACTTTCAAAACCGATGTATCATGTCATGTATGGTATGACCAACAAGACCATGAAGGGCGTCTATGTTAAACGTCGTAAATTAGTTTAGCTGACTTTTTAGACTTGGTTTTCAGAAACTAAAATCAACTGTCTTTCATATCTTGAACGAACACCAAAGTCCTACTCTACTCTAGGACACAGAATAAGTACTAGTACAACGTACAGAAGTATGATTTTGCAATGAAATTTAAAGAAATATCTACTCAATGTTGATAACGATATGGTGTAATTCAGTTCGCCTCTGACTCAAGCACATTTTCGTGTAGACACCTACAGAAATACATCGCAAGATAATTTCATTCTTATAACTCTGGAATATGATTCATAATACACAAACAACCTATTCAGTGACGTACTATCACGCAACGCGATAGTCTTGAGATAGTGAAAGGCGCCCAATTTTATAAAATTTAAAGTTTTTTATAATTAGTGTACATTTTTGTTTATATCGTTGTAAATATATAGTAAACAGTTTGTTTCATATGTGAAAGTGTTGGAGTCATGGGGGGTAGCAAGAAGCGGAAAAAGGCTGACCCTCCTGATGGGCCTCCGCCAAGTGACTCTTCATCTGACGAAGAAGATGCTTCGTCTAAGTATCAAATTTATAAGGTACCAGGATACTCTAGAAAGTACCCTGAAAATTGCAAAAAAACGGAATATATAGTTTTCATATCCCACAAAGACGAAAAGCCATTCACCGACAAAGACCGACTTGCCATTTCTCACGCTATACGCAAGTATTGCGTGACTGGTATACTCCATCTTAAATCTATCAACAAGTACAAAATTGGTATAACTTTTGACTTATCAAACCTAGGTATCAAACAATATGCAAATGTATTTTTACAGAACAGGAAACTTTTAGATGATCTTGCTCTCAAAGCTTCAATTCCGGCGAGTGACACAGAGGTGACTGGGGTTCTTACCTCAGTACCCACTGATTTATCGAATAAAAAGATTTCAACTTTAATTGGCAGCTCACGAAATGTCATTCAAGTCCGCCGTTTCATGCGACGAGTGCGGAGTGAGGGGGGCGCGGTCTCGTACCAGCCCACGCAGACTGTCGCGGTGACGTTCGCCTCTACAGAGCTCCCGCAGTACGTATACCTTGACTCGTTAAGACATGAGGTAAGTGTGTACGTACCGCCGGTGAAGCAGTGTTTGCGCTGTATGAAGTTTGGACATATATCACAATACTGTAAAAATGCTGAAATATGTTCAATATGCTCAGGTTCACATAATTTTAAATGTTGTACAGTTGACCAAAAAGATGCCAAATGTATAAACTGTGGTGGCAACTACGTTTCTATTTCTAATTCTTGTCCACAAAAGAAAGCCAAACTTGAAGAGAATAAAATAAAATCCAGAGCTACCACATACTCAGAACTTTTTAAAGAAAATACTTTCCCTCAATTATCAATGAGAAATATTGAAACTCAGTTGGAAAACCTAACAAAATTTGATTTTTTTATGAACATTTTAACCAATGCTGTCACTAAATTAATATTGAATCAAAAAGACAACCCCATTAACTCTACCTCGATTAAAGAAACTTTACACCTTACTCTCCGAAACAGCTCTTCTTTTCCAGTAAATGGATCTTAACGTTCTGCAATGGAACGCCCAGAGTATAAATAGCAGTAAGATTTTACTTTCAAAAATTTTGTACGATAATAACATTCACATAGCAATAATCTCTGAAACTTGGCTTACCCCCATTAAAACTTTTAATATTAAAGGATATATAACTGAAAGAAATGATTTAGGCAACAAACACAATGGAGTAGCTATTTAATTCACAATAGTATAGATTACAGGAAAATTAATTCTTATTTTGATGATTCTTTACAAAACATTTGTGTTAGAATAACTGTACATAATGTAGAAATAAGTATTGTTAGTTTTTATTGCCCATCGAATTCTACGCCATCTTTTAATAAATTTAAATTTCAATCCCTAATAGATTCAATACCTGAACCAATGATTTTCGCCGGTGATTTTAACGCTCATCACACTCATTGGGGATGTCACACAATAGATTCGAGAGGCAGATACATTTTAGATATAAATTGACAATAGTGATTTGGTATTATTAAATAATGGTCATGTAACAACTGTTGGATCTCTGTCATGGCATTCAAATGCTTTGATTTATCATTAGTTTCCTCATCTTTAGCCCTTTCTTGTAACTGGTCCGTCCATAACGATCCTCTTGGCAGCAGCTATCATCTTCCTGTAATAATAAAAGTTTTTGTAAATAATAATAATGTAAATAGGGATGTGTTGTATAATAATGGTATCATACATTCTCCAATTTATCCTAACTTTAAAAGTGTGGATTGGAAAATGTATGAGCGAATTGTTGATTTGGAGCTGTTTGCACACTGCTATAAATAAGTGCCTTCCAAACCACTATTTATCTACGTCTTGCCCTACTACTATTAATAGTAGTAGCACTACTACTCGTACTACTAATAGTACACCTCATAGGAAATTCAAAAATCCTCCTCTTCCTTGGTGGAACAAAGCATGTACAGATGCTGTTCGAAATTCTAAATCTGCATATGTTAACTTCAAAAACAGTCCCTCAGATGAAACATATATCGTTTGCAAGCTGTTAAAAAACTTACCTTGAAAACGGTTAGATCCAATAGCTGGATAGAATTGTGCAACTCCTTTAATCGATGTACTCCCTTGTCGACAATCTGGAATTTTATGTGAAAATTCAATAAAACATATTCCTGGGCAAATAACGATGATAGCTGGGTTTTAGATTTTCTTTGTAAGTACACTCCTTAATGTAAATAACAAAACAAACATTCCTTCCGTTAGTGGTACAAATTCTGTAAATAGTTTCTTGACTGATGCCTTTACAAAAAATGAGTTAATTGCTGCCCTATATTCTAGAAAGGATAGTGCTTTTGGTCTTGGTGGTGTTCCTTACATGATGCTGAAAAAGCTTAGCTGTATGGGATTGGACATGTTTCTATTAATATTAAATAACCTTTGGCTAGCTAATGATATACCACATTCTTGGAAGTCTGATTGTATAGTTCCCATATTAAAACCAGATAAGCCGCGATCTAGTCCAGACTCTTATCGCCCTACCGCACTAACATCTTGTGTAGGAAAAGTATTTGAACAGCTATTAAAACAAAGACTAGAATTTTATATAGAAAAAAATAACCTTTTACCCTTTAATCAATACGGCTTTGGTAGGGGTATGTCTGCTCGTGAAAGTATTTGTCAATTACAGCTTGATATTTAAAGTAGTTTGAATAATAATGATTTTTTGATGTCCGTGTTCTTTGATGTTTCTGGAGCTTTTAATAATGTAAATGTCGATGTTTTGGGCAATGAACTACCAACCAAAGTGGTTCATTGGGTTCAAAAATTTTAGACAGAAAGGGAAATTTTTGTTAAATATAATGGTTTGTTATATGGTCTAAGATTGGCTTCAGTTGGTACAAACCAAGGTGGTATTTTGTCTCTGTTAATTTTTATTCTTTATATTCGCCGTTTGAATTTGGTCTTGGGTTCTGATGTTAAAAATCTTCAATTTGCTCATGACTTAGTAGTTTACACATCTGGTAAAAGTTTGGCTCATGTTACAACTCTTATTAATAAGTCGTTGGAAGGTTTGTTTTCTTATTTCTCATACTTAAATCTTAAAGTTAATGCTTCAAAATCAAAACTGTTAGCATTCGGAAATGTTTGCAGTTCTACCCCTGTTATTGTCTACAATCAAGTTCCTATTCCTGTCTCTTATGAAGTTAAGTTTTTAGGTGTAACTTTCACTCAAAACCTTTCTTGGAAAAAATATATTGATTTAATAGCTTCTAGAGCTAATAAAGCCTTCAATATTTTGAAATCATTATGCAGAACATCTTGGGGAGCTGATCCCAAGGTACTGTTGATGTTGTATAAATCTTTAATTCGAAGTCATTTTGAATATGGTTTCCTTTGTTTTGCTAATGACAGTAGGCTGGTTGATGTCTTAGAAAAAATTCAAAATAAAAGCTTAAGACTTATAACTGGAGCATTTAAAAGCACTCCCATAAATGCAATGCAAGTTGAATGTAGACTTCCTCCCTTAAGTATAAGGTTCTCATATTTAAAAGAGAGATTCATATTGAAACTAAACAGTAAAATTAATAATCACCTGTTTCTAATCTTAAAACTTGCTCCACCTCCTCCCATACGTAATTCTCTTTACATATTGCAGGGCTTAATACAATTCATAAATTTTCTTGAAACTTTGCAAATACATAGGTCTTCTGTTCTGCCATGTTATGTTGGAGTCTTTCAAAGTCATTTTCCTGCAATCAACATTATTATTGATCATAATTTGTTCTCAAAAGATGTTTATAGTAAATTCTCTGAATTTGATGATTGTAGATTTCTATTTACTGATGGGTCCAAAAATGAGTCTACTGTTTATTTTGCTGTTTTTGATAGTTTGTTAAATATTGGTACTGGTTATAAAATAAATTCAAACACTAGCATATTCACAGCTGAGGCTGTGGCTATTCTTGCCGCTTTGAAACACATAAAACACAAAAATAGTGGTAGTCTTAAATAGGTTATAGTCAGTGATAGTATGAGAGTTTTAGAAAATCTAAAAAATAATAAATTTAATGCTAATACTAACTATTTGATTGTTGCAATCAAACAGTTATGGTTAGAATTAATATCAGTAAATAATTTCAATATTTATTTTATGTAGGTACCGTCTCATGTTGGTGTTAGGTAATGAGAGAGCTGACTTTTTAGCTAGAACCATAACAAATTGTGCTACAATTGTGCCCGATTCTGGCAGTTATCTAGATGTCCATGTACCTTGTTCTGATATTGTTCCTCTTTTGAAGAAAAGGTCCATTGACATTTGGAAAAAATATTATAATAAATTGAAAAGAAAGGTTTGTGGTATGATCAGTGTAATTCCCAAATTGGAGTTATGCCTTGGTTCTGCAAAGGTGACACCTATTTAAACAGGAAATTTTACACTTCTATTCTGAGGCTACGTTTTGGACACTGTAATTTGAAATTTAATCTTTTCCGCTTGAAAATGGTGGATAGCTCTCATTGAGATTATTGTGATGTTGCAGTAGAGCAAACTCTATCTCACATATTCTTTGATTGCTCGGCCTTTGGCATTCAGCGCCTTGTGCTTATGGACGAGCTGATTAAAATTTATGGCAAGCCTGATTTGGTGCCGCGCTCCATTCAAGCTCTTCTTGTAAATAGTCTGACTTACATACCTCTCTACAAATTTGTTCTCTGTACGGTTTGCAGAATCTAATGTTTTTTTTTGTAAATATGTATAAATCTAGGTGTTGTTCAATCGTTGTAAATACTTTGAATTGGTCAATGGTGTATATAAATTTCTTGCTTATTGTTTTTTGTAATCACTTGTGCTTGTAGGTTGTGTGTGGTCTGTGTTGATAACACTGTTGATATTTGAATTTGACATTGACGTTTGATACGTTCCTTTGTTCCAGGTTATGATATTTTGATTCCACATGGATTTTTTGTACTTGTGCTCTATTGGAAGTTGATATTATGTATAAAAAAAATAATTTAAGTATCTGAAAAATAACTGAATTATTGGATTAAGATGCTTACAATACTAAAGACTTAATTTTCCTTAAATGTACTTGAGAAATTAACAAACCTATGACATTGTACTCTTACTGGATTTTACGTGTATTTTGTTATAGTTCACAAAATGAACTTATAATTACATTCGTAATGATTAAAGCCATGGATTTAAGACATTAAAAATACTGAAGACAAATTTCCCTAAATTGATTAAAGAAATGAAAAACTTATGACAAGGCAGCATGGTCATTGACCTTAGCCTGTTCCAAACGGAACAAAAATAACAAAAAAAAAAAAAGCGATAGTCTTGACTGCCACAAGAAGCTACTTACGCCATCTAGCGCATCTTTCTAGGACTTAATTCACGCTCGACCAACCAGCAACCTAGTGTCGCGCACCGCCGGTGAATAAAACGCGGGAGCGTATCGCTGCCGGCTAGCGACACCCAACTTGTTTAGTCCCTACCAAGGGGTCGCCGCGTGTAGGTACAGTCGACCAAATTGAATCATGACCCACCTTATGGTCATTTTTCTACTGTCATTCTATACAAGTTGAAATTCGCTTGAACATACATTTCCTAGAAACGAACGTGTCATCATTTTATTAGACACTGACAGTCACTGACAAGGCAATGGTCGCTATCTGTACGAATAAGTTTGTATGAAAATCGGCGAGAACTTCATTTCATGTGGGTAAGGGTTGCAATGCAACACACAAGTAGGTAGGTAGATATTCGGGATTCGGCACGGCCGGGCGCCAAGTCTGTATTGGGAACCAGTTTCTTTTATAAAAGTTCCACTGGAACTTGTGTTTGCCATGATGAAATAAAACAGTATACTTAGTTAAAGAAAATAATATTTATTTTAAGTATATATTTAACAAGTGGCATTAAATTGGTAAAGTGAAAAGTAACCCGATTAGACGACAAATGTCACTTCCCCAATCCAAACATCACAAATTTTCATCTGGGGACCTAGACGGCCATGGAATAAGAATGAATGCATCTTTATGCACTGGACAGTTATCATGAACAAAGGAGACTACTGGCACTTCTTCACGCAAGTAAACTGTTCGCAAAGTCGGTAACATTGATTCTTCCATTAAATTGACATAGTTTATAGCGTTTTGACGAGGAGAAATTTGAACAAGTTTTCCGACACTTCCGGCATCCATCCAGGCACACATGTTAGCTGAAATTCAGCTGGATAATTGGTTGGGCACCACGTGATCCTCTGTGTATCGCGTGTTATCGTAACGCCACGAAGTTAAGCGACCATGTTGAAACGAGCGAAATGATTTCTCGTCTGTAAATATGTTATCCGTAATAGTGTTGCATCCGTTCCGTTCTTGATTCGACGAACGCCATGATTATGTCGTCGTCTGTCTTCGAGGGTACTCTCTTTAGCATGCCGGCTGATCCAGGTTCTGACTATGTTCCGACTTATTCTTAGCTGTTTGTTCTGCCAAATTGGCCATTATAAGATTTGTTTGTAGATATTGACTTAGGTTTTTATAAAATTTCTGACTTACTAGTAGGTATACTTGACATTTGACACACGACGTTTTTTATTTTTTAAATTATAATACATTTTTCTTCGTAGTGAAAGGAGTTTGGATTATGGACTTATTTTAAATTCATATAAAGACTGGTTTATCTAAAACATGTCTAGTGCAGTTATAGTAAAGGTTAAACTTGCATAAATCTCTCCGTTATGACGCATTTTTATTAATATTTAAAACGTACTATGTGCAACATGCATGACAGCGAAGAAAACCTTACTACATTTATAAATGCAAAGGAATAATCGGCAAAGTGGGTCATGATTCAATTTGCTCGACTGTACGTTTTTGCTACTACGCGGGAAGATACACAGGCCTGTCTAGGAGTAATAGTGTTCTGTGCCTAATTATAGTCCGGTTCTTTTCCATTTTTTCCTTAGTGAGTGAGTGAAAATCAATGTGGATTCGTGGATTGTACAAAATCCCCATTGAGTTGACTCACTGTGGTTGGTTCTTCAAAAAGGGGAAAAGTGGGTAACTAATAACCAAGAATATTTGCGAATAATAACAAATATTTTTTTGCTATTATAGTAATAATAATAACTAATATTTCTTCAATAGTAGAAGAAATAGAAGGAGAGTACAACAAGTTGGCAACATCGAATTTTTACTTGTCAATGTGTCACCATGGCGGCTGCCTTGCTGTCAAACAAGAAATTCGACAAAATAATTCGAAATCATGTAAAATTCACAAAAGCGTTCAAAAATAACAAACCTATAATACTAAACAAACCACAACTAAATTTATATTGTAAGCAATGCGCAGTAACGAGCTATTTCAGGGTATGTTTATTGGTTCTTTTTGTGGTTGTTAAAAACTAGTGTTTTTACTTAATTTTTCGTCACTATAGTGCGAAATTCTTAAAGTTTAATGAGGTTTATTCTTTTAGTTTTACTCTACAACTCCCCCGAACAATTCTGGTGCCTCAGGAGGGGGAGATACGGCTAAAAATGTATTGGCGGCTGTGTTGGCAAACAAACCAAAAACTGGCAAAATACCAGTCGGTAAGCAGTTCTATTTTGTTAATTTGTCGCTAGAATCCCAGAAAATAAACTTCCGAATATAGCTAATAATAACCCAAGACAATTTTTCAGCAGGATGTCATGGAGTTACATAATCTTGACCTTGTATATTGTTTAGATTACATTATCATAAGCATGTGTAAAAAAAAGATATTAAAATAAAATGACTATCCTATGACAACGCAATTTAATATTGCCAGTAGTGTCCTGAATCTAAATCTACAGTTAAAATATTATAAACAGGAAAAATATAATTGTTTGTTTGTATTGTATTCAATACAAACAAACAATAAAATAAAAAAAATCCTGCTCTGAAACTACTGGACCGATTCAAATGAAATTTAATACAGAGATAGTTTGAGACCCTGGGAAGGACATAGGCTACTTTTTGCTGCATTATAAAATGGGGGGAAATGGGGGATAAAATTTTGTATGGAAAAGGAAATAAATATTTGAATTAATTTATTTACGTCCTGTTAATATTCTGAAACATAACCTTTGAATAGATTTAGTTTATCATTTATTTACTGTTTTAGATCCTTATCATGTTTTATGCTACATAGTGACTGTCTATTTTTGAGTTTTATGTTGTAACTTTCCTTTCAGTTTCATCAATCTATAGTATGTGCCAGATAAACATGCATAAAAGGTTGTTCACCTTGACAGCTAAAACCTTGTGACACATATCATTTGTCTTTCTAACTAGCGATTATTACGACTTTTGATTTTTGGATTCAAGAACGACCTGTACCGAGGTTCATCTGCTAGACAGATTCGTATCGTTACAGCTTATAATTAGGGTCGCTGCCCTTTGCATACTGGCGTGCAGTGGTACACGGGTGATGGGTCAATGACTTTTTATGCACCGTTAAATGGCACGGACTATAAATATGGCTACATGATTTACATACATTTAGACATACACTAGGAAATAAACTTTAGCCCATTAAGGTATTGATTGATCATTTAAAACTATTACTATTACTAAATATTTTATATTAAACAGGAATTTTATGTCTTTTAGATGTACAGTTAATCTTGTTGTTTTTTAAATTGAGAATAATTCTGTAAAAAAAACAAAATTCCTATTTCAATACATATTTCAGTTATGCTTCTTCTTTTTTTTAAATTTCCTGTTTGTTAATAAATGATACACCTCACTCACTGCATACATAATACTTTAATATTATCATTATTTTTTTAGAATTCTACACTGTGTGCTACTTTATACCATTTTGTTACTAATACTTGGTTGAAATGCAGTTCTGTTCCCGCACGCATCCTTGTATTTAGTCAGCTTTATCCCTCCTGTGTTCTTACCTATCCTAAACTATCCTGAAGATGTATCCTGATGGTGGTATCCTATCCCTAGGTATCCAAAAACGGGACTGCTTTCACCCAGGTGCGTCTGTTTTGTCTCGTGAAGATATAAACTTGGCGGACGCGAAGCCGGTGTCCGGAATGGATATGGTTAGGGGCATGTTGGAATATGTGTGGCCTAAGGTGAGTTTGAGATTTTTCTAAATTTAAAATTGCTGAATGCTGTAAGAAAGTATGTAGGTATCTTTATTAATTGCCCTATAAATAATGTTATTTATAAGGCAATTGCACATAGGTACCTACTTTGACCTGACCTAGACCTGGTCCTAGGACCCGAGTTGACCATTTTACAAACAGCCGGTAAACCTTTGTTGATGGTTAATTTGACGGAATTCCCATACAAAATCTGCCAAATATTGTTAAACCGGCTGATTAAAATATTTAACATGTTTTGGTGAACTTTGGGCTTAGTATAGTATTTCCTTTGCAAAATTGTTTAATACATTTATATAACTTTTGTGTATATTCAAGTCTGCTTACACACAAGAAAGAAGTTATCAAGAAAGATATAAAAAATAGTAATACAGGCGATTTCAAGCTCAATATGTGTAGCTTGACGTACAGTTGTGTGTACTATAAGAGTCTTTAATATAGTTTCGTTACCGTCCGTGACGACCGTCTTGGTGTAGTGGTCCGCGCTCCGGACTACAAAAACAGAAGTTGCGGGTTCGAATCCGGCAAGGGGCAAATGTTTATGTGATGAGCACGAGCATTTGTGCCTAAGTCATGGATGTATAAATGTATATGAGTATGTCTACCCGTTATCTTAGTCTCCATAGCACAAGCTCACGCTTAGTTTGGGCCTAGGTTATTGGTGTGTTTGTTGAAACAATTTATTTATTATTTTATTACTACAGTCACAATATTGCTTCTAGGATAACGCCATGATCAGAAACCGCGTGATGCTGTCCCTTTCCCTCCTCTTCGGCGCGAAGGTGATGAACGTGACGGTGCCGTTCCTATTCAAATATGCGGTGGATGAAGTCAATATGGCGACGGCTACGCCGGCGGGAGACGCTCTGCTAGGCATGGCTACTGTGCCCCAGGCGCTTGGGACTACAGCGTTCAGCTTGCTACTCGGCTGTGAGTACTTTTTAGGGTTCCGTACCCAAAGTGTAAAAATGGGACTCTATTACTAAGCCTCTGCTGCTGTCTCTCACCAGGCTGTATCTCATGAACCGTTATAGCTAGGCAGTTGAAATTTTCACAAGAATTAGAGTTGCATAATTATTGTTTTAGAAAAACTATCGATAGTTTACATCGAAAATCATGTACCCTAACGATATGCCTATCGATAGTATCGATGTTATTAAGAAACTACAATACTATCGATAGTATTGCACTCATTCGATAATATTGCCTTGTTGTGTGCTATCGATAGGCCGATCGATAGTCCTTCTATTGTCTGGCTATCGATTAATCATCGATAGTCGACTATCGATCGGCACCACTAATTTGATGTCATATCAATGGGGATCCACACTGCCAAATTCTCCCTGTAGGTGGCGCATTGTTGATGCGGCCAAAGCTATCTGTCATCCCAGTACAGAAATGGTGTTTTTTTGAGTATTTTTTTTGTGTTTTCAATCTACGAAAGCATAATTCAGTTATGTGCTGTGCTAGGTTGTAACAATAATGGTGTTCATTTATTTCCAGAAGACCTAGTTTTAAAAAAGAAGTGGGAAACAGCTAAAGAAAATTAATTAATTTTAGGTAGTTTACTGGAACTATTTACATCATGATAAGCTTCTGGATCGGGAATATTCATCGTATAACCAGATTGTGAAGCTACGACACCAAAATTCCCGGTATCATCGCGGTTTCGCATCGCATTTGTAACACAAGTACAACAAAAACAATTTTAACAACCAATTTAATGTAACATTTACAGTAATAAAACTGGATTAACACCCAAATGTTTACCTCGCATTTTACCAGATACTTTTGATCCTCGTTTCCGAAGTAACTTCATTGACGAATACATTATGATGAAATAACATTAGATACACACGAAAAACTGTAAATTAGATACAAAAAACCCGACAGAAACAATAGCAAAATGTTTGACATAGTCGTATCTGTGCTAGCGCCATCTGCATCAAGCTTTGCGTGTGGATCCCCATTATAATTTTGTCCTGTACCAATTATCTAAATATATTATAAATATAAATACAGGGTGTGGCGTAAATAGTGGTCCAAAGCAAAGGTGTGGATACACTGTACACTGAAGCACCACATACCAGTATTTAAAAAAAAATTATGTACAGGGTTTTCAAAAAAAAATTTTTTTTAATTTTTTTAGAAATCGTTACCTTGCCTTACAAATTTGGTTATAATTTCCAAAAATGACGGTTTTTTTTTATCCATTTTTTTTTATTATTATTGCTGATCACTTGTACTTAGTACTCCATTCGTTTTTTTTTTTACAAACTGAATTTAATAAAAAAAATTAAGTTTCTTTCAAAATTCAATACTCACTGCTAGCAAATCGTTTGACTTTCAATGCTTTTGGTGCAAAAAAAATGTACCACACTGTCAGTGCCCATTGTTTAAAAAAAATGCCCATCTTTTGCAGATTCTAAAATGGTGCAACAATAAGTGTTACGACTTACAGGAAAAAAGTTATTGCTTTTCGAAACAAAAAGGAGCCCAATTCAGAAAAACAATTTATTTGAAGTTCAAGGGTTTACAAGGGTTGTAATTTTTTTCTAACCAATCATTTAGTTTTTCTTTAATTTTGGTTATTCAAACGGCGTTTAAAATTTTTTGGACGTGGATCCATAAAAATCTTCTAAGCATTTTCAAAATTACCACGACGACTTGTGTCAGGTTATGAAATTTTTGTGGTAATTTGTCGTCGCGTGGTAATTTTTCCTTTCATTTAAAGTAAAAGGAATGCGACGGGACCTTACAGTTCAATTCAAGGTCGAGTTTAAAAAGGAAAGAGACAGCAACTCAAACAATAAAAGCAGTACCGTCGTCTCAGTCGGGTTAGGGTCATAAATTCATAGCGAGTGTTTCTGTCTCGCTTCCGCTTATTGCTCTTGTTCCGTGAGTCTTCACATTGATGAGTCATGTTGATAGAAAACGACTGCTGACATGCGAGCCTAATTAGACAAGACAGATCCCAGTATCAATTTAAAATCAATTTATGGACTGGGATCATTGGTGGGCAAATAATTGGCCCATTCGAGTTACCTGAAACTCTAAATGGCGAAAGGTACCTAAACTTTTTACAGAACGAACTTCCGGAATTGCTCGGAGGGATCGATCCGGAGGTGAGGGAAGTGATGTGGCTGCAAAATGACGGCTGTCCGGCCCATTACGCTGTTATCGTAAGAGAAAGCAATAACTTTTTTCCTGTAAGTCGTAACACTTATTGTTGCACCATTTTAGAATCTGCAAAAGATGGGCATTTTTTTTTAAACAATGGGCACTGACAGTGTGGTACATTTTTTTTGCACCAAAAGCATTGAAAGTCAAACGATTTGCTAGCAGTGAGTATTGAATTTTGAAAGAAACTTAATTTTTTTTATTAAATTCAGTTTGTAAAAAAAAAAACGAATGGAGTACTAAGTACAAGTGATCAGCAATAATAATAAAAAAAAATGGATAAAAAAAAACCGTCATTTTTGGAAATTATAACCAAATTTGTAAGGCAAGGTAACGATTTCTAAAAAAATTAAATAAATTTTTTTTTTTTTGAAAACCCTGTACATAATTTTTTTTTAATACTGGTATGTGGTGCTTCAGTGTACAGTGTATCCACACCTTTGCTTTGGACCACTATTTACGCCACACCCTGTATATTAGGAGCTCAATTGTGCTAATAATTATTTCGATACTATCGTGTTATTGATGGTTAACAATACTATTGCCGTGTGTCACACTATAATAGGCTATCGATAAGGAGGCAACTATCGCATGCATAGGAAAATCTACCCTGTTGTTCTATGACGCGTGAATTTTATTTAACCTTAAGAGTGGTAATCCACTTTCTGACCGACAATACATACTCTGAAAAAGTCAATGGTACATGGCGGCACGTGGGCTCGAAACCGGTACCTCCCGAATGCGAGGCAACTCGCTAGCCACTACGCCACCATTTTTTATCTATCTTTATTTCTAGACGGCATAGCCCGCGCGACCGCGGCAGGTTTCAACGAGTTAAGAAACGCTGTGTTCGCCAAAGTGGCGCAACACTCGATCAGGAAGCTAGCCTGCAACGTGTTCATACATCTGCACAACTTGGACCTCAGCTTTCATCTCGGGCGGCAGACTGGGGCGCTGTCTAAGGTAATACTTAGTTTCGTAACAGTAGGCTCAATTCTAATGTGCCCTGTCTAAGATAAAATTTAAGTTCAGTCTCTCTTTCTCTGCTAAACAAACGAAAAGTGACGGACTACAATAATTTAGAAACGTCAAATTAAGTGATGCGATTTCTTACATATTTATATGTGTTTTTGCGTGGTTATTCTCTAATTTACTGAGCAACTGTGAAGTCTGACGTTTCTAAATTCACCATAGTCTGTCTCTTTTAGTTTGCTTAGCAAAGAAAGAGACAGACTGTTCTTAAACTTAATTTTAGACAGAGGACATTGTAATCAAATCCAGTGTATTTTGTTTTCAATGGATTGGAGTTGGTCCAATAAGCATTTATGTGTATTTGTTTGTTGATATTAGTCGTTAAGCCTAGTCAGAGGTCCTAGGGCGGCTTGATAACATCTGACAGTAAGATTGGTCATTTGCCTTACAGACACTCCTCCACCAATCCGCACTGAGCCCGCGTGGTAAAGTATGGTTCGTACCTCCTCATAGTTGAGGTGAGGCCTTTGCCTAGCAGTGGACTAACTTTAATAGTTTTAATGTTTTTAACACTCAGTGTTCTTTCTTATTTATATATAAGTTTAAATAAGAAACCAAAAATTCGCACACGGGCAGGATTTGAACCCACGACCTTTGGCTTATCGGGCTAACGCTCTTACCAACTGAGTTACCGTGCATTCCGTCCACCCATGCGAAATTCTTAGTCTCTTTTGAACAAGTCATTGTGCGACGTCGGCGACATCTACCTGAGACGTATTGCAACAGCAGTGGGCCAAGTAGTTATTCATTACAGAATAAATTCAACATGAATGATGATGACGCTTTCGCTATTAAATAGTTTTAATTTTTTTTTCAACACTTACAGTGTTCTTTCTCATTTATATAAGTTTGACCAAGAATTTTGCATGAGTGGATGGACTGCACGGTAGCTCAGTTGGTAAGAGCGTTGGGCCGGTTAGCCAAAGGTCGTGGGACAAGTCAAAAGTCAAAAGTCAAAAGTCAAAAATTCTTTATTCAATTTAGGACACAAAATGCCACTTATGAACGTCAAAATATCAATCAATTATGGCCCATATGGGGCAGAACATGTCTCCTTATCTTTTGGGCCCTACTAGCGCTTCGAGACAAGACACAGACAATCTGGCAAGTGCTGAGAAGAAACGCCGGAACAAACTCAGTCACCACTAGCTGCCACAAAAATAAAACAAATCAAAATAAACAGGTAGGTACATCAGTTTGGTGCAGGCTGGACTGTCCATACATTCTCGTCATTAAGATAGTCTTGAATTTTATAATACCCCTTCGACATTAGGGTAGTTTTGACATGTAACTTAAATTTATTAATAGGTAGTTCGATAACATTATGAGGTATTTTATTGAAAAATTTGACACAATTTCCCAAGAATGAATTAATTGTTTTGGCTAATCTGAAGTTTGGAATGACAAGTTTGTTTTTATTTCTAGTGTTATACGAATGAATATCACTTTTTTTTATAACAAGATCTAAATTTTTGCGTACGTACATTATATTATCAAATATGTATTGAGAAGCGACAGTGAGGATGTTAATTTCTTTAAAGAATTCTCTCAGGGATTCGCGGGGACTAAGTTTGTAAATGGCACGAATGGCTCTTTTCTGTAAAATAAAGATGGTATCTATGTCCGCAGCAGAACCCCACAAGAGAAGACCATAAGACATTATACTGTGAAAGTAACTAAAATACACAAGCCTTGCTGTTTCAACATCAGTCAAATGTCTAATTTTTCTAACCGCAAAGGCAGCTGAAGCAAGTCTCCCAGCCAGAGCGTCAACATGTGGTCCCCACTGCAACTTCGAATCCAATGTAATGCCCAGAAAAACAGTGGAGTTTGATAGATGTAATTTTTCACCGTTGAGTAGGATTTCTGTGTTAGCTTGCTTCACGTTAGGCATGGTGAATTTAATACATTTAGTCTTTTTTGTATTAAGAAGCAAGTTATTGCTAGTGAACCAATTTAATACCTTAGAGAGAGCTCCGCTTACATTGTCAAATGATTCTTCGCCTCTTTTTGATTTGAAGACTAAAGAAGTATCATCAGCAAACAGAACTATCTCACAGGAGTCTTTGGCATAAAAAGGAAGGTCATTAATATAGATCAAAAATAACAAAGGTCCCAATATTGAGCCCTGGGGCACTCCCATTTGAAGCGGGGCACCTGAGGAGTTAGTACCATTAACGTTTACTGTTTGTAGTCTGCCTGAGAGGTAAGATTTCAACATTTTAGACGCGTTATTAGATACACCGTAATGTTCAAGCTTAATAATGAGTGTTTGGTGATCGACACAATCAAATGCCTTCGACAAGTCACAGAATACACCAATCGCATCGTGTTTATCTTCATAAGCATCCAAAATGTGTTTGACGAGTGCCACCCCAGCATCTGTTGTATTTCTACCTTTGGAAAAACCAAACTGTTTTTCGTGCAGTAAATTGTTAAGTTTAAAATGAGAGAGCAATTGATTAAATATAACTTTTTCAAAAATTTTGCTAAATGCAGGTAGAATGGAAATTGGCCTGAAGTTGCTTGGGTCACTTTTTTCTCCTGACTTAAATAAAGGTATTATCTTACTATATTTCATTAAAGTGGGAAATTGACCTTGATCAATACATTCGTTGAATATATGTGCTAAGTGAGATGCTATGAGAGGTATAATGGGTTTTATTGTGTCAGTTGATATTCCCCATATATCCTCAGTTCTTTTTTGTTTTAATTCCTTGAAAGTTTTTACTATCATTAAAGGATTAATATGAGTGAAATCAAATGAGGAGTTACACCTGTCAACACTAGACACCAGCAGTGCTTTCGCATGCAGAGCGCACGAATTAAGTTGTTTTGTGGTTTCGATAGGTACATTACAGAAGTACTTCTCGAAGGCACCTGCAACTTCATTATCAGATTTAATATTCTTATTATCAATTTTTAATGTAAATGTGTGATCACGTGGTTTAGTTTTACAAGTTTCTTTGTTTATAATATTCCAAGTTTCTTTAATTTTATTACTGGATTTATTAATTTTTTCACGTATATAATTAGATTTAGCTACCATGCAAACGTTCTTGAATAACTTTGAGTATTTTTTAACATATTCTAGGAATGTTGGGTCATTATTTCTATATACTTTTTGATTATATAATTCAAACATTTTTTTCCTACTGATGTAAATACCTACTGTAGCCCAGTCACTGAACTTCGGTTTCAAATTGTTTATAACTAATTTCTTTTTAGGAAAATTTTTATCAAATTCACTTTTAACTAATTCAAAAAAATACTCATATTGGTTATTAACATTGTCATTAATAAAAGGCAAAAGCGGAATTTTATCACTTAAGTTAGACTTAAATTTTTCTTTACGGGAATCAGTGACTGGTCTAAATTGAATTACATTTTTAGTTGGCACAAAACGGTGTTCAAACGTGACTGACTGACCGCAGTGATCGGATTTTACAAAATTTACTATAGATTTTTTTATCACAACAGAGTTACAGAATATATTGTCTAAGCAAGTAGCTGTTGTAGCAGTAATTCTAGTCGGTTCAGCAAAAACAGGCATTAAATTGAAAGATTTGAAAAGGCTTAAAAACCTCACTCGATAGGTTTTTTCTTCATCTATAATATCGACATTGAAATCCCCACATACAACTACTTTCTTTTTATTAGTAAATAATTTCCTGAGTGATTCTTCCATTATTGACTCAAATAATTTAAAATTACCAGTTGGGGGTCTATAAACACAAACAATTATGTAATCGTCCAGCTCTGCACATGATAACTCAATAGTTCGTTCAACAGAGAGAGATACAATATCTTTGCGCTCTTTACATTTAAAATTATTATTGATTAATATTAATGACCCACCATGGATGGCCGCCTCCCTAGAGAACGAACTAATAAGGCTACAATTTTCAAAAGACAACATAAGTTCATACTTTTTGAGCCAGTGCTCAGTGACACATAAAACATGAATATTCCTTTCTTGTATGAATAATTCTACTTCTAATTCTTTCCCGGATAAGCCTTGAATATTTTGATGCACTATGTTTAAATGATTTGAACTTTCCAAGCTAGCTAGGCTTTGTTGTAAGCAAGAGTTTTCCTCTATTGTCTGAATATTTAATTTAAATGATTGTTAATTGGAACGGATTCCAAAGGTTGAATATTCATGTCATTGGTCTGCTCAATAGAAGCAGACTTGGTAGCCAAGTTCTTGGCTGAATAATCTATACAATATGATAGCGAAATAGCTATTTGTCTTTTGAGATAATTATTCACAAAATATTTATCTCTCGTCAGGTAAATCTTATTTTTAAAATAATTATTTATGTCAATTATATGGAATTTATGAACATTATAAGATGTCAATTTATGCAAGTCTAGGTTTATTTTATACCTTAGATTATTTTCTTCGTCTGTCAAACCGCCGCTATATGGTAAGGTAAACAAAACAATTTTACCTATTTTTAGCAATTGCAAGCTTTCAAAAATATTAAGGAATTTCTTTTTGTTTACATTACCTCTATTTCCTATAAAAATTATTAGGGTAGAATTTTCACTGAATTTAAAACTAAGTATTTTATTGATAATTACATCATAAGATGCTCCAGGCATGCAGTGATTTATCACACTTTGTCCCATATATTGTGCAAGTAGGGGCCCCATGTTTTTACCCATCTCATCACTAAACATAACTATACTATTTGTTGACTGATATGGAGTTTTGTTAAGCAGGAAACTGTTGGATTGTACACAGGACAGTTTGAGAGGGCTTGTGGTTGATTGAGGGAGTGATGATGACTCACACCCGGACCCAACAATCATCAATGGGTTGGAATTTGAGTTAGAAGAATTATTACAATCACAAGTAGTTATGATGTCTGTTAACATCTGGATGTGTTCCCCACACTCTTTTTTAGTACATTTATATGTCTCAGTCATTATTTTCAATTATTACAAATCCTCCCCGTGTGCGAATTTTTGGTTTTTTAATTTAGGCTAACTTAACTTTACTTACTCGTTGTTTCAGACCATAGACAGAGGATCTCGCGCTATAAACTTCGTGCTCTCAGCGATGGTTTTCAACATCGTTCCCACGATATTCGAGCTGACACTCGTCTCTACGATACTAGGCCTCAAAGGCGGGATGGCTTTTGCAGGTACAGTGGCCAGCCCATCAAAATATACATTTTTGTTACAAAATAACCCACATTACAACTACATAAGTTGCCACAGTGTTTACCTCGACTTGGGCTGTCCGTACTTAAGAAGAAACTCGGTCACGTGGCATTAGGAGAATAGGTATTTGAATAAAATGTAGCTGTCTCGATGCAATCACTGGCGGCCGCCCAAGCCAAAAAGAGACAAATGAGCTCAAACCAATAAATACATTTGACCTTATTTACTCATCCAAAAATTGACAAATGATAGTTTTTTTTCTGAAATAATTTTTCATATGGTAGGGACTATGCTCCTATGTTTTAATTTTAGTATGAATTTGCGTAGATTTTTTTGGCGAGCATCTTAAAGTTAAGGTTGAAATTTGGCAATTTTCTTAGTTTTTAAAGGCTCACATTTCATTTGTTAATTCGAATATGAGAAAAGACGAGAAATCCTAATTCGAATTAAATTTATATTTAAAATTAAAATACAAATCTACATTTACTACTTGCTATGCTATTACTATGCTCCTGCATAGCTGTGGTAAATGTAGAGTTTATAGTAAAATAGGGTTGCCTTTAGCCTTACCTACCTTTAGGCACAGAATACTAGTACTTCGTACAGAAGTATGACTTAGCAATTGTATTCAAAGAAATGTCTACTCAATGTCGTCAACAATATGGCGTAATTTAGTTCGCCTCAGAGTCAAGCACATTTTCGTGTAGACACCTACAAAAATCCATTGCAAGATAATTTCATACTTATTGCTCTGGAATATGATTCATAATACACTAAACCTATTCAGTGACGTAATATCACGCGACGCGATAGGGTTGACTGCTACGAGAAGCTTCTAACGCCATCTAGCGCCTCTTTCTAGTACTTTATTCATTCTCGTCCAGCCAGCAACGTAGCCGCGCGGCCGCCGGTGAATAAAACGCGCGAGCGTGGCTCTGGCCGGTAGCGACACGCAACTTGTTTTAGCACCTACGTAGGTGCGCCGCGCGTAGGTACGTTTTTGCTACCTCCGCGGGGAGATACACAGGCCTGCTTTAGGTAGCATTAGTCAAGGAAGAAAACAGGGGACTAACTACGTTTGTATGGAGAAATGGCGCCTACTCTTTTCTCTAAGACAAAAAACATCCTAATGACCATCCCGTAGTTGAGTGGCCAGGGTGTTTACTCAGTAACTAGAAGTCCTGGGTCCCATTTTTAGGTTCCGAGGTCATGGAATAGTAAACATATTAATTTATATTGAATCCCAGTTTGGTAAATTAAGAAGGTACAATTTAAGGGTAATTTAATAAGATACAGTTTACGTATACTTTTTTATTACGTCAATCACGTATGGATGTAAATAGTCCGACATATGAGATCCCCACACGAAATTTGCATGGTTAAACTTCTCATATGGCAGTACTTGGTAGTGCACAACGTTTGGCAACGACCTGTTCAATCTCTCAACATCTTCGATGGGTCCTAAATAATCTTCTTTGCCAACGAATAAAGCGGTCTTCATTGTCACCTTTTTCAAATTAAATTTCGGTGGTTCACTTGTCCCGTACGCTTGTACATTTTTGGATACTCCATAGTCGTATTTGGCGAACTTATTGCCTCGCGAAACCTGGCCTAAATGCTCATACATCTTTCTAGATGAACCACCAGGAAAATGGCCAAGAACAGAGTGCAGGAACTCTGGCTCAAATCCCTCTCTGTCGTATCCAAGTAAAGGAAATACTATAATTTCAACGCAAAGTCTTTTACTGAATACTAGACACAATAATCTGAGGACTGTCCCTGATCCATCGATTGTAAATAGTTCGTGTATATTAAAAATCGACAAAACAATTGTTATTTCCGGAAGAATCGGTAAAAGAAAGCCTGCATATCCTCTAACATGCTGTAAGAATACTATAGGGGATAGAGATATAGCAACGGATATTTTCTCATTGTATTCTGGTCTTTCTGAACCCATGACATTTACAATAGTCGTACCAACGGAATGGGATATAATTGATAGTTGGTCTTCTCCTGTTACCTTTAAAATAAAGTCAACAGTTGCAGGCAGATCATAAATGCCTAATTCGTAAAAGCTGTAATTGAAGAATTTGGCTCCATCTCTATCCGGATCAAGAAAAATGTGTCTTCTTGAGTGCGCAGTGCCTCTCAGATTGACTGACCAAACATCATACCCTAGTTTTGCTAAAGTTATAGCCATAGAGCTGTTTCCTCTTAAGATCCAACATTCACTGGTCGGTGTGTTCCCATGTATGAGTAAAACAGGTATTTTCATGTCCCCTGGCTGTCGATATAAGGTCAGAATGTATCCATCTTCGGTGGTTATATTATATCCGACTGCCGGGTGTCCATACTTTCTAGCTAGTCCAAGGAAACTCAGCCTTCCATCTTCAGACAGTAGATTACTCTCTTTCGAACTCAGCTGCTTTATGTAGTACACGCAAATATAACTTAGTATTAGAATTAGAAATATCACTCTTAAGTTTTTCAATGTCATTTTTTCATGCTAATGTGTTTAACACGACTGTAGTTTGAAATTCTTACGCAAGACTGAGTTAGAATTTAGTCGTCCTGAGTAATACACGGCATTTGCATAATATTGAATGTTCATTAATACTTTTTTGTTTATTCTTGAAAACTACTTTTCTATAACGTAATAATAAATTAAAGACTGATGGATGGAATACAAGGGGCATTATGTCCCAAACCATGGGACTTTTATTCGAGTCATGTTATTTTTATTTGAAAGGTCTATGGTCTAAGCTAATATGTTAATTGAAGCAATGGCGCGTTGTTTTTATAGCGTGTACGCTGTTTATACAGGCTATCCCGTAAACAGCGTGCCAGACCGACACTGGAGATAGCTTAGCCATAATATATACCTTTACGTGTAACGTGTCTTAAATCAAAGTTTCATGGTTTAGAAGATAATGCCACGTTTTTGTATTTTTCATGTATGAATAATACAAGAAAATGTCATGTTATTAGTTTATCTTAAAGGTCTATGGCTAAGCTATCTCCACTGTCAGTCTGGCACGAACTTTACGCGACAACCTGTAAAGTGATTTTTTTACTGACGCGAGCGGCGGTCGTTAAGCGGACTCTATTGCGAATCGTGCAACTAATAGTGATCGATTTCATTCATAAATACCACAGGTCTAGCGTTCAGCTGCGTAGGAGTGTATGCGGCGTTCACATTGGCCATTACGCAGTGGCGGACCAAGTTCAGGGTGTACATGAACAAGGCGGAAAACGAGGCGGGGAACAAGGCCATCGACTCCCTGATTAACTACGAGACCGTCAAGGTTCGTAAAGTGTACCTAATCTATAGCTTTTGCATCCTATTTAGCATGATGTAACTAATCTGTATGTAAAGGATTTTCTTTACTAACTAGACATCCTGTACAATATGCAGCTAAATCATATAATTTACCCGTAAAGAATATCTGGTGTTTTTCGTATGGAAAAAGGAGATTGATGGAAACAATAGAGTGTAGGAGGGGACGAATGTTAGGCCACCTGATTCGACACGACAATTTTATTAAAACGATAATAGAAGGAAGAATAGAAGGAAAAAGGAAGCGAGGAAGACCAAGAATAAGCAACATGCAGCAAATAAAAGAAAAGATAAATGTCGGGTCGTATCAGGAGGTTAAGAGAAGGGCGGAAAGCAGAGAGGAATGGAAAAAACTCCACCGACAAGAGCCTAGCTCTTAAAGGACTTGTCCTCTTTTTGTATGGAGGCTGGTTTTTTATTCCAAGATATCACCAACCACCAATAACCTATATTTATCTTTAAGCTACAAAAATATGAAACACATAACCATAGAAATCAGAATTTTAAACGCCTCCCTTTTTGAGAAAAAATATGTTTTGTAACAGACATCATTTACTTGTATTTCCTGGCTGTATGGCTATGTACCATTGCCTTTCCACTGGTGGATAAATACTACTAGGTACTACCACAGATTATATAATAGGTACTACTGTCAATGGAATAACAATTTTGCTGTCATTTTTTTTTCATGCGTTAATTGATCTAGGCAAAGGTGCGGTTTATGTACAGACAAAGAGAAAAAATTATTTCAATTTTTCTTTAAATCGGAGGCCTTAAAAAATATATTAATTATGCAGAAAGGCTAGTTTTTGTGAACTCTTTCATATAATATTTTGTTTATTCTGGTTAGAAATATTGACGAATAAAAAACCATTAATGGACAAGTCCTTTGATGATGATTCGTATGGAATTTGACAGATTTTTGACGTTTGTAATATTTAAAATAATCTGCAATGGTGCAATCCAGCCATAAAAGTTAAAATTAACTTCACACTTCACAGTACTTTAACAACGAAAAATACGAGCTACAGAAGTACGATGACAGTCTTCGCAAATACGAACAAGCGTCGCTAAAGACAGCGTCTAGTCTCGCGTTGCTGAATTTCGGACAGCACGCCATATTCAGCGCTGGACTCAGCGCCATCATGGTGCTGGCCGCTAATGAGATTGTTAAAGGTACGTCGCCGTTTAGTACCACACCACACCACACTTAACATATTGTGGATACATGGAGATCCCGAACTCGAATCCCGAGTCGGGTCGAATATTTCTGGGTTTTTCTGTCTTGAAATAACTTAGACACAGCATAATGTACGAAATAATCTTCAAATTAGGTCGTGGGTTCTTAAAGTACTCTCTTTAAATTGTTGCTTTTACAGTGATAAACATTCACTTAGCAATCTAAAGATAAGATATTGCACTTGAATAAAATTATCACCCAAGGTGGGAATTGAACACGCGTTCCTCACATATCGGTTGGTAATTTTTTTCAAGTGCAACACCTAAGTATTCTCGTTGCTCTTAAAAATCCACTTTGTTTCTCTTCGATATATTATTCCATCGTGATATCATGTCATATCGCCATATCAAGATTTCATATTAGGACCTTTACTGTTAATATTAGTTTAAACCTTATTTGTATGCTAATAAAGTCCAAATTCACTAGGCAACATGTCAGTGGGCGATCTCGTGATGGTGAACGGGCTGCTATTCCAGTTGTCCATCCCACTTGGCTTCCTCGGCTCTGTGTACCGAGAAGTTAGACAGGCGCTCATAGACATGCAGACCATGTTCACTTTGATGACTGTACAGTCCAGAATACAGGTAATTATCGACCCTAAATCATGGTGATAAGGTTCACATTAGGCTGTTACTCTTAATCGCTCACACCAAACCGTATAACCGTTCACCGATACACTGTTACCTAATGCTGACAGTGCTCATAGTTGGACACAATAAATTTGGTTTGAATAATGCCTTAGTGTACAGACGTATGTAATGTGATGTAAGTAGGTACAGTAAACACAATTTTGAGAGGATTAACGCCCACTTGCGCACGTCTGGATTAGCTATTCCGGACTTGTTCAAGGCCTATTATTAGAGTTGTTAGCCCACTTGAACAAGTCTGGATTAGCTAATCGGGAGGTCCTCTTGCGCCGGTCCGGCTTAGCTTATCGGGATTGGCGCAAGAAGGATTGAACTCAGATAATAGGCCTTGAACAAATCCAGATTAGCTAATCTGGACGTGCGCAAGTGGGCTTAAGGGTTCATATACCGAGAAGTCAGACAAGTCTTGATTGATATGCTGACTATGTTAGCCCAAAATTGTCCCAAAGCAAAGTAGTAAAATCTATATTGGGACGTGTACCCCCAGTTGATCTATTATGGATACTAATATTATCCATACTAATATTATAAATGCGAAAGTGTGTCTGTCTGTCTGTTACCCCTTGACGCTTTAACCACTGAACCGGTTGAGATGAAATTTGGTATGGAGACAGTTTGAAACCCCGGAAACATAGGTTACATTTTGTCGCGATATAAAACATGAAGGTGGTTAAATGGGGGATGAAAGTTTATATGGATAATCCAACTCTTACGGGCGAAGTCGCGGGGACCACTAGTAATTTATAAATTGTTACATCCGCTTCAGGCAAGCAAAAATGTGTCTGTTTGTCTGACCTTAAACGGCTGATTCGATTTAGATGAAATTTCGTGTGGAGGTAGTTTAAGACCCTGGGGAGGACACAGGCTACTTTTGGTCGCGATATAAAAACATTAAGGGATGAAAGTTTACATAAGAAATCCAATATATGCGCGTGCGCAGTTTAGTGGAACTATAAGGAAATAAATAACTTTATAATTATTTTTCCAGGAGAAACCAAAAGCCCCACCACTAATAGTGGACACACAGACGTCGACGATCGAGTTCAAAGATGTCAGCTTCAAATACATCAATGGCAAGCCGATTTTAAACAATTTGAACCTGACGATACCCGCTGGGAAGAAGATCGGCATCGTAGGCGGATCGGGCAGTGGGTGGGTATTAAAATGATACAGCGAATAGCACATCAGACTATACATGATAGATAGATCTAAAATTGCATATCATAAAAGAAAGAACAATTTAGTTTACACAGAAAGATGTACAGTCGGCAGCACGTCAGGTTACCAATGTGAACTAGGAAAACAGTTTTAATACGTAGGGAATAGAGGTGATCTCAAGGTTAAAGTGGGGAAGTCTGACGGCTTTGTGTACTGGGTGCCTACATTTATCGCTAAGAGCGATCGCCCTTCCAGATAACCTTTGTTTGGACACAGGGAATTATTAATATCAGGAAGGAGGGGATTTTTGTTGCGAGATTGCCTACATGCTATAAAAAACGTTGACATGGGAGATGATTCTCTTGCATTAGAACTTTTTCAGTATGAGATCGAACTAGATTTCACTGTTAAGTTCTAAAAATGCACAAACTGTTGTGTTCTAAAAAACGAAATCCGAACTTTTTATGTATTTTTTTTCTTTTGCATGAGAATCGTCTCCCTGGCAAGTTTTTAACTAACTAGAAGATATATTTATAGTTTAAAAACCTATGACGATTGAAATAAACAAGAGCCTATCCAAGAAGTCGAAAGGATAATGTTCTCGGCCGCTAATTGGCCGATTTATATAAATTTAATAAAAAAATATTCGTTAAATAGATAAACAGCGTTCTATTCAATATGACTTTCAATAAAAGGTGCCAGATGTTACTAATGAAGTTATGACATTTTAAAATCAGTTGTGCACTATGTCGTAGGATTATTTGATAAACCGAATTACCGCAAATATTCTAGGGATTTTGCGAAAACACGGAAAATTAAACAATGGTGATTATCAAATTGAATTTCGCTCACAAAAATTAATCGACTGTGTCATCCGGTGGGACTCGAACCCACAAATTCGTCGGCTGACTAACGGCCTCCGTAGCTCAGTTGGTAAGAGCACTCGTCCGGATAGCGAGGGGGCGTGGTTTCGAGTCCCACCGGCTGACACAGTCGATTAATTTTTGTGAGCGAAATTCAATTTGATTTCGTAAAAACTTGCAAAATAATTGCTTTAGTTATAAAATGATTATAATGGTGATTATATTTTTAAATTTTGCTAAAAAAAAACGTTAGTTTTTTTTTGTAAAAACGTGAGTCGCCTTAGTAACATTGAACATTCTTAACGCTGATTGATTCTTGTTCACGCTCTTGACGCTTGATTTTTGTTTGCTGGCCAACTCTTATTCTGATTGGTTCCTATCTTTACCCCACGTAGTTTTGATGTATTATCATAGAATTTTTTAAAAGTAAGAAATGACAATCTACATAACTTTTCGCACTATTTTTCAAGTAAAAACACAACCTCAAACACATTAAATATTTTTAAAAAATGCTGGCACGCTCACATCTAACTTAATCACAACCACAAACAAAACAACGTGCGACTATGAATTGACATTAAAAACGTCAAGTAGTCAACAAACCAGAGAACATTTTATTGTGGGGCGCTCAAACCGGCCAATCAGTATTCTTTTTTCATAATAACCAAGGATTAACATCGCAATCCTTCTAAGGCAACTCGCATTTTTGCGAACACACCTTTTTCAGTCGGTTGAAAAATGTAATCACCACTATGTAATTATCCGTGTTTACGCAAAATCTCTAGAAATTTCGTGATAATTCGAATTATCAATACATCCTACGACACATACAATGAATATTCTACGATGTACTAATAATAGCAATAAACGAATTATAATTTACCTTAATATTGAAATAATCAGCTCTAAGTGTGTTTATGTCGTCACTCCATCGCATTTGGGGTCTTCCCACCGGGTGTTTCTCTCTCCATGGTCTCCACTCAATAACCGTCTTACACCAGGAGTCATGTTTGCGGGAGACGTGGCCTGCCCATTCCCACAAGTTTCGCTATGCGCTGGACAACATCAGTAGCTTTACTTTGCTCTCTTAGCAACTTATTTGTCATGCGGTCTCGCAGTGTTACTCCTACCAGTTTTCTCTCTATCGAGAAAAGCTGGATCGATGTGGATACAGGTGGCTCACAAGATAGAAAAGACTGGCATGAAAGAAAGAAGGCCTGCACCAAGAAAATGGTAGAAGAAGGCTGAGAAGAAGTGTGTTTAATCTATGTCCATGTTATAATTATTTTTATAACTTAAGCAATTATTTTGCAAGTTTTTACGAAATCAAATTGATTTTCGCTCACAAAAATTAATCGACTGTGTCATCCGGTGGGACTCGAACCCACGTCCCTTCGCTATCCGGGCGAGTGCTCTTACCAACTAAGCTACGGCGGACGTTAGTCAGACGACGAATTTTTGTAAGTGCTTGGTACGCCAGTGAGCCGGCGTTCGATTTCATCAATACTTGGGGAATGTACCCGCATGTATCCGATGGAAATATTTTTACAAATATTTAACCATCAGTTAAGATGAAATCAGCTTAACTTATAATTATTTTTATAACTTAAGCAATTATTTTGCAAGTTTTTACGAAATCAAATTGATTTTCGCTCACAAAAATTTACCGACTGTGTCATCCGGTGGGATTTTCGCTCACAAAAATTAATCGACTATGTCCATGTTGTTTTACAGTAAATCAACGATGGTGCGACTATTGTTCCGGTTCTTCGAGCCCCAGTCCGGCCAGATTACGGTCGCAGGCCAGAACATTCGGGATGTAGACTTGGCTAGTTTAAGGAGAGCTATTGCTATCGTTCCTCAGGTACGTATAGTCTTGGTGTAGTGGTTCGCGCTCCGGAATTCAATAGCATAGGTTTGCGGGTTCGAATCCCGCAATGGGCAAATGTTTGTGTGATGTGGAATGCTCGTGGCATTTGTACCTAAGTCATGGATGTTTATAAACGTATATAAATATCTCTATCCGTTATCCTAGTCGCCATAGCACGAGCTAACGCTTAGTTTGGGGCTAGGTAATTGGTGTGTTTGTTGAAACAATTTATTTATTTAGTCTATTTTATCAAACAACTCCAAAAAAGTAGTAGTTTTTAAACGACTGTATGTTGTTATAACTAAATATTACTGTACAAACATGCCATCATAGTGGGGGATCCAATTGAAGGACAAAGACGAAGAGAAAGACCAAGGAGAATTTATTTCAACCAAATAAAGAAAAAATTACGTCATATCGTATCAGGAAATCGAAACACAGCAAACAAAAGAGAGGAATGGCGGTTACTCCAACGACGAGGCTTGCTCTTAAAGATGTCCACAAGTGGTTTTTATTCGTCAATATTTTTAACCAGAATAAATTGAAGGCTATGTGGAAGAGTTCCCAAAAACTAGCCTTTTTGTATAAATAATATTTTTTTAAGGCGATTTAGAGAAAAATTTTAATTAATTTTACTGTTTAACTAGACATAAACAACACCTTCGGCTATAAAAACATATCATGACAAAAAGTAATTTGTCAACAAAATTGACACTGACAGTAGTCGTGCAAATTTTTTTCTTGGGCTTGCACGACCTCGTGAAAGTTATGTTACACAGATAACACATAGATTGTGACTGATAAGTAATATATTTTTCCTTTTGCAAGCCGCAGTGTATGTAGGTTTTATTATAAATCTAAAACTCCTCAAATTATAAAGTTGAGGAGGTTAAAATTATAATTTATATGGTGTCGTATTTAATATTTTTGTAGCTTATAAATAAAGATAGTTTTTGTGGTGGTTAGTTAAATCTTGGAATAAAAAACCAACCTTTATACAAATAGTGGACAAGTCCTTTACGATGGTGGTGAAAAACACATATCATTATTATGACCTTTCTACGAGTTTTATCTATGTTGGGCTGGAGTCTTGAGGAAAACACTTAACACCGTTTATTGAAAAAAAAAAACTTTATTTAACTAACAGAGCGTGGACCATCTTGTGCGAACTCCGAGACGAGAGAGAAAAGAGAGAGAGAGAGAGAGAGATAGATAGATAGATAGATAGATAGATAGATAGATAGATAGATAGATAAATAGATAGATAGATAGATAGATAGATAGATAGATAGATAGATATATAGATAGATAGATAGATAGATAGATAGATAGATAGATAGATAGATAGATAGATAGATAGATAGATAGATAGATAGATAGATAGATAGATAGATAGATAGATAGATAGATAAATAGATAGATAGATAGATAGATAGAGAGAGAGAGAGAGAGAGAGAGAGAGAAAGAGAGAGAGAGAGAGAGAGAGAGAGAGACTTCTCCTTCTGTCCCTTTCGCTCATTCCATTCTCCATTCTCCATTCATCATTCATGCACCTAGCTAGTGATTACCACTTCTATGAACCCTATTTTTCTTGAACTAAACATTCATAAAGAGACAATTCTCACTCTTTATTCACCTGCTAAACTAGTTATATCTTTTCCCCAGGATTGCGTACTATTCCACGACACGATATACCATAACCTTCACTACGGGGACCTTTCCAAGTCTCCCGAAGAAGTGTACAAAGCGAGCAAGATGGCGGAGCTACACGAATTCGTGAAGACTTGGCCGAAGGTAAAATAGTACCTAGTTATCACCATACATAAAATTAGCTAGATTTCAATGTGTCCTGTCTAAAAATAAATTCAAGTTCAGTCTCTCTCTTTCTCTGCCAAACAAACGAAAAGAGACAGACTGTTAGTTTAGAATCATCAGACAACTGTCAGTTGCTAAGTAAATTAGAGAATCCATAGACAATTTAGTAGGGATGTCATTCGATGACAACTATAGTTAGACGAAAACACGCAAAAACTTGTAAAAATACATAAGAAATCGCATCACTTAGTTTGAGTGTTAATTATTGAAGTATTCGTTTACTTTCCTTTTCGTTTGTTTAGCAGAGAAACAGATGCGTTATGCGGTTCGTATACCTCAATGACTGAGGGTCGTGATCATTATGAGAAATGAAACACACACAACTACTTTTTGGCAATTTTAATGGTTTGCCAGTA
Organism: Pyrausta nigrata; assembly: GCA_949316185.1. Lineage (NCBI taxonomy): Eukaryota > Metazoa > Arthropoda > Insecta > Lepidoptera > Crambidae > Pyrausta > Pyrausta nigrata. Next base: position 1,489,736 of record OX438941.1, on the reverse strand, counting down.
CCTTTTCCATTTCACACACTAGCCAACTAGGTAGTTTGCAGGTTTCACTTCACTGAATGTTTTTGCAAATATATTAAGATTGTTTTTATCTACTAACTAATGTCAATTTTAAGTCTTCTAATTATGTATCTCAATTGATATGTGCGCACTTTGGAGTATTTTGTAAGCTCACTTTTAAATAAATCTACACGAATATTATAGGAAAGATTTGATCGTTTGTTTTTTTTTTGTATTGAATAGCCGAAAGTACTGGACGATTAAAATAAAATCCAAAATTGGAACATATATAGTTTGAGACCCTGGGAAGGATATAGGCTACTTTTTGTCACCATATAAAATCATCTGGAGGTCGAAATGGGGAATGAAATGGTCCTCAATAGTTTTCAAATTATCCTTTATTTGAAAATGCGACTTTTGGCATGGACGAAGTCGCGGGGAACTGCTAGTAAATAAATAAATAAACGTAAATAATTCTATGCTCTTCTAATTAGGGCTATGACACGCAAGTAGGCGAACGCGGGCTAAAGCTATCGGGCGGCGAAAAGCAACGCGTGGCCATCGCTCGAGCCATCCTCAAGGACTCGCCCATCATCGTGTTCGATGAAGCCACCTCCAGCCTGGACTCGCTCACCGAACACGTGAGTACCTCGCTTTTATCATCATAATTATCATCATCATACATACGGTTTTCCATTTTGCGATCATTACAAGGTCCCCTTTCCATCTTTATTATCATTATCAAATATTTGTAAAAATATTTCCATCGGATACATGCGGGTATATTCTCCAAGTATTGATGAAATCGAACGCCGGCTCACTGGCGTAGCAAGCACTTACAAAAATTCGTCGTCTGACTAACGTCCTCCGTAGTTCAGTTGGTAAGAGCATTCGCTCGGGTAGCGAAAAGACGTCGGTACGAGTCCCACCAGATGACACAGTCGAAGTTTTTGTGAGCTAAATTTAATTTAATTTCGTATAATTCATTGAAATGAAACTAAACTGAGAATGAACTTTGGTTACGGAACCCTAAAAAACACACTCCGCCGATCCCAGCTGAACTGAAAATAGGGCAAGCGAATGATGATAATATGTAAACCTTATTATGATGATATGTAACCTTCAATTATTAATAATAATGTCCTCCTAGCCGAATTTCGTTTTCTTCAAGACATATAAACCCAACACTCTTGGCCCGACCCGGGATTCGAACCCGGGACCTCGTGGATAGTACCCAGCGTACTGACCACTAGACCAACGAGGCAGTCAAAGTACAATTATTACTAAGACACATGTATTCACTTCCAGGCGATCCTACAAGCTCTAAAAGCGGCAACAGTAGGTCGCACGTCCATATGCATCGCGCACCGCCTCTCCACCGTGGCCGATGCTGACGAGATACTGGTACTGGAGCGTGGCAACGTCACAGAACGCGGCAAGCACCAGGACTTGCTGAACAACCCCAACTCGCTCTACTACAGGCTGTGGGAGAAACAGAACAAGGATATTCCGATCAAGTGATCTGTGACCGATCCGTGTACAGTCACAAGCAATGGTGATAGTTTTTATGCCATTGTAATAAGGTCTCCAATCGAATGCTGCGTGACTGTACGACGAGGATTTTGTTCAGCCTAGTAAAGGCCGGTGTTTTTTATTATTGTTGTTTGTATGTAACAGGTATACATGCTCACAGAATAAGTACTAGTACTAAGTACAGGAGCTCTATTTTTTAATCACTCGTATGACATAATTCTGGCGAATGCGACATAATTTCACTCGTCCACCAAGTCGCATGACTTATTTCATCAATATGAAACAGAATATTGACAGTCACAAAAAATGACAGTTTAAAAATTCGAGATGGGGAACGAAAATCAATAGAAATCTATACGCGAGTGATTCAAAAATAGAGCCCCAGAAGCTTGACTGTGCAATGAAATTCAAATAAATATCTACTCAATGTTATCGACAATATGGTGTAATTTAGTTCGCCTCAGAGTCTAGCACTTTTTCGTTTAGACACTTACGGCCGAATACTGAAAGGCTACTCAAATATTTGACGGCTTCTCAAACAATTGAGCAGCTCCTAAACTCAGAATTCGCATACTCAAAGCCAAAATGTAAGCATCTGTTAAACTTAAGAACCACAAATAAAGTCGTGCTCAGACGCCACTCAAATGAAAAATGGTATACTGAAACGCAACTCAACGCTATTTAGCTGTCAAATGACTGTCATACCGATTTGAGTAGCCGTTAAATCTGAGAGTAGTCTTGAGGTCCCTCAAATCAGTTGATAGTGATATAATGGTATAAAATCCTTATTTTCTCTGTGGATACCCATGTTGCTCTTTTTAACCCTACTTTTAAATACTAGAACACAATCAGGACTCAGATATGCACTAAAAATCTCATATGGAGGCTTTTTGCTGTCTTACAAAGGTGTTTTCTTTGCCTACAACGGAAATTACAATTCCTTCTAATTGTAGAATGCGTATTTTGCACATCGTTGCACTCTCAAAAATTAGCCTAATTATGGATGAGAAATCCTTATTGAGGAATCAGGAGGAGGAGATTGTTGAGGAAGAGCCAATAGTTCAGCCTATCGGTCTTGAAACTAATCAAAAGTTTGTTGTCAGCACTATGCTAATAAATATGTACACATTTTTTTAGGTGGTCATCATATAATCACAATTACACCATAAAACATAAGTATAAAAATAATTAGTAATTCGAAATAAGCGAGTAGTATTTGATGGGTTCTTCTTCATCTTCAGCATGTATCTGCCCACTGCAGGGCATACTCGGCCTCTCCAAACTTTTCCACAACGCTCTGTCGCCGGTAATTCTAGACCAAGTTGTCCCGGCAGGATCTTTTAGGTCATCGGCATCCGACAATCTGGCTATCACCAATGTAGAACATATAGGGCATACCGGGCATACCAATTTGTTTTGTCTTCATTTAAAATTTTGTATGACTATTATATATACTTGTTCATTTCCATTTTATTTTTGTTAATTGAATAGTATTTAAATATTGCACTACACTTCAACTTTGTATAAATTTATTTTAATAATGTAAATAGAAATTAATTTGATTAGAACCGCGCTGTGACAAATGTCAAAAAGTTTGGCAAATTTTTTTTCGTTGTCACTCGACGTTTCATTTCACAACAATGGCGTCGTAAAAGTTTCTATCCAAAAAATTTAACAAAGAATCTATTCAAACAGTGCTGCGTAAAAATAATACGCTCCTTAAGAATGTGAAAATTGTAAACGAGAACATACTTTTAAAAAGGAATGTTGCCATTATGTAAACATTTAACGACTGCTCAGCTAATCATGGTTACAAATTGCCTGAGTAGCGTTTGTGTATACCATTTAAATGTGAGAGACACTCAATTTTAGGAGGATTTCAAGTGAGTGATGGATTTGAGTAGCGTTTCAGTATTCGGCCGTTAGAAATACATTGCATTGATAATTTCGTTCTTATTACTCTATATTTATAACGCTGCGCGCTCGGGTTGCCTGCCACAAGAAGCTATGACGCCATCTAGCGCATCTTTCTAGACTTTATTCATGCTGGCTGGTCCAGCAACGTAGTGCCGCGTGCCGCCGGTGAATAAAACGCGCGCGCGTGTCACTGCTCGCTCGCGAGTCCCAACTTGATTATCTATCATGGTGGGTCGCCGCGCGTTGGCACGTTTTTGCTACCTACACAGGCCTGACAGATTTCAATCTGAAAAGTACTTATAGAGAGGTATTTCTATACCTTATACTGATCACGAAAAAAATGACTTCAAAAAAAAATATTTTGAGGGCATCGCAATCCTTTTGGTTTTATCACAAACGATTCAAAGCAGGTAAAAAACAAAAGAATTGTGATGCCTTCATACTTTGTAGATATTGTAAGCGCATCATTGGTTAGCTGCGCGTAATGTTGACTATTCGTAAATCAATTAGGAGCAATTCTTAAATTGTGCTAATTTAATATTTAAAAAAGTAGGAAGACCCTTTTTTATAACATCTAACAGTAGTTGACCACTTGCCTTACAGACACCCCTCCACTAATCCGCACTGAGCCCGCGAGGTGGAGTATGGCTCGTACCTCCTCATAGTTGAGGTGAGGCCTCACCCAGCAGTAAGATCTATATAGACTAACTTAAATTTTTTCGTGATTCCTGATCAGTATAAGGTATAGAATCACTGTACTCTGTAAGTTCTTTTCAGATTGAAATCTACACTCTTTATTTATTGTTTTTTTTGCATTGCTGTGTGTATACAGAATCATTGGGACGTTAGGAAGTAGCGAGCAGGACAGTTTTACTTAGTTTAGAATTTCTTCGTACTGTGTGTGTACCACAATGCTGTGCTAAAATCATAGCTAATGAAGTTTATATTATGTGGTTAGGCAATTGACAACGAAGTATTATTAATCTTTCGTATAAAACACGCATATTTACTTGTCGTTGTTAATCTTGTAAACGCAAATCTTTTACATAAGTTAGTATGAGAGATCACGATAAAGGAAAAGCGATTTTTGAAAAATTCTCGTAAGTAATAATTCGAGAATTGTAACCGTTTATACAAGGTGTTACTAAATTATCCATTACAAGTAAAGGGAGCTAATCCGAATCAGTAACTACACGACTTTCTCCTAGACACATGGGTCGAAATTTGCTAAAATAGTTTGGATGATCCATAGAAATCTGACTGGTTACGTGACCGATTTAGTATGGGAAGTTTAAAACTCTTTGTCGCTTTTTAACCCATGTTTAAAGGAGAAAGTGGCTTAGTTACTGATTCTGAGTAGCTCCCTTTTTTAAAAGTTTTGTAACACCTTTTATAACGAAAAAAAATTACAAAATATTGTAATAGCCCTCTTAATTATGTACTGTCGGCAGCACGTCAGGTTCCCCATTTGAATTACGAAAATAGCTTTTATTACGTAGTGAATAGAGGCGGTCACAAGGTCAAAGTAGGGTAGTCTGACGTGCAGCCATGTGTACCTACCCTAATATTCTAGTCTCTACCTCAAATATTTTGACGACTAAGTTTGCGACTCTGTAATGCTGTATACTGAAAATTATATTCGAATTATCTTTGTATCTTTCACAGAAAGTAAGCCTATAACCACAAAATGCATTTTAAGACATGTTTTAAAAAATACATTAAAATTAAAATACTGTATTGATTGGCGAAAGTTTTATATGTGACATATTATTCAACAGAAAGACACGTAATGTATATTAAAAACAGATTATATTACTATTGTAAAACATAAAAGATCTATTAGAAAAAGTATCCGAACAAAATGTATTAATTTGTGAAAATGCAAATTATAATTTATGAAATCAGTAAAAAATAAAAACAAATCACAGAAATTATTCGTACGGGAAATTGTTATTTACCTCTCACTCACTCCTACGAGTACTAAAAAGAGAAAGTTAATATTGTTATTTTAGTTCATTTATTTTTGTTAGTAATAATGTTATAATAGAGACAGGTACTATTGTCAGTGAGGTTAAAATACTTGTACTCGTAATGTAAATATTGTATGTTGAGATTTGTGTACAGTGATAATAATATGTTGAATAAGTATATTATTTTGATTACAATATCTGTGTTTTATTTTACGGCGTACGTAAGGCAAATATTTTTATTTATTTAGTTTCTTAACTATATATACAATTTATTAATAAAAATTAAGATAAATTACTTAATACAACACAAAAACAAAAATTATAAAAAGGGTCCTTGTGGTAAGGTTCCTAGGATGCTGGTAGCATTACCGCGCTGGATAGCGATGCTTATACGCTGAGCAAGGTAGCTGCCAGCTCTTAGGTCACCACTGATGTCAACTAGCCTCTTAGAAATCTCTTGAAAAAAGAGATAGCGTTGGGACCCCACGAACCCAGTGTTTCGACTCCAAACGTTACAAAGTGGTACCAATAACTACATAACTATTAAGATTACAAAATAAAATGGGAAATAAATAATGTTTAGAAATACTGATAGCAGCGATAATAATTCAGAAAATATAATTGTTTCTAAAACTATGGAATTTGTCTGCAAAAATTTAAACTGAATTGATTATTTTAACTATTGGAATAACAAAGAAATGAAAAACCTATGTGGGTTTTGCATTTCTTTGGCATTCCAGTCTCTTGAAAAGTGACATATTTGTTAACTATCTCTACTAATTTTTATCTCTATCCTATCTCCCGATACCACAGACAAGACTTTTTGCGTGGACGCATCGTATCTCCCAAACGGAAAGAACTGATTTCAGTCTTTTTTTTGTGTCCAGTTTTTTATATTATTTGGAATGGGTTTGCCAGCTGCCTGTATGGGTTGTTTTGACTAGACTAAACCATGGTGTAGACGGAGTAAAAGGTTCTGGCAGTCCCACTCACCGACGGAACACAGCAAGCTGATCGGCGCCGGGGTCCGGGGTGATAGCTACCAGGGACCAAACGCCACCACCACCCAAAACCACCGCTGAAAATTGTTATAAAAAAAACAAGGGAGGGAATTTAGCGCGGGAAGTGTGAAGAGAAAGATTATTTTAGTTTTTCGTGGTATTATTGTAATTTACTTGTAACATTTACATAAAAACTTGAGTTAGCAAGCCTGTGTGACGCACTTATCTGGATAGTTGGGTATGTGTCGATATCAACATAGAAATAGTTATTTGTGGATATCAGTTTATCCATGGGGTTAAGGGTTTAACTGCTACTACATAAAATGTTACCATGTTACGCACGGTTTCTCATGGTGTCACAATTGACAGGTTTTATGGCACACCATATGAATATGACAAAATAATTAACAACTATGATTTAGGCGGTCTTATTGCTAAAAGCGATCTCTACCAGCAAGCTTAAAACTTTCGAAGTAGGGTTCCGTACCCAATGAGTAAAAAACGAGACTAATACTATATAGACTCCACTTTCTGTCTGTCTGTCCGTCACCAGGCTAGATCTTATAAGTCGTGATAGATAGAAAGTTGAAATTCGCAGATGATTTTTCTGATGGCGCTATAACAACAAATGTTTAAAAATAATGGTAATGGTACGGAACCCTTCGTGCGTAAGTTCGACTCGCACTTAGCTGTTTTTTTTCTAATCCCATGATTTGGCCTTTGCCCATCACTCTATTTTAGCTTGATCTTGACTTGGAACCTGTATAAATCTTAGAGTAGATAGAACTAAGGTATAAAATGATGATATGTAATTTTTAACCGATGTGTGACATTCATTGCACTATCTTATATACCATCATAATTTTTTCTGTCCTGAGATCACCATCACCTAATCAAATTCTGACTTTAAACTCCTTAATCCAATTGGCCAGTGTCATAATGTCATCAGCTTTTTTGAATCGATTGACATAAGTATTATCGGTTGCTAAGCAACGCGTTCACCAACAAAACTGCAGTTTTTAATTTATTTTCGTAGCAAATATCGCGCTTGGCTCGCTTTTCGAGTCCTATTTTCTATTTTGTGCTGATAATGGAGTTTTTCTAGTGTATTAGAAGAATGTCAGTGCTTAGTTTGATCCCGGAAGACAAAAGAAAAGACATCAGGTAAGGTTGATTTGATAAGTACCTCGCTTTGTTTTTATTTACATTTAAGATGATGGATTAATAGATCTAGATTCTGTAAGTTATTGGCTACGTATGTTAATATTATCTGGCGCAGAAGTATTGGCAGAACTATTTCTTACCAAATTAGCAATCGAATAAAAGTGTATTAATCAATCACTGCGGTTTAACTTCATTTACTTTTACTCTTTTACTGCAGAATAAGTACTAGTATCCGTCTTTTACTTGTTTCTTTGTCTGTATGTAATATAGTGGGACTTCTTTTTGATTTTTAGGGTTCCGTAGTACTAACAAGGAACCCTTATAGTTTTGTCATGTCCGTCTGTCTATCCAAGGTTTTGCAAAGTGACCGTTAAAGTACTAGAAAGCTGTAATTTTGTAGATGTATGTATTCTAAATACGCCGACAAAGTGGTAAATTATTATTTTTACCCGACTGTGGAAGGAGGGTTATGTTTTTCGAGAATATGTATGTATGTAAGTATGTATGTATGTATAATTTTTTGGCACGCCCTACAGCCCAAACGGCTAGACAGTTTTTGACGTATGAGGTGTCGTTGAATTTGTCAAACTTGTGAGAGTGACATAGGCTATATAAATTTTAAAAATGGCGCCCGCAAATGGAAATAAAGGGGGGAGGGGGGATTTATTTTTTCATTAGCATATCAATATGGGTATCAAATGAAAGCCAGTAAGGAGACCATTTCAAAAATATAATAAGTTTTATAGTCTGGTGTTTTGTTTTAAGTAATAAAACTAAAAATAATGAAATAAAAAACGGTAATTTAAAAAACTAAAAAACCCGACTGCGTTTCTGTGTAATTGGCAATTAAAAAACCCTAAAACAAGAAAGAGGTCAAACCCGGGTAAAATTGGTACCCATATTAAAAATTGTAGCAGTCGGGACCCATGTTAGAAAGTCGCCAATTTTTATCAATTTTTAATATGGGTACCAATTTTACCCGGGTTTGACATCTTTCTTGTTTTAGGGTTTTTTAATTGCCAATTACACAGAAACGCAGTCGGGTTTTTTAGTTTTTTAAATTACCGTTTTTTATTAAAATTAGTTTTTAGGGTAGCTCCTCTACATGTGAAGTGAGGATGATTTTTTTCGTCATCTACTCCATCGTGTTTCTAAGACAATTTTTTGATTTAATGCTCCATTTATGAAATATTAAACTTAAAAAAAATTACACTATTTTTTAGTCCAGTAGGGTTTACCCCCACTCTCTAAAAGCACAACTGCTGGCTTGAAAAATCTGAAAAAAATCATGATGATAGAGTTTCAAGTAAAACTACTATAGCGGTTGAGATAACTTTTTTAGTTTAACAGTTACTAGGTACCAAACTACTACATAAAAAAATCGTCAGCCTCAGTCAAGGGTACTTATTCTGTGGTTAAGGTCAAGGCAAGGTATAAAATTGTTGCTTTGAAATGTAGTTATGACGATGTGTATATGTTTAATTAACTAATGGACTTGAAATCTGTTAAATTGGTTTGAAAATGTAGGTATGTAATTCAGTGCATACTTAACCTAGGACTGCCTAAGACTTTGGCTACCTACGTTTCGTCTCAATAGAATAGGTACATTCATAAATACAACAACAACAACAACATAACAACAAGATATATAGATATATATATATATAGATATATATATATAGATATATATATATATAGATATGGTACAACATAGTACCATCAGCTTAGCTCCTGTAGCTCATTTGGGGAAGCAATCGCCCGAATAGCAAGTGTCGTGCGTTCGAGTCCTTCTTGTACCTACCAGATGATGGGGGCAACAGCTAGTGTTTACTAATAGTACAGTAAATTTGTACTGTAAAGTGAACCTAGTAGGAAAGTTTTGGGGTAGTTCTGATTTTTTCATTCCATATGTGTTTTGGGGTGCTAAATCTGAATCTAAGGTTTGCGGACAAAATTTCGTGACGCAACATTAAATAAAACAGAAAAAACGTTTTTTTTTTGCTTTTTTCGGACTTTTTGCTTAAAACCCAAAAACTGTTAACTTTTAGTAAATGGTCTCTTTACAGAAATTAAACTACTTAAAGTTATCTACTATTCGTTCGTGTACAGTCTCCCTGTGACCACGAACGCTGTAAGGTTTTAAATAAATTGTAAATAAATCGCGAAGTAATCCGTAAAATTGTGTTTCAAAAAGTTTACCTTTTCGGATTTGAGCTCACGAAACACTAGTTTTGCAGTTCGGCGCAATAAGTATAAGTCGAAATTGGCTAACTTCCAAAAATAGCTCTACTATGATCTTCAACTTAAATTCTTGTCGTTTGTTTTAGTATTGAACTGACTAGCTTTATATTCTTACAAGTTACTGCGAAATTCTCAATTAGTAAGCTCGAATGGAGACGTTAAAAATAAGCTCTAAGCTCTTAACATAACTAAAGTTATTGAGTTTCGATCCAGTCGGAATTCTGGCGTTTTGTTTGAATTGTAAGGTATAAGGTAGATCAATCATTGCTACTAAACTTAATTGTATGAGCAATAAGAAAAATTGCTCAGAACCTAGAAGGTACTTATTTTTTATGCATAAGCATACTAGGTGCTAAGATAAGGGCGTGCTACATTAAGTCGGTAGATATTCAGATTAGATGATCAGATAGGTACCTATTCCTCAAAACTTGAATAGGGGATAGCTTCGTATAAATCGAAAATAGTTGCGTTCTTATTAATTCTATGTAGTCTTAAAAACGCAGTGGATAGAAACCTGAATTATCTTCTCAAGATCGTGGCCAGTAGGCCATATCTTCAGACATAATTAAGGGCACCCCTGCTCTAGCATCTTTCAAGCGTACTTGCCTTAGCAACTGCTGATCACAGGATTAGGCAGCAAAGCCCGAAAGACGCCATTGTGTGAGAGCCCAAAGGGGCTACAGATAGAGAGAAAGGAAGTTCTTAAAAACTGTGTGTAACTAACCTTCCTCATTCCATTCCAGAAAAGAGTCGCTCGAAAGCGTCTACAGCAGCAACTCCCGCCTGAACCTGCTGAACAAGCGCAAGCGCATGAATCCGCTCACCGACGGCATGTCTAACCACTCGCTCAGCAACAGCAAGGGCGGCGGCGACCGGTACGTGACGCAGCGCGTGCTGTCCGCCAAGACGCACCGCGTGAAGCAACTGCAGAACCAGCTGGCCGACGCGCACTACCATCTACAGGTACCTTTTCAAATTAGTAGCCCAAATGGATCTTCTACTTTTAGAGGAATGAAAACTTCTCATAGGCACAAAAGAAACTTTTCAGTCTAAAGAAGTTACTGAAGATGAAGAAGCAGCTGAACAACCAGCTGGCCGACGCACACTACGATCTACAAGTGAGACCCTTTTCAAAATGGCCCAAATGGGTGATCTACTTTCAGAGAAAAACTGCTGATAGGCACAAGAGCCTTCTCAGTCTCAAGCACGGTATATAGATATACAGTATTTTATCTACATACTAGAGCACCCGTATCGACACACACATGCATACACGTCAGTTACACGGCCCGTTGAGCAAACTTGGGCAGACAAACCCACGAAGTGACACGCGGGGCGCGAGCCGGTTCGCTGACAGACTGACTTTCTGAAATGCAGATAAATATCATTGAACAAAGTAGGTTATATGAAACGTGTAATCATTTTTATTTCGGATGACAGTTGTCAAAATTGAAACTGCAATATCACGGAAATTACCCACCTCAGACTACTGGTGTGTAGGGAGAAATTTTAGGGCTCGACAAGATCTTTATTTCGGATGACAGCTGTCAAAATTGAAACGGCCATATCTCGGAAGTTACCCACCTCAGACTACTGGTGTGTAGAGACAAATTTTAGGGCTCGAGAGTTCTTCATTTCGGATGACAGCTGTCAAAATTGAAACGGAAATATCTCGGAAACTATCCATCCAAGACTACGGGTGTTCAGGGACAAATCGTAGGGCTCGACGAGATATTTATTTCGGATGACAGCTGCCAAAATTGAAACAGCCATAACTCGGAAACTACCCACCCTAGACAACTGGTGTGCATGTTAAAAAAATAAAAATTCTTTTCGCAAAATTTGCAATGCCTCCGAAGATTGCGGGAACTGCAGGGTCTGTGGATATTTTTCATACACATAGGATTTAAATATATTTATGTGTAGGAGCAAACTCGTAAATTGTACCTGGTCTCATCGAACTGACAATGTAAAAACGGAACCATTTTACTAGGAGTCCACTGCCTGTGGATATGATAAATAATCTTTAATAAAAATATGACTCCTAAACCTAAAACAATACACATATAAAGAATAAAAATCTAGTCATTTTTTACTTTTGTGTACCAACCCTAGCGCTCCGCCCATCCGTAGATTCTAATTTCAAAAATACGGCTGAGTCACACTACTGTTCTGAAAACAAATCTTTCTATTGTGGTCTCAAGTTACTGAAGATGCTTCGAAAACCCAGCTGGCTGACGCGCACTACCACGTGCAGATAAGACATTCTCTCTAGATTGCCTTGCCTACTTTTCAAGAGCATTCTCAGTCTCTTAGTAACTGAAGCTGATTCGAATAATCAACTAGCTGACGCGCACTATACCATCAGATAAGACATTCTCTCTAGATTAGCTTAAGGCTTACGGAGACTACTCTTATGGTCTATCTTAATGGTTTACACGACCATGAGCATGCACGACCCTTTGATAGCATATAAGACAATCATAAGATGCATCGTGTCGAACTACTGTTCTTAGCAAATCAACAACTTACTAGGGCTGGTTCTAAGAAAGAAACATATGTTAGGGATGAATTTAAGAGATATCGTGTTTGATCTCCTAAGTACACGTTTATGTATCGAATCATAAAGGTACTCGCTCTAGTGAGAGAGGAAGATAGTGAGAAAATATTAAACTACACTTTGTTTGCAGGAGCTGAGTAATGAGAACCGTGTTTTGCGGGCGATGCAGAAGAAGCAGGAAATTGCATTGCAGCGGTAAGTCAAATTTAATTCTTATAGATATAAGATTCCGCCACCATACCTATATAAGTTGAGTGCAAAAATGTAGTTTTTGAAATGTTCGTCTGTATGTTAGTATGTAGATATGTATGATACAGGGTAACCTTCCTTCACCATACGACAGACTACAAATGAGAGACCACGATTACTGGATGGCGATAGGAGTATGAGTCAATTTGTATCATCGAGTCCACGCAGACAAAGTCGCTGTCAACCGCTGGTATTATATATTTTCGTGCTTATTGTAAAATACAAAAACCTTATTCGTATTCCACCAGATTGAAAAGAGGAATCAACTCTCTTAGAACAACGATATCTGTAGATAGTGCTTAACAAATGACAATCACGGAACATTTTCAAGTCCCCGAAATGTTTGAGGGAATTTAAATCCAACTTAGCGCATACTACTTATAAGTGTCAGTTGAAAGTTTTTAATTTCGTAAGTCGTACGTAAGTAGTATAAGCTAGTGTTTTTATTCTTAGTACATAATCTGGATAAAAAGCACGTTTTGTTATTAGACCCAGGTTTTTATTATCGACCTAGTTTTTATAAACCAGACTATGCTCCTTTTTGTTTCTCCTGTGTGATTTGCCCGTTTTGGACACGACAGAAATCCCGCCGGTAGGATTTCCGCCGATTTACGTGCTTATTTCAATTTTTCTTCAGGAAAACCTGCCTTTTTACTAGAGATCGCGAAAGTATTTTGCATGAAAAAGAAATAACTTGGAAAGTTTATTCGTAAAATAGTTTCGCGGTGTTGTGCGGCTTCATTCAACATTTATTGTATGCATTCCAACTTCGTAGCGGTGAAGAACATGCATAGCGGTGAAGATGATGAGAGATGAGACCCGAGACAGATATATGGGGACAAAAAGTAGGTAGGATTATTTTTCTGCATTTTGTGTTTAGGTACTTACCAGCCAGTATGAATGAATCGTCAGAAATAAATCAGTTGGTTAATAAAATAAAATTTTGCTCACAAAAATCGATCGACTGTATCATCCGGCGGGACACCGGTGGGTTGGAAAACTAGCAAATAATTGCTTCAGTTATAAAAATAATTATAAGTTGGTAGATAAATCTGTAGTCCACAATAAAAATTATAATATTTTTTACCGTTCCTCAACTTTGTCCTTGAGTGTAATTTTCAAGGGCTTTGTATTTAATTTGTTCTGCTGTACCTACCTTAGAATTTATCTAAATGTAGATTTTGCTTTTCTTTTCTTATAAGCTTTTATTCAAATTCATCTGTCCTTGTGTCTTTTATGTATTTTAATTTCATCCCAAATGTAGCTCTGTAAATTCCAAGCCAAGTTTGTATTAACTTTTTCGTTGGATACTAAGAAGAGTCTAATTCTCTTAAATATATATTTACTGAACACGATTTGAAGTCATACCATTTTTAATATCATTTGAATAACCTCTTTTATCGCCCTGTTTCGTTACGATTTACACAATCACCCTGCATGGTTTACTTAATAAATTTTCGAGAAAAAGTTTACCATCATCATGGTCAGCCAAAGAATGTTCACTGCCAAACACTACCTCTTTCCCATTAAATCTTAGTTTTAAAAGATATATAAAATACTAGCGGTTCCCCACTACTTGACCCGCGCAAATTTCGGATTACCCACATAAACTTCCACCTACCCTATACCTCTTTAAAGGACGATATCAGGGACTTAACTATCCTACATCCCGTTCATCTATTCCAGGACTCAACTATATTTATAAAGGTCATCAATATCGGTTCAGTACAGCGGACTAACCGTATAGATAGAAGTAACATATTATAAAGTGTGTCCCGTCACAGATGTCGGAGCCTTCAAGAGGTAATAGATGAGTTCCCCTGAAACATTTTTTTCTATCACAAGAACCTTGAAAACAGACCAAAAAATATCACCTTTCCATACAACTGTACCTAGCCGATTTACTAAATAGTATGGGGAAGTGGAAAAATAATTTGGGATTTCAAAGTTGATCCTATTAAGAAACTGGTAGCAATTTTGCTTCTTAGTCACCACATGAAGGCTCCGACACCGGTGCCGAAGCACTTTGTATAGAGAGATAACACTTTCACATTTATGATAGTACTAGTGGTTCCCCGCGACTTCGCCCGCAAGACTTGGATTTTCCATATAAATTTTCATCCCCTATTTCACACCCTTAATGTTTTTATATCGCGACAAAATGTAGCCTATGTCTTTTCCAGGGTCTCGGAACTGTCTCCATACCAAATTTCATCTTAATCGGTTCAGTGGTTTACGCGTCAAGAGGTAACAGACAGACAGACAGACAGACACACTTTCGCATTTATAATATTAGTATGGATGGTTAAAGCACACTAAGCCGTTAGTCCTGCGCCTGATCTCTCTACGGTCATGTCGGAATGCCGTCTCACCGAATTATGAGAGTGAAGGAACAGACAGTGCACCTGTGTATTGCGTACACACTTGTGTATTATATTGTCTCCCGCACTGTTGGCCAAACTGTGTTGAGATTTGCCGCTGTAGTCGAAATTCGTTTAGGAGGACATTAGTATATGAGAATTGATTTGATAGAGAAATTGATATAGAGAAAGAATAAATATCTGTTAATATTTCTCCTCAATTCCTGTATAAGTTTGTGATGAAAGTAAATTTAATATTGTTATTTTTCCAGATACGAGAACTCCAACGCGGAACTGCCTCAAGTGCTCAACTCCCACAACGAGGAGATCAGGATACAGCAGAGCAAATACAAGCAGCTGAAACAGCAGTTCAAAGAAGCGACGCAGAAGTTGAAGGAGAGGGACGTGCAGCTGCAGCAGTTGAAGGATGAGCATCAGCACCTACTGGAGTTGAGTAAGGACAGGTTAGTGGACATCAGTTATGACATGCTTCTAAAACATGGCCTGTGGGCCTAAGGAAGCCTTAGGTCACGCAGCGAGCACAAGATGGTCAGATGAACTTGTAAAGGTCGCAGACTCGCACTGGATGCAGGCTGCTTGTAATAGGTCACTTTGGGAATCTACGAGGGAGGCCTATGTCTTGCAGTAGACTTTCTGATAAATGATGATGATGAGGTGAAAGGAGATCAGGATGCAGCAGTGCAATCACAAACAGCTGAAGCAGCAGTATTAGGAGGTAGCGCAAAAGTTGAAAGAGATGGACGTGTGACTGCAGCAGCTTAGGCATTCATCAGCACTTGTCAGGCGTATCGAAAACATGGTCTCTAACTATGAGCCTTATAATCAAGCTCAACACGCAAGGAGCTATGGAGAGGGCTATGCTTGGTTTATATTTGTTTTTATTATATTTTTATAACTTAAGCAATTATTTTGCAAGTTTTTACGAAATTAAATCAAATTTCACTTACAAAAATTAATCGACTGTGTCATCCGGTGGGACTCGAACCCACGTGCCTTCGCTATCCGGGCGAGTGCTCTTACCAACTAAGCTACGGAGGACGTTAGTCAGTCGACGAATTTTTGCAAGTGCTTGCTACGCCAGTGAGCCGGCGTTCAATTTCATCAATACTTGGGGAATGTACCCGCATATATCCAGTGGAAATATTTTTACAAATATTTAACCATCAGTTAAGATGAAATCAGCTTAACTTATTATATTTTTATAACTTAAGCAATTATTTTGCAAGTTTTTGCGAAATTAAATCAAATTTCACTTACAAAAATTAATCGACTGTGTCATCCGGTGGGACTCGAACCCACGTCCCTTCGCTATCCGGGCAAGTGCTCTTACCAACTCACTGGCGTAGCAAGCACTTGCAAAAATTCGTCGACTGACTAACGTCCTCCGTAGCTTAGTTGGTAAGAGCACTCGCCCGGATAGCGAAGGGACGTGGGTTCGAGTCCCACCGGATGACACAGTCGATTAATTTTTGTAAGTGAAATTTGATTTAATTTTATATTTGTTTTTATAATTTAAACAATTTCTTTGCATGTTTTTTACGAAATAAAATTTTGCTCACAAAAATTCATAGACCGTCTTCTGGTGGGACTTGAACCCACAACCTCTCGCTATCCGGGCGATTGCTCTTCCAACTGAGCTACAGAGGAAGTAAGTTACTCGACGAATTTGTGTAAGTGCTTGCAACACCGGTGAGCCGCGTTGATTTCATCACTACTTTGGCAAAGTATCCGTAAAGTATCGGATAGAAATATTTTTGCTAGTATTAAACTATCAGATAAGAATGAAATCAATCGACCAATATTTGTATTTTAAGCCATTTATTAGAAAAAAAATATTTACAAAATATAATTCAATTATTTTGTATTTTTTTTTAAATGGAGACAATTAGAAAACTTAAGGCAACTGATAAGCGTTTGATCAGCATACCAAACACTGAATAACGAGGTGATCAATTTGTTGTAGGAACTTACTGGAACGAGAGAAGCTCCAGCACCAAGTGTCGGAGCTATCCCTACGAGTTCAGCAGCAGAATGAAACCATAAACATGCTGCAGCGGCGCATCGCGCTCGAGGCGAAGAACTTCAGGCACCAGCTGCAGAATGAGATCAACAAGCATAAGGACACCAGGCACGATCTGGACCTGGCCATCAATAATGCTGATAAGCTGACTACTATCATCGAGGTAAGTGTATTAGGTTCCATCTCAAATTCTCAATTTTTTGTTGTGTTAGGACTTCTACTGTGTAGTGACAAAACGAATTATCTAACTATGCGCTATGGTATAAACTAATGATATATTTGTTGAGCCAAAAACCACGAAATCATTACGTTATGAAGATATGACCGACGACGACCGTCTTGGTGTAGTCGTTCGCGAATTCGAATCCCGCAAGGGGCAAATGTTTGTGTGATGACCACGAGCATTTGTACCTAAGTCATGGATGTTTATAGGTATTTAAGTATTTCTATCCGTTATCCTAGTCACTATAGCACAAGCTCACGCTTAGTTTGGGGCTAGGTAATTGGTGTGTTTGTTGAAACAATTTATTTATTTATTTATATATATTTTTATACAACCATACCCGAGAATCTAATGGTTATCAAGATGTTCATGGTTACTTAATAAACAGTGTTATAATACTTTTTGCCGGTGAAATGTTATGAATATTTCAAAATTTCTTCCGATTTTAGATTTTAATTTAAAAAAAGTCTAATGTTTTTTTTCTTCAATTTGTCCATACTTATCTAAACAGTACACATATAAGCACAGTTTATGACCCGACAAAAATACATAAATAATATTATTTTTTCGTATAGAAAAATAAAAGCTCATTTCCTAGCAATAATATTTTGTAATATAAGATAGTGTCAAATTGAATTTCGCTCACAAAAATTAATCGATTGTGTGTGATTTTTGTGAGCGAAATTCAATTTGATTTCGTATAAACTTGCAAAATAATTGCTTAAGTTATAAAAATAATTATAAGATAGTGTGTTCACAATGCCGTTTTTGTTATGATAAACATTACACCTTGTATGTCTTCTGCAACATAATGTTATAATAGCCTTAACGTAATCTAGTCTTTGGCTGTTCATCATGAAAACGACGAAACACTTCTTTTGCTTGTCATTTTTTGGTAACATGAAAATTGTTCTTTCTAGATGAAAGAAAAAATGTTAAGCACCGCTGCAAGTAGGGGTGTGAAGTCGCCAACTAAACCAACATCTAACATCGCAAGTGCTCGACCTCTTAGCAAGACGAGATCTAGCGTGGAAATTGCAAGATCTGAAGAAAGATCTAATGTAAGTAGACTTGATATTTTTTACGTTTAATTGCAGTAGGAATTTAAAACTGTTACATTCCTATGTTTTTAGATTGACCAAAACATCCTGGCAAAAATGTGCGAGAATTCCCGAAACCTTAGCAGCTCGTTATCTCACGATGAAGAAATATCTTCAACGGAACCCAAATCAAGATACGCCACTAGAAGTCGTACAAATTCTACCAGTACGCGATCAACACCAAGCCAAAACAGAAAGAACTCGAAAGGTTCCGATGATATGATTGAATTAGCCAAGACTGTTCAAGAGGGCATGGCAGATCTTGCTATATTTGATGATGATATTGACTTTAAAAACACGTCACCTGATGAGGTTCAAAAGAAAATAGACGTTTTAAAACAAGATCTTTTGAATAAAATAAAGAACGACGATGCACCAGCATCAAGAAAACAAAGTGCGCTTCGAAGAATGTCTACGGAAGAGTCTATAGAAGAAGAAATAGCACACTCTGAAGAAACAGAGCGTCCAAAATCTAGAGGAAGGAGGAATTCAAATGTGTCGTTCTTTGAAAACATTACAGTTGAAGAGTCTTCTACTACTGTCACAATCAATAACGAAGACCGAAAGCCAGTAAGAGAGAATAGTATTGTTGAAAGGAAGTTATCTGGGAAACCAGTTGAGAAGTATTGTAAAGATATTATACAAGATATCGAGAAGAGTAACAAACTAATAGAGAGACATGTAAAACAATTCAACAACTCTAGATTCGAAAGTGACAAGATAGTTCAACAGTTGGAAGTTGTTGATAAGATAAACGATTTCGTTAATTTTAACGGGGAGATCCCTGACGCGGCTTTAACGGAGTTGAATAATAATTTTAAGGTGTTGACTGACAAAGTTTTGAGCGATGCCGTGCCTGTGACTAGAAAGAGGTCTATTTCTGGAAGGAAAAGTTCTAGGGCTGGTGTAGAGTCTAAGACGAGTCTCCTGGATGACGCCAGTATGAGCAACCAAGACTTATTAGAAGACTTATTGGGCAGGAAATGACACAGCCCTATTCAAGACGACGATGTAGGAATCTTCCAAGTGTTGTAGCTTCAAGGACTTGCGTCTTGATTTTGTTTGGTATCGCTTTTGATAATAACAAGCTGTTTGGAATTTTCTAAACACAATTTATGATTCGAGGAACGCGAAAGTAATTTGATAGGATGTTTTATTTATTGTGGCTGTTTTTCTGTTCAATTGGAGTATATTCTTGATTCGTCGCTATGTGTTTTTATTGGAAGGCTTCTAAGCCGAGTAAAATAATTGAATATCCGTGAGCTTTCTTTTCTATATTTGGACCAATAAATGTAACGGCTATAATACCTACGTGATTTAGCTGGTAGTACCACAAGAACTTTAGTAATCGCACTATATTTCAGATATATATTACAGATTAGGCTATAAAATCGACATCTACTTAATTTAGAAAATCGTTACAGTGTCCTATTAGTCAATTGAAATTATGAACCTAAACGTTTAGCGAATATAAAATTTAGTTCACTCCAATGCCAAAATAAAGTACACATTGTTCAATAGATACTTAGATAAAAATCGTTCGGCTTTAGACAATATTAGGTGAATTGTTTTGATCAACGATTGTTAATATAATGGAAATGTTTACGTTAGTGTATTAAAATAGTTGCATATTTTAGTAAACCTTGGAACAGTATTCAGTCCTTTTCCTCTCATATTTTGTAAAGTTAACAAACTGTTGACGGTTTGTTTAGCATCAGCGTACAGTCGAGTTCAGAAATAGCAAACATTTCATCTTAAAGGTGAAAGAATACCTAAAATGCAATACTTTATGGGTTCGCGTTTTACTCGTACGTTCAAAAACTGGCGAGTAATTTCATTATTTTGTTGAACAAATAGATATTTCGAAAGACAGTTTTATTTTATTTATTTAAGAAAAACATAACAGACTACAATCATGGAACTAACTTATTAACAGTATTGTACTAGACATTTCAGACATGTTTTCACCACTAAGTTGAAAAATCTTTTTTTAAATAAAACAAAACAGTCGGTATAAATACACCATAAAAACAATAAAAGCAAAAATAAACGTTTTTTAATGTTTTTCTAATGCTTATTTAAATTACATTTTATTGAGCTTTCTAACTGTCTTGGTATAAAATACGTGAGGTGATGTTATGAATGAGTGTTTTTGCACCAGGAGTTATCTAAGCTACGAAGCGAGGAATGTGTTTCGTATCTTCCAATAATATGATAACTTCATTTTGACGTTTGAAAAATAAGGTTTTGGTGATATAAAACATAACCCTCAATACGCACCTTAGCTCATCACCAATGGAAAAGCACCCTTGTTTATAAAATATCTCTTTAGAAACAAAAAAAATATGGCGAATTATATTGTTTGTGAATGTATTTTATAATTTTTGAGCTCGACTGTACATATTGTAAGTAAATTATAATGGAATTGTTCTTGTCGATAGAGTGGTATCGTGTGGTGAGTTTTTTTTCTATCTAGATGTATATGGGCTCTTTATAGATTGTTATTTATATAAACTATGTGATTGAGTGATAATAGAATAATATATTTTTGTGAATGACGTGTCTTATTTCATAGCTTAAAACCCTTTGTATTGCGAGAAAAAAACGTTTATTTTAGCATCATGAGAATTGAAGAGAAACCTTTTAGAATTTGCATGAAAAGGAGACCTTTTTAGAATGAGTTTGATTACATGTATGTTATTTTGATCGAACTTAGAGGTAAGTATTACTTACTATATTATGTATATTTTAACATAGTTAGGTATGTAAACCGGTAACACTTTTTGAATTGCTATTTGTTTTATTTTCTATTTGAAAGACATCTCATTTGATACCAGGATATATTATAATTGGATATTATCTGGAGGCCCAAGTATCCACTGTTGCGATAAATCTGATTATCTAAATAATATCCGACCCTTTCATAATGAATTTCACTTTGTAGTATCTAATAAAGTAGTAAGTATCTATTAAAAGTTTCCATTTTCTATTTCTCGTAACAAATGCGAAAAATGCGCAAAAAGGTTAAATAATATCAGTTGAGTGTGTAAGCGTAAAAAAACTGTTCAATTCTTTAAGCTTAAACCCCGTTATTACAAAAACTTAGTACCAGGTTTAAGCCAGGACTAAGCTATTAGCTAGCCAATTAGAAAAGCGTTTCTCTATTAGGTTATGTCACGAATGTGTCATTCATTCCTCTGTTGTCGGCTTATGTTTAGACCTATTTTAAACCTGGTCCAACGTTTTCTTTACCCTCGGGGTCCCTTTTCAATTCAAATATGTGCTCTCAAATAAAATAAAAATACACTGGCAAATATGTGGGTACACGTAAAAAAACGGAGTCCGACAACATTGTCGTTTGAATAACAAATCCCGAAGGAAATATTTTACAGAATAATCGGGGATCTTACTAGAACGAAGGTAGACATGGAGCGAAACTGGATTTGTTTTAGGGAAACTAACTTGACTACAGTGTTTCAATTCAATTGACATAACAGACAGGCACAAATATTTTAATACATAACTAAGTAAGTAGGTACTTGCTAGAATAAATTAGTGCTAAAATGCAACAACTATTCACTAATTTACTTTAGAAAGATTTGTAGTTACAATTATACACTAAACAAAAACAGTATTCTGTGGTTCTGTACTAATAACAAATATTCACATACAGTTAATTTATTTTAAAAAGAGGTAGACCTGTCATCTCGTACTGCGCGGCGTTTCGAATTTGATGCTCCGAGTATACTTTCTTTTACGTGTCAAATGTCATAATTTGAATGCAAAATTGAGCAAAATGTTCAATTTGAGGCAATCAATTTCCGCGCGCTATGACCCATCTTCCTCTTTTTACATGCACTATCATCGCATAAGTATAGGTAATCAGATAAATAAGAATATTAATGAGACCAAAATTTTACAAACGAATATTAGTAATTTAAAATTTAAAGTGTTTTTCATCTGATCTCAACTATTTCTGTTTCCTAACGCATGTTTCATTTTCTGAAAATGAACAAATTCTCACTCGGTACGAAGATTACGAAGTTCTTATCACCAAAGACATATGAGACGGTTCGTAATGATTGCTCACAAAAACTAGCGCAAATTGCCAATACTCGACGGACGCCCAATTCCCATAAGTCGCTTTGAAGTAGAAACATTGTTTCGGTAACTGCCCAAAAATGGGTAAAAAATCCACTTGGGATTCCCGCTTTGACAGTTAGTAGCACTCAAACTTGTTCGATTTTCTAGCAGGTTAATATGGCGACGACCTTGAATCATTGCAAAACAATTTTTACATATCTACATAAAAGTACACAAGGTATCTACTTAAAAATATCACAAAAAAAAATTAAAAAAGGATTATCAAGTAAAAGGTTCAGTAATAATTACTTGGGCTGAAATAAAATAATATATGATGTTAGGATTACACATTATTATTTTTCTGCCAGCTAAGCATAGTAAGCACCATGGAGCATCATCATCCGATTGTGTTAAACTCTTGTCGGTGATCCGCCATATATACCTACCTTTAGCCAGATAAAATTTCGAGATAAGGTTATAATAGCATTTACAAAAAAAGGAAATTATTTTAATATTTCACGTAACTTCAATAAAGCATATTAGCAATTATAATAACCGCTTAGAGCATACTTGAGTGACTTAAGTCTACAAAAAATTAATTGATACCACCCGAGCTACCTGCTTTTAGTGATATTGTGTTGATTTTTGGCGCAACTGGATTAGGAAGGCAAAGGGGAGCGCTTCCTACCGACCGGTTGTTATGGTCGGGGACCAAGGTCCAATGGTCACCGTCTTGGTTTATCTATATGTAGTCAAGCTCGTGCTAAATCTTACATATCGCGGTTTGTGTTGTATGGAGCGGGCTATCAGCGCCATCTAGCCTGTAGGAGCCGAGTCAGGGCGTCGCGTCTTGAAGTTGCTTGCTAGTGTTAGCGACAGTGGTAAGATGTCGCTACAGATTTATTCTCTAAAATCTTTAAAACCCAAAAATGAAATCCCCAAAGATTTTAAAAAAATAACTTAAACAATCCTAAGTCTATGCAAATTCTGTTGGAGTAAAAGTTAATACAGCTTTTAAGTCTTAACTGCATTTCAGTTCGCTCTCTCAAAGTTATCATATTTCAATGGACTTGTATTTAACCCCTCGAGAATCCAATCTAGGACTGTAAACGTAGAACCGGGCTATTAACTGGAACTGAAAATTGGTAGTTAATTGTCTTTACTGGCATCTTGGGATACGTAGTTATCTGTTGGGAAGGGCTGGTTTACTCGGGAATTAAACTTGGGCCAATTTGCCAAGTTCGATGCTGTTAAGATTTGGTTCGCCGTTAGTTTTAATATTTTATTTTTTTATTATAGAAACTAGGTTTTATCACCGACCTACTCTTAAATATTTGAATTACAAAGTGTTTTTTTTTCAATAAAAAAGGTTTTATAACATTACTTAAATGAATTTGACGGCCGTCTTGGTGTAGTGGTTCGCGCTCGGAATTCTAAACCAGGCGGTTGCGGGTTCGAATCCCGCAAGGGGCAAATGTTTGTGTGATGAGCACGAGTATTTGTACCTAAGTCATGGATGTTTATAAATGTATATAAGTATGTCTATCCGTTATCTAGTCACCATAGCACAAGTTCACGCTTAGTTTTGGGCTAGGTAATCGGTGTGTTTGTTGAAACAATTTATTTGTTTATTTATTATTATTAGTCATGCTTGCTCAATTTACAAATTACGTTAGTTACAGAGTCAGGAACATTAAAAGAAAACTCCTTTTTACGAAGTTTTGTTTATCGTTACTTTACTATAGTCCGACCGCTTGTCTGAAACGTTCGCCTGCGGGGTACAGGAGTGCGGGAGTCCTGAGCGGTGCGGGTGGAGGGTGCTTGTTAAAAAGTTCAATTTTAAAATTCTAAATTCGCATTTTTTTCTAAATTATTTAAATTACCCTATCAATACCTCTTCTCGTCTATCCCCGCACTGTACCCCGCAGGCGAGGTCTTCTTAAAGGGGCAGACTGTAGTTTATATAATCTGTGCTGTAGTTGGCAACATGAAAAAAACCCACAAAACACTAAAATAAAGTACAGTAGACTGACGTTCCAGGAAAAAATATTTTTTAAAACGTGATACAAAAATAAAAAGATTTATCAAAGTCTAAACCTGAGTCCTAGAGCTCTCCAAAGGCTGTTGCTAAGGCAACCGACAAAAACCTGAGCACTAAGTGACCAGACAGGAGAGGCAATGAAATGGAAATATTATTTTTAGCCTAATGGATATGAAATAAATTTGGATAAGTTCGAAAATAAAAAATGTCTGTGGGTCAGTGAGAGGTTAATAGTTTTGCTGCGATATTAAACCGGCTAGCGAAATCATTGGATTAAATAAGGACTTTTTGACGTTAGTCTTATTAATCTGTTTTTTTTTAAATGTGTATATTAAGCCTATGTTAATCTCTCAAGAAGGGGGGCATCATCGGTTTTTTCATATAAAAAATTGGCCCCTAATATGTAGAACAGCCGTTTTTACACGTGATCAAAGACAAAACACAAAGGCAAATTCGCTTTGACGGAGTACCTGGAGCTGTTTTCCCTTTTTTTAGCAAAAGTAATATTGGCTGACGCGTTGTATCTGAGGATCAGGGTGACGGGGCGTGACTGTAGGGGTTAAATTCACTCTGTGAGTCAATCGTACAAACAAAATAAAATTTCAGTAGATACAAAATAAAAATGCTGTAAATATTACAAAACTGACAGCCGCAGGATATTATTAACTTATTATAAAAAAAACTTAGAAACGGGTTTAAACTAGGATTAAATATTAGCAAACAAATTAGAATTGAATGACACATTCGTGACATTACCTATTAGAAAAACGCTTTTCTTTTTGGTTGGCTAATATTTATTCCCAGGTTAAACTTAGAACTATTTTATTTGTACGAGTAATAAGGGGCCTATGGTAATTTTGCTATGTTTTTAGGTTCAGATTTTGTAGTAGTATCTAATCAAAGAATTTACAAGTGTGCGGCGGAATCGCATATAGGTATACATAATTAATAATTTGTAAGAAGTTTAGTGAGTAGACAAAATCACAATTTACTTAATAGTATTTAGTGGCAACATAAGTAAAAATATTTTTTCAATTTGCACCAGTAATTCCCAGATTTACGCGTTTAACTATCAACTCTTCAGCTTTGTAGTAACTATTTATTTATTTAATAAGATCACCAACAAGGTTACATTAAAACATAAAATGAACACTAACCATACAGTTACAAAATAAATGCAAACTTAATAATAGGTGACAACGACATGCAATAATATAAAAAGATCATCACTCCCACTATTAAGCTACAACTTGTACTTTAAAAAAAATCTGCCCTGGCCAACCCCTGTGGGTTGACCCAGGCAAGTGGATCTGAATTAGCGTGTCAGATTATATATCAACACTATTAATGGAGGACTTAGACAGTGAATTGTATTGCTTAAACATTCTATTTCATGGAGAGTATAGACCTAAGTTTGACTTAGAGTTAACTACTCTAACTACTATTTATAAGTCAGCCTATTAGATCCCACTGCTGGGAAAAGGCCTCACCTCAACTATGAGGAGGAACGAGCCATTCTTCACCACGCGGGCTCAGTGCGGATTGGTGGAGGGGTGTATGTAAGGCAAGTGACAAACCTTACTACTATTTATATAAGTACTTAATTAACTTCAACTAACTTAAAAAGCAAATGTTAATAGTTTGCTTACTATTTAACATTTATTAAGCTCTTTATCCTCAAATACTTACCAGTTTAAACACTTATTAATCTGCATTAATCAAATGGTAAATTTAAGAGAAACTAATTCATACACTGTCCCTAAGACAGAGCGCATTTCAGATTCAGGGTTTTCAGATCTCCATGGCCATTCGAAAACACCTTATTAAAGATTTGCAAACTGTCGAATATAAAAATAGAAGGCTGTCTTACTCCACGAAAACTGTTCTGATTAAAAACAGTTGTCTATATTTTTGTATTGTTCTCATGCCTACAATGAATATTCACTTGGAGAGACGCTTCGAGCAAAAACCGAAAAGGCACACATGAAACGGGTATGTAATTCTGAAGTTACTCAAAACTTGGGAGATACTGTTATTTTGTGCTTTCGCAAATAAATTAATTAATTTCTTTGTGTTTGTGGAACTCGTAAACTTTTCAACATTAAATAAACACAATTTGTCGACTTTCAAATAAGTTTGTCATTTGTATTGTTGAGTTTCGTGAAGGGACCTTAGTAAGAATATTGGTAGGTTAGAAGTATTGAATTAGCTTATTCTTATAGAATGGAGAGATTTCATAATAAAAGTCATGGTATGGCGCTGGATGTAGGCTGCTTAGGTAAGTAGTTGCATTTGAACACTCTGTAATCTGTAAAGGGATAATTATTTCAATAAATTTAAACAAAGCGGCAGGGCAGCCTTTAAACAAAGCTATAAGAAAATGAAGCACATTGTTGTGGAGGCTATTGAGCAAGAGAAAACTTGTTTTTTTTCCAGACAAATTAATAATAATCTTAACGATCCTAGGAAATTATGGAAGAACCTTAAAGGTAACATCCTACCTAACAAGAAGTTGCAAGCAGATCTGCCGTCCTCATTTAGTGACCCTAACATCATTAATTCACACTTCCAGAGTGTTCCTGGTGATGCAGCTGTCAGTATGTCTCAGCTCACATTTTTTGAACACCACAAGCACAGCAATCTTGCTACGGTTTCTCTACAAACGGTAAGCAAGGATCTAGTCCTTAAGACTATCAGAGGCTTGCGGTCAAATGCAATGGGGGACAATGGACTGTCTTTAGAGATTCTCCTGCTGACCTTGCCACACTCTCTAGATGCCATCACGTTAATCATCAACCGCTCCTTGCTGGAAAGTACTTTCCCGGAGAGCTGGAAGACGGCTATCGTCAAGCCACTGCCTAAAACTAGCTCACCGGAGTCAATGCAGGATCTGCGTCCAATAAACATACTTCCGTGCCTCTCTAAAGTGTTAGAGCGAATAGTCTGTGAACAACTCACAAAATACCTAGAGGCCAATAATGTGCTTCCTCGTTTCCAGTCCGGGTTTCGCAAGGCCCATGGTAAAGGTACTGCTTTGGCTAAGGTGGTGAATGACTTGCTGGCTGCTCAGGATCAGGGGAAGGTGTCATTTTTGGTGCTGCTCGATTTTTCGAGTGCCTTTGACTCATTGAGCATTCCCTTGCTGCTGTCCAAGCTGAGCTACTATGGACTGGACATTGGTGCGGTCAAGTGGTTTCAGAGTTACCTTCATAACCGTCAGCAGTATGTGGAGCTACGTGGGGCAGATGGGAAGGTATTGCAGTCTACTCGGCAAATGATGCAACGAGGCGTACCACAGGGCTCAATTTTGGGTCCAATACTCTACATCTTGTATAGTGCTGATATCACAGATTGTAACACTCGCTGCCACCACCACCTGTATGCCGACGACCTGCAGTTGTATCTCCCGTTTGACCCACCCGAGTGTGCTGGTGCTGTGGGCACAGTGAATGTAGAGTTGCAGAAGATTGCCGACTGGTGTGAGCTGAATTGCCTAACATTAAATGCGAAGAAGACTAAACTCCTAATAATTGGTTCGCCGAGGAATATGAATAAATTAGACATGGCCATGATAAACGAAAGTGAAGTAATTGAAAGAGTGAGCAAGGCTAGAAATCTGGGTTTGACTTTTGAGAGTGACTTGAGATTTGAGAGTCACATCACTGAGTGCGTCAGGAACTGCTTTTATAGACTTAAACTGCTTTATAGACTCAGACCATACTTGAGGGAAGAAATCCGAATAGCCCTCTGCGAGGCGCTTGTACTCTCAAAGCTAAATTATTGTGATACCGTATATGGGCCGTGCCTGTTGGCTAGATCGGTGAAACTTATTCAGCAAGTACAGAATGCTTGCGTGAGGTACTGCTTTCATGTTCCGCCACGATCCTTTATTACATTAACGCTGCAGGCATGCTAAGGATGGAGGCTCGCAGAAAGCTCCACCTCGCCACCATGTTATTTGGGGTGATAACCTTAAGGAAGCCAAGTTACCTTTATGATGAACTGTTATGGGCAAGGGGTAGGAACGGTCATGGGAGGAGGGGGTGTACGAGCGTCTTCCTTACGCCGAGACATCGATCTGTTGCGTTCCGGGGTTCCTTTAAATTCGCTGCCACACGGTGCTGAAACTCCTTACCCCCACCGTTGCACGCCCTGAAAGTGAAAGGCACGTTTAAAACTGCGCTAAAAAAACATTTATTACTGCAACAGCTAGACGAGGAATCGCAGATATTCACTTACCAAAAGGGTATGCGCGTCGAACGAAGGGGTATTGCGAAAGCGGCCCGGCACACGTAGTGCACACACAGTCTCTCTCCTCCAGCCCACTTTCAACATGCCCTTGTTGGATCTGATTCGATCGATTTCGCGTGGTCCCTTAACCTCATATCCTATTTTTATTGATTTTTATGTTCACAATATCACATCTCATAACGTTCCCGGGATCCCACTTGCAAACTGCTCCCAATTAGTAATCCCGTTATTTAATCCACACAGTCTTACCGTTGCTAATACTGAGTCTAATTTGCAAATTAAAAAACAATACATAGGCGTGGCCGCCATTTTTACGTGGCATTTAAAAATGTGAATTTTTAGGTTAGGGTGTGGTAAGTAGGGTGTGGTGGGCGAGGTCGACCATAGATAATAGATGCGCACTTGGTGGTGAATAGTAGAGGGTGAATGGAGGCGCCACTGTCGTTTACACACTCGTAGCATAGTTGACCAAATAACTAGTCTTGATACTTATTATCGACAGTGGCGCTTCCATTTGTTTTTCCATTTGTGTATGTTGTTTCATTTGTTTATGTTTTCTGCACTGTTCTGTTTAGTTTTGTTTGTATGCTCTAACCACAGATTATATAATAGTTACTTCGTCTAGGTCACTGCTATCATGTCTCTTGCTTGTTTTCTTTTTCTTTTTTTTGTCTTCTTTATTATTATTGTTTGTAATGTCTTTATGCTTTTTTTTGTTAATGTACTTTAGAATGTACCCCAGGCATCCGCTGAAAATCAGTGTCGTGGTTTGCCTACGGCTACCACGACTAATGCTGAGTCGAATGCCTTTTCGGCAGATCACATTTTTATAATTTGTAAATTGTTTCTTATTTACCGATCTCCGAATAAATGCTTTTTCTTTCTTTCTTCTTTCTTTCTAATCCGATAGTGAGCGATAATTACTTTGGATCGATGGAAGGTAAGTACCTACTTTTTTCTTTTTTGCACACCACTGAAGGTAAAAAAAAACAATAAGTAGAAAAGTTTTCTCATGACAAACCGTATAAAGGCACGATGAAAGTTAAAATTGTTTTTAAAGAAAAGGAGTTTGCGTGTGACTGAACATAGACGTAACATAGGCAGTTTTTTTTATAATGTTTGGCGTATCAGTCCGTTATCTCACTCGGCTAGGGTCTACTGAAATCCAGCGTCGGGGCCCTTAGCGGGTCACGACTTAAGCTGAGTGGGGTTTTTTTAATATTGACATCACAGGCGCACAACTGCACAGTCCGACTGGCTTACCCACATAAATTGTAATTTTGTTGTTTCTTTTTTTATAACCGTGCCTGTTACGTTGTTTGGTTTTGTGTGTTATGTGATGTCCAATTATTAATAAATGTATTTTCTTTCTTTCTTTCAGTTTTGGTATCACCATGGGTATAACAGATCATCCATCAGGCTTCCACGATCTGAGGCCCTACTCCTTTAGTAGTCTAGCTACCTCGCTCGTTTGCGTTGTCTTTCTGGCGTGAGTGAAAGGGACGGCTACAGCAACCGGGGTAAGGCCTTAAAGCTAGAGGAGTCTTCAATTAATCGTGCGAATGAGTTGCTTTACAAGCTGTAGCAAGCAATAAGACAATAAGGCAAAAATAATTATAACAAAAAAAACGCCCTATAGCATTATGTGAAAATGTGATTTAATGAAAGAAAGAGCAATTGAAGCGCGAATGAGTAGCTCTACAAGCTGTAGTAAGCAATAATACAAAGCAACAAGCAAACATAATTATTGAAAAAAACAAAACACCTGACTGCAAAAATTATTTTATTTTTGAAATGGTATTTTTACTGGCTTTCATTTGATACCCATATTTGTAAGGAAAAAAAAAACCCACTTCCCCCTTTATTTCCATTTGTGGGCGCCATTTTATATAAGATATCGCCTAGGTATGTCACTCTCACAATTTTGACAAATTCAACGACACCTCATGAGTTAAAAACTGTCTAGCCGTTTGGGCTGTGGGCGTGCCATACAATTATACGGGTAGGTACATTACATACATACGCTCGAATAACATAACCCTCCTTCCGCAGTCGGGTAAAAATAACTATAATATAACTAAAGAAAATCTAACCAATGCTCTAGCTAGGAACGTCATGTGAGAATGTGATGTAGCATAAGAAAGAGCAATGAAAGTATATCTGTGAATAAAATATAATAACATTTATTTGGTACATACATACACCGAGGTAAGAAAGCAAGACCCTTTACGCTCAGCCATAATACCAAATAGCAGTAGTGGTAGACTTTTACTAGTCTAGTAGTTTTATCTAACGATTGCAGAATATCGTCTTTTGGGAGTCGTGTTACTTAGCGCAGTCGTTTTGCAAAACTTTCATCATCCAGCAGTGTACCTAATAGGTGGAGATTTGCGCTCTGCAAGACAACGCGTGCTTGCTTTTAGTGCTGGCTAACTATCGATATTAGTTGTCGACTTTAAATAGTCAAGACTTAGCGGCGTGTGAAGTGTGTCATCAGAGTTTAGTTATTTCCAATCCGCTCAGGTCCCGTAGCCAAATGGCAATCGTTCTGGAACGAACTTCGTTACCGCCAATGAAATTTCAAAATATGTATGCAAAAGTCACGTGATGTTTCGACAGCTTATGTAAGTTTCATGTTGTTACTTGGCTACATGTCCTGATCTACGCACATCAGACTATACATATTTAACTTAAAACCGGCTCTATTCAGTAATAAACTGTTTTTGTAGTCAAATGTATAACCTGACGTGCTGTCGACTGTACCATCTAGCCGGAAGTTAAAGAATAACAATCCTTAGGCCGGGCCCAATTTGGATACGAATTTGTATCGTACGTAAACGTATGATTGTGGTCGTAAAATGAGTGTATTTTTTTTTTGACAGATGATTTATGTTGCCGCTATATCAAAAAATACTAAAAACTGAATAAAATAAATACTTAAGTGACAGGAAAAAAATAACGTTTTTTGTATGGGACAACACTTAAAACAAACTTATTTTTTTTGCCCCATGGTAACTTCTTCTTCATAGTCCTATACCTCATCACTGAGGGTCGTGATCATTATGTGGAATGAAACACATAACGACTTCCTTGGCAATGTTTAATGGAGTGCTTTGCCATTGCCTTCTCCATTTCACACACTAGTCAATTAGTGTGTAGGTTTCCTCACGATGTGTTCCTTCACCGTTAGGCAGCGATATCTTTGAAAAAGACTGTACTTAAATTTTTGTACGAACTCAGTGGTACAGGTGGGGATCGAACTCACGACCTCACGGATGATAAGTGAAGTTTTCTCCTCTCGGCTATCGCGCCCTTTTCTTAATGTTGTTTAAAAAATGGCACGGAACCCATTCTGCATATGGCCGGTTTTTAATACACATTGCAATTTATCGATAATTTTAAAATCATAGGCAACACTACACATAATGGCTGAGTGTTCCTTAGGGATTAGCTGCTTCAAATTAAAGCTATTCTTAGTCTACAATAGTTGTAGAACATAAAGTAGAAATATGTTTTGTTGGCGTTTTAACTTTAGCATCTTGCTTTCTTATGATTTAACGGGGTATAAAAGGAATATGGATTTTAGAGTAAGTTTTGTATCATTTCAAATTATAAATGCAAAAGCTGTCTGTCAGTTACCTCTTTACAACTTAACTACTGAACCGATTTTATGAAAGGTATAGAAATTATGTGAGACCCTGGAAAAGACATAGGCTACATTTTGTCGCGATATAAAAACATTAAACGTGTGAATGTTTTGGTAGAGGCATTTTGTTAATTAGTATGTTTTTGCATTTATTATCTAGTAAAGACAGCAAAAAAAATTTTTGATAATGATTCGATTAATTTTATTGATCGAAAGAATGAAAAATATTTTATTTGGAACATTACACATAATTAAAATAAAGTAGAGTTTGTAATGTTACCAAACTGGTACCCACTCAGCTTTTATGCCATGGGGCTGGTTTTCTGTGGGAACCATTGATAACGTTTTGATTAATTGTTTGATTTTCTTAATAAATCATGCATTTAAAAGTTCATGAAACTTGTTTCGTACCTAATGTTAATTCGGCTGTGGCAAGCGCGGTTTCGTAGGTCAGAGACCGAATAATCTAGTTGACATCGCCTTAGACTTGCAATATGTACACAGAATACTTTTTTGCTGAAACCTGATGGACCTTAAAAAGTGCGTTTTTGTAAGTAAATGCACACAAAAAATTATCGACCGTCTTATGTTAAGATTGTCTTAACGGTCGATGAATTTTTGTGTGCACAAAATTTACTTTTGTAAAAAATTTGTAAGAAATTGGTTAAATTATAAAAATACTATACTATATATTTTGGTCTGGTTGATGTAATACTAATAATTTTCTCCTACTATTTAAGTAATGTTTAATTTGCAAGGCCAGTTATACGCAAAATAACAAGCTCGTTACTAGGTAAAGGCACTATAATTTTAATATTATATTAGTTAAACAAGGTAAATCTTCTGCCTTGTAGGTTCACCACACGTCCAGACTTCTCCATTTTGACCTTGAGACCGTCTTTATTTCCTACGTAATAAAAGCTGTTTTCGTTAGTTCACATGGGTAACCTGACGTGGTGAGTCTCTGCTCTATTAAAATTGGATCTCAAATACAGTGACCCACCCGGGAGCCTCTCCAATCTCTTAACCAAGCGTCTTTTTTTATTTCGAATTGAATAACTTTTTTATGTTATTTTGAAATGGGTTCGCTCTTGACTATAACTAAGCCAGATGTCACGTAGACAGAATGGGTGGAGCGAGCTCATCCAGAAGGCTCTGGCACTCCCACTCGCCGACGGAACACTGCAAGCTGCTTGCCGCGGACTCCGGTGATGGGAAGGTGGTAGCTACCAGGTGACACCTAACGGAGCCTACCACCGCTGTTAGGATCATTCAGCCGCCATCACAAACTGGGATTCGTGATCCGTTGCCCGGGGTGGAGCACTAAAAGGTAGATCCTTCACCACTCCACCCCGAAACTTGAAATGAAAGTAAATAAAGCTAAACAAAAAAAAAAACCGGCTAAGTGCGAGTCGGGCTCGCGCACGATGGATTCCGTACCATTATAAAAAAACAATTTTGTATGGCAGTCCCCCTTAACTTTTATTTTCATTTTAATTTAACTAATTATTTTTAAAGTGAATATACACACTGAAAAAAAATGATTGGTTAACAGTAACCAATTTGGCTACTAGTAGGCCGTAATCTAGTGACTTGCGAACTTCTGGTTATCAATAACCAACTAGTTTTGTTACTGATAACCAGAAGATTGTTTATATTTAACAAAAATTGTCTTCCCTATAACGAAACCTTCAACTAACAAAACTAGTTTGGTTTATCATTTTTTTCAGTGCATGTTAATATTCTGTGAACATATCAGGCGTCTACCTGTTGGTATTATGAATATCGAGCAAAAACGGTAAAAAAATCACGTTTTATTAATGGGTAGTTGTATTAATTACATACTTTTTTGAATACTTATTTGTTGCTATAGCGACAACAGAAATTACATCATCTGTGAAAATTTCAATTTTCTAGCTATCACAGTTTATGAGACAGCCTGGTGACAGACAGACAGACAGCGGAGGCTTGGTAATAGGATCCCGTTTTTACCCTTTGGGTACGGAACCCTAAAAAGGAAAATAAAGTTTCTAAATATACCAAAGTAGAGACTCCATGTACGAAGACGTTCCCTAGGGATCGCAATAAACTATTTTTTCGAGGCTTGATTTTGCCGAGGGGTTATAGATTAACCAGAATCTGTAGGACTGCAGCTTATTGGTTGTCTACGCTAACTCAAGACTGGCAGAATTATTGCGAAAACAAGAATTATCCTTTTGAGAAAATAAGATTAAATTAGTCTCGAATTATTGCGTTATCCATCTTGAGAAAACAAGATCAAATTAGTTTTAATGCGATTAGGGTTCCAATCTCAAATTCCCTAGGAGCTGAATTAAATAAACTTTCAAGTCAATTAAATCAAACGTACGCCTGTGTACGAGTATTACTATAAGATTATCTTTGAACATTTATGTCCAATTTGTAAATAGATTGTAAGTTATCATGTAAGTAAAACATGAGTTCTTAGAGACGCCGAGAGATGGCGCTGTACTACGTTGAATCGCGCTATCGATTTATTTTTGTCAACTGGTATAAGTGTTTGGTGCAAACGTATTTGTGTTCGCTTTCTGAATAAACCCTGTTAGTGTTTAACCGATCAGTTGGTTTTATTTAGTAGATTTGGGCCTAATATTTTACATGGTCCTTATCGAGTCGGATGTTAGAGACGCAAATTGAAGTGTCTTCCGGCGACTTTTGTCAGTTGTCAGCTGCATAGAAAACAGTGGCGGATTGTCGCTGAAGTGCAAGCAGGCTTCGAAGTGCGAAGTGCTTTGACCAAGGAGCGGGCACAGACGCTAGAGGGCGCTGCAGCTGCGGTCTGGCAAGTGAAGGTATCGGAGGAGACAAGTTGGCAAACGAGGTTGGCGTAACGTGACGTAACGAAGATAAGTGATCTGTGTGAGTGAGGTGCATCATTGTGAGTACTTTTATAAACTTATTTTACTGAAATTTCAAGAAAAAATTACAAGTTGAAGAATTTAATGGACTTAGAAAAATTTGGAATAGTTTCATCAGTATAGAAGACTTAGTAATATTTAGAGTAGCTTTACTTTAGACTTAGAATAGTTAAGCAAAAAGTTGTAGGACGGGGAACCTATGCCCAATTTCGTATAGATTTGCATGTTAAAACACTTGTAAAATTTTGGCTAGGTGATAGTTGAATTACAACTTTTGTTTGTTTGCATATAAGTACAATACCTAGTTGTGTAATCATTATTGATAAATTGTATAAGTTGCAATTAGATAAACGCGACAAGATTAAAAAGGCCATAATTATATCCAAAAAATCGCCTAAAGATAGGATAAAGATACCATATTTGCAAACGAGATTGGAAACTTTGGAGAAACAATGGTCAAATTTTAGTTTAACGCATGATGACATAATTAAATTAGTTACAGAAGAAAATTCTACACATACATACTTTACTGACTCTGTTTATGAAACTGTTGAAGAATCATATTTTACTTATAAGTCATATAAATAGAAACCATTTATGAGTTAAGTTCCTCGGTTCAGTCGACAAATAATGAACATGTTACAACAAATTAAAATCAATCAAAAGAAGGTTCATATGTAAAATTACCACAGATTTCTATTCCCAGTTTTTCAGGCGCATACGCTGAATGGACCACTTTTGAGGATTTGTTTTTGTCTTTGATAGATAACAACTCATGCTTAGATGATGTGCAAAAGATGCATTACCTTAAGAGCCTCCTGACAGGTGAAGCAGAACAACTTGTTAGGCATATACCAATAACAGCATCTAATTACAAAGAATGTTGGTCTCAGCTAAAAAGGTAGATATAAAAACAAAAGATTCCTATCTAATTCTTTACTGAAGCGACTTATAAATCAGCCTAATGTAGTAGAATCGTCGACGGCCATTAAGGGTCTGTTAGACACAACTGTTGAGTGTCTAAATGGGTTAAAAAATCTAAGTGTAGACGTCAGTTCTTGGGATATAATAATTATTAGTTCCAAATTAGACCCAGAGTCGAGAAAACAATGGGAATCAAAATTAAGCTCAAGTGATCAACTACCTAAGTTTTCAAAATTTAGAGAGTTTTTAGAAGCCAGATTTCGGGCTCTAGAATTTTTAGATCCAAAGGTCAATAAGTCTACTAAACAAAATAATACTACTCATTATAAATCAAATAAAGGTTATGCATGTGATTAGCAGTAATGAAGGTTTTCCAGATGTACTGTCTTGTCCGTTTTGTAAAGAAAACCATAAAATTGCCAATTGTAAACGATTTGCAAATGAGAGTTACGATTCACGTCACAGTTTTGTTCTCTCTAGCTTCCAGATTTGTCGTCCAAGTGACGATACAATCCCGCTTAGACCACAATTTCAGTATTCAAGTAAGAGCATATGTTTTAAGCACAATAACTACTCTACTACCGGCACAGAAATTAAAACAGTGTGTTTGGCCGGAGTTTCAAGCAGTGCCTTTGGCGGATCCAGAGTTCCACACACCAAGTAAAGTAGATATGTTACTTGGAGCAGACATTTATGGTTTGAATTTGAGAGAAGGAATAATCAGAGGGCCTTCAGGCGCACCTACTGCTCAAAATACGGTATTTGGGTGGATCCTATCAGGCCAAACGGATTCTGAGAAGAAAATCATTCATTGTCATCATATCATTAGCAGTTCAAGTGATCAGAGAGATGACAATGACTTACTTAAAAGATTTTGAGAAATTGAGTCGTTTGTTCCCAAAAAGATTTTGTCCGAAGATGAACAGCGTTGTGAAGAAATATATAGAGCTATGACTAGTAGAGACCACACTGGGCGTTACATTGTCAATCTCCCATTTCGTAGTGAGGGCCCACAGTCCAAATACGGAAATTCTAGAGAGCTTGCAATCAAAAGATTTTCACAACTTGAAAATAAATTTAAAAATCAACCTCAAATTAAGGAACGTTATTCTGAAGTAATTCATGAATATCTGGACCTAGGCCACATGGAACGTATAGATAGCAGTACTGACTCTAAAAGGGATTGCGCTGTTTATTTGCCCCATCACGCTGTCATACGTGAAGACAAGTCTACGACAAAGGTCCGAATAGTATATGACGCATCAATGAAAGGCCTGAATAATGTGTCTCTTAATGATGACTTATTAGTTGGTCCTACATTACAGCCGCCTCTACGTCATACTATTATGAGATGGAGAATGTACCCAATAATCATTTGCGCTGACATTATTAAAATGTATCGTCAGATTAAAGTTTTAGATGAACATTGTGATTTTCAGCGAATAGTTTGGCGGGACGATCCTAAATCTGAGTTGGAAGAGTACCGATTGCTGCGTGTAACATTTGGTACAGCATTGGCTCCATACCTAGCAGTAAAAACACTACAACAACTGGCAGAAGATGACGGTCAGGACTGTCCACAGATAAGTGAAATAGTAAAAAGAGATTTTTATGTGGATGACTTGATGTCTGGTTGCCAATCAATAGAACAAGGACTTACGATTAAGAGAAAAATCACAGAATTGCTTAACAAAGGTGGGTTTCAATTGCAAAAGTGGATAAGTAACAATCAGGAACTAAATCAACAAATTTCAGAAGATCAAAAGGAAAAGGAGACACAAACTAGAAAGGATATTAAAATAGATGATATCATTCAAATTTTAGGACTGTCTTGGGACCGAGAATCTGATACATTTAAGTATTTAGTGAAATTGCCCCCTCAGCAAACACCAATAACAAAAAGGAGGGTAATTTCAGACATATCTCGTTTATATGATCCGTTAGGTTGGGTTTCGCCTTGTGTGATAATTTCCAAAATATTCATTCAAAAGCTTTGGCTTTCTGGAATTAATTGGGACAAAGAGTTACCACCTGAATTGTTAGAAGAATGGCAAGTGTACAGATGCAATCTAGAACACATAACAAAGTGTCAAATACCAAGATGGGTTCAAACACGACATGATGATCACTTAGTAGAGCTGCATGGATTTTGTGATGCCTCTATTGCCGCATATGCAGCCGTGGTATATGTTAGAGTCATAAACGCACAAAGCATTGTCAAGGTAAGCTTGGTCACGCCCAGAACAAAAGTTGCTCCAGTTAAACAACAATGTGTCCCTCGTCTCGAGCTAATGGGAGCAGTTTTGTTGTCTGAGTTAATCTTCAATCTTCTTCAATTTAACTTCCGAGGGTTTTATTGTAGGGTTCAAAAGATTCGTAGCAAGGAGAGGACACTGTAGCGAAATATGGAGCGACAACGGGACAAACTTTGTTGGTGCAGCCAAAGAGCTACATACTTTGGTTACTCTTGAGACATCCTCGGTAGCACTTGAAATAAGAAGTTGGTTGAATGACAACAGTGTCACCTCGCACTTCATACCTCCTCAAGCACCTAATTTTGGGGGCCTTTGGGAGGCAGGTATCAAGTCAACCAAATTTCATTTAAAACGAGTGATTGGTAAATCACTCGTAAACATACGCAGCGTATGTTGCAAGATTTTTGGCGTCGATGGTCCAATGAATATTTATTACATATGATGCACCGATATAAGTGGACAAAGCATACGCCAGAACCAGTGATGGGCGATATTATTTTAGTTAAGGAAGATAATCTCCCCCCAGCGCGTTGGCTAATGGGCAAGGTTATTGAAAAACACCCAGGTTTGGACGGAGTCACGCGAGTCGTATCTCTCAAATGTAATGGGTCTATAATTAAACGGCCTTCATCTAAATTATGCATTCTTCCTGTAAAAGATAAATAAGTTATGTTTAGTTTGTTTATATAAGTTTATGCTTGGTCTGTATTTCAATCTCAAGTGAGGTAATTTTTTTCTGTTTGTTTAAGGACATATGTCCTTGGTGGGCGGTATGTTCAATTTGTAAATAGATTGTAAGTTATCATGTAAGTAAAACATGAGTTCTTAGAGACGCCGACAGATGGCGCTGTACTACGTTGAATCGTGCTATCAATTTATTTTTGACAACTGGTATAAGTGTTTGGTGCAAACGTATTTGTGTTCGCTTTCTGAATAAACCCTGTTAGTGTTTAACCGATCAGTTGGTTTTATTTAGTAGATTTGGGCCTAAAATTTTACAATTTATGTAAGTAAATGTCTACTGTGTGGTGTGTCACATTGGTAATAAAGATTATTTATCAATACTGAATAAATTTCCATGCGGTTTTTTATGAATCGACAGATATAATTTCGAGGAAGGTTTAGGTTTACAATTCGTTAAGGTTTTTTGTAAATTGGTTGAAATATAATGAGGATTCTTTAAGTCGTCTGCAAAAATTAAGCTGCATAATCTGTATAATGCGGCATTATTTACGATGCCTCAGCAATGTATAAAATGCTTAAAACGCAGCAATATATAATCGGGACACGTTGTTAGCGCACGAGCGGCAAGACCCTCGGGCGTCATCGGAGTTCATTTATCGGTTGACACGGCCATTCCACTCATTATCGTCGTCGTCACAGACGCTCGCGCACCAGCTAACATTACTATACTGTCTAATTTGTACACTACCGTTGTCGGAGTAAAAGTTCATTATTTATTTCATCCGAGTTTACTTTCATCGCCCAAGAAGATCCTTCTCCACACGTATAAAATATTAATTTCGACGATGACATTCTTAGGAGGGTTATTCCACGGGGCTCATCCATCGCTTTGACATATCTAATTATCCGACTTAGGTTCTATGTTTGACTGTATACGAGTAAATGTATTTTTTGTAATTCATGCCAATGAGTATATTTTTTTCTTATAAACATTTGATTCTCTCTCACTAAAGAAAAATAGTTCTGCATGAATTTCTATATTGATCGGACCAGGTATCAAAGCCGGGACCTCAAAGATGGCGACACCTTGAAAACCGGTGTGCAAGCCACTCGACCACGGAGGTCGTCTGTCGTTCGTGTGAGGAGTGTTGAACTGAACGAAATTATTTGACAAACTGTGAAACTTGATGACACCTCTGTCCAGTGGCCCGCACTGTCGCACGCCAGGTGTTACCATCTCCGAGGTCCCGGGTTCGATCCCCGGTCGGATGAATATACAAATCCATATCATCTACATTGTCTCGGGTCTGGGTGTTGTGGACCCACCGTTGTTTCTGATTTCTATACACGAAATTATATTATATGATGTTATTTATTTAAACTTTATTGCACCAAAAAAAGAAAGTACAATTGGTGGACTTAGGCCCACTTTTACGAAACTCGATAAATACACTTAGCGCTAAACATATTTAAAAACATCATTCTGTCTTTGTCAGTCATTCGACGTTGGCAGAAACGGGATGATATTTTAATCATAATTACCGTTAAACGTATTTGACGAGTTTCGTAAAAGTGGGCCTTAATGCCTTAAGGCATTCTCTGCTAGTCAACCGCGTGAAAATGCAGAAAAATAATCAGTGGCGGGACATTCAGTAAAGATAAAATTTAAGGTTAATAAAATACTACTAAATAATAAAACATACATTACGAGATACTTAATTACTGTCAGGAATAGTAATATGACGACATTATTATAGAAGTAAGTGATGAAATGTGGTCCAAAATTAATATTTTTTACATGATGTCCTAATGTTTAATCATTATCTTGTGTAGTTCAAAGGATAAATCTTCTGAATATTCAGAATACGGGAATATTTTCGTATCTAAAATGAAACCATTCGTATTTTCGTGTCCTCAGGGGCGGAACTAATGTCTCTTATTAGTCGTTATACCTTTTTCAGCTCAGCGAAGTTTAGATCAGACTCGATTTTATCCAAAGCAAAACATACGACAAAGTTTCTGCTCATGTAAGTAGACACTACACGAATTGTTGGGTTCGTGTTTGATAAATTAAGGTTGAATAATAGTTTTAAAAGTTTCCTACACTAAGAAAGAATTACCTTTTTTAGGGTTCCGTACCCAAAAGGGTAGAAACGGGACCCTATTACTATGCCTCCGCTGTCTGTCTGACTGTCTATCACCAGGGTGTATATTATGAACCGTGTAGCTAAATATTTTCTTTATATTACAAGCTTTTATTTAACTTGCAATGTAACTAACTATGTTTGTTCGGGCGGAATCTTGCAACTCAATTTTGAAGCAGATATAAATAATAATAAATAAATTGTTTCAACAAACACACCAATTACCTAGCCCCAAACTAAGCGTATGAGCTTGTGCTATGGTGACTAGGATAACGAATAGACATATTTATATACATTTATAAACATCCATGACTTGCGGGATTCGAACTCGCAACCGCCTGGTTTAGAAGTCCGGGGCGCGCACAACTACACCAAGACGGTCGTCAAAATATCTTCAACCGATTGAGTTGAAATTTTGTATACGCATTTTGTTTGGTTGACAATGCATGGTAAGCTGTATGACGTCATTCTAAATTCAACATGGCAGAGCATCCAAGATGGCGGATTTGTTTTTTTTTCAATGCACTTCTACAATATGGGTATCAAATGAAATGGCTTGTTAAGGGTAATTCGAAATATAAAGTGACGTCACTATAAATCCAATATGGTGGACTTCCATATGCACTCTTATAACATGATTATGAAATAATAGGGCTTGCTGAGAATAACTGATAAATAAGGTGACGTTACTCGAAATCCAATATGGCGGACTTATCAAGATGGTGGACTAAGTTTTCTATGATTACCTACAATATGGGTATCAAATGAAAGGAATTGGTGAGAAGAACCCGTGAAATATAGTGACGTCATTCTAAATTTAATATGGCGGACTTCTAAATGCACTTTTACAATATGGGTATCAAACGAAAGGACTTGCTTAAAATAAGAATGCGAGTTTAACTCCGTGTCTCCGATCCGGTAAAAATTTTGGTGTACTGAGTTTTTTGGAGTTATCGATTACATTAAATAGTTATTGAGGTTGATTTTTTTAAATATGTAGCATCGGTTGGTACACTATGAAGTTTTTAATTCGGCGAGATGGGCGTCAACAGCATTGTTTTGCAACCTGTCTTGGAGAAGAATAACTCCAAATTAAAATCCTGAACTGTGTTTACGCCGCGTAAGGCGTAAGTATTATTCAAGCCAAGGTGTTGTACCCAGTCGGATTATAAGTTCTGACACAAATATTACTTCCAACTCAATTTTGAACCAGTTATCTTTAACCGATTGAGCTAAACGAGTATACATACCCGTTTAGTTTAGATGATAATGCATAGTAAGTTAAGTAACTTAATCCTAAATTTAACATGGCGGAACACTAAAGATGGTGGACTAGTTGTTTTTAATGCTTTCCTACTTTTAAGGGTTTCAAATGAAAGGGCTTGCTGAGAGTAAGTCAAAAAATATAGTGACGTCACTATTAATTGAATATGCCGCACTTTTGAATGCACTTCTGCAATATGAGTATCAAATGAAATTATTTGCTGACAATAGGTACAATTGCGAGTCAAACTAAATTGCTTTGATCCGTCAAACATTTTTGTGTACTTATACTGAAGTTTAGGAGTCAGTAAAAAGAGTAAAAATTTAAGTCCAATAGTTGTAGTCTG
The DNA here is from genome assembly GCA_949316185.1 of Pyrausta nigrata. NCBI lineage: Eukaryota > Metazoa > Arthropoda > Insecta > Lepidoptera > Crambidae > Pyrausta > Pyrausta nigrata. The sequence continues at coordinate 1,446,845 of OX438941.1, read as the reverse complement.
TACAATCGGTTGTTTAACTTTGATATGTGTAATTTGACGAGATAGGCGTCAACAGCATTGGTTCGTAACTTGTCAGTGGCATAAAACAATAAACTCTGAAATTTTTCAACATAAGTACAAGCAAGCATGCAGGATACATAGGATTGCCTTCTGCGGCTGATCTCCCTCTGCGACTCTGGCCTTTAAATTATTGCACTGTTGTATTAAGCAGACTAGTACCTTAGCGAAGGACTACGGCGAGCCGTGGTTAAATCAATTTGTTTCCGCGTTTGAGGTATTTGAAGAGCTTGCGATAATTCAACGTAATAATTATTGCTATGTTATTTGTACCAAACACATTAAGCTAGTAGTCAAGTTATCATACTCATCGTCTAGCCATTATTAGCCACTAAACCGTTAATTGTTGTTTCTTGCCTATGACTTATGTAAGCGAGCTTAGAACTTTCGCTTCCTGTTACCTGTAACGTGTTAAGTCTTGTTGTTTTGAAGCTACCTAGTTTCACTGTCGCTAAAATAATAATTTAATATACTGATGCCTAGGTTTGCTAGATATTAGTTGCAAATAGTTGCCCTTTTAGTTTTTAGTCGCCCGAAAAATAAACAGCTTATTGAATTTAACTGGCAAACGCCTTGCATCAATGATGCTTTGAATGAGATAAACCGTGAGATATACAGACTGCGAAACCTAGACAGGTTTACAGGTTTTTGTCGCTAGACAGCGATGGCTAAAAAGGAAAAAATAAATTAAAGAAAAAAACTTTTTCAAAAGCATGCTTTTATGTAAATGCGCTAAAAAGAATAAAATAAATTTTCCTTTATAATTTTAACGATCAAGTTATGACGTCATTACAAAATTGTAATGATATAAAAAAGCTTATCGCGAGATTTACCTGTATAGATAACCAAGTAAACTAAATACATAACTTGATCTGATTGACTGTAATTAGAAAAAATACTAAGTAAGTACAAGTGCCTAGTGAGTATATATTACTTAAGTCTCGCGACAAGCTTTTATATTAATACAACTGTGTAATGACGTCATCACTTGATCGTTAAAGTTATCACAAGCTTTTATATCAATACAATTGTGTAATGACGTCATAACTTGATCGTTAATGTTATAAAGGAAATTTTATTTTATATTTTTTAGCGCATTTACATGTTGTAAAGCTTGTTTTTAAAAAAGTTTTTTTCTTTATTTTATTAATAAAGCAACAGGTAGACGCTTTCAATATTCACAGGAAACTAAGTTGCATATAAACTTTAAAAATAAAATATAAATAAATGAAATTAATAAAATTGGTGAACCCTTCGTGCGCGAGTCGGACTCGCACTTAGCCGGTTTTTTATTCATCACTTTACTTACACTTACTCTCTCTCTCTCTCTCTCCTGAACATTATTAATCCCATCCGATGGTGGGGTCTGCCTTCTAAATTTTTCCTTTCCACTTTGCCCTATCGGACGCATCGTATACACAGACATTGCAGAGTCTCAGGTCTTTCTTGACCACATCTGCACATCTTGTTTTTGGTCGCTCTCTAGGTCTGTGCCCTGGAATTACTTACACTTACTCATATGTAATAAATATGTTACTGATATACCACGTGAATAAATATGAGACGGCCTATTTGAAATATTAATGTGTCTCCATTATGTTATGTCACCTATCTGACATTGCTCACTTCTCCAGTGAGCTGGCAGTTCGGGGCCACCACGTATTGATGTAATCAAATGCCGGTTCTCTGGAGCAGCAGAACGGTTGTCATTTTTTGTTTGCGAAAATTGTTTTCCGTCGGTAAGTGGGATAGCCAAAACCTTCTGGGTGAGCTCGCTCCGTTGTCGGCTCTGTCTACGCCACGTCTCGGTTAGTCTAGCGTCAAGAGCAAACCCATTTGAAATAAAATAAAAAAATATATATTTTCAGATTGGGGTATTTAAGCTTGTTTTTAAAACTGAAACCTTGTACAAAAGAAGGACTAAACGCCGAGTGGCATTACTGTAAAGACATTTTATAGCTTCTTTAGAAGTTGGAAAGTGCTATAACTAAACTTTGAACTAGTTGTAATTTTCTTTAAAGCCATCCAGAGAGACGTTTTACACACGAGTTGTAGTTAATTTGAGAAAATAGGCAAAGTGTTTTGGCTGGCGAAGACAAGGTTCTTAACTTTAGTCTAAAGAAGTGATAGTAATGATACATTTAACCGACAAAGCGTCGCTCTAGGCTGAAAGAGTCACAATGCTCCTCTTAACCGCGCGTGTGAATAGAGGTCGAGATATTTCTTTTTATACCGCGACAATTCTTACAGTGATTTATCCTACACAAGTTAGACCTCCTAATATACAGTTTTCTAGGTTTTGTAAAGATTTTCGTAATATATCTACAAAAATAATACAAAATACAGTTAAGAAATATTACTTAAATACCTTAAGTATGTAACTTAATATTATTTGTATAGAATATTAATTGAGGCTCCCTTGATCCTACATACAAACTGTGTAAACAGTATTGTAGGACTCTGTTTAAAAAAAAAGGTGATAGTGTTATATGCATAACCAGCTGTTGCCCGCGACTTCGCCTGCGCAAACTATTATTTGTGTATCCTACAGGAACTGTGTTTTTTTACCGGGATAAAAAATAGCATATATGTTATTTCAGACTATAATCTATCTCTGTGCCAAATTTCATCCATATACGTTCAGTAGTTTTTGCGTGACAAAGTAACAAATATACACACACACTCACAAACTTTCGCATTTATGATATTAGTGGGAAGTGGGATTAGTGGGTAAATAATTGTTTTTTTTATTCAGATTCCAACGGAGAAAAGTTGCGAAAAGCAATTACTTATAGGGATTTAATTGTGAGAGATCGATTCCATATTTCTTTGGAAATAAACGTTTAACCCTTTTAAATAATGGGCCATAGTTTCAGAAAGCGTACAAGTTTTGTACAACTTGTAACCATGCTAACCCATACAACAAAACGGCTTTACTATGGTTACAGAATTGTATTACAAGACTTGTACGATTTGTGAAATAGGGCCCAGAACGAAAACGAACGATGAGATGAAAAAAGTATTAAGCTTAGCACTTTGTTGCAAAATCAAACGAACCAGAGTCAATTAGGACTTTATTAATAAAGTCTACGTCGTTAATTTGACTTTACAATTCGAATTTCAAGCCTACGGAAGTGATATCTCAATGGTTAACGAGATAACTCACAACGGATTGGAAATTGAAATCGAGAAGTTTGTTCTATCAACCGATCTCTGAATGATTCCTAACTTGGATTCCATAATTAATTTAATCAGCCCTCCAGACCCAAAGGGGAACCATTAATTCTTCACTTATAGTTCATTATTAAGCGTTTAATTTGCATTTAAAAGATAATAAAGCGAGTTAACCAAGATTTATTGCCCTTTAAAAACTATGATAATTGCTTTGTGACAGTAAAAAATTGACCTTTGTAATAACTTTATGACGTATGACATTCTGTTGGCGAATGCGTCATAATTGTCACTCAAAACGTTCAACATTTATTCTATCGCTCGTCTTCTGTGACGAGTGAGAGGCACTCGGTGCGGTTTCGAGCGGTCGAGTGCAGTTTATCGAGTGTTTTAAAGATGCGAAGTTTTAGATGACGAAAGTCATTCGAAATCTGCACGCGAGTGATTCAAAAATAGAGCCCCTGACCCAAAATCCAAATCCGGTCGCGGGTTAGGTTAGAAACTTGGAAAAAAAATTAAATGTATTCCGGACGTAACCCTCTTCCTAACGTGACCCAACGTATCGTTCCTATCATAACCCGAATTCAATAGCGATGGGTATGTAGGTTTTCCGCTCTTCATAATGGGAGTGCAAGTAAAAAAAAGTTTTTACTATAGCAAATTGGGTAAAAAAAATATGTATGATGAAAAGCCATTTCAAAAATTAATAACTCACGATGGAATTCTTATCATAAAAATTAACCTTTCTAATGCGCTTCTTCCTGACTGAGCATCTCATACATTTGCAAAGCGTTTTCGTTCCCTCAGTATTATTCACACTATATAAGCCCGTCAGTTTGGCTCAAACGGAATACGCCAAATCTCCAATAAATGGTTATTCAAAGATGTTTTGAGTTCTCATTTCGCCGATTTCCGTGTACCAATTCCGAAGGTAACTAACCGTGAGAGGTAGTCGGAACGTCGTGTGGAAGTAATATTTTGTTGAATCAAAACATTGGGATACATAGGAAAGACTTTCAGGTCAGGTCAGGCCTTTGGCTGGTGTATTTCTCAGTATTTTGTTAGTTTTTCCTTTTATCTATACTGAATGTCCCGCCACTGATTATTCTGCATACCCACGCGGTTGACCAGTAGGGAATGCGTTAAGGAATTAAGTCCGCCAATTGTACTTCTCTTTGGTGCAATAAAGTTTGAATAAATAAATGTCTGCCAGTTGCGTGTTTTTACAAACTAACCGAACCGTAATCTAAGATTCAAGTGAATACTGGCTATTGGCGTATCCATTGAACGGTTCACAGTAGCCTGACTACTGCCGGTGTGGCGTGTCGCGAACACTGAGTCGCGAGTGGCCGCCACACGCTGCACGTGTGCGGTGACGTACCTATTAAAAAAATGTTAACAGCTTGTCGCTAGCCACCTGTAGTTGTGGACGGTGGCCCATCTGCGCGGAGCCTAAGAGGGTAGAAGACATTTGTAATAGGCCGTTAAACCAAGCCATACATAATAGTACATAAATACAGATGTGATCAGCAAATATGACCCATATAGTTTACTAGCTGTTGCCCGCGACTTCGCCCGCGTAAACGACTATTTCTGTATCCTACAGGAACTGTGTTTTTTCCGGAATAAAAGTAGCCTATATGTTTTTCCAGACTATAATCTATCTCTGTGCCAAATTCCATCCATATCCGTTCAGTAGTTTTTGCGTGAAGAAGTAACAAACATACACACTCACAGACTCACGAACTTTCGCATTTATAATATTAGTGAGATTTAAGACCTGCCTCAAGACACTGAATAGTAAGTATTAATGAAGGTCTACTGACACGGCCTATTAATTGATATAGTTTTGTATTTTGGTTAGTTTTGCATAGGTCTTTGAATGAACAATTTTCAGATAGCTCCGATAATTTAGACTATGTAATACAAAGTTCGCGAAAGAAAAAAACCGACGCACCATAGGTAGTAATTAAGCTATTTTACATAATCAGAACCATGTTTTAAAATAAAATAAAACTTACAAAAATATAGGTAGATACCTCCATAAACAAAACTCTGTCTTCAACTCTACAATGGAATGATTCCGATTCTCAAACACAACTAAGTACCTACTTACTTTTTGTAAGAGCACAACATCAAAATGAGGAAAAAAAGACTTGTTTTCTATACAAAATCGTAACAGCTGATTTGTCATTTAGTATGGGAAAGTTTTCTTTTTTGCAATTTACCCGTTAGACTTCATAAGGCTGGGCCTGTCGAACTCCATAAGGCCCGCGGGCGGACCGATAATAATTAATTTTCTATTGTGTTTGGAACATGATACGTGAAGGCTTAAACTAAAGTTGTTGTATTTGATTTGTGCCTGACTGAATGACCTTTGACCCTTTTTGAATCAGACAGGGTTTTCAACACATTTTTAAGGCAAGGTGCTATAAACACCGGAATGATATACGAGTGTTTCAGTAGTGTTCCGTGCGATAAATTACAATTATTTCGCTGTAAAATAAGACGTAAATCTTTCCTGCGGAGTGTTATCTGTAAGGTTTATTGCGCGTATAGTTTATACGGCCCTGCTAGGTAGAAAGGCACAGCGGAAGTAAGTGAGGTTACCCATTCGAACTACGAAAACAGCTCATGTCACCGAATAAGTACTAGTACTTTGTACAGAAGTATGACTTAGCAATTGTATTCAAAGAAATGTCTACTCAATGGCGTCAACAATATGGCGTAATTTAGTTCGCCTCAGAGTCAAGCACATTTTCGTGCAGATACCTACAAAAATCTATGGCAAGATAATTTCATACTTATTGCTCTGGAATATGATTCATAATACACTTAACCTATTCAGTGACGTAATATCACGCGACGCGATAGGGTTGACTGCTACGAGAAGCTTCTAACGCCATCTAGCGCCTCTTTCTAGTACTTTATTCATTCTCGTCCAGCCAGCAACGTAGCCGCGCGGCCGCCGGTGAATAAAACGCGCGAGCGTGTCGCTGGCCGGTAGCGACACGCAACTTGTTTTAGCCCCTTAGTAAGGGTCGCCGCGCGTAGGTACGTTTTTGCTACCTACGCGGGGAGATACACAGGCCGGCTCATGTTACATAGGGAATAGAGGCGGCTTCAAGGTCAAAGTTGGGTAGTCTGACATGCGGCCGCGTATCTTCCTAGCACCAGTAACTATGATATAATCTGTGCTAGCACGACCGTAACAACTATTTTGAAACAGCTAAATTATATGGGCACGACTTTTTGGTTTGAAGTACAAAAGAGTTACTCCCTTTATGTTTTCTTTTACCGCAAATATGTAAATACACCGTCCACCGGCAAGATGGACAGTCGACCTAATAAAGGTCGCGGGAACGCACTGGATGCAAGCCGCTTGTAACAGATCACTTGGGAAATCAATGGGGGAGGCCTATGTGCAGCAGTGGACTGCGGTCCACAGTGGACTGCAGTCCTGCGGCTGATATTTATGAAAAAAATAGAAAAAATATGCTGTGCAACGCAAGCACACGGCTATCAAATCATTTCAGAAATGAGATGACACTAATGATATTATGATGTTACCAGCACCAGGGTTGTAATAACTGGAGCGGACACAAACAAAATAAGTCTAGAATTTTCAAAAGACTTGATGAAAAATATAAGGGTTAACTAAATTCCTCACAGAATAAGTTTGAAAAGTTGGACCATCTTGCGGCAGCAGTTGCGGCACCCCGTCTAAGTTATTCGGTTCAATCTCGGTCAAGTCACTGAACTCGTTCAAACTTTTGATTTGAGGACTTGGCTTTGCTGGGGACGATTGTTCGGTGCTCTGTCTGGTTATAAAGGCTAGACAAATTGCGTAATTGTTTGCACAGATGTGGTAGACACAGTCGCACGCCAGACTACCCCAATTCGACCTTGAGAACACCTCTATTTCCTACGAAATAAAAACTGTTTTCTAAGTTCACAAGGGTAACTGGTGCTGCCGACTGTACAAGATAATAACGGCCACAGACCCAATTAAAAATTGTTTCAGACCACAAAAGGAATCAACGGATATACCCTTATAGGATCGCTTTGTTGTGTCCGTATCTCTGTCTGTTTGTTATGACCATTTTTATCAGTAGGTAACGCGTTGAAGAATCAACTTGAAATTATAATCAAAAGGTAGGCACTTATCTTATGTCTGCGGTCCCTCGAAGCTGTAAAAAAATCAAGCACATCAACGCAGTCTAAAAAGCCTGATTTTACTTTGCGTGGCATCAAATAATAATAATAAAAAATATTTATTCAAGTAACCATTGACTCTAAAGTCTATAGGTTAAAATGAAGGTTTTGTGGCATTAATTCATTGACGACCTTCTTGGTGTAGTGGACTACAAAACAAGCAGTTGCGGGTTCATTAATGAGCACTAACAATAAGTGTACCTAAGTCATGGATGTTTATAATTGTATATAAGTATGTCAATCCGTTATCCTAGTCACCATAGCACAAGCTCACGCTCAGTTTGGGGCTAGATAATTGGTGTGTTTGTCGAAACAATTTATTATTATTATTCAGGATAAAATCCAAAAAACGCAAAGTGATATTTTGTGCTGTACCTTGCTTTTTGCCAAATTTCATGATTTCACGCCAAAACGAAGTATCATTATTTATTGATTCCTTTGCGAATAATGCAAAATATACGGCATATCTTTTGGACTTGGAAGCTAATTTTTACAGATTCTACACAACTTGATACCTTCAGGCGTTTCTGAGACGAAGAGTTTTAAAGGACGGACGAACGGACAGGCAGACAGTCAACAAAGAAATTGCATAAGAGTTATTTTTTTCTTTTGAGGCGCGAAACCCTAAAAATGGTACAAAAATGATATTTAACAAGAGTTTGAAAAGGTTTTTTAGAGATTCGGAGCTCTTTGGTTTCAAGAGCTACCCAAGAAACAACCGTAGTACATTAATCTGAAGTTGGAATCAACTTGAAATTATCATCAAAAGGTAGGCACTTAACTTATGTCTGCGGTCCCTCGAAGCTGTAAAAAAATCAAGCACATTAACTCAGTCTAAAAAGCCTGATTTTACTTTGCGAGGCATCAAATAATAATAATAAAAAATATTTATTCAAGTAACCATTGACAGGTTAAAATGAAGATTTTGTGGCATTAATTCATTGACGACCTTCTTGGTGTAGTGGACTACAAAACAAGCAGTTGCGGGTTCGAATCCCGCAAGGGGCAAATGTGTGTTTAATGAGCACTAACATTAATTGTACCTAAGTCATGGATGTTTATAATTGTATATAAGTATGTCAATCCGTTATCCTAGTCACCATATCACAAGCTCACGCTCAGTTTGGGGCTAGATAATTGGTGTGTTTGTTAAAACAATTTTTTATTATTATTCAGGATAAAATCCAAAAAACGCAAAGTTGTATTTTGTGCTGTTCCTTGCTTTTTGCAGAATTTCATGATCCCACGCCAACAAGATGTATCATTATTATTGATTCCTTTGCGAATAATGCAAAATATACGGCATATCTTTTGGACTTGGAAGCTAATTTTTACAGATTCTACACAACTTGATACCTTCAGGCGCTTCTGAGACAAAGAGTTTTAAAGGACGTACGAACGGACAGGCATACAGTCAACAAAGATATTGCATAAGAGTTTTTTTTTCTTTTGAGGCACGGAACCCTAAAAATGGTACAATAATGATATTCAACAAGAGTTTTAAAAGGTTTTATAGAGATTCGGAGCTCTTTAGTTTTAAGAGCTACCCAAGAAACAACTGCTGTACATTAATCTAATGTTTACGATTAATATAATGTTTTTATAAGGGAATTTCTTAAACTAAAGCAATCATAAAATTGAATATCAGAATAACGTGAATAACGTATCCTCTGGTCACGTACGATTTTAATTTGATTCTAGACTTTGCTTTACGCCTAGGATCTAGAGTGAACTTAAATATTTACATTCCCCTACTCAAATGCACTTACATAAAATTAATAAGATAGATCACATTAGCCTGTACTCTCTGATAACAAAGTTATTTCTTTCAATTATTGAGACGAAAAATATTTATATATGGGCGTTTTATATTTAAAGATTACTTAATTTACAAGTTTATAATTAAAAATTAATTATACCACAGGTAAAGTAAATCTTAAAAAGAGCTCAAAATAGACAAGCAGCAGCGTCTCTCTACAGTCTGTCTCCACAGAATACTACAATACTTTGGTCATGTGGCACCCTGAAGTTCAGACAACCTGGAAAAGCTTATAATAACTGGCTATGTGAATGGCAAACGACCATGAGGACGCAGCCCCAAACGATGGCGTGATTAGGTGACCAAAGGACTAATTCCGATATCCCAGGCTCTCCATCAAGCCGAACACCGCAGTAGGTGGAGGAATCTCCACTCCTCAAGGGCTCTAGCACTGAGGGAACGACTTGAGGAGGAGGAAAGTAAATCCTAATATCTCAGTTTGGCGGTAAATTATGAATATCAATGAAACTTTGTTTATACTTTTATCTACTATAGGTCCTAGGAACTGTCGGTAATTAGAGGTCACAGAATTTCTTATTTCTGGACTCTCTGTATACAGAATTACATGAAACATTTTTGTGAACTTCTTTTCAGTATCAGACTTACAACCGAAGAATTCAATACCTAAAATTGCATTTATGTCTGTGGGCATGATAAAACGCTCAACCAAAGCAGTCACCACTCTTTCGTAGATTTCAAAAACGAAAATAGAATTGAGTGTCCTCTTGACATGCCTGCCCTCAATCGGAGAGAGGTACTCGGTCAAGACAAACGATTTTGGTATTTATTTTAGGAGTACCTATTCCTAAATAAATTAAAATAAAAAAATAAACCGGGTGCAATATATGCCTACCCTAGATGGATTCTTCTTTTGCTGATAAGCGGTCGGCATGGGTAGACTATGTGCATTACGTTTCTATTGATGAGTAGCAGAATCGGCTCCTGTCAATTTCTAATATGTTCTCAGGGAAGGAGCTAGGTTAAGCACTTATATGTTTCTTCTGCCACTGTGTAAGAATACCTACTTAAAATAAGCATGTGACTAAAACTGTAATTGGCTTGAGTGACTTCAAACGTAGTAAGTAAATTCTTACTTACCATTAATTAATTAAAATAGCCAATGACCTTCTTAATAAATAAATAAAAATCGCTATTCCTCTCTTTGCTTATGTTTGATTTCCTACGTACGACATAACTTTTTTTTTCTTTTATTTGCTTTGTCGTTGTCTTCCTCATTCATTTACTATTTAGCTCTGAACCAAGCAACAACCTCTAAAAACCAGTACAACATGTGTGATATCTGCAAGTTTCAAGGGCATTCATTAATATTCGAGGGCCTCACAACAACCCCGACGTCAGCTCGGCTCTGGTTGGCAAAAAATGTTTCATTTTGAACTTTTCCCGAAACACTCCGAAGGGTTTTACGAACTTTTTATATAACCCGTCATGCGACTTTTAAAAAAGGGCAGTAGGTTTTTGCGTCATTCATAGCAAATTTAAAAAGTTATGACTGTAAAATGAGTGTTGTTAATTATTAATAGAAACATAATATAAAACAATACATAAGTAGTTTTTTCTTCTTATCATGTCGACTCTGTCATTGTATTTTTGAGGCCCAGTACTCAGCGACATAACATAATAATAATAATACATTTATTTATTTCAAAAATATACATAACAGTGATTTGCCGAGTTTTTCCGATAAGTAGTCGAAAGACACTTGTGTTGGGAATAACTCGCTGCTTCCCGTAATTAGTATCTATTTTGAATATTTAATCACTAAGTTATTGAATTGTAACAAGTAGTGAGTACAGACTTGAGGAGTCTGGCAGACTATCTATAAAAAAATAAAAATAAACAGCTCAGAAGTAATACATATAGGTAAGAGAGAGAGTGTTTAACATTATTAGTAACGTTGTGAATAAAGTTATCACGTGATCAAAAGCCCGTAGGGCAAGACAATAGGTGTGGTGTGCCCATGTGCCATTGTCTCAGAAGAGAAACATCACGGATATGGGAATGGACTTCGTAACGGCGAAAAAAAAAAGATAAGTAAATTCATAACAGAAGCATTGGCTTCTGTACTTTTTGAGCATTATAGATTTTCGTTACATGTCCTTGACTCCAATGTTTTGTGTTCTATTATATCTTGCAAAAACAAACAAATTCGGCTAATTACCGACGGCCCCGGAATCCTAATTATCGGATCACCGTAAACATGTTTAATTCCAACTAATTAATTCGGGAGCGGCGATACATCGAGCCCTCATTGAGAACTAATATTGACATTGATATATGTATACGCCAGCTATAAATAGCTTCCTACTAATAATGAAGTTAATGTTAATTTGTAGTGACAACGTTGTATCTAAAAGAACAGATTCAATCTTTTCTAAAGATTCTATATTCTTAAAGCTGATTCCGAGGCGCTACATTCGGCTAAAAATAAACGGTTCGTGAAAACGCGCCCTTACGGAGCTGTGAACAATATCTTTAAAAACGAACTATAAGCTTGAATAAATATTTTTGAATTCTATTCTATCCGACACTAACACAACTGGGATTTTTATGACATTGCTATAAGACTTGTTTCAATATAAGATGGCTAATTTGAAATTTTTGCCTCCACTTTGTCATGTCACCTATAAGTCAGCCTATTAGATCCCACTGCTGGGAAAAGGCCTCACCTCAACTATGAGGAGGAACGAGCTATACTCCACCACGCGAGCTCAGTGCGGATTGGTAGAGGGGTGTATGTAAGGAAAGTGACAAACCTTAAGACCAGAAGTTATCAAGCCGCCCTAGGGCATTTGACTAGGCTTAAAGAATAATACCACAGATATTAGCCGGGACCAACTGCTTAACGTGCCTTCCGAAGCACGGAGATGCTTGTCAAGGACTTCACTTAAATGGTCGGAATGGTCACCCATGCAATCACGACCGCGCTGTGGGTTGCTTAACTTTTGTTATCACTACCAAAGCGCTGCCGCCACTGCGCCACAAGCACCTCATGTCACCTATCTGTCATTAATAACAAACTAGCCGTTTTATATTTAAACAAGTGTTATAGCAATTTCAAATTCATTATTAGTAATGGGGTTTGGCCCCGTTCACCAATGCTTAAACAACCGGTCGACGTCTTTTGATGGTTAATTTGACAGAATTCCTATATAAAATTGACCTTTTTTATATAATAATCACTAATAAGCCGACTGATAAAACAATAAAGATGTGTTGGTTAAATCCAAGTGTTTGTAAGTCTAACAACATTAATGTAACGAAGTACCTAAGTCAGAAATTAAATGACTTGAATGTCTATATTTTTAAACAAATTGATCAATATTGGTGGAGCATAGTACCTATTACGAATGTAGAGGGCACTTGAGTTTTTAACGGTATATTTTCAGAGACATCACATATGAAAATGTGAGGGGTAATATTTGTTCAAGGCTCATTAAGGATTTTGCCAGTTCAAGTGTAGGTCAAGCTCTAAAGCAGCCACACGTGAAAAAAGGTTGCACTGTCTGTCAATTATTTATTTTGTAAAAATTAACGTCTATAGATGCATACTTGTAGACAAGATTTAATTATTTAAAAAAAGGCCGTCAAAAGAAAATATCGTATTGTAGTGGCTTCACATGTCAATTTGATTCAAAATCAAAAATGAAGCTCTATCACTTCCAAGATATAACTAGGGTATATTGAAAACGATTTAGATAATTTTCAATACAATTTGGAATACGAAGATTAAATGTAATAGATATAAATGTCATTTATCATTAATTTATCGTGTTCATGTTCAATCAGACGATATTTATTCAAAGCAACTGTAGTTCATTAACAAATGTCAATAATTTTCGCTTTAGTGTTCTGCGTTATAAGATCTTTAGTTTTCTGCATTTAATATTAGATCAATTCTTGCTTTAAGATTAAATAACTGAATAACAACTCCAACAAGATTAAATAATCTTGTTGGAGTTGTTATTCAGTTCTTACTTCAGAACCACTCAAGTATCTAAGTGGTTTTGTAAAATAATGCAATATACAAGCCGCTGTGATGCTACAGAGTGTATTACGAAAAACGTAGTTGCTACGCCGTAGCGTAAGTCGTAGCAACAAGCTACTTAGAATGAGTGTTTATTTTTCAAGATAAATTATTAATAGTCTTTTCAAACCGTGCTAACCCCTTTATTCATAAAACTTATTCGATCACACACATGCTTTTTTTTCTTATAAGTAATGGGCTAACGCTTGATCTTCATCTTAGCCCGAAAGCAAAGATAAGGTCTACGATGGAGCGAGCTTGCTCAGGAGGAGCCTATTTACACGCACATTAAAGAGTTTCGGGTTAATCAACCGGTTTAGAACTTTTGACATATTTCGTATGGGATTTCGATAAAATTAACCGTCAATCGGGGCTTACTGGCTGTTTAAAGTTGATGAACGTGGGTCTTATTTAGTTAAGAAATAAAACTTAACCTTATTTAATAAACTTTTTATTGGTTAATTATTGCCTCGAGCGTAACCGATTCTAACTTGATTGTCACTTTGACGATCATCTTGTTGTAATAGTACTCGCTCTGATCGGTTGAATCAAAACCGGAGCAGACAAATGTTTATGTAAAAACACCAGCATTTGTACTTAAATCTGGATGTATATTAACGTATTTAAGTATGTCTATACGTTATTTTAGTCTAAGTGGAACTATAGAACAAGCTTATGCTTAGGTTGGGCTAGATAACTGGTGTGAATTTTTATTTATAACGTAGAGTCAAACAAGTACGATATAAAATAAATTTTAATAAGCAGGATTAAGCCGCGTTGCATAATGAAAGCGCATTAAAAGGGCGACGGTACTAATTTTGTTAATAATTCAAGGAAGAAGATGAATCTACCCCATACGGAGTGAAGACATGGCAGTTCTCCGGTCGGCCCGTGACCACGATCGGTGCAAGCTGGTTAACGTTGCCGCTCGATAGTCCACTATTGATAATCTATAGATAGTTGAGGCAAAAGCAATAGTATTGATACTATCGATAATATCGATAGCTCCGTTGGCATAAATACTATCGACACACAGCACAGCACAGTGACACCCGACAACAGCAAATACATAATTGATAGTATCGATACTATTGCTGCTGACTATTTCAATAACAATCGATACTGTCGACAGATCTAAACTATCGATACATTTGTCCTATCAATAGCACAAATCTATCGATGGTATCGATAGGGTTTTTGATAGTATCGCTGTGTCGATATTATTTATATGTATATCGGAGCTATCAATACTATCGATAAGCCAATCGATGTAGTAAATGATTTTCCAGGTCGCTGCAACGCTAAAGCTGGTCGAAACGTCAGGCGAAATTACAGGTAATTGAGAGTTTTACCTTTTATAGCGTAATCAGCCGTGACTTTAATAGCCATTATTTATTTCAAAGGGTAATAGGAACAAGAAACTACCCTCAAGGAAGATTTGTTTGAACGCACACCGAGATTCTATTTTTCATGAGCATCTTCAGGGTTCTAAGAGCTGTGCTAAATATAAATGATGCGAAAACGTATTAACGCAAGCCCTTGTTCCGTTGGTCAAGGGTGATTTTACAACTAAAATGTATAGTCTGATGTGCTGGTCACTGTTCCTTCATTGCCGTTCTTTATTTTGCGTTCATAGATGGTTTCAGTGTGTCAGATTTCTGTAGATGTACCTAAATCACTATAATTAGGCTGTGCCTACAAACACACACAGCCGCACGTTCCCAACTTGAGTGCCTATCGTGACTACTTTGAACTTGAGGCCGCCTCTATTTCCTACGTAACAAAATCTGTATTCCTAGTTTAAATGAGTACCTGAAGTGCTGCCGACTGTACGTGTGTTTAAATATTTATAATTCTGCATCAACGAATTTTAATATACAGTGGGCTCAATTCCTATGCGCCCTGTCTAAGATTAAATTTAGGTTCAGTCTCTCTCTTTCTCTATCAAACAAACGAAAAGAGACAGACTACAATAATTTAGAAACGTAAAAATAAGTGATGCGATTTCTAACGTATTTGTACAAGTTTTTGCGTGTTTTCGTCTAACTTTAGTCGTCCTCGAATGACATCCTTACTAAATTGTCTATGGGTTGTCTAATTTCCTTAGTAACGGACAGCTGTTTAGTCTGACGTTTGTAAATTTATAAAGTCTGTCTCCTTTCGTTTGTTTGGCAGAGAAAGAGAGAGACTGAACCTAAATTTAATCTTAGACATGGCGCATTGGAATTGAGCTCAGTGTGTCTGGTCAACGCCAGCCTTTACGAGGTGAGTTCACCTGGATCATTTTTCTCTATTACATGAACCTCGAAAAAAGATCAAAAAGTATTACCTTTCCATACTAATCTACAACGCTGATTTACTAATTAGTATGGGAAAGTGAAAAAATAATTTGGGATTTCAAAGTTGATCCTATTATGAAAGTGGTTGCAATTTTGCTTCTTTGTCGCCACATGAAGGCTCGAACACCGGCGACCGAACTGTATACCCGATTCCTATCTGTCGAACGTCTTTATTAACTAAATTTTCTGGAAAGTTTCTTAAGAATTAGCTTTGAAAAGAGACAACAATACAACAGGATAGGGCGATTGCAACGAATGGCCTGTCTAACGCAGACATCTAAACTTTCCCGTGAAATCAACCCCGAAACTTAATACTGAGCCATTAGGTAACTTAATTATTGCTAGCTAAAAACAATGACTAGGGAAAAATCTTCAGGAGTAACTGAGATAGGTATATTAGTCTTCTTTTTCTTCTAGTGACGGACTCTGGCGTTATATTTTTAAAGGACAATACTCAGCAACTAACAGATTTATACAGGTTGACTTTATTAAGAGTACACTTTACAGGCTACTGATATGTTATTTAAATGTTTCAATTTTAGTCCAATTATACTTCGTTGGTTTTGTCAGTAGGCTTATAGCATAAAAGTTTTATTTCAATAATTGAAAGCTTCGGTTTTATCAGTGGAGCTTTTTTAAAGCTTTGACCTATTCAACGAATTCATTGCGACCTTCTAATTTTTACCCGACTGCGGAAGGAGGGTTATGTTTTTCGAGAGTATGTATGTATGTATGTATAATTGTTTGGCACGCCCTACAGCCCAAACGGCTGGACATTTTTAGAGTTCCGTAGTCCGACAAGGAACCCTTATAAGATCGTTCAGTCCGTCCGTCCTAGTCTGTCACAGCAGAATATCTTCTACGTTTATGGACTGATTTGCATGTAACTTGGTTCGAGGATACTTCACATATAGATCTCATTTTTGAAAATACAAAAAATTAAAACTACCCCTTTTTAAGGGTACCTCTCCATACATGTAAAGGGGGGGTGAATTATTTTTTTGAGTGCACCCCCTTGTGTGGGGTATCGTTGAAAAGGACTATAAAAATAAGGTATTGTTTCAATACAACACTTTTTTATCAGCTTTACCATTTGCGAGATATAGCCGACCAAAATCGTTTACACGGTTCGCCCCCCCCCCCCCCCTGTAATTTCTAAAGTCTTGGACCTATAAACTTCAAACCACGCACGTAAAGAAACAGGCGCGGAAACTCTTATTTAAAATTGTTTCGGGTTTCCTGTGATGAATACTTTTGAAATTATAAATAAAATTAAAATATATATTTTATTCCAAAAGAATAGTATAAACTTAAAAAGTTTTTTTTTTGCCTATACTGTCTAATGTTGTAAGTTAATGGTACGGAACCCTTCGTACTCGAGTCCGACTCGCACTTGGCCGGTTTTTTCCATATGAGGTGTCGTTGAATTTGTCAAAATTGTGAGAATGACATAGGCTATATACATTTAAAAAATGGCGCCTTCAAATGAAAATAAAGGGAGGGAGGGGGATTGATTTTTCCCTTAACATAGTAATATGGGTATCAAATGCAAGGCAGTAAAAAGACCATTTCAAAAATATAAAAAAATTTGCAGTCGGGTGTTTTGCTTTTTCAAAAATTATGTTTTTATGTTATACTTTCCATTTATTTTGTAAACATTATTTTTTGAACAAGTTTTGATGTTATAAAATACTAGGGCCCTCCCGTCTACGTCTGTGCAAATGCCAGATTTCCCATACAGACTGTTATCCCCCATTTCACCCCTTAATGTAAAATTTCTTGATATTTTTGTTGCTATTCTGCTATTTTAGGAGGAAACAAATTTAACAAATCGTAGATCGTAGATCAAAATCGGTCTAGCCGTGCTCGAGTTATAAGTCATGTTGGAACAATCCGACATTGTTTTATATATTTAGATTATATATCGATCGCAGCTACTAATCTTCACGCAATTTAAAATAACAATCACTTAGTATTAAATTGAAAAGTATCTTCTTTCGTGCATTAAATAAAGCTTTTTGGAGGTGATTCAGGTGCTAAAAGTACTTTAGGATAAGTGCAAAGTAACTCATAACAAGAGTAATTATAACATGTCTGTGTAGCAGAGGCCCACTATAAATAATTCAGTTTATACTTTTTCAGTTATCTAAGTGAACAGTGTAATAGTAAGGATCCAAATAAAATGAACAAGTTTACGTCAAACATAGATATTATAGAAATGGTTTTTTTTTTAACTTTTAACCAAAGTACCTGCTTGTATGTAGGCTTTACTCTACCATCAGTGGCTTAGAAATATTTAGGTAAAATATATATTTAACAATTAGTTGTACTCCATTAGAATTAATTACTTTAAACAATTTTAGTATCGTTTGTCACCTGGAAAACTTAGGGCACCTAAGCCTAGCTAATGCAACACACGAAATGAGTACTATAAGAGTTAGTTATCGTTGCCTCGTTGAAATCAGGCCAAGTAAAAACATAGGGTAACTAGAAAGAGATAGGCGAGTTGGTTCTGCTAGCGGGGAGTTACAAGAAAATTAGATCTAAGTACTGCATGCCTGGGTCAGTCCGCAATGCAGGTATAAAGCTAAAAGCACTTATAACGCAGACGAGTGTGATGCTTCGAAAATACGGACATCTTGAACCGGAGTAGGGCCTCTGAATCCAAATGATCCATCCATGTCCAATTCATGATTTGACTGCTCAAGGAGTACGGTCCGCCAAGAAAGCGATAAGCGATAAGGTTAAACTCACTCATTGACTTTTTAACAATGAAAGAGATGCACATGACGTATTAGTAGTAACTGACAGAATATTTTTTGCATGGGAAAATCAACCATGTTCTATAACGCGCGAGTGCTTTTCAACCTTAGTATGATAGACCACTTTCTTGATTGACCGTACCAGCCCAGTTCATTTGTTTAGGTTCATTTGTTGAGTCATTACAGTGCCGACTCTGTGTGACAAATCAATGCATGTGATTGGAGGGACAATATTGTCTTTGGAACTTGTAAAGTCAAGATTATAGCCAGGGTATTCGACCCAGTATTTGGCGGATTACGTAACTTTTATTGGTTGGTTGGTAAAGTCCAATGTTGGCAAATGGGGAGCTTAAAATGTCCCGTGGCATTATTATTCATGCAATATCTATCTATGGTTGATCTAAGGGAGAAACCTTAAATTGGTTGATTTTCCTATAGGAGCAACAACTTGTTTATGTACTAAAAGTTCTTATAATCAGAAGGGTCGCCGATAAAATAAAAAGATTTTGTTTGGGTAGTATTTGAGTTCAGTTCCCTGTTCCGTTATCTCGGAAGAGTATTAATATGCTAATCCTTCTATTAGTATCTTACCCAAACAGTGCATTATTTTGACGCCTTAGTTGAGAACGCAGAAATATTTAAGTTGAAATTAGCGATGGGCGATTATCACTAAATCAATTGAATTATTCGAATGGTCTCTGTAATCGAATGTATTCGATCAGCTACCGCAGTCATTCGATTATCCTTTGATTATGCGGCGCGGCGAGTAATACCGGAGCGCGCAGTGCGCAGGCCGTACTACTAACTTCTAACGAATGAATCGTCATTCGACGCGTCGATTAATCATTCGTTCGCTGCTTGTCCTGTGCGCTCATTCATGACAAATTTAATCTTATCTCTCGAGGTTTAAACGTAAGTAATAGTTGTCATAGATTATCATTCAAATGTCGATTATTGTTCGATTTTTTTTCGAATTACTAAATCGACAATCGATAGTTCGAATGGTCGATTCATTCGATTATTTTTTTCCAACAATCGCCCATCGCTAGTTGAAATATACATTTTGGCTCAACTACAGACCTACTTGATGGTTGCTTACGAAAATCGCTCTTAAACTGACGTCAGCCAAGCAGTGAGATATCAGTTTTTTTTAAAAATATTTTTGGAATATATTTGCACGTGACTTTTGCTAAACCAGACGTGGTGAAGAGCGAGCTCACCTAGTTCAGCCCATCTGTCGTTGCTTGGGGCGGAGATTACTATGAGGTGAGTGATTCTCCGGAAAGCATTCTCCACGTCACCTTCGTGACGATTTTTAGTTTAAGTTTTTTCGAAAATAGAAAAATACTACACTAAAGAAGGCTTAAAAGTGTATTGAATTCTGTTGGAATTAAACAAATCGGTTTGTTATTCATTCCGATATTTAATTTTGAAATTTTGTTACCCACGAAAGTTATTTATGACTCCACGAAAGTTACGAAACGTATTTTTCACAGCGAAGTTTTATTTTATTACATAAAAATATTTTAAATCAAACCTAAATAATTAAAAGAATACTTGCTTTTACAAAAATTCCTAGTTTTTTTTATAGTAAAGAGCATAAAAAGCATTAATAATTATATCTCTTAACCTTTTATATAGTAAAAAGTTCTGCTTTGACGACGAAGTATTCAGTAAGTTATTTTTGTTAGCTTATGTACTAAATGCTTTTGCACACATGCATATCAACAACATAATCTGGCGCAGGACATCCACTGATAAACATTAGCCTACCCCAAAGACTTCAAACGTGATCGGTTACAAGCGGCCTGTATCCAGTGTGAACATGCAACCTTTGCAGGGTCGTCTGTCAATCTTGCTGGTGGACGCCCCACGCTATGTTCTTGACCAAATGGTATCTAATCAAGAACCTTTCTGCACTGTGCCCTGCCCATTGCCCCTTGAGCTTAGTGGTCTACAGGGCTACGTTTCTTACTGTAACCTTAGTTCTACGTATTTCTTCAATTCAATCCAGTGGAGAAACACCGAGCATAGCTCGTTGTTTGTCCTTTAACTTTTTTATGACGCCCGTAGTAAGAGACCATGTTTCGGATTGGTTGTAGACGTTCGTTTTCAAGCACTGAAGTATTTAGGTCATAATGCCATTGCGAGGAGCTCACACCAGGAACACCAGGGGCAGCGCTGAACTGCACTGCTGGACCTTAAACTACTACATATGCAGGTACAAAAGAAAGCCAAGCAGTGTATATACAGAATATGCAGCCAGACAAAAACCAAATGAACCTCTCAGACACTAACAAAACTTTAGGAATCAGTCCTTAAACACATACCCCTTAACATGCCCAACGACGACATGCACACAGAATACAACTTCCATAAGATGTATTTAGTAAACATTCCTTCAAGGGACAAATGGCTAGAGGGCCAAATGGTCTTCAAAGAAGGAAGCCACGTCTTGTATACAGATGGATCCAAGAAAGGATCTGATGTAGGGTGTGGGGTATACGAAGAGAGGCCCAAGCTCAAGGTTAGCGTTAACCTGGGCACGGAGTCCTTTATCTTTCAAGCCAAAGTCTTTGCAATCAACAAATGCGCGGAGATAAATTTGCAAAGGAGGCTTCCTGACGGCCGGAGGCAAACCTGAATGCCCTTGGTAACTCCAATAAAGTAACACTTACATGTGTGCCAAGGCATTCTAATATACGGTAATGAAGTAGCAGACGAGCTCGCCAGAAAAGGAGCCGACGCTCCTCAAATCGGCCAAAAACCGTTCTGTGGTATTACCAAACAAAGAGCCACTACACTTCTTACTTTCCTTTGTAAAAAATAAGCTATTAAGTTGTGGAAGTCCGTACCAGGACAAAAACACACTAAAACGTTCATACAACAAAGTATCTAAAGAACTGCTAAAGCTCAAAAGATACAAAACATGTGCTGTGACCAGAATACTGACGGGTCACTGCAAACTCAACAAACACATGACAACCTTGAAGTTGACCGAGGACGAGTTGCGCGCAGGACGCGGTAGCGAACGCACGTAGCAGTGATCCGTACGGACTTTGAGTGTTTTTTTCGTAATCTACCCACCTTTTGAAAATGGAAGAGGATGATATGGGCGATAAGGATAAAAGTGATACCGAAATATTAAATGAATGTGAAAGAGAATTAGAAGAATTAACGAGGGAGAAAAGGCGGAGGGAAAGTGAAGGAAGTAGTGAAGAAGGATTTATAACAGTCGTTCGCCGGAAACCGAAAAGATTGATAAGAAGTGAGTCGGGTAACACGTATGACGAAAACAATAAATATACGCAGGAAAAAAATTACAAGTAAAAAACCTTTTTAAAAACAAGCTTTTATGTCAATGCGCTAAAAAGGATAAAATAAATTTTCTTTTAAAACTTTTACGATCAAATAATAACATCATTACACAATTTATATATTATAAAAGCTTGTCACGAGATTTAAGTACTCACTTGGCGTATTTAGTAATTTGATTTTAAGAAAATTTAGTCAATCATATCAAGTTACGTATATAATTTACTTGTTTATCTACACAGGTAAAATCTCGCGACAAGCTTTTATATAATATAAATTGTGTAATGATGTTATTATTTGATCGTAAAAGTTTTAAAGGAAAATTTATTTTATACTTTTTAGCGCATTAACATAAAAGCTTGTTTTTAAAAAGGTTTTTTACTTGTAATTTATTTTTTACTTTTTAGTTATTGCTGGACAGATTTCTTAGTCTGTAGGCATATCTCATTCAACGCAACATTGAGGCAAGGGCGTTTGTCGGTAAAATTCGATGGGTTTAATATTTTTCGATCGACTAAAAATTGATAGGAAAACTAACTATGTGCAACTAATATCTAACATACCTTGGTATCAGTTTATCAAAATATTATTTCGGTGTTAACACCCCCGTGCCTCGGAAAGCACGTTAAGCCGTTGGTCCTGCGCCTGATCTCTCTACGGTCATGTCGGACTGCCGTCTCACAGAATTATGGGAGTGAAGGAACAGAGAGTGCACCTGTGTATTGCGCACACACTTGTGCACTATAATATGTCCTGCGCAGTTGGCTAATCTCTGTTGAGATAGGCCGCCGTAGTCGAAATCGGCTAGGAGGACATCATCATCATTTCGGTGACAGTTAAATTAGGTAAGCCTTAAAGCTCCCCCAATGGACACCCACCTTGTCGTGGTGGGGGGGCTCAGTAGCCTGTCGCAATCCAGCGGCAGGTGAAGCCAAGAGGTGTCCCCGAGGTGTCCCCGCTGCGTCTGTCCCGCATCGGGCGGCAGTGGGAGGCTGGCGTCTGTCCCGTATCGGGCGGCCAGGTCGGCGTGCATAATAAGTGCGCAATAGGGGTGTGCGCACCGCCCGCTCTGCTTACAGAGTGGCCCGGTGTGCGCAAGGCGCCGGGAAACTGGCGCCTCGGGGGGAAAGACCTGGCGGCGAGTGTCGTGGATCACGTCTCGCGGCTCGCTGCTAGGCCGGTCTTGCCTTAATTGGCCGGGCCGAGAGGGAGGAAACCTCTATAAAAAGTTACCACAATCCCAAGTTTGGTGCCGTGGCGAGGGGATGCATGGCTGACGGGTGGTCAGTCGTGAACGGCACACCTCTAGGGAACCGGCGGACTCCCTAGAGTATATACGCTTACCCGGGTACAGGGGGCACTGCCCGGGTGGACCTGTTATTTCCCCCAAACTCGTGGGAACCTTATGAATAATAATAATTTAAAAACAATCTCTGGGGAAATGGGGAATGTCGAAGGAAATATTGACGGAGGGCAGCTTGGACCATCATCTGTTAGGAAGCGTCCACGCGACCCGGCTCTGGTGGGAGGTGGGTCGGCGGTTCCGTCCTCAGACGAGGAAGGCCTGCCGGCCCCCAAGTTGCCGACTTCGAGAAGGGGTCGGCAGGCGTCGAGAGGAACGAAGGCCTCGCAGCCGCGGAGGGATAGGCACGGACGGTTCGTGCGCCCTAACACTCCGGCGGCTAGTGAAGTGGAGAGTGACTTGGGGGTCACCACGGAGGACCCTGGCGATGGCGGTGAAAGCTGTGCCTCGCTGGAGAGCTCAAAGGCGGAGCTCAACGCTACCAAGAGGAAGCAGCGCAAAACTACCCGTGCCGCGGCTGAAGTGGGCGGCGATAGTGGAGAGTCGGGTTTAGACTTGGCTGGGCCATTCGCAGTGCCCAAGGTGCCTGCGCCTGCGGCGAGGCGTGGAGGCAAGGGGGGGACGGCGGCTCGGCTGAGCGCCGAAACCTTCTTGAAAAAGAAAGGGGGGCCGTCCGAGGAGGAGGAGGATGTGGCCATACGGCTGACCCGCAACATTAAGCGGGCAGCACTGCAGGCCGAGGAGCGAGTGGGTGAGCTCACCGCCACGGAGCTGGTTGAGCAGGCAAGGGCAAGCGCCCAAGCCGTGCTTAAATGCTCCCAGTTCCGCGGGCAAAAGGGCACAACCCAGAAGCTCCTCACGGAGGCGGCGCGGTGTGCATCGAGAGCGCGGTCACCGAGCTCTCGCAGCGCACCGTCAATGACGAGGTGCGGCGCCTGGCTGCAGCCAATGCTCGGCTGCAGCGCGAGATGGCGGCCATTAAGGCGGAGGTGGCTGCTCTGAAGGCGGGGAGGACGCCAGTGCCCGACACGGCGGCGGAACCTCCCACGCCTGAACCGGCGCCGAGAACGGCGCCCTCGTCAAAGCCCCCTGCGGCCAAGGCGGCGAGACGGACTCCGGCAGCGGAGGACAGGGAGGAGGAACTTGCCCGCTCGATAATGCTTCGAGTGGGCACTATGCTCGACGCGCGCCTTGCTGCGTTCGAGCCCCTTCTCCCAAAGGAGAGGATGGGTCCGCCACTCGCGGCTGACCACCGCATGTCGCAGGCGGTGACATCCGCGGCAGGGCCGGCAAACACCAGGGCGGCCACTAAGGCCCCGGTCGCCGCAGCCGCCTCCGGGACTAGGGGGCAACAGAGGGCCACTGCGCCGACGCCCGCAACGTCCAGGCTGGCAGCGAACCGCCGCCGCAAGAACCGGCGTGGTGGACGGGACAACACAGTCCCCAACCTACCGCGCCGTGAGCCGCGCCCTCTGCCTCCGGCCCCCACATCTACGGACGAGGCGTGGACGACAGTCGTCCGGCGTGGCTTGAGGCGGCCTGCGGCTGCAACTGCCCCCGCAGCACAGCCTGCCGCCGCCGCTGCCAAAAGACCGAGGCCCGCGCCTCGTAGGCTCCGCCCACCGCGCTCAGCAGCGGTGCTCATCACCCTGCAGCCAGAGGCTGCTCAAGGCGGAGCCAAATATGAGGACGTATTAAGGGAGGCCAGGGCCAAGATCGACTTGGGCGAGCTTGGCATCGAGGGCATCCGCTTTCGCGGGGCGAAGGCCGGGGGTAAGCTCTTAGAGATCCCCGGCTTGGCGAATGACGCTAGAGCGGATGCACTGGCGGCCAGGCTCCGAGAGGTCCTCCCGGAAGGCCAGGTCAAGGTGACCCGACCCATGGTCATGGTAGACGTCCGGCTGTCTGGGCTGGACGACTCTGTGACCAGGGAAGAGGTTGCGGCAGCGGCGGCCACCAAGGGTGGTTGCGCGGCGGAAGCGGTGAGGGTTGGCGAGATTCGCCATTCCAACACTGGCATGGGGACCGTGGTCATCAAGGTCCCCATAACAGCGGCGAAACTGCTCGTGCGGGGCCGGCTCCTGGTGGGGTGGGTCTCCGCACGAGTAGATCTGCTGGAGAGGAGAGCCCTGCGGTGCTACCGGTGTCTCGAACCCGGTCACTGCAGGGCTCAGTGCAAGTCCGGCGTTGACCGCAGCGACCATTGCCATCGCTGCGGTAAGCCGGGTCACCTTGCCAGAGACTGCAGCGCCGCCCCGCATTGCTCCATCTGCGCAGATGCGGGCAAGCCAGCCGGCCATAAGGTGGGGAGCAAGAACTGCTCCCCACCCAAAAAGAATAAAGGCAAACCTGCGGCCGCCGGAACTCCGGCCGCAGTGCCTCCACCCCAAGGCAGGGGGTCCGGGGAGGACATGGAAGTGACGGGCGCCTAGGATGGCCTTAAAAGTCGTCCAGGCGAACGTCGGGCACTCCGCCGCCTCCCAGGACCTCCTGCTGCAGCATCTTGCGGAATGGGCCGCCGATGTGGCAATCCTGTCGGAGCCGTACTACGTCCCCCCGGGGCGTTCGGATTGGGCAGTTGATTCGGCGGGCCTTGTGGCGATTAAGTTCGCTGGCGGCCTGCCGTTCACTCTTCACGCCCAAGGCGATGGCTATGTGGTTGTCAAGCACGGGCAGATGTTGTTGGCCGGGGTATATTGCCCCCCCAACGATGGATTCGCTGCATTCGAGGCCGGCCTTAACAGGCTGAGTGCCGATCTGCAGCGGTCCTTACTGCCCGCGCTCGTAGCAGGCAACTTCAATGCCAAGTCGACCGCCTGGGGGGCCAGGCTGACCGACAGGCGCGGCTAGAAGTTGCTGGAGTGGGCCACTTCACATGGGCTCACAATCCTCAACAGAGGGACGACCCCCACATGCGTGCGACCGCAGGGAAGTTCAAGGGTGGACATTACGTTCGCCCATCCCGCGGTTGCCGCCAGAACTAGTGGCTGGGAGGTGTTGGTGGAGGCGGAGTCATTGTCCGATCACCGGTACATCCGGTTTGACATCTCCGCTTCCGGTTCGCCATCACCCCGTCCCTCTGTGAGGACAGCAACTTCCCCATTCCCGAGGTGGAGGCTGAAGGCCTTGGACAGGGACATGCTCAAGGAGGCAGCCCTTGTCAAAGCGTGGCTCCCTGTCCCGAGCGGAGAGGTCGAGGTGGACGAGGAGGCAGAGTGGTTCCGGGAGGCGCTGACGCACGTATGCGATGCGTCTATGCCTCGGTCCGGGCCCCTGCCACCCCGACGTCACGTCTATTGGTGGTCGGAGAGGATCGCCGAATTGCGCCGTACGTGTATCGCAGCGCGCCGCGCATCCTCCCGCCATTTGCGTAGGCGACGTCGAGATCCAGATCTCGACGCTCCGCTCCACGAGGCCTATCGGACGGCCAAGAAGGACCTAAGGGTCGCCATAGCGCAGGCCAAGGCGCAGGCGAGAAAGGAGATGCTGGCCGACCTTTCCAGGGATCCGTGGGGGCGCCCGTATCTCACGGTTCGGGGGAAACTCCGGCCATGGGCAGCCCCAGTCACGGAGACCTTGGAGCCGGCTCTCCTGGACGCAGTCGTGTCCGGCCTGTTCCCCTCTAGGGGGGAACACGTGCCACCGGCCATGCGACCCCACCCGCCTGCTTCCACAGCGGACCCGGAGCCCGTCTCGGAGGGCGAACTTGGCGGCGCGCTCCTTAGGCTGCGCGCCAAGAACAAGGCCCCGGGACCAGACGGCATCCCCGGCAAGGCTCTGGTGGTTGCCGCTGGATGTCTGGACATCCGACTTCGGCGGCTATACACGGCATGCCTTGCCCAGGGACGTTTCCCTCCGCTGTGGAAACAAGGCAGATTGGTCCTTCTTCCGAAGGAAGGCCGTCCGGCGGACTCACCCTCGGCCTATCGACCCATCGTCCTGCTGGACGAGATCGGGAAGCTCTTCGAGCGCATAATTTCCGTGCGCCTCGTCCGGCATCTCGAGGGGACGGGGCCTGGGTTGAGTGAGTTCCAGTTCGGCTTCCGTGCCGGGCGCTCGACCATCGACGCGTTGCTCAGGTTGCGTGAGCTTGCAGAGAGTGCGGTGTCCCGCGGCGAGGTGCTGTTGGCGGTGTCCCTCGACATTGCCAACGCGTTCAACACCCTGCCGTGGGCGAGCATCAGGCGGGCCCTCGAGTATCACGGGGTGCCCGCCTACCTGCAAGCAGTGATCGCCGATTACCTAAGCGATCGCGAGGTGATGTGCGTCACCCCGAGAGGAGTGGTTCGCAGGCAGTCGTCGTGTGGCGTTCCGCAGGGGTCGGTTCTAGGACCACTCCTGTGGAACATTGGCTACGACTGGGTCCTCCGCGGCAGTCTTACTACGGGGGTGGGCGTAACCTGTTACGCCGACGACACCCTCGTCACTGCCAGCGGAGTCAACTTCGTCGAGGCGACGCGACGCGCGACTGCCGGCGTCGCAACTGTGGTGCAGCGGATCCAGAGGCTGGGACTGGAGGTGGCGCTCGATAAATCTGAAGCCCTGTGTTTTCACGGGCCTCGACAAGCGCCACCAGCAGGGTCCCATCTCTCTGTGGGCGGCACACAGATTGTACTAGGGCGAACCCTCAAATACTTGGGGCTGACGCTGGACCCCCGCTGGAGTTTCCGCGCCCACTTTGAACGGTTGGCGCCGAGACTCCTGCGGGTGGCCGGAGCGCTCGGCACGTTAATGCCGAACTTGGGTGGGCCCTCTTCATTCAGCCGGCGTTTGTACATGGGCGTCGTGCGGTCCATGGCCCTGTACGGGGCACCGGTGTGGTACGACGCCATGTCGGATCACAACGCTATGCTGATGAGGAGGGCGCAGCGCCACTTGGCCATGCGGGAAATCCGCGGCTACCGCACGGTCTCGGCGGATGCCTCCCTCGCGTTGGCCGGGAGCATGCCATGGGATCTCCATGCACTGGTCCTCGCCGCTCTTTATCAGTGGCGGGGAGACCAGAGGTCCCAGGGGCAAAGGCCTGCACCACGTGAGGTCGAGGCGGAGCGGGCTCGGTTGGAGCAGTCCACCGTGGAGCGGTGGCAGGATCGCCTGGCCGTCAGCCGAGCCGGTCGACGCACCTGTCAGGCCCTCCAGCCTGTGCTGGAGGAGTGGATGCGTCGTGGGCACGGTCGCCTGTCCTACAGGCTGACCCAAATGCTGACTGGCCACGGCTGTTTTGGGGCGTACCTCGCCCAGATTGGTCGCGAGTTGACCGGGCGGTGTCACCATTGTAACGGCCGCGAGGAGGATACCGCGCAACACACCCTCGAGTCGTGCCCGGCCTGGGCGAGGGAGCGCGAGGACCTCATCGCGGTAGTCGGAGGTGATTTGTCACTCGCTGCCATCGTGGCGAGGATGGCCGGATCCAGGGAGGCGTTTGCGGCCGTGCAAACCTTCTGCGAGAGCGTGCTCCTGCAGAAGGAGGAGGCGGAGAGGGTGCGAGAGGCTTCGGCTGACGCCCCGATGATCCGCCGCCGACGCACAGGCCGCTGGAGGGGACGCTTTGCTCTCCTCCTGCCGCCTCCCTGAAGGACCCCGGGTGTACTCGGTGCGGGGGTACCGATACGCCCACACGGGGTCGCAGCGGCGCGTGTGTGTTCCCGCGCGTCGTTGCTTGTACCGAGGAGGGGGCTGCTCTCCCCTCCTCGAAGCCGGGCGGGGCCCTGTCATATTCGTGGGCCGCAGCTGGGAGCGAGTGCGTGGTGGCATAGCGTCGGCTGAAACCCATGCACTCCACATAACCCCCTCTACCATCCCCGCTGGCGGGGGGGTATGCACCGCATTTTCCTGACGCTAAAAAAAAAAAAAAAAAAAAAGGTAAGCCTTAAAGAGGACTATTTTAAAAATTGAATAAGGACAGTGACTTAAAGGTGGCGAAAGTTTTAAAATTGAGCTGCAATAAGTATTTATGACATAGCTTATCACCCGACTAGATACGAGTACAACACTTTGTCTTGGGTGTTAAGAGAAATGCGCCGCGTAAGGCATAAGTAAGCTTCAAGCTAATTATTGTAACTTCAAGCTAAGCCTTACGCAGCGTAAACACAATTCCATATAATTAATAGAATCAGGCGTTACTTTGCGGAAATCCATTATCAGATGGGAAAAATAAGATACAATTATTTTGCTTTAAATTTCCGCTAAGAGACGCTAGCGCAGGCAACAAAACCACACCAACCGCAACCGCTTTGAGTACCAGTTCAGGCAAATGCAGAATGCACCGCCCTCCCTCCCTCAATACGCATGCACTACAGCTAATGCAGTTGTTAGTTACCAACACCAACGTGCAAAAAACCTCGACGCGTTTCGCCACTCCACGCGGCATCCTCAGGAGATGTTGTCGCCTCGGCTGAGCATGGACGACTGAGCATGGACGACTGAGCATGGACGACTGAAATGAGTCGCATTCAATTCCAGTTTGATTTGAAGTTATCCTTCTCCTAGACAGGCAAACCAATGCTGTTGATGCATATCTCACCAAAATTAAACTAGTCAAAGTTTACCTACCGATGCTACAGATTAAAAAAAAAATCAACCTCAATAATTATAATCGAGGACTCCAAGAAAACCCCTTTTAACAAGCGTATACCTCATGACTGAGGGTCGTGATCATTATGTGGAATGAAATCAACACAACGACTTCTAGACACTATATTTAATGGAATGGTTTGCCATTGCTTTTTCCATCTCACACACTAGCCACTAGTGTGCAGGTTTTTCCTCATGGTGTTTTCCTTCACCGTTAGGCAGTGATATCTTTGAAAAAGACTGTAGGTACTTAAGCTTTTGCACAAACTTATTGGTACAGGCGGAGATAGAACTCATGATCTCACGGATGAAAAGTGATATTTTCTCCGCTCGGCTATCACGCCTTTTCTTCACGCTAAGAAAGCCCGATACACAAAATTCCTAAACGGATCGGAGAAATAGAGTTAAACTCGCATACTTTTTCTCTGCAAGCCCTTTCATTTGATACCCATATTGTAAGAAAGCATAAAAAACTCAGTCCATAGGAAAGCATCAAAAACTTAGTGCGCCATCTCTAGGAGTCCGCCATATATGATTTGGAGTGACGTCACCTTATGTAACGAGTAATTCTTAGCAAGCTCTATCATTTGATACCCATATTGTAAGAAAGTATACAAAACTTAGTCCACCATCGTTCGAAGCCCGCGATGTTGGATTTACAGTGAGGTCACTTTTTTATCCAATTATTCTCAGCAAGCACTTTGATTTAATACCCATATTGTAGGAAAGCATAAAAAGCTAAGGCCGCTATGTTTAGAAGTCCGCCATGTTGGATTAAGAGTGACGTCACCTTCTATATCGAGTTATTTTCAGCAAGCTCTTTCATTTGATACCCATATTGTAAGAAAGCATAAAATCATAGTCCGCCATATTGGATTTGGAGTGACGTCACCTTATTTATGGATATGGTATTAGCAAGCCCTTTCATTTGA
This sequence comes from Pyrausta nigrata, assembly GCA_949316185.1. NCBI lineage: Eukaryota > Metazoa > Arthropoda > Insecta > Lepidoptera > Crambidae > Pyrausta > Pyrausta nigrata. The sequence goes on along the minus strand of OX438941.1, from coordinate 1,416,314 downwards.
TACCCATATTATAGCAAAGCTTTAAAAACATGACTATGTTTGTCCGTTATCTTTAAAAGTCCGCCAATTCAGATTTAGAGTGACGTCACGTTATTTATCGAGTTAGTTTCAGGAAGCCCGTTCAATTGATACCCACATTGTAGGAAAGCAAAGAAAACTTAGTCTACTATCTTTAGAAGTCCGCCATATTGGATTTGGAATGACGTCACCTTATTTATCGAGTTAATCTCAGCAAGCCCTTTCATTTGATACCCATATTAGAGGATTGCGTTCACAAGTCGGCCATTTTGATTTTTTTAGTAACATCACTTTATTTTTTGAGTTACTCTCAGCAAGCCCTTTCATTTGATACTAATATTGTTGAAGTGCATTGAAAAAAACGAGTCCGCCATCTTGAATGGTCCGCTATGTTGAATTCAGAATGACGTCATGCATTTTACCATGCATTGTCATCCAAACTTAACGTGTTTACAAAATTTCAGCTCAATCGGTTAAAGATATCTGCTTCAAAATTGAGTTGCCAGATTCCACCTGAACAAACATACATAGTTACATTGCAAGCTAAATACGAGTAAAAGCTTGTAATAATAATGAGTTGGAGGGAGATAAGATTGAAGTGTACTTGTTCTCGACTAAAAAGTTACCGAAACAAATGGCTTTGGCTCGATTTCTAAGAAATGAGGGTATACAAAACATTTGCAAAATAAAATATAACAGCGCTTATAGGCTGTTCATATCATTTAGTGAGAAACATCAAGCGCAAAAACTGGTAGACAGTCAGAAGCTGGCCGATCTAGATATAAGAGCTCAGTTTACTGACCACAGCTCTCTATCGTATGGCATAATACGAGGAGTAGATTTAGATATGAGTGAAAACGAGATTTTAGAAAATCTGAATGCTCCTTGCGATCTAATCTCAGCAAAAAGAATGAAGTGATTAAACTTTGAGAACAAATGGGTAGATTCTGAAACTGTACGTTTATGTTTTAAAAGTGTGAGGATTCCGCGTGTCATCGAAGCTTATGGAATTAACTTCTTGGTGGAGAAATTTGTGTTCCCAGTTACCCAATGCTCGGCGTGCTGGAAATTTTAATGAAATTTTATGTCTTAAATGTGGTGGAGAACACAATAACTGCGAAACCGAAGATTTCAGATGCATAAACTGTAAAGGTTCACATATGGCATTGAATAAATCGTGTCCGTTTTTTATCAAAGAGAAGGAATTACGTCGTTTAATGAGTGAAAAAGATGTGACTTATAAAAAAGCTTTAGAATTTTACTTACAAGAAGAATGATACGATATTGAATAAAACTCTAAGTGGGTTTCATACGGATGTATATAACCAACCATCGACTACATCATCTAGCGCCAATCAAGATGTGAGAACCTACAGTCAAATCCTCCAAGCAACCACCAACATTTAAGAAGAGATAGAAGAAACGTCTACTTCTAAAAATAACTCAACTCATAGAAAGAATAAAAATAAAAAAAACAAAAGTTCAAAATTAAACAACTCAAAAATTACACATGTGTTGATGGAGAGTGAGAACGAAGAAACAGAACATTTTGAAACAAGGAGAGAAACAGCAGAAGATTCAACCAAAAGAAGAGAAAGAAAATTTGATTTATGGAATTTAATGTTAAAATTGAAAAATATTATTTTGTCTCAGGACAGGTTTGAAAACAAGATACTTTTGGTGCTTAAAGTGTTAGTTGACGAATTTAAATCAAGTGTTCTCAATTTGTTTTCTGGAGATTTAGTTGAACGCGTATATAAAAAAATTAATGGGTAGACTATTTATTATTTTACAATGGAATTCACAAAGTGTGCGGCCAAAATTAGTAGACTTTGACGCTTTATTAAATAAAGAAAAAGTGCATATAGCAATACTAAGTGAAACGTGGTTAGAAGAGGACACCCCAATTCATCTTCGCGGATACAACATATTTCGTAAGGACAGACACGACGCTTATGGAGGAGTAGCTGTGATTGCTCATAATTTTTTAAGTATACAGATTTGTTCCATCAATAACATTAATCCGGGTATAGAAGCATTATATGTAAAACTATTTAATTGTAAGTATTTAGAAAATATAATATCAATTTACTGTCCATCATCAGTGCGTACAAATCAGTCAGATTGGGATAGAATTTTTAGCCTAGCTAGTAGGAAAACATTAATTGCAGGAGACTTTAATGGACATCATTGTAACTGGTCTATGAGAAACGATCAAAGAGGTCTTCAACTGTTTGATTCAGCATTGGAACATGGATTTTCGTCATTGAACAATGGAGAACATACTAGAGTCAAATTAGTTAACGGATCATTGCAAAAATCTTCCCTTGATATTTCCTTTGTGTCTTCTGATATAGTGATATATTTCAACTGGCAAGTACTTAACGAGAATTTAGGTAGCGATCATCTTATCATAAAAATGACAATGAATTTCAATGGTAGCCTAGATTTTACTGCAAGGAGAAACTTCAAACAGGCAGATTGGATTGCATATAAAAAAGAACTTGAAGGCTCTTTTTTAATTTTGACAGCTCAAATTGTACTGATAGTGATATACAGGAATATTATGATTTCTTTTTGGACAAAATTAATTACGCATCCAATAAAACCATCCCTTTAGTGAAACTATGTACGAACCCCACTAATAAATTTAAGCCTATAGAGTATTGGTGTCCCTCGTTGTCTGGAGCGGTAGCTGAAAGACGATTGGCTCTAAGTACCTTCAGAAGAAATCCAACTCCGGAAAACCTAAAGAAATTAGAAAATAAAGTGGCAATAGCAAGATCAAAAATACAGAAAGCTAAAAGTAAAAGTTGGCAGGATATCTGCAGTAGCATTAATGAGTGTACGTCTGTCGCTGAAATGTGGGGTAAAATGAGGTGGTACAAGGGTTGCCGTAGGCCAACAATCGCAATATCAAACATGATAAAATCTGAGTTATTGCATTCTCTTACACCAGATTCTGTTTCGAATTGTCATTCTTAAGTGATAGATACCTTATGATCAAAAGTGAAAAAGAGGGTGACAGTTCAGAAGTTAGACATGCTAGAGTAGGATTAGCACAAAGAGACCCTATTTCACCTTTATATAGTTACTCAATATAGTTACTCACTATATATGCCGCAACATTTCTAATGTTATGATCTCTCAATACGCAGATGACTATGTATTAAATATAAGTAATAAAGATCTACTAAAATGTGAAATGGAGTTACAATCAGCAATTAATAGCATGATTAAATTGTTAGACAAGATTGGTCTTCAATTATCTGCAAATAAAACCAAATTATGTATATTCAGCAGGGGCTTCAGGAGAAAACAAATTATAATTAAGATTAATGAGCAAGCAGTAGAGGCACAGAGAAATGTTAAATACCTAGGTATGTGGCTGGATGCATGTTTGCGATGGAACAAACATGTTCATGAAACTGCAGAAAAAACCCTAAAGTTTTTAAATATTTTAAAGGTTCTGGTTGGGGTCTCCATCCTAACCATATGCGATCCTTGTATATATCATTAATTAGGAGTCGGCACGATTACGGTTGCTTCATTTATGACAACAGTGCCAAAACTAATTTAGAAAAACTTGATCGAATTCAAAATCAAGCATGAGGAGTTATTGGAGGTTTTATAAGAAGTACACCGATTCACGTTATGGAGTGTGAAATAAGTATTCCACCTTTATATTTGAGAAGGTTGTATCTTGCATATAAATACTGTATTAAAAATATGTCACTTTTTTGATAATTATTGGCAGAGAGTTAAAAAGCCTTTACTTTGGTCAGTCTATAAGGAATGTAAAATTAATAATATGTTCAGTTCAAGTCCTATTGAGATGTTTAACTTAGATACTTGGGTAAACAGAATAAGAATAGATAATATAATATTTTGTGAATTAGATTGTATTAAAAAAATATATTATTGCACTTGAAAAAAAAACGACCACCAGAGGCGGGAATCGAACCCGCGTTCCTCGCATACCGGGCGATTGCTTAACCTCTCGGCCACCCTGGCGTTGGCAGAGCCTGTCGAAATTTTCAAGTGCTTCTTAACGCTGTAATGCCGCGTTGCTTTCATCAATGTTATTGGGATTGTACCCTCAACACTCGAAAGAAATACTATTGCAAGTATTTAACAATCGAAAGATGAAGCTTGCAAATAAGATAATTATTGTTTTTTAAGTGATAAGCATTCACTATGCAATCTAAATATATTATTGCACTTGAAAAATCAAGTGCAATAATATATTTAGATAAAAAAACAATAATTATCTTATTGTATTAAAAAAGCTAAAAAGGATTTAGATTTTTGTATAAAATTTGAAGTTTTAAGAGAATTAATGGTAAAATACACTGGTTATGCGAAAGTGTTTACTGACGGCTCAAAGCATAGTGACGGGCTAGGAGCAGCTTACATTGATCCTGTTAGAGGCAAATCAGCAATGTTTAAAATTGATGCAACAGTTTCAATTATGACGGTGGAACTCATTGCAATCTCGGAAGCATTAAAATATATTGAAAGCCAAAGCTTAACCCACTGTGTCATTCTGACAGACAGCAAGAGTGCTCTTCAACACGTAGCTCGGTGTGCCTCTGGATACAGCAGAGGTGCTCCGATAGCCTATGACGTCTTAAAAATGATACGAAAGCTAGACAATGATAGAGGTATTAATCTGAGGTTGCAATGGGTTCCATCCCACATAGGATTAAGTGGTAATGAGGAAGCTGATAGACTAGCCAAACTGGCTTGCTCAATAGGTAGTAATTGCACTGTCTTACCATTATACACTGAAATAATTCCTGAATTCAAAAAAGTATGCTATAATAAATTCAAAGAATATTTTGACAAAAGGAGTGTTGAAAAAGGGATCTGGTTTAAAACAATTCAGTGTCAGCTTCCTCGGTACCAGTGGTTTATTCACAATAGTTTAAGTAGAAAACAAATTGTTGTATTACTAAGATTACGATCGGGACATTATCCGTCTAACAAATTTGCATTCCTAATGAGGAAGGTCCCTTCTCCTAATTGTGACATTTGTAGCACTATTGACGACGTCCAACATATACTTATGGAGTCTGAGAAATATCGAGGGGTGAGAGATTAAATGATTTAGAAGTTCAACATAAACATGCACGATGTAGGTGCTTTCATAAAAAAAATAGGTGACCCTACATCTGAGGCTGCGAAATGTTTAGCAGACATGATTTTGAGTCATTGAATTTCTACCGCCTGCGCATCTGTCCGTGCTAACTGTATGTGTAAACTAGATTAAGGTACGATGGGGCTGGCATGTGATTTATCAAAAGCCCCAAAATAAATAAAAAATAAAAAAAAAGTTGACCGAGGACGCAATGTGCCGTTTCTGCCACTCAGCAGAAAAAACGGCTATGCACATACTCTGCTCGTGCGGACCGCTTTAAAAGCAAAATAAGTATCCATTTAGGGCAGCATATAATGCAATCGGAAAAGATAACAGAACTCATTCCCCGAAAAATCTGGCGATTCCTGGATTCAACGGGTATAAATAGTGAGCTATAATCAAAAGGGCTGCCACTGCCCAATCACTGGTCGAGCTGGCTTATACTTGGCCCAAACTTTTAAATAATAAATGCCCTCTCGTAATTTTTCGGACTCTATCCAGCCAAGGTGAATCTACCTTAAAAATTACTGGTTCCAGGTAAACTTACTTCTGTCGTCTAAGACTGTAGATCACAGTTTCTGTGTAATGTATTGGTTATGCTAAATCCTTTTTATTCCACATGTGCATACAATTAATCAAGGGCAGTGTTTTATCAAGTTATTCGTATATGAATTCTATGGAGAACTTTCCTTATTGACGTCGATAAATTGATAGGCCAACCAGCAGTAGTTTAGTTAGTAGAACATCAGGGTTCAATTAATTGGACATATCATATCATTACCATTTGACTAAAATACGTGTAAATAAGTACAAGAAAAACTCATGCTTATACCTACTCAAACTATCGTTTGTTATTAATTTTAGGAGAAAACGTTAACATGGTTATTTAAAAACATTTACAGACCGATAGAGAAGTAAATTAAGACTGCATAAATAGACCTTCGTTACCTTACGTGGGGTGAAAGATAACCTTCGTGGTCAAATGTCCACGAAAACCATGCAACAGAATTTACGAAAATTTTACATTATCAAAAATGTACTAGTTGTTTCTTGTCAAATATAAAAACTAAAAAGCGGACGAAGAAATTGAAAAAAGGGTTTTATACTGAACATTCAACACTTACATCTAAACCATTCTATTGTCTTTAAAATTGAACCATGAGGGGTTTCTTCAAAAGGTTGCCAGAAAAAAGATGATGAATTTGTGTGCCTATATTTTCTGTATCAAAGCGATAAGAAAGGAATTTGTCCTCCAATGATGCTGTAATGAAACTAGTTTCCGTTGAGCCATTAAGCGTGTCTATAAGTTGAGGCTCTTTGAAGCTATGGACCTTTTTATGTCGCATTCAGGAATCTACCACAACCGTGTGACCGAGACAAACTATTTTCCAACTCTTTCTGTTTAAACGATATCAATACTGGTTTTTTGAATGATCAATTTTGACTTATTAGCAATATTTTGGACATATAGTATGTGTACGTAACACAACAAATAATAAAGATATTAGTCGTTGAACTGAGCGCGAGGTCGTTGGGATGCGCGGAGAACACCGGTTTTGCTCCCGTTTTGGCGGTAAAATTTTATTTTAAAAATATCTGTAAGCCCTATTTTATGTTTAAAACTGTGTAGATGAATAAACAGAAAATAATTTAAAGTTAATTCCAAAGCTGTTCATTGAATGGGTTAGGAATTATAAACGTGTGACCGCCAAAAAACGGCCCTCGGAGAATCACTCAAGTAAACTTTACCATCCCCAACTCTTTGAAAGCCATCGTAAGGCGGTAAGTACAGTGTTAAAAAATAGGTTAACTTTTCAAAGGCGATGTAATATTACTTATATCGAAGACTAGCAGTTCCCCGCGACTTGCGCTTTTCTATACAAACTTTGATCCCTAATTTCACTCCCCTGATGATTTTATATCGCAACAAAAAGTAGCCTATGTCCTTTCCCAAACTATTTGGGACCCAAACTATTAACTTACCAAATTTCAATTTAATCAGTCCAATAGTTTGGGAGCCTATTCAATACAAACAAACAAGCAATCAAATCTTTCCCCATTTAATATTAGTGCAGATAGAAGACAGGAAAGACTAAAATCCTTTATTAAAATTAATTTTACTTGTACACTTCATCATCCTTGACTTGGTTCGAAAACAGATGAACATACATATAAAGAAAATTAAAAGATGTGGTAATTTTGCTGATTTGTGAAGTAGCTCTTATAAAAAGACACGAGAGCTATCGTCACCGCAAGCTTGCATCTTCAGCAAAAAACATTTTACCGGAGACTCTTTACATAATAATTTATGCTAATTATCTCGAAGCTCCAAGGTTTAGTGGTTTGTGCAGTAAATACAAGTTTGTATATGTTTAGAATCTTCATTGAATTCACAGTCAGATGTTCTTAATTTTGAGTCTCAACCTAACCTTAGTTAATATTATAAGTTGAATTTGTAAAGTTGTTTACCTTAACAGAAAAAATGGGAACGAACCGGACGTATTTTGAACTTTTCGAATAATCATAATGCACATAGGTTTTTAAAGGTGATCTTTACGTATGAAAATCTTAATTGCATCATATTTAAAAATACTTCCAATTTTGTAAAATCTTACCTTATAAAAGCCTTCTTTCACTGATTTGCTGTTGAGTTCCGTTATTCAAATCACCATCCAATTGGCAAGTTTCAAAGCATTGTGTTGAATTATTTCAAGCAATTCAACTAGGCATCCTGTCAAACGAAATGCTGATAAATACAATAGCTCTCTAATTTCATTTTCGCAAAGTTTCTTTGAAAACTGTTCAAACGCTCGTGTTCAGGCTTAAACTCTGCCCCGCGTTTAAACTTGTTCAAGACTTCAGATTAAAAGGTTTTGTTTGCATCAATTAAACCGACCGTGTTAAAATTTCCGTTGTGTATTGTATTCTGGGTACTTAATTCTGGGGCCACACTAACGGAGATTTTGAGTTCATGAACTTTGAACATAGGTTTAGCTACTACACTCCTACGCATGACGGTTGAGCGGCTTTTGGCATATGGCTACTGGCATGCTAATTATTATAATTTCACTTATTTAATGACATTAATTATGTGGGAACCAAGAATTTCGAACAAGTGGATAGACTGCGCGGTAGCTCAGTTGGTAAATGCGTTTGCCTGGTTAGCCATAGGTCATGGGTTCAAATCGTACCCGTGTGCGAATTTTTGGTTTCTTATTTAAACTTATATTAATTATGTGGCGTTTGCTATTGTTTTATCTACATTAGACGTTGACGTCGTATTCTATAATATCTAGTTGCGTCATGAAATGAAAGGCAGCGCTTCGCTTGTCGGGGACCAGCGCGTTCGATAAAAAAATGTCAATCAAAACTGTCAATACAGCGAAAAGAGTTTCGCTTTACCATTCCCGCTGCCTGAGCCTGAAGTTCGCTAACGCTAACAAATTGCATGACACTGACATAAGCCGATGGCAAACATCACGTGATCTTTGCATACATTTTGTTGCCCTTATTAGTCTAGTAGGGCGTTACGTCCCTCGCTTGTTTAAAATAATAATGATAAATATGCTACTACGGTGGATAGGATAGTGTCACCCCAGCACAAACGACATCGTGTTTGGAGCCAGCTGTATGTTTGTTTTCGACTGTCCGCTAATTTGGGACGTCATCTGTGAGTTGGCGGGACCATTGTGATTGGACAGATTATTGGCGTATTTGGTACGCTGATTTAGGATACGAGTTCAATAATACTTGTACCTGAATTTTACATGAAAATGATCAAAATAAAAAATAATTTAAGTATTCAATTTAGGACAGAAAATGACACTTGTGATAGCCGCAGGACACCCTTTGACCATTTTTGGGTCGTACATTGACATATACATTGTAATTAAATCAAATTTCGCTCACAAAAATTAATCGAAGTTATAAAAAATATTATAAGTTAAGCTGATTTCATCTTAACTGATGGTTAAATATTTCCATTGGATACATGCGGGTACATTCCCCAAGTATTGATAAAATCGAACGCCGGCTCACTGGCGTAGCAAGCACTTGCAAAAATTCGTCGACTGACTAACGTCCTCCGTAGCTTAGTTGGTAAGAGCACTCGCCCGGATAGCGAAGGGACGTGGGTTCGAGTCCCACCGGATGACACAGTCGATTAATTTTTGTGAGCGAAATTTGATTTAATTTCGTAAAAACTTACAATTTCAAACACAATAATTGCTTAAGTTATAAAAATATTATAAACATTGTCGCTTAAATTATATATCTGTTAAAATTATTTTTATATAAAGTAATTTGTTTGCAAGTTTTTACGAAATTAAATTAGGGTAAGGTAAGTAAGGTCCGAGTCCCACCGGGTGACACAGTTGATCAATTTTTGTGTAAAGAAAAAAAAAATGTTTTAGTTTTTATTGTGAAAGGCGTAGTATATCCTAGTGTAGTTTGTTTAAGTAAGAGACAGATATCACAAGTAAGAGACAGATAATTTATCTCAGTAAGAGACAGATATCAACAAGAGGGTGTTGTAGGCGCGAGACGTCTCAGGGGGCTTACTCCGGTTGACGATATCTGTACTTTCGAATGTAGCCGTCGACAGAATGACAACGCGAATAAGCGTGATGGCTAGACTCGAAAATACAGACACCGACAACAGGAGTAGTGCCTCTGGTAAGATATAGCCCGACGAATTCGTGCGCGACCCTCCTGCGGTCGCCAAAGGGGAGGGGGGCATGCCTCGCCATGCTAGATGTCAGCGGGAACGGGCGGTGTTGAGAGAAGGGGATGACCTATGACAGTCACGTGCGATTGGCACTACTTCATTAATTATTACTATTTTTATACGTAGTTTGGTCCAGTCTTTGATGTCATCTATCCATTTTCTTCTGGGTCAGCCTGGTGATCTCTTGCCAGGAATCTTTCCTTCGAGGATCAGTCTTAAAAACTCATATTGGAGACCTCTTTGCATATGTCCAAAGAAGGTAACTTTCCTTTTTGTTATAGTTGACATCAGTTCGCGTTTACACTTGGCACGTTGCAGTACTTTGACGTTAGAGGTAAAGCTAGTCCATGGAATTTTAAACATTTTACGCAATAACCACATCTCAAAAGCCTGTAGTCTATTGCAGCTGTCTTTTCTGAGGACCCACGTCTCGCACCCGTAAAGTAAAGTGGACCAAACATAGCATTTCGTTACGCGATATCTCAAGGGAAATGAAATCTTTCTGTCACATAGTACTTTGGACATTTTAAAGAAAGCAGCCTTAGCTTGTCCGATCCGACATTTTATATCCGCTTGGTGATCTAAGTCTGCTGTAAAGTATCGGCCTAGATACCTGAACTTCTTGACACCTTCGAAGACCCCAAACTACGTTATTATACCAGCTAAAAAGAGCGGCTTAAGACCGTATAGGTTTCTACATGCTGACCTCCAAACTTCAATTTGAAGATGGCACCCCATGATGATGATGATTTTATACACACACACGCCACCGGTGGCGGCCACTCACCATTTTGACAAAACATCTGTCTAAGGATCTAGCAGATGAGTGTCAATTGTAGCAGCCATCAATATCCTCTGACAGACGTCTTGTAAAAATTGCGTGTGGCGAGTGGTCGCCACTGGTGGCATGTCGCGGACACTCAGTCGCGAGTGGCCGCCACTAAAAGTCATAAAAGTCATTTATTTATGTATGTAGGCCCACAGGGGGCACTTATACACGTCCCAACATATTATTTTTTAAGCCCTACCACTGCTTTGGGACAAATTGTGGGCTAGTGCTGAGAAGAAGCAGCGCAAGAAACTCAGTCACTATTGTCAAAACCTCTTTTAAAAATAATGTTTAAATACAGAAATTGTACTAGTGCGAGCTGGTCCACACGTTTACATCATTCAAATAATCGTCTACTTTATAATAACCTTTTGTCATTAGGGTATCCTTAATAAATGATTTAAATTTGTTAATTAGTAATTCTACAATATTTTTCGGTAATTTGTTAAAGTAATTGACACATTTTCTCATAAGACACTCGTTACACTTAGGGGTGGCTTAAAATGACGCACGGAGCCTCTGCACGGAGCCTTAGTATGCGTTGCAGTAGGGCGTTTCGTACAAAAAATACTGAACGGCTCGAGTCGATACGTTGACGATCCGTTTCTGAGTTGCTATGTATGTTATGATCTTTAGCCGACCCAGTCATGCCAGTATACCAGTGCGAGTAAGCAGGATGGCTAGACCCATCTATAGACAGCAGCGTAGCATAGGGAATCATCGTGGCATTTGTTTTGTATGCAAATCGAATACTATCTCCCGCGAATGTGGGAAAAGAGGCAATATTGGTGGTTTTTATTAGACAAGGGAAATGTGCCATTTCACTAGTAGTAAATAGCTTTGACGCTTCAAGTTACATTCACATTATACTGAGTGGTAACAAACGTGTTGACACAGTATGTGGTGATGTAGATAAATCTAGCAACTAGTCGCTAGGTTTGTCTAGTAAGTTCACTGAAAAATAAGGATCAACCAAACTAGGTTTGTTAGTTGAAGATTTCGGTTGAAGGAAGTAAATTTTTGTTAAATATCAACAATCTTCTGGTTATCAATAACAAAACTAGTTTGTTACTGATAACCAATCATTTTTTACAGTGTTGCCTAGTGGTGGGGATTTTCGGCAAGCTTCGATGTGGTCTGTTTGCGGTGCAGTGCAAACTATGGCACACTTAACATCGTGCCCGGCGTGCCCCAACACCTGCACGCCAGCGGATTTAATGGACTGCAGTCGATCCGCAATACAAGTGGCTGAATTCTGGGCTGCTACGATGTAATTTTCTCGTGTTCCATCGACACGCTAAGAAGAAGTATTGCCTAACAACGGGGTTTTGTGATTACAACGTACAATGATAGTGGATTTAAAAAGAGGTAGATGGGCCATTAGCGCGCGAAAATTGATTGCCTCAAATTGAGCGATTTGCTTGATTTTGCACTCAAATATGACAGCTGACAATTAAAAGAACGTGTGATCGAAGCATCAAATTTGGATAGCCGCGCAGTACGCTATTTCAGGTCTACCTCTTTTTTAAATAAATACACTGTCAGTGACAACGTAGGTGTATAAATAAAATAAATAAATATTGGACAACATCACACACATTGTTCTTATCCCAAAGTAGGTAAGTAGTTTAAGCACTTGTATTATAGAAACAACGGTGATACCACAACACTCAGACCCAAAACAACATAAAAAGTATGATTTTCAATATTGACCCGACCAGGGACCGAACCCGGGACCTCATAGATGGCGACACCTTAAAAACCGGTGTGCAAACCACTCGACCAAGGGGGTCGTTTAATACTTTTGTGTGTTAGCGTATAAATATTATTGTGATAGCGAACTGTATCTGTTTACGGGAGCAATATGCATGTTAAGTATGTAAACCTTCCTCTCGAATCACTCTATCTATTGCTGAAGGCTGCATTAATATCCGATGCGTAGCCTAAAAGATCCAAGCAAAGAGACAGCGACAGTGACTTCATTTTATAGTAATACTTTGTATATATTATTGCACTTGAAAAATTTTCCACCAGAGGCGGGAAACGAACCCGCATTCCTCGCATACCGGGCGATTGCCTAACCTTTCGGCCACCCTGGCGTTGGCAGAGCCTGTCGAAATTTTCTGTTATGTAATCTAATACCAAGTATTGAAGATTTATTTACTTCAAGTGTAGGATACTTAGCATATAGATTCTGTTAAAAAATATTTAGCTATGTAGCTTTGCTTGTTTTGTCTTTAAGCAATTCTGAACAGTTTATTTATTTGCAATCCAAACTTCGATGAGTTATTTTACAAGCATCAAGCTAAAGTGTGGCTTGTGCAGTGGCTTGTAAGGGCGATTTTGCAACAAAAAAAATCGAATCTGATATAGAGGAATCTGAATATTCGCCTGAGAAGGTTCTTGATTAAATTAATTAATTTCATTGGGTTAATTAAATCTGGATTGAGGCTTCGCCGCAAACTCATTCTAAAACCATTTATCTCTCTTTGACTTTTACTCGTAACTCTCTGCAATTGTTTGGCTTATCATGAAAACGATTGAATTGTATTTATATTTAAATTAAAAGTCGTAGTGACAAACGGACACAGCCAGTATAAAGGAGTTTCCTATATATATTAAACAGACTAGCGGTCCCCCGCGACTTCGTTCGCGTAAATTTAGGATTTCCTGTGGGCATTGTTAGGAGCGGAGTATTTTTTAGAACTGTGATATCTTTTAAGATAAGAATCAAAAGCTTGTGAATAATATAAACATATTAATTATTACGGTCCCCCGCGACTTCGTCCGTGTTTTTTGATTTAACTGCTTCCCCGTTGATTTCTAGGTAGGTATCATGCATTTTATAGCTCATACAAAGCGTTCCCCGAGAAATAAGCTATCTAACACAAAATATTTTTTTCAAATCGGCTCAGCAGTTCCTGTGATTAGCATGTTTAAACAAAAGAAATAATTCCTCCGTTTTTCCAGTTATAATATGAGATATGGTGCAACCGACCCTAACCTCTTTATAATATTAGTATAGAAAAAATAACAGTCCCCGAGGAATGAAGTCCTCGGGGACTGTTATTTTTTCTATTGATTTTACTCGCGCACCTATTGATTTTACTCCATTCCTGAAAGACATAACTTGATTTTTTTTAATTACCTATCTAGATACGTTGTACCTTACACAAAGGTTTTTTTTCAAAATCGGACCATGAATAGGTAATTCTGATCTGAGATAAGTGTATTCAAACAATCAATTGGACAAAAAACAATTCGAACGGCTCACTGGCGTAGCAAGCACTTGCAAAAATTCGTCGACTGACTAACGTCTTCCGTAGCTTAGTTGGTAAGAGCACTCGCCCGGATAGCGAAAGGACGTGGGTTCGAGTCCCACCGGATGACACAGTCGATTAATTTTTGTAAGTGAAATTTGATTTAATTCGACAAAAGTCAAGAAGAAATCGCCGCCTTACCACGATGGCCAAAGAAAGAGCATCGCGTCTTGTCGTATTGTGTGTGCAAGCGACAATAGGTGAGTGTAGTTATGGCAGGCGGCAGACACCTCTTTGCTTGAACTTCAATTCAATACATCGTTCGTATGTCTTAGTAATTACCTACTTACTTAGTAAGTAATTGGAAAAAACTCAAGCTGACCCGCGAGTTAAATACGTACAGCGCCTTCTATACGAGGGTCAAACTGAAAGTTCTTAGAACTGGCCACTTATAAACAATATAATAAAAAAAATATTCTAAAATTTGAAAATAGAACTCTTTGCCAATATTACTGAGTATATATTTCATTCATTTGTCATTTGTTTTACGACTTGGCGGCAAATTGAAAATTGTCTGTGTCACGTCAAAATGAATTTAACACGAGAAAATTTTCGTGCAATGATTTTCTATGACTTTCGATGTCATTTAAGTCAACAAGAAAGTTATGATAGACTACGATTGGCCTTTCACGATGAAGCCCCATCTCGTGCGACTGTTTACAACTGGTTTAATGAGTTTAAACGTGGTCGCACTAATCTCACTGATGATGTACGTGAGGGTCGGCCTTCTACGGCGACGACTGAAAATAACATCTGTGTTGTGCGGCGTATGATAGAGACTGACAAAAGAGTGACCTATCAGCAGATTCGGACAAGCTTAGGCATCGGTATGAGTCAAGTGCACAAAATCCTCCACGAACATTTAGCGGTCAGGAAGCTTTGCGCCCGGTGGATACCTCATAATTTGACTAAGGCTCAAAAACTCCATCGTGTGGATTGGTGCCGTAAAATGATTGAAAGATTTAACGGAGGTGACTCAAATGCTGTGTTCGACATACTAACAGGTGACGAAAGCTGGATTTACTGTTATGATCCTGAAACCAAAAGACAATCTGCTCAGTGGGTGTTTCCTTTCGAGGAGTTGCCAACTAAAGTGAAGAGAGATCGAAGTGCGGGAAAAAAAATGGTGGCCTCGTTCTTTGGAAGGATAGGTCATTTCGCAACAATTGTGTTAGAGGATCAAAAAACAGTTTCTGCAGAATGGTACACTACCAATTGTTTGCCACTTGTCTTGGAAAAAGTTCGAGAGAAACGACCTCGCAGTAGGATCCTCCTTCACCACGACAACGCCTCGTCGCACACCGCCAAGCGAACGATCGACTATTTGGCGACATCAAACGTTGAATTACTGGGTCACCCGCCGTATAGCCCCGACCTCGCGCCTTGTGATTTTTATTTATTTCCAAAAATTAAAGAAAAACTTAAAGGAAAGCGGTTTATGAATGCTGAAGAAGCGGTGGCTGCGTATCGCGATGCCATTGAAGAGACCCCTAAGGACGAGTGGGCAAAGTGCTTTTCCCAGTGGTTCCATCGCATGCAGCGGTGTATTGACGTCAATGGACAATATTTTGAAAAGATATAATAAAACTAATAACTGGCTAATGTAATCAGTTTTTGATTTTCTAAGAACTTTCAGTTTGACCCTCGTATCTACATTATAATATTTTGTTGCGACTTTTAATTTCTATTCGACTACATTATCCTGCACCCATTACAATTTATCTGCATGACTTATAGGTATGACTGGGGGAGAATACTTTTTGCATTGAGTCCACCTTTTGTACACTGTTCTAAGTGCAACAAAGTTTTTAAATAAAAAAAAAGATCTATTGACGATATAGCAAAAGGCCAACTTTGCTGCCGTCCTAACTTCGATACAATATTATATTACTCGTGATATTTTTTTAATGGTGTAGCGACATCTTACCACTGTCGCTAACACTAGCAAGCAACTTCAAGACGCGACGCCCTGACTCGGCACCTACAGGCTAGATGGCGCTAATAGCCCGCTCCATACAACACAAACCGCGATATGTAAGATTTAGCACGAGCTTGACTACATATAGATAAACCAACATAGTGACCATTGGACCTTGGTCCCCGACCATAACAACCGGTCGGTAGGAAGCGCTCCCCTTTGCCTTCCTAATCCAGTTGCGCCAAAGTGGTGACCCCGACGTGATCTACACTGGAGCGTGGAGCCTCACCGTCGTCATCATTATCGTCGCCTTCTCCCTTGCCAACAGGCACCCAGCCAGCAGCATCCAGCCAGCAGTCTCCTGCAAGCCAGCTCACCAGCCCTAAGGACACCACCGCAGACCGCACCGGTTCTACCTGGTTCCTCGGCAGCCTCATCCAGCTCATCATCCCGACTCACTGTGGACTTCGAGCTCTCCCGCACGCATCGTGGACATCACACATGCTCATCCCGACTCACTGTGGACATCGCGCACTCATCCCGACTCACCGTGGACATCGCGCACTCATCCCGACTCACCGTGGACATCGCGCATCCCGACGCGCCGTGGACATTACGCATGCCCATCCCAACTCACCGTGGACATCGCGCATGCTCATCCCGGCACATTGTGGACTCAACAAGCACTGGCACTTGCAAGCTCACTACGCACAGACTGCTGAGCTCTCAACCACCCTGGCTCAATCAACCTCCGGTTCTTCGGGGGGAGTGGTGTAGCGACATCTTACCACTGTCGCTAACACTAGCAAGCAACTTCAAGACGCGACGCCCTGACTCGGCACCTACAGGCTAGATGGCGCTAATAGCCCGCTCCATACAACACAAACCGCGATATGTAAGATTTAGCACGAGCTTGACTACATATAGATAAACCAAGATGGTGAACATTGGACCTTGGTCCCCGACCATAACAACCGGTCGGTAGGAAGCGCTCCCCTTTGCCTTCCTAATCCAGTTGCGCCAAAATGGTATGTCCGATTTGAATAATTCAAAAAGTAATTTACAGGTACTGATATAGCTTTGAATATGACGTAATTTATTTTGATAAGGATTAATACCGACATACTGAAACTGTGGCTTTCTTTTTGCCGTCGCAAAAATTTCATATTTTTACCTAAAAAAGGAGTTATTGTGACTTAACTGTTATAGTTAGACATATGTTATCGCGGACTTTATTGTAGATAATGATGTCCTCTACAAAACTGTGAAACATTACTTTGCTCTATTGTCAATAGTTTTCGCAGCGTTCGCAATTCAATGATTTTCCTTTTACACCTTTGGTTACATAATCGAAGTTTTCATACGGAACCCTAACTTTTTTGATAATGTAATATAGCCTATGTCCATCGCAGATAATGCAGGATTCTAATGGTGAAAGAATTTTTCAAATCGGTTCAGTAGTTCCGGAGCCTATTCGTTGCAAATAAACAAACAAACAAACAAATCTTTCCTCTTTATAATATTATAGTATATAGTATAGATAAATTAATGTACTTGAAAAAATTTGTAAACCAGACGCAGGAATTGGACCCGCATTTTAACTAAACATTGATGAAAGCAACGATAAGAAACACTAGAAAAAAATTTACAGGCTCTGCCAGCCAACGCCTGGGTGGCCGAGTGGTTGGCAATCGCCCGGTATTTGAGGAGCGCGGGTTCAGTGGTAATTTTTTCAAGTGCAATGTCTAATCGCTAGATTGCAAAGTGAATTCTTTGTCATTTAAAAACAGTTTTAGCTAAATCTGCTGTAATTTGTTTTTGCCTAGTTTCCGATATTTCGTCACGTTGTTACAAAGTGCCGTGATCACAGAATAACTGACAATTTTGCAGGTAGCAACCCTGACTCCCGGATACTCGTAAACTATCCTAATTCGTTAAAAAATTTAGGAATAATTTGATGCTGGCAGCTTTTCATATTATCCATTACGAAGCTGCAAAGAAAAGCACAGATTATATAATAGTTGAAAAGCCCCCGTGCCACAGAAAACATGTTAAGCCATTAGTGTTTAATCTCTCTTCGGTCATGACGGATTGCCGTCTCATCTAGCGACGATCAGATCTTCATCATCTCTTCGGTCAGACTTCAGTGCTTTTCTTTGCAGCTTCTTAATGGATAATATGAAAAGCTGCCAGCATCAAATTATTCCTAAATTTTTTAACGAATTAGGATAGTTTACGAGTATCCGGGAGTCAGGGTTGCTACCTGCAAAATTGTCAGTTATTCTGTGATCACGGCACTTTGTAACAACGTGACGAAATATCGGAAACTAGGCAAAAACAAATTACAGCAGATTTAGCTAAAACTGTTTTTAAATGACAAAGAATTCACTTTGCAATCTATCGATTAGATATTGCACTTGAAAAAATTACCACTGAACCCGCGCTCCTCAAATACCGGGCGATTGCCAACCACTCGGCCACCCAGGCGTTGGCTGGCAGAGCCTGTAGATTTTTTTCTAGTGTTTCTTATCTTTGCTTTCATCAATGTTCAGTTAAAATGCGGGTCCAATTCCTGCGTCTGGTTTACAATTTTTTTCAAGTACATTAATTTATCTATACTATATACTATAATATTATAAAGAGGAAAGATTTGTTTGTTTGTTTGTTTATTTGCAACGAATAGGCTCCGAAACTACTGAACCGATTTGAAAAATTCTTTCACCATTAGAATCCTGCATTATCTGCGATGGACATAGGCTATATTACATTATCAAAAAAGTTGGGGTTCCGTATGAAAACTTCGATTATGTAACCAAAGGTGTAAAAGGAAAATCATTAAATTGCGAACGCTGCAAAAACTATTGACAATAGAGCAAAGTAATGTTCTACAGTTTTGTAGAGGACATCATTATCTACAATAAAGTCCGCGATAACATATGTCTAACCATAACAGTTAAGTCACAATAACTCCTTTTTTAGGTAAAAATATGAAATTTTTGCGGCGGCAAAAAGAAAGCCACAGTTTCAGTTACAGACTTAAGGTGCTTTATCGTGTCCGAGGCTACGTTACAGTAGAAACGCGAGTAAAACTGTGTGAGTCACTCATACTTTCGAAACTGAACTACGCCGATACTGTTTTTGGAGGCTGTCAATTGCAACGTACAAGGAAACTTATCCAGCATATACAGAATGCTTGTGCTCGATATTGCTTTTCAGTTCCCCGACGCCCACATGTTACTCCAATTTTAAATCGCAATAATTTATTGAATATGTCTGGTAGATATACCTTAAACTTTGCAACGTTGCTTTTCGGGATAATACAAAATCAAAAACCGTCTTACCTTCACAACAAGTTAGTATTCCTCTCGACGAGCAATAAGAACTGCCCCACGTTTGATGTGCCCACAGTACAAAACGGCTGCTTTTCGTGGTAGCTTTCGCTACGCTGCCACGAAATGTTGGACTAACTTACCTCCACCGATTTAGAAACTCCAAATCTGCTGCCTCCTTTAAACACCGCCTTAGAGTTTTTCTAATCGGAAACCAAACTGAGGCAAAGACATAAGCAGCGTTTTGTACGAGTACACTTGTAACAGCAACATGTACCTACTAAGCACATGCACACTTACGAGCAAACACGACTGAGCATTGTCATTGTTTTTGTTTCTGATAGTTTGTTATACCTAACCACTTACTTATAGTTTCGTTCTAGTCTGTAGTTTAGTTTATAGGTCTTTCTTAGGTTAAATTGTAATGTCTGGTGGTAACTCTCTCTACCTCATCAATGGTTCCCACAGAAAACCAGCGCCATGGCTTGCCATGGCATAAAAGCTGAGTGGGTACCAGTTTGGTAACATTACAAACTCTACTTTATTTTAATTTTATATGTGCTTTTTTTTATGTGTAATGTTCCAAATAAAATATTTTTTTTTCTTTAATTAAGACGCGCCTGTGAGGTTGCAAAAGTAAGGAATTTACTTTTGCAACCTCACAGGCGCGTCTTCTAACGTAATTTTGGTTCGTTTTTTCTTCGTGATGGACAACTGAAAGTTGCAAGAAACTCGTTATAAATACCCCGCAGTGATTTGACAATCTGTTTCGTGAAAGTGCTTAATGGTGTGAACTGCAGAGAGAGGAGTCGGTGAGGCGTTCCCTGAGCTAGTCTGCAGGTTAGTGGGCCAATAGTTTTCTGTGCTGACGTGGCAACCATTTCTCTTTCTTCAATTTGCAGGGTGGGTTTCATAGGAATCAATATTATTAATCTACAAACATAATCTTTCGGCTATTTACACGCCGCTTCACCAGGTGGTACATGTTGAAATTGTAGTATAATTATTAAAATTAATTAAAAGTTTAAATTTTGAGTTCATATGGTACAAACATTTCGATAACTACATGTTTGTACGTCCCTGACCTAAACTGTGGTCTGAAGAGTATTTTTAATATTTTTTTGCCAATAAATCAATACTTAATAATCTATAAATTTAAAATTTACACTCTGTATAGTGTAAACATCGTTAAGTTACATAAGCCCGGCACGTCGCGGATCCCTAGGCCCACAGAGAGTGGTGATAAACTTTAACGCTTCTTTAAGTGAAGTTCCAACATTGCATCATCTGATCTGATCGATCATGAAGCGACTTTGATACTGGTATGAGTTATGTTAAATCTAAAAGAAAACCTAAAATAATATTAAAGTTTTTAAAAGAAAACCTCTTTATAACATAGGGACACTCGCGCCCTCTCGCGTAGCCCCGAAACGCTACGCCGTAGCTACCGAGGTTGGTAGCTTTTCGACTCGCTCGCTAGGATCGCAATAATAAATTGATTTGTGGATTTTCCCATGAAAAATTACGGCCTTTTTGTTGGCATCAGTGTCGTTTGTATCACCACCCCTGAGTTGGGGGGCGCTGACCAAAACAACAGCATGTATATCCCGCAAAGAGGTAATCTCTGTTGGCCGCTGTAGTCGAAATATAGCTAGGAGGACATTATGATTATTTATAATATCCAATACATTATTAGTTGTAGCAGGCATCTCTCACTCAATGTACTTGCGCGCGTTAATTGCCTACTCTCGAGCGCACCGACGGCGGTGCGTAAATCAGTAGGCTGCCAACAACCGACGGGCGCGCGCGTACGCACTGTTGAATTATTTGTGATACGGTCGATTCGTTTTTATGCAAACTAATTTAGTAATATGATTTAAAAATCTGTTATGTACTGTACAAATGAAACCAGAAGCATAATATGTCCTGAATTAGTCTCAGATTTAAATAAAATTCTGGACATATCAGAGTCTTGAATGTTTGAACTTTTTAAATCTTTTAATAAGTCATCACAATTGTACAGCATACTGTAAGTTCCCACAGATGCTTTTTATAACTATGTATGAATACATTTTCGAAAATAATTTAGCACAGAACAACATCTTAGATCTTGTTTTCCACATTACTACTTATTAAAACTGTTTGTACGAATCCGATTTGTTTTTCAGGACAACCGAAAATTTTTCACAGGTAAACATTTTGTAAAACACTATATCATTGTAAAACATTTCAAACCAAGCTACAAATAAAATAGGCCTTGTATCTAAAGAGGCAACCCTGACTTTATTAGTTTTACTCCAAGGTCGCGTAGCTGCAGAGGAATAATAACGTAATGTTCGAAACTTAAAGCACATTTTTGGGCGCAGCGGTGTGCGACAAAAAATTGTAGGCTATTATAAGAGTAGGTATGGACGATTTTCCTTGGAGTGATTTATCTGTTACGTAGTAACTATTATATAATCTGTGGTTGTAGTAAATTCTGGAGACAGTAATAAACCTTTTCAATGGTAAAACCAGTATCATGCCTTTATTTCAACTAGTACTTATATCTTGTGTATAATTCATAAAGAAAATGTATTTTATTCATACGTGTAAGATATGAAGTTAATCAGATTCTGAGGGTCGAATAAGGAATGCTAGAACCTCACTTAGAGATCCTTTATACACTGCGACTTTGCAATAGCAATACGAAAGCAAAACAACATTGATGCAAACGCGATAAAGTTTGATAAAAAACCGCCCAAGTGCAAGACGGTTTTAAAAACGGCAAAAAGAGCCCCACCTTAACATTTATTACAGACAGACAGACAGTCTTAATAATAGTAAAAAAATCCTTTTTTCGCATCAAGCCAGTACTAGCTGATCAAGAATAAACAGGTGTATTTTTTGCTTATTTTGTATTTGAAAGTCCTTGTTACTCATGCAATAATGCAACAACTTTTATTATTGGTTCAACATCGAAATACTGATAGTTTACCTACAAAACACCTAAAATTGTATTCATCTGATAATTTTGTTTAATTTGATGTTGGTGCAATAGTAAAAGTTGTTTTATTAGAGTAGCAGAATCACCCCCTAAAAGGAATTTTAAAAAAATAGACCATTTATGTTTATTTATTATATTGAAACAAAATTATGCTGCATCGCAACTGTATCGCTGCCAAAAGTCGCAGTGTATAAAGTGAATTAAGAATGTTGGAACTTCACTTAAAGAAGCGTTAAAGTTTATCACCACTCTCTGTGGGCCTAGGGATCCGCGACGTGCCGGGCTTATGTAACTTAACGATGTTTACACTATACAGAGTGTAAATTTTAAATTTATAGATTATTAAGTATTGATTTATTGGCAAAAAAATATTAAAAATACTCTTCAGACCACAGTTTAGGTCAGGGACGTACAAACATGTAGTTATCGAAATGTTTGTACCATATGAACTCAAAATTTAAACTTTTAATTAATTTTAATAATTATACTACAATTTCAACATGTACCACCTGGTGAAGCGGCGTGTAAATAGCCGAAAGATTATGTTTGTAGATTAATAATATTGATTCCTATGAAACCCACCCTGCAAATTGAAGAAAGAGAAATGGTTGCCACGTCAGCACAGAAAACTATTGGCCCACTAACCTGCAGACTAGCTCAGGGAACGCCTCACCGACTCCTCTCTCTGCAGTTCACACCATTAAGCACTTTCACGAAACAGATTGTCAAATCACTGCGGGGTATTTATAACGAGTTTCTTGCAACTTTCAGTTGTCCATCACGAAGAAAAAACGAACCAAAATTACGTTAGAAGACGCGCCTGTGAGGTTGCAAAAGTAAATTCTTTACTTTTGCAACCTCACAGGCGCGTTTTAATTAAAGAAAAAAAAAATATTTGGAACATTACACATAAAAAAAAGCACATATAAAATTAAAATAAAGTAGAGTTTGTAATGTTACCAAACTGGTACCCACACAGCTTTTCTGTGGGAACCATTGATGAGGTAGAGAGAGTTACCACCAGACATTACAATTTAACCTAAGAAAGACCTATAAACTAAACTATAGACTAGAACGAAACTATAAGTAAGTGGTTAGGTATAACAAATTATCAGAAACAAAAACAAAAACAATGACAATGCTCAGTCGTGTTTGCTCGTAAGTGTGCATGTGCTTAGTAGGTACATGTGTTTGCTGTTACAAGTGTACTCGTACAAAACGCTGCTTATGTCTTTGCCTCAGTTTGGTTCTCGATTAGAAAGACTCTAAGGCGGTGTTTAAAGGAGGCGGCTGATTTGGAGTTTCTAATCGGTGGAGGTAAGTTATTCCAACATTTCGTGGCAGCGTAGCGAAAGCTACCACGAAAAGCAGCCGTTTTGTACTGTGGGCACATCAAACGTGGGGCAGTTCTTATTGCTCGTCGAGAGGAATACTAACTTGTTGTGAAGGTAAGACGGTTTTTGATTTTGTATTATCCCGAAAAGCAACGTTGCAAAGTTTAAGGTATATCTACCAGACATATTCAATAAATTATTGCGATTTAAAATTGGAGTAACATGTGGGCGTCGGGGAACTGAAAAGCAATATCGAGCACAAGCATTCTGTATATGCTGGATAAGTTTCCTTGTACGTTGCAATTGACAGCCTCCAAAAACAGTATCGGCGTAGTTCAGTTTCGAAAGTATGAGTGACTCACACAGTTTTACTCGCGTTTCTACTGTAACGTAGCCTCGGACACGATAAAGCACCTTAAGTCTGTAGAAACAATTACGCACGAGCTCTAGCAAGTGTTCCTCAAATCGCAGCCTACCGTCCATGAGTAAACCCAAGTTGCGAGCTAGTGGGACATTTTCCAAATGACTATGCATCATGGCGACAACAGGACATTGTTTACTGATGCGAGACCTGACTTGATCTGCACCTAGGATCATATATTTGGATTTCGTAGGGTTCAACACTACACTCCATTGACTAATATGATCAAGATTCTTATTTAACTTATCTATAGCTGAACCAGTATCATCGGGCTTAAAAGAAATATATAACTGAAGGTCATCTGCATATAAATGGAATTTACAATCTTCAATGTTGGTAGTTATGTCCGCTGTGTAAGCTATGAACAGAATAGGTCCCAATATAGATCCTTGCGGCACCCCCCTGACTGCTGGTGAAATTGCGGAACAAGATATAGAACCATTATTATTTTGAATTTGTACATATTGGGCGCGTCCTGATAGGTAGCTACTAAACCATTTCAGCGTATTAGTGTCAAAACCATAAAACTGCTGCGGACATCAATACCATCTTTATCTTACAGAAAAGAGCCATTCGTGCCATTTACAAACTGAGTGCGCGCGAATCCCTGAGAGAACTCTTTAAGGAAATTAATATACTTACTGTGGCCTCTCAATACATTTTTGATAATATCATGTACGTACGCAAAAATTTAGATCTTTTCACGAAAAAAAGTGATATTCATTCTTATAATACAAGAAACAAAAACAAACTTGTCGTTCCAGACTTTAGATTGGCCAAAACAATTAATTCATTTTTGGGAAATTGTATTAAATTTTTTAACAATATACCACACAATATTGTCGAACTACCTATTAATAGGTTTAAGTCGCATGTCAAAACTACCCTCATGTCTAAAGGGTATTATAAAATTCAAGACTATCTTGATGACGACAATGTATGGTCAGTCCAGCCTGCACCAAACTGATGTACCTACCTTTTTAATGTATTTTTCTTTTACTTTTTTACGGCAGCTAGTGGTGACTGAGTTTGTTCCGGTGCTTCTTCTCAGCACTTGCCTGATTGTCTGTGTTTTGTCTCGAAGCACTAGTAGGGCCCAAAAGATAAGGAGACATGTTTGGGCCCCCTAAGGGCCAATATTATACAGATTTTTAAATTTTTGACGTTCATAAGTGGCATTTTCTGTCCTATATTGAATAAAATATTTTTGACTTTGACTTTGAATAGCCCAGTTTCGATAGTAGGACCACGGAGTTGATGGTGTCGAAGGCACGCGAATAGTCCAGCAAAGCCAGAACAGTTCCCTCACCGACGTCCTGCGCTGATAGTATGTCGTCTACCACATCCACAAGTGCAGTTGCAGTACTACGACCCCTTCTAAAGCCTGACTGTTTTATAGGCAGAATATTATGCTTTTCCAGATATTCAGATAGCTGAATACAGACAACTTTCTCAACAATTTTAGAAAGAAATGGAAGAATACTGATGGGGCGCAGCTCTTTGTATTCGACGGGATGTTGCGTCTTGGGGACCGGTTTGACGATGGCGGTTTTCCATTGGTAAGGAAAAACGCCAGTTTCTATAGATCTATTAACTAGAGCGGTGATAGTGCGTAACGTATGTGGAAGTGTTAGCAAAATCATCTCCAATGTGATTCCACCAGCTCCTTGCGCGTTGGATTTAATAGATTTTATTATTTTAATAACAACGTCCTCAGTCACAGATTAGAGCGAGAACACAGCGGGCCCAAATCGACAAGAATTAAGATAATTAATGACAGTAGCGTCCGCATTACTACTACCAGGTACGTTCAGAAAGTGGTCGTTGATAGCATTCGCATTATTAAGGTGTCCTTATAGCATCCCTCACCTTAGTAGAGTTCGGGGAGGCTTAATCACCTCAATAGAATAAGTAAATCCAGACAGGCTCAACTATTGTTACTATTTGCTTACCTGATTTAATGAGCAGTAAAACATACACGCACAAATACACACACACACACAAACGCATCCACGCACATATACTGCGCGCGTATGTGCAAGGCACCCAATGCATGTAATTAATTTGTTTTTCTTTGTATTATTCTTCTTTTTCTTTTGTAACTTTGCCTACCTTCACCTTGAAGCTCAGACGAATCGGGAGGGCGGCAGCTTTCTACTACTTACTTAAAAGGAATGTTATCATGCATTGTTGTAACCCTGGTCGTTAACGAAAAAATACACATGTTTAATTTTCATTTTCATTTTCATTTTTTTCACCATAGATACATGTACAAATAGGACATCATGTTTACTGGACGGCGATAAGTGTATGAGTTACTTTGTGTTAGGTTTTATTATTTTACTATGGCAATGCTTAAAAAAAAAATGAAATTTCAAAAAATTATACATGGCTGGGATGGCAGATTTAAAAAAAGGATAGGGAGGCGTCAGGGAATTTCAATTGTTTTATAGAGGTTTGGGCGAAAAAGGAAAAATATTAAAAACAAAGAATTTCTATGTGGATTATACTTTTAATGGGCATAAAAGGAATTGATTGTTAGTTTACGGTGAAGGTTTGTGTATCTGAGGAATAAAACAGATTTGAGGGTAATTATGTGTTTTTATTTTATGTATCCCTTACATAACTTCTGGTCAGAAACTAATTTACTTTATTTGTATCGTAGAGTCCACGCAGACGAAGTCGCTGGCAACATTTATTTGTTTATAGGACCAAAAACTACACCACAAAACACATAACATTTAAGTCCTTTTCTACATGCATGGTCACGAATACATTATTTCCTATCTCTCGAATAAACAGCCTGTATACCCATAAAATGGAAATCAATGTGTTTGAGGAAATATTTGTATATATCGGAGTGAAATATGTGTTACTTCGATATTCACAAGTTCGAAGGGTGACGAGAATGTATGATAGCAAATGTAACGTACCATTAAAGTAGGTACAAAATAAGTAACCCTTTTAGAGCGTTTCAGTACAATGTCTCTGTTCATATTATTATAACTTTTATTATTATTATTACTTTTAAGGGTTCTGTACCCAAAGGGTAAAAACAGGACCCTATTACAAACACTCTACTGTCCGTCTGTTTGTCTGGCACTACGTTTTATCTCATGAACTGTGATAGCTAGACAGTTGAAATTTTACTTCTAAAAACAGAATAAAATAAATATGTAAAAACTGACCAAGTGCGAGTCGGATTCGCGCACGATGGGTTCCGCACATTACCTATACAGCATAAGACACTATATTATAACTTTTTTTAGTTTTAAAAACGGCAAAGAACAATGTTGTTGTATACGATCCCCACTTCTATTTTTATTACAGACAGACAGTAATAGAAAAAAATACTTTCGCAAGAAGACTGTACCAGCTGATCAGTGGTCTAGAATAAAAAGGTGTATTCTACGCTGATTTTGTATTTTAAAATTTGTAAAAGGTCAGCCTATTAGATCCCACTGCTGGGAAAAGGCCTCACCTCAACTATGAGGAGGAACGAGCTATACTCCACCGCGCGGGCTCAGTGCGGATTGGTGGGGGGGTTAAAATTTGTACTCATGCAAAAATGCAATGCAACTTGTGAGGGTTCACTCTCTACAACACAAAATAAACTTACTAAAAATCAAGAGACTCCCCAAAATTTTTATGTCTTGAAGAAATCGCCTTTCCTCTAATAAAGATTATTAGGGCGATGAGACACTTACTGCCGCACTCAGAGACGTCAATTAAATTTAATCTATAATGATGTCTCGTTCCGTCGCTTTCGTTCTCAATTAAATAGAAAAGGACGGCATGAGGTTTAATAAAGGATAAACTTTAATTACGTACGTTGTACGTCATTCAGTACGACAGTTAAATGATAAGGTAATTTTGTAATACATTTTTAGCGCCGGTATGACGCAGTGTTATACGTCGTAAAATTACGAGTACTCCAAATAAGTTATTAAACTAAACTACTAAAAGCACACGTCTTTGCTTAAGAAGTTTATCTAAGGATAGACTACTTAGCTACCCTAATTGATGAAAGAGAAAGAAATAAAATAAGAGTATTCGTTTGGCACCACAAAATAAATACGAGTAAAAACGTGGCCCAACAATAAATTCATAACAATGTCCTTGAATAAAAAGTGTCACTTTCTTTAAACGCTATTTCAAAATACAAATGACAATTTATCAATAGAACTACTCACGACTGTAAGAGTTACAAAATAGGCAGTCTTCATAATTATGTTAGACTCTCAGCCGTACGTCTACTACTCCACTTTGACCTTGAGACAGCCTCTATTCCCTACGCAATAAAAACTGTTTTTGTAGTGCAAATGGGTAACCTATCGTGCTGCCGCTGTACCTACAGTTGTCAGTCAGGACATTAAACTATACATTTGGTTGGAAAATCATCTTTATTACAACTGCTTAACATGCCACAGTCTTTACCTTGACGTGCTCATCTGTGTAAGGCAGTAGGTATTCTTTTTTAATAAACCCTCATACCAGCTGTCAGAAGAATCTGGAAAACTTGTGAATACTGCGTGTTATTTTAAGCTGACCTATAAAGACGAAGCGCGAATCTGCTCCGCAAACTTTGGGAATCCAATTGAAAACTAGGTTTCTTGAAGCACGGCGAAGAGTTTGTCGATGTTAGTAAATGGGTTAAATATTTAAATGCCGAATCTATTCGATTCTCAGTTAATGGAATAAGATATCAAAGCCAGGGCCAACAACGAACGGAGTGGCCGCGTCAGGCGCCAATGGTCAGACTCAGAGGGCACCGAAGTCCCGATGCCTCAGTTTTGTTTGGGTGCACTTGTGCTTACTGAAGTAACCCCAAGATAAAATTTTCTTCCTGATTTTCACATTTCAAAGAAAAAAACAAATCTTATACCTTTAAACAAGCAATTCTTGTATATTTATTTATGTCCATGCGACATATTACATATATTTTTGTGATCTAGGAAACTAAACGGCTCTAACAAATCTCGCTGAAATTTGGTATGTGGATTGCAAAATCGATCGAGATTAGTCTTATGGGTGGGAAAACGCTTGTTTTCGAGTTTTCAAGCAAAAGCTTAAAGAAAAAATCTTTCGCAGACGCAGAATAAGGTCGCTAATTTCGCACGAGACATGAGCGTCATGGCCGAGTGTGTATGACAGCCGGTAAACCTCACTTGATGGTTAAATTGACAGAATTTCCATAAAAAATATGTCAAATGATACTGTTTTTATGAACTCCAGGCTTAACATTTCCCGAGGCTGTCAATTTCATGCCATATCTACAGGTATCGTTGATATAGGTAAGTTTTTAAAACTATTAAATAAACATTTTTTTAATATTAAAAGAACATTCATACATTACAATTTTTATTAAACATAATAGCAAGAGTCATTTTATCGATTTCACTCAAGGACTGCGTCGTAAACTCGCTTTTTGTTTGTCCCATTACATTAATACTGATTGGTTTCACGTGGGCAAACTTATTAACTGTGTTACGACTTGTACACATTATCATTGTGTGGGATTAATTATTTCTTCGCCAATATGTCTAGTTGTTTCGAAAGAAATATATTTCTGCGCTATGCAGTGATCATAGAGTGTCCGGGTTTCTTCTAGCAATAATTTAAGCTCCTTTAATATATCAAATTTTAGACACAATGATGAGAAAAGTCCGGAAAAAAAATTGGTTTAAAAAACCTTCAGCTCCATGGAAATAGTATTCTTAAAAAAATATTAAAATGGCTGCCATTTCAAGAGGGGGTGAGTTAAAACCTAACATGTGGGTTTTTGTCTATCTTCTTCTTGTCGTGTCGATGTAGGCTTTATATTTTTAGGACCAATACTCGACGACTAACAAAGCATTATCAGTAGCGTTGTACAGGTCCTTCGTGTGCAGGTGTAGGGGCACGCAGGGCCTTTTGTCTATAACATTTAATGAATTAATGGCCAATAAATTATCGCCAGTCGTAGCACGGAGTCCGGACAAACTGTATAATCTGTGGCAACGCGAGGGGCTTTTTCTATACTCACCTCTGATTAAAATCTTGGTAATAAACATAACAGCACACTGTCTTAACCAAATAAGGTATGTCAAAATATGCTAAATGATATTGAATTGGTTGGATCGGTTGGGTTTTGGCATTTCTTAGGTTGATGTGCTTACTTTTATATCAACTACATATACCTTTGGCTTGTACGAGTATGGCAATAAGGTAATGATTTTTTTAGGTATTAGATTATTATGTTAATAAAGGTAATGAAAATTAATTTAAAGGGTGTAAAGTTAAAATTCATTGGCGAATTCAGAAAACCAATTTGAAAGTTTCACTTTTTACGCGATCGTTGTTTTGAATACGTGGTATTTGCGAAATCTTGCAAACCTTTCATGATTTTCCTCTTTCAGATACCTATCGCCATTGACGGTTCACAAATAACAGGTCGATCTGTGTGTGACATCCGGTGAGTCAAAATATCAAACTGCTATACCTACCTAATAACTGTAAGCGCAATTATATATTTCTGAATAGTTTTAGAATGATCGTAGGTTATGTTTTACATTTACATACCCCATTTGACGTATTAAGTAAGGTTCTAAAGAATTGAACCCAAAAGACTTGTGGAAAGACTTAGAAAACATAAAAAACAGCGGTAAAAACTGTAAATGCTCAGTAGTATGTGAAACATGATACAGAAGACCTTAAGCTGTTCACTTGAATCCTTAACAGGCGTTTTGCTTGCACTACATCCACAATACGCAACGTATCGCATTTTCACAAAGGAAATACAATTTCCTGTAAAGAAATCTGGATAGCATACCATTACTTGGGCGTAGTGTAAGGCACGTGTAAGCTTTCATTTTGTATGTAACTATGCATTATACAGGTTGATTTTAAACTAACGGTATATGAATATTTTGAAAGTAAAAAAAAAACTACGCCTTACAGGTTATCAGGAACCATCAGGAGACTTTGTTACGATTGGCTCTCGTTTTATAATAAAATATTTCTTAGGATGATTTATGTTTTCGAGGTGTATCTTTGAAAGAAAAACAATTAAAGTTATACTTAGCAACAAATATACAAGATGTAAGTAAAATGTGAAGTAAAAGTATAAGGCCATTTTTACGAAACTCGATAAATACACTTAGCGCTAAACATATTTAAAACATCATTCTGTCTTTGTCAGTCATTCGACGTTGGCAGAAACGGGATGATATTTTAAACAAATAATTACCGTTAAACGTATTTAACGAGTTTCGTAAAAGTGGGCCTAAGTCTGATAGTTTTTTTATATTGGCCAGTGGATTATTAAAATAAATTATCCAACATTTTATCCATTTTGTTCAGCTATCAAATTGGCAAACCGCTTATTTTATTATAAAGTATTTAATACAAAAGCAAAGACTTAATATCTTGGTACCTATGGAATGATACAAGTTAATTGTAATTATTATAAGTCGTTATATATTTCTTTCATTAACTGGCATATTTTGGTATACTCTTATTTTTGGACAATGAAGCTAAATTGCGATTTCTGAGTTTACGAGGAGCTATTTGTTCAATTTATTTTAGTATTTATTATTTTATTGAATATATATGAATATAAGCATAATATTTTTGCGTGCATAAAACCTTTTTGCTAAAGTACGAGAGCTTTCCCGAAAAATCCCTTGCTTATTGTCTAGACGGGCTTACAGGATTCCACGCCCGACCGAACCAAACATTTCTCATATACTCGTATCAGATAATTCATACATAACCAAAAACCATATAATGGCATTAAGTTACAATGGCAACAAAAACTGGGTTTGATTACCAAATATCATATAATAATATGTCGGTACCTAATTTTGATACTGCAAGGAATAGCTATTGTTATATGTATAGTGACAATTAGCGCAATACACAACAGCTAAAATCAGTCATAAAAATTTTCATAGTTTCATTGATTTTTATTCGGCCGCTATACAGCCGCGTGCTACTTTCGCTTTTACTTACTTTTTGTATTCTACGGACTACAGCATTCGAACGAAAACACGGTGGCATCTAATAAGTTGTAATAGAGATGATTTTGCAACAAAAATGTGAAGTCGGATGTGCTGCACACTGTATTTGAATTTTTGTTACTATCAATATAATAAGGAAATTCATGCAACGTATATAAGTTTTTTCGGCCCGACCCGGGATTCGAACCCGAGAGTATTTGGGTTTTTCTGTCTTGAAATTACTCAGACACAGCTCCGGAGTCGGGAAGTTAGTGGTGTTAACACCCCCGTGCCTCGGAAAGCACGTTAAGCCGTTGGTCCTGCGCCTGATCTCTCGACAGTCATGTCGGACTGCCGTCTCACCGAATTATGAGAGTGAAGGAACAGATATCTCCTGTGTATTGCGCACACACTTGTGCACTATAATATGTCCCGCGCATTTGGCTAATCTCTGTTGAGATAGACCGCCGTAGTCGAAATTCGGCTAGGAGGACATTATCATTAAAAGTTTTTTCAGAAAAATGAACAGCGATAAGTAGCTGTGGTAAAGTGTTGATATTACACTTAATGTTCTGCTGGTTACCTTGAGGCTTAAAATATTTTGGTTTTGACATCGTCCTCCCAAATACCGAAACGATCTACAGAATACTTGATAGTGCAAGTTCAAAAGAACCATTTCGCAAACTTTAGATACTATTATTTATCTTTATCCTGACGATTACCATCACGGGCAGACTGACGATGAGCGGTGTCGCTGAGCTCGTTGAAAATTATTTTTCTGCACCCGCACTTATTTACTTACATAATGAACAACAAGGAAGCTTAAAAGTTAACATGTGAAAACTATTAACGATACGTAACGTAGTTTTGGTGCTTAAGCATAATCAATTCCACGTGACATCCAAATCTTATATTTTTCTATTTCAAAATTTACAACTCACGAAATTGTAGCATTTAAAGGAAATTCCGCTGTTGTGATTTTAACTTGACAAGTACCAAGAATGAATCTCTCCAAACTTACTCCAACTCAAAACCAACAAAATATTTCCGCAGATTACAATACGTAAACAAAATTAATGATTCAAACTTTTAAGAGGCTCTCCTCAAACAAACGACGGCTCATAAAAGCAAACAGACGGACGGAATAAAAAGAAAACTTGAAAAAGATCCCATTTCATTATCAATTGTTCAGATTTTTTTATTTGTTTTTTATTATTTTCTTAAATAGGTTTGCCTTGTCTTGGCTTTAGACTAAGCCAGACGTGGCGTAGACAGAGTCGACGGTGGAGCGAGCTTACACAGAAGGTTCTTGCAACCCCACTCACTCCATCTCCCATTTCCACCTTTTTCTTGTTGAAACTGTATAGATCTAGGTTGGAATATTAAGATTTGAATATATATATATATGAGTAATAATGTAAATAGATGAAGGTATACAAGCGCTGGCTCGCTCACTAGCATGAATGAAGTTAAACTCTCTTTAACATTCTGTAAGCTAGTTATAAGCACCTAAATAGCATTGAGAAATAGCCCTTTTGCTCAAATTTTGAAATACTCGAAAAGTTTAACGCGATTGCGAAGCGAATAAATAAATATAAAAACTTATTTATCATGATATCTAATAAACCGCATAACGTCTATTAAGCATAGCCCACTCTACTTGATTCCGAAAGTGACGGGAAAGCACATTAAATAGAAAAATTAAATTAATTCTATATAGGTATATTTTTTTTATACGAGTGATAGGCAGACATTTGGCCACACTCTCACCTGATGGTAAGCGACGATGCGGCCGAGGACGGGTCATGTCAGTCTACAAACAGTCTATTCACTCTTTTAGCAATCTAAATCATTATATAATAGTGCATAGTGAATAGTGCTTAGGGAACACTTCAGTCGGCAACGAATTCCACTCTATAGCCGTACGCAAGAGGAACGCTTATAACGTAAATCTACTGAAGGTAGATTTAACGCTTGGTGGTTTTCTAAATTAAAATTAACTCAGGTACACCGGGTAAGTAATAACCGCTTTCTAAGTAATAACAAAGAAGTTACATCTGTGTCATGTGTGTTTATGTGTGTATTAGCGATGGGCGATTATTACTAAATTAATCGAATTATTCGAATGGTCTCTGTAATCGAAGCAACCGCAGTCATCCGATTATTCTTCAATAATGCGGCGAGCAATACCGGAGCGCGCGGTGCGCAGGCCGTACTACTAACTACTAACGAATGAATCGTCAATCGTGGCGTCGATTAATCATTCGGTCGCTGCCTGTCCTGTGCGCACAGTCGCGGCAATTCGATCGAATGCACCGAAGGGCCCAGTATAGATTATAATTCGATTGTCTATTATTATTCGATTTTTTTTACGAATCACTAAATCGACATTCGATATCTAGAATGAATGATTATCGATTTATTCGATTAATTTTTTTCAAATATTCGCCCATCGCTAGTGTGTATGTGTGTGTGTGTATGTGCGAGATTCTGATCGAGTGAGATTAATTATTACAGACTAGCGCTTCAGTTTGCTTGTAGTCAAGTGCAACTTCAGTTGCAGAGCAGTTTTTTAAATCATTGCTTTGGAGTTGCAATTGTAAATTGTGTCAGGTTTCAAGGGGTAGGTCTGCAGATGGTACTTTGAAAGCTACCTACCTACCGCCCTGCAGTTGCAAGCGGCGTGGATTCGCCACACCTTTGTAAGGTCCTTGTTTCTGAAAGACCTACACTGCTATAGTCGTATGGATTTTATCACGCATGCGGGATTGAAGTACAATCTGTGGTGTCAAACAACATTTCACTATAATGGCTGGCCGCGAGTTTGTCTGCATGGACACGATGATACAAATTGACTCATACTCTTATCTCCGTCCAGTAATCGTGGTCTCTCATTTGTACTCTGTCGTATGGTAAAGGGAGGTCACCCTGAATCACTGTATATACTGTATATACCCTATATTTTACTGTCGACTATATTGAAACTGTGATAAGTACATTAAGATTCGTTCAGCAGTTTTCGAGTCTATAACGTTCAAAACCCTTGCATACATACATACTAACATACAGACAAAATTTTCAAAAACTATATTTTTGTACTCTACTGACCTAAACTAAGACCTGGGAGGATTTTTTAACCAATGTACAGAATTCGACTTTCTACAGTTTTATTATGTATAAATAGTATATGGTATTAGCATATTATATATATTTATACATAAGTATACATTATTTTTAGTTAGTATTTATATATTATAATTATAAAACTGGAGGCCAGATACAGGGAGCGGTACATATGGCATTGAGGGAATGACCAGAAAGATAAAATTATATTTTAAGTATATATGTATATAGAGTATAGTATATATCTAAATTACTTAATATTGCATTGTTATTAACAATTGCTCTTTCTCGCTGATATCTCACTGCACCTGTTGACATCTTTCTGCATGACCTAAAGGTTTGACTGGCAGATAATGATTTTTAGCATTAGGTAAGTCCGCATTTTGTACACTTCCATTTGTGCAATAAAGTTTTTAAATAAAATAAAATAAAATAAATATAGGTAGAGATGAACTTCAGATGGAATTGAGATACAATATCACAGATGTTGTATCTCAATTCCGCGTGCGTAAGAAAATTGACATAACCCTAAAACACCCTTACCGGTATTATGTCAAAAATATATTTATTAATTTAAACTTTTGTACACAATTTATTGTCCAAATGGCTGACTTAATGCTCAAAGAATTCCCTACCAGTCAATAGCCCCGACAGAAAATATAGGTGCAAGATACTATCGTATATTATTGAAAATTTTGAAAATGATACGATGATGCAAACCAAAGGAAATGAAACATAATACATAACATACATACACAACGTAAAAGACATACCTACACACCCACTATCTACATTTATAAATAAAATAGACAAAATACATATTTATTGCAGAACACGAAATGACTTTCCGTTACTTGTGCTAAGTTTAGTGCCACTTGAGCTTGATAATTCACAACTTGTGAATCACAAGGCACCTAAACTTGCTAACTTCCTTGATTTTAGCCAAATGCTAAGTAGGCACTTGTGCATTCTAAAGCTCTATCGAAAAGAATGGCTGTGAGCGGCGAATTTAATTTGCATGCAGATTCGGAGGATTCTGACAAATGCAATGTCGCATTTTGTTGATTATGACCGACTTGTTTATATAAATTACACAATCGCAATATTAGAATTTTATGTTGTACCTGTGTGATTTAATTAAAATAAATGCTAAAATAAAATTACTTCATTTCAGACAGTGTCAAGAAGCTAAGTAAAGGTGGATACTATTTAAGATTTATTTAAAGCAATGCGTTCCAAATTCAAAAGGTAAAGAATTATCCTTTCAAATTAACTACGTGCAAATAATATCACAGAACACTCTATAAATCAGTCATATTATAACTTCCTATTTACTCTAATTATATCAAAATCGGGCTAGTACTCGTACACATTAATTATTTACTGACTAATAAAACGCCAGATTGCCACCTAATTCACGGCTTCACAAGCTCTTGACACTGAATTTCAGCACTACAGATATTCAGTTGCGTTCAGTCGACACGACGGAATGCCGTCTCGACATCTCAACGGACGGGCTCGAAGTTTGAACGCGGAATACGCGATATTAATAATTCAAAATAAGAATACAGTGCTAAAGTGAATACGAGATAAGTGTGCACTAACTGGGTAATTTGTGAAAATACTGAAAATATAGTTGTTGTGTGACTAGTTGAACTTTTTTGTGGTTGAAGTACAATTTTATAAGGATGGGTGAATAAACTTTTTAATTAGCGATTATCAGTGGTAAACTTGTAATTACTAATAATTAGTGGTAATTGACTCCACTGACTTTCCTCTAACTTGTTAAGGTTTATAGTGAATATGTAAATGGATTTAATAGTTGATTATTTATTGGTAACTGGTTTTCGATTGAATCAGATTATAATTAAATTATTTATTGGCATTTGAATAGTATACACTGAAGTTTTTACAATTATTTTAAAGTTTCGCCTACTCAGCCATAATTTATAAAACAACAAATATTTATATTATTAATACTTATTTTTTAAAAACATTATAGTCTCACAGATCATAATTTTAACGGAACTCACAGATACATCAACTTGGCTTTTATCAGTTTTAGAAGGTATAATTTTTTTATCAAAATTAGTAGTTTTATTTTTATTTCAGTCATAACCCGTAAAAAGTGCGTAAAAGTTGGATTTTCCCACTTCTTAAATAAAGAATGAACAAAGGAATGAGAGTTTCATAAAATTGAATTATCGGCGCGTGATTTGGTTCTGCCTTTTGTGTGTTTTCTTTGTGATGATAATGTAAAAATATATAGTGAAACACTTCTTGAATATTGACGATACGCTGCTGTAGCTGAAATCAAGGAAATTACAATAAATTTACAATTGGTCAAAATAAGCATTCGGAAGAGTGCAGGCTAACGTCTTCTACATTAAAAAAATGTGAGAATATGTCTGTCTCTTGGATTGGTATTTATATGTTTTGTATCAGACATATTAAGACATTTTATTGAGGCCCTCAATTCTTAATTTGATGCAGGTTATGCCGCCTCAAATCACGGGTTCAAGTTAATTTGGATTATTACTTCGAGGTCACTAAGGCCCACTAGCGCAAGTCTATATTAGCTAATCAGGTAGGTCTACCTGCGCCAGTCTGAATTAGCTAATCCAGACTAGCGCTAGGCCTATGATCTGACTTGAAAGCCCATTTATATGAGTTTTAAGCGAAAATACAGCTAAGAATTCTTGTTACAACATTAACGACATTTCGATAAAATTGCCTAGAAAAATATTGCTGCATGTTTGTGAGATCGACGTGCAGTGCAACTCTGACGCTATGCCAAATCTCATTGTTTATAAAATGCTAAAATAATTACAGTTTCCGTGTGGAACAAACAATTTTTAATTAGTTTTGCCCGTGATTTACAACGTGGTCCGAAAGATTCCAATGAAGATCTCTTTAGCGATTCCTTGTACCCGGTTCAGTAACGTTTTTTTAGATTTTAACGGTCATTTGTATCTCAAAAATATACCTACGTGTGCGTATATAATACTAAGCTGTGGTACAACATATCAATCTTTACTAATATTATAACCCTCGCTCAGGGTCATTCCTAATCCAGAAAATAGCTTTGGCCATTCAGCGGGGTAACGCAGTGAGTGTCATGGGCACTTTCCCTCCAGGGTTGACATTGTGTTGATTTATTAATGTATTTCTTTTTTAAATTGTCATTGTATTTTTATTACATATTACATAATGTTATAATTAACTAATATTATAAAGGGGTAAAGTTTCTGAGTTTGTTTGTAGGCGGTTTGTATGTATCTTTGGAACAAGAACTGATTGAAAAAATATTACACTAGTTGAAAGTTACTATGTCATAATATGATATAATAAAATGCACTCTCTCTGCAAGGAATTTGGGGGTAAATTTATTGGCAAATTCCAAAAGATTCAGTTGTACTTATTGCGATACCAAAATAAGACGTTGAGCGCGCACTAACTCCGAATTGATTTAATTGAAAGATTGCTCAATACCTTACAAAGGACGAGAAACTAATTCATTTATAATATCCGTTACTTTCTTGGTTTGTTATATAATGCTATTTAGACACTGCGACTCGCGACTGTATCATTGCTTAAATCACATTGTGGAGTTTATGCTAGAAAGAACTAGTGATCATACTCGTATTGTTTTACATAAGTAAATTAAATTTCGGTCACAAAAATTTATCGACCGTGTCATCCGATGGGACTCGAACCCATGACCCTTTGCTATCCGGGCGAATGCTCTTACCAGCTGAGCTACGGAGGACGTTAGTCAGTCGAAGATTTTTTGTAAGTGCTTGTTACGCCAGTGAGCCGGCGCGTTCGATTTTATTAATACTTGGGAAATGTACCCACATTTTATCTGATAGAAATATTTGACCATCAGCCTTCGCCCGGATAGCGAAGAGTCGTGGGTTCGAGTCCCACCGGATAACACAGTCGATCAATATTTGTGGGCGAAATTTACTTAAATTTCGTAAAAACTTGCAAACAAATTGCTTAAGATATAAAAATAATTATTTACATAAATTACTATATTTAATTTACCTGTTCGTGATAAATACGTGATTTAATGAAGCTGCATGCGAGATAGATGATAGCTTAGCACATGGCTGCGATTGGTCGCGATGATATCAGCTGTCATTGTAAACGTGTTTTTTATAACGAAAATAATGCAATGGTGTTCAAAGTTACTGATATAAAACAGCTGAATATTAGTCACTGGTTCGATATTGACGAAATATACGAGTATCAACCATATGAAAATTTATTTACTTCGCTAATTCTCTGACTTTAGGACTAATGTTAATAACATTTCCGAAGGGTTAAGGAGACAAAGTTGACACCAAAACGTCCGTTCAGGATTACTAAGTAGCTTAAATGTTTCTGAAATAAGTTAAAACTATTAAACGATAAAAATGTAAGCCATTATCGCACCTGCACACACTGCAAGACCTTAGGTACCTCATCTCTGCTGTGCTTTTTTTAAATAAGCACTTTAATATCAAAGAAATTGTATTAAGATTGTGATCCCTCGTTGAAAGGTGTTTCTCCTTTTTATCTACCAGCTATAAGAAACTAGCTCATTAGAAACTTGTCACCGTACACGTGAGGCCCAAAAGCATACATCGTTACATTTCATACCACCGTTATTTTTACCAACCCTATTATGAGGTTCACATCACGCTATATAATAAGCTCAAAAAACAATTGCTGTCACAGGTATGAAATACATAACCTGTCCCTTTTACTCGTATACACGTATGGATTAATGGTTTCTTACCTACTTACAAATATTGCCGAGACAACATTAAGAAAACTAAATATGAAAACGCGACGAGAACAAACTTTTTTCGAAAAAAACAAAACACCCGACTGCAAAAAAATTTATATTTTTGAAATGGACTTTTTACTGGCTTTCATTTGATACCCATATTGCTATGGTAAGGAAAAAATCAATCCCCCTCCCCCCTTTATTTCCATTTGCGGGCGCCATTTTTAAAATTTATAAAGCCTATGTCACTCTCACAATTTTTACAAATTGAACGACACCTCATATGTCAAAAACGTTCCAGTTGTTTGGGCTGTAGGGCGTGCCAAACAATTATACATACAAACATACATACATACATACATACATACTTTCGAAAAACATAACCCTCCTTCCGCAGTCGGGTAATAAAATAAGGGATCCGTACAGACTTGTGGAGGTAATTTAGCAGCAATTTTTTTTTCTGTCGTACAACCATTCAGTTGTCGAATTATACAGGGTGTAAAAAAAAGCTTAACGAAGCCATAAACCACGTATTCTGTACATCAAACCAAGTTGTATGCAAAATAAATAATAGCTGGGAAATGATTTTTATTTTTGGGTATTAGAAAAATAAATAAATTCAGAGTCCGCAATGGATGGCGCGCACGCAACAGACTAGGTATGCCTGTATGGGTGTGTG
Organism: Pyrausta nigrata; assembly: GCA_949316185.1. Classification (NCBI taxonomy): domain Eukaryota; kingdom Metazoa; phylum Arthropoda; class Insecta; order Lepidoptera; family Crambidae; genus Pyrausta; species Pyrausta nigrata. Next base: position 1,375,735 of record OX438941.1, on the reverse strand, counting down.
CGTTTATTGTGTGTAAGGGGTTGGCGAGCAGGGGGGAGGTGGGCCGCGCGAGTTAACTTCAACAAACAAAACGTGTTTTAAATAAAAAAACAAAAACTTATTGTTGTATATTGTGACTGTAACTACTTACCTACTCTCCATTAGTGTCGTCCAGATCGGGCCTCTCCAAACTAATGAGATGCGGCTCAAACTGACGACCTTCCATCGCCAAACAAACACGCGCTCGGTACAGCGTGATTTGATGCACTCGCTCCAGGATACCCTCACGCGCTGACCGCTGTTTTAGTTCGTCAAATACGTCAATAATTTTTTGCCGCATTTCGTCACGGCTTATACAACGGCGGTCAAACACTTTATCTTTGACGACACCCCACAAAAAAAAGTCCAGCGGTGTTAGGTCAGGTGATCGCGCTGGCCACGCGTGAGGGCCGTACCTCCCGATCCAGTGATCACCAAATAACTCGGTCAAACGCTCACGAACCGGTCTTACAATGTGAGGCGGCGCTCCATCATGCTGGTACCAAGTCTCTCGTAGCTGGGCAAGTGGCATGTCTTCTAAAGTATCTGTTAGAAAACCATTAATAAGGTTGAGATACCCGGTTCCGTCCATCCTTGCTGGTAAAAATACCGGCCCCAAGATTTGGTTTCCTGCTATTCCTGCCCAAACGTTATGCTTCCAACGTGTCTGGAAGCCAGTTTCCTGGGTTTGGTAGGAGTTTTCCGAACACCAGTAATGTGAATTTCGGCGGTTCCACATACCGTTATTGGTGAACGTACTTTCGTCTGTGAAGATGATGTTTCTAACAAACTGCCGGTCATGGCTCAGCAACCATCTACAGTAATCCATGCGTCGTTGAGTATCACCTGGTACGAGAGCTTGCACGCGATGAATTTTGTATGGTCGTTGCCTATCCCTTTTTAATACTTTGTGCACAGTGGAATGGGACACTATATGCCTTCCGTGATGTCCTACTCCGCAGCACTTTAGCAGCGGTACGTACGCCCATACGTGGGTTTTGCCGCATGACGTCCAAAATGGCTTGTTCAGTAGCAGGGCGTATTGACCCGCGGCCCGTCTCCAACACAGGTACAATTGGCTGATTATCCAGCAGACGCTGTACGGCCCGAGTGGTCACACGTGAATCACGAAGCTGATGCGCCTCAGGATATTCAGTCCCGTAAATCCTTAACGCTTCGGACGCATTTCCATGGGCCATCCCATAGCAGTACACCATGTTCACGTACTCACGAGCACTGTACTGATGGCAAGGCATTTTTCCAAATACTAAAACTTCACGCAAGCACACTTTCACACACAACACAAACCGAACCTACGAAAACCGGGAGAAAACAAACGCACTCGATGATTTATGTAACCGAACTAAGCATTTATTATTATTTCGCCGCGCGCCGCCAAAGCACGCCGCCCGCCGCTCGTGTCGCGCGCGCTCGAGAAATCGTCCCTCCCCTTTCCCACGCCCCGCTCCTCCGCACCCTGTGTCTTGAGATTTTAAAAAACACTTCGTTGTTCACAAAATGTATGAGAAAATAAAGTTAGAAATTGTAAAGCGTGTATTGAGTTATTAGCCAATGGGAAATGTTATAAATCTTCACTTTATTCTGTGATTAGAGCTCATTAAGTGAAAGTACGAACCTGAATCAAATCGATCGGTGATGTAAGCGTGTCACAGAATTGCTATTCCTTTTTTGCCAGGATTTTTTATCAACAGATTTTGGAACTTTTAATCCGTTTTTTGGTACCTACTTATCATTTTTAATCGGACTTAGGGTTTATTTCTGATACGGAACTTAAGTACAAAATTGACTGTTTACGGTCCTTTTAATTTATCTTTACATAAACGCATAAAGCTTTCAATTTTTAGGCGTTTAGGAAAAGACGACATGTTAGCAACTTGCGACGACTGCCTTCGAATGGGTTGTTGGCTCTTGATTTGGAGGTCCTGCGTTCGATTCCCAGGTTGTCATACAAAAAAAAATACTTTGCTACGGTCAGGTGGGTTCCTAGTTTGGTTAGGCTATTAATAAAGGATTGAATAAAAACAGATTAACTCACTGATAAGAAATGATTAGGTTGGTTTACGAGTAACAAGTACTGGTTCTTTTTCTGGTAACAGCTGTTGTAGTAGCAATGTCAGAATCGATAAGAATCAGACTCCTTCTAAAATTATAAATAAGATGTTTTAAAACGGTTAATGTAGGTAGGTAACCAAGTCACAATCAAAGTAAAATTTTATGACCTAGCGAGTAAGTACCAACAAGGCGTCCACCCTCGCATTTGGCGTTTGTTTAACTCGTAGAGGAAGCGAACAGCTAATCGCGTACACTTGTCGGGAGCGCTAGTCAGCAAGCGCACACGCACGCCCTCTTGTAAGACATGTAGTTGTGTGCAAGTACGCGTCGATTGCGCGCTGTGCCATTTTTAGCCTTTTAAAAAATTTATTACTGAAAATTTCAATAATGTTTCTTTGGAAAAAAATTATGTTATAACGAGTTGAAGTTGATGTAATAAAAATATTGATTTTTTTTTCAACTTTGACCTTCAATATTTCGCTAACCAGTCACTTCCCAGGTATGGTGTAAAAGAAAAAAATGATCGTAATAATAGGTAGAATATGTAGTATTCGGCTTTGTTAAGTCTTTTTTTACACCCGTTATTGTTTTGTGTTGACGGGAGAATTCTCTTGCGAATAAAAATATTATAATGCATACAGGGTCGTATCTTTTGATTGCGTTAACTTAGTTGGGAGCTTAGGTCAGAACAGTGTAATTTTTTTTCAAAATTTAAAGGTTTTTAGACGTAAGTATTGAATACTAGCAGTTCCCCGCGGCTTCGCCCGCGCCAAAAGATTTTCTCATATTACCCCCCTGATGATTTTATATCGCGCCAACCTGTCCTTTCCAGGGTCTCAAACTATCTCTGTCTCCATTTGAATCGGTCCAGTAGTTTAGGAGCCTATTCAAAACAATCAAATCTTTCCTCTCTATAATATGAGTATAGTTAAACACATTTCTGAAAAACGTTAACGGTTAACGCTGGCAGACAGATCTCGGACTAAAAAATAATAAAGTGACGCTTTATTAGATAATAATTGAAAGAGGTTCATTTATCAATAAACAAGTATTCTATCTGTTACCCGTATCGCGTACGATATCGCTGTTAAAAAGTTGCACATAACACCTAACGCAATACAACTAGTTGTTACAATCAGTGTGTAATGTGAGGCAATCTTTAATAAATTTTAAACATCCAAAAGGGTTTTATTTATTCTATTGCGTTACAAAACCCTAAAAGTAAAATAAAAATGTACAGTCAAGTCAGTAGAGAGACAATAAAATGGTCAATCTAGTTGTGTGTTAAGTCCACTTATAGAAAATTGGTAGACGATGAAATAATTATAGTTAAGAATTAAGTTATGTAATAACATATTAATAAATAACTTAATAAGATACGTTATCCCTGTAATATTTAGTTTCGTTGGGGTAAGATTTATAATTGGAAATCTTGTCGAAAAAATAGCCAAGTTTTTGGGATTTCAGATAGACAGATACAAAAATGCGAGTGGGTATATGTATATGTTACAGTCAAAACCCTTAACCAGTCAATATTGACCTATATACCTACCAGTCAATATATACCTTATTGACTAATTTTACCGGTCAATAAGGTTATTGACTGGTTAAGGGTTTTGACTGTAACATACATATATACCCACTCGCATTTATGTATCTGTCTATCTGAAATCCCAAAAACTTGGCTATTTTTTCGACAAGATTTCCAATTATAAATCTAACCCCAACGAAACTAAATATTACAGGGATAACGTATCTTATTAACCTAATTGACCTTATTGACCGGTAAAATTAGTCAATAAGGTTATTGACTGGTTAAGGGTTTTGACTGTAACATATATAATAGAAAGCGTCTTGACGAAATTGATTAAAGTAGAAAAGTATTCAATTTTATGAGCGCAGGGAATCTCAATTGGCAAGCAATTTTCCGAATGTCGTTGCATTACCTACAGTATACATATAAAGAAACGTTTTCACAATGACTTTGCAAGCATTTGCTTTTCATTTTAAGTCTGTACTCATCTATAGGTACCATACCATGACTGTTCATAAACGAATAGGCATGAAAAGATTATTTAAATGAGCGGATTGCTTAGTGTACAAAATCATTACTTAAAAATCCGCTAGATGGCGTTGAAAAACATAAGTCAGGTAAATTTTTATTGAGGAAAAAGGTTGGATTTAGCTTTGATCGTGTAAACATTAACATGTTTAGCATGCTAATATGCTTTTGATTTACGCGTACTGACATATTGTTATTTAACAATTTAGTGATCATCAAGACGTTTTTTCCATTTGATTTAATTTTTAACTGCAATTTGAAACTCGGTAATTAGACGCAACAAGACGTAAGTACTTCCACTACATGTCTGTCTGTGCTTACAATACTTTGTTTTTGTTTTAAGCTTACTGATTTCGACGCATTTATAACTTAGATGAATAACGCCATCTATCGACATGAAATAAAACTAAAATTTTGAGCTGTCAGAAAATTCCATATTGTAAATGTGGGATGATCCTTTCTACACACCATTCCATCATTTATCAAAGACCAACACTGCGCTTAATACACCGTCATAACTCATTGTCCATACTAAAAAATGAAAATATAAACTTTTTTAGTAACAAAAAAATATTTTCTGTAACTCAAGTACCTATCCACTACTCACAAACATTTTAAGTGATCGAATAAGTGTAGGTATAAACATTTTAGAACGTAAAAGTAAGTGAATAAATACTTAAACTTTACAAAGAACTTTTGAAGCAATATTTACTCATAAAGAAAATATATTCCAGTAACACTTTTCTGAGAGCCTTTTTGTGTTAAAAGAAATGAGACAATATATTTCAAGTTAAAGTAGACGTCCCAATATTTTATATGGATCAGTAATTTAGAGCAAAAAAGGAGTGGAGTATTTTTAGAGATTTTATTAAGATACTATATTAGTCCAAGTTTTAGTAAGGCCAAAGTCAAATAGAAAGCTGTTTGAAAACACTCAACGCAAGTAGGTATGGTATATAAGAATGATTACTATAAGTCACAAATATATGCCTTGTTTCCATGCCATCTAATTATTATCTACATTTGAAGAAAGACAATAATATACGCTGGATTACATAATGAAGTATAGTGACATGAGATTTCTCCTAAACATTGATTAACACATGAAAGCTCGAAGCTGTACGTAATCTAATAGGATTAAAGGTACAACACCCTTTGAGAGCGTGATTCTAGGGCGTAAACACACAGAATATGATCTATTCTATTCTTTATTTGTTTTGAAAGGGTAATGTAAGAGCAATTGGGCCCTTAGACAAGATGCAATCTTCCTACTGCGAACTTCGTTATGCAATAGTCACGTAACACGAGTCGATAACTTTAGTCAGTTGTATACATTTTGCTAGCGATAGCGAACTTCGCTTTAGAATCGTTTTCATCTTGTCTACGGGCCCAGTCGTGTTTAAGTTATAATTAAACAAACAGACATGATTAAACCATGGGTAAGTAATTACCAATAACAGTGCTTGGAATTTTTAGTTTAAAATTAAGTTAACTCTTATTTTCTATAGAAACTGACGCAATCGTAGACTAGCATGACATTAGTTACAAATCTTATTGATTTATTGAATGTACTCTACCTATACAATATTTTCTGTAAAAAAGTATTAGATATATGAATTAAAACAATGTCATTATTAGGTTAAAACCGGGATAGATGCCACACTTTTTAAAAATATGTTATATCTCCCTGTAACATTATTTCATTCTTTTATTTGTACAACTGGCAAGTACTTCGGTATTTTATCTAAGAATTTATGGAAGGAAAAAAATATTACCTTTGAGATTTCCAGAGTATTACCAATTATTCCTCCACCTCTAAATTTTGAGACATCTATCCCATATATGGAATAGTTGCCAAGTTCATATAAATAACGTTAAGGATAGACGACTCGCTGAGAAATAGGCCATCTATCCCGAAAAAACTTTGATCGCACCTAACCGTCTCATGCAATGGCACAGCGATATGAGACACGATCCAGTTGGTGGTAGTTGGAAAGTCTCTCGATAGATAATAAAATATCAAGCTATGTATTTGTGAAATAAGAGCAATCACAATCGGGGCATCTATACCACTGGGGCGTCAATCCCGGTTTTACCCTAGACATATAGGTATGTACTTACCCGCAATTGTGGATAAATAATTCTTAACAATCGGAGTGTAATAACATTTCTAACCTTTTTTCTTAGCTCTGTGCTGAAGCACAAAATTAAAGCTCTTACGAGATATTGTTACATGTCCTATAAATGTATTAAATATTTATGAATTTTCGAATAAAACACGCAGTTTAAGCGTTAGCCTAAGGCTTGAGGCTCGTGTCAATTTCATAGCGAGCGCGTGACTTGCTCGAAGAATTGTTTCATTATCCTACGCGCTTATACCTACAGCGTATAGGTTTTAATCTGAGCAGCACTTACAGAGGTAATTATATAAATTAAAAAAATAATTAAAAAAAATCATTTATTTCAGGCATTGCCCATAAGAAGTGTTAGTAACAATTATACCTTATAAACTATGTTAGTACATTAAAAATCTATATAAAAATAAATTAATTAAAAATTAAAAAATAAAATAGTAGTGTCTTTGGCTAGCTGGTAGCGTGTCCAATGGTGCATGATGGCACTGTCCACGTCCAACCTCGCCGCGACACTGCAGGAGACTGTTGGTGCTACTACGTACCCTGTGGATCAAGGATGCTATGCGTTTTCGCACAATAGCCGCAAAGCTATCAACCCCTGCTTCCGCCAGCATCCTCGAAGCACTACCTACAATAGCGTCGCAGCCCTATTAGCATCCTGAATGCGTCATTGTATTGAGTGCGCAGGGCTCTGTACGCTGTTTGGGTATAGCTTGTCCACAGGCTGCACGTGTACAGAGAGTTACAGAGAGTTTCTATGCCTTATTACTATAAATCACGAATAATTAAAAAATAATCTTCATGATTAATGTGGGTTGCATGAAAATAAAGCACGTTTAGCACGTTTACATCTCTTCATTTAACCCATGCATTGAGATGTTAGAAAATGCTTTTTTTTTACAAACACACCAATTACCTAGCCCCAAACTAAGCGTGAGCTTGTGCTATGGTGACTAAAAATAAAACTGTTCAATCTGTGCCTATAGTAATTCGCCTTATTATAAGGCGATTCTATTTAAAGTGTCTCATACACTTTATATTTATAATTTTATAGGAGGATTTATTTATTACTATATTCTCTTTAATTATAGCTCGGTCTCATTCTACTTAATTAATAAGCGACAAAGCCAATTTAAAAACGTTGTAAGAAATTTTCATTTCTCTATTGTGTCTGGAAAACATGATCTCTGAATGGTTAATGGGGCGGCGGGCGTTAATTTTAATTCTTATAAACAGCTTAGTATGATCTTATCTTTGCTACAAACTTGTTTACATTAGATTAAATTTCGTTAAAAATTTGATCGACTGTGTCATCCGGTGGGGCATTGTTTACATTGCAAAGACAGACGGATATACGGACAACAACCTTTCCCCTTTTTAGGTACGGAACCCTATATAAACGACTAAATTATGAAATAAAAACACTTTGACGTGTCGATTAGATAAAATAGGCTGTAAAAAATCTATTTTGGTGTAATTGGTTGGTAATATCATTGAGACATTTAATAAATGACTAAATGGCCTGAAACTGAGGAGCTTTGTTTGATGGAGAGCTTCATTGCATGAATTTCTGATGGTATAATGAAATTAATAGGAAACGTTATCCCGTTTTGCCGCGGGAAAACTATGTCGTATCAAATCATTCAATACTAATTGCGATTGCTATTAGTTAATGAGGCATGAGCAAATTAATCAGGGACATAATCTGATGTGACAATCAGATAAGGGTGCAATAATTATAACAATATTTGCTATCAGATTCTTCTGTTCCCGAGGCGCTCGTTTGTATAATAAACTTAAAATAATTAAGTGACTTCAGAACGCATTTATGTTAATAAGATAAGAAAAGATAAGAAGACATGTTCTGGCCCCATATGGGCTATAATTGGTTGAGATTAATTTTGACGTTCATAACTGGCATTTTGTGTCCTAAATTGAATAAATAATTTTTGACTTTTGACTTTGACTTTTGTAGTTACTCATCTTATTGTGGATATGAGCTGATTCCTTTATGAAAAAGAACACATATATTACATCTATTTTGCTCACATAAAACTTTTGTTTCACTCATTTCATGAAACTCACTATTTCATCACACAATTTCTATATGGAAGTACTGCTGCTGACTGCTATATTCATACAGATCGAACTCAGGAGTTTATCTTTGATACCCCCGTGTCTCAGTGAGCATGTCAAGCCGTTGGTGCTGCGCCTGATCTGCCTGCTCTCGTGGTGAGTTGCCGTCTCACGGAACTATGAGAGTGAAAAAAACAGAGAGTGCACTTGTGTATTTACGCACATATTTTTGCACTATATTATCTCCCACGCATTTGACTAATCTCAGCTCAGTCGTAGTACTAGTACTTATACTGTGGCTCAGTTAAGATTGGACACGTACTCGAAATTCGTCTAGGAGGATATCATAACTCTGAAATGTTTTAAAAGCGATACCTTCGATAAAAATGTTCATAATATTTGCGTGTCGCTCTTCTTTTGTAGTCTTGTCCAAAATGGTCTATGCAGAAGCAAGCTTGCCCATAAGAAGTCTATACACTTGTCAGTAAAAGGATTTCAGGTTACTTTTATGTCCTTGGAAACGTTTTCACGGTTACCTTTATTATATATTATAATATAACTATATTATAATATGTATATGTATCTTTCGCTGTTAACAAGCATTATGAATTAAAAAAAAATGTTTTGCCCTAAATAATAGAAAAATAAACAAGGCTTATCTATATTACTTGCGTTATGTATTATTAATAATCCATATTAAGTAATGTTCGACAAGAAACAATAAAAAAATAACAAATCATAATGGAAAACAGAAGTTCGTGGAAGTTTCCAAAGATGATTAATGGCTTTGAAGTTAAAAATAAATTATTCGCGGTTTTAACTGTTAAATGATTTGATTATTAACTACCATTCATTCATTAATGATTATGAACATAAAACTGTTTTGATTATGAGCACAAAGTAACTTGTTTTAATTCAGAAATTCATTAAATACAATTCTTGATAAGTATTATTTGATTTTATAATGTAAACGACTTACAAAAAATCAACAAACCTACCGTTTTAACTGACACAACAAAAAGAAAAAAAAAACTATTTTAATTTTGACGCACATCTAATTTTACTATAGATACATTGTATTGAAATTGTTCAATATTTTTTTTGTCAAACATCCTACGATAATTCCATGAATTGCTTATGTTATCGCAATATAGCAGCTAAGAAATAATAAAAGTCATACAATTGGAGATGTTTACCTTATTTCATAATTTCGTTTTCAGTTTTTAGATAGCACGTTTTTGTATTTATTTTCAAAGATAATGTAGGTAAGCTATTAATCCTTATAAAAACTTAAAATAACCGTTGCTAGAAATGACCTAATAAATTCATTGTTGTTGTAAGCATTCAACATGTTAACAACTTCACAGTCGGCAGTTCGGCACACAAAGATACAATCCAATAAAAACATAAAATAAAATCCAACAAATAACATAAATTAAAATAATAAAAACAATAACTTACTGGCAGATCTAAAAACTTGCATGACTTACGTGAAAAAAGGATAAAATATTAAATTAGCATTTTATTTATTGTTATTGCTTAGCATCAGAATAGATAGCATGAGCCCGCGGTCATCAAATAGTAGCACACTGAAAAAATTCGCGCAGCTTGCAACATCCATATCCATACTAATATTATAAATGCGAAAGTGTGTCTGTCTGTCTGTTACCTCTTGACGCTTAAACTGAACTGATTGAGATGAAATTTGGTATGGAGACAGTTCGAGACCCTAGAAAGGACATAGGCTACATTTTGTCGCGATATAAAAACATGAAGGGTATGAAATGGGGGATAAAAGTTTAAGTGGAAAATCTTGCGGGCGAAGTCGAGGGGAACCACTTAACAAGTAGAACATAATTTAAATACCTAGTCAGCTGTTACGTTGGCACTTTTTATTAAAATAGATAACGTTACCATAAAACGTAATTGCCAGCGAGGAGATGTCGTTTCTCTCCGCCTCTGCCCGTAAAAATATGAATACTGAATTAAAGACCGAATACATAAATGTATGTGGACGAAAGTCGTCAGTTTTGCACTATGTCCGATCCGCATTTGTCAAAATACGTAATTTGATTTAAAAAAAAAATATATATATTTTTTTTTTAAATACGGACATGCTGTCGTACAAATAGTTTTACGTTGGACCGTTTTTTTACGGACTCGAATGGTATTCAGATGTTTTCTTCTTCGTCAAATACCTCATAACTGATGGTCGTGATCATGATGAGGAATGAAACACACACAACGACTTTCTTGGCAATGTTTTAATGGTGTGGTTTGCCATTGCCTTCACTAGCGTGCAGGTTTCCTTACGATTAAATGGGAAAAAATAAATTATTTTGCTTAAAATTTCCGCTAAGAGACGTTAGCGCAGGCACCAAAACCACACAAACCGTAACCGCGTTGAGTATTAGTTCAGGCAAATGCAAAATGCACCGCCCGCCCTCGCTCAATACCCATGCACTAGGTATAGACAATGCAATTGTAAATAACGCCTCATTCCATCAATTATATTTCCTCGCGATGTTTACCTTTACCGTTAGGCAGCGATATCTTGAACATGGCTGTACCTAAGTTTTTGTACAAACTCAATGGTTCAAGTGGGGATTGAAATCACGACCTTACGGGTGAGAAGTGAAGCTTTCTACGCTCGGCTGTCGCGCCTCAGATCGGATGTACTTAGTGCGAAATCGCTTTGTGTGCGGTCCGGCAAGGATACACACATTATGTCCACACGGCTGCACATTAGTCTACCCTACTTTGATCTTAAGACCGCCTCTATTCCCTACGTAAAACTTAAAAGCTGTTTCCGTTGTTCAGATGGGTAACCTGACGTGCTGCCGACTTTACCCTTAGTAGTCCTTGGCTGGGAAAGTGTGATGACCAGGGCCCATAGACAAGTTGCAATCTATTCTAAAGCGAAGTTCGCTATAGAAAGATTGCATCTTGTCTAAGGGCCTTGTACAGACAAGTTATAAAAACTGTATGTTTCTGTTTCCAAAGCTTACATAATAAGCACATAACGAAGTACATATACAACTATTTCATTTAAATGGACCGTTACACTAATGGTTAACATGGTTTTACACTCAATAACAATAACTTTGCTCAAGGGTCTATCTATTTACCTACGAAGACAAATGAAAGTGCTTTAACGAGGCAAACTCTGGGGAAATCGAGTACAAGCTGCTTAATAGCTGGGAAAGTTAAGCTTTTAGCGCATGATCATTAAAGCTGCTTCTAATGAGTAAACATGGGTGCTATTCGCATTGAATTTATTTCATAATTATTAAAAAAATAAGTAAAAAAAGGTAAGCAAGTGAGTGAACCGAACGACTAGTTTACCGAACGCTGACTACGTAATTGGCATGCCTGATCTCTCTACCGTCTTGTCGGACTGCCGTCTCACCGAATTATGAGAGTGAAGGAACAGAGAGTGCACCTGTGTATTGCGCACACACTTGTGCACTGCCATATCTCCTGCGCAGTCGGCTAATCTCTGTTGAGATTGGCCACTGCAGTCGATATTCGGCTAGGAGAACATTAGTTGGCATGCATGCTCAGAACACTGACTAAAGAGATGTGTGAGCGATACTTGTAACTTTAATAGATGATTGTTTGGGTGATAGGACATCACTACATAGAACCAATTTTAGTACAAAAGACATTACAAACACATTACACACAAAAAATATTAAAAAATATCTTATAAATTAAAATTATGTAGGTTACTGTCAATGCTGTCCACACGGTGCCTTTTTATGTCAGTCTGTGATGTCCAAATCAAGAGGACCTCACTCAGCATAAACCTTTTGAAGGCCCTGGCGCTGGTTTTATTTCAAATTGTTTCTACCCAAGCAACAACTATTCCCGAGGCCACCCAAGATATCGCTCAGAACGACCTTTCTAAAAATACCTTATTAATCTTTCCCCACCTAAGAACTGAACGTTAGATTTAATCACCCGAAAGATGGTTAACGACGTAAACATTTTGCGCTCTGCTTGTAAAACGGATCAAAGTCAAGTAGCCATTACGAGCCGGTTTTATTTATTTCGTACAAGTACAAAGTAACGTGCTGTGGCGCAGTGGCGGCAGCGCTTTGGTAGTGATATCAAAGTTGAGCAACCTATGGCGTGGTCATGATTGGATGGGTGACCATTCCGACTATATGTGACGTCCATGACAAGCATCTCCGTGCTTCATGAGGCTAAAGCTTTTATTATTTAGATTTACGAAACAAATACTAACTAAAGACACCTAAATAAGTATTCTTTATTACAACCACCATAAAGACAAAAATTAAATTGCTTAGGGGCAAATAAAAAATACATTATCATTCATCCCAAAAAAGAACAACGACGTAAAAATTGCGTCGACGACATCCAAAGTTAATTTAAGAACGTTTTGTTTCTTCATAAAAATAAAGCGAATCGTACAAAAGGGAACGTCATGTGCGTTAGTGCCACGTTTGTCTTAAAAAAATAGGAAAACAGAAGACCCACTCGTGTTTTAGGAGGCTATACTTAAACAGGGTGTACCGTAAATAAAGGATTATCCTTTAGGTGCAGATTGGTTACATCATCCACATTTTTTAAAAGAAAAAGTATGAATATTAATTTGTTGAATTGCTAAATCCACAACTAATAACTTATTAAGTGTGTTTCTATTTTAATTTTCTTGAATATTTCAAACACCAAAATTAATGCTAACTTATTACTTAACGTTAGAGCTGAAGGTCATGGCACACTATACCGGCTTCGCAACAGCACGGCTGCAGCACGGCGTCGCCTCGAATTGTCAAAATATATTGTACGACTCACAACTTAATGCTCTAATATGAATGGCGAGCTAATTGCTGGGTTGAGGCGGTGCCGGTATAGTGTGCAAAGACCAAAAATAATAAAAACTCAAAACCAAAATTTAAAAATGGCAGCACTTTTACTTGATTTTTTTTGGCATATAGTAGAGCATGGTGAATCTAATGCTACTGTGCTAATTTTGTGCTATAAAACAATGAAATAGTACGGTACAAATACAGAATGAATGCGGCTGAAAGTAGTACTAGAAACTTTCTTTTTCTTTCTCGCTTGAATCGTGCAAATTTTTTGTAACCGAACCGATTAGCTCGAAATTCTGCATCCGTGTGTGTGCAACATATAGATCCAGTATTTGTTCTTCTACTTTGACGGAAATCCTATTGGACCTTAGAGAGATCGGGCGCAGGATCAACGGCTTAACGTGTTCTTCGTGAAACACGCGGCTTTAACGCTGCCAACTTTCAGACTTTAATTTACTACTAAGTAACTTCAAGACAGGAAAAATACTCATATATGTGGTGTTACTAGCTATAAGAAAACTTAAAACGGTCCTACTATGTTTTATTTCTTCCATGCACACCTTCAAGATAAGAGTTCATCTTGTTATTCTCTCCTTAGCACGCGATTTTGAGGAGCGCTTGACAAAATCCCTCATATTTCAAAACTGGATTTGCACCAGCTTTCATAGGATGACTGACTATATTCATTTGATTTGTGGCACATTGAGTAAGTTTGAAATGCAATGAACGCGAAGAGGACGCTAGTTTTACATTAAAATCCCTTTTTAGTAAAGCTACAAGTTTGTAATGATGTTCAAAAATAAATAAGCAAGTATGGCGTAAAAGATAAAGAAACAAAAGGTATAAAAAGGCATTGAAAAATAGTTTCAGGTTACCTTTAATCGTCCAAATAAAACATAGCTGAAATTACGTACCTATGGGACAATCAGTCAATGAAGACTTATTCAGTAAATTTACAGCGTTTTTACATGGCGGTTGATAAATGTTTTTTGTTTACTAAAGAAACATCAAAAATAGCCTATTTCGATAAATGGATGATAATGAAAGTAGTTGTATGTATAAAGTTACATTTAAATAAGCTAATACCTAACTCGTCACTTTTTGAAAATTATTAACTTTTATTAACAGATGACCTTGTTTGAATAGTATTATTCTATTGTCTAATGCATTGATTAAAAACTCAAGACAAGTGCCAGGCCGAATCACGCCCTAAGGATACCGTACCAACTTGTTGCAACAACTTCTTTGATTTCAATGACGACCGTCTTGGTGTAGTCGTTCGCGCACCGGACTTTTAAACCAGGCGGTTGCGGGTTCGAATCCCGCAAGGGGCAAATGTTAGTGTGATGAGCACGAGCATTTCTACCTAAGTCATGGATGTTATATGTATTTAAGTATTTCTATCCATTATCCTAGTCACCATAGCACAAGCTCACGCTTAGTTTGGGGCTAGGTAATTGGTGTGTTTGTTGAAACAATGTATTTATTTATTATTTATAATTTACTAACGTGTGCAATGCTCATCACGTAATCAGTGCACAGGAAATCTGGCTTTATGAGAGAACCGTAGTTGAACCAATAATCCATCCATTTACAAAGGTATTTGTTGTGTTTACGCAAATTACGCGGTATCCGTTTAACGTATAGGCGTACAATATATTTTTTCAGTCAGTTTACACGAACGACGTCTAAAGGAAATTGCTATTTACAATAAGACAGCCTAATGTATAACTTTATGTTTTTTTTGTAAAGGTCTAGGTGTTTAATAAGAGTATTTCATCTTATTTACGGCCGTTTTTCACTGTCCAATTTTTCATTTTGCAAATGAATCTATGTATTTTGACGGGTGTGGAGCGTTTTACCATCTTTTTATTTATTTAAACTTTATTTCACTAAAAAAGACAGTACGATTGGCGGACTAAACGCCTTAAGGAATTCTTCGTTCTATCAACCGTGTTTTACTACTTGAAGGCTTTTTTACTGTAGGTAACATAATGATATTGCAAACAGCAGTAGGCAGTACTACTAGTAGGCAGGAGAGAGCTTTGAATATTTTAAAATCACATTTACACGTCGTGTTTGCACTTATAACATAAGCAATACGCAAATTATTGCTTCAGCCTTTGCCTAAATTTTAATTTGCCTCATCGTAAGGGTATTTCTATTCAAAGCTAAATTCTATGCACATTATTTTTATATTTTTCTGAGTTTAATTAAAATTGTGTCGAAGTCATCTACTTAATTATTGAGCGACTAAGCCAATTTAAAAAGTTGTGAGGAATTTTCATTTGATAAATTCGGCTGACTAACGTCCTCCGTAGCTTAGTTGGTAAGAGCACTCGCCCGGATAGCGAAGGGACGTGGGTTCGAGTCCCACCGGATGACACAGTCGATTAATTTTTGTGAGCGAAATTCAATTTGAATTCGTAAAAACTTGCAAAATAATTGCTTAACTTACAAAAATAATTATAAGTTAGGCTGATTTCATCTTAGCTGATGGTTAAATATTTGTATAAATATTTCCATCGGATACATGCGGGTACATTCCCCAAGTATTGATGAAATCGAACGCCGGCTCACTGGCGTAGCAAGCACTTACGAAAATTCGTCGGCTGACTAACGTCCTCCGTAGCTTAGTTGGTAAGAGCACTCGCCCGGATAGCGAAGGGAAGTGGGTTCGAGTCCCACCGGATGACACAGTCGATTAATTTTTGTAAGCGAAATTCAATTTGAATTCGTAAAAACTTGCAAAATAATTGCTTAAGTTACAAAAATAATTCCAAAATGTAAGTTACACTAATGGGCATGACTTATTGACAACACTAACAATTTGAAATGAATATCTCCATTATGTCATATCACTGGTGACATGACATAATGGAGATATTCATTTAGTCATGTCACTGGTGTCTAAGTTATTAATTTATTACTGTAAATCTTCTCTTACCTTTAAAACAGCACCGTAGCTCTGACTTCTTGGTGAACAGCACCTGGCCTTAACAGCTTTCCAGGACAGCATGAATTTGGAATGGCAGAAAAAGTGTTAAAAAAAGTTTTTTTTCTTGCGTGGTATGCTTTAATTTTTTTTAAGCAATCTTTAGCAATCGTTTATCATTCCAAAAATTATTCCTAGCCACACGGATGTTTTTATAGATATGTTTTTAGTATAACAAAAATCTTAAAAATTATCTCATATACTCGTAGGTTAATCTCAATCTTAGTCTCGACGATTTTTCACTATGATTTTAAATTTTTACTAAGGAATTGCTTTATGTACGAACAATATACAACTGGCACTATACAATTTGGCCAATGATGAACGCAAGTTGTATTTTCTGACTGTTGCACATCCTGGACACCACGCAATCAACAATATTCCATTTCATTGAGGCCACGGCCAGATCCTGACTATGGCTGGATTGCACCATATTACTCACTAATACTAATGTCAAACTCCATACGAAACACACAAGTTATAGTTAAAGTTAAATTACAGTGGTGCAACTCAGCCTAAGAGTTGAAGCTTTGCAGGGGTGGGATAATGTGGTGAGAAAAGACCCATGAATGTTATTATTGCAAGGAAAATACATCACGTGTTAAGTTTGCGGCGTCTGATGTCACATTGACGTTCAGCTACGTTGTGCACAAAATAATCAATTTGAAATATTTGAGAAATTCGTTTGGGAATGGCGTATTTGAGTCGTGAGGATCTGCTCAAGCAAGCGGGATTGAGATCCTACATAATCTGTAATGGCAATGAAAATTTCATTCAATAAAATCACGATCCCGAGTGGCGCGCGTTTAAAACACCTCAAAGCAAAAGTTTAATAACCGATAATGTTTTTTTGGTATTAACTCAGAACTTATAAATGCATTTCACTAAGGCGCAAACTTAACTCGACAGCACTGTAGTATTTATTTTATCTGCATCGTTGGTCTAGTGGTCAGCGCGCTGGGTACTATCTACGAGGTCCCGGGTTCGAATCCCGGGTCGGGCCGAGAGTGTTGGGTTTTTCTGTCTTGAAATAACTCAGACAGCTCCGGAGTCAGGAAGTTGGTGGTGTTAACACCCCCGTGCCTCGGAAAGCACGTTAAGCCGTTGATACTGCGCCTGATACATCTACAGTCATGTCGGACTGCCGTCTCACCAAATTTTGAGAGTAAAGGAATAGAAAGTGCACCTGTGTATTGCGCACACACTTGTGCACTATATTATGTCCCGCGCAGTTGGCTAATATCTGCTGAGATAGGCCGCCGTAGTCGAAATTCGGCTAGGAGGACATTATTATTTATTTTATCTAACTCTCACGCTTTGAACAGGGACAGGTAATTAAAAATAAGCCCCAACAAAAACCTATGAATATGCGTGACTATCTTCTCAAAATGGCAACCGAAACTGTTAACGTCGAATGCCAAAAGTGACAAGTGAAAAAGTGTAAAGTGTCAAAATGCCGTATCGAACATTCAACGCGACGCTGCCCAATGTGAGTTGGAACGGCAGCGAGGCGTGGGGAGCTGGTCCCATTGACTTGGACGTGTTCTATAACCCAGACCTGGTGATCATAGTGCTGTATGTGGCAGTGCTGACGGCCTCGCTGTCAGCTAATACTCTGCTCATTTTCATCGTCATCAAGTTCCAGTATATGAGGAGGTAAGTGGTTTTCATTTTTTAAAATGATTCCCGTTTAAAACCAGTATCATGCTTGGTTGACCCATCTGTGGACACGATTCAAACTAAGCGGGTTTTTTGGCACATCAGGTGTAATTATGATCATTTCTTTTTTTACCCTGTTTCTTATTTATTCATTGTTCTGTGCTTAATAAAAAAATGCTTGTGAAAAATAACAGGGTGTCCGATAAACAAAAAAGATTTTTTTTTACATTTCAGTACAGCCTTACTCAATACTTGACTGGCAGTAAATATCTTGTGGCACTGTGCCCACCGCGGGCTACTTTGCAATATTTTATCTGTGTGACTCAGCAAGTGAATTACCTTACGCAAGTCTTTAATAAATTTTATTTGTCATAAGTCACATCAAGTAAATGTGTTTGTATACATATGTTTTTTTTTTATTTGAAAGTATTGTTTTTTTATTCTAAGTTATTTCTGAGAGCTCCATTAACCTTTTTAAGTAAAACTGAACATTGATATCTATATAAATGTCGGAATTACTTATGAGAATTAACAATAAAAAACATATTTTTAATTTGTAACTGTCAAAGTTTTACACAAAAAATAGACAAATATATATCTCTTTATGGTAGAATTTAACTTGGGAACTTTTGCATGGGCGTGATGTGACTAAACTGTTAAATGATTATCCTATATGTTAAATGTGTATTAATTAAAAACAATTAAAAATGCTATTACTGGATGTCTAACCTGTATATTAAGCTCTCAACTAATAAAACAAACAATTTTTACTGTTCGTAGAAAGCTAAAAGTCTTGGAACTTAGGATTAAAAAAAGCTTATTAACATTAATGACATATTTAAGAAAAACATGAAAGGCAAGTCAAAAAGGTTTTTAATTTTTTTTTCTATGTTGCAAATGGTATCAGCGATAAAAAAAATACTATGCAATTAATATTATTTTTTGTAAGTTCGTCGGGGTCTTTTTCTAATTGATTTTATAGAAAAATAAAACATATATTTTATTTACAAAGAAAAGATCAAAAACACAACAGAAATTACCCTAAAACTAAGCACAAATATAACTAAGAATTAAAAACTAAATACAAACTAACAACATAATATAAAATAAAAAAAAACTAAATCCTTACCTATAAAAAAATGTTTTCAGAAAACTGGAGCTCGTCTTAAAGTTGATGAGTTTTCTTTTATTCATTAATTGCCCTTAAGAGTGTCCAATTTAATTACAAAGTTGTCTTTGCTTGCCGTTTAGATCGACTTGTATTTTGAATCGTAATTACCTTTGTCAATGTTTAAATGTGAACCAATGAAATGAAGTCTTTGTTCAAATTAAGAGTGGCTGATTTAATTATTTTGATTTGGAAATAATTAAAAAATAATCACAAATGTAATGTAATAACAATTAAAAACAAAATTTCAAATGAAAAACAAAACAATGGATGGGATTGTTTTTCTTTTAAATATAGTATCTTTCGTACGAACTAAAAGGTAAGATTTTTATGTTTATTTTCAAAAAAATGTTTTTTGCTGTAAATATTAGTGTAACAAAGTCACCTCATAAGAGGCAAAATTCCTTTGATTAGCAATTAAAGACTCTAAGCAAGAAGTTTGGCAGGAATTGCAAAAAAGTCTTTGGGATTCCAAATGCTAGTCAAGACCTGTGATATTTTTATTGTAGTTTCCCTATATACTACTACCTCGTTAATCTAGTGGTCAGCACGCTGGGTTCTATCCACGAGGTCCCGGGTTCGAATCCCGGTTCGGGCCGAAAGTGTTTGGGTTTTTCTGTCTTGAAATTACTCGAACACAGCCCCGGAGTCAGGAAGTTGGTGGTGTTAACACCCCCGTGCCTCGGAAAGCACGTTAAGCCGTTGGTCCTGCGCCTGATCTCTCTACGGTCATGTCGGACTGCCGTCTCACCGAATTATGAGAGTGAAGAAACAGAGAGTGCACCTGTGTATTGCGCACACACTTGTGCACTATAATACCTCCCGCACAGTGGACTAATCTCTGTGGAGATTGGCCACTGTAGTCAAAATTCGGCTAGGAGGACATCATCATCATATACTACAATACTCATTTTATGAACTATAATAGGTATCTAAGCTCTTAATAAATATATCCGCGTCCTATTTTTACACTATATGAGTTTTGCAATACAAATCTCATATGAATGCCAATAAATCATGTTTTTACTCGGAGATTAAAGGCTATGAGAAAATCGTCGATATGACCTAATAAAAACAGATAAGCGAGCCCATAATTTCACAAAAGTAGTCTGAACGAGTATACACGTTTTGTTATTGTTTAATGCCATCGAGCACGTAACCCATAGAGGCGAAGTAAGCGCGATAAGGCCTTTTCCCAGCAGTGGGATCTAATAGGCTGAATTTACTTTTTTTTTAAGCGCGATTTTTCTCCGAAACTTATCAGTGCTTGGTACTGATACGAAAAGTGTTAAATTAAGCGTGTATTTAATAATCAATACTAGTGGTTCCCCGCGACTTCGCCCGCAAGAGTAGGATTTTTTATATAAACTTTCATCCACCCTTAATATTTTTATATCGCAACAAAATGTAGCCTATGTCCTTTCCAGGGTCTCGAACTGTCTCCATACCAAATTTCATTTCAATCGGTTCAGTGTTTTAAGCGTCAAGAGGTAACAGACATACAGACAGAAAGATACACTTTCGCATTTTTAATATTATTAGTATTAGTATATTAGTATGGATTTTGAAGTATGTAAAGAAATAAGTGAATTTGTTTGATAAAATGTATTGAAGAAAAAACGGAGGCATTCAGTGCCAAGGAATTTTGACGGAGTTTATCTGATATAAAATTAATGTCATTTCGTCTCTATAGGTTACGTGCTCGGTGTTTAATGCAATCAAAATCTTTAAAATAATTTGATGGTAAATGAGAGTTGGTTCCTTTTCGACTACGTGTCTGTAAAATTCAATTAACATTGAGGAACAGAATGAAATAGAAGGCTCTGAAATTTAACCACCAACAATATTAAACAATATGAAAAAAGGGCAAAGTTAGACCAAACCAGGCCTGTGTATCTTCTTGCGTAGGTAGCAAAAACGTACCTACGCGCGGCGACCCCTTGGTAAGGGACTAAACAAGTTGGGTGTCGCCAGCCGGCAGCGACACGCTCCCGCGTTTTATTCACCGGCGGTGCGCGACACTAGGTTGCTGGTTGGACGAGCGTGAATAAAGTCCTAGAAAGATGCGCAGTCAGCCCTATCGCGTTGCGTGATAGTACGTCACTGAATAGGTTAAGTGTATTATGAAACATTCCAGAGTTATAAGAATGAAATTATCTTGGAATGTATTTCTGTAGGTATCTACACGAAAATGTGCTTGAGTCAGAGGCAAACTGAATTACACCATATCGTTAACAACATTGAGTAGATATTTCTTTGAATTTCATTGCAAAGTCATACTTCTGTACGGAGTACTAGTACATATTCTTTGACCAAACTTGAAGAGGATTTTCTATCGAAGCAAATTCCTCTAATCGTGACTCGATATCCGTATTATCACGATGTCCTGAAGATTCTGGTATCATAGGTTTTTAAAACTCTTAGGATCAAATTATCACAAAAATTACCTTTTCAAATGCGCTCCTTTCTAACCATCGACGTCAAGAAAAATATGGACTCCGTGTCGCCTACATTAAAACTGAAGCACCAAAGTAAGCCAGTCATCGTCGTAAATACACGATCTTCTCACGCACACACTCGCACCAAAGTAAGCCGATCAGCCGCCATTGTAACCCTATGATCTCACACACACAGGCTTGAACCCTGCTTCACTCTTTAGTACCGCGGTACGGAGTCCAATTTTTTTCAAGTCGATGTCACTGAGCTTTTCATACATTTGCAAGCCATCAAGCCTATTTCGCATTAATTAAATACTCAATTAACACAAGATGAGTTGAATTTGAATACATACTTCATAATCATCAACACACCACCCGGTCCTCATGTCATTGACAGACCTAAAATACGGTCGGTTTATTCGAATCAATTAAAAGCTGAATACTTTAGCTAACTCTCGTTTTGTTTATCGGATCCCACAAACTTCCGCAAATTGGATTTTAGCAGCGAATAAACGGGTCTTTTATAAAAGAGGAACCGGAAATGCCTATGTTTAACAGCCAGTATATAAATATTATACTTGCCCATTAAAGAACCTATTCAAACATTCGACATATAAAAAATAATATTTTTAATAACTAAACAATACAACAAATTTATTACAACCCTTCCAAATTATTATACAAATGTAATGAAAATAATTCCGCTATAGGCTGTCAACAAGGTGACCCTCTTGGACCTGCCATTTTTAGTTTCACTACTAACCCCTTCATTTAAAATTTATTATCAAATTTTAATGTATGGTATTAAGACGATGGGACCCTGGGAGGTGACGCTGACACTGTTTTTTTAGACTAGAATAATTCAAAAATTTCATACAATAGGCCTTTCTTTAAATTTTGACAAATGCGAAATTTTTATTTCAGAACATCTTCCTCTTTCAAGAAGATCTGAGATAATTTCTAAATTTCATAGTTTGGCCCCCAATATTAAGATTCTCACAGAGTCAACCCTCCATCTCCTAGGCTCTCCCAGCTTCAATAATGCAATACCTCCTCATTTTCACAAATTAGTAACTAAATTTGATTAATGTTGAGACCGCCTTTTGGAAATCAACGCTCATTCGGCTCTCTTTATACTAAAATCCTGTCTCTTAGTTCCTAAATTTAATTATCTTATTCGTTGCTGTCCTATTTGGAAATTCCAAAATTTGACTAATGTTTTTCTAGATCAGATACAATTATAAAATAAATTATGCCACATTTTAGATCTGCTATAACAATTCATAGTAAAAAGGCTGGCTTATATCTTTGACTTATGACTAGGGAAATTTAACTCTTCTTTATTGGGCTGGTGGGTTTTACAAGGAAACCGACATTATAAATTGTATAACCCCTTCATGTGCACATAGATTATGCCAAGAATCTAAAGTATAGTCACATACTTTACTTATGAAGATAAGTCAAATCAAAGCGCTAAAATTTCAATACAATGCAAAATGTTTTGAAAGCACACTAATGCCGACTAAACATACAGACAATCCTGTTAAACAAAGTTTGTGGTAGAAAGCAATATGACCGTCTAAATTGTTACAATTCTTTTACTGTCTACTGAGTATTTTGAAATCAATACTTACCTCCTGTCTAATAATAATTTTGACATTGCTAGAACACTTATTGGTTAGATATTATATGAGACAGCTAATTTGTACCGTTTTTCTCCGCTATGTCATGTCACCTATCTGTCATTGATTCCAAACTAGCTGTCTCATATTTATACAAGTATTATAGCAGTGACAAATCTATTATAAGTAAGGGGGTTAGTATCTTATTTTTTATTATCAGCTGACAGTGAGAGCTATGTACAGAATAATTAATCTCAATTTATTATTCACAATAACCAGTGATTCAAAATTCTCCAAATTGGAAATAACCGCCTAAGCTTGGCTGCACCATGTAGATTGCTAAAATTACGTTTTGCTATTTTTAGTTTTAATGATTTACTGTCTTTTTTGACGTTCGAGCGTCAATTTTGAGAATCTCAATTGTGGCAATGGCCTTAAATTGTTACATAATGTGAGCCGCAATAAACATTTTCATTACGTCAACCATTGTGTTAAAATGTTACAAGTTGTTTATGTTTTAAGCAGATTTAGGACCTTAGAACAATGTTTTGGAAAAAAGTAATTAGCAATCGCATTTATAATTTAACTGAAAAAAAATACAAAGCGCATTCTAAATAATAACACCGAGGTTTAAGCTTTTTTGCCGTATTTATAATCCCGAAATTTTGTGTTAACACTTAAAACATTAAATTACTAATTTGGTATTTCAATGGTTTATTGTGGAAGGCTTAGCGTTGAGTTCACTAACACCTGTTTAATTTTTAAACAGCCGGTTGAGCATTATTTGACATATTTTGTATTGGACTCTGTCAAATTAGTCGTCAATTGACCGTCTTGGTGCAGTGGTCCGCACTCCGGACTAGAAAAGCGGGTTCGAATCCCGCAAGGGGCAAATGTTTGTGTGATGATGAGCACAAGCATTTTTACCTAAGTCATGGATGTTAACGTAAATAAAAATGTCTATCCGTTATCCTAGTCGCCATAGCACAATCGCACGCTTAGATTGGGGCCAGGTAATTGGTGTGTTTGTTGAAACAATTTATTTATTTAATTAAGGGTCATAGGCTGCTCAAAATTGGTGAACTCGGGTCTAAGTGTATTATGTAAGGTAAAGTAGAGCGGCATTTTCCCCGAACAGTTATCTACATAGATTCGATTTTACCCGGCTTTGACGATTTATGCAAGCCCGCTTATGTGTATAGCAACCCTTACACGATTTCCCACAACGGCCCAGTTATGACCGGTTATCATATACTGACAGCTATAGAACTTATTTGTGGAAACACGTAAATGGTGTTTAGTCACAAATCTAGTAAGTAATTTAGTTTTTAAGATACTGTAGTGTTTTCCTAATAAAAAAATAGCCATATACACTGATAAATAGCCATATACAGCTGTCAAAATAACTCATATACCCAGCAATAGTAGTCTTAAGTCTCAAATTAAATCAAACCTTCATAAAAACTGGCATGTAGCACGAAACGTGGCAAATTGAAACATGGGAGTGGTCGGCTAGACTAATTGACTGCTATAAATCTGTTAGCTTAACCCACTCAGTTCACGGAATGGGGTCATCATTCGTATGCGAATTTTCTACGTTACTGCGATTCCAGGAAGTGTTGGTTTGTGGTTGATGCACACGAATAATTTTAAATGGTCGTTTTGTCACATATTATTTTAGTTTAAAAAAGGTACAATAAAAACACATATTAGTCCAATCAGGAATACGTGAATACGTAAAGCATCTAATGGGTGATAAATATCGAAGGAAAAAACATTTGAACAAAATTGAAAGTCTGATTTTAAGTTTTCTAAACAATCTTTACAAACCAATACATGTAGATCCCACTGCTAGGAAAAGGCCTCACCTCAACTATGAGGAGGTATGAGCCATACGCGGGCTCAGTGCGGATTGGTGGAGGGGTGTCTGTAAGGCAAGTGACAAACCTTACTGTCAGATGTTATCGCTAGGGCCTCTGACTAGGCTTAACGACTAATACCAACAGATATTAGCCGGGACCAACTGCTTAACGTGCCTTCCGAAGTACGGAGATGCTTGTCATAGACGTCACTTGAATGGTCGGAATGGTCACCCATCCAATCACAACCGCGCCGCAGGTTGCTTAACTTTGGTATACCAAAGCGCTGCCGCCACTGCGCCACAAGCACTTCCTTTACAAACAGTCAAGTTGTAACCGAGTTGCGAAAGTGAAATAAATCTATAGGCTTCAAATATGTGCATGAACATACTCGTAATTATTTCATTACAACCTAACCTAATTTTGTGAAACCAATTGGTAGTTAAGGAATCTATTAATTTAGAAAAATCAGCAAGTAAGCGTTATCCGAAAGAATTGTGCGAAAACAAACACAAAAACTCAACATAATAAATCAATCGAAAGCTTCCGTTGCATTTTTCGTGATGACACTGTTTGTTTACACTTCCATCAGTTTGAATGATCCAAGAATAAAATTAACGAGTCCGACATTAGGTACTTATCCTGTGGCCGCTTGAAGATAAATGCAGATTTTATCGAGCAATAATTAGAGATTTAAAGTCTGTCTGTGGATTGAAAACTTTTGAATTGGCAGTTTTGTCGGAATTTCTAGTCGGAAATGATGGCCGCTTTTTATCATGAACAGAGGTCGAAATCATGTAGAGTAATTCATGTACTTAAACTGATTTCATACAGCAAAAAAATAAAGTGGATATGCCTCAAATCCCGAGATTAATTTTTAAGAGCAGACAAAATCCATTGGTTTTTTTAAATAAAAAGTTATTTACTTTTACACAATTTGAGCTACTGCACGCGCGACGTTGCCAAACTTACATCAATGACATCAGATGTCCGAAGTTGCAAAATTCCAATACGCGCGATGTTGCCACAGTTGTAGTTCGCACATCATAGCTTGTGAAAACAAAAGAATAAAATAGCAGAAATGCGGAGCATTCCCCGCTTAACGGAATGTATTAGATTTTGTCTCTTTCTACCGCATTCAAATTATCAATTAGCAATAAATCGGTTTACTCATTCACACAGCTCATTTGCTTATCTCGGTTCGTCAAATGCGCTCACTTGTTTCTTATTGTGTTTTGTGTCTGTCTCTGAGGTTTTAATTATTATTTATTTGTAATATTGTTGGCCACACGGGATTCCATTAGAAATCCCTGGAAGGTCCACATTAATATCAACATTTTGAAGCAAGTACATAAATAACTCAACCTAATTCCGACCTCTGATCATGAATCACTGTTGCTAAGAACACACAATTGCTTGTTGTTTAAAATTATGTTTAACCTGTCAAACCCCAAAAGACCCGCGGGCGGGTTGATAACAATAAATTTTCTTTTGTGTCTGGAAGCATGAAGGTTTCCTTCATTGAGGTAGGATTCTAAAGATCAGCGTTAACTGTCAAGTGAGCCACAGCCAAGCGGAGAGTGCGGAACATGCCTATGGCCGAAGGCCTTAGGCGCAACCCATTTGCTGTCATGTCAATGGTTTCCCCGCCTGGCCGCCCTTGCTATAATTTTAAAGGTATAAATTAACACATTTTTTTATTATGATTGTATAAACATTGATTTTTTGGTATCGGTAGTTTCCCTAATTGTCTTGGTCGGCTAAGACAAGTTTGCTGCATCGCGAAGTGCAAGTCATAAATAAGTAAATATATGGGCACTGCAGAAACATAACAGGTGTAAAAAAAGGCTTAACGAAGCCGAATACTACATATTCTACCCATTATTACGATCATTTTTTTCTTCTACACCATACCTGGGAAGTGACTGGTTAGCGAGATATTGAAGGTCAAAGTTGAAATAAAAAATTCAATATTTTTATTAAATCAACTTCAATTCGTTATAACATAACTTTTTTCCAAAGAAACATTATTGAAATTTTCAGTAATTTTTTTTTTAAAAGGCTAAACAAGACGAAAACTTACAAAACACAACATACCTGCATACTTATACGAGCATAGTAGTAAATGTGCCACTCTATAGGTAGCCATTGACGGTGACTTTTTCCGATCACTCTAACTGGCGCGAAGCGAAAAAGTGATAAGTGAAAAGTTATCGTCAATGCCCAGCTTACCTGCTATCAGTTTGAATGTTTTAAGAATAAAATAAACGTGGTACTAAGAAGATGATGACTGGACGGCAATGGAAGAATTGAGTCATTTGTATCATGGAGTCTATGCAACGGCTAGTAGTAACTCAACACGAAAATTCAAAACTTAAACATACAGCATTACGGTTTAAAAAACGACTTGGAAGAAGCTCAAAACAAAACGATGTACATATTAAATAAAACTTACCATTTACCGCTTCAATAATTCAGTAGCTACTTAGTCCATTATCACATTCACAATTAAATGTCCCCACACACCTACATACACAACTGCATAATTAGATATAAAATATGCACATTTGTAACAACTAACATTTTATTTGCTTTAAAATGGGAAGTAATAAGAATTCAATGCGTCACGCCCGGGCGGACTCGACTCACAGTATCGCCAGTCACCTACATTTCGAAAATGAAATTAACGTCACATCTACCCTTCAGTATTTTTATATGCTCACGGCAGACTTTGGAATAGATAAAGTTTATTTAGAGGAGGAGAGTTCACACTTAACGACACAAACGGGATTTAATGCAACTAATACTTTTTTTAAAGTCGTTAAGTATATAATGAGTTTACTACTCGACCAACTAACAAGACGAATGACAAACCACTTTCGACGACGAATACAACGAAAATACCTCTCTCTCTCTCCTGGGCATTAATAATCCCATCTGATGGTGGGGTCTGCCTTCTCAATTTTTCTTTTTCACTTATCACAACGAAAATACCTAAGGCAGCTAAAAATCAACATTGTTACAATATAGATGAAATGTCTTAGTTTATTTTAACACCATTGCTTTTTAATTTTCATTGGAATTTGAGTTGTATTCGTCGTCGTAAGTCATTTGACATTCGTTAAGTTGGCTTGGTCGGGTATATAAATAAGATAACACGTCCAGTACTCTGAAAACACACTTTAATTAGAATTCAATAAAATACACATCTTTATTGCAGGTACTTTTAAGTTCATTCAGTACAATTAAATCAGATGAGTACATTTGCTTTACAAGACTATAAACACTAGGTTTTAGAAAAATAATCAATAATTATACTACTGTGAGGGTACTTCGTAAGGAATATGATGTAGACTGAGAACATCGAGGACATATCCCACTAGAGGGGAAATGGCATTAATTTTGTTCCAGAAAAATTCCGCCAAATCCAAAAGATTCCGAATGAACCGACTGAATGTCAAACACCGTATTAGTGATGGTCAATAAGAAATTAGTATCGATAGTCGATGTTATTGTTTAATTTAATGGGAACAATATTTTATTACACCTAAGGTTAAACTTTTCACTAATGTGTAATATCCTAAATATAATATCTTGTTCCTAAGAAATTTAAGTTAGTCATCAAATTAACCATTTAAAGTATGAATCATCAAAATTGTTATCAATCTATCCCTATTTCCCTTGGTCACGCCATCACGCGTGAACGGCTGGACCGATTTCACAAATTTTTTTTTTGTTGTTTGTTATTGTCAGAAGAAGGTTCTTATGAAAGAAAAAAATAAGAAAATTGCGAGGAAAATTATTAAATTCAGAAATACTTAACCACCATATAAAATTATTTCTAATCAAACCTTAGCGCTTTGGACGTTAAAACATTTTGAATGTAACCTTATGACGTTCGACCACTGACCTCTATAATACAAATACGCTGGACTGCATACTGTCAACCTAACAATGAAGTCATTTAATTATCGCAATTTTGGCGCTGACGGCTATAGTGAACGTGTGGTGACCATCTACGGAACTAATTTGACATAAACATATGGTAGTTACTCTATCTTAGTTTCTTGTACACTCGGTGGGGACGCTTTGATTTGGCACAAAACTATGTGTTATTTCTTAGAGAATGTTAAGTCCAGCGTGCTTGTACTATAGAGGTCAGTGCGTTCGACATAGAATTGACAGATATCGTCAAAGATGATTAAAAAAAACTAAATAACAGGACAAAGTCTGTCGGGTCAGCTAGTATATAATAAAAAATAAACTTTTGTTTGTAAAACAAATTAACTTCCATAATAACTTGCAAATAAATTGCTTAAATTATAAAAGCATGAATTTAAAAGCCAAGCACAGAGAAATTACATTGAAATCTAAATACAGAAAGTATTTTTATTAAAATGCGTTTATTGTTTTCTAATTTCTATAAATTAAGAATAAGGCTCATACTTTATTTACGACAGGAAACAAGTTTCTTAAAATCATGTTTTCCGATATATATCTACCTATTTACCTAAGAACAGAGGCATCACTTTCAAAGTTTTAAAGCCCGGACAAGGTTTTTTTTTGAAAAAACAGGCTGAGTGCGAAGTCGCACACGAAATCATACCAATATCTACTTCATAGTCACTTAGTCACTTCAGGTTTTTCAGTGAATGAGAATGTAGGTAAATACGGTAGGTATTTTGTCTGGAAGGGATCGTTTTAACAATAAAACCACCTACATTATACATCTTTCTGCGTAAATTGCCTTATTTCTTTTATTGGTATGGTTTGCCATAAAGATTTTCTATCTATTTGAAGGCTCCAATTCCTCATTCGCTTCTCATTACATCCATTCATCACCTTTATTATCGTCACACACCTTACAGTAATAGAATCGATACACTTTTTGCTTTCACTACGCATCTCATTGTTCATAATCCATTAAACCAAGAAAACTATCAAACGTCATGTCAAGTGTCAGCGTTTTGTTATTTGCAAGAAAATCAATAATTCTTACAAAACCTTCCTCGGTATAGGTAGGTTAATGTCATTTTTGCATAGGTATTGATTCTAGTGCGCGAGTGTAAATATTTGTGTTATCGATTATATCACTATACCTCCGTGATGCCAAAGTACTAAAATAATTGTTGTGTAATGTAAACTGTGCACATAAATGTCGATAAGTCGTATAACCAATTCAGCGCAACACTAGTAACGAGTGTTAACGAATAGAATGAGATGACATTATGTGCTAACCACTTAGTGGGAGCAAGATGAGACTTAAACGTCAGTACGCTTGACCGATTTATCTTGTGCCGTAGGAAAATTTTATGAACTTTTTAAAATTGCATAATTACTATTACTTACCGATGAAATGACATCACATCCGTTTTAAAATTCGATGTTTTGCTTTTTTTCTTACAACACAGTATAGAACA
Organism: Pyrausta nigrata; assembly: GCA_949316185.1. NCBI lineage: Eukaryota > Metazoa > Arthropoda > Insecta > Lepidoptera > Crambidae > Pyrausta > Pyrausta nigrata. Next base: position 1,345,372 of record OX438941.1, on the reverse strand, counting down.
ATACGACATTATGTTAATTATTTTTCAAATCTCATTTTTTCGTAACAATTCAAGTATTCACGTTGACATACCACACAGATCAATTGGTTTTTGACATACGGTTTTGACAGAACTGACACCTTCTATTGCGGTTGTCAGAGCCGATAAAGTTTCGGAGTAAAATAGTTTTTACTTCGCCTCTAGTAGGATATGTCCTCGATGACTGAGAATAACACCTCTTGGACACAGTCTTAACCGTTTGGAACTTCAGAACAGAATGAAGGGCTGGCTTGTTTCATTTCGAATGAAGTCTCGGTGCTGCCCTCTAGTTGTCGTAATCGGTTGTCGGAAGTTGGTCAGCCAATCACAACGCAGCGCGCGCGACTATCACGTAACGGATGATGCTTCGGTGCTGCCCTCTTTGCACGGCGACAACAGGTAGTAGTGGCGTGCGACCATTTAAACGTAAACTTAAACTGCTTATATTATTCAAGTACATCGGGGGCGTAGCTGCTATCGGGTTTGCCGCTAGTATGCGGAAGGTACCGGTTCGATCCCATATGCCGCCATGTACCAATGACTTTTCTGAGTTATTTACGTTAGTTGTTTTACTAATCGATGCTCTTTCGGTGAGGGAAAACATCGCGAGAAAACCTGCACATTCAGGCGACTGCATGTAACCATGATCAAAACTGGTCAGGTTCCCCTGTTAACAAGGTCACGGAGGTCAGATGGCAGTCGCTCCACTGTAATTACCTGATCTGCCACATCCTGGACCATGGTCAGCGGACCCTGGGCCCTCGCGTGCGAGTGCAAAACTAGGATAATGCTAGGAGGATGATGATGATATATTTAAGTAAAAAGCAAATGACTACATATTTTTTAAGCCTGTTTTACGTGATAACTTTTGCTGTTCAAACTCTGCTGCTGAAAAAAAAGTTTTAATTTAGCTTTTTCTATAACGAGCTACGGAATCCTGATTCAGGCGCCTATCTAGTCTAACGAACACTGCCATTGAGAACGCCAATCTAGCTTGCGGACGACTTAAATTAAATCGTTTTCGTTATCGAAACATGAGTTGAAAGGCCAATAAAAAAGGCGATAGGCTTGGGCGTTTCTAAAATGTAAAATATCATATATTATTGTTACTGATTTGTTTTTAGTGCATTTAATTTAAGCTAGGAGCTAGGTTAAGTTTTAGGATAAAAAAGCGGTCAATTCAAAAACATTGGGTGATGCGCATTGCGAAGAACAGGAGCGCTTACCATATTTTATTGTGGTCACCTTTTAGGCTGAGTTGCCCTATCTTACTTTAACTATACAAACTTCCAAAATCTGTGAAACACCATACAGAATACACCAGTTTTTGTTTTAATTACAGTTACATTGTACCTCGATTGACTGCCTCGTTGGTCTAGTGGTCAATACGCTGGGTACTATCCACAAGGTCTCGGGTTCGAATCCCTGGTCGGGCTGATAAGTGTTGGGTGTTTCCGTCTTGAAATAACTCAGACACAGCTCCGGAGTCAGGAAGTTAGTGGTGTTAACACCATCGTGCCTCGAAAAGCACGGTGAACCGTTGGTCTTGCGCCTGATCTCTCTACGGTCTTGTCGAACTGTCGTCTCACCGAATAATAATTATGAGAGTAAAGGAACAGAGAGTGCATATTGCGCACACTCTTGTGCACTATAATATCTCCCGCACAGTCGGCTAATCTCTGTTGAGATTGGCCACTGTAGTCGAAATTAGGCTGAAGGACATTATATACAGTTACATTAAAGTAGTGCAACTGAGCATTAGTATTATTTCAATATGCGACGATCTGCCTGTCCCTGTCGAGAGACAATGAGAAGAAAACACCATTTTGTCATTTCATACTGTTTAAAAACCTTTTTAGTTACGTGAATATAAACGATTTTATCAAAAACGTTCTGTTTTGCCAGCACAAAATTCTCCAACCGGCCTCAACCTTGTTTTTACTAAGCCAATCGGCCACAAAAGCTCGTGATTTTTGTTCATCGCACTGTTGTGGATCGGGTGATTGATGGCGTTTTCAATCAATTAAACTCAATTTATTTGCAGACATTTATCGGCATTTACCCTCATGACGACACAGATATATCGCACGTTGGGAGTAAAAATACAAAGAGATCTTTGGTTTGAGTGTCTGGTCTATTTTTAGGGTTCCGTTGTCAACGAGTAATCCTAAAATTAGGTTTGGCCATGTCCGCCTGAATGTCATTACATAGCCCAGCGCATGGACTTTTACTCGTAGTACTAGAAAACTGTAATTTATGTATCTATTAATCACGCCAAAGTACCAGTAGAATACAATCTTAAAACATTTTTGTAGGGTCACTTATTGCAAAATGGGGAGGAAAAATATTGTAAATGTATTTGTAATTTCGTAGCTTCATGAAGACTACTTAATTCTTGATTTTGGGAATCAACTGCCAAACATAAGTAAAGTTTTGTTAGAGTCAAGTGTACCCGTACTTAACAGAGGTATTATTATTATTTTTGAATAAAAATTGAGTAAAGGAAAATAATCACGGCTAGGCGTTAGTTATGAATGAAAAACAGTCGATCAACTTAAAAAAATAGCTAGCGAGGAATACATTTCGCAATAGATTCAAAAATAATTTGTTGCTTTAAAACTAAATAATTTTACTAGAGATTTGCTATTTTCCTTAGTCAAGATTTATTTTCAAAACTTATTATTAACCTAATCTCTTGGGATACCTATCCTGAAGATGACAACTTAAAGAAAAATTGAGATGTTCTTCAAGAACATTAATCCCTTTTTCTTATGACAACATCAATCTCAAACTTAGTACAAAATCAATCAAATTATACAACCGTAAAAAGTAAAAAAAAAAACTAAAAAAGGTTGGTTAAAAAACTAAAAGTGGAACTCTAGAGGTAGAAGCTAATTGAATCACTGCGACACAGTCTTTGACTTTCTGTAATATTTGTTTGAGCTTTCGAAAACAAATTGAACTACATTAATAGAATGTATCATAAAAGTTTTTGAATAATTCTCTTATTATTCATGTGTTTCATTTGCTGTGCGATTTGCGTAGTTATCTAGGAGATTTATTGTAATATGACAATGAAATCTGACTAGAAAGAATTCAGTTAGACATATAAGGCTGAACGATCCGAATTCAAAGCCTGCAGCAATTTCCAATAAAACCCGTAGGAGTCCAATAAACCTCTGGTTATAAAATCACTGAGAAATATACATGATTCAATAGAGGAATTTCTGCAAACACAGTTCAAGAATGGGTGCAATATGTAACTATTCAACACCATTTTAACAATAAGGCAAACATAACTACAGTGGGCTAAGGGCATTGGGCTAAACATAACTACACTGAAAACCAGCGCTGGGGGGGCCTCCTGGCTGGGGACCTGGCTTATGCTGAGTGAGTCTCTTTTGATTTTTTTGTTGTTGTTTCACTTTGTATTTTGTGTTTCATTTTATTTTTTTGTTGTGCTGTTTGTATTAACTATTATGTTTTTTTGTAAGCGTGTGTGTGTTTGTGATGTCCTAAGTTAATAAAGCATTTTTCTTTCTTTCTTTCTAAGTTTATGGTAAAATCAATGTGCTTGAGTGCCACATAAAAACTTTTGAAGATAATCTATCCTTGTTATTCTCCAAACAGAGTAAAAAAAAAAAAGTTAGCTTATTATAGATCCCACTGCTGGGCAAAGGCCTCACCTCTACTATGAGGAGGTACGAGTCATTCTCCACCACGCCGGCAGAGAGTAAGGTAAATTTAGTTTTGGAGTTTGAGCCCACTGTTTATAACATTATTTATTGAAATAAAGTTGACAATGTTTTTGACCCTTGTGCCTCATGACTCGTCCTTGTCAGTGCGGTCCCTCACGCCAAAAGTTTTGGGCTCTCTGATTTAGATTAAATATTTAGGGATGAACCCAGTTAGTCTTTAGGGTTCCCAAATGGTGAAAACGGGACCCAGTCTGTGTCACCAGGCTGTATCTTATAAACCGTGATATGATAATTTTTTTAGGATGTATTTATGTTGCTGCTAAAACACAAATACTAAGTACAGACCAATATAAATATTTTCACACTACCTACTCGGCAATGTTCAATTACACATCAAGTAAACCTGCCTCAAAGTGAGTCATTGCATCTAGGGACGTAATGTTGTATGAAATTTCATTACGCCCCTAGGGAGGCAAAGTGATTTGAATTTCGAATAAGAGTTCGTAGGCATGATCACATTAGCCCCGTCCCGCACCAAAGAGAACATATTTGAAATTTGAATCTGGCAGCCAAGAATTTTAGCACGAATGTAATGAAAAAAAAGCGCGCGCTTTTAAAAAAGAAATAAAGAAAAAAAACCTTCTTTAAGAAATTACAAACAATGTTTTCGTAAAACTGTCGAGTGACGAAATTTATTTGACACCGGAGTCCATTATATGTGAAGCCGCTGGTATTGTTCATAATAATAATTTAATGCCAGAAAACTCTAAGGATATCTAAGGTATATAGATAAAATAAGTTTTTTTTTGTAAATTTTTTATTGCCTCGTAGGAAGTGTGAAAAGCAGAGTATTCTCCTCGGGGATAAAGATGTCTTCGTCTTGGGCGAGCTTAAATCCCTCGCTCCACTCAGGATTCTACTTTTAACTCCCTCGCTATGCTCGGGAGTGAACACTTCTCACGCTCTCGACTCCTTCGTCACGCTCGAGATTCAATATGACGCCCGTGACGTAAGACATCACTTTACCCCCTTGGTGAATAATCTACTATTAAGTGGGACTCCCATACAATGCCCATATATTCACATGCGTGATTTTTTCCCGTTTCAAAAACGTAATTGAAGGTTACTATAGTGTCTATAGTCCGACCGTAGTGCACGAAAAACGAGAACAGGGGTCCTGGGCGGCGGCAAGCACTTGTGGTGGTCGGACTAGTTGTAAAGATGGTGGTATGGACAGGCCAGTCTCACTCCCCGTGTTGGTACCAAAAACGTGCTCGGCGTGCTGCCGCGGCAGTATAATCCGGTAGGGACTCGCAAGCAAGCAGTAGCATACGCGCGCGTTTTATTCACCGGCGGCGCGTGGCACTACGTTGCTGGCTGGACAAACATGAGTGAAATGCCCGTGAGGTGATCTAGATGGCGATAGTAAGTTTTTGTAGTTGTCAACCATATCGCGCCTGACGTATCGTATTGTCTGACGTCCTTATATAGGTTTAGTGTATTATGAATCGTTATCCGGAGTTATAAGAATGAAATTCGTTTGCAATGTATTTCTAAATTACAGCTAAATTACACCATATTTTATATGACATTGAGTAGACATTTCTTTGAATACCATTGCAGAGTAATACTTCTGTACGTAGTACTAGTATTAATTATGTGGCCCTTCGTGTGCGAGTCCGACTCGCACTTAGCCAATTTTTTTATAATACTGATCGCCGGGTCCTATGAATATTAATTTTAGGGGTGATCTATAAATTCAAAAGTGTCAGTGTTGCTGGTAATACTTACAGCTTTTTGTGCCCAAAATGTAAACATATTTTGGATATTGTTTGTGTGTAAATAAAGTTTTTGGATATTAAAAGACAGCAGAATATACAGCGTATTACCATCGACAAGACTGATACTAGAAAGGTAAAAGGAATGATACTAGAAAGGTAAAAGGAATGATACTAGAAAGGTAGAATTACTAATAAATATTTTTTCGTTTTGTTACTTTGTAGTGTTTGTAGTACCAATTTCGGATTTTTAATATGTGTATTACTTCGACAAAAAAAGAAAAATACTAAAAGCATTACTTTCTTGGATTTGAGATAAGTAAGAAAATAAAATATATAATTACATTTATTTATTTTATTTTCTTACTTATTCCAAGTTGGTCAACCGTAGATAGATAGATTACTCTTTATAGCATACCATAAAAGTTATAATAATACAATTTACAAAGAAAGATGTACAAATTAGGCGGTCTTATAGCCAAGAGCGATCTCTTCCAGACAACCTTTGAGTATAGGAAATACTTAAAACACAGGAAGGGGGTGATTGGTGCAAAAGACATATATTTTTTTTGTTAGCCGTTTGTGTCCCACTGCTGGGCAAAGGCCTCTCCCAAACTACACCACGCGTCCCTGTTGCCGGTAAGGGTTTGCCAGTCCTCATAATATTGGTCAAAAGATATATTATAAAATAATAGGTACGAATCAGATCGTATCATAAAACACCTTTGAAAGTAGGAAACAAACAGTTATTGAGTTTCAGCTATGAATTCCATGATCCATCTGTCGTGAACTACAGGGTTTTCCAAATTTTATGAATTGATAAGATATCGCTTAGATAGATAGATAAATAACTCCTTATTGCACGCCACAAAAAATGCATTTTACACACAAGAGATGAAAAAATTAGGCGGTCTTATCGCTAAAAGCGATCTGTTCGAGACCGTTTGATGTGAAAGTGTATCTCTCTGTCTATTTGTCTGTTACCTCTTGACGCTTAAACCTCTTAACAGTTTGAGATAAGAATTATTGTTTGAAGTGATAAGCATTCACTTTGCAATCTGAATATATTATGCACTTGATAAGACACAGAAAATTAGAGCGTAGAAGCACTTAAAAATTTCGACAGGTTCTGCCAACGCCAGGGTGGCCAAGAGGTTAGGCAATCGCCCAGTATGCGAACGTGGGTTCGTTTCCCGCCTCTGGTGGTCATTTTTTCTAGTTCAATAATATAGTTTTAGATGAAATTTGGTACATAGATAGTTTGGGACAGAGGTTATAGTCGCGTTATAAAAATATTAAGGGGGTGACATTGCTTGAAAATGTATGAGATGAAAATGTATACGGACTTTTTCGCTGGCAAAGTTATAAAAAACCGCTAGTCAACCATAAAGTCATTTTCAAGTCCTTTAGAAAAAAATGAAATTGTGCCATATTTAGGTTTTTATTTTAATGTATTAGTATTCATCTAAGTTTAGCACTGTCTGTCATACAAATGACAATACAAAATCACATCATTTATTCGCCAAGCTTGCTTATTTAAATGATTTCATTTATTTTCTTGGATCAGCAGAGCAAAAGAAGGTCCCCTGAATCCTTTGGCATAATTTTGTCTAGACTTAAAGACTCCTGAATATAACCCCCTAGAATCAGAAACATTTTATTGTATTACAAAGCAAATATATGGGTTTTCGTTTAGGACCAGAAATTATTACATTATACAATTTTCTCTATAAATTGTGCGCGTTTTTTACGATAGTAGGTAAACTTTGTTTCTTCTAATAAAAATTGGTAAATTTGTTTTAAAATCTTAAATGAACGGGCATTTACTAGCGTGTTTTAACATCACAGGCTACATGTGGTCAATGGCTTGGGTAAATAATTCTATTTTGCTAAAAGTCATTAGCATTTTACTACATTTAGAGCATTTTATCCACACATGTTTGGAATCTCAGTGTTTGAAAGTTTAGGCAGTGGATTACACGTGGAGGGCGACAATAATAGGTGGAAAATCAGTCAGGTCTGAGCACTTATAGCTAGGTACTTGCCGCATCAGCTTTGAGGGTTCAGGTATCACTTCACAAGCCACAATCACTCGAAATGTCAGTAAGGAGCTTCACAGGATACACACGCGGCGAAAGCACTCTGGTCTGTCTAGTACATGTGTCATAGGGAACGTCTCGATGTCGACTCGATCTTCGGGGTTCTCACGGTACGTTTTAAACAAATAAAAATAAGGCAGGTATGCGTGTGAGTGTGCGCGGCGTAGTATCAATAGGGTACACAAACAAATCAAAATATTGTAGTAAACACTCAGTCTAGACTTTTCTGTCTTAGTTTAGTTATTTATTGAATATTAATTGTTTTGTGAGCTATAAATAAATAAAGTGTTGGAGTGCAATGCGGAATGAAATACAGACAACAACTTTTTTGCTATTTTAATTTTGGTTTACCATTGCCACCACTGTTACATACTTGCCACTTGCCTGATCTCTCTACGGTCATGTCGGACTGCCGTCTCACCGAATTATGAGAGTAAAGGAATAGAGAGTGCACCTGTTTGTTGCGCACACACTTGTGCACTATATTATCTTCCGCGCAGTTGGCTAATCTCTGTTGAGATTAGCTGCTGTAGTCGGAATTCGGCTAGGAGACGTTATACACCTGCCAACAACCACAATCACATTTTCTTACGATGTTTTCCTTTTGTTGAGATGTTTTGAACAAACTAAGTTTTGCCTTTCAGCTATAGCTGCCTTAGAAAATTACACCTAAAGATTTTCAGCACAATATTGAAACAGTTAACTTGCAAGTATTAATTTAGTATAGCATTAAATGAATAACTGTAAACAACAGATAACGCTCCACTTATAAAGCCTGCCGAACATTAATTACTTTACTTCCGTCGACAGTAGAGAGTAAAATACCTTTCGTCTGAATTATTTTATACCACGTAACATAACATCTTATTTTTTATTGGTTTTGTAGTCCGGATCGCGAACCACTAACGGTCGTCAAAATACAAGCATAAATCCTTTGATTTTTGACGTAACAGTCCCTTCAAATAACCCTTTTTAAAGGACTCTTCCGTCGAAAAAGCCTTTCAACGAGTCGGGCCAACTTATTCCAATCTATATGCAAATTAATAATATTATGCTCGTAACGCCGTATCGTATACGATACAGTTCGATTTCTGATCGCTATTGTATATCGTACCTTTTTATTGGTTTCACGGGAACCAATTCACCTTTCACATGAATATGTATTGGAAAACTTGTATATTCTAATTGGGTGTCGTTATGTCTCGGCGTAGTAATGCGTTAATAATAATAATAATCAATTTATTTACCTCCAGTTTTACAACATGAAATGCTTAACTAGTGGCTTTTGCACTAAGCAAGCTTGTATCGCAGCAGCCTTTAGTTGTGTTACAAATTATGGATTACAAACTATGACGCTATTTACTATTTAAATTTGATATTATAAGTGGATGATCTGGTTGGTTCCTGCGCGCGCATGTGTGTGTGTAATGTGTGTGTGTGCGTAGTGAGTGTGTATATGAATAGTGAATGTGTGTTGTTGTGCGTTGTTTAAAATGTTGCGAATATTTTGTTGTTATAGAGTTGATCTAATTAAATTTTTGCCATAATTCGCCTCTGTAGATTTAAAGGCAAATACATAAGTATCAAGTTTTGTAGTCAACATTTTCATTGAGTAACATTTTACAGTTATTTCTTACTTCTTCTTACTTCTTCAAGCCTAGGTATTTTGACCAACTGATTTTGATCTGCAAGACTTAGACCCGAGTTCACCACTTTTCAAACAGCCGGTAAACCTAGATTAGAGGTAAAAGGTGACAAAATTCTCATACATAATAATTGAAAAAATTAAAAATTAAACATGTGTTAGTGAACTCCATGCTTAGATGCTATTGGCTAATGGACGTCCTAGATATCGCTGGAAAGATAAAACGAAGAAAAACATGCGAGAACTTCATTAGTCGTTTGCCAAAAATTTGTGCAGGATTGGATAGAGTAGTGTCTTCTGGGGTCGGAGACCAAGATCTACTTTATTTTGCTGAGCCAGCGAAGTAAAAACATTCTTACACAACACTTACAATAATGGCGGTGACGCTTTGAGGCGTGATGTAGTGCAAGTTTATATTAATATCAAATAAAAACCTTTTTATTCAGATAACCTACATTAATTTCAATAGTACAGACTTCAATTTGAAACTGTTACTTTTAAGGTACTTTGAGGTGAATTATGTTTTAAAATTAAACTGTGCCGGGTGATTTTAGAGGTGATATAGAATCGATCATAAAATATAGGGCAAATAAAATATGAAAAAATACATTAAAAGAACAAATTCTGAAATATGATAAATCGCGGACATATCTACCTACATGGGGTATTTTCGAATACTTAGACTAGGTGTCTAAGTATTCGATAGTCTCATTCGAAAACAGGCAGGACAAAGAGATCGGTCGTCGCATCGACAACGCCTGGAAGACCTTCTGGTCCATGAAAGCGTATATGAAGGGAAACCTTCCTATTTCATTAAAACGCAAACTCGTTGACACCTGCATCCTGCCCGTGCTCACTTACGGAGCGCAAACTTGGTCACTGACTGAAAGACAAAAATCTAAACTCAAGGTTTGCCAAAGAGCCATGGAAAGGAGCGTGTTGGGCATTAAAAGGATTGATAAGATCCGGAACACCACAATACGCTCCAGAACTGGCATAGCGGATGTTGGCGAGAAGACAGCAAAGCTGAAGTGGGAATGGGCCCATCTGTCTGGGTGCATCCTGCAAACATGCCCCATGTTTGCAGGATGCACCCAGACAGATGGGCCCAAGTCGTCACGCGTTGGATACCATCAGACGGATTCCGACGAAGAGGTAGACCCAAAAAGAGGTGGTGTGACGACTTGGACAGCTTTGCGACTGACTGGGTGTCATTGGCAGCTGATAGGGATCAATGGAGGGTGTTGGGGGAGACCTTTGCCCAGCAGTGGGATGATGTAGGTTAATAAAAAAATAAAAAAATAGACTAGGTGTGATTAATAAAAAAAATGATTGAATTTAACTACTAAGATCACCTTTTACATACGAGTAATTATTTAAAAGACTGGAAACAAATAATAATATAGGAAAATCTAAAAAAAAAACTCAGCAGTAAGACTTATGATAGACGGATGTAATTCTGCTTGTTTTATTAATATTTATAACCATGTTCCAGTTTTTTAAACCTTTTAACTACATGACTGACTACTGACAGCAAGTTTAAATTATTAAGTTGTAAAATGTAATCCTTACGGAGTGGAATATTGCCCGAGTATTATGCATGAGCTAACAAATACGTCTAAAGCCTCAGTGAATACGTAAACGACCTCAAACTTCTACTTCGCTTGGAGAAGTTACCGATGCTTCGCAATAAGCTGCTCTCCATTCTCAGAGGTCAACTTATGTTACGTAACCCAAGGGTTCTTGACACGCAGTTAAATTGGTTCCACAAAATATTCATATTTTAAGAAAGGTATATTCGTGAAGGAAGTATGGTCTACATTATTGTACATGCTGTTTGAAATCGAGTAGCGGAATGTTGTTTTTCTCACAAAGTCAAAGTCAAAAATAACTTACTCAGGTTAGTACAGAAAATGCCACTTATGAACGTCAAAATTTTAAAAACTCTGTCGCCACTAGCTACCATAAAAATGATAAAAGTTACAAAGGAAGGTGAATTAGTTTGGTGCAGGCTGCACTGTTTATACATTCTCGTCATCAAGATAGTCTTGAATTTGATAATAAATACGATATGTGACTTAAACGTATTTGTTTTATTTGTACACACATACTTAGTACAAAATAATAAAAATAGTCGGAAATACTTTTGTGGATTGTCAAATGTTTTTAAGACCCGATATCCAGCACAGTTATTTATCTTTTGTTCGTGATATCGATGTTGGTATCTAGTAATGTTGCTATATCTGATTACCAGGAACCCTGAATCGGGTGTAACCTAATTTTAAAATGTTTTTTTTTCAAGTGCATATAATATATTTAGATTGCATAGTGAATGCTTATTACTTAAAAACAATAATTATCTTATTTGCAAGCTTCATCTTTCGATTGTTAAATCTTGCAATAGTATTTCTTTCGAGTGTTGAGGGTATAATCCCAATAACATTGATGAAAGCAACGCGGCATTACAGCGTTAAGAAGCACTTGAAAATTTCGACAGGCTCTGCCAACGCCAGGGTGGCCGAGAGGTTAGGCAATCGCCCGGTATGCGAGGAATGCGGGTTCGATTCCCGCCTCTGGTGGTCGTTTTTTTTCAAGTGCATATAATATATTTAGATTGCATAGTGAATGCTTATCACTTAAACACAATAATTATCTTATGTCGTCTTGATTTTCGACTCTTGAAGATAGATGAAAGTCAAAGTCAAAGTCAAAGTCAAAAATAATTTATTCAATTTAGGACTGAAAATGCCACTTATGAACGTCAAAAATTTAAAAATCAGTATATTATTGGCCCTTAGGGGGTCCGAACATGTCTCCTTATCTTTTTGGCCCTACTAGTGCTTCGAGACAAAACACAGATACTAAGCCAAAGTTTTTTAAGGCTATGGCGAGTAAATGCTTTTCGGATGGCAGTGATTTCCACTTATTGTGGACCTTTTAAATGCTATACTATAACCAAAAGGGAGAGAACACGGATACATAACTTAATATGGTTGTATTCTGTTTCAAATGCCCCGTGTACTTATACAAAAAGTAGACGGGAAAATGTACCTACACGCATAAAACTTTAAATTTAGTAATTATAGTCAGAAAGAAAATAAGTTAAAATTTCGTAAGCCCTAAAAGGTACTTAGTAGAAAAAAAAATACGATAAATAATCACACTTCTACGATCTTAATATCATATATATCATACAAACGCGTTTACGTTATTATTTGAAAAAGTGTTGTTACATTTGGTTCGTTTCTTTACTACTTACTTGCAGATTTATTGATTATGTTTTTTTTGACTTTTTCGATTTGGTTTTACCTAGATATTCCAAGGTATTTTTTATCAAAGCAAGACAAAAAGGATCGTGCATCTGAATATTAGAATAATTCGTTTCGTGTTAATTTTTGTAAAAAAGCTTGAAGCACAATAATACAGCTAAGCCGTAGGTGCATTTTTGGGAAAGAACAGAGAGTGCACCATTGGTGATAGTTTTTTAAACCTGGTATTTTTCAATCAAATTTTGCAATCAATCAAAATCAATCAAGTTATTTTTATATTCGATACAACTCTTAACTTTAACCATCTTTATTAACGAAATAATAACAAACATTTACTAAATCGTCACCAAAAAAAATAATCATTCTAAAATAACGCTTCATAAACACAGTATTGGAAAGTGTATAACCATTCAGGAGATATTGCGCAAAATATACGAATGATAAAAAGCATATGGAATTCAGAAACATGTAACCTTGAATAAACAACACCATCAAAGGGGTATTTCTGAGTATTTATCGAATTCTTCCAATCTCTATAACACGTGGCATTAACCAAAAAAAGATGGCTTCCAATTTCCTTTTTGTGAACACTGCCTTTTCCACGTTGCCCGTTCCTTATTCCCTTTGAATTTAGGTTATATGTAATTTTTGTTGGCATCAGGATGTATATTGTATAGTGAGTGTTTGTTTGCAAAGTTATTCCATTATAATAAAGATCACTTCACACATCATGTCATACTTGTATATATGCAATATGTGCAATACAAAGTATCTATCTATCTACGTAGACGCTAATACATTAGCACGGGGGTTTGATTTTCCTTATCATAGTATTTTTTTTGAATAATTATTGAAATTTCTTGTACACACAACACTGTCTAGGGATATTTTTACTCAATTTACTCAAAATTAATAAAAATAACATACAACATGTATATATTTTTATAAAGCGCAATTATCAGACTACACTCCAGTAAAAGAAAAATATTTTTTATGCGTAAACATTTTTAAATTTTTAAATAAAGAAAAAACGTGAAATAACGGTAAGACTAACAATGAACATGTTTCTCAAGAAAAAGAGAAAAATAAGGAAAAAATAATCTGTTTTTAACAGTTATGTGAAAAATCAGTAGCCATCAGTACTCTACCTCTTTTTTAAATACTGTCAGTACGAAGGTACTAGCGAATACTTAGTCAGGTCATGAGTTCTGTCACATGTGTAATATGAAATCATTTAGACATGTTTATTATTTATGTAACCATTTATATAGCAAAATTAACTTAATAAAACATAGATTCATATGATGATAAAGTTTATTCCAAATGATCCCCGCGATTTTGAATATAGGCCTTCAATCTGCGCGGCCGAAGCACGAACGAGGCCCATGTCAATATCGGCGGCTGCCTTAATCAAGGATGCCTCGAGTGACTCCAAATCAGGATGAGGCTTTGAGCAGGCTTTTTCCTCCAAGTTTTGCCATATCTTGTAATCTAACGGACTCAAATCTGGACTGGAGGAGGGCCAGTCTTCGTGAGGGATGAAGTCGATTTCACGCGCCGCCAGCCAGTCTTGTGTGCTTTTCGCTCTATGAGCTGGCGCAAAATCTTGTTGGAATACCCAGTGCCTGTTATTAAACATGGTATGAGAAACAGGTTCCACAAGGTTCTTGAGGACTGTATTTTGATACACAACTGCATTAGTTTTTACGCCTTTCTCACAAAAATGTACCTCAGTCAAGCCCCCAGAAGAGACTCCCAACCAAACCATGAGCGAGGCTGGAAAATGACCTCGTTGGACACGCGGAATACGGTTGCTCGCTTCTTCACTGCTGTGTGCGTACACCTTATCATTTTGTTTGTTGTAGCACTGTTCCACGGTGAAAATTTTTTCATCCGAAAAAAGAATTTCCCGATGCTTTTTTCCCGCGTACCGCTTCAACAAAGCGCGGCATCTCTTTAGTCTCAGGTCCATTAAACGAGCGTCCAAACGATGTCCTGTTTTTCTTCGATATGCCCTAAGCCCTAAGTTTTAATTAAACACCCTTTTCACTGTGGTCCTGCTTAACCCTTAACAGTTAGGTAGTAGTTAGTTAGTAGGTACTGCTTACGTATGGGATTTCTTTGAATTCGCGCCTTCACATATTTTATTACTGCTGGAGTCCTAACAGAGCGAGAGCGACCACTGCTTGACCTGTCATCTACACTAGAGTCTTCATTGTATCGTTTTATGGTACGATAAACGAATCTTTTGGTCATATTTAAATTTTTCAGTAAGTCGAAAATCCTAATTGGCGCGTAACCGCAACGATGCAACGCAAAAACCGCGACACGGTTTTCTTTAAGTGTCCCCACCATATTTAAAAATGAGGAAAATTCTAAAAAGTACACATTTTTAGTTACATGAAAAATTCGCAATTCGAATTCAATAAACTTTTTTGTGTCCAGCATTCTAAATTCAATTTTTTTTATTGTGTGACAGAACTTATGACTTGAACATGTATGTTGGTGTTTGTTATTGATAGAAACGTGTTCCAGGCAGTAATCAAATATCTAAGTACATATTGATTCACTAAACTGTATCTTCAAAGTAAACATAACAGTACCGTCGAAAAAAGATAGGTGTTCCTGAATAAATTTTCCCAACCCCCAACCCATCGACCCGGATTTGATTTTGATAAAAGTATTTTTGCAACAACTGCGTATGCAAGAGATTCGCTGAAAAATATAAGCTTTGTGTTATCCCTGATTAAATATTTTATGATAGCTATAGTCCGACCGCTTATCTGGTTTCTTAACGTGTACTCTATGACATTATGTGATTGCAAAGCCTCTGTAACAAACTGGTTAAAACTACTTGACTATGAGAAAGCTGAGCAATTGTTGGTCAGAGTAACTTAACTATACCTATACTCTATCTATATCTCTTGAAACTGCTTTAGGCTTAGCTGTATGTGGTTAGAACCGAACCCAAGGAATAGCTATCCGTAGGGCATACAGTCTACGCTTACCAGTTCACTCATGCATTGCATTACACCACACTAAACCCTCATACACACACACTCCCACGCGCACACTTTCACATACTCTCCCACACTCACACACTTCAACACGAACACACACACTAACACAAACACACACTTACTTTATTTTATATAGCTTACCTTGTTTATATTTTATCATTTATCATATTTCTCACGTTAAATGGAACCGACGGGAAGTAGCGAGTCATTCCCAACACAAGTTTTTCTTTAATACTTAATGGGAAGACTCCACCGCATTCATTGTAAAAAACTTACCCTGAATAAAGCTATTTTATTTATTTATTTATTCTTCACCTGTGGGGTACAGGGGTGCGGGGGTAGAAGAGAACAGAAATTTGATTGGGTGATTTTACGAAATTAAATCAAATTTCGCTCACAAAAATTAATCGACTGTGTCATCCGGTGGGACTCGAACCCACGTCCCTTCGCTATCCGGGCGAGTGCTCTTACCAACTGAGCTACGGAGGACGTTAGTCAGTCGACGAATTTTTGCAAGTGCTTGCTACGTACTGGCATAGCAAGCAACTTGCAAAATAATTGCTTAAGTTATAAAAATAATTATGGGTGAATTTAATTGTAAAAAGAATGCAAAGGATCTTGACCAAAACTCTATAGAAACTCGGCCCACCTTGCGTCAGCATGCGTCTGTACAAAATGTTCGGAATATATAAATATTTGAAAGAATACACACAAAAAATATTTTTGACAAATAATCAGGGGTTTACAAGGAATTAAATGACAGACTAGGCATTTTGAGGTTATTTTTGTGGTTGCAGAATTAATAATGTGATTAATTTAAGAATTTTGTGATTAAGTGTTACTTTTAAACCCCTATTCGTTAGATTATTTCAAAAATACCAGTGCAATTATAATTCAAAACAAGATTTTTGAAATATAATCTACAAAGACGCAATCTGGGCCCGGCTTTGGTCCATATCCTTTCAAAATTCTAAAATCAAATCACAAGCGCCTACTGGACCCCCATACCCCTGTACCCCGCAGGCCAGGTCTCAGATAAGCGGTCGAACTAGAATATGGATATATCGGGTCATTATAAAGTTCATAGTCTTATTGCGATGTTGTATCATTGTGTCACTTGTAATATTTGTCTGCAAGACATCATCACTTCAGTTTGTTCTTAAGGCATTCTATGTACCTATTTGTTGTGTTTCAGGATTTGTGGAGTTGGAGTTGTTGGAGTCGTGTAGCCAGAATTTTTCTCTGCCAAAATGTTGCTCTAAAAATATTTTCGGGCTCATCCCCAAAGGTAAAAATTTTAGCTGACGAGATTAATGACGAGTACCTGTAATTATGTCGGATTAAATTACACAAAGCATGGGACCCGGGCTTAAAACATCGGTGGCCATTTCCTTTGAAATAATAATTGAGAAGGTCGGGTGGGAATCGGGTGATTTCATTGACTTGGGTAAATTTTCATTAAACGGCGCACAGGTTTCATTTTTTAATGAATTCCTTTCTCCCTGCGACTACCAAAATATTGGAGTATTTGTATCTATGAAGTACCTTGCCCCAACCGGGGAACAAACTTTGTGTTTGTATGGAAAGCCATACAATTTTAACTCATAGTTCCGTACAAGATTTCATTTCTACCTAACCTATTGCGTTCCCCAAGGTCTCTCAATCACTATTAGTTATTTAATGACTATTTTTGAGCCAAAATTCATCATTATTATTTTATTGACAAAGCACAAACAAATTATATTAGTTTTTATAATATTGGCAATTTCTTTGCAAGTTTTTATGAAATACATTTTGCTTTCTTTATTCACCAGAAGACGGTTGATACATTTTTGTGAGCAAATTTATTTCAGGCTAAGATCACAAAATGCTACGAGCACAGAAGACAAACACCTGTATGTACTTCATTTTTCATACCTACGCTCAGCGCTCGCGTTAGGGCTGTCAACTTGTGCTTATGCAGAAAAAACTATCGTGGTAGTAGCACTCGTATCTAGTTGTTTGATTTATTGTTAAGATTGAAACAGGAAAATCGGAAATAAAAACCAATAATAATATTGCTACGTTTTCGACTACGATTCTTTTTACGTCGTATTGGTATTCCGTGACCGGCCGTGCTGTTGACTCGAGAGACGCAGGGAAAACTCGACACAACGCGAAGCGTGACATGCGATAACATATACAACGCGTTCAATTTGATATCTCATAACTTTAGAAATTCGTTTTTTAATAATGGCAACATGTAGATGCAAAAAATATTTACAGAATATTAAGTTGTATATTTACTTTAAAAATCCCTCTTTATATAAACTCGGGGCTCCCATACAAATGAAAAACTAAAAAGGTAAGTAAAGGTAAAGGTTTATAGTGTCCAATGTTGTATATACAATAGTAGTATGGGAGTTCGACTCGCACTGGCCGGTTTTTGCATATATGAAAATACCTTTTCTATGAAACCAATTTGGTGCAAAAAATAAATAAGTACATAAAATATCACAAGGATCACGTTGATGATAGACATAGTAACATTCGCATTAAAAAAATAGCAAAATAGTTGGTTTAAATAACAATAAAAACAATAAAATTCCACAATCACATCGATTACCTAAATGCTTGTAAAGTGTTTTCTGGTTGCAAAAAATTGTATCTACTCGTATCTATCTATCTACCTAACCCCAAACTACGCGTGAGCTTGTGCTATGTTGACTGAGAAAATGGATATACATACTAATATACGTTTGAATGGAAACTACATCAAGGACCTAAGAAAACTAAATGCTGTAGTTTCTAGTTCATGACTTGAACCAAACAACTCATGACAGGCTTGCGGCGTACACAGAGCACACCTCACTAATCTCGCGGATTAATCAGGGAACGCTGACACCTGATGACACCCTACTCCTCTTGTAAGACAATGACCGTATTTTAGAGCCGTCCCTATCACTCATGTCAGTATTACAGCGGGAGCGAGCAAGATAGATGCGGCTAAAATCACGGTGAACATCTTTACGGAGTAGGGCGTCTAAGACGTACTCGAACTTGCAAGATCACGGCATCTGCAGTAGTAAGATAACGGCTCATTGGTTTTGTGGGGTTGGTCAAACTTATAGTCCGACAAGGTGGTGCGAGACCCTCCTGTTGTCACCAGAGGTGCGGGGGGCGAGGCATTCTAGATATCAGTGGGGATGGGTGGTGGTAGGGGATTCTTTACGACAGTCGCGTGATATCGGCGAGTGCACGAGTGCGTCAGCGTCAGCATATCATGTGTGTACTTAAAATCAATGAAATTGATGACAATCTTTCTTAATTCTAGAGCCAATTTTAACTTTAAGCGAGCTATTCTTATATATTTTATATTTGTGATCCCGGAAACGGCTCTAACGATTTTAATGAAATTTGTTTTGTGGGGTTATCGAGGGCGAAAAATCGATCTAGATTAGTCTTAGGTTTGGGCAAACGCATGTTTTTGAGTTTTCATGAGTTTTTCTTTTGCATTTGTCGACGCAGAATATGTTCGCTGATTTTGCACCGGTAAGCATGACGGCGTTGTGGCCGAATGGATTAGACGAAGGCATAGTAGTATGTGTCTGGAATAAAAATCTCGCTTAGTGACGAAATTTTGTAATTTTGTTTTTTCATTTTTTTATTGTTTTTTGATAAGTTTAAAAGAAAATTGTAGTAAATGTTTGAGACAGTATATTTCTTATAAGTATGTCTAACATTTGCCTGTATTACAACAAATAAATAGTAGTTATTGTGTACTGTGTTATTGCGTTCTCTTAGTCTACTCAAACTTCGAACAAATACCTTCAAGTACCGATTATCCTATACATAAAGAGCAATAAGCCTTACTTTACATCAAATGGAAAATTCGAAGATGTAATAAACATATTAGATATTCTATGGCTTCGAATTGAATTAATATTATCGTATTTTCAACCATATCGCGATGAAATAAGATAAAAATTTGCTGGCATGTTAGAAAATTGTAGGTACGGATAGCAGCAGATGTAACCACACGCTGCGGCATCTTATTCAATGGTATTATGGGTGATTTTTCCACAAAAAAGGCTGACTGTCGGAACTCACGAATCTAAAACCATATTGCTCCTGGGGCCCAATTCTCACGCCTTCGATATTTTGTCGCATACGATATTAATTGAAAAACAGTGCGGATATCACTAAATGTGACAAATATGCGACATTTTGATACTACGATAATAAGGAACATCAAAGTTTTGTGATATCCATGGCGGATATCACGTTCGGCGTTTTTTCGATAAATATCGCAAGTGACATAATATCGAATGTATGAGAGTCGGGCCCCTGGTTTCTAAGATAAAAAGTATGACAACAGTTTACCTATCACCACCTTAGGATATGTTTTTGCGTATTTTCTTAAAAAATAATTGTTACCTCCTTGTTTTAATGTAAAAATCGGATCCCTTTGACTCGATTTTGATTTGATTTGATTCTTCTGAAATAGCGATGTTACTATCTCTTACAAAACATGACAGCGATTGGATCGTTCTGTTTCTGGATAAAATTATTATGAAATATTATTGGATATTTCTGTTACATCAGGACTGAATAAATGAATCAAGATAACGCGTCAGTGACGGAGGATTAAAGAGCTTCGGCTCTTTGATCTTGGTCATTATGAAAATGATATTGCGACCGACAAATTAACGCTTTCAAATATTTACTATCAATGAGTGTTATAGGGCTTTATTATTTTCGATAAAACAGATCCGCTGAACAATCCACTTGAAGGTAACAAACTCACAATTTGAACTAAATTATTTTCATGTAGGTTGTGAGCTCCTTTTATGAAAATTCAACTAATAAGGGGGTGAAAACGGGGTTAAAGTTTGTATGGGAAATTCGACATTTTCACAGACGAAGTCGCAGGCAACAAGTATTTCTATAAGCTTAAAATGATGTTACAGACCAGTGCCAAATCAAATACGAAGCTTCTAACAAACTTGTACAATCGCAATTAGATTACTCATATACTTTCCAAATATCTGACAAACGCTTGCTTCTTCCGGGTTACGAAAAGAAACTTATTCAGTTACATACTAGGTTAATTCAATTATCCTCCAATAGTAAGTAACTATACATGTTTATTGCAAAATAAAAATAATGTAGATGTAATTATGCAAAATGTTCTTTAATGTTCCATCACAGGGTAACACGTTTTCATTTATAAAAAAATCGTACATATAATGATATTTTTTTAAGCTTTTTTTGTACTTTTTATTGAAAAGAACATTATAAAAGCTTATTTTTAAAAAGGCATTTTTTCTGGTGTAAACAGTCAAGTCCGAAAATTTTGTTTTGATACATGTATGTTTGATACGTCATGTACTTGGCCCACTGCTGTTGCAATACAGCTCGGGTAGATGCCGTCGCTGCCGTCGCGCAATGACGTAAGACAAAAACAGACCAAGAATTTCACACGGTTGGATAAACTGCACAGTAGCTTAGTTGGTAAGAGCGTTGGCCCGGTTAGCCAAAGGTCGTGGGTTCAAATCCTACCTGTGTGCAACTTTTTTGTTTCTTATTTAAACTTACATGTATGTTTCTTGGACCTAAAATCGCTAAATTAAGTTTGATGTTCGCACCACAAATGCAGCATCAGCAGTCCGGAACACAACCTAGGCTTTGTATCATCTCAATATAATAAACACTTCCAGAGATACAGTGTGACCTGTCTACACCATACGACTTGGTACAAATAAAGGATCATGATTACTGGACCGACTAACATAGCGTTTATATTTTGTTTTCGTGCGTTCGGTCATGTTGGCACTGTGTAGTGTATAGAGCAACGACCTTAATTCAACGATAGAAAAGATGCTTGGCTATTGTTTTGCATTTCTTTTTTTGGTTCTTCTGAAGTGATGTATTACCTATAAGTCCAATTTTAAAAAACTGCCAGTTTTATTTGGATTCGAACGTTTAATTTTCCAACCTGTAAACCTAGTCCAAATAAAATTGCGCGAATAAATCAAGCAGGAACCAGAAAGATACGGACTGGTTCATTATTATGGTCATAAAACGTAATTACCTCTGCCATAACGTCTTCATAGATTTTATAAGCTGTATTTCTGTAATCGTCCGTGGGTGTAACCGTTTCCTCTGTAATGTTGGCTATACTGCTTTTTTATTTGTACGACCGGGATCATCGGGTTAACGATTATCTTTCTGAATGTTGTCGGCTTTATGGGTAGTAATAATAACTGTTGGTGGTAAGAAAACCAGATATTATGTTATTAAGGTAATGTTTTGATACAACGTTTTTCGTTCTGAAGGCTTTTTTACCCGACTGCGGAAGGAGGGTTATGTTTGTCGAGAGTATGTTTGTATAATTGTTTTGCACGCCCTACAGCCGAAACAGCTGAACAGTTTTTGACATATGAGATGTCGGTGAATTTGTCAAAATTGTGATAATGACCATGCGTCATTTTTTAAATATAAATAGCCGATATATACATTTAAAAATGGCGCTCGCAAATGGATATAAAGGGGGGAGGGGGGATCGATATTTTCCTTACCATAGCAATATCAAAAATATAAACAGTTTTGCAGGCGGGTGTTTTGTTTTTTCAATAATTATTATGTGTGCTTGTTTAATACTTCTTCTGTACTTTATCATCTTGATAGTCGTATGCCTCCCTAACATTTTAATATTGAATGAATTCATGCAACGTACCTATCATTTTTTATCCCGAAGTTTTGGCACGTTTCGAATCGTACCCGTTTCGTATGCCTCATGAATGAGGATCGTGATTTTATGTGGAATAAAAAACACACGACGATTTTTCGGCAATTGATAAAACACTCCATGGTTTGCATTTGCCCTCTCCATTTCTTACACTAGCCACTAACACTCGACCTTTAGTGTGCTAGTTTTCTCGCGACGTTCTCTTTCACCGCTAGATATTACGACATACTTCGTTGGTTCCACGACCTAAAGTTGATCTTGGCTTCGAACATCTAAAGATAGATAGATAAATAGATAGATACTTTTTATTGCAACCAGAAAACACTTTACAAACATATTATAAACGAAAAACCATATTGGTAGGTACGATGTAGACGGTCTTATCGCTGGGAGCGATCTGTTCCAGACAACCTTTAGGTAAAGGTTTTCACTAGTGATAAGAGAAGGGGAAATCTAAAGACTCTTTTCTTTCAGACATAACAAAATATATACATAGATATGTTGAAAGCAATATGTATAAAACTGGTGATATTATAATTTTTCTCGTCGCCAGCTAAATATCCTCTCTCCTAAGAATATTATATTATTTTTCTCTGATGAGTGCTGCATTTCATTTGCATTCTTGAGCATCACGCCAAGAGAAAAATATTTCACTCAGAATAGCAGCAATCTAAAATTTTGTACTGCAACTTCGAATTTGTCGAATAACATGACGTTAGGGATGCCTCTTATTCTGCTAATTCATTTAAGACGTTTATTTGGATTTAAAACTTAATTTTTCGTCAGGTTATGAAATTTTAAGAATTACGAAAATATTGTAAGGGAGCTCTGTTAAAACACATTTTAATTAATAAATCACATTAATTCACAAGAAATATGACGCCGCGTACAGAGAGAATCGTGCGAGAGAGAGGGAAGATACATGTCAAACATTTGGCGGGAACGCGCGCGCACAGCAGCAATGGATTGCGTTCAGAAATCCCTTACAATATGTAAGCTTCCTTTTTTTTGAAATCTTGAAGTGGCGTCTATTCTCGTAGAAACGTCTTTGCCTTTTAAAAATTCAAAGCGATAATTGAAAAATAAATAAAGCAATAGATCAAAAAGATGAAGCGACCTTATCGAAACAATCATTCAGTACACAGAATCTGATGTTGAGGCTATTAATACTTTCATTCAACAAACTCAATTGAGATTTACAAAAATAAATATTTATCATTCTCGTTCATGAATCGAATACTGTACCCAATCAAACTGTACATTTCAAACATAACTTCCTGCAGTTAATAACATCTATGTTTACGTTTCTTGTGTGTAAAAGTATATTTTTATTTTGTTTACACTCTGTGCGATATTATTTCGGCGGATATAGTCTGTAATGAAATTGAATTAAATTTCGATTACAAAAATTAATCGACTAGTGCCCGTTTTCACCAACAATCCCTAAATTTTAAGTAACACTTAAGCTATTTTAAGGGACACCTAACAACTGTTTCGGTTTCACCAACGTTTAGGTGGCACCTATGACGCTAAGGTATCCCTTTATTTTAGGGGCCCGAATGTCGGCCTCGTAACGCTAGGTGACTGTTTTCGTTTATCGAGTGTGCTTGCTGTCTTGCAAAATGGAAGATTTAAGTGATTTCTTTGAAAATTTAAAAGCTCTTGAGGCAGTTGGAATAATGTCCAATCCAAGATTATTTCATGAAATATGACGAAAAATACTTTTTCATCAGATATCTAGGTTATCTTAGGATAGCGTGCTATTTTTCTTGAAACAAATAGAACAACTTTTAGAATATCCAGACAACAGGTATGTTATAAAAGTACAGTATAAACTTTTAATAATCCTTTCTAAGTATATATCTTATAATATAAATAAGTTTTGGTCGCGTTCCGTTTTTTCCGCCATTTTATGAATTTAATAAAGATATTTACTAATAAATAATAATACTCGACTTGCCGAAAAACACCCTAAAGTCCCTAAATAAATTGTAAAGAAAACACCATGAACGAAAATCAAACAACAACGAACGAAAAATAACACGCAAGTCGCAAGCATACTTCAACAGACTTCAACTGTCACTTTTTAAGGCAAAGAGATCCGGTTGTTCGCCATACAGCCAACAAATTTGTAAAAAAAAGCCGATTTTGAAACTTATTTTGTGTTTTTACCCTTGATTTAAATTCATTACGATACATAATTTATTGCTTTCAATTTAATTCTTTCAAACCTTAGTAAAATTACAAATAATCATATTTTAACGGTAAAAGTACGGTTTTTAGAAACACTTTTTAAAAAATCAACTGTCACCTATGTAAGGGACCCGATCGTAGGTATCACTTACACTGGTGAAAATGGATTTAGGTAAGGGGCCGGTTTAGGGATCGCCTTAGCTTAGGGATATCTTAGTAAGGGGTTCGTTAAGGGATTGTTGGTGAAAATGGGCATAAGTCATCCGGTGGGACACACACGTACATTGTGGGTGACACAGTCGATTAATTTTTGTGAGTGAAATTTTATATAATTTCGCAAAAACTTGCAAAATAATTGTTTAAGTTATTAAAATAATTATAGTCTGTAATGATCCGAAATCATAATTTATTTGTAGAAATAAAATCAAATTAAATATTTTACTCGGAAGCCAAAGAAACATTGACAAAGTCAAAATTATGCGAATTAATAACATTTTACAAATTCCTTTATCATAACGGATATTCGGAACGGTGCTGTCCCTTTGCGACGTTTTATGATGATGAAAATATAAAATTAATTTATTTGTTGTTTGGTACAGAAATAGCTTAAGTAATAAGTAATCTATTTTCATTTCGAGTAATGAAATGGATGGTCTCCAAAGACTGAAGTTTAGTGACGGATCGACTGGTATTCGTGCGTCGTGAGAGCATAGGTAACCGTTTTTTTTTTTAAAATCTATGAATAAATAATATTGGCCTCTGTTTTCTAGAATGATCTGCAAAATTAAGCTGTTTTCACATAGTAAATCGCTACAAATGCATTTTTTAATCTATTTTGAAATAATAGTAATTTTACATCATCTGACTATCCTGTATCGACTAATTATAATAATATGTATAATATTTTTTTCTATATGAAATATGTGCCTCAAGCGAGCTCCTACACATGCACCACGACGAGCCCCGCTTATTATTAGTGACCACAAAAGTTTTTAACCAAAATAACATTAATAAATAATTAACTTATACAAAAGTTGCAGCCCTAGGGACCTCATTAGGTCGGAGCCAGCCCTCGACTGGCTCGTGCACCGACTTTGTGCTTAAAGTAAATGTCATTAATTTTTTCCCTAAAGAAACTATTCAAACAAACATTTTAATTGCTTGACCGACGACGCTTGAGAGCGAAGTGTTCAACTTTAAAGTTTTGGTCCATAATTGAAATTGTTTTGGTATGTTTTGTTTGTTATTTATACAATGTGTTTTTTTTGTTCTCCTGCTTCTTCCGTATGGACTCTAGCGTCAAATTTTTGAGGAATATACTCTCAATACTTAGCATCCAACAAAGCATTATCAGTAGTGTTGTACAGATCCTCACGTGTGCAGGTTTTGTTTGGATTCCCATAACATAAGACATTTAACAATATCATTTCTCTTCTGCTTGAACAACTTTTTTTATGGAACCAATATAGTGCGGTAAAAATTTAGGGTCCTCCTACAATATAATAATAATGTCCTCCTAGCCAAATTTCGCCCACCATATTACCGTGCCAAAGATTCATCGATTATGTCAATATGTACCTCAGTTTTGCTTTATAATTTCTTTTGCGGTGTCCAATAACAGTTATCAATCTAAATCACGAGATACATTATACAGCTAGGAGTTATGGTTCTATAATAATTATACTATTTTTAGGGTTTTTACCTAGAAAATGAGATCAACCTCTAAATCGCAAGCAAAGTTTCCTAATCAAATACAATAGCCACATTCTAAACACAAACAACAACAAAAACAATGCCACCTGAAGACATTAGTACAAGTTTAACGTATTAAGACTATTAGCATAAACTAAGGACTGAAAATTACTTTGGGTCTAATTTAAATGCCCCAGAGGTAAAAGTTCTTGTTATCACCTAATGACTTTTAATTTTTCGAAATGGCACTTCACGTCTGTGGCCAAAATATTATTTCATTACATACAAACTTCGTAAAAATTCGACTTACAATTTTTCTTTTATAATTTAAGCAATTTCTTTGCATGTGTTTCTCAGATAGCGAGAGGTTGTTGTGTTAGGTTCAAGTCCCACTAGAAGATGTTCGATAAATGTAAGCGAAATTTAAATTTGACTTATTCAATGAGCTTTTGCAAATATATACTAGTCAAAACAAAATAAGGGCCACTTATTTATTTCGACATATGGAGCGATTTTAATAATTTCTAACTGATGTTAAGTACCTACCTTTTTTGTGATGTTACCTTAAGTGTTAACGAACATCGTGAGAGTTTACAGCTTGCATATTTTTTTAAGTGGGTGACAGTTTGTCATTTTTTTTGTAACCACTTGAATTTACCCAACTTTTTAAACAAAGTTTTAGGTCATTCCAACTGTGAATTCATGCGCGAGCAGTTAAATTTTGCTAAGATTGAGTGTGGATAAACATTTCCAAAGAGAAATGCCGAGAAATCGTAGACATATGGACGTGCAAACCGCAACTAGAGCCATAACATTGATACAAGAAGGGCATTCGCAGCGTTCTGTAGCTCTGCAGCTGGGATTTTCACGAAGAGTCATCCAGAATGCTTGGAATCGATTCCAAGAGACTGGAAGTGTAACCAGAAGACGGGGATCCGGAAGAATTCGAGCAACCACAACACAAGAAGATCGCTACATATGCTTAACTGCGCGCAGAGAGCGATTCGTCACCGCCCGCTCCATACAAAATCGCTTGCGCCAGGCGACGGGTACTCGTGTTAGCGACCAAACGATTAGGAATCGGTTACACGAGGACCAACAATTCTCTAGGAGACGTGTAGTGCGAATTCCGTTGACAAGTGCGCATCGTGCGAACCGTTTATCTTTCGCAAGACAACACCAGGACTGGGTCACAAATGATTGGAGCACAGTATTGTTCACTGATGAGTGCAAAGTAAATTTTTTTAGTGACGATCGTCGCATTAGAGTTTGGAGACAAGAGGGTGAGTGATTTTCGGATGCCTGCATCCATGAAAGTGACAGATTTGGGGGTCCCAATGTAATGGTGTGGGGCGCAATCTCGATGTCCGGTCGAACCGAGCTCGCAGTTCTCAATGAAGGTACGGTAACGGCTCAACGATACATTGAACAGCAGGCCTACCGCCTAACTTGAAACCTATACCTATACCTATTTCAATTTAATTCAACTGAATGAACATAAGAATTGAAATTGCTTTGATTTTTGAAGGCTATGAATACCGAGTAAATGAAAATTTTGCGTATTATTCACCCATTTTGAAGTTATTAAATAATACATTTTTTTTAATTTATACGATAATTTAAATATTTTTAATGACCGTTATTTGGAATATATTATAATATTTCTACTATTTTTGCTAGTATTATTCGCTTATTTGATATAAATACGTATTATTTACATTTGAAAAAATAAAGTAGCGTATAACAAAACGCATTGTCAGGGTTACGTGAATTATCATTACGTCAAAAATAAGACAGATTGACGTCTTATAAAAACAAACTAGAAAATTACATACATTGTGATTATTGAGTCAGTGATCACATTCATACAAAATGTATTGTGTATTGGTGCTTAATTACATTTTGTAACCCTGTATTGTACATCAAAATACTGGCACCAAGAAAATATTAAAGAACTTTGGACTTGGATGAAGACACACTCATTGAGAGCCAGGGGAACCTTTTCCAAAATTTCCTAGACCATGCAAGCTGACCTCACACGATTAACCTCCAGGCCTAATGCAGTGGGTGACGGTGTCTCCAAAACTGACCAAGATAAAGGCAAGTAAGTTTACGGAGATAACCTAGCTTACAAAGCATTGGATACTTTTTTTTTGTAAGTATCCTTCGCCTACTACTGCATGTGTTATAATACTAAAATGTTTCGGTTTTCCAAACAAGTCATTGTGCAAATAGGAATGCATTTTGGTTTATTTGAAATACCTACATAAATTTATTTCAGCTTAAAGCATATCATGCAAGCAACGAACGAAACGAATACTCGGCTTGGAATAAATCCGTCTTAGCCCGACTTGCACCAACACGGGTTAATCCCTAACCCGAGAATAGTTCATACAAAAATGACAGGGTTAAGGGTTAACCCGGGGTTAGCGCCATGGCGCAAGTGGGCCTAAATAGAGCATTTCAAAAAGTATTCGCTAATAGATATACTAATTCATTTATTACAGTAGGCCCCCTGCAGTGGACCGACGATCCAAATGATCGTCGGAATCGCAATGAGCAGTGCAACTGGAGACTAAGAAATGGAGATTGGTGGTGGTGGAGGAGCGGCGACTGGCGTTGGATGGAAGAGAGGCGGGCGCTTATGAAGAGCAAACATGATATAGCATTATTTAAATCTGAAATAAATAAAAGGAGTTTATGTTTCTTATTAGTTAGTTAGGTACCTACATTACATAAGTATCGTTAAAAGAGTTGAGGTTTTAGAAGCGAATCGGAAATAACGTTCAGATTTACGTCAGGAAAACGAACACTATGTTCACTTTCATTAAATTTATATACCAACTGAGTAAGGTTTTGTAAGACGACAATACTTTAAAAATGATAGGTATATAACGCCATAGGACATATGCAATTTTAGGCAAGCAGATCGAATTCCTGTAATAGATGTGCATAATGAATTTGTGATAAATATACAAACTTTTTTATTTCTACTCTATGCACGCCATAGATTTATTTGATCTCTACGAATTGTATTACTGACAGTTGTCAGTTACCTATGTCAAAGATTTGTAAATAACGATTCAGTTTCAACGATTCAAATTCAATTACTTTTAACAACTAATGAATAGGGAATAATAACAAAGTGCATGCTGCTTCTAATTTATTATGTTACCCATTCTTTATAAGCTTGAAACTAGAAAAAAATAAACAAGAGACTGGTACTTTTAATGCCGTTTATTTATACCTAACTTATGTATTAACAAAAATACAAATAAATAACTGTTTACTTTATGTGTGACTTGACTTCATTTCTTCTTATATTACTGCAGTGTCTCTAGGTTTCTGTAGCTTATCGATAGGGTTAAGATTTTTCAGACAAACACTGTTATATTCGTAATAGCAATCGGTGTTCGTTACGTTGTATGATAACAATCCCATGTTGACGACTAAGACCGAAAGATCTTCTGATAAGACCCACTTGCAAAAAACGAACGCAGTTAGGATCTACAACATCACAGAAATAGCATTATAAAAAAGTTAACACACAACATCAGAACAATAATTCGATTGAAAAATACTTTGATCTCAGTCTTACTAGCGCAATGCGACGTTCTTTAACATGGTGTTTACAAGGACAAATCCTTGCAATTTTAGCTTGCGGCAAATATAGATCTTTTCTGAGGCATAATGTTCTGATAAAGGTGTCTTCCGGAAGAAACATGTTTATGCGGTCTTCTCGCAGCTGACTTAGCTATTTCCTAGTTATCTAGTAGGTACTCCTAGTTTGTTTCACAATCTTTTCCCCAAAAATTTAATTGAGTATATGGTAAATAAAATAACGACTGACGTTGCCGTAGTAAACAAAGCTTCAGACTAAAGCCCTCTGTAAGTGATCAAATTAGTTTGACAGATTAGTTTGTCAAGCTCACGTTATTATATAAATTATATTTGACAAACGCGTCAAACTGCTGCACACTAACAAAAAGCTTAAAAGACTTTGACAAACAATTTTGATCGTTTAAAAGGCGCTTAATAAAGGCGGTCCTTTGCGCATGCTCCATGGGAAACCATTCGTTCATTGCATTCAATTTTGTTATGCCATTTGAAATCAATAATAGGTTTCAAAATTTGTTATTTGACAGCTGTCATTCCTTCTGAAGTCTGTACCAAGCCTATACCTATACCTTTTTTTGATACCTATAAAGTTAGGTTATAGTTTGATTATTATGGGTGACTTCAATGCGGTGGTCGGTGAAGGAAAGGAAGAAAACTTAGTAGGAAGTTTTGGGTTGGGAAAGAGAAATGAGAGAGGGGACAGACTGGTACAATTTTGCTAAAAAAAAGGTTTGATTATTACAAATACAATGTTTAAGCAACCAAAAAGAAGACTCTATACGTGGAAAATGCCGGGAGATATTGCTAGATACCAGATTGACTACATAATAATTAAAAGTAAATTTCTAAAACAGATAAGTTTGTGTAAGACTTTACCTGGGGCCGATTTAAATTCTGATCACAACCTTCTTATAAGTCTACACTAGCCCACAATTTGTCCCGAAGCAGTGGTAGGGATTAAAAAAATATATGTTGGGACGTGTATAAGTGCCCCCTGTGGGCCTACATACATAAATAAATGACTTTTATGACTTTTACACAATTTTAAAACTAAGCAACTAAAAAGAAAACACAAACCAAAGAACTTGGATCTCAATAAACTTAAGGATATAAATAGTGATAGTAAAGTGCAATATAGTAATAAAGTAGGTCATAGGTTAGAGCAATTTATTAATAGATGTAAGAATAACATTCAAAATATTAATATTGAAGAAAGGTGGAATGAAATCAAAAACATAATGGTCAAAAGCGCAGAAGAGACGATAAAGAAAGAGAAGCTGATTCCGAGGAAAAACTGGCTTAGCCCAGAAATTATAGCGCTAATGCATGAGAGAAGAGAATTAAGAAACAAGACGGATGATGTCAAGGCAAAGGAGTACAGAATATTAACAAACAAAATAACACGACTGTGCAGGGAAGCGAAAGAAAAACATACGGAAGAGAAATGCAATAAAATAGAGTTTATGATGAAACGGGGAAAAATGGAAAAAGCCTACAATATAATTAAACAAATGGACAAGAAACATAAGAGACGAAGTACAGCTATATTAGATAAAGAAGGGAAAATACTAATGGACTCTAAAAAAAATGTTAAAAGATGGATAGAGTATATAGAAGAGCTTTATTCAGGAGAAGGGATGTCAGAAAGCTATATGGAAAAAGAAGAAGATGTAGATACTTTAGAACTGGGACCTCTGATATTGAAAGAAGAATTCGAAATAGCTTTGAAATGTATTCAAAACGGGAAAACAGCAGGAGTTGATAATATTTATATTGAGATGGTTAAATATGCAGCTTGCAATCAGTTGAAAGAGGAAAATTTTAATTTAATTCAAGAAATGTATAAAACAGGCAAAATACCTCAAGATTTTAATTTAAGCAAGACTGTAACACTACCGAAAAAAGCAAACACACTCAAATGCGAAGAATATAGAAGAGAGAGTAAGTATTATTTCACAGGCAAGTAAAATTTTAATAAAAATAATTCAGAACAGAATAAGACCGTTAACAGAGTGCTTTTTGGGACCGGATCAATATGGGTTTCGGCAAGAGAAGGGAACCAGAGAAGCGATACTAGCTTTGAGATTGGTAATAGACAGGAGACGGATTTTGACATGGACACATATAGCTTTTATCGACTTAGAAAAGGCGTTCGATAAGGTCAATTGGAAAATAATGATGGAAGTACTCAAAGAAGCTGGATTGGATTATAGAGACAGAAGGATTATTTATGAATTATATAAAAACCAAGAAACGGTAATAGAAGTAGGAGAGGAAAACGGAAAGGCAAAAATAAGACAGGGAGTTAGGCAGGGATGTCCACTTTCACCGCTAATTTTTAATTTATTCATAGAATGAATACGCAGATACGCAGAATAACGAAATCAAAAAAGGGGGGCGTCAAAATTAATGGGGACGTATTTAAATTCATTCGTTTTGCCGACGATATTGCAGCCATTGCAGAAAACAGATTGGAGTTGGAAGAACTGGTTACAGAAATGGACACTATTTTTAAAGAATTTGGTCTCAAAATTAGCATAAATAAAACAAAAACACTAATTGCTTCTAAAAAGGAAAAATATAGCCCTATCTCAATAAATAACACAAAAATAGAACAGGTTAAAACCTTCAAATATCTAGGTAGCTTGACAACTAGTGACTCCAGATGTACACCAGATATAAAAGCAAGGATAGCGATGGCGAGACAAGCTTATAATGCAAAAAAGCACCTGCTCAAGGCCAGAATATCAAGCAAAGTTCGCAAAAAACTTGTTAAAGTGTACATTTGGAGTATAGCACTCTATGGATGTGAAGCGTGGACATTGACAAAGAGGGACAGAGAGAGACTGGAAGCCTTCGAGATGTGGTGCTGGAGGAGAATGGAGCGTATAAGTTGGACGGAGAAGAAAACAAATGAAGAAGTTTTGTCTATGGTTAGGGAAAAAAGGAGATTGATGGAAACAATAGAGTGTAGGAGGGGACAAATGTTAGGCCACCTGATTCGACACGACAATTTTAATTAAACGATAATAGAAGGAAGAATAGAAAGAAAAAGGAAGCGAGGAAGACCAAGAATAAGCTACATGCAGCAAATAAAAGAAAAGATAAATGTCGGGTCGTATCAGGAGGTTAAGAGAAGGGCGGAAAGCAGAGAGGAATGGAAAAAACTCCACCGACAAGAGCCTAGCTCTTAAATTTGATGATGATGAAAGTTAGGCGGTCGCCCCGCAGGTCATAAGACCCCATGTGGTGCCATTTGCACAAAGAATTGGTGCAGGATTAAAATAAATGCACGATAATGCTCGCGCTCATACAGCAAGAGCCACCCGAGAAGCCCTAGAGGAATCTGGTATACAGGTTTTACCGTGGCCCGCCAACAGTCCGGACCTTAACCCAATCGAGCACATGTGGGATTTATTAAAACGAAGTGTCCGAAACACAAACAAACCTGTGCATAACGAAAGACAGCTCATTAATGTGCTGAAAACAAGCTGGGAACAAATTGCACAAGAAACAGTTCGCCACTTGGTAGAGAGTATGCCCTCTAGGCTTCGAGAATGCATTCACAAAAGAGGAGGGCATACACGGTACTAAAAAAGAGAAAAAATAAGAAAAAAAAATTGTTTCAAATTTAAATTTTTTTTTTCATGTAGTGTATTTTTAGCTAAAATTCCTTTTTTTCACAAAAATCTAACATTTGAAAAATTTCAAATTTATCTTCGTTAATTTTAATGTTAAAACATTCATTTTATTATATTCAAACAACATTCACATTTATCAATAAATTAAGTCGAATAATTTATCAACCCCTAAATATAATACATTTATTGGAAAACTAAAAAAACGTGGTGGCCCCTATTTTGTTTTGACTAGTATATATTTTTTAAACGTAGTTTTGTTGCCCACTGAAAGTCACTTAATCAAAAAAGAGTGATTGATTTATTATTGCTTATTTTATTAGGGGTTTTCAAACACAAGCATTCTTTGCTTAAATGGAGACCCCAATCAACTGTGTAATTTACTAATTTTGTTGTTATTTATAGGTAAGATGGAACAAAGAACTACTAGTAACACTGCTCAATTTTTTACAAGTGGGACTCGCCCCTTCCCTATCCGGGTGCGTTCTTCTGAGCTACCAAGAATTCTGTCACTTATTGTATTATACACCACTACATTTTAATTAGTTAAAAAAAATAGGGCTATCAGTAGCCTTTACTTATCATATTTGCGTGGTCAAAGGTACAAAAACTGAAGTCCCAAAATTTTCCATGAAAATATGTAATTCATGGTAAAAATTTTACTTGAATCAATACGATACACGTGCCGGCAGATTATTTCGTCTAAATTAGTCATGATGGTGTTAATATCATTCTTAATTGTCTATGGGTAGGGTACCCGTTTGAAGATTATAAATTCTTGAAAGCGTGACTTTTGTGTCAATATCTGGGCAGGAATTCTGATTGATAACATCGTTGGCCCTTATTTTATTGAAGGACGACAATCAATGCGTTTTTGTTATGAATGGGCTATTAATACTAGAAAATATGTACAAAAATTAGGCGGAATTGTGAGATACATACTTATGCAAATATTTTTGTTGTTTATAATTATTGTTAAATTATGACTTCGTAAATATAATAACAAGGACTTCCTTTATTAGCCTTTAAAAGGTTTGTACTAATTTTAATGAAGTGGTGTATAACTCTTCTTATCTGAATGTAGAGGTGTATTTAGAACTTTATAGAGCACAAGGCTCTATAAATAGAGTACAGCCGGATAACACTTGACCCTTGACATTTGAGAATACTAAAATGTCTGTTTACCCTCCAAATGACGCCTCAAATACCATTTACATCGTTGTCCGCACCAACCGCAGGCGCGTACGCGGACGAGCGAATATCAACAACTAGCAGTTCCCCGCGACTTCGCCTGCGCCAAAAGTTGGATTTTACATCAAACTTCCATCCCCCATTTCACCCCTTGATGATTTTATATCGAGACAAAAAGTAGCCTATATCCTTCTCAAACTATCTCACTACCAAATTTTATTTGAATCGGTCTTGTAGTTTCGGAGCCTATTCCATACAAACAAACAAACAATCAAATCTTTCCTCTTCATAATATTATTAGTGTAGGTGTAGATGTAAAAGCTGAGGCTTGCAGGTATACAGAGTTAAATTGCTTAGAATTGTCAAATTTTCAGGAGCAACTCGAAATCAATGACTTAGACCCGACTTCACCAATTTTTTAACAGCCGGTATACCTCAATTGCCGGTAAATTAAACAGAATTACTATACTAAATATGTCAAATAAAGCTAAACCGGCTGATTTAAAATTAAACATGTGTTAGTGAACTCCAGGCAGAATAGAATTTTTTTTCACATTTAATAATTCCTATTCGCTGTCAAAAAATCGTACATTTGGATAATTTTACTCATTCGATGCATAGCGATCAATTGAAAAATACATTAACAGTTAGCGCGAAAGTTGCCTTAACTCTCAGTGTATTTTATTTTCTGGTATTTTACAGTTTTACCGAAAATACTGATAATTGATGATCTTGGATCTAAAAATCGTTTATTTTCTTAATTTTAATCATACAAATTTGCAATTTCATAGGTAAGGGCCTATTATATTCCGTTAGCGCCCTGTTTGGCTGGAGGTCTGTCCGTTTATCCGCTCTCAAAACGGTTTGAGCCGCTTGATAAATTATTCAGTTCCACTCGCTGTTTTAGACCCGTCTTCAATAATTCAGTCACAGTTAGCTTAATAACACGAGATGGGCTATTATTATGAAATACGAGTAGGTAATAGCAATAATGGTGCGGTTATCCAGTAAGTTATTAATTAATGCCTATTCAGACGCATAATTGTATGGCATTGAAACTGTAAAATACTTTTTTAAACTTTCATGGTCATTATCATTAGAATAGTTATTTACGGGATTGCTACCATGTACCTTTTTATTTTCGAGTTTCCGAAAATAAAATAAATAACTTTTCTAATGTAAATAACTATTCTAATGTAAAATACTTGTTCCCCATTATATTACCAATTTCTTGGTATATTGGTTCGCGCTACTACAAAACCAGTGGTTGCGGGTACAAATCCCGAAAGGGGCAAATGTTTGTGTTATGACCACGAACATTTAGTAACTAAGTTATGGATGTTTAAAACATAATAAGTATTACACAAAATATATTTATTATCATAATCGCCATAGCACAAGCTAATGCTTAGTTTGGGACTAGGTATAATCATTTAAACTCACTATTTATCTACACTAATATTGTAAAGAGGTAAGATTTGATTGTTTGTTTGTTTATATTGAATAGGTTCCGAAACTACTAGACATATTCAAATGAAATTTGGTATAGAGAATTTGAAAACCTGCAAAGGACATGAACAACTTTTTGTCGCGATATAAAATCATTAGGAGGATAAAGTGGGGGATTAAAGTTTGTATGGAAAATCCCGCGACTTCGCCCGTGCCAAAAGTCATTTTACGAAACTGCTACTTTATTATTTAACAAGCTTCCAAAAAAGCGATCTTACCTACTGTCAAATAAACCTAACAAGGTTTCAAATAGTATTTTAAAAAAGCGGCTGATTCTTACCGGTCTTGACAGTTTGTTACTTCACTGGATTGACATAACAACACAATATATTTTCACCCTTTCCTCATTTTGCGCGGCAGTTGGTTAAATAAGTTTGTTTATGTACATGAATAAACATTCCCTTCAGGCTTTGGCGCCAGACTTAATTTTTTTTTGTCAAGTGGAAAAATATGGTGTTGCAAAACATTCACGGGTCGTTGCCCGTGTCGGCGACGGTGAATGAATAAATTGTTGAATATATTATATCAAAGTTTAAGCGTTCACATTTGAAATTGTTATTTTGAAATCTTACAAACCATTGATTAAAGAATGCTACTTTGGTCAATTAAGCCTGGAGTTCTGGTGAACACAAAACATGTTTAATTTTCAATCTGCCGGTTTATCATTATTTGACATATTTTGTATGGAATAATCTACTGCCGTACTCGGAGACGTCAGTTAAATTTATCCTTCATTACATATCATGCTGTCCTATTCTATTTCATTGACAAAGAAAGTGACAGGAACGAGACTTAATCAAAGATTAAAATTAATTGAAGACTCTGAGTACGGCAGTAGTATGAATCCTTCATTTGTTCCGTTTTTTCCTGAAAACTCAAATAGATTAACAAAATCCCAAATTATCCCATTTATCGTATTTTTAATCGATAAATGCCACGGCACCAGAAAAGATAGAAAAGAAAAATATATCATGAAAACTTATTTAACTCGCCAGATGCATTTCTGATAGCTGCATTTGACATAACAAAATCCCAAAAGCAGCGGTATCTAATCCTATTTCGGTAACAGTAAGACCAGTGAAGTAAGTTTTTATCGATAAATGCCACGGTACCCGGAGAGATAGAAAAGAATAATATTTAACGGATATTTAAAAGATAGGAAAAAATATTTAACTCGCCAGATGCATTTCTGATAGCTGCATTTGACACGCTTTACGTAAGAACTACGACACGTTTTAATATAAGAACAGTGTCATCTTAGCAACGTTAGTGCCTGAGTAAGTATTTGAAATAGAAAACAAGAAAATCGATTTTACCTGAAGGCTGTTTGAAAAAAAAAACCGTCTAACCAACAATCTTTTAGCAGTGGAATTTGTTTACTTTTACTTTTAAATATTTAGAAACTGGAATTCGTTGGGAATAAAAATTAACTGCGACATAATTTTTATTCCCAACGAATACCAACTTCTAAATATTTAACCCATTTGCAGCCGCTGTACTAAAGTAGTGTTGAAAATCATATTTTTTTTGTAAATTCCTTATAAATGTAGGTTGATTATCTCGTAATTTGGTAAAAATGTGATAAGAAGAGCGTGATAAGGAGAGAGTTTATGTGGAATATCAAGAGCTTAATAAAGGGTAATAACTGTTTTCTACCCTACGATTGCCAGAATTTTAATAAAATACTGATTTGTATAAAAACATAGTATTTCATAAAAACATCTTTTTGTTTTATAATTAAGCTCTCTGACTTCATTTTAAGTTCGAGTCTCAGTGTATTGTTATTTGTTTCACTTTGGCTTGGGTTAAATGAAGTTACCGAATCTATTCCCAAATTGTACAACTCTCTGTATATTTTTTTATAAACGTGTACAATACGTGGTGTGCAATAAAGAGTTTAGTATCTTAAAGATAGAAAGATTTGAATTTGAAGACATTTTTAATTTGGTACACAATAAATTGAGTTGAGAAAGAGGCTGTATGAACTGGTTTTGGCTGGAAGGCCTGGGAGCTACCGCGCAAGATAGAGAGCAGTGGAAATCCCTTCTTCGAGCCCTATGTCCCTGATGACGGACAGCAGGATTGCATCATAATCATCATCATCACACAATAAATTACAACCACAAACAAAAATATTTTATAGATGAAAAAAACGAGCCGAGATTAGTATGTCAAGTCAATTGAAGGGAACCAAAACGTTTATTATTTTTCAATGTTTTTTTTTTTTTAATTTATTTATCAGATTAAACAGTAGCATACATTTATAGGTATATTTAACATTTAAAAACCACGGAGGTTTGACTTGATGCTAAATAGTTAAGTTCAAGTCAGCAATTGCATTTTTTATTTTATTTTCTTTAATAACAAGGAAGTCATTTTTTGTCGCAGTAGCGTAATTTGATTTGTTCAAACACTTTCAAGAGCTTGTATTTCATTTGTAGTTCATGGAAGACAATACAAATAAGATTATTTACTGTCAGAAACGATCATTTATTTTAGTTAAATTATTCAGCGATTCGATAGGAAAGTATTGTGAAGACAATGCTGACGCAAAGAAAGCTAAAATCGTGATTGATTGATTCGACTCCCAAATTACGTCACCTTAAGGAAAAATCGTGGATTGAATATAAAAATTTAAATTCAATAGAGCTCCTAGTAAAACCAAAAAGTGGGGTGTTTAACTCTCTGCAATTTGTCAAATCATGCAAAAATTATTTATTACACTAACTTATATTTAAACTTTATTTTATGGCGGCTAAGTAATTGTATGAGAGCTTACAGTGTCCGTAAAGTAAGATTGTCACAAAGTGTATTTTTAAGACCGCTTATGAAATTTTTTGTTTCGCTCCGGTATTTAAGTCGGTTGCCTGCGTGAAATTCTTTGTTTCCGAGATTGGGTAAAATGTTTATGTCGTTGCTTCAAGATAGATTTTTGAAGAACCTTGTTCTAAAATACACACACACACATACAAGTAGTACTTGCCTTTACTTCAACTGTTTAATTTATTGTCTTACTTAAAAATGTGTTTGGCATTACTGCTCACTTTTTATAACATCAGTTATTGTAAGAATATGTGGAAGAATTGACGTCTGTCACACAGTTTCTTTGTAAACTAGTATAGACGTCAATAATCCCCATCTTTATACTGAGTACTTTGTTAGAATGTTACATAAATTTCTGAAGAAAACTTGTTTGCCTTTGAGAACTAATAAAGTTATTAAAAAGTAAAGTTTTTCAAATAATAACTTAAATGTTACGTGTACAAAAGTTTACAACTAATGAATATGATATTTTTGTGAACAAAAAACTTGACTCCCAAGTAACAGAGTTTTATTGTTATCGATAGTTAATATTAAACAGTCAATTTCGTTACTCATTATTTCATAACATATATGTATT
The DNA here is from genome assembly GCA_949316185.1 of Pyrausta nigrata. Classification (NCBI taxonomy): domain Eukaryota; kingdom Metazoa; phylum Arthropoda; class Insecta; order Lepidoptera; family Crambidae; genus Pyrausta; species Pyrausta nigrata. Next base: position 1,305,874 of record OX438941.1, on the reverse strand, counting down.
TCGTAATGAAATAATGAGTAACCAAATTGACGACCGTCTTGGTGTAGTCGTTCGCGCACCAGACTTCTAAACCAGGCGGTTGCGGGTTCGAATCCTGCAAGGGGCAAATGTTTGTGTAATGAGCACGAGCAATTTGTACCTAAGTCATGGATGTTTATATGTATTAAAGTATTTCTATCCGTTATCCTAGTCACCATAGCACACGCTCACGCTTAGTTTGGGGCTAGGTAATTGTGTGTTTGTTGAAACAATTTATATTATTTATTATTATTGATGATAAGGGACACAAGTCTATTAAGGTTTTTGTTTTTTGGGTATTTGTCATTAGTTAAATTCCTGTGTCTGTATTGATTTACACTAACGAATAATATAATTGTAATATAGCAATTCTCTCGCCAATAAGAAGAAGTAGATAAAAACTTGTTAATATACATTTTCAAACCAGATATCTTATAAAAATATTTATTTTATTTAGGACAACACTTATGACCGTCAACAAACACAAAATATGAGCCCTTAAGGAGCATGAACTATCCTTCGTCTCTGTCTACTAATGTTTTGGGTCCTACAAGAGCTTCGAGATACACACAAATCAAAATAAGGGTTGTCAATTACTTTACCTCCCGACCGAAGTGCCAATTAAGGGTTGTGCCTTAATTACTTAATCCTCGGTTATTCAAACCTTCTAATATAGAAAAGGGTTTATTCCCATACGTTATTTGAGTTAAATTCTTATATTATTAAAGTTTTGACGTTGTGTCTCTGTTTAAAGAGAGAATGATAAGGTATACGATTTTAAGGGTTCCGTAGCGAAATGAAGAAATCTGAACCTTTAAAGATTGGGTTTTTTTCGTCTTTCCGTCCGTATGTTACAGCCACTTAATTTTGAAACTGTTAGGATTAAACACTTGAAACTTAGTAGACGTCTTGCTAATAAGGTTTGCTTTTCCTATACATGGAACTAAAATTGAAATTAAACCTGAAACCATTTTTTTCTGAAACTCAATCATTTAATATTTTTTTGGAAATTTAGAACCCCCCTCTAGCTTTTAAAATAAGACAGTGTATACAAAACATGCTGTCAATCTTAATAAATACGTTCAATGACAATTGCGCAAATATAACTTTATCGTTTATACAAACAGTATAACGACCATCTTGGTGTAGTCGTTCGCACCGGACTTCTAAACCAGGCGGTTGCGGGTTCGAATCCCGCAAGGGGCAAATGTTTGTGTGATGAGCACGAGCATTTGTACCTAAGTCATGGATGTTTATATGTATTTAAGTATTTCTATCCGTTATCCTAGTCACCATAGCACAAGCTCACGCTTAGTTTGGGGCTAGGTAATTGTGTGTTTGTTGATACAATTTATTTATTAAACACTATAAAAAAGAAGAGGTGCTTGTGGCGCAGTGGCGGCAGCGCTTTGGTAGTGATACCAAAAGTTAAGCAACCCACGGCGCGGTCGTGATTGGATGGGTGACCATTCCGACCATTTAAGTGACGTCCATGACAAGCATCTCCGTGCTTCGGAAGGAACGTTAAGCAGTTGGTCCCGGCTAATATCTGTGGTATTAGTCGTTAAGCCTAGTCAGAGGCCCTAGGGCGGCTTGATAACTTCTGACAGTAAGGTTTGTCACTTGCCTTACATACACCCCTCCACCAATCCGCACTGAGCCCGCGTGGTGAAGTATGGCTCGTTCCTCCTCATAGTTGAGGTGAGGCCTTTTCCCAGCAGTGGGATCTAATAGGCTGACTTATATAAAAAAGAAAGTATTTTTTTGCCGACAAAAAATTATACTTGTATTTTGCCAAGGTGAAAGAAACAGCACAACTAATTTGGATTATAAGTTGATACACACACTTGGCCGGTTTTTGACATACCAATAACAAATACAAAACCGTCATTGACTGAGATTTTGGTTATGAGAATATCATCCCTTAGAGATCATCGACCCGACATTTAATTAATGAGTATCGTAGTCATTTCGGCTATTTCTTACTTAAATAGTTTCTAGTTATTTTGATGTTAGTGAAAGAGTGTAAACTTTAAGAGGTGGTTCACCTCGTTTGATCAAATTCTAATAATAAACCTAATCTAATATCACGATTTATGTACACGGCCATGTTATGTCAACATTACTAGGACAAGTCAACCACCAACATTATAAATACCTTTAAACGAGAAATACTTATTACGGAAACGGCTGTAACGATTTCGCTGAAATGTAGTAAGTAGAGGTGAAATTCGATCCAGATGAGTCTTATATTTGTGAAAACGCGTATTTTCAAGTTTTCATGTATTTTTCTTTCGCATTGTTTGACGCAGAATATGGTCACTATTTTCATCCAGGTGAGCATGAGCGTCGGGGCGAAGTGCGTAAAACGCAGAACTGAAGAAATGTAGAAGACGTCTTCTTTTGGGTTTGAATCCCGCGCAGTGACGAATTTTTTTTCCTATTGATTTTTTATTTATTTATTCAAGTTAATAATTTTTTTGTTTGTTTTAACAAGAATTACGAACTATATAGTTTTTATTTAAAAAATGGTAGTAACCGCAGTGTTAATACGCACCAAAAGTTTTAAATTTACGTTCCTCTTGCTATAGAGTGAAATTCGTTGCTAGCTGAAGTATTTCATAAATATATTATTGCACTTGAAAAATGACCACCAGAGGCGGGAATCGAATCCGCGTTCCTCCTATTTCATAAGCACTAAGATCTGGATTAAGTGAATAGGCAGACATGACCCATCCTCGGCTAAATTGTGGCTGACTATCAGGTGAGATTCAGATCAACACTCTGCCTATGAATTAAAAAATAATGTCCTCCTAGCCGAATCGTGACCACTGCGACAATTATGCGCTCAGTGCACAGGTGCACTCTCTGTTCCTTCAATCTGAAGCTCGGAGAGATAAAGCTAGTGTTAGATAAGTTGCCTCGTTGGTCGAGTGGTCAGCACGCGCTGGGTACTAGTACTATTCACAAGGTCCCGGGTTCGAATATGACTCAAACACAGCTCCGGAGTCAGGAAGTTGGGGGTGATAAACACCCCTGTGCCTCAGAAAGTACGTTAAACCGTTGGTCCTGCGCCTGATCTTTCACCGGTCATGTCGGACTGCCGTCTCACTGAATTATGAGAGTGAAGGTACAGAGAGTTCACCTGTGTATTGCGCACACACTTGTACACTATAATATGTCCCGCGCAGTCGGCTAGTCTCTGTTGAGATTGGCCACTGTAGTGGAAATTCGGATAGGAGGACATTATTATAATAGATTGGGGTGAAATTCTAGTGTAAGAAGATCAACTGATAATTCAAGAGTTTAAAGTCGTTTACATGGTAATTGAAACAAAACGCGACGTTGGCAACACTAAAGTTTAAGCTTTGACTTAGGGCATTTGCATTGTATTTACATGAAGCAGCCTTGATAACATATTTGGACAAGGCTATAGTGTATTCTGAAATTATGCAAAAACGGTTGGTTGCTCTTATGAATATTACCGCTCTAATAATAGTAAGCACATTGTTTACATGGTTCCCCTTTATTTTGAGAAACTTTGAATAAAAATTATTATCAAAATTCCAAAGCACGCTTTCTCATCTTAGTTTATATGTGTTGACCAAACATAATAGTTGACATACTAAACTTTGCCTATCAATAAACAGACTATATCAACATTACTCACTTGAAGTAAGTTTACAAAGGTAGTTTAACAATTTGGCCACTTAATTTAGGTTAAGGCGGCTGAATGTGACATTTGAAATTATAGTTGAAGAAACTTTGAAGAGGATATCACTTCAGAGCACAAAAGCCACACTAAATAACTATAACTTAGCTACTATCACTGTCACTACATAACAATCAAAATCCATTACTGCGTCTGTCTGTATCTATTTTTCAAATGCCTTGGTTGTCTGTATGTATGATCGCGATGATTTTAAACTAATTCAATGCGGTTTTCCAATAAGCAATTTAAAAAAAAAAAGCCTAGTCAGAGACCCTAGGGCGGCTTGATAACATCTGACAGTAAGGTTGGTCACTTACCTTACAGACACCCCTCCCACTAAGCCCGCGTGGCTCACCTGATTCATGAGATGTGTACACACGGCACCGTCTAGGGTGGTTCATTCATATCTGCCTAGTAAAAACCTATTCACTCTTGACGTGAAGAGCCCCAGGTAGTCTTTAGGGAAGATTAAGAACGGTTTATTTTTGATCCAACGATTACTTAATCAATGTAATGCCGTATATTGATTACAAAATGACGATAATGTCAGAAGCCCAGAGGCTTGTAATAAAAACGAAAGGGTCACTCATTGAGATTGGATAGTAAAACCGTACTATCCTTCAAGTAATTTCAATTAGGTTAAACTCATAATATCATAGCTATAATTGAAAATGGTCTGAATAAAATAAAATTTAGTTGCCCGCCGCGTATGTCGAAAATTACTTAGTATATTTGTTATTAGCATTAGAGCGACTAGCCAAATTTCGACCACGGCGGCCTATCTCAACAAAGATTAGTTAACTGCGCAGGACTAAATAGTGCACAAGTGTGTGCGCAATACACAGGTGCACTCTCTGTTCCTACACTTTCATAATTCGGTGAGACGGCAGTCCGACATGACTGTACAGAGATCAGGCGCGGGACCAACGGCTTAACGTGCTTTCCGAGGCACGGGTGTTAACACTACCAACTTCCTGACTCCAGAGCTGTGTCTGAGTAATTTCAAGACAGAAAAACCCAAACACTCTCGGCCCGACCCGGGATTCGAACCCGGGACCTCGTGGATAGTACCCAGCGTGCTGACCACTAGACCAACGAGGCAGTCGCTGAAATATGACGATAATTGATGAAGATGTTGCAAATTCGACATATGAGCGGACGAAATCGCGGGAATCGGCTAATACAGCTCTATAATGTAAAGTACAAAATCTAGGCTATGTCATCAAGTTCGGACGATAGCGCTTCAAGAAACGTAATCTTCGCTTCAAATGTAATAGGGGATATTTATTTGGAAACGAGTCGGTGGCGCAATAGCTAGCGGGTTGGCTCTCATGCGGGAGGAGCCGGGTTCGATCCCACGTACCACCATGTACTAATCACTCTAAGTTATGTACATTAGTTGTTTCACTAACCGGATGCTCTTATGGTGAGGGAAAACATCGTGAGGAAACCTGCACGGAGGTCAGATGGCAGTCACTCTACTGCAATTACCTGATCTGCCATATCCTGGATCATGGTTTAAAGCGGACCCTGTGCCCTGCGTGCGAGTGTACAACCGCTAGGATGATGATGATGGTGTAATAGGGGATATTTTGAGACAAAATGTTAAGTTTGATGTGCTGACTACTGCACATCCATCGAGAGATACATTCTCGATACCATTTACAAAGAAATTGAGGTCATACTTTACGGGAGTATGCGTCACCGAGTCTACGCAGACAAAGTCGCGGGCCACCACTAGTCTTTAATATCCCAATCCCAAATCTCTTGGCTTGCCGTTCATGTGTGAAGTTCGATTCTCGCTCCGTTTGAATTCAATAGCGTTCGGGATCGAACCTTAATTCATCGTCACAACGGATTACTGACTTATGCTGGCCAGATATAGAAAGGGTGTTTAGCGCGTAAGCTTTAATTTTCCAGTTGACGTTTTGCTCACGTCAGCTTGGAAGCGAAACGAACGTGATGGGTAGAGACGAGAATACGGATTTCTCGTCCCTATCCATCACGCTCGTTTCGCTTTTGAGCCGACATGAGTGACAAAGACGGCCATTGTCGAATATTGGTCTCGTCTTACGAAGTAGCGCCTTTGACGGAATGTAGTCTAGTAAGTGCTGTTCCCGTTCGGATTCGGTTCTGAATACAGAATAGATTAAAATCTGTTCTCTGATTGACGCACGTTTCACAAGGATTTAACGGGAAAGACTAGGCGCCATTTCTCCATACAAACGTAGTCCCCTGTTATCTCCCTGGATAATCACTAAGAGCAAACTTTTTATCACCATAAAATTTTCTTTTACCACAGCTATGCTCATATTTTTCGTTTTTACTCATATTCGAATTAACATAGAAAATATGCCTTAATATAATTAATAATAGCCTTCCAAAACTAAGAAAATTGACAAATTTCAACCTCAACTCTCAGACGCTCGCCAAAAAAATCTACTTAAAAATCATTAAAACTAAAAAATACAAGTGAAAGCATATTCCCACCTTTTAAAAAAAGATTTTAGAAGTAAATATTTCAAATTTTGGACAAGGAAACAAGTGACGACGAAATCCTCTTTTGGTCAAATTTAAGAAGGATTTATCGGTCTGAGCCTAGTTGTCCATTTCTTGCTTGGGCGGCTACCAGAGATCGCATCGAGACAGCAACATTTTTACAAGCTTTTATTTAGCTTGTAATGTAACTATGTATGTTTGTTCGGGTGGAATCTTGCAACTCAATTTTGAAGCAGATATATTCAACCGATTGAGTTGAAATTTTGTGTGCACGTTTAGTTTGGATGACAATGCATTGTAAGATGCATGACGTCGTTCTAAATTCAACATGGCAGACCATCCAAGGTGGCAGACTCGTTATTTTCAATGCACTTCTACAATATTAGTATATTAGAATAGCTCGATAAACAAGGTGACGTCACTCCAAATCTGTATAAATTTATGCTTTCTTGCAATATGGGTATCAAATGAAAGGGCTTGCAGAGAATAAGCATGCAAGTTTAACTCCGTTGCTCCGATCCGTTTAGGAATTTGGTGTATCGGGCTTTCTTAGCGTGAAGAAAAGGCGTGATAGCCGAGCGGAGAAAACTTCACTTTTCATTCGTCAGATCATGAGTTCTATCTCCGTCTGTACCAATAAGTTTGTACAAAAACTTAAGTACAAGTTTTTTATGCAAGAGTTTAAACCAGACTTTCATAAAGTTATTTTATTTGAGGAGTTTGCGTATCAGTTTTGTGTTCCGAGTATGTTATAGAGAGATTACTGGAAGGACGTCTTTATTCTTATCCTGTAAAAGGTGCAGCATCTATGGTATTTAAATTTACGGGCCCAATTATATTTGTATCGAATGATCTTGATGAAAAGATGGACGACGCAATAAAATCTCGTTTATTGTTTGTTAGTGCGTATGAGGAGTACTGGAAGGCGGAGCGTGCGTGTGTTCCGAAAGAAGAAGGCATGGAAACCCCGTCGTCGTCGGAAGCCTCGATATCGTTATTATCGTCGTCTGAAGAGGACTAATCGATTTTTCCTGTGTAGATAAACAAGTAAATTATATACATAACTTGATATGATTGACTAAATTTTCTTAAAATCAAACTACTAAATACGCCAAGTGAGCACTTAAATCCCGCGACAAGCTTTTATATAATATAAATTGTGTAATGATGTTATTATTTGATCGTAAAAGTTTTAAAGGAAAATTTATTTTATACTTTTTAGCCCTTTGACATAAAAGCTTGTTTTTAAAAAGGGTTTTTTTGCTTGTAATTTATATTCGAATACCTATTCTTCAAATGCCAAAATGCTAAGTGACCGCGTTTCCTTTTAAGGGGGTGCAGCGCGAAGTAAGTCGAGTAAGTCTAACGATCTTCAAAGAGAATCGAACTTATTAATATTGGTAATTAGATCCATTTGGTTTAAAGTTTTAGACTTGATGATTTAATTAGAACAATAGTTTTATTCTGCGCAATGAGCAAAACCATCAGACATTTGTTTTAAAAACTGAAAAGTGTTCATATTTATATTTTATTCGTGTATATCAAAAAGATGGCAAAGGGGGACCTGTGTAATATTAATACAATCATTTTCATGTACAAATTATTGTTTCATGCGTAAAAATCACCAAGATTTCGTAAAAAATGCTCTTAGATATCATTAGCTACAAGTCATGTTTATTATATAATGAAGAATTTGTTTCAAATTTCAACAAGACCAGGACGTTGTGCAATGATTAGGCTAACATATATAAGTTGTTTTAATGTATTTAACAAGTTCAGCTCATCGTACAAGTGATTTAGAAATACGTGAGTTTTCTCAATTTCATGCAGGACCGCTTTAAGTATCAAGCAAGTAAAGCAACTAAAACCTTTTTTGATTCATTGGTAAATGGTGATGGAATGGGAGTCATCATTACACACGTTGATTGCTTTTCTTCATGACTTTTACTTTTACGAACAAAGATTACCTATTTTAATTGTGCCATAACAATTATAAATACATTTTCAACACAACACTCACAAAAATGCTCTATTAACCTTATATAAAAATTAAACTCAATAATACATCTGAATCTAATCTTAATATACTCGTGTAAGTGCTGAAAATGTTGGTAAAATATTAAGTTTATCATGGCACCCATATTAAATTACACATAATAAAGGGTACATTTTCCTTCCTTTTCAATTCATCAATTTAATTAAATCTCATCCCTTTCAACCCTGATCTATGATAAAGCCTGATAAAGGTGGGACAGAGTTTTGGTCGTGCAAGGGTAATTTAGGGATTAGGGCAACTCGCGTAAAATTAGAGTAACCCATTAGTTCTTCTAATAGGTTCCTCTATTTTTTCTTTTTTTTTTAAATTCAGTCTTTAAAATTGTTGTACAAAAGGTGGACTTAACACTAATAGTGGCGTCACCTTTTTTTACAAAAGTTCAGGTGCAAAAAAACTTGAATAAATATTTAAAAAAATATTTTTACACGCTACGTAAACTATAATAAGTCAGCCTATTAGATCCCACTGCTGGGAAAAGGCCTCACCTCACCTATGAGGAAGAACGAGCCATACTTCACCACGCGGGCTCAGTGCGGATTGGTGGAGGGGTGTATGTAAGGCAAGTGACAAACCTTACTGTCAGAAGTTATCAAGCCGCCCTAGGGCCTCTGACTAGGCTTAACGACTAATACCACAGATATTAGCCGGGACCAACTGCTTAACGTGCCTTCCGAAGCACGGAGATGCTTGTCATGGACGTCACTAAAATGGTCGGAATGGTCACCTTTTTAAAAAAAAAAGAAAAAAATTAGTTTACGTAGCGTGTAAATATATTGCGTTGGCCCTGCGCCTGATCTCTCGACGGTCATGTCGGACTGCCGTCTCACCGAATTATGAGAGTGAAGGAACAGAGAGTGCACCTGTGTATTGCGCACACAATTATGCACTATAAAATGTCCTGCGCAGTTGGCTAATCTCTGTCGAGATAGGCCGCCGTGGTCAAAATTCGGCTAGGAGGACATTATTATTATTAAACTAACTTTTTGACGTCTTGCGCACGCCCGGATAAGCTAATCTGAATATGTTTTAAGCATAGTATCTGAGTTGAAAGCCCACGTGGGTGACGCAAGTGGACCGGTCGGATTACTTAATCCAGACTTGTGCAAGTGGGCTTCCAACTCAGATAATAAAATAAGGTCCAAAAAAGCTAATCCGGACGTACGCAAGTGGCCTTATAATATTCAGTGAGAAGTCAAATAATATATGTTTATATTTAAAATTATGACGTTTATAAGTGACATTTTCTGTCCTAAACTGAATATATGATGCGGTTTGATTTTATAACACACAAAATACCTACTGATTGGTAGGAGCATCACCATCACGCACGCAGCTACATGTAGTGCTCATTCCATAAAGAAGAGCAATCCAGACAGTTTATTTTATTTACTGTACAGGTACTCAGTAGCATAAAAAATCTTCAATTACTTAAACGCAGACTGCGGTCAATCGCTTACTTAGTCGAATATACAAGAAAGTGTATATTTTTTGCACAGACAAGCTATTGAACGTCTAGCTACCAGTACTACCGTTCGTAACCGTGCAAAATCAACTCTTATCTGTATTCCCGGTGGACCCCAGCACGAGTTATTTTTGATACAACTTGAGTTACCAAAGCCCAAATAGAACAGCTTGAGTCGGGTGAACCTATTTTGATTTATTTCACTATCCAATATTTTGTGGTATAGATTTTAAGTAGGTTGCCCTACCATACAGGGTGTGGCGTAAATAGTGGTCCAAAGCAAAGGTGTGGATACACTGTACACTGAAGCACCACATACCATATTAAAAAAAAAATTATGTACAGGGTTTTCAAAAAAAAATTTTTTTTTAAATTTTTTTAGAAATCGTTACCTTGCCTTACAAATTTGGTTATAATTTCCAAAAACGACGGTTTTTTTTTTATTCATTTTTTTTATTATTATTGCTGATCACTTGTACTTAGTACTCCATTCGTTTTTTTTTTACAAACTGAATTTAATAAAAAAAATTAAGTTTCTTTCAAAATTCAATACTCACTGCTAGCAAATCGTTTGACTTTCAATGCTTTTGGTGCAAAAAAAATGTACCACACTGTCAGTGCCCATTGTTTAAAAAAAATGCCCATCTTTTGCAGATTCTAAAATAGTGCAACAATAAGTGTTACGACTTACAGGAAAAAAGTTATTGCTTTTTGAAACAAAAAGGAGCCCAATTCAGAAAAACAATTTATTTGAAGTTCAAGGGTTTACAAGGGTTGTAATTTTTTTCTGTGTGGTCCAAAGCAAAGGTGTGGATACACTGTACACTGAAGCACCACATACCAGTATTTAAAAAAAAAATATGTACAGGGTTTTCAGGGTTTTCAGGGTTTTTTTTATTAAATTCAGTTTGTAAAAAAAAACGAATGGAGTACTAAGTACAAGTGATCAGCAATAATAATAAAAAAATGGATAAAAAAAAACCGTCATTTTTGGAAATTATAACCAAATTTGTAAGGCAAGGTAACGATTTCTAAAAAAATTAAATTTTTTTTTTTTTTTGAAAACCCTGTACATAATTTTTTTTTAAATACTGGTATGTGGTGCTTCAGTGTACAGTGTATCCACA